>OX101754.1:78322789-79616674 GCA_944452675.1 Tachina lurida
TTGATAACATATTATCGCTAATTTATCTGAACTAGCTATCAAAACAAAATGAGTACACACGTACACATACCCATGTATACTAAGGTGGTCCTTAATTTTTTTTTTTCGATTTTCCAAAATCGTAGCCCAGTTTTGTGTTAGGTTAGGGTAAAATAAAATTTGGTAAAAATTTGAGCTCGATCGGTTGAAAATTGCCGTGCCGCACGAGCATTGAAGTCTGTGAAAATGAAATTTGGGCAAAATGGAGAGAAAAACGTCCGTAACTACTGAGGAGTCACCTCTAGAGATGTAAAATGCAAGAGCAACCCCCATTATTTTTATATCCCCAATATTTCTCTAGAACAAACTTATAATCCATCTCCAACCCTTCACATGGTCCCCATACAAAAAAATTAATTTTCCCAAAAATTTACCAAAATGGAGAAAAAATAGACAATTATTAAATTTAATTAAAATGGCTTTATTAATTTTATTAATTGCTAATTATCACCGATTTATATCAAATTAATTTTTTCAAAATTCGGATATTTTTTTCGATAATCAGCGACAACTTGAATCAAATATTGCTTCTCCTCTTCGTTTCTGCACAATATTTTATTGTACTCCTCCATAATTTTCACGCCTCTTTCTGCGGTGTCGTTAACAACTTGAATTTTCGCGACAACTTTCAATGCTCGCTGATAATCTTCTCGCTGCGACCACGTTTCCGGTGGGTATCGTATAAATTCATGCGGCAAGTTGAAGCGTTCGAAAAGTTTTTTGTTTTAGACGTTACGAAAGCACTCAAGCCATTCGAGAAAAATTGCTCATTTATTTATTTATTTATTTATTAATTGCGATCTAGCACAAGACAAATATCTTATAAATGATAGTGCTAGTGATTACAACAAACATCTAAGTGATATAAAAGAAATAATTAATATATAGAAAAAGCATTATGAATAAAATAGGAAAAACAATTTTAATAGCAAAAGAACATAAATAAAAAGTAAATATAAATAAATAAGCAAAAATAGTTATTACATAAACAATTTGAATAACTCCCTTTTAAATATGTTTGCGTTGCCTATTTTTTTGGATATTGTTTGGTAAAGAGTTCCAAAGACTGATTGTATAGATCAGAAATTGGCGTTTAGATATAAGGCTCTTGTATTTTTGCTGTATAATATTCCTACCGCGGTTGGATCTAGCAAACGCAATTCTATTATAAATGTATGCCGGTTGTTTCGATGTAATAATTTTGTGTAGAAACATAAGACATTTGCATTTTAGGAGATTTTCAAAATTTATTAAAATTATTCTGCAAAATTAACGTAAATTTTTTTCTTGCTACGGATAGCATTTTCAACATCGTCAGAGCCATCGGTACTATAGTCGTGATCTTCTTCTTCTTCAGTTCCTTCTACAGATTTTTCTTCACTTTCTGCAAGGACTTCTTCTCCATCATCTGCGTTAATAAAAGCCAACATTTTTCGTTTTATATCACACGAAACATCTGAGTCAAAGAAAGCGAGGGCTATAGCCTCATCCGCCAGATACCACAAATGTCTGATAAACTTTGTTACCAATGTTTTCGACAATTTCTGATCCAAGTCTGCGTATGAGTGAAGTGCTTTCAAAAAGTTAAAGTCCTGATTTGGAGCTTTAACAGCTTCAGTACAGTTATACCAGACTTTTACGTATAGACGAACAACAAACACGCAGACATCTCGAATTCCATCCAATTGTGATTTTTCCAATTTAAATTGATCTCTGAACATAAATATTTTTAAAGAATAAATTGCCTCTGAAAATAAATATTTTTAAAGAATAAATTGCTCCATCGAGCGTGGTGAATGGGTATGAGTTCTTTGAACTTATATTCAGCCAAATCAGCGTCAAGGAAGAAAACAACTAGTTCCAACAGTTCTTTATAGTCGTTGCGGCGTTGTATTTTCTGTAGTTGGGCCATGCAAAAAGTAATGATGTCATCTGACGCAAATATTAATTTCGAAGCAAGGATCTCATCGCTGTAAAATTACTTAAAAATTATGTTAATGTTCTAATGAACTTACCGCAGTGCTTTTCCTTTACCAACTAACAGTCTTGTTAAAATATTTTGTTGGGCAACTATTCATTTATGTACGAACATTTTTTGAAATTTTTTTTGTGTTATATACATACATTTAAACTAACGGGATAACTCAACGAAACTTCGAACTGCATTGAGATCAATGTATATAACAACAACAAATTGTACATAAGCATAACAAGAATTTAAGAATATAAGACAAATAAGAATACATTAAGGTAATTCACATTGTGTGATACAAATACAATTCAAAAAGTAAATCATATTAAATAAAACAAAAAAAAATTGCAAATAAACTGAACCAAGATTAAATAAACAGAATAATATATTTTTTAGAGCCATTTGGCGACAACACCAGTTTTATTAAAAATTTAGTTACCCAGCTAAAAAAATTATGTATGGTCCATATATTTTTAATATATGAATGTATATAAATATATATGAATATGTATGAATTCATGTATGGACATATATATTATACATGGCAAAAGTATTATATATGAATTGATATATGGACTAATATATGAAATGTATTATAATGTATGAGGTCATATATGGAAATTTAATTATGAAACTCTTCATATATGTATACATATATAAATTAGATGTAATATATGGAGACATAAAAATGTATGCATACATAATATCTCACATAAGATTGTTTTTGCAATCAAAAAAGCTTGCATTTTATTAACTCGAACTTTTTCTCTGGCGGTATTCCATGTTTGAATCAAATGTTTTGTAGCTTTTCTTTGGATTGTGTGTGTATTTTGTTGTTGGATTTTAAAGAAAAGCATTTGCACTAACGCAAGAACATTTGCATCAAACATCGAATACCGCCTCTGTTTTCTTATCACTGGTGAATTGCAAATCTATTAGAAAATACAAACGGTTTGCAAAGTAAATAACATAATCAAAAGGATACTTCATTCATTAATTTTATAGAAAATACTCTAGATATTTTTAAGAAACAAAGTTCATATTACTGCCAAAAATTTTATTGAAAACTAGTGTTGGTATAAAAACGGATAATTTTTTTTAATGATTAATTGCATTAGTTTTTAATCTAAATTCTTATTAAATTAAATTTTGTGTGCAAAGATGAGTTTTAAAATTGTGTTTTTTAAATAATCGATGTACCTGTTCTCTTAAAATGATGAATTAAATGTATTTTAGTTCGTTTTTAATTATTTATGCAACATATGTTTCATCAAATACAACTTAGATGTTGAAAATCTTAAAAAAAGTAATTTTAATAAATATGAATATGAATTTACAAATATCTATATGTATGAAAATGTATGAATATATATTATCATATATGGTCATATACCCTCATTTTTCGGATCTGAACCATATATGGAACATCATATATGCTCCATACATATTTTTTTAGCTGGGTAGTAAATTTTTGGGTAAATTAAATTTTTTGTATGGGGATCATGTGAAGGGTTGGAGATAGACGATAAGTTTGTTCTAGAGAAATATTGGGGATACAAAAATAATGGGGGTTGCTCTTACATTTTACATCTCTAGAGGTGACTCCTCAGTAGTTACGGACGTTTTTTTCTCCATTTTGCCCGAATTTCATTCTCACAGACTTCAATGCTCGTGCGGCACGGCAATTTTCAACCGATCGAGCTCAAATTTTTACCACATTTTATTTTACCCTAACCTAACACAAAAATGGGGTACGATTTTGAAACAGATAAGTTTAAAATTTTCCCATACATTGAGGGTCCACTCTAATGTATACATTTGTAAACAAAAGAAAAACAAACCAAAAAAATGGATGCTTGTATGAATTAATAATATTAGAACATATTTTATTAATTATTTTTGCTTAATTTGTTTATCTACTATAAAAAAGCAAATAACACAGAATATAAAACGCGTATCATGTATGTATATACATGAAAACAGTGATGCCAACTTTTGATACTCAAAGCGCGTAAACATTTTTTGAAAAAAGGGCTAAAATGAAAAATATACCCTTAGCGCAAAATAAAGTCAAATTTTTTGAATAAGCGCGAAAAGGGGCTAGTTTTAAAATGTTTCTGTTTTAAATCAAAACATCAAACATTTTTAGAAAATAAATATGTGAAATTTATTTAATTTAATTTATTAGAAAATAAATATGTGACTATCATAAGATCAACACATACATAAGAACATCAGCTCGAGATATTACATTTTAATAAGGTATGTACTAGTGATGTAACGAATGTCAATTTTTGATATTCGCGAATGCGAATATGAATATAATATATGAAATTTATAGATATTAAATTGGGGTTCTATTTACGTCTGCAATATGAAATATTAAAAAAAATTTTATGAAAAAGGACTTCATACTCCGGTTGGCGTAATTTAAAGTTAATAAAAACTGATACAAAGCATAAATTTCTATAAAAAATTTAATGGATTTGTACAAACTAATATTTTTAGCCATTTATTTTAATTTCGTTTAGGATTTATGCATTTATTTATTTAATTTGTTTGCAAAAATATTCGTATTCGAGCACAACAAATTTGAAGAAATAGCAGATTATTCTATATTATTCTTCTTTTTTAAATTGGTAATCTAGCAAAATAAAATGAGTTAAAATTCGATATTGCTAGATTAAAGTAAGAAAAAGTTCACATACTAAAATCTAGCCATATTGAACAAAAAGAAAAAGGGGCTAAAGGGCTGAAACATACAGGCCTGTCACAGAAACCAAATTCGATCGAAATGATTTCGATTCCGTAATTAGCTTCTGCAGAAAATGAAAAACGAAGAATTTGCTCGATGAGTAATGCTCGGAATTGTAATTTTCTCTATGTGAAAGTTCAAAAATATGTTTGAAACAACTTTATTTCAACAAAGAAAAAGGTTTTTCAACCATTTATTTAAAACTAGCTGACCGCCCCGGCTTTGCTCGGAAGTTTTTTACTAATGATTGTCCCCTTTGTTAGTTTGTGCGTAAAAAAAATGAGAAGTGAATAGTAGGCATTTTTTTAATTTTTTTTTCTTTACAAACCATGTCCTGAAAATTTCTAATCGAATAAAAAAAAATCAGCCAAATCGCTCCAGCCGTTCTCATGTTATGCGATTACATACATGGACCGTTTCATTTTTATATATATAGATATGTTTTTTTTATTTAACTTTTTTTACATATTTAAGATATTTTCTTAGGGGAAAATGCATTATCATAAAAACTGAAATATTCTATTCTGTCAAATAAAATTAAATAAAACTTTGACACATACACTACGTTTGGATATGAAAGTGGATCTGAAGCAATATTCCGCCAAAATCTTGACTGTTCTGGGCATCCAAAACCGCAGTTATTGCAATTACAGACATTGCATGTAAACAATTTTTAAATTTGGTTCACTTCAATAAAAAAAAATTGATCCTTTGGTATTTTGTTGCTCTTCTAATAAGAGCAACAATGTGTTTTTTTTTTGCTCAACATTTCCACATTTAAATTGAAAACAATCGATCTGACGTTTTTTCGGAATGAACAAATCGATCGAAATCTGAAGAAGGTAAAACATAATCGATCGAAATGAAAATTCGTAATTTTAAAAATTGGGGCCACTTTTTTTTGCGTTTTGAGTGACTGAAAATGGGTTAAATCCAGCCCAAAAAATTCTAAGTTGGCATCACTGCATCAAAAATATTTGTCTGAACACCAGGGTTCGCAATTGTGGTTCAAAGAGCGAACCAAGTGGTTCATGTTGTCGTCTGAACATAGCATTATGTATGTATTATTAATTACTCTCACTAAGTTTATATCCGACACTGGTCGGGCCTAATTAATTATATGTATTTAGATTTAAGATTTGAATACTTATTGTTAGTTCATATTTGAAGATACAATAAATAAATATATGTATGTATGTATTAAAAAAAAAAACATTATAGATGTGCCTTGGCTGTTATTATGAAATTTCTTTTTCGCATCACTAGCGGTGATGCAAATACCGTACAGTTAAAATGGCTAAAATTTATAGAGCTCTAAAGAATATCGAAACCCGATACTCGTAAGTAAGAATCGATGTACCGATATATCGGTTTTGAAATATGGGCGACATAATATATTATATCGATATTTATTTTCTCAAACATCGATACTTCGATATACAGATATGATACATAAGTTATTGATTTTAGAAACTTTTCAAAAAATAATTATGTTATTCTAGGTTTATACATATGTATATTATCTGCCATATTCATAAAAAATATTTCAGGTTTATTAAGCGCTTATTTGATATACATATTTCTATGGGGAATTTGTCAAATAAACCTGTAATACACCTAAAATATTTTTTATGAATTAGACCGTATAACAACAACGAAAAAAACAAATTTATTTCTGTATCTTTTTTATACTAAAATGTTTGCAACAATCATTTATTTGTATAGTTAGACTGTTCAATGCTCATATTATTCAAATCTTTATCATTTATATACAACACAATATTATTATCATACGACATAATCTTACCACTACCACCCCAGTGCAATTGCCATAGTTGACTTAAATTTTTCTGAAGAGTTGTTAAATCACAACTTGATAATGTCACTGACATAAATTTAGGAATCTTTTTAAAATTTGCCAGATGATCGATTTTCTCAATATTGATCAGATTTATGCAATTTATGGCAACAAGTTTGCGCAGCTGTGGCAGTTTGTCAATAATGAAATGCAAAGAAGAACTCGATAAACGCCCATTATTCGATATGTTAAAAAGTTCTAAGTAATTGGCTATGTTGAGACATTGAACAATTCTATAAATATTCACATCTGTTAATTGACAGCCCACTAGTTCAACATATTTAAATTTTTCACAAGTGCCACTTTCGAAAAATGCCGATAGTTTGTTCGCAATTGACGAATTCAATCGGTCATCGTCGGCTTGGTCCTTTTTAATATAACTGACATTTAGATGTTGCAATCGGCAGCAGTTCAGCTTTTGTAGTATTTTTCCAATCGATTCATCATTTAGTTGATTAAAACTTATATCGAAGTCTGATAGCTGATAGAAAGCTAAATCGTAATCATATATGTGCGTCAATTGACATTGGGACAAGTGCAATTTTTCCAAAGATCTTCCTGAGGAACTGTTGCAAAAGCGATCGAGCGTACGCAGTGATGTATTACCCAAAGGATTTTGACTTAATATCAGCTCTGCGATGTCAGAAAGTTTCTCAATGCCCGTACAACAGAGTAGAGCCTGTAAACCATCAGCGGTTATAAAATTTCCTTTTAAGTTTAAACTTTTCAGATGCTTCAGTGTTGGCAATGACTTGGCAAGTTGGCGGCAGCCCTCGTTTTGAATGAAATTGTTACTAAGATCTAAAATTCTTAAATTCGTTTGATGTAATATTCCTTTAAAGACGGATTCTGTTTGAACTGGGGTCAACCAAAAGTCATTTAAATATATAGAATTTGAAATTTGAGCTCGTTGTAAAACATCATGTACGTCACTATTAACGGCTGATGGAAATAATGAAACTTAAAGTGAGCTGTAAAGAATATCAGTTGACTAGGTATATTACCTCGATGTAACTGTATACACATTTCTTCGTAACGTTGCCCTAATGGAGATATTTGCCTCTCTAATACAGTTGCTAAAATCATTTTCTGTTCCAATGCCACATCAACGGGATCGGTTTCTTCATATGCAAAGCCATCTGCAGTTTTAAGGCGTAGTAGAGGTTTTAATCCAACCAAACTAAAAATAAAGGTTGAAAATAATATATGCACTTAATTATTTTTAATTTTATTTTTGTGTAGAAGTTTAACAGGAATTTTTTGAGACTCGCATAGTTTTTTACGTTCGAAAAATAAAAACATATGTTTTTGGGGTGTAAAATATAAACAAACAAAAATACAATAAAACTTAAAAAAAAATTAAACCGACTTCAAAAATAAGCACTAAAAAGCTACATATAATATAGATCTAGTTAAATAAAAGATTTTTATATATGTTACCTACAGTGCCGTTTGAAGTTGGTGCCAGCAACATTGGTAACTAAGCACATACATATGTATGTACATAAAAATTACTTGCAGTTTTTTTACCGGGCATGTTCCTATGTGTTTAGTACCAGTATTACTGGCACCAACTTCAAACGGCACTGTAGGTAACATACATATGTATATAAAAAAATCTTTTATTTAACTAGATCTATATTATTTGTAGCTTTTTAGTGCTTATTTTTGAAGTCGGTTTAATTTTTTTTTAAGTTTTATTTTCACCTTTTTAGTGCATACTTTTGAGCTCTGGTCAATTCAAAAGTTTTATTTGTAAGTATCTTTTTTTATTTAGAAATATGGTCCAGTTTCGTAAAAATCGATTAAGTAAAAACACGTGAAATATAGTATTAAATTTTATCGGGCGTGGCTACGCCTACTTTTTTAAAATGAGATTGTGTATTTTTAAGAGTTCAACGTGTGTGCCAAGTTTCGTACAGATCGATAAAGTAAAAGCACGTGAAATTAAGTATTAAATTTTATGGGGCGTAGCTACGCCCCTTTTTTTAAAACAGGATTGTGTATTTTTAAGACTTCAAGGTGTGTACCAAGTTTCGTAAATATTGGTTAAGTACAAGCACATGAAATATTATACTAAAATTTAATAGGCGTGCCCCGCCCACTATATTGAACGCAATTTTGTGCCTTTATTAAAGCTTAGGGTGTGTGCCAAGTTTCGTAAAAATCGGAGAAATAGAACCCTGTGAAATATAATATAAAATTTTAATGGGCGTAACCCCGCCCATTTTTTTTAAAGAATATTGTGTCTATTTTAGATGTCAAAGTGTGTGCTGAGTTTCGTAAAAATCGGTTAAGTAGAACCACGTGTAATATTGATACATTTTAATGGGCGTAGCCCCGCCCATTTTTTCAACTTAAAAATTTTGTAATTACAAGAACCACTGCGCCGAGAATGTATGGACTCTCAAAAATCCATAAAGCTCAAATGCCATTGAGACCTATAGTGTTATCAGTACAAGTCCCATGTTACCAACTCAGTAAATATATAGGATAAATTCTGAAGAACATAATATCAGACAAATACAACATCAAAAACTCTTTCGAACTGAAAAATCAGCTGCAAAGTATAAAGTTAGATGAAAAAGATATTTTCATAGCCCTGGACGTAGTTTCCCTATTCACTAATATACCAATAAACACTGCTATAAATAATATAATGAAAAAATATATATATATATACTCCTTTATTTGTTTACATATTTTACAATATTGTGTATTGTATACTATACTAAACAAAAGATTCACGCGGAATATAGGGCGTTAACGAATTCTCTCCATTTACTTCTATCTCTGGCTACTAATTTAACTTGATTCCAAGAAAGTCCTGCTGATTCATATTCAGACTTGATACCTCGTTTCCACGTGTTTCGTGGTCGTCCTTGACGCCGCTGGCCCTGCGGGTTCCATTCCAAGGCTGCTCTGGCTATCTCAAAGTTTGGGCGTCGTAATATGTGGCCAATCCAAGTCCATTTTCTTTTTAGTATTTCTGCGCGGACGGGAATATAGTTTGTTTGCCTCCTGCCATAAAATATCGTTGGATATCCAATTTGGCCAGTATATTTTTAATATCTGCCTGAGGCAGCGATTTGCAAATGTTTGGAGTTTAATTTGCATATTAATGAAAAAATGGAACCAAATAAAAACAAACACCACGATTCCACGTTCCAAATTTCTGGATATTTTAAAATTTTGTTTGTATGACAAAAACTATTTTATGTACAAAGACATAATATATGTATAATCAAATCTTCGGTATGCCGATGGGTAAACCTCTCTCTCTCCAACAATCGCAGACATTGTGCTAGATAGCTTACTGGACGTAGCAATAGCTGAACTTAAAAACAAAAATATTCACATAAAATACATAGCAAAATATGTTGATGACTTTTTAGCTATCATAAAAATCGACGACAAGGATGACATTCTAATAACATTTAATGGATATCATTCAAGATTAAAATTCACTATCGAAGTGTAAAGAAATTGTATATCTCGATACTAAATTATACAGGAATGCAGAGAAAATAACGTTGGATTGGTATGCAAAGGATATATCATCGGGCAGAATAATAAATTTCAACGCAACAGCCAAAAACGCAGATAATTAACACCGCCGAAAATTTTGTTCGTAGAGTACTACATCAGTGACAGTCAATTTCACACGCACAACATAAAAAATTTTTTTAACATTTTAAAAAACAACAGTTTTCCCACTAAATTAATACAATTGTTTATTTCATCCTACACGCCTACACAAAACCGCGAACCTAGCAACCCTAGCACAGAACAGCAAAGGTATTGCAGTATAAAATATATACCCGGCCTTACCGACAATAAAAACATAAAAACAACGATAAATAACAATAACATATGTTTGGCATATAAACCAAATAAAACATTAAATATTTGTTTTTGTAAAAATTGTAAGAAAATTGCAACAAAACAACGTTGTTTATGAAATTCCTTGTAAAGGTAACGATAACGTCAGCTGTGATCTTGTGTATATAGGAACTACAAAGAGGAGCTTAGAAACAAGAGTGAACGAACATAAAGCAGACATCAGTAAAAACAAAGAGAATACTGCACTGTCACAACATATAACAAATACTAAACACAAAGCAGATTTTGACGGTATAAAAATACTAGACAAAGTAAATAACGACAGAAAGAGATACATAACAGAAAGTTTAAGAATTCAACAGAAAATAAACAAAACGATGAATATAAAAGAAGACACGGACAATCTGAGCGCAAACTACAAATTAGCAATTGTCAAGAACCTGTGATACAAAAGAAAATTTGAAAAACATTTTATAATTTTAATATAATACACTTGTTTTCAACAAAAGTTATTGTAAATATATTTATTTTGCAAATAGTATTCATGTAAAAAATTTTTAAAAATACAGTAAGTTTTATATTGTTTTATATAAAAAATGTTTTTATATATGTAAATGTCCACAATATTGTTGTTGTTTTTTCTTAATTTTATTAAATAGACGACATCCCTTGAAAAAGTGAACAAAAAATTCACGAAACGTCTTGACAACATGTAATAAATGCATTTTTATTGACATTTAATACGGTAGGCCTGATAGCTTAAAGGAATTATATAAGTAACGAAAGATTTTAATGGGCCAAACAGATCAACAAAAACAACTAAACATCGGATAGCCAGCCGAAAAACTAAAGTTTCATTTAATAAAATTAAAAACATCAACTTTTAAGACTTATATCTTAATTTAATCAAAAACATGAAAGGTTTCTTCCAACATATAGAACTCAAATACGACCGCAGAGCTTGTAGCACCATGAAAGAATATTGCAACTACTTAAAAAAGTTAGCACACAAACAGCAAAACTTAAAATTCTTATTAGCATGCAGAAATTATGGTATAGTACCAAACCACACAAAATATACAACTACGAGGGTAGTTCAATTATTCGAGTGCCAGTCTATAAAAAAACAGTTGGAAAAAATAGAATACAATTTCCATAAAAAACTTCTTAATTTAGAAATATCTCAAGTCAATGCTGATTTAAAATTCATTAGAAAAAATGTTTTTCATCTTAAACAATGTATCCAAAATTTAGTTACAACAGACGATTTTGAAAAATTTATGAAAAATCAAGCGCAAAGGGCAAAACATATAATGACTAATATCAAGGGCAAACACGTAAATAAATTAAATGCACTTAAAGTAAAACTGTTCAATGAACAAAGGTTCAAACTTAATGATAACTGGTTTGAAAATAAAACGGAAATAGAAATACCTTGGGAAAGTAGGTGGTTATTATCTTTGGGGAAAAAGTTTGCTCTCCCAATTAATCGACAAAGTTTTTCACCACTTGAAATTATAGCTGATATTGAGGAATGCATACAGAAACTAGAAATTAATAATAACGGCGAAAAGGAAGTAAGAAGGGCCCGTTTGGCAAATATGGTAACATGTTTCAAAAGAGACGTTAAAAACACCCCTAGGGAAAAGTTCATTTTGGCAATTTTTGAAAAAACTAAAAAGTTCTTGAAAAGGCATAACAATATAATTATTACACAAGCTGATAAGGGAAACAAAACAGTTGCAATATACAAAGAAGAATATAATTCCAAAATGGATGAACTTTTACGAGACAACAACATTTACAGAGTCATGAGGACTGATCCCACACAAAAACTAATTAAAACAAATAACAAAATAATTACAGATCTACACAAACGACAATATATAGATGATTATAGAAAACGAATACTCATGTGTTCTGCCGGCACTGCGCCGAGAATTTATGGACTCCCAAAAATCCATAAAGCTCAAATGCCATTGAGACCTATAGTGTCATCAGTACAAGTCCCATGTTACCAACTCAGTAAATATATAGGAAAAATTCTGAAGAACATAATATCAGACAAATACAACATCAAAAACTCTTTCGAACTAAAAAATCAGCTGCAAAATATAAAGTTGGATGAAAAAGATATTTTAATATCCCTGGACGTAGTTTCCCTCTTCACTAATATACCAATAAACACTGCTATAAATAATATAATGAAAAAATGGGACCAAATAAAAACAAACACCACGATTCCACGTTCCAAATTTCTGGATATTTTAAAATTTTGTTTGTATGACAACAACTATTTTATGTACAAAGACATAATATATAATCAAATCTTCGGTATGCCGATGGGTAACCCTCTCTCTCCAACAATCGCAGACATTGTGCTAGATAGCTTACTGGACGTAGCAATAGCTGAACTTAAAAACAAAAATATTCATATTAAATACATAGCAAAATATGTTGATGACTTTTTAGCTATCATAAAAATCGATGACAAGGATGACATTCTAAAAACATTTAATGGATATCATCCAAAATTAAAATTCACTATCGAAGTGGAAAGAAATAAAGAAATTGTATATCTCGATACTAAATTATACAGGAATGCAGAGAAAATAACGTTTGATTGGTACGCAAAGGATATATCATCGGGCAGAATAATAAATTTCAACGCAACGCAGCCAAAAACGCAGATAATTAACACCGCCAAAAATTTTGTTCGTAGAGTACTAGACATCAGTGACAGTCAATTTCACACGCACAACATAGAAAAAAATTTTAACATTTTAAAAAACAACAGTTTTCCCACGAAATTAATACAATCGTTCATTTCATCCTACACGCCTACACAAAACCGCGAACCTAGCAACCCTAGCACTGAACACCAAAGGTATTGCAGTATAAAATATATACCCGGCCTTACCGACAATAAAAACATAAAAACAACAATAGATAACAATAACATATGTTTGGCATATAAACCAAATAAAACATTAAATACAATTTTTACAAAAACAAAAACACCTGTAGAAAAATTGCAACAAAACAACGTTGTATATGAAATTCCTTGTAAAGGTAACGATAACGTCAGCTGTGATCTTGTGTATATAGGAACTACAAAGAGGAGCTTAGAAACAAGAGTGAACGAACATAAAGCAGACATCAGTAAAAACAAAGAGAATACTGCACTGTCACAACATATAACAAATACTAAACACAAAGCAGATTTTGACGGTATAAAAATACTAGACAAAGTAAATAACGACAGAAAGAGATACATAACAGAAAGTTTAAGAATTCAACAGAAAATAAATAAAACGATTAATATAAAAGAAGACACGGACAATCTGAGCGCAAACTACAAATTAGCAATTGTCAAGAACCTGTGATACAAAAGAAAATTTGAAAAACATTTTATAATTTAAATATAATACACTTGTTTTCAACAGAAGTTATTGTAAATATATTTATTTTGCAAATAGTATTCATGTAAAATATTTTTAAAAATACAGTAAGTTTTATATTATTTTATATAAAAAATGTTTTTATATATGTAAATGTCCACAATATTGTTGTTGTTTTTTCTTAATTTTATTAAATAGACGACATCCCTTGAAAAAGTGAACAAAAAATTAACGAAACGTCGGGACAACATGTAATAAATGCATTTTTATTGACATTTAATACGGTAGGCCTGATAGCTTAAAGGAATTATATAAGTAGTGAAAAAAAGTATTGTTCTGCGCTGTTTATTGACGTTTCCCAGGCATTTGATAAAGTGTGGCATGAAGGCCTAATTTTAAAATTGAAGACTTACTTACCAGTAAACATTTTAAATCTTTTGGAAAGTTACATTATTTCCCGTAAGTTCACTGTTGCGGAAGGAGACTTTACAAGTAGGCCTGAAACAATTTTATCTGGTGTGCCACAGGGGAGTATACTGGGACCAGTTTTATATTTAATTTATACTTGTGATATGCCAGTGAGCAGTAGTATCCATACTTCCACATTTGCCGACGATACAGCCTGCCTTAGTATGCATGAAAACCCTGATGAGGCATCCCGCAAACTCCAGGAACACATTAGCCAGATGGAGCTTTGGTTAAACTTATGGAGAATCAAGGTAAATGAACAAAAGTGTGTTCAAGTAACATTTACTTTACGAAGAGATACTTGTTCCCCCATTCGGATTAACAATCAAGTTGTTTCTCAACATTCACATGTGAAATATCTTGGTATACACCTTGACCGACGACTTACATGGAAACACCATATTGACTCTAAGTTAACTCAAATGAAACTTAAATTAACTCAGGTACATTGGCAGTAAATAATTTTAAGATGCAAGAAGTTGCAGTGGAACAATAAGTTGAATATATCTATGTAATGGGTGTTTTTTATTGAGGTATAGAACTTTAAGTTGGCATCACTTTTTTAACTGGCGGCCATTTTGTCAGCTATCAAGTGATTAATATTTAGTTTGGTTTGCAATTTCATCATGAACAGGTTGACAAAAGAACAACGCTTGCAAATCGTGCAAATTTATTTCGAAAATAATGGTTCAGTTCGCGAAGTTTACCGCAAGCTCCGTCCATTTTATGGTCGACATAATCGTCCATCAGAGCAATTAATTCGGTTAACCATGGATCGTTTTCGCACTACGTTTACTCTATGTGATAATACGCATCCGCAGAGACGTCGAACAGTGCGCACCGAAGAAACAATTGCCGCTGTAGAGCAAAGTGTTGAAGAGGACCCGAATGAATCGATTCGCCACCGTGCACAGCAATTGGAGCTTTGTCCATCAACTTTATGGAAGATTTTGAATGTGGATGAGTTGTGGTTCCAACAAGACGGCGCTACATGCCACACAGCGCACGTCACAATCGATTTATTGAAGGAAACATTCGATGAGCGCATAATTTCGCGGAATGGACCTGTCAATTGGCCACCAAGATCGTGTGATTTGACACCATTGGATTATTTTCTTTGGGGATATGTGAAGTCGCTCGTCTACGCCAACAAACCAGAAACGTTAGGGGACTTGGAAGCCAACATTCGTGGCGTTATTGCCAACATACGGCCCCATATGCTCGAAAAAGTGGTTGAAAATTGGACCTGTAGAATTGGCTTTATTCGAGCCAGCCGCGCCACATGCCCGAAATCATATTTAAACATTAATGGCATAAAATTATCCTTCCAATAAAGCCAAATTGATGGACATTAAAACGATTTTTTTGTGTTTTATTTCAATTCGAAGTTCTATACCTCTAAAAAAACACCCTGTATTTTGATGTTTAAATTACATGTTTTGAATCTTACCAAAAAATGAGAGTGATAAACTCGAAAATAACTTTGAAACACATAATCTTGGTAGTTTTTTATTATTTCAAAGGAGTTTTTTTTATTTTAGTTGTATTCTTTTTAAGGCCAATGCTGTTCTCATAAGAAATTGTCGCTTTGATCTTCTTTTAAATTTTTTGCTTACTATAATTTAAAACAAAATTAAAACAAGCCAAATTGATGGACATTGAAACGATTTTCTTGTGTTTTATTTCAATTCGAAGTTCTATACCTCTAAAAAAACACCCTTTATAAATTGTGGAATAGTGTTGCGATTCAAATGCTTTTTGAAGTACATACATACAAAAAGAATAGAAAGATGCTTAATAAGTTATATACATTTTTGGGGTCACGAGTACGAGTACATATTTTTAACTGTGAAATTTCAAAATATTTGCCATTTACAATATTAAAATGCGTTTTTAATTCTAACCACAGTCAAGGGAATTGTATTTGCAACATCTGAATCAGTAACGAATTTAAACAAAAAAGTTAAATTTTGTTAAATTTATACAAAAAAGTTAAAAGATATTGAACTCAAATGATATTTTCGGCTTTTATCAAAACGCGCTCATTTAGCGCTTTTTTTATTAAACGCGCTAAGACGAAAAAAAGCGCGTTTGGCATAGTTAAAACGCCCTAAAACTAGCGCGAAAGGCGCTAAATTGGCATCGCTGGTTAACATAATGGCTCAGAGCAAGAGCAATAACACATTCGCTCTGCTCTTTGAGTAAAAGCTCAAAAAAATATGTTTATGCGCATGTACGTCACATTAGCCGATAAACATAAACACTATCACACACACGTATATTTGGTATAGGGCAATTTCGTTTACATGATTTGATTCATGCTCTAGAAAATAGTGACATATTTTTGTCTTCATGTGAACTAGTGTTGTTAAGGGGTTTGCATCTAAATTTATGTTTATTTTTCTATTTAGGTGTAATTTAAGGGGGCAAAATGTAGTTAGGTGAAAAGCTTACCCCTAAATTTTCACCTAACTACTACAGATTATTTGGGAAGATTTTAGGGTTGTTCCGTAATTCAGTTGTTCAGTAATTCAGTTAAATAAAATTTTTCAAGCGGAATAACGGACGATTCAAAATTTATGAGGACTTACCTATTTAAAATATTTTTATTTGGTTATTTTTAAGCACAAAACGACATTTATGTAATATATATTACTATCAATTAAGTTTATGTCCGATTTAAGATTTGAATACTTATTGTTAGTTCATTTCAGCATTAACAAGTTTCGATTTGGAAAATTTTCAAATTCCAGCAGAATACCTTAATTTTGGAAAACATTTTAGGCAATTTTCAACAGATACTTCTGATATAGTTCAAATAAAAAAATTTAAGAAATTTCATGGTGGAATTTTGTCAACAATTAAGGTAAATACTTTCAGGCCATATATTCTCTGAAAAGATTTGGCAAGAAGTGATCAAAAATGTGCAAAAATAAGGAGGATGGCATGCCAAATGCATTGATGAAACTACCATTTTCAAATTCTACTGTGGCGAGAGCATTCTCGATGTTAGTATTATCTATACCTATCAACATTTTTAATAAATTTTCCGAGAACAAAGTTTATATTTTTAATTTATGTTGCAATATTCCCACCAATCTATTTAAGAGAAAAAAACTCAAACGCTCTAATTAAAAAATTAATTTCGGTCATTGGTGAGAATAAATTTCACATTGTTCCAATAAAACGTGGCAATATCGATGAAACGAAAATTCAAATTTATGACGAAACAGATTTCCGCAAAATGGTTTCTGAATTTGAAAAAAATAAAACAAATTTCTACACATTCCAGCTCAAGAGTGCTAAAGGCCTGCAGATCGTATTGAAAGGCATAGATTCTTATGTTGTTCCCGAAGAAATAAAAGACGCACTCGTCCTCCAGGGATTCAAGGTAAAAAATGTTTCAAATATAATAAATAGGGAGAAGATCCCCCAGCCTCTATTTCGCGTTGAACTTGAGCCGAATGATATAAAATTGAGAAAAAATGAGACGCACCCAATTTATAATTTAAAATATCTTTTATACCGAAAAATAACAGTTGAAGAACCACACAAGCGTTCTGGACCCGTACAGTGCCATAATTGTCAAGAATATGGCCACACAAAAACTTACTGCAAATTACCTACAGTTTGTGTTATTTGCGGTGAATTGCACGGTACTGCTAGTTGTACTAAACCAAAAAAACAAGCAGAAAAAAATGCAGTAATTGTGGAGAAAATCACACCGCTAACTACAGAGGTTGTCCTGTGTACTCTTTCGTCAAACAGACTATGAGGCAAAAACCTAAAGTAGTTCCAGTACAAACAGCAAACACTTACTCCGCCACTCTTGCCCAAGTGAGCCAACCAGTTAATTCACGCGTATCGTATGCCGATGCTGCAAAGACAAGCTCTATTCCCACACAAAATGTTCCACGGCCAAATACTTCAACAAATACAAACTCAGGCTTTAATTTTAATCGCCTTGAAGCTACTATTGATAATCTGGTGCAAACTATTAACAATTTTACAACAAGTATGACTAGCATGATGCAAGAAATGCTGCGAATGCAGAATACATTGATTCAAGCTTTAGTTAACAAACCATGAACACGTTAAAAATATGTTTCTGGAACGCAAACGGCATTCGCCAACATAAAAATGAACTTGAGCACTTCCTCACGGAAAAAAATATTGATATAATGTTGGTCTCTGAGACTCATTTGACTTCGAGAAGCCTTTTTAAAATTTATGGCTACACCTTATATGATTCAAAGGACCCGAGAGGAAGAGCATGCGGTGGATCAGCAATTTTAATAAAGTCAAGACTCAAGCATTATATTATTGACAACATTTGCGAAGAACATTTACAAGCAACGAATATTTGTGTCGAAAATTTTTCCACTAATTTTGTCATATCATCAATTTACTCCCCTCCTAGATTCGCAATTACTGAGGACCAATACGAGGATTTCTACAAATCCCTTGGCCCTTGCTTCGTAGCAGCTGGCGACTACAATGCAAAACATACGTTCTGGGGTTCGCGTCTTATTACACCTAGAGGTCGGGCATTGTTCAACACAATTTCAAAAATGGGCTTGGACGTCATTTCGAGTGGGGAGCCCACTTACTGGCCTACGGACATACAAAAAATTCCAGATATTATAGATTTTGGAGTCATGAAAAATATTTCTAGGGAATTAGTTCATGTTGAAGCGTCTCAAGATCTTTCCTCCGATCACTCTCCCACGATCGTTACAATTTGTAGCTCACTAAGTAGTGACTTACCTCACCCGTATGTGAAGACGATCATCCGTGTTAATTGGCTGGGGTTCAGAAAATATCTCAGTACTCATTGTACGGAAAACATCACGCTAAGAACATCCGAAGATATTGAATTTAACATTGGCAATCTTGTCAAAAATATAAAACAGGCTGCTGAACATGCGACTACCTCCTACCCGCAGACTGGATTTAATAGAATTTATTCTACGGATATTGAACGTCTCGTAAGTGAAAAAAGAAGAGCTAGAAGGGAATGGCAACAGCACAGATCGCCCCAACATAAAATCAGATTTAAAGAGTGCACTAAACGACTCCAAGACTTGCTTGCATTTGAAAAAACTGAATCTTTTAAAAACTATCTGGAAGGTCTTGATGCCACACCAGCATCTAATTACTCTTTGTGGCGCGCTGCTAGAAAGCTTAAAACACCTGTTGCGTTTAAACCACCTCTGCGTACATCTACAGGGGGTTGGGCAAGAAGTGATACTGAAAAAGGTAAAATATTTGCTGAGCATTTAAAATCAGTATTTACCCCTAACTCATGTACTGGTGTTATTGATTTGCCGAATGTAGTGGCGCTACCCCTTCGACCCATAAAATTTAGAACGTGTGATGTACAAAAACTAATTGCTGAACTTAACCCGAAGAAAGCTCCGGGTATTGATGGAATTAGTAACCAGATGCTAATAAAGTTGCCTCGTATTGCAATTAGAATCCTGTTATTTATTTTTAACGCCATTTTACGACTGGAGTATTATCCAAATAGCTGGAAGCTTGCCAAAGTTAAAATGATTCCAAAGCCGGGCAAAGACGTTTCTCAGGCATGAAGGTCTTATTTTAAAATTGAAATCATATTTACCAATAAATTTTCTGAGACTATTAGAAAGTTATATTACTACCCGGAAGTTTACGGTTGTGGAAGGAGACTTCATGAGTGTGCCTGAATCTATATCATCCGGTGTGCCACAGGGGAGCATACTGGGGCCTGTTTTGTATTTGATTTACACTTGTGATATGCCTTTGAGCAGCAATATCCATACATCTACGTTTGCCGATGATACAGCCTGCCTTAGTATGCACGAAAACCCTCACGAGGCTTCCCGATATCTACAAGAACATATTACACAACTGGAACTATGGTTAAATTTATGGAGAATCAAAGTAAACGAGCAAAAGTGTGTCCAGGTAACATTTACCCTGCGAAGAGATACTTGTTCGCCAATTCGAATCAACAATCAAGTTGTTCTTCAACATTCACACGTAAAATACCTTGGTATACACCTTGATCGACGGCTTACGTGGAAGCCCCATATTGACTCAAAGCTAACACAAATGAAACTGAAATTAACTCAGATACATTGGCTGATTGGAAGAAATTCAACACTCAGTCTAGATTGTAAACTTTTAATATACAAGTCGATTTTGAAACCAATATGGTTCTACGGAATACAGTTATGGGGCACTGCTTCAGCTTCTAATGTCGAGAGAATCCAACGAAGGCAAAACAAAATTTTACGGTTAATAACATTGGCTCCATGGTATATAAAAAATTCAAATATACATCGTGATTTAAATATGCCACTAGTGACTGAAGAAATTGCAAAATACGCTGGCAAATATTTAACAAAACTCGAGTCACATCCTAATCCGCTTGCCCGTAATATTTTGAACTTCACTGGACAAATCCGCCTAAAAAAGAGGGACACAAGGGCTCTTATTCATAGCACTCCAGATGGGACTTCTTGAAAATACTTTTATTTTTTTCCTTTTGACTATCACTACTTATGTATTATATATAACTATTACTAAGCTTATGTCCGACACTGGTCGGGCCTAATTATATTTTTAGATTTAAGATTTGAATACTTATTGTTAGTTCATATATGAAGATACAATAAATAAAAATCATGCATTAATAAAAAAAAAAAAAAAAAAAAAACTCATAATTCAGCTGTAAGAAAGACGGAGACGGAAATACAAATAGCTGACTGCTTTTGCTTCAAACATTTCACAGCACAGCATTAAGCAAATAGTTTTTTTATATTGTATGCTGATGCTGATTGCTGCTGCTTATACAATGTGATACCCCTTTTTCCACACGGAAAGTTTACTTTGCTAAGTCTTAATTCAGCTGGGAGAAAGACAGAAAGAGACTGTACTACGACCTCAGTTTTTCACACAGCTGAATTAAGACTTTGCAAAGTAAACTTTACGTGTGGAAAAGGGGTATGAATAGAGAAGTCGAAGCATAGCGTAATTTGTGTGCTGATGCTATTTTGAAGTCAAGAATTCGAACCCTGGTTTAGAGGCAGCAAAAATAAAATAAATTATATGAGTATTTTTTTTAAGAACGCAAATATTATTTTTTATGAATAAGGCAGTAGTAACAAAAGCTTAGCGGTAATCCCTGCAATTAGTTTTCTTAATGGCCTGTAAATTATGGAAATTCCTTTCAATCACTTTTTTTTTGCTGCAAATGAATGACGAGAATTTTCGGAATTAGTTTTTTAACGACCAGTTAATGGCGGAAATTTCCGTAGTTCAACCGAGAGTGTTACCATGTGTATCAGTCACACCTCATACCTGCTTTTGCATCGCGAGTTACAGAGTGTTGAAATCAACAACGTAATAAATGTTGTTAAGATTGGGTATGATGAGTACCTGGAACTGTAAAGTGGATATGTATGTATGTATGTTCAATGTCGCTCTCACCAGCACCAGCGATCCGAAATTTCAACTTTTTATACAAATTATGCTTTAAACACATTCACAACAGCAAGCTACCGACTACCAATTGTCAAGGATAGAATACACATGTTCATATGAGAATGATTCTTTTGAAGACAGCAAGTCGTGTTTTCGTGTAGCCTGCTGTGGTGAATGTGTTTAATGCTAGGCTGCCCAGAGAAGCGCCGGAGGGGCCAACATCAATTGGATTTTTATACAAATGAATACACATACGCTTATATATATCTCTCTTGTTTCTCTCTGTGGCCAGCTCTGGTTTAATGCATTAATCATGAATCTTTGATACATGCAAATTAATACACACACACATACATATTTCTCGCGGTGAGCACGAGCAATGCAGGTAGATTTTTTTATATAGAGTCAATACTAGCGATGCCGTTTTGGTTACTTGTAACCAAAATTGGTCACTTGTTTTCCAATGTGTACTTGTGTACAGTGTTTAAAAAACTAGACTCCAAGTAGCTGTAGCAACGAAAAAACACGAAATAGTCTAGCAAAAAAATGTAAAAAACTTGTAGCCGTTCATTTACTATTACTACCGATACCGGCACAATTTGGTAGCTGTAGTTGTAGTAGTAGTAAAAAAATAAAATAATTGAAGCAGCGTAGTAAATAATGTTTTACTGCTTTAGCTACCTTCAAATTTTTGTAGCACTAAAAGTAGTTTTATTTTTTAAATTTTTACTGCTACCTACTTTGGTAGTCACAGAAGGAGCAGATAGCATAGTTTTTGAAGTAGCACTAGAATAACATTTCAGCAGCAATTTAATAACATTGAGGTAGTTTTAAAATAACATTTCAGCAGCAATTTAATAACATTGCAGCAGCATAAAATAACATTTAGGGAGCAGCATAAGTAGTAAAAAAGTAAAATTTTCAGTAAACTACCCTGCAGAAAATGCGAATAGTGAAATTGTAGTGATTTACTAGTGACATTGTCAGTAGTACTACTGACCAGGTGTATCCCAGCCAATGTAATTATCTATTGACATTTAACATTAGCTTGTCATTGAAAATCCACCACTAGACTGTAGCAATAATGACTAAGTAGTTCTTTTGGGACCACATGGAGACATTGGAACCAAAGATTCACTAGTAAATTTTAGGGGCTCCAGTCTACAATATCGATATTTCCTCGCTCCATATCAATAGTAAAATTGTAGTGATTTACTAGTGACATTGTCAATAGTACAACTGAATAGGTGTACCGCAGCCAATGTAATTGCCTATTGACATATAACATAGGGTTGTCATTGAAAATCTACCAGTAGATTTTAGCACTATTCATTTACGACCATATGGAGACATTTGAACTAAAGAATCACTAGTACATTTTAGTGAC
The DNA here is from genome assembly GCA_944452675.1 of Tachina lurida. NCBI lineage: Eukaryota > Metazoa > Arthropoda > Insecta > Diptera > Tachinidae > Tachina > Tachina lurida. The sequence goes on from OX101754.1 coordinate 78,345,983, forward strand.
CCTCGTCTACAATTTAATAAGGGTTGGGCCAACAAACTTAAATACATACATACCTACATACATATGTACGTAAGTTTTTAACATTATTGCATAGCATAATAAAAAAGAAAAACAAACTATTGGCAATATCAACAGAAATACATTAGAACTGTTGTCTCTAACGTATCCCTACTCGCGCATAAAAGGAAAATTGTCGACATTTCAACTAGTGCAATTGTCGCTAGAGAAAAGAGTGTTGACATAGAGACATATGGCACTAGGCTGGCTAGAGGGTAAATACAAACGAAGAATGCGTGTGTGAAACAGCGTTGCCGTTTCGTACTTTTAATTAGAATTGGTTATTTTTTCGAATCTGTATTTTAAGTTGTATTTGATGAAAAATTAGTTCGAATAAAATAATTAAAAACGAACTAAAATACATTTCATTTGTAATTTTAATAGATATGTATTTTAGTTACAACAGTTTTTCTTTTCTTTTATAAATGTTGACGTATGTATACGTATATAAACTTTGCATACTGTATGTATTTTCTAATTCATTTCCAATCCACCAGTTATAAAAATGAGTTAATAAAATTCAAGTTTTTTTAATTCAGTTTTATGTGAGATGTCATGTATTCAAACATTTTAGTATAGTTACGTGGCTCCATATACATACATATTACATCTTATTTCCATATACCTATGGACCCATATACGAAGAACTTCATAATTCAATTTCCATATACATACATATGAGCTCATGATACATTTCATATATTCTTCCATATATCAATTCATATATAATACTTTTCGCATGTTTAAGCCTATACATTTCCATACATGAATTCATATATATTCATATATATTATATACATTCATATATTAAAAATATATGGACCATACATAACCTGACCAGACATCCCGCTTTAGGCGGGATTATCCCGCTTTTCTGAGGTTGATTCCGCCTTGAATTTTTATCCCGCTTTATCCCGCTTTTTAGAGTTTTGAAATTTCTTATCTCTTAATATATTTTTATTAATATGTAACTGAAAATTATTTGAAAATTGTATAATTGAAAAAAGAAAAAATAGGAAAAAGAAAAACATAAAAATCAAAACAATATATATCCTGAAGAAGTTAACCGAAGGTTAACGAAATATTGAACGAAAAATACAAACAGACCTCAAGCTCAAAAAATAGTTTAATTAAATATATTAAAATAGTTTAACACCTATTAAAAGTACAAATTTTAATAAAAACTAATACGCATAAATATAAACATATATATATATATATATATATATGTGTGTATATATATATATATAAATAATAAAATTCGTAATAAAATTCTTTGATTATATACATACATATGTAAATCAAAATTTTATACATAAAATTATTATAAAATTATTTACATAAAATATTTTATGTATAAAAATGGTTTTTTTTTTGTAAATGAAGTCAAAAAATCTTTAATTTTATTTATTTTACGTTACTAAATAAAAATTTTTGTTAATAAAAACTTTTGTTTATTTAAAATCGATTCTTTTGAATTAAAAACTGTGTTTCCTAAGTACATACGAAACTTTTTATGTGCGTATTACACATCCCGCTTTCAAATAGTTGTTTATTTAAAAATCCCGCTTTTTGGCCGTATTTTCGTCAAAATCCCGCTTTTTGAACGATCGTGTCCCGCTTTTTGTAAAAAGCTTCTGGTCACGTTAACCATACATAGTTTTTTTAGCTGGGTTATTTAATATTATTTAACAACATCGTCATAACTACGATATGTAAAAAGTGTGGCGTAGCAGGGAAACGTTACTCTAAAAACATGACAATCACATAAAAAAGCACGAACACGAATGTGTGAAACGAATTAAAGCGACGATTGCTTATAAAAGCCGAAGGTCCACACCATCCGTTTAATGCGTAGTTGCGTTTTATGCATGTGTCAAAAAGTAGAATCAATGGAATTGTATGTGGCAAGTTACAGAACAAAACGCAAAGAACGTATAAACGCATAGGAAGGATAAAGTAGGTTTACTTTCTACTTTTGTATCCGTCGCATGCATCGTGCTCTCTTTTGTAGCCAAATGTTCGTGTGGTGAATTTAAATTTTTTCTCTTTTTGCATTAAAACAACAAAAATAATTGCGCAAAAGACGTATTGCATGTAACTTGAATTTAAAATCGGAGAGAATGTACAGAAACGCATACCACGCATATGCAAAGAACGGATGGTATGGACCTTCGGCTTAAACAGCGCTGTCAACTTTTAAATTTCACAGTGCAATAAAAAAAAGCCTTTAAGTTCAATAAATAAAATAATTTTGTTATTGTGATTATGTTTTTATTTAAAGTTTTTCTTTTCTAAATTAATATTATATATGAGTGTTCTTTCAAAAAAACCTATTTTCACCAAATTTCAGTAATGAGAAAAAAGTTTAAGAGCGTTGTTTGGAACGTTTTTTAATATGTAAAATAATTAATTACATTTCCTGTTTTGTTTTGTTCTTTTGTAATTATTATTAAACTACAAACTGCAAGTAAGCCTTATACTACAATGACACACAATATAAATTTTAATGATTTTTTTATTAAATAAAAAAAGCATTTAAAAGTGTGGTCATTTTTTCACATTTGTTAACTTTTTCAAAAAATGTGATAAAATGTAATGTAATAATTTTTTGGTTGTGGCAGCACTGATCACATACATACATACACATTTGTGGTTTCTAGTTTTACTGATGATTTTGATTTTTGACTACTTTTGCCGCTACCTCAATGTTATTTTGTGCTTCGGAAAACCGATTTCACGTACAGACAGACGGACAGACGGACATCGCTTATTCGTCTTCCCTATGCATAAGGATCCAGAATATATGTATATATTTTATGGGTCGCTTATTGATATTATAGAAATTACAAACGGAATGACAAACCTATATATACCCTTATACCATTTTTTGGTAAAGGGTATAAAAAGGTCCAATTAAAGAACTTGAAATCAGTCGATTTTTCAGATAATTTAAAAACCCTAATAAAATAAATACTACATTACTACTACATCAATTAAAACTAAAAATAAAAATTATTAAGGTTTTTACAAAATGTCATCCGTTAACATTTTCTTATTTTATCATAATAATCATTACAACGAAACAGAATCTTTTAAAAGAAAATATGTATTTTGTACCACAGTAAAGGAGCAATGCGCATTTTTTGCTCTTTGCAGCTCTTTTACACATTGCGTAAACAACAGGAGCGGAGCATGCAAAGAGCCAACCATGGTACTGCTCTTCTTGCTCCGATTTTATAATGAGTAGCGTCGACATAGTGGCGCAGAGCAAGAGCAATAACATTGACACTCCGCTCTTTGCGTAAAAGTGCCAAAAGAGCTGAAAAGAGCGGAGCTGCTCTGCGTATTTTCTTACCCTGCTAAATAGATCATCTATTGGTAAATAATAAAAAAACAATACATACAAACAAAACTTTTCCAATTTTTATTATAATACAGTATAGTTTATGAGCACCTTTGCGAATTTTATCTAAATATCTGGTGCCGTTATAGGTTACTTATTTTAAACAGTAACATAACCAGGTAGCACCTCCCGATGCCGCTGGAAGTAATGCGCGAAAACTTTTTTAAATCCATTAATAAATGTGTTTTGTTATTCGTTAAATGCTACCCGTTATTACCACTAAGTACACTTATGAGTACATACATGATAAAATATCGTATAATTACGATAAATATTTTTTATTACGAAAAGTGTACATAGATTTATTGGATAGCATTCCAAAATTATTTTTGTTTTTCTATTTATGTTGAATTTCAGAATTAACAAAAGTTTTAAACAGCTGATGTATGAATAAAGGGCAAAAAGTTAAGCGCATTCTATATATTTTTTGAATTGCACCCTACACTCGGGATAATTCGAGATCAGTTAAATATATTGCAATAATTTTTTCAGGCGAAGTAAATAGTCTCATATGAGACTATGTTGGCTAAAGAAAAGAAAATTATTTTAATATATATTTTTTATGGTACAAATTAATATTTTTCCAAAATTTTTGCCCTTTTTTTTCAGAAAATCTGCGCGTATGTTCGCATTTATGAAAAGGCTCTCAAAATTTTAGTTATACATGCTGAAAGCTATCTATACAATTAAATGTTATAGCTAAACCTTTCAAAATCGGCCGTCACAACTTTTTATAAGCGCTTAAACACAAAAAATATTTTTAAAATTGGCAATTTTTGGACACTGCTGAATGTAGGGTGCATGTCCAATATACAAAATAATTGGCTCTAAGCACATTCTGAATTGAAAGTAATGAAGATACTTTTTCTTAAAAAGTTTTTTACGTAGTTTTATTTAAAATTTTGTCAAAAATTTAATGATATCTTTTAATTTAAAATCCAACAATATACTAAAAATGTATAGGTGAAATACTAAAAAAAGTCAAGGCAAAAAAAATTTTTTTTTTGCTAAAGTTAAATATCTTCTAAGATATGAGAGATACGAAAACAGATCTAAGGCCATTATTTCTTAAGCTAAGCTCAATACACATTATTTCATAAAAATCTGATAATTTTTCCAAAAGTTACAAGCCTCAGAAGAAGAAGGCTGTTTAGACATGTGTTATAAAGCCTAAGTCCTCCTCTACAGCTGTTCGAAGTTTCTTAAGAATCCAATCAGTAGTTTAAAAGTTCCAGATTTATTACCATTTATTTTGCAAAAGTCCCAACTGTGCAACCTTTTAAGCGAATACCATTCAGTTATTTGGATAACTTTCGTCCTATGACAACTATTTTTTCAATTCATTGATGATTCACCAGAAATGGAACTACTTGGAGCTGAGTTCATCAATGCAGCAACTAATGATTTATATTGGGTACATATGAACATTAGGCAGATAACTTTTTTTTACTAAAAATTTTACAGGTACTACGCTATGGCGAATATTGTACTGATTATAAAAACCGATATCTTAGGCCAGTTTGAAACAAAAACCTACCTCACCGAATGAATTTCTAAATATCATTTTAGTTTTAAAAATAAATGTGAAAAATAGTGAATAACAATAAAAATTCAATAAATCACGAGCGAAAAAGTTTAAATGTTATTAGAATGATATACATTTCAATACCTCCTAACTTGGGGGCCACACGTTCAATTTTGCCTTTCAATTCCATTCAATTTTCAATACACTCACACTTTTTTTACTTGCACACTCAAACTTTTTAAATTGAACACTAGTTTGCTTTCAAATTCACGTATCCATTTAAATGGCAATTTAAATGTGAACGGCTGGTCACAGCACACATTGATTGAAGCTACAAATTTGAGTTGTTTCTTCGTCGGTGGCATTTAAAAAATGAAATTGAAAAACAATTTGTGCAACAGCTATCAATTTCAAGAAATTTTTACAAACAGTATATGTGATGATATTGAAAGCTATTTATTGAACGTGTGGCTACAGCGTAAGATATTTAAGTAAAAATTGCATTCACCTTATGAATTCTATTTGCCGGTGTTGAAATAAATAGTAAATAAAATCTGAAAAATTATTTTAAATACTGTCATCATAAAAATTCTAACTCCAAACTTCATCGCATTTGGTGCGGAACCTTTTTTAACGATTGCGTAACGCAATTATTCTTATTTTTCCTTGAACTATTCAGCTCTATCTGTCAAATTTTGATATTTGCAAAAAATGCCAAAGGTTATTACCCTAATGTATGTATTAAGCTGTAATCACATTATATGTATTTGTCTTGTGGAATGTCACTCTTTCACATGATAAATTCTTACATATAGTCTGAACACCTTTAAACAATAGCATGTGTTATTTCCTTGTGTGCAGTACAAACGACAATTTTGATTTAGAGCGTATTCTATTTTCAAGTGACAAAGCATCTAACATCAGCTGGTTTCAAATAAAGCAAGTGTTTGTGGCGTTAAAAATTAAGTAATATTTTAAGATAATTTAAACTAATATTGATTTAATAGACTAAAAACTAAAAATGAAGGAAAAAAATTGATATTGCTTTAACAAAAGTAAGCATTTGTTTACCTTTGTAACATAACATACCAACGTGTGAACACAAAAATTATAAACCTTATGTAAAACGTAGATTTTGACGTACACATAAAATATCGTGTGTATAACAAAGTGGCATTCCACAAGACAAATACATATAATGTGAACTCAATTTTAGAGGTAAGCGCAAGCCGTGAAAAAGCACATAGTATTGTATTTTTTTCAAGAGCAAATATTGCTTGTAGTGGTGATCGTAATTGAGTGTAAAGCAAAAATAGAGAACAAGGAAACAAAAAAACCACAGTTGAATAGACAGTTGTGTCAAGTGTGCAATATTTTTATTGTACATTTCATAGTGCACTATACTTCATTTCACAATCTCGAAATTTCATAAAATATTAAGTGATAATAAAATTTTTACAATTATATCCACTGTGAAAGATATTATTTTTATTTTATTATTTATTTATTTTATTTCTTAGTCTTAAATTAATAAATTATAGAACTTCTCAGTAAAAAGTTTTCATGTTTTTTGAAGCAATAAGGCAATAAGCGCATCATAATTCGCTTCAGCTTGTTAAGAAGCAGCGAACGTATGTAGTATATGAAGCAAACCACAGGTAAAAGTGATTTAATAGCGACACAACAATGCATGGGCCAAATCACGGCATTCGATACGATTCGTAATTTAAAAATATTTCAATAGAGTTTATATGGAAATATTTTTAAATTACGAGTCATATCGAATGCCGTCATTTGCCCCCAGGTTTTAAAGCTAGAAAGTTATCTAATGTACACTAGCTATGGCATAGTGTTATATCGGAATTCTTAGTAACGAGATTTCGACTTGCAAGAACCCCTCATTTTGTGAGGTTCGGAAAAAAATATTCGAGCCAAAAAATGGTGGCGGTCAGATGGGGGCAAAGGTCTCCGCTTCGTGCTCAAAGTTGAAGGTAAAAGCAAAAAAAATACAAAAAATCATATAACTTTCCCGGGGTCACCGCTACAAGGGTCAAATGTATGACGAGCTTAAAATTTTTAAACGCACTAATAATCCCAAATTACATTGTAAACCAATGGTAAGCAAACACATACATATGTAATGTAAAAGAGAGCAAATTGAATGCTTGTACGAATGTACGTGTAAAAAAGAGCATAACAAAATGCCCACGGGCGGCCTTTTGGTGATCAATGCTGTAAACGAACAAAAGCAAATTACTCAAAGGCATTTTTCAAAACAAAAATTTAATTTTCCAAAGAAAAATTAATAAAAATTGACATTTAACTGCTATGCTTGCATTTTTTTCAGGGACCGAAAAATTTTTTTTTAAATGAAAAGGTTACTGTTAAATGTGTTTTATTTGGATTGGGTTATTTTTAACCATTATCGTAAGAGATACAGTGGTGGACATTAGGTTAGCACACTTCGTATATGTTACATTCATAAGCACATTTTTTTAGTTATAAAAATGCATGTACATCAGACTCGGGCGTTTCTTGGCACAATTGTGAAGAGAATATTCACACGTATTCTTACCCTCTTTAATTTAGTCGTCGATGAGACAGCGATGAATGCACATCAGGCGGATGCTTACATATTTTTTTATATTTTTTTCAAGAATATTTGTCCAGCAAACATACGTGTTTCATTTCAAATTGATGATGATATGCGAAAATTATTTTGTTATAAATAATGCATTTGGTAACATACAATGCCTTTTATGTTATCAAAGCTTAAGGAAAAAAAGGAATATGTCATTAAAAGACATTATGATGCTTTTCATAGTAATATGAATAAGTTTAATGGTAAGGAAAGGGAAAACCTTTTAAATAAAAATCAAAATGATCTTCCATGCCGACAAATATCAAAGCTTATTAAGTTTGATGCATCCAACCACATAATTTTATTTCGTGAATTTGCACCTTTGTGCTCCACCAAGCAACCATTCTTTTATTTATTTATTTTTTTTTAATGGAAAACATGATAAATTATTGTCCTATCTTTTTTAATTTTTTTTTATTTCACTGTTTATTTAAAAAAAGTTTTATTTGCAATTAATAATTTTACTTAATCAACGTTTTTTTTTTTCAAGATAGAAAATATGTATGTCAATTTATGTATAAATATATAATGCACCATTATCTTTCAAACGCTTGACTTTGTGTTTGGTGTATAGCTCGCAACCTCAACACATAAAAAATTTACCACTACATTGACAGTGCCCACCAGTGGTGTACATTAATATTTACCCGTAACTTCTGTATATGGTGTGAGCAATATGTACCTTTATTTTTTCTTGCTTCTCTTTTATGGTTTTTGTTTTAACTTTCAAGAAATTTATTATTTGACATATTGTCAGAAGTATACATAAATAATTGAAATTTATTTGCTGGTAGTTTAGCATGTCTCTATATGTACGTATTTTATTGGCGCTTGAACCAAATCATCAATAGACTTCAACCACAATTGTTAACAGTCACAAACCTCTTACTTTATGCACAGACTTTCGAAACCTATATGAGAATTCATAAAATAATAATATTTTTGAAAATCACAAAAGAAAAAATAAGCTTAGTAGGCTTTGAAACTGATACAAAACCCAACAAATAATTTATATTCAGGTGAACTCATTTTATTTTTCTACATCCTTATACAATTAGAAATCCATCGGATAACAATAAAAGTATTTACAAGGCTAAATGAAAAAAAACATTAATTGAACTTTAAAGAAATTTATTATTTGACATATGTATTGTCAAAAGTATACATACAATAATTGAAAAAAGGAACCTTTACCCAAAATTTTTTAACAATTCCCATAAAAACACTAATTATTAACTTGACTGCACCCTCTATTCTTTAATAGCTGTTGTTGTTATTTACATTTATTTTCTTTTACATACTCTTACAACTACAATTTGAAGCTGAAAAAAAGTCAGCCAATGTAGCAATGGTAAAGTAAGAAAATAACATGTAAGAGTGCTATATTCGGCTGTGTCGAATCTTATATACCCTTTACCAACGTATGTATATATAGTATACAGATACATACATAAGTACATACATACATATTTGTTTTGTTATAAAATTTATAATTTTTTGTTATAGTGCAATTTTTAGTAAGAAATAACTAGCTTTATTTAACTAGTTTTATATATAAAAAAGTGTACTTTTCCCAACCCTGGGATCATCATTTTATATTTTTTTGGTTCCTTATATTAATCTTGTTCTTTAAAATATATATGAAATATGTTAGGTGAACAAAAAAAATAAATAAGGAAAATACTAGCTTTATTTAGTTACTTTACAATCAAAATAAATTCAGTAAAGTGCGACTTTGACTCGCGCACGAAAGGTTCCGTATATTCGGTTTTTTGGAGGTTTTTTTAAGCTTAAAAGATTTTTTAATTTTGTCGCTTTTTTCTAATTTTGCAATTTTTTCTGTTTTTTGGATTTTTTTTTATTTTTTCGATTTTTTTCTTTGTTTTTGGGGTTTTTTTATTTCAGCGATTTTGTTCATTTTGGCGATTTTTATTTCTGTTTTTTTAATTTTGGCGATTTTTTTCATTTTGGCGATTTTTTTCTGTTGGGGTTTTTTCATCTTAGCAATTTTTTTGCTCTTTTTGGGGTTTTATTTCATTTTGGCGATTTTTTTTCCTTTGGGCTTTCGCGATTTATTTTAGTTTTAGAAATTTTTTTAGTTTGGTGCTTTTTTTGTTTTGGCGATTTGTTTTGTTTTTGGCGATTTTTTTCGGTTTGGCGATTTAATAATTTTCTCATTTTTTAGTTTTACCGTTTTTGAAAATTTCAAGACTTTTGCTCTTACGGTTTCCAAGATACAGCAAGTTATCAAAATTACATAGTCAAATTGCATTAACTGATGGAACACCCTTTAGTTAATTTGTTTTTAAATTTTTGTGTTAATTATTGTAGTCTGTATAAAAATACACTAGCTTTACAAATTTCAAGTGTATATACAATTGTATGTATATTACATGGGATTTTAATATTTTTCGTTGCTTGTTTTGGAACACCCTTTAATTTTTAGCTCTCTTGTAATTGTTGTTATGGCGGCCAAAGGTGTACACACTGTGTCTAAATTTCAGGTCCGTAGCTCTTATGGTTCTCGAGCAAATACCCTGTTACAGACAGACGGACAGCGTAGCGAAAACAATAGGGTTCCTTTTCACCTTTAGTGTGCGGAACCCTAAAAAGTTTAAATTTTCCAGCTGTGGAGCTGTGGTTTTTATTTTTCTAATTTTCTAAAAAAAAATACAATAATGGTAAAATGATAAAATTTAATCCGAAGTTTGAAAGTGTGTAGTGAAAGTTTCCTGATAAATTGAGATGAAAAAAGTGCATTTCTTAAGGCATACTCACTGACACTGACCACTAATACAGTCATCAAATTGATGAAGCACTTGAACTCTAACAACAGAGCTATATTTTGTAACACAAGTAGGCCTAGGTGAATTACGATCAAGAAAAATTCGAAAGCATTGAATTTATAACGTGATGTTATACTATTATGTATATCTCTTTATCCCATTATATTATTTAACTCTGCCAACTGGCGCAGTGATCATTAATAGAAATATAACAGACTAGCAGTCTTTAATTTGCAATGTTTTATTAAAGAAAACAAAAGTAGTTAGATCTTCACAAAAATATAAATGTGAAAAAGGCCAAGTTCCTATAAAAATTTCGGTGAGATACATTTTTTTATAAAGTTCTTTTTTGGCACAATACTTATCACAATAATACATACATATGTATGTATGTGTTTTAATCTATAATCGTTAGGGTGTCATGTTATTTTTATGCAACCCGCATACTTGGCAATATTTTTACCTTTACAATACAGAAGATAATAGCGGATATCTCTTTATTTCTTTATGTGGGGAAAAATGTTGTGAAGTAAGCAGGTTGCCTAGAAATTTTGGATAGGAACTTGACTGAATCCATGTGTATGATGAAAAACATATCCTTATACATTAACATTTCACTCCAGCATTGAAATATTGAACGTTTCAGAGATTCACAAACATCCAATAAGTATGGGCCCTTAACTAACACCGCTGATTTAGAATTTCTTGTTTCGTTGGTGCATATTATAACATGATTTTCCAGAATAACTCAGTTCTACCAGGGTTTCAAACAATAATTTCCAAATGTCCTTTATTTTACAAAAAAAAATATTACAATATTATAAAATTTATATATGTATATACAAAAAAACTTTATGAATAAAATCCAGAGAACTCAGCAAGGATTATCAAAATGAACCGTACGTGACGAGTGATAGTTCCAGACTCTCGAGAATTTAGACTCACCCATCCTAAACAAGTTTGTAGGTTTTTTTTTTGTAAGTAGGGTTATTGTATTAGTAACTAATACCTGTGAACTAGGGATGGGCAAATGAAGAAAATGTATCGATATATATCGTATCGATATTTTTGAACAGTATCGATATATATTTTTTGAAAACATCGATATTTCGATATATCGATATTTTTTGCTGCATTAATTTCGAATGCACAATTACTTACTTTAAGAAATTTAATACAAAAAAACTATTTATTTTAAGTAATACGTAACCTACTGTAGCTCCTTAAGACTTCATTAGTCTTTACTTTCTGTTGCTGCTCTGTGCTGTGCCGTTCTGTTTCTAAATTTTAAAAGTTACTTTTTCTGTAATAAATTATCAGCTGTTTCGGACCAGAATGGTCCCAGTTTTCCACTAAAGTGATGAGTTTTGCATCTTCCATTGTTATTACGGCCGTATTATTGACAAGTTTGAAAACTAGTTTAACGTGAAAACTAGTTTTATAGGCAATTAAAAAATTAGTTTTGAGAAATTTGGTATTATTCATTGTAGTTTTGAGCGATAAAACTCGGATTTTGAAAACTAGTTTTATTGAAAACTAGTTTTCGTCAAAACCAGAAAAAGCTGGCTTTGGGGTAGGTAAAACTAGTTTTGCCTCTGTTTCACATTATTAATTTGAAAAAATGGCACGCCGAGCAGCACTGCAAGAAATGGGGATGGCCGACTTCTTAAGAGATGACGACGATGATACCAGTTTCAACTCTGACGAAGAATATGAAGACGTTCTCCCTCGTCGACCATATACACTACGAACCCATGCAGAAGTTGATGAATGGGACGATGTGGCCTTTCGTCAGCGATTTCGAATGAAAAAGACAACTTTTCGGCGCGTGGTTGCAATGGTTGAACCGAATATGGCAACGAATGCAGGGCGGTAAGTTTCTATATTTAAGTGCTCGCTATTAAGTAGAAATAATTCGTGCTTCCACAGATGCCGTTCTCTCACCACTGAGCAGAGAGTTTTGATTCTGCTGCGATTTCTGGTGTGCTTCTTCGAGTTACGCTCCATATTTATAAACCACAATGAATTTGAAACACACAAAAACAATAAAAATTAATTAAAATTTGATGAAAATTAGAAATGTCAAAAATTCCGTCACCAAACAATTGTTTGAACATTAATTTTGTATGAGTTGACTGAAAAAACTCTCCACTTATATTTATAAATCCCCAAGATAGACAATAAATTTAAAAAATTTTGTGTATTTTTCTTTAGAAAGTCCGTACTAGCAAATGGAAATTTCGTTATCAAATTTACCAATCTGAATTACCGTAATTTTTTAACATACAGTTTGTATGAGAACCTGAAATTCCGTATGAACTCCGTACCAGGCTTTAGTAGCTAAAATAGAACTAAAAACAAAATAAATAACATTAAACACATATTACAATCAATATTTATTCAAATCGAACTCACGAGTAATATTTAAAACAATATTTTGTTTTCCGCAATGATTTTAAGCACTCAAAATGTAAACACTGCCTGCGATAGCATGTGTTTCGATGCAAAATATTGCACAAAACTAGTTTTAATCACAAAACTAGCAATGCGTTTGAAAACTGAAACCAGTTTTGTCTTCATATGTGAATAATACAAACTTTTTTTTAAAACTAGCTTTGAATGAATTTCAGATTTTTTCCACGAAAACTAGTTTTCACGAAAACTAGTTTTCAAGCTAGTTTTATCAAAAGTGAATAATACGGCCGTTAGAGTTTTTCTTTTCCGGACTTTTTCATTTCCCGGGAAAGTGGGAATAACTTTTCGGTTTTTAACGTTTATAAGCACATATCAAAAAAATAATACAATTTCAGTTCCCGGGCGTAATTGTTGTAAAGTTTTAGATATAGTTCTACCATCGCATTCATAAAGTGAATAACGACATGCATCGAGGAATGTGTACGCAACATAACAGAATTAAGGAGAGAAAAACTAATGGCTTATATGTATATGATTTTTATAAACCAAAAAGAGTCAGCTGATTCGTAACAGGACAGAAAGTAAAAACAAATTCTGCCCTTAGGCTTATACCCACACAATCCAAAAAGTCACCTGCCTTAGTTGGGTCACAGTTAAAAAACGTCTATAGCTCTTAAAAGTATCGAAACCCGATACTCGTAAATAAGAATCGATGTATCGATATATAGGTTTTTGAAATATCGGCGATATATATCGATATTTATTTTCTCAAATATCGATATTTCGATATATCGATATTTTTTGCCCATCCCTACTGTGAACTATGGCCGTCTGAACCAATAGTGCGACTGTGTACTACCACTACTTATTGTGTCTGGGACCTATGGCAGTAAATACCAGTAGATACCCTCTACACCACTACAATGTCAATGATTTATGGCTATCAATACCAATAAATACATTGACATTACTACATTGCCTGGGTTCTATGGCTGTAAAAAAACAGTAGACACCCTATGCACTACCACTGAGCCGAGATTTGACTGTTTGTGTAAGACACCTATCGAAGCTGTTACAAACTTGCGATATATGTCTGTCCACTACAACAGCCAAAGCTCAACTGAAGTGGTAGTGATATTTCGTAGTGGTAATCACAGCAACGATGACTGTATTTTCAAGTCACAACTACATAGAAAGCGGAGTTCGAAAACATATCGCTTACTGGTTTCTCTTAAACAAATTGTCTCTTATACATTCTACTCTTAAACTTCATTTTCTTTTCTCTCTAAAAAAAATAAATAACTCTCATTTACAAAATAAACTGTTATTGAATGAACGCAGTAAATATAAATTCCTCTTTAAATATAAATTATTGTAGTATGTAATTTATATACTATGTACCAAGGCCTATTTATCAGGTCAACGCAACTCTACAAAAACACAGCAATACAAAAAACAACTTTATGCTATAAACACAATCATGTCCACCGACCATCGACTACAAGATGTCAAAAATAGAATACATGCGTGCTTATGAGATTAATTCTTTTAGCCGCTACACGACTTCCGACTACACGACTACTTTTGTAGCCCGTAGCCAACTTAGGCTAATTTCTATTTTTCTTGGCTACGAAAAACAGATTAGTGCTGCCAATACAATAAATGCATGAAATGGTGGTTTTAAAAACTCAATACATTAAATATCGCTATTAAAAACGCGAAAAACTATTATAGTGGCACCATTGAAAAATAATAATCATTTCATTTGTTTCATTTATATTTATTTTTTGGTTTTTTTATTGAAATTGGTAAGTATATAATATTCATTTTTACTGTTTATATGTATTTATTATATTGTTTAATGTAATGATGTTTAATCTAATGATGTTTATTTTTTGTAGTTAGTGGTCGGTAGTCGTTAAAAGAATTAAGTAGCTGGCGACTTGGCTATTTTCGTAGGCAGCTACTTTTGTAGTCGGTAGTCGATGGTCGGTAGCCTTTGATTGTGTTTATAGCATTATGTTTAAGTTGTCAGAAACACACACAAACATGAACTAAAGTATATGGTGCAAATAACTTTTGACAGCTCAAACAAGAAAACAAACCATAAAAACAAAAATCATCGTGAGAGTTGCGTTGACCTGATAAATAGGCCTTGCTATGTACGTAAACTAAATATATAATTTGAAATTATATAAATATGTATGTTCGTAAAAATTCAAGTAAATATATATTTGTAAAATTACATATAAATGTGGCGAAGTACTTCGTTACAATATTCCATAATTTAATTAAATTTGACTTTGAAAATATTTTTATATTCAGCTTTTTATAATGAATAAAATATTTTTCAGCGCCAGTTTAAAAGGGCAGAGTTAAATAATATAATGGGTTAAAGAGAGATACATAATAGTATAACATCACGTTATAAATTCAATGCTTTCGAATTTTTCTTGATCGTAACTCACCTAGGCCTACTTGTGTAACAAAATATTGCTCTGTTGTTAGAGTTCAAGTGCTTCATCAATTTGATGACTGTGTCAGTGGTCAGTATCAGTGAGTATGCCCTAAGAAATGCACTTTTTGCATATCAATTTATCAGAAAACTTTCACTACACACTTTCAAACTTCGGATTAAATTTTATCATTTTACCATTGACAGGAACAAAGTAGTTATGAGGGTTTTAAAGCGAATGTATGTGTAAATATAGGCACTACGTCCATTGGCCGAGCTGGCCTGGAGCTCTATCGTGCACCTAGATCAGTCAGGCAAACGCATACATATACATATAAAAAAAGAGAGTAAAATGCATGCTTGTACGAATGTGCGTGTAAAAAATATCATAACAAAGTACCCACGGGCGGCATTTTGCATATGTTTGACCTAGATATTAATTTACTCATTATTGCAGCAAAACTAATGCAATAATGTAGTTAAAACTTTTAAAACGAATACAATTTAATAAACGTTTTCATATGACATTTAAGTCGTTTGAAAACGTTTGCAACTGTTTTATAAAATATATTTATTTTACGTAAGATAGAATTTTCGTTTTCAAATGTTTTACAAAATTCAAAATTAAAAACAAACCAAAAATTTCTGTTTGAAACGTTTCGTTCTGTTTTACAAAATTAGGACATCAATAAAAAAGTTTGCATATAAAAAAATTGTAAAATCCAGAAAAATTAATACAACAGCTGATTGACAATTTTGGCGCAAAAAAATATACATACATACATATGTATGTATGTATACGAAAAAAAACCTGCATATAATATTGGAATACGTGGTCTAACATAGATGGAACAGACTAGTTATATCCTGGTCCCATGTAATGCAGTCATGGATCATATCGTTTTCACACAAGCATTCAATGCTGCACGATAAGTATTCGTGTTTAAACGATTATGATCGTAGTCTATAACTATTCTATATGGAGAAGTTTTGGGGTTAGTCCGATGTAATGCATATTTGGACCAGTTAGTCCAACCCTAGGACATCAACCTCGTTTATATTTGAAGTAGTTTTGGAGTATTCCTACTCCTCTTTGGAGTATTTACAATGTAAATTTTACATCCATACATGTATGGACTAGTCCCATTATCTGCAATGAATATCACGCGTCTTAAACTTTATGTGTTGAGGGGGTAGAGCGACTATATTCGGCAAATCAGCAACACCAGTACATATATTTGGCGTAGAAACGGATTTTAAGTGCTCAGCAAATATTTTACCTTTTTCAGTATCGCTTCTTGCCCAACCTCCGGTAGACGTGCGTAGAGGTGGCTTATACTCAACGGGTGTTTTAAGCCTTCTGGCAGCGCGCCACAAGGAGTAATTAGACGCCGGTGTAACACCAAGACCCTCCAGATAATTTTTAAGAGATGCAATTTTTTCAGATGCAAGCAACTCTTGGAGTCGTTTAGTGCACTCCCTAAATCCGATTTTATTTTGTGGTGATCTGTGCTGTTGCCATTCCCTTCTAGCCCTTCTTTTTTCACGTACGAGACGTTCAATGTCTGTAGAATAAATTTTATTAAACCCAATCTGCGGATGGGAGATAGTGGCATGTTCAGCAGCCTGTTTAATATTCTTGCTGAGATTGGCAATGTTCGATTCAATATCATCGGGTGTTCTAAGCGTAATGTTTTCCGTACAATGACTGCTGAGATATTTTTTGAACCCCAGCCAATTAACACGATTGATCATCTTCACATATGGGTCAGGTAAGTTACTTCTTAATGGGCTACAAATTGTAATGATCGTCGGGGAGTGATCGGACGAGAGATCAAGAGAAGCTTGAACTTGAATTAAATCCCTAGAGATATTTTTTATGACTCCAAAATCTATAACATCCGGAATTTTTTGTATGTCAGTAGGCCAATAAGTGGGCTCCCCACTCGAAATGACATCCAAGCCCATTTTTGAAATAGTGTTGAACAATGCAATAATGTAGTTAAAACTTTTAAAACGAATACAATTTAATAAACGTTTTCATATGACATTTAAGTCGTTTGAAAACGTTTGCAACTGTTTTATAAAATATATTTATTTTACGTAAGATAGAATTTTCGTTTTCAAATGTTTTACAAAATTCAAAATTAGGAACAAACCAAAAATTTCTGTTTGAAACGTTTCGTTCTGTTAGGCCATAAACTGTAAAAAATGTCTTTTGTTCATTATTGTTTTTGTATTACTTTTTTACAAACACCATAATTTTTTTTACCACTTTTATAAATTTTAATTTAAGAAACCGAACGAATTATAATTTATTTTCAGTAAAATTCAATATTTTAGAATTTGTGACATATGGGCATTTCCATATCAGCGTACGTGACATTAGTACGCCTACAAAGTGGAATAGATTCCTAAAAAATAGAAGTAAATTTTGTTGTTATGTTCCAATCAGGGCGTACTATATGCGAAAAAAAAAATATTAATTTTGGAACCCTGTTGTCCAAATTATCGAGGGAAATAAGGGCATAGCGTACATGACATAAAATGGAACTGATATCATGGTGCATGTAAAAGTATACGAAAATCTGATATTTTTCCTTTATTATCAGTAATTTTGAAATAAAAAAGACTTGATTGATTTTATAATGATTGAAGTTCAATAGCGTACGTGACATAGCGTACGTGACGCATTTTTCTCTTATAATATTCTTAAGTAAAAATTTGTTTTTAATCTGTGGCAATAAATAATAATGGCTTGCGTCGAAATGTCGTGTTTTGAGATATTATGGGTTTTGTCTAAAATAAATTGTGTTTGGTTTTTATATAAAATTTTTAGATACCGAAAAAATGCACATTTATTTAGAACAAAACTGTTAATTTTATAAAAAAAAGAAACGATTTTACGTTTGGGTTGTAAATAGTTGGCATCGCTGATGAAATCACTCAAAAAGATGAGTGCTTTCCATACAAATTTTATACTCAAGTCAACCGTCTGGGTTGTAGAAACAGGGAGTTATATTTAACTAACTTTCATAAAAATTTTCTAGACGAGATGTCTGCCTGACTTGTAGAAACTACACATAAGTTTTTTTTAATGAGGAATAATTTGAATGGACTGTTATTTATTGAACTTATGTGTATACAAGTTTAGATGCTCAAATATTTTAATATTGATGTAGCTACCTTAAAAAAATTAAATTGAGTTAAGATGTTATGGCTTATGTATTATTTTCCAAGAAGACTTAAGTTAAAATATAAATGGGTATAGTTTAAATGATAGATCTTGAAGAAGAGAATAAGAATATGTAATAAAATTAAAAAGCACTTATGTCAACTTAAGCCATTATTATATATTCCCACAGAAATATATGCATACAAAAACTTAAAAACAAATCAAAAATATGTATTCAGTGAAAACAGCAATAAAAACAATAAAGAGTCAACTTCATTTCTTACTACATACTGTTTACTTGGGCGCTGAGTTTTCGCCGCCATCTTATACAGGCATGTTCTGGAAATCACAAGTTTTCAAATCACTTGTGATTTTAAAATCACAATTGTGATTTGATGGTGTTCTGAATATCACAAAAGTTTTAAATTTTCTGTGTGATTTTACCCTTTAAAAAATTGAAGAAAACAGCTGACGTTTTGTTTTGTAACTGCAATATCACAAATGTAAATCACAAAGCAAATAACAAAATTTTTGCAAAATTAAGAGTTTTAAATTTTTTCATAACTTCATGAACTCTTTCGTAGAAAATTGCTCATTTTACTATAAAAATCAATAAAGAAGATATTAAGTTATTCATTTAATTAATCTATTAAGAATTTCAAAATAAACTGATTGAAAAAATAACCAAGTGATTTCAAATCGGCAGTCATTTAGCTGACCGGCTTAAAATCACAAAAATTCAAAAGGTTATGTGTGCAGAACACCTTTCTTGTATTTTCAATTCACTTTTCACAAAAAGTGATTTTCAGAACATGCCTGATAATTATCAAGTTAACGCTGATACATTTAATTGCAATTTTAATACTTACAATAGCGTACGTGACGAACTTTAAATGCTTATAAAATTTTTATTACACTAAATTGAGAACAAATTTCGAACAATATTTATTTGCGACAATTATCCTGCTTTGAACTTTTATTTTGAAACAGTTGCGACCGGTCAAATTCAAATGATATAGACAAATACGGTTTTTGCACCGCGTACGTGACATTAGAAAGCATCCAAAGCAAACCAAAAAAAATACCGCTTATCGAACTCTAAGTTTTCTCTTTCCTCATGGATCTTGTTCATTGTTGTTGTAACATTAATTTTAAAGTATAATTGTAATGTTACAAATACCTGAATCGAGTCGCTAGTTAAGAAAAAATAGGTGATTGCAATTTCTTAACATTAATCAAAGAGATGGTCAGTTTAAACTGCTATTTTTGCTCTTGAAAAATTTTTATAAGCTATTAATACCTCTGCATAGTAAAATTTTAGTGATTTTTTCCTCTCATCATGAAATGACTTTTTGGCGGTTTCTTTCCATTTTGTTCCTCTATTTTCAAGAAATCATTGTTTGATCATATAGATGAATCATAAGTGAATCCTTTTTCAATCACCTAAGTGATAAATCAGTTTTTAATCATCAAAAGTGATCTCAGGAGAATCAAAAAGAGATTTATGCAAAAAATGATCAGCCAAATGCTAGCTTAGAACTGGGATGTAAAATTGTTGCAAATGTGTTAGTAAAAAAATGTTGTATGTGTTGTTTATTTCAGTCATTCATTTCTTGTAGGGTCATTACCCAATTCACAACCTTCTATGGATTGTATTAGCTATAACTATGGTAGTTGTGAACAGCCTGTTGTAAGTGTTGTTAGACTTTTAAAAATGTCTAACATTTAAAAAGAAGAGAAAAAATAATAATAATGAAAATAATCAGAAATAATTTCTTAATCAGGCTTGAGTTCAGTAATTTCAATTCTTATTGAATGAAATATTTTTATTAATTAATGTGAGTATCTAAAGAAGAGAAGAAAAATTAAACTAGACTTTATTAGCTGGGGGAAATACCGATATTTTTCTGTGCAGCCACGCACTTCATCAGCACCCATGTATATCTACTGGGGTAGAGATTATTATTAACATCAGCTATTTAACTTAAATTTCTATGAAATGGAGAATTGATTGTGTATACAATTATTAGTTTACCTTTGGTAAACACATTTGTAAGTATCACTATTCATTTTCTGTTTTTCCATTTTCTATTTAGGTTAGCATGAAGTTATATCACTCTACCTATGTATGTTTAACTATTCTTACTTATCTTTTACGATCATCAAATTAATTATTTTTACTTATTCGATGCACCATCGGTACATACATATAAGTATTATTGTAGTGGCTTTATGTTACTTTGTTTTTACTTTCTACAGTTGATTTCGCTTTCCAGCATTCTGAAGCAGTGATTGCCAAGTAATGAAATTACTGAACTCAAGCCTGTACCCCATTTCTGTAACTTGTGAGAAGTTCTCGCATCGAGAAAAATTAAATAATTATATTGGTTGTCCTATTTTACACAGGGTTACTCACATAAAAACTCATATAAACTTACAAAAATATCAACAAATATAGTTTTTTTCTTACTCACCCTGTGTTTCACAGGATGTTAAGAATTTTTTCGACTCGAAAAGTTCTCACATTCCTTACAGAAACGATTAGGAAATTATTTCTGATTAAAATTCACTACAGTTCAATTAAATCTAAAAATGTCTCATTTAATAACGAAAATAGTTTGAAATTAATGAAAGCAAAAAAAAAAACAAACAAAAATTCTGCATTATGCGAAAAATATACTGCAGAAATGTTAATGGTGGATTCGCATGATTAAAAATAAAGAAAATTACAATTTCATAAAAAATCAAAAAATTTCAGGCGATTCTGTAGAAGACAATCACTCTTATTTCAGCTTTCTTCAGATTTTGCAACTTCGCGCGAATTTTTGCAAACTTTGCGATAAAAGCATGCCTTGAGTCTCCTAACAGTTGTGCCGATTTTTAAAAAATAATCCCGCTGTTAGTAACTTTTTGCGAATCTTCGGCATTTTCGCGATTTTTATTGAATTTTTTTGCATTCCTTACGTTTTTGGCGATTTTTAATCAATATTATGTCTTGTTTAAAATTTTGCAACTTCTCTCGATTTTTTGCAAAGTCTTCATTTTATTTAATATTAAATTACAAAATAATTAAAGTTGTCTTTTGAATACAATATCTTAATAAAGCAATGTTAGCCTTAAAGTGCTTGGTAACTACTATGAACTTTAAAGCTCAAGCAAAATATTTTTTGAATACGAACGTAAGTTATTAATTAAATAAAAATGAAAATAACAATTATACATATTCGTTTCTTTTTTTCTGTATATACGTGTGGGTATTACGCACATACATACATATGATTTTGCACACATCCATATGTAAAAACATATGTTTTTGCTTACAATGTATTCAGTGTTGTGAAATGAATTTATGTGCATTTTTCCAACACTGAAACAAAAACTCGCTTCGCTTGGTATCGAGTGACATCATCAGTAAATTTCTTGGTATCGAAATTAATTTCTATTCGAATGCAATTTCGATCACGAGCACAGGAATTAGGCCCCTGATTTGATACCTCATCTGAAAACCAGATCAGCTACCTGTTGACCTGAACTGATACCTAATCTGAAAACCAGTTCAGCTACTTGATAACCTGATCTGATAGCTGATACCTGATCTGCAAACTAGATCAGCTACCTGATAGCTGATATCTGATCTAATAGCTGATACCTGATCTAAAAGCTGATAGCTGATACATGAGCTGCTATTTGCTGTTAGCAAACATGGATGAGAAAGTTTTAAAGCAGTTGGTGTCGACAAGAAATGTCTTGAAGAAAAATCTTCGTAGTATAGAAAATAGTGAAATAGGTACACGAGAACCACTGAGAGATACATTGAAACCTAACAGACTCTTTCAAATAATTCATAAATAGTTCCAAAAATATTGAAAGAATTCCCAAGAAATAAGAAATTAAAATCAAGAAAGAAGTTGAAAATAATAAAGATTTAAAGCCTCAGAAACTCGATATGCCTTTCAAAAACTTTAACGAGACTATGCAGGATTTAGCAATATATCTAAAATTAATAATAAACAAACAAATAATGAAAAAAATTCCAAATAAATAAAAACAGAAAATTGTTTCATCCCACAACAGTCAATAGGGAAATAAAATATAAAAATGTAGACATTTGTAGTAAAAATTTCTATTTAGTAAATTTAAGTTGAAATAAAATCCATTTGCATATTTCATTCACTTTTGAATATTTTATTTTAAATTTTTTCTTAAAAATCTTAATACTAATAAAAATTTAGCTTTATGTATAAATAAAACTATATAGATATAAAAAAAAGAAATAACAATAAGTAAAAATTTTAAAAATCCCCGAATATATCTAGAGAAGATGTGATATCCTCTAAACGGCTGGACCGATTTTTTTTAACATAGCTAAGAACCTTCTCGATCAAGTCACCTTTCAAACAGAAAAAAGTAAATCAAAATCAGTTCAGCCGTTTGGTCTGTACGTGGACTCGGACAGACATACAGATACACAGACAAACACTAAAAAATTATAACACCCCTTTTTTTGTCGGGGGTTAAAAAAGGAACGTTAATCTAAAATTTGTTTTTTATTTACAAATGGTTTAGGTATAGGTAAAAATATGAAAGTTTTAAACCATTAAATTTTTACATGCTTCTGTGTGAATAAAATAACAAAATTAATAGATAAATTAATAAATAATTAAAGAAATAAACTAACAAATAAATAATTAAAGAAATAAAGTAATAAGCAAATAAATAATATATAAATTAATAAATAATTGAAGAAATACAATTAGTACAAAATTAAATGTTCGTTGTCATCTTACATGCAATTTAGTAGGAATCATTCTATTCTACATCCATTGTTTCATTGTTTCGGTCTATGTAATGTCTTCAACCGTGCGGTTTTATTTTATTTTTCGTTATATTTCTTTTATCGTCAGAAAAGCTAAGTGCTATTTTATGTAGTTTTTGAGTATGGTTAGGTTAGCAGGCTGCTGGTAAAGAAGGTTGAAATTCAGAGTCCAGATCACTTGGGACCAATACAATGATGGCTTTGTGCTACCTGTTAGGTGAAGAGAATGTAGTGAGAGAGGGTGATATGGAAGGGATAGTTAAAGAGAAGACAGGTGAAGGAAGAGATAGAGGAAAGCTGCATTTTACAATCCTGTTTTTTTTTGCACACTTATTTGCAGCGTTTCAACGCCTCTGATGAGGCGAATTAAATTTTGAAGCTGTGTTTGGTAGCCATTTTATTGGTTATTTTACTTCGCCGACGATTCTGCTGCATAATACCGACGAAGGATTGCGTTCTGATGTTACATTAGGACTAGCATCCGCTGAAGCCGGTGTACTTTTAGTGACTAGTGCCTTATGCCTGCATCACTAGAACTTTTCCAGCAACAACTGATACAAAGGACACTAATGCACATCAGAAAAATGCGTGATATTTTTATTTTAATGACTGCCGGGGACCGGGTTCGAAACCAGGACCTTCGGTTTTGTAGTCAACGTGCTAACTACTTCAGCCAATACCACCCTCTAGTTTTTGTGTATATGTTGATATGTTTTAGACCTAAACAAAAATATTTCATCTGAAATAATTTTGGATTCAAGTAAACATCTTTTGTAATCATCAATGGACAATTTTTTAATTACAGACTTTTTGACCGCTTTTCATTTTTTAACATCTTCCGAGCGAAGAGTCGGCAGAGAATGCATTTTTGCTCTTAAACCAACAAACTCTGTCATTATATATGTAGGTATCCCCATTGTTGGCAAACGAAACTGATTATCTATATGATATTCTGACGTATCAAAATT
Source organism: Tachina lurida (assembly GCA_944452675.1). NCBI lineage: Eukaryota > Metazoa > Arthropoda > Insecta > Diptera > Tachinidae > Tachina > Tachina lurida. Next base: position 78,370,227 of record OX101754.1, read on the forward strand.
CAAACTAATATCATCCGTCATCGTAAAAATCATCAGTTTTAATTGAATAAATAAAGGAGTCAGCATCCATATATTTGAGAGAAATGTTCTCTCATTATGGCTTCATGAAGCCATAATGGAAGTCATACATTCTCCACTTGGATAACTCCAGTACTGTAAAACCAACATACATATCGCACACTAAATCATAAAGAGTCACAACACAAAATTATCAAAGTGGTTTTCTTTTTTTGTAAATCAGTTACCTGAACAAAACCCTAACGACCACAACTATTTATTTTGCAATAAAGGGTTCTTGAAGAATATAAAATACCGTTATTCTTGTTTTTATGTTGCATATTTCCGTCATTTGTAGAGTATCAACAGTTGTTTGCAACTACTCAGCATGTAAAATTTTTTGAGTTGTGACTCTTTATGATTTAGTGTGCGATGTGTATGGGTTTATCATATACTGGTTCCATCTAACTCCACCGCATACGTATCATCAGAAATTTTTTCCAATTGCTTAAAATTTGATCTCGCCCCAAACGATTAATTTCGTTGTTTCCCAGGATGAATTAATTAATTCTATTGTCACTACGTTTTCCAATGTTTTCCAGGAATTTTTATTTCTAAAGAAGGTATTCAATGAAACGGCATTTAAGAGTTTGAACCTTTTTTATGCATCCGAATTTGGAAGTATAACTTATTATTTTAAGTTTTTTTATTCTATGTTTTGTTTTGTTAGTTTTAAGTATTTATGCTATTTTTGTATGTAAATCTAAATACTAAGACTAATATAAATCTCTGCTAATTTTTATTTATTGTGTTTATCAGATTCCTTTCTATGCTAATTCCGAATTTATAGAGCTTTATCAATTGCTTAATTATTAATTAATTTTATAATTTAAAAAACATTAAAAATTTCAAGTAAATATGTATATAAATATATTTACTATCACAAGGGACCCAGTTGGGTCTCCGAGTGGAGGTGATGTATAGCACCACCCTTCCTAACCTATAAATATATTTGCGGTAACGATTTTTTCAGTTGTTAGAAAAAATCAGTAAACAAATTAAAGTAATTTCCGTCAACATGTTCAGAAGTGGTCCAATTCAAGGCTAATCATACCATGTAGTATCTACAGCCCAGCTAAGTTTAAGTCATAATTTTCACAAATTATAATATGATCTCTGAGGAGTATTGAGGCAAGATCTTTTTCATTTAAGTTTTTAATATGTTATGTTGCAGACGTAAGTACATACGCTACTTATAAATCTAGCCATACTTAAATGTCTCCAAATTCTAAATTTAATACTCCATTTTATATTCGTGTTGGCGAATATCCAAAAATGTACATTAATCACATCACTAATTATTACATACATACAATATTTATGCAAACATATACACTAGTGGCCAAAACTAAAGCAACTGACCTAGTATTATTACAATTCCGTACCAGAATTATAAAAAAGTATTTAAATAGGTTTAGCAGTTCCTATTACAAACTTTTAGCGCTATATTAACCGTTTACCAGCAAATTTTTTTAAAATTTAATTTAGTTAAAAAAAAATAAAATAAAAATAATTCATATGTGCATGGCAGAAACTAAAGCAACTCAAATCAACTTATAAACATTTTTAAATCTATTTTAATAATTAATGGCATATCCATTGTTTTTCAAAACAGCAGCGCATATTCTGGGCATTGAGGTGATTAAAGTGACAATTTCGCTTTTAGAAATGCTTTCCCGGGCTTCTTTTCTTTCTAGGAAAAAATTTCGGGCCTAATTTTGTAAAACGCAACGCTTAGCGTTGACAAATTTTGTATAGGTATATATTGTTTTTGTAATTTTAATTTTTTCCATACAAAATTTTTAAACTGTTGGCGTTGTGTTTTACAAAATTAGGCCCTTCGTTTCTTCGACCCATGGTCCCGCTTTATCTTTCTGTCGACCATATCCCTCAAGTTCTCTATAGGGTTTAAATCAGCTAATTGGACATGCAATTTATTTTTTGCAAAAGGGAAACATGACAGTTTCTGAAATGCTTTTGTAGAGATAGCGGTCCATGGTTTCACTAATTTCATGCCGAGACACGATACCATTGAGTGAAAAACTCCTCCACACTATGACATTTCCACCACCATACTTAACAGTTCGTACAATACAATAAATATAATACTTCGAGGTCGTCGAATGGCTTTATTTTTTTGAGACGGATCCTTTAAGGTTAAATTTAGTTAATCAGAAAATAATATTTTTCGCCATTCTTCAAAACTCCAATGAAAATTTCCCTTCGCAAAATCTTTTCTTGCCTGGCGGTGCTTTGGGGAAATAAATGGTTGTTACAGTTCTTCTGGATCACGATCTTACCTTCAAATCCCTGTCTCCCTGTAGTGTAGACGTGTTTTGTACTCAATGGAATTGGGTCTCTGCATGAAATTAAAGAAACCATGGACCCGCTACCTCTACAAAAACATTTTAGAAACTGTCATGTTTCCGTTTGCAAGAGATAAAATGCCTGCCGGATGGATCTTTCAGCACGATAACAATCCAAAGCATACTTCACAACCTGTTAAGTCCTGGATTCAAGATCAAAATATTAATTTACTTAAGTTGCCAGCCCAATCACCTGATTTAAACCCTAAAGAGAACTTATGAGATATGGTCGACAGAAAGATAAAACGGGACCAAGGGTCGAATAACCGAAATTTTTTCCTATATTTATTCGGCCTTATTCATAAAAAATATTTCAAGTTTATTAACCCCTTATTTGACATATTTCTATGGGAAATTTGTCAAATAAACCTGTAATAAACCTAAAATATTTTTTATGAATTAGACCGATTGTATTGTACGAACTGTTAAGTATGGTGGTGTAAATGTCATAGTGTGGAGTTGTTTTTCACTCAATGGTATCGGGTCTCGGCATGAAATTAGTGAAACCATGGACCGCTACCTCTACAAAAGCATTTCAGAAACTGTTATGTTTCCCTTTTGCAAAAAATAAAATGCCTGTCCAATCAGCTGATTTAAACCCTATAGAGAACTTGAGGGATATGGTCGACAGAAAGATAAAGCGGGAACAAAGGTCGAATATTCTAAAACGGAAATTGATCAATTAATCACCTCAATGCTCAGAATATGCGCTGCTGATTTGAAAAATAATGGATATGCTATTAAGTATTAAAATAGATTTAAAAATTTTAATAAGTTAATGTGAGTTGCTTTAGTTTTTGCCACTCACATATGAATTATTTATATTTTTGTGCTATTTTTTTAACCAAATAAATTTTTTTTTAAAAATTTGGTGGTAAAAGGTCAATATAGCGCTAAAAGTTTGTAATAGGAACTCTAAACCTATTTAAATTATTTTCTACAATATGGGAATGGAGTTTTAATAATACTGGTTCAGTTGCTTTAGTTTTTGCCACTAGTGTATGTATGTTTACTTGTATGTATGTACATATGTATGTATATCTAATCTAAATAAATATAATGAAAGCTACATATGTATTTATTTCAGGCATTTTTAACCAAGCAATCGATTCTGAACGAGGAAGAATTTCCACACGTTTTGGAAGTTTCAAATTTTCCTGTAGAATTTAAAAATCATGATTTGCTAATGGTATTTTCTCAGTACAAGGAATCCGGCTTCGATATTAAATGGGTGGATGATACTCATGCTTTGGCTGTGTTTAGTAGTTCCCGCATAGGTAATAAATAAAATCCTAAAATAACGTTTGATTTAAAATGTTAATAAAAAAATGTGGCATGTTTGATATTTTTAGCTGCTGAAGTACTTACAATGGGACATCCATTTGTTGTTTTGAAACCATTGGCTGAGGCAACTGTAGAATCTCGGTTAAAAGCCAAAAAATGCGCTTCTTCCTTACAACCATATCGTCCCCGCCCAGAAACATGTGCTGCCTTAGCCCGCCGTTTAGTAACTGGGGCACTGGGTGTACGCCTGAAAACAGCTGCTGCTGAGAGGGAAAATGAAAAGCGTGTCCTGCGCGAAGCCAAAGGTAAACAGCCATAAAACCTATTCTATATAATTCACATATAATTATGCTTTTTTTTCTTTATGCTTAAGAACGAAAACTTTTAGCTGCAAAGCAACGAGATGAAGTCTGGGAAAGTTAGAATGGTTGTGTGTACAAATTATTCAATTAATAATTCTCTCTTTAGTTAAAATTTTAAAATGAACGAAACTACATATACATATATTATTCTGCCATCCTAAATGAAGTAATATTTTCAATATAATTTTAATTTAATTTAATTGTTCTTACTATGTGATTTTTTAAACACTTATTCATATACTTACATATACATAATTACACACGAATTAAGTATAACTTAAAAATCTTGCAATAAAAAACTCACACTATATACATACATATGTACGTAAATATGTATTAGTTTTTAAATTTTAGATTAATTAAATTATGTTATGAATTTCATTTAATATTGATTTTTCCTTACAAAGTTTTAAAAATATTAAATGTGCAAACTTTCAATTTAAAATTGCTTAAGTTTCAATGAAATTAGTAAATTCTTCCATTTCTGCACTGAAAATAGTCCATACATTTTACAAAAACAAATCGTAACTACATCCTTCTAGTCTTGTGTAGTTCATGAACGAACTAATTCAAATGAACGATTCAGTACTTTGAACTATGTGAACCAGTTCAATTGTTTTACGATCACTAGTTCAATTTTTGATCTAGTTCAATTTTTGAACTAAGAACTAAGACACAAAATGAACTAGCACAGAGAATATGAACTAAATGTTTTCAACGTTTTGCTTTACTTTTTTACTGTTTGTGTGCTTTGCTTCTATACTCATCCAGTAGTATGTTTACGTTCCCTCTGGACCACTTTTTCCATACAAAATGTTGGCTCATGCCGACCAGTGTTACCACCCATGAAATTTAGTGGATGTGGGTCGGGTGTTGGTCAGTGTTACCACCGTGCAAAGGAAAAAAAAAAAAAAAAATGTGCATACCTTAACCCTTTAACGGTCGATGGGGTTAAATTCGACCCCATGATATTTTATGTTATGAGACGACAGCGTGTTCGGTTTTGCTTAAAGTGTATGAGGCGACAGCGTGTTCGGTTTTGCTTAAAGTGAAGTCGTGGTGGATGTTATTTTTGTTGAAGTTAGAGGGTTAATACAATATGAATTAAACTACATTAGGGCGGTTTACGAAAGTCTGTGATTTTTTTGCTAGTATTTAATAAATAAAATTCATTTACTGCGGTATATATTAATATCCCTAATACTACTCGTATTTGTTATCAGTATAAAATGTTAACCACATTATTTAAAAAACAAAACACTAGTATTTAATAAATATAAATAAATATAAATAAATTTTGTTATTTGATAGTCTTTGGGTAGCTGTTTTGAGTTATCGTTGGTATGCTTATGTAGGGTTACTGTATTGCATTTATGTTTGCGATCTCTGGGGAAATAATCTAATACCTACAGAGAGTGGCAACCATGTTGTGAATGGAAGTGGGTAGGGAATGTATTTGATAATGTATGTTGTATTAATGTATGTGATTGTATCTTTTTTTACTTTGAAGAATATCATTGCTTATGTGTATTGTTTGGCCTGCGAGAGTTTTTCATACATACCCTGCAGTCAGACTGGGGCCAAATGTCTCTATGTCAACACTAAAACTCTAGTAGTAGGTACATTGTCTACAATTTCTTTTCTATTCGTCAGTATAAAAGAAAGAGAGAAAACAAATGTGGTGTATTTCTGGTGGCTTTTCAACAACTTGTCAATATTCATATAATTGTATGTACGTAAGGTATGGAAATGTACCACTAAATGTCTGGTTAGTATGTCTCCATGTTCCCATAAAAACTATGTAGTCACTATTTAGTCAATTGTTTTAGTGTTACTAGTAGATTTTCCATGACAAGCACATGCTAAATGTCTATAGCACAAAGTATTGTATGGGGATTAATTAGAGAGTAGTACTGGTGACAAAGTCAAAAGCGACTCAGTACATTTTCACCATCGACATTTCCTTCAGGGTATTTACAAATGAATGTGTATATGTTTTCTAGGCTATTGACGTTGCTATTCTTATGCAGATAGAAAATATTGTGTTGGCATAGGTTTTATATGTACAAGTGAATTTCAGATGTTAAATGTTTTGAATCAAATCAGGTTGATAAGCAGATTTTTTGAATAGGGGTAATGATATTTTTATTTCAGTATATTTTAATTTAATGTAACAATTATAGGAAATATTTTTTGGAGACATACACCAAAACTTATAGAAGCATCTACTTTTACGTGTCCCGATTTTTCTCGTACCTTTGTATTACAAACTGATGCTAGAGATTTTGTTCTGGGTGTTGCTGTGTATATGAATTTCACCATATATCGTAATACCAACAGAGAATTGTGGAAATGTGTATGTGTGTGTATGTGAGTATGTATGTATGTGTGTGCGTATGTGTGTATGTGTATATGTGTGTGTGTGTGTATGAATTGCATAATATTATAAAATTTCATTATGTATGTTTGTGTTTGTGTATTACGTCATCACCTCTTTGTGTGTCATGCCAGACATTTGGACATCTGATATATTAGCATATATCAGAACTTTTTTTTTAATCCTAGTATGTTTTTATATTTAAGACTGCATTATATTTTCTCATTCTTAAAATTGTCCAGCTTTAAAGTCTGCCTGTGAAAAATTTGTTTATATTACAGATTTTGTTTATTTAACTACGTCCGGCTTCTTTGGCTGAACTTCTTTTCATACGATCATGGGAATTTATAGTTTCTCTGTCCATAATAAGGTCGTTTAGCTTGGGCATGTGCTCTGACTTAATGGTTTGCGTTGTTCATATATTTTTATGATGTAGATATGTAAGTGTGATTGTCAAGATCTAATAAATACTTGAGTATTGATAAGGAATTTGATATTATGTGTACATACATATCTACAAATTGATTTTAAGTATGTATGTACATATGTGCATACAAATATGTGTTTGACTCCATGCTTGAATACATTTTTTTTTTGTTTTTGTTGTTGTTTGTTTTTTATGTATAGATGTGAAATATCTTCATAGTTTTTTTTATTTGAAATTAAAAAACGTTTTAATTTTTATCTGTATTTAGTTAATGAGGATTTTCTGTTTTAAGTAAAACTGAATTCCTTAAGATACATACTTTAGAGTAATAGTAACTATAATAGAAATATTTCCTTTATTTAATTTACATTTGCTTAAAGTTGATGCAGCCTAATAGTCATTCTTAGAAATATTTTGATATTAAATTTGTTCCAGCCGTAGGCTTTTTTCACCACCTTTTACATTTATTTTAGAACATCTTGCATTGCCTTTTATACATTTATAAACATTTTTAAATGAAACTGATCCAGCACTCTAGCTTATGTAACGATAGTTTTTTGTTAGCCAGCTTGCTTCTTTTTTTATTTTTTTATTGATTATTGAGTTTTATAATGAAATAAATTATTCGTAATTGTTGAAAACAATCGCTACTTCTTTTGCGATGAAATCATTTGAATTACTTTTGAAACCTTGTACATCTATAAAAATTATGTTGTTTTCCATATTACTCAATTTATAAGACTTTTCGAACTTGTCCTTTGATGGGAATATATTCTATTATACGATCATGAATAAGAATACACTAAGCTGATTTCTTTGCTTACTATTTCAAATTAAAATTTTATTCAATTGCCCCCACTATTGAATAAAAGGAGCTTTTATCTTAAACTCTGGTACAGGTAGAAACGCATGAGATTCTTTCATATACTACCTTTGCTGGGATCTTAGATACATATAATAACTATATAGAATTGCATTACGTTTATTTTTAAATTTTATGTTAGGATTATCATCATATGGATATGAGACTGAACTTAAATGTACTTTTAAATTAGTTAATTCATAATGAACAATCTTATTTTCTTCTTGAATAGCGAACAACAGAAAACGAAGTCGTTTTCTTACAATTTCGGTCTAACCTCTCAACTGGTCCTCTAGTATACAATATGACTTTGTATGTCAGCATTTCTGTCTCCTCTTTGTCAGCGTTAGGGATAATTAAATTTTAAACTTTTTATTCTTCAAATTGTGTTACTTCATACTGATAATATGTTTAAGTACATTAATAATGTACGAGTATATTTTTATTTTATGACGGGTGAGCGCCTATGGCTTTTATTTGATGTTCTGGATGAAGTGATTTTTTTTTCTCATTTTATTAAAGTTTAGCGTATGCGTATATATTTCTAATATATTTAAGTGAGCTTTTTGTATCTGTCAGACAGAGTGAACGTATCAGTTGGTCAGTCAGTCTTTCTTTTAATTTTATTAATTTTTTCTTCTAATGTGTCACTACTATTTTTTCAGATTTTACTACTTGAAATAGAACATATTTATATAATTTTAAAAGTATTAATACATACATACATATAGGTAAATATATGTATGTACGTAGAAATTAGTTCATATGCAAAGAAATACATCTTTAATAATCAACTATTCTAGAAAATCGATCTAAAATAACACATTTACCTCCATCATTAATTCACCATCAGTGTTTTCATAAAGTGTTAGAAATATTGGAATATCTATGTTTGCGAAAATTTTTACTTCAAGTGTTTCTATATAAGATTTGGTGTTTGACCCCTTGACGTTATTGGGGTTAACGTAGACTGCGTTGTATCGCATTCAGATGTAATCATTTCTCACTTTGAAAAGGTCCTCATCACCATCAATCATACCTGTATACAATTCATTCATGAGTGGAGTTGATCCAGATACAATTGCTGTCTACAAATTAATGATTAGAAAATAGCTTTCTCATCACCTTCTAACAAGTTTAATATTTTGCTAGCATGCATGCTTTAGCATGCTTCTATCGATAGTGACGCGAGAGTCCTTGCTGTTTTAATTAACAATCTATAATATTAGAGTTACGAATTCACTCTTTTGAATTTTTAACAAAGTAGATACATATCTATTTCATTTGCCACAAAGTCTTAAAATTTCTTTCCTTAGAAAAGTATGACGGAAGAATTTTTTAAATCCTACATGCTTCGGCATGCTTCCAATATTTTTTCAGTAAATTTATTTCATACTCATACAGATACAGATATAAAGTAAGATCTGTTTACATTACATTTTTCAATTTATGCATGCTTCAGCATGATTCTAGTTGAAGTCTGTATTTATTTAGTAAGTTTGTTTGATACCCATTCATACACATGTACATTCTTAAAGATTGGATATCAAAGTCCAATTCCCTTAGTTTATCTAGAAATGAACAGAGTAAATATCTATTATAATAACCATATTCACATTTTAAAATTTTTTGTGCTAGAGCTTTCGAAATGGAAAATGTACACCTTTTACTACAAAAAGTGATAATATGATGTGTTTCTGAATATTTTGAACTCTTAAGTTTTCACAATATTTCATACAGACCATCAAGTTTAAAGAATTCCAGTACATTAAGCTAATAACCTTCCCTGAGACCTAACATTCCTAATCAATCCTTCAAAAAAAAAAAAAAAAACCAATACAAACTAGATTTTTCCTTTGTAATTTTATTTATATTTTCATTGAATTTTAACATTTTGTTTCCTCTTCAAATTACTGTATACTGTATTTTGCAACTTTTTCTTATTCGTTGAGTTAACTTTAATCGCAAATATTTTAATTTTCCGGTTAAATGAACTTTTCTATTTCATGCACTAAATAAATCCTTATATACATATCTATATCAATCCACTTATATGAACCATTAATTCTAAATTCTTATCACATAATTCCTCTTAATGATCTATTAAATCATTCTACTATTGATGCTTTCATATTAAGTAATTTTTAATCCTCTGTTTATGCATGAATTTTGCAGTGTTTATTAAAAATTCTTTACCAACATCTATTTGTATTTTTTGTTTTGATACTCATATCATTTCAAAAATATTTTCCATTGACTTGGTTTTTTTCGAGTGTAGCTTTTATTTTCAACGATACTCACCATATAAATTTTGAGAATGTGTCAGTTACAGTCAGCAAAAATCAATAATTTCTATTTTCTCTAGAATAGCTACCCACTTCACCTAAATCAGCTCCATAAAACATCATCTATTCCATTCATTACATCACTACAATACACAAACAATTTTATAAATTTATTATGGATTACGTTTACTAAATTTCTTTTTAAGAACATTGAGTTGTTTTACAGTTTTTTGGAGAGTGTTGTGATCTACTTGATACATTTTCAGCTATTTATACTAAAATGTAGTTAATTTCCCAATCTATAAATTTTATCGCTCAGCTGTTCAATTTGTTTGTCAAAAGACGATTTAATTTTTAGAATGTTTTTTTCAATTCTATCGTTAATTTTATTTCACACTCAACTCCATTAATTTGCATTTGAATATATCCTTGAATTATATTAATGCCTTAAGCTTTATTATTAATTCATCCTTTAGTTTCTCGATTTGAGTTTCGAGAAACAATTTACTGATAACATTGTTCTCCGTCAGTGAATGATGATGATTCTCTATGTATACATTGGTAGAAATTATATACTTTATTTAGTTTTCAAAATCAAATTTGTCATAGTATTTTCACGTTTTATCAATCATTAAAGAAAATAAACCCACTTTTAAGCCTCATATTTGACCATCAACTTGTATTTTATCTTTATTCAGTTTTAGATTTCTATCACCAAATTTCCATTCATTACTGAAATCTTTAGGTGAGCCATAGTTTGTATCTAATTCATTTCTTCCTTCTAAGACTAATAAGTCAATATAAGTTTCTTCGGTGTTGGAAGGCTGTGTGTAAAAATCATCTTCTTCATCATCATAATCATTCACACTATTAGCATCATTAAATAAGATAGTATTATCAAATATTGTTCCTTTTGAAAGTTTCTTTAACTTCTCTCTATCTTGACTGATGGTTTCTGAGACTTAAAAAAATTTACTATTTTCAGATTCTATATTGTTTTTACTTTGTTCTTTCTTGTGTATTCTGTCAATATTTTTAGAACTATTCATGAATTCTTTGAGAGGTTCTGTTATAGGATCAAATATATCTCTTAGTTCTTCACGTGTATCTATTTCACCAGTTTTTATACTACGAAGCTTTTTCTTCAAGACATTTCTTGTCAACACCAACTGTTTTAAAATTTTCTCATCCATGTTTAATAATACCAAATAAGATGTATCAGCTATAAGATCAGGTATCACCTATTAGATCAGGTATCAGCTATCAGATCACCTTATCAGGAGCTGGTCTGGTTTTCAGATCAGCTTATCAGGAGCTGGTCTGGTTTTCAGATCAGCTTATCAGGACCTGATCTGGTTTTCAGATCAGCTTATCAGGAGCTGGTCTGGTTTTCAGATCAGCTTATCAGGACCTGATCTGGTTTTCAGATCAGCTTATCAGGAGCTGGTCTGGTTTTCAGATCAGCTTATCAGGACCTGATCTGGTTTTCAGATCAGCTTATCAGGAGCTGGTCTGGTTTTCAGATCAGCATATCAGGAGTTGGTCTAGTTTTCAGATCAGGTTGTCAGGCAACTGATCTGTAAAACAGATCAGGTTATCAGGAGCTGTTCAGATTTTCAGATCAGATTATCTGTTTCAAATTGGGTCATCAGTTTACAAGTAGCTGAACATTTATAACATTTAGATGAATGAAGCTTAAGGCCAGATAAAATGCGAAAAACTATACTATTATGTACTCAAATTATTTTCTATGACGATCATCACTTAATTCACTATCTTTGCTTATAATCAAAATTCCATATTTTTAATTCCAACATGATTTATATTTTTCTCATCTTACTTAAACATTATAGTTACGTTATGATTATTTCCTATCAAATGTTTGGTGATTTTAGTATAAGTTTGACTTTAGTAGAATACATCAACATTCTTTTCTCACCCCATACAAAAATATACTTCTCACATACAACATGGTTAAATATCGTATTGGTATTACTTCTAGCTTTCTTAAAAGAAATAACAGATTCATTATCTGTAAATGTGTAATACCCATGATTTTCACTAATGAAATTAATTTCTACATGTATTTATATTTAGGTTGTTAGAGAGATTTTGAGTTTAAATATGAAGATGTTTTCAAGTTTTAGTCCATTAGAACTGTCTAGCCAACCAATCATAATCACCCGTATTGCGTATGTCGAGTCGAATATTCGTCTACGAGAATTTTGTCATAGAATAAAGAAAACTTGTACACGCTTTGTTTAATCAAATACAAAATTATCGTAGACGAATATTCGACTCGACATACGCAATACGGGTGATTATGATTGGTTGGCTAGACAGTTCTAATGGACTAAAACTTGAAAACATCTTCATATTTAAACTCAAAATCTCTCTAACAACCTAAATATAAATACATGTAGAAATTAATTTCATTAGTGAAAATCATGGGTATTACACATTTACAGATAATGAATCTGTTATTTCTTTTAAGAAAGCTAGAAGTAATACCAATACGATATTTAACCATGTTGTATGTGAGAAGTATATTTTTGTATGGGGTGAGAAAAGAATGTTGATGTATTCTACTAAAGTCAAACTTATACTAAAATCACCAAACATTTGATAGGAAATAATCATAACGTAACTATAATGTTTATGTAAGATGAGAAAAATATAAATCATGTTGGAATTAAAAATATGGAATTTTGATTATAAGCAAAGATAGTGAATTAAGTGATGATCGTCATAGAAAATAATTTGAGTACATAACAGTATAGTTTTTCGCATTTTATCTGGCCTTAAGCTTCATTCATCTAAATGTTATAAATGTTCAGCTACTTGTAAACTGATGACCCAATTTGAAACAGATAATCTGATCTGAAAATCTGAACAGCTCCTGATAACCTGATCTGTTTTACAGATCAGTTGCCTGACAACCTGATCTGAAAACTAGACCAACTCCTGATATGCTGATCTGAAAACCAGACCAGCTCCTGATAAGCTGATCTGAAAACCAGATCAGGTCCTGATAAGCTGATCTGAAAACCAGACCAGCTCCTGATAAGCTGATCTGAAAACCAGATCAGGTCCTGATAAGCTGATCTGAAAACCAGACCAGCTCCTGATAAGCTGATCTGAAAACCAGATCAGGTCCTGATAAGCTGATCTGAAAACCAGACCAGCTCCTGATAAGCTGATCTGAAAACCAGACCAGCTCCTGATAAGGTGATCTGATAGCTGATACCTGATCTAATAGGTGATACCTGATCTTATAGCTGATACATCTTATTTGGTATTATTAAACATGGATGAGAAAATTTTAAAACAGTTGGTGTTGACAAGAAATGTCTTGAAGAAAAAGCTTCGTAGTATAAAAACTGGTGAAATAGATACACGTGAAGAACTAAGAGATATATTTGATCCTATAACAGAACCTCTCAAAGAATTCATGAATAGTTCTAAAAATATTGACAGAATACACAAGAAAGAACAAAGTAAAAACAATATAGAATCTGAAAATAGTAAATTTTTTTAAGTCTCAGAAACCATCAGTCAAGATAGAGAGAAGTTAAAGAAACTTTCAAAAGGAACAATATTTGATAATACTATCTTATTTAATGATGCTAATAGTGTGAATGATTATGATGATGAAGAAGATGATTTTTACACACAGCCTTCCAACACCGAAGAAACTTATATTGACTTATTAGTCTTAGAAGGAAGAAATGAATTAGATACAAACTATGGCTCACCTAAAGATTTCAGTAATGAATGGAAATTTGGTGATAGAAATCTAAAACTGAATAAAGATAAAATACAAGTTGATGGTCAAATATGAGGCTTAAAAGTGGGTTTATTTTCTTTAATGATTGATAAAACGTGAAAATACTATGACAAATTTGATTTTGAAAACTAAATAAAGTATATAATTTCTACCAATGTATACATAGAGAATCATCATCATTCACTGACGGAGAACAATGTTATCAGTAAATTGTTTCTCGAAACTCAAATCGAGAAACTAAAGGATGAATTAATAATAAAGCTTAAGGCATTAATATAATTCAAGGATATATTCAAATGCAAATTAATGGAGTTGAGTGTGAAATAAAATTAACGATAGAATTGAAAAAAACATTCTAAAAATTAAATCGTCTTTTGACAAACAAATTGAACAGCTGAGCGATAAAATTTATAGATTGGGAAATTAACTACATTTTAGTATAAATAGCTGAAAATGTATCAAGTAGATCACAACACTCTCCAAAAAACTGTAAAACAACTCAATGTTCTTAAAAAGAAATTTAGTAAACGTAATCCATAATAAATTTATAAAATTGTTTGTGTATTGTAGTGATGTAATGAATGGAATAGATGATGTTTTATGGAGCTGATTTAGGTGAAGTGGGTAGCTATTCTAGAGAAAATAGAAATTATTGATTTTTGCTGACTGTAACTGACACATTCTCAAAATTTATATGGTGAGTATCGTTGAAAATAAAAGCTACACTCGAAAAAAACCAAGTCAATGGAAAATATTTTTGAAATGATATGAGTATCAAAACAAAAAATACAAATAGATGTTGGTAAAGAATTTTTAATAAACACTGCAAAATTCATGCATAAACAGAGGATTAAAAATTACTTAATATGAAAGCATCAATAGTAGAATGATTTAATAGATCATTAAGAGGAATTATGTGATAAGAATTTAGAATTAATGGTTCATATAAGTGGATTGATATAGATATGTATATAAGGATTTATTTAGTGCATGAAATAGAAAAGTTCATTTAACCGGAAAATTAAAATATTTGCGATTAAAGTTAACTCAACGAATAAGAAAAAGTTGCAAAATACAGTATACAGTAATTTGAAGAGGAAACAAAATGTTAAAATTCAATGAAAATATAAATAAAATTACAAAGGAAAAATCTAGTTTGTATTGGTTTTTTTTTTTTTTTTGAAGGATTGATTAGGAATGTTAGGTCTCAGGGAAGGTTATTAGCTTAATGTACTGGAATTCTTTAAACTTGATGGTCTGTATGAAATATTGTGAAAACTTAAGAGTTCAAAATATTCAGAAACACATCATATTATCACTTTTTGTAGTAAAAGGTGTACATTTTCCATTTCGAAAGCTCTAGCACAAAAAATTTTAAAATGTGAATATGGTTATTATAATAGATATTTACTCTGTTCATTTCTAGATAAACTAAGGGAATTGGACTTTGATATCCAATCTTTAAGAATGT
This sequence comes from Tachina lurida, assembly GCA_944452675.1. NCBI lineage: Eukaryota > Metazoa > Arthropoda > Insecta > Diptera > Tachinidae > Tachina > Tachina lurida. The sequence continues at coordinate 78,385,505 of OX101754.1, forward strand.
ACATGTGTATGAATGGGTATCAAACAAACTTACTAAATAAATACAGACTTCAACTAGAATCATGCTGAAGCATGCATAAATTGAAAAATGTAATGTAAACAGATCTTACTTTATATCTGTATCTGTATGAGTATGAAATAAATTTACTGAAAAAATATTGGAAGCATGCCGAAGCATGTAGGATTTAAAAAATTCTTCCGTCATACTTTTCTAAGGAAAGAAATTTTAAGACTTTGTGGCAAATGAAATAGATATGTATCTACTTTGTTAAAAATTCAAAAGAGTGAATTCGTAACTCTAATATTATAGATTGTTAATTAAAACAGCAAGGACTCTCGCGTCACTATCGATAGAAGCATGCTAAAGCATGCATGCTAGCAAAATATTAAACTTGTTAGAAGGTGATGAGAAAGCTATTTTCTAATCATTAATTTGTAGACAGCAATTGTATCTGGATCAACTCCACTCATGAATGAATTGTATACAGGTATGATTGATGGTGATGAGGACCTTTTCAAAGTGAGAAATGATTACATCTGAATGCGATACAACGCAGTCTACGTTAACCCCAATAACGTCAAGGGGTCAAACACCAAATCTTATATAGAAACACTTGAAGTAAAAATTTTCGCAAACATAGATATTCCAATATTTCTAACACTTTATGAAAACACTGATGGTGAATTAATGATGGAGGTAAATGTGTTATTTTAGATCGATTTTCTAGAATAGTTGATTATTAAAGATGTATTTCTTTGCATATGAACTAATTTCTACGTACATACATATATTTACCTATATGTATGTATGTATTAATACTTTTAAAATTATATAAATATGTTCTATTTCAAGTAGTAAAATCTGAAAAAATAGTAGTGACACATTAGAAGAAAAAATTAATAAAATTAAAAGAAAGACTGACTGACCAACTGATACGTTCACTCTGTCTGACAGATACAAAAAGCTCACTTAAATATATTAGAAATATATACGCATACGCTAAACTTTAATAAAATGAGAAAAAAAAATCACTTCATCCAGAACATCAAATAAAAGCCATAGGCGCTCACCCGTCATAAAATAAAAATATACTCGTACATTATTAATGTACTTAAACATATTATCAGTATGAAGTAACACAATTTGAAGAATAAAAAGTTTAAAATTTAATTATCCCTAACGCTGACAAAGAGGAGACAGAAATGCTGACATACAAAGTCATATTGTATACTAGAGGACCAGTTGAGAGGTTAGACCGAAATTGTAAGAAAACGACTTCGTTTTCTGTTGTTCGCTATTCAAGAAGAAAATAAGATTGTTCATTATGAATTAACTAATTTAAAAGTACATTTAAGTTCAGTCTCATATCCATATGATGATAATCCTAACATAAAATTTAAAAATAAACGTAATGCAATTCTATATAGTTATTATATGTATCTAAGATCCCAGCAAAGGTAGTATATGAAAGAATCTCATGCGTTTCTACCTGTACCAGAGTTTAAGATAAAAGCTCCTTTTATTCAATAGTGGGGGCAATTGAATAAAATTTTAATTTGAAATAGTAAGCAAAGAAATCAGCTTAGTGTATTCTTATTCATGATCGTATAATAGAATATATTCCCATCAAAGGACAAGTTCGAAAAGTCTTATAAATTGAGTAATATGGAAAACAACATAATTTTTATAGATGTACAAGGTTTCAAAAGTAATTCAAATGATTTCATCGCAAAAGAAGTAGCGATTGTTTTCAACAATTACGAATAATTTATTTCATTATAAAACTCAATAATCAATAAAAAAATAAAAAAAGAAGCAAGCTGGCTAACAAAAAACTATCGTTACATAAGCTAGAGTGCTGGATCAGTTTCATTTAAAAATGTTTATAAATGTATAAAAGGCAATGCAAGATGTTCTAAAATAAATGTAAAAGGTGGTGAAAAAAGCCTACGGCTGGAACAAATTTAATATCAAAATATTTCTAAGAATGACTATTAGGCTGCATCAACTTTAAGCAAATGTAAATTAAATAAAGGAAATATTTCTATTATAGTTACTATTACTCTAAAGTATGTATCTTAAGGAATTCAGTTTTACTTAAAACAGAAAATCCTCATTAACTAAATACAGATAAAAATTAAAACGTTTTTTAATTTCAAATAAAAAAAACTATGAAGATATTTCACATCTATACATAAAAAACAAACAACAACAAAAACAAAAAAAAAATGTATTCAAGCATGGAGTCAAACACATATTTGTATGCACATATGTACATACATACTTAAAATCAATTTGTAGATATGTATGTACACATAATATCAAATTCCTTATCAATACTCAAGTATTTATTAGATCTTGACAATCACACTTACATATCTACATCATAAAAATATATGAACAACGCAAACCATTAAGTCAGAGCACATGCCCAAGCTAAACGACCTTATTATGGACAGAGAAACTATAAATTCCCATGATCGTATGAAAAGAAGTTCAGCCAAAGAAGCCGGACGTAGTTAAATAAACAAAATCTGTAATATAAACAAATTTTTCACAGGCAGACTTTAAAGCTGGACAATTTTAAGAATGAGAAAATATAATGCAGTCTTAAATATAAAAACATACTAGGATTAAAAAAAAAGTTCTGATATATGCTAATATATCAGATGTCCAAATGTCTGGCATGACACACAAAGAGGTGATGACGTAATACACAAACACAAACATACATAATGAAATTTTATAATATTATGCAATTCATACACACACACACACATATACACATACACACATACGCACACACATACATACATACTCACATACACACACATACACATTTCCACAATTCTCTGTTGGTATTACGATATATGGTGAAATTCATATACACAGCAACACCCAGAACAAAATCTCTAGCATCAGTTTGTAATACAAAGGTACGAGAAAAATCGGGACACGTAAAAGTAGATGCTTCTATAAGTTTTGGTGTATGTCTCCAAAAAATATTTCCTATAATTGTTACATTAAATTAAAATATACTGAAATAAAAATATCATTACCCCTATTCAAAAAATCTGCTTATCAACCTGATTTGATTCAAAACATTTAACATCTGAAATTCACTTGTACATATAAAACCTATGCCAACACAATATTTTCTATCTGCATAAGAATAGCAACGTCAATAGCCTAGAAAACATATACACATTCATTTGTAAATACCCTGAAGGAAATGTCGATGGTGAAAATGTACTGAGTCGCTTTTGACTTTGTCACCAGTACTACTCTCTAATTAATCCCCATACAATACTTTGTGCTATAGACATTTAGCATGTGCTTGTCATGGAAAATCTACTAGTAACACTAAAACAATTGACTAAATAGTGACTACATAGTTTTTATGGGAACATGGAGACATACTAACCAGACATTTAGTGGTACATTTCCATACCTTACGTACATACAATTATATGAATATTGACAAGTTGTTGAAAAGCCACCAGAAATACACCACATTTGTTTTCTCTCTTTCTTTTATACTGACGAATAGAAAAGAAATTGTAGACAATGTACCTACTACTAGAGTTTTAGTGTTGACATAGAGACATTTGGCCCCAGTCTGACTGCAGGGTATGTATGAAAAACTCTCGCAGGCCAAACAATACACATAAGCAATGATATTCTTCAAAGTAAAAAAAGATACAATCACATACATTAATACAACATACATTATCAAATACATTCCCTACCCACTTCCATTCACAACATGGTTGCCACTCTCTGTAGGTATTAGATTATTTCCCCAGAGATCGCAAACATAAATGCAATACAGTAACCCTACATAAGCATACCAACGATAACTCAAAACAGCTACCCAAAGACTATCAAATAACAAAATTTATTTATATTTATTTATATTTATTAAATACTAGTGTTTTGTTTTTTAAATAATGTGGTTAACATTTTATACTGATAACAAATACGAGTAGTATTAGGGATATTAATATATACCGCAGTAAATGAATTTTATTTATTAAATACTAGCAAAAAAATCACAGACTTTCGTAAACCGCCCTAATGTAGTTTAATTCATATTGTATTAACCCTCTAACTTCAACAAAAATAACATCCACCACGACTTCACTTTAAGCAAAACCGAACACGCTGTCGCCTCATACACTTTAAGCAAAACCGAACACGCTGTCGTCTCATAACATAAAATATCATGGGGTCGAATTTAACCCCATCGACCGTTAAAGGGTTAAGGTATGCACATTTTTTTTTTTTTTTTTTCCTTTGCACGGTGGTAACACTGACCAACACCCGACCCACATCCACTAAATTTCATGGGTGGTAACACTGGTCGGCATGAGCCAACATTTTGTATGGAAAAAGTGGTCCAGAGGGAACGTAAACATACTACTTCATCCATATGTATGTATGTATGCATGTATACTTATGGCTAATAAATCAATGAATAATTAAATATTGTTTAAGTTAATTTTCATTAAAAATTAAAATGTGTTTAAATACACTTTAATTTTTTCAGTGGTTAATTAAAGTTATCAAATTAAGTTGAAAGTACGGTAGCACTACAATATTTCCAAATATTATGGAAAGCTTTCCAAAAAACAGCTGTTCAATATAAATAAGCAAGGCGAATTCAGTATCAGGTGACCTTATCGCTACAACAATTTTACAACACAAAAAACAACACGTAGTTTGCTATGCTAAAAAACCAATCTGTCAGAAGATTTCTAAGCAAATTTTGACGTTTTGATTCAAAATGCTCAATTTGGTAGCAACAGCTGATAATCAGCTGGGCTGATAAGGTCACCTGATACTGAATTCGCCTTGATAAATAAGAAAGTTGATTTATCAATTTGCAGAAAAGTGAATTAGCAAAAAACACATTTTATGATACAAAAAGAGCATCAGAATGCATTTTTCTATTTATATATTTCATGATATGAAAATATGTGTTACATTTGTTGTAGATTTGCGAAAATTAAACGAAATTCATTTTAATACGACCACATGATGTTCATGTACGTGCCTTCAAAAAACACACACATGCACAAAACATATGGTGTGTTTGTAAAATTTAAACAACACTAAAATCTACAGTGTTGGCTGTTTAAGTTTGATTTAATTCTGCAGTGAGAAACAAATTTTTGTGTTTAAATAAGATTTAAAAATAAAATACAAATAATCATTGACTGATTTATTAGCCCTTAGTTCTTTTTATCGATGGCTACTACCACAAATGCAATAAACAAGAAAACACAAGTAAACACTTAAAAATATTTTAAATTTTAAAATATTTAAAGGTTTTCACACTAAATATGTTTTATAAACTCATTATAAAGCAAATTTATTATTAATTAATTAGTTTTCGTAGTTTTTTAATCACAGAGTCTGTGTTTTAAATTTTTGCAAAGACCACACAAACCACAAAGATACCAGAGGTGACACGAGACGGAAGAAAATTGCGTTTTCTTTACGTCTCGCTCACATAGTCATCAAATCCTCTTTAATGATTTTCGTATGCCATTTTTGTAAAATATTTTCGTGTTGTGCTTTGTTGCCTCATTCGCTGTGTGATTTTGGTAAGTAATAGGTGAAAATTTTTTATTTTTGAAGAAATATGTTTTAAATTTAATTTATTTGCAGATTTTTGTGAGAAAAACACAATCTTGGTTGAAATTAAAGGTGAGTAGTTTCTGAAATTGATAATTTGTGTCTGTATATTGCCATAATAACTAGTTTTTTCTCTATATTTTCAGAAGCACATTTTTGGCAAAGCTAAAAAATACCTACATATGTGAGTAAAAAAACTATAATTTTATCTAATATATGTATGCATATTAATTTAAATACTTTTAATTTCTTAGGACCAACAAATGCATAAAAGGCTGCCCGCCTGGGGAGAAGCTGCACAACTGCCAACTGGCTGAAAAGTTTTCTCAACCAATTTTGCAAGCCACAATTTGTACCTACACATACCTGTCTTGTGCTGCGCGGCAGCATGAACTGCCATGGCCAAAACGTCTTTAATCAATTGCACATCCAATTGGACGTCGCTTCTGTGAACTCACGTGTTCGGCGCAGCCCGAGAAAACCATGGGTCTCGTCGCATTCCGGCAGCGGTAAAATTACCCTTACGACTTGTTCCATGGGTGTAGAAAAATCAACAAACTCTGCCGTTTCTTCCACATCAACTTCTACTTCAAATGCGGTTACAAACTCCGTAACGCGCAAACTTCAATTGGAGGAGGACGGAGACGAATATAAACCCGACAAGTATGTTTTTAAAACAAAAGCTAAGCCACCATCAGAGAACGGCGACGATGATAGTATGTAGTGAAATGAGTGATGACTAAACGCTAGGGATGTAACGAATACCAGTTTAGCGAATGCGAATGCGAAAACGAATAATACATTTTAATTTTTGCGAAAGCGAATGCGAATGCGAAAGCGAATGCAAATATTACAATACGTTAAAAAATCATATGAAAATAAATGTATCTAAGAACATGAAGTTGTGTTGTATACATAGATCTACTTGTCTTGAATTCAGCAAATATTTATTAATTTATTAGAAATAAAAATTGTTAAACTGAAAGATATATGAAATCATATTAAAATAAGTATAGATAATAGTTAAAAATAAATTTACAAAATGTTAGGCAATCAACCTATTCGTACTTTGGCCCTAAGACCTTGTACTAAGTTCAACATTTCCTGTAAAATGCTACCAAAATACATATTAAAAAAAATTGGAATGAATTGTTCATGAAAAATTTTTCCAGAAGTATTACTCTGTTCATCTTGGGAAAAACATATGAAATATATCTTCAACATTTTAAATTTTCATGCGAAATAATGTGAATGGCACTTGTTTCGCAAAAAATTTACAACAAAGAAGGAATTTTTAATATATTTGCATTTAAAATTTTTTGAACGAAGTAATGATGTGCTTACCATTTTTCAAAAGTTTTAACAGAGTAGTCTTAAGTAGAAAATATTTTCACGCAATTCACACACTGCCTTTTCTTTTTCAAAAACTGGAAAATATTTCCAATATTTTTGTCTTCAGTATTCGCTTTAAATATTCGCATACATTTTAGCGAATGCAAAAGCGAATGCAAATATCAACAGTAAGCGAATTATTTGCGAATGCGAAAGCGAATGCGAACATTCGTTACATCCCTACTAAACGCATAGACGACAATTTCAGCTATAATGAAGATGATGTCTTAGCTGAATATGAAATTAACGATTAGGACGATGGAAAATTTGCCCAAATGGAAATGTAACGAAAAATCTAACAAAAACGTTTGGAAGCCCAACAGCAGAGGCAGCAACAATTCAAATCGTTTGAAACTGCATTTATACAGGCTTTTACCAAAATTAGAGATGCACCTACTATAACATCAAAGACAAGTAAAAAAATTTTAAGTATATTGGAACTACATACTTAGGGTCATGTGAAAATAATTTTAATTTACTTGCAGCAGCAGCATTCACCCTCACCAACTTTGACCATCAAATACACTGTGAATTCCACCAGTACCAGACCCGCTCGCAGAGCTTCAAAGCGAATTAAAAATCAGGAAGAAAAATTTACAGGCGATGAATGATTTTAATGAAAACAATTACTATGTAGCCCATTACGAAAATGTTGATGCAAGTCAATTTCCCAAAAATATCGAACCACAAATGCACGTCAATGGCAAATCTAAATATAGATGTGTTATTTGCGGTCTAAACTGTAAATTACGTAAATGAACATCGCGGCTGCGAATTGTACCATTCTCGTCTCTCTATGATCGAAACATGCCTGCTACATATTTTTGTATATACAGCTTTTATCGTTTTCAAGTCTTACCGTAATTGTAATATAAATTCTTTCCTTTGAACTAAAAACACCAAAATTTAATTATTTATTTTTTTAAGTTTTTATTTGTGTTTAACGCAATATTCAACTCTTTTTTTGTACATTTATATAACTGGAATTGTACACTCTTTTACTAGTTTTACATTTTTTAAATAAACATTTTGACAACACAATAATAAATTCAATTAAGTATTAATATAAATTGAATTCAATACACTTTACAATCTTATAACTAAAATTTAAAAACAAAATAGAAAAATAAATTGCATATATTTATTTGCAAAATAAAATAAGTTGTTTTTAATTAGATGAAGAAAAATCCAAATGAACTTAATCTATTCACAAATAATTACTCTTATCGGTAATAAAAGGAGAGAATATTTCACCTGAAATATTTCCCATGAACAAAAAATGGACAAAATGGTATAATGAAACAACAACGCAAACATTGGCGATCACAGTTTTAGGAAAAGGGAACACATTCCATGCGAACTTTCATTCCCGATAATTGATCAATTTCATTATTTTTCCAAGTTGAAAAGTTAGATCAAGAAATATATGACCACAGTGGACGTAGCATAACATCCGGATGTTTAGAATACCATGTTTCAAGCGCACTGAATGATGAAAAGAAACCAAATTATTATTTTCTTTAAATAAATAAAATACTATTTCATTACCTTCGCAATAGGTATCGTATTATCATCATCAGATGAATGTCTTGCAGCCATCAACCCCAATCCCAAATAAAACACATGACGGAGCAAGTATTTGTCTTTCAATGATTGAGTATATCATTTTCACTTTTATTTCTTATAAATTTCATGTTTTTTTATATATTGGCCACAGTTTTCTTGTAGGCAGGGACTTGATTATGGCATTTTAATTTTTTATACACACACGCACACACACCGATACTATTCAAAAACAAATCCAATATGTACACATTTTAATGCAAATAATCTTTTCCGCATTATATTTTTTCAATTAGAAGTAAATAAATACTTTTAATTTAAATTATTTTAATATTGTAAAACTTTAAAATTTCCTTATTATATTTTCTGTTGTTTGTTTTGATTATTTTGCTAAGCAATTTTCATAACAAACACACACTATATGTCCCTTTTTAACAGTAATCAAATCAGATGATTTTAGCTTTTTTCATAAGTCAGTTTCTTCAACTCTGGTATTCTGTGTCCTCTGTGATATAGATCATGATACAATAATACAGGTAGCTGCGAATCTACAACAAATGTACAACAAATAAAACAACAGTGATTATTATTGCTGTAAAAAACCAAGAGAAAACAACATACATGTACTTGCGTTTTCTCTTGGCTTTGCAAAGCTTGTTTGTATTAGTACAGTTCTAATAGGCACTGTGCGCGTGTGTTGGTAAAACATAAACAACATTTGGCAGATCACATCACGAAACAAGCAAAACAGCTGGCGCTTCGCGGTTACCTGTATAATTGTATCATGATTTGATGTTTGAAAGAAAATGAAAAAACCCCTTTAAAAGAGAATTAAAAAAACCCGGCAAAGCCGAGAAAATCGGCTTGCCCATAAGCCGCCGATACGCCGATGGATTCGGCGGCGGCTTGACTTAAGAAAAATAATCGGCGGCGCGGCTTGCCGCCAGCCGCGCCGACACGACTTGCTTCTCTGATCAGAGATTGGCAATGAATGATGTTTTCGCTATTCATACTGATTCATAAAATTTTAAATATAGTGAGTAGACATAATTTAAAATCAACTACTCTGATTTACGCATACTCACCATGACATTGATTTATAAGTATAGGTTGAAATAAATATGAATTCGACGTCAACATCATAGTCATACCCCACGCTCACACTCGTAAATCACCTCAGTTTGGTTTATAATTTCAGGAAAATACTTATACTACTCATATTGATTCAGCTCACTCAACTCATGCATGTATGTTTATATAAAAGTTTAGTCATTAAAGAGTTTGCAAGTAGTATACAATAGTAGTAAATAGGGTTGTTTTACAACTCCTGCAAAAAAAACAAAAAAGCAAGAGAAAAACACATAACCTAATAATGAGAACTTTAATGTTCGTATACGAAGTTAGCATTAAGAATCATACTTATTTTGCATCGTCCATTGAGGTAAGCAGAGTCGAAATCAACAATGTCATAAATATTGCTAAAGGCCGTGATACACTATCATACACAGTCGTACGATTCATTCACTGGAAAATCGGATTGAATTCTGTCACACTCCAAAAAAAATCGCAACAAAATCTCGTATAGGTGCCACACTATTACACAAAAAAGATGCAAAAACATTTAAAATAATTTTTATGTTTAATTATTTGGCATTTCTAAAGAAATAATAACGCTAAATGTAATTTTCAAAATGTATCTCTCTATCGTTAAATAAATGAAGCAGAATTTGCTGTTTTTTTCATTTTTTTTTTTTTTTCATTTATTCATCCAAAATAGAAAAACCTAGCCTAATGGTTGTGTATACTCAACGTTTTTCTCAACCAAACTTACGCAGATTTGTAAATGACGATACCAAAACACAACTGAAAAGTCAACTGTTAATTTAGTGTAGAATGACAATGCAAATTTATCAATTCCAACCAAACTATTTTGAAAGTTTAAAACCGTGATAGGGGTATTAATTGATTAAACGATAATTAATATTTTCAGAGTATAGAGGCTTAGCGCCCCTGGACCTTTCCTAAGCAATTTAGTGAAACCTTACATAGGTTATGTTTGTTATGAGGTTCCAATCTTCATTTTGCTTAAAAGAAAATATTTTATATCGAACCTGCAGCTCCGAAAATTACCTCTTACAAACATAGAAATATACAAACTTTTCATCTTTATAATATTAGTATAAATTAGTTATTTATTTTTTTATTTATTTCCTTAATTCACATAACTTGGTGTTATTGTATATTAATACAATAGTGTAGATTTTTTTTTAATAAAGAGAAGTAACATTCAGGTAATAAACGCCTACTACTATTAATAGGTGTTACCTTTTTTAGGAAAGGGACATTTATAGAGAAGAAAGGTGATGAAGGAAGAGATAGAGGAAAGCTTCATTCTTTTACAACTCTACTTTTTGCACTTGTTTTTTTAATATTGCAGTGTTGCAGCGCCTCTGCTGTTAATTGCAGCGTATTAAATGTTTTTGAAGCTGTGCTTAGCAACCATTTTTTTGTTATTTTACTTCGCCAATTCTGCTACACAACGAAGGATGTTACATTAGGATTAGTATCTGCTGAAGTCGGTATAGTATCAGTGATATAAAACGTTTCGCGCTAGGTTTAGCCCGTTTTAACTATGCCAAACGCGTTTTTTTTTTTGTCTGAGCGCGTTAAATAAAAAACGCGCTAAATTAGCACGTTGGGAATAAAGTCAATAACATCATTTCAGTTCAATATTTTTTACTTTTTTTTATAAATTTAACAATTTTTTAGTATCCAAAACTCTGATAAAAGTTTTTAAATTGGTTAATGATCCATCTTTTGCAAATAAAATTCCCTTGACTGTGGTTAGAATCAACAATACATTTTAATACTGTAAATGGCAGATATTTTGAATATATACTAGTATAATGACCCAAAAAATTTACATAACTTATTAAGCATCTATTCTAGCTAAAGTACAAAAAGCATTTGAATCGCAAACTATTCGACAATTTATATGATGTTACAAAGTTTGACAAATAAAATTAAAATAAAAACTAAGGATTTCGATTATTTTTTTATTTAGTTCTTTTTTTTATTTAGTTATTTAGGATATGATTTTGAAGAAGCAATATTGCAAAATGTGAAAAAGAGTTACTAAAAAAATTAATTCGTATTTACTAATGCATATGTACATTTACTTTTATTAAAATTTAATTTAGCGCGTTTTGGCTATAAATAGTTGACAATGCGTGTTTTGGTTATAAATGGTTGGCATCGCTGATTTCATGTTTTTAAAATGTTGTATTTAGAGAGAGGATCTCTGAGAGAATTTGTATGTAGCTAGTTCTTCTTTTTGACTAAAAATACAGAAACGGCGGCAAGATTTGACGATTTTGGATTCCGAAAATACCAAACAGGGCAATTATGAATAAAATTCCGAGGGAAATTTCTCCCTTTTCTAATTAGAATTTTTTGTTTTCCCTATCACTTGCCATTATTTGGAATTGTTCCCCGGGAAAAATTTCTCAAGGAATTTTATTCATAATTGCCCTCAAAATGTCGATTTGACGATTTTTTTCCGAAAATCTAAGATTTATTTATTGTGCAAATATGGCAGCTTTTTATGAATGCCCACTCTCTTAATAAAATTTATTATTTAAATTTACCCTTTCAATTTTCAAATGTCTAGTTAATACTCTGATGTTGCGACGAATTAGTACATACATGTTTATGCAAGTACATATATAAGTATGTATATGTGTTCAATTAAAAGAAATCTTTGTAAATCTATATCCTCAAAAACATATGTAGCTGCACCATAGCACCAGAGTTCTGAAAATCAATCGGCTTCTTATACAAATGCATACACATACGCAAATACTCTACTCTCGTGTTTCTCTCGGTGGCCAGCTCTGCTCAAAAAACATATACATACATATGTTAAAAAAGACGAAAGTTCCTATCAAAAATTTCGGCCATCTAAAGTACTGAGACCAAAAGTCGCACTGCTAACTTGGCAATATTTTTCATACTTATACAATATTTTTCATATATATAATTGTCCGCCTTGATAAAATTCATTTATGAAGATAAAGTGTTGTTTTTGTTTCTTAATTGATTAGCGGTAAATTTTCAAACATTGTTTCGTAATTATGAATATTTAAAATTATTTGAATAAGAATTTATTGTGATTTAGTTAGTTAAGTGAACCAAAAGCTCATTTCTTTTAAAATGGGGTGGCGCACTACCATAAAACAGAGGAAATTGGTTATTAGCCATTTTAAAAAAACACCATTCGCGTCGAAAAATTTCTAAAATGGTTTGCCTCAGCCATTCGACAGTGTAAAATATAATATCTTGATTCGTTCATAAAAAGAGGAATGCAGAAACGCTACTAACAAAAACTTCAATGAAACTGATGAGCACAGTGTCAGAAAAATAAGGGAAATCCCGGAGCTGTCCGCTCAAAAATGGCTATAGAAACTGAAAATTAGCTTAATAAAACATGTAGTGCAGAAATTATTAGCAGTTCGAAACTATAGTTTTAATGGTAGAGTATCGCGGAAAAAACCTCCTATTAAGAAAAAATCATGCAGCGTGCTTAAAATTCGCTAACTATCACATTGCCAAAGACTCAGCCATGGCTTATTTGGAACTGTCCCCCAGTCGATGCAACCGGTAGCAGACGCATCTGATGTCAATATAATTGAAAACAGAAATGACCTCAGAAGGATGGGGAAAATAACTCCCCAAACCACAGGAAAGTTAGTGAAATCCATGCCAGTTTTAAAACTACTAATTCAAATAAGCTGTGACTACTTATGCATCTATGTTTTTTGTTTTTAGTTTGTAAATTTTTAATGGTATACATTTGAAAGTGAATGAAACTAATTTTTTTATGTTTAGGAATTATTTTATAAGCCCTCATTTAAATCTTTTCAATATTTTGTTTCGTTTCGAAATTAAATGGGACTTATTTTTTTAAAAGAGGCTGGTTGAAATAAACTGTGAGCCACTGTATATACATAAATTTTATAAATGTACGAGTATTTATTAAGAAACAAAAACATAACAATTCATCCTTATAAATCAATTTTATCAAGGCGGACAATTGTATGCCAGAGCAAGATCCGGCTTTCGCTCATGATGTATATATTTACACAAAGCCATTAGTCCTGGGGTCAAATTACGGCACTCGTTATCGAACGAAATTATGAAATATTTCAATAGAGTTTATATGGAAATATTTTTAAATTTCGAATCGTATCGAATGCCGTAATTTGCTCCCTGTTCTTACCTCCTCACAACTTTTTTCCCCGCAGTGGTATAATTACCTCTGAGCCACTGATGTATGCATGTAAAAAAAATACATTTTGATATGATTATGTTATATTTTATCGGGATTTCGACGGTTTTTCATTAAGTTTGGGTACGTTCGTAAATGCTGCAAATTTATGCATCAATGCGGTTGTTGTGCCAGGTTTTAGTGCGTATGCGTGATTATCTGCTGCACATGCTTTGCAACTGCTCAATATCTGTGCTCAGTTGACATTTTTGAACAAACTGCAACAAATTTTAAAATTGGCAAGTAATTTTATTTAAGAAAATGTTGACAATTTTCTTTTAAATTATAGTAAGCAAAAAATCTAAAAGAAGATCAAAGCGACAATTTCTTATGAGAACAGCATTGGCCTTAAAAAGAATACAACTAAAATAAAAAAACTCCTTTGAAATAATAAAAAACTACCAAGATTATGTGTTTCAAAGTTATTTTCGAGTTTATCAATCTCATTCTATTGAAATAGAGTTTATATGGAAATATTTTTAAATTTCGAATCGTATCGAATGCCGTAATTTGCTCCCTGTTCTTACCTCCTCACAACTTTTTTCCCCGCAGTGGTATAATTACCTCTGAGCCACTGATGTATGCATGTAAAAAAAATACATTTTGATATGATTATGTTATATTTTATCGGGATTTCGACGGTTTTTCATTAAGTTTGGGTACGTTCGTAAATGCTGCAAATTTATGCATCAATGCGGTTGTTGTGCCAGGTTTTAGTGCGTATGCGTGATTATCTGCTGCACATGCTTTGCAACTGCTCAATATCTGTGCTCAGTTGACATTTTTGAACAAACTGCAACAAATTTTAAAATTGGCAAGTAATTTTATTTAAGAAAATGTTGACAATTTTCTTTTAAATTATAGTAAGCAAAAAATTTAAAAGAAGATCAAAGCGACAATTTCTTATGAGAACAGCATTGGCCTTAAAAAGAATACAACTAAAATAAAAAAACTCCTTTGAAATAATAAAAAACTACCAAGATTATGTGTTTCAAAGTTATTTTCGAGTTTATCAATCTCATTTTTTGGTAAGATTCGAAACATGTAATTTAAACATCAAAATACATATACTACGTTTATACGCGCACTATTTGCAAATAAAATTATTTGCAAATAATTTAACTCACTGTTTATACGGCATAGCAAAAGTACACAAACTTGGTAGCACTTCTATAGAAAGTTTACTTATGTTGACAAAAAAATAGTGTAAAATGCACTAAATATCAAATAATTATTTGTTTTAATTGTTATTATTTGCTTCTATCAATGTTTTTTGTGCAATATTTATCCATTTATTGTTTTTTCTTATGAAACATTTGTAAGCGTGGCAACCTTTTCCATTTTATTTGCAAATAGTGCGTTAAACGTGAATAGATTTCTGAATTAGTAAGTCGCAATAAAAACAATAATGTGGCAACAATTTACTGTTTTATTTGCAAATAAGCCCTGCGTATAAACGTAGTAATAGATATATACTACGTTTATACGCGCACTATTTGCAAATAAAATTATTTGCAAATAAATTAACTCGCTGTTTATACGCGATAGCAAATGTACACAAACTTGGTAGCACTTCTATAGAAAACTTTATTATGTTGACAAAAAAAAAATAGTCTAAATGTACAAAATATCAAATAATTGTTTTAATCGTCATTTATTGCTTCTATCAATGTTTTTTGTTGCAATATTTATCCATTTATTGTTTTTTGTTATCAAACATTTGTAAGCGTGGCAACCTCAGGCATTTTATTTGCAAATAGTGCGTTAATCGTGAATAGTTTTCTGAATTAGTAAACCGCAATAAAGAGAATAATATGGCAACAATTTACAGTTTTATTTGCAAATAAGCCCTGCGTATAAATGAAGTAATATACTACGTTTATACACGCACTATTTGCAAATAAAATTATTTGCAAATAAATTAACTCACTGTTTATACGGCAGAGCAAAAGTACACAAACTTGGTAGCACTTCTATAGAAAGTTTACTTATGTTGGCAAAAAAATAGTGTAAATGCACAAAATATCAAATAATTATTTGCTTCTCTCAATGTTTTTTGTTGCAATATTTGTCCATTTATTGTTTTTATTATCAAACATTTGTAAGCGTGGCAACCTTAAGCATTTTATTTGCAAATAGTGCGTTAGAGTCAAAACACAATGTTTGCGGTGCGGTGCGATTTCTCGTTGCGGGAAAGAAAAGTAAACATAATACAACGGAAGACGGCTACGGCAATAATTGTCATTATATTCTTATGAATTGAATAGGCTAAAGTTCGTAACGCTTTTTTAAGCCAAATTACATGTGATAATTATTAATGAACAAATAACATCAAAGTTAGTTGTAAATATTCTGACAACAACACATAGTTGAACGGAACAGCCAGCCGTTTTCGAAGGCCACTAAACCTTCCTCATCAGCGTTCTTGTCAGAATATTTACAACTAACTTTGATGTTATTTGTTCATTAATAATTATCACATGTAATTTGGCTTAAAAAAGCGTTACGAACTTTAGCCTATTCAATTCATAAGAATATAGAAACAAATACAGTTCGAAAAATAATAATTAAATTAAATAATTAATAGTCATTGGCTTGTGGCAAAAATTAAAAATAAAAATATACTTAATAGTAACGAACCAAAAAAGTTTGTCTTAAGTAGAACAAAAATAAGCAAATTAACAAACATGTGTATAGTTGGTAAGGAACAAAAACGACAATGGTAAGACTGTTGTAATATATATAGAAGATGGTAATATATATAGAAGATGGTATATATATATAGATGGTAACTTGCGTATACATTACGAAACACATTAGCAAGTTGAAATGCAATGAATCAAACCAATTCACATATTCCATTTGCAATAAAGTTAAGTATATTAGGCAGACATCTACATCAACTGACACCACACACAGTGGACCAAAAACACAGAAGAACGCTGATGAGGAAGGTTTAGTGGCCTTCGAAAACGGCTGGCTGTTCCGTTCAAGTATGTGTTGTTGTCAGAATATTTACAACTAACTTTGATGTTATTTGTTCATTAATAATTATCACATGTAATTTGGCTTAAAAAAGCGTTACGAACTTTAGCCTATTCAATTCATAAGAATATAGAAACAAATACAGTTCGAAAAATAATAATTAAATTAAATAATTGTCATTGTTTGTTTAAATTTTTATTAATTTCTTTTTTGTGTATACATTTTTATAAAAAAATACTCTTTGTGTTGAATATTTTGTATTGGCAGTAACTAAAAAAAAATTATTAAAAAATACGACTGCTGTGAGCAGATTTTTTAATTTTTTGGAAAAATGCATTTTCTTAAAAAACAAAAAAAAAAACGATTTGAGAGAGCACTTCCGGTTCATCAATATTTGAGTGCTATGTACCAAAATTCTTGAAAGTAGATTAAGAAAATCGATGTTCAAGAAATTTTGAAAAAAAAATAAAAAGTGAGACGGTCATACATAAGTATCAACCAAAAAATTCAATATAGACTTTGATTATGATGTGATTAACCAAAATACATATTTCCTTAAAATTTTACTCACATATGTTCAGAAATACCAATTTTATTCATTATTCAATTTGGCACCTAGCATTGTGTGGAACAACTTGTAGTTTAAAAAAATTATTGGGTGTAATACAACGTTTGCTGGGCTCAGCTAGTATATAAAAAAATATAGTTACATACATATAAAAAGGTCAAACAAATATATAGTTAAAAATCAACTCGTAAAATGTTGCACAATGTTTTTCAGTGTATGAGTTCTTTTGTATTTAAATTATGTAAAGTACAACGTAGAAAAAGTTTCTTATGTAACATTTGTAGTTTATTATAAATTATTTATTTCTATTAATTACCATTTACTTTAAGAACACATATACATACATATAAACATCTATAATTATATTTTAATAATACAAAAAAAAAACGAATCAATATGCATTCGAAAATATATAAAAACTGCATTTTTTTTTGTAAAATTAATCGCTGCAACTTGGAAACATCCTAGCAATAAAGCATGGTACTCTGTACATATAAAAAACCTTTGCGACAGAATTAATGTGATCTTGAGATAAATCAAAAGATTGCTAATATCAAGGGAAGCTGCAAACCAACGAAGAATATTCCATTTTTAAATGGATGATTCAGTAAAGGAGTGGTGTTAAAATTACGTTGAAATGTACATATGTATGTACCAGTGTACGAAAATAAACTGTACATTATTTAATGTATTATACAAAGGGTAAGATATGACAACTTTCTACTTTGTGTATGTTTACATGTACACTACGCGATTAGAATCACAATGATTTTTCAACTCAAGTAAAATACTTTATAATGCACTCTGCTTGACGGTCATAGCATGTAAATTAAAATTGTTGTGTACATCTATGTGCAAATAAATTATATTTTAGTGTTCTTTGCGAAAGTGTTAGTGCTTCATAAGCAAACCCTGTAAAGATATGTACATCCATTCATGCATGCATGTATGAATGGATGTTCATATAAAGATGTGAAATTTAAAAAAAAATTGGTTTTCGGTGGGAGGAAAGCAGTGTACGAAAATAAACTGTACATTATTTAATGTATTATACAAAGGGTAAGATATGACAACTTTCTACTTTGTGTATGTTTACATGTACACTACGCGATTAGAATCACAATGATTTTTCAACTCAAGTAAAATACTTTATAATGCACTCTGCTTGACGGTCATAGCATGTAAATTAAAATTGTTGTGTACATCTATGTGCAAATAAATTATATTTTAGTGTTCTTTGCGAAAGTGTTAGTGCTTCATAAGCAAACCCTGTAAAGATATGTACATCCATTCATGCATGCATGTATGAATGGATGTTCATATAAAGATGTGAAATTTAAAAAAAAATTGGTTTTCGGTGGGAGGAAAGTAACTAAGAGAGAAAATTATTGAGAGTATAAAGCAACACATCGTCGGTTGGTTTCTGGTTTGCTGCAAATAGAATGTATTTTGAATATACCGTGCCGCAAGCCAATAGCAAACCGACGACAAAATATCAGTGCTGCCGAATTCTGCGATATTATCTATACATGGAACAAACCAATTTTTCCACAACTATATTTGAATTACAAAATATATATGTAATTTTAATATAATTTTGCTAGAATTATTCAGTGGAAAGAATATTATAGTTTACACTTTTCATAATCACGTTGCATACATAAATATTTTGATACATTTCGTGTTATATTAAAAAATTATATAAAAAGTATTTTGTTTGTCATTTATATATCGCACACTAAATTATAAAGCGTCAGATGCTGAGTAGTTGCAAACAACTGTTGATACTGTACAAATGACGGTTTATAAAAAAGAAAAGGCACTTCTATAATTTTGAGTTGTGACTCTTTACGATTTAGTGTGCGATATATTAAATACATGTAAACACTTAAGTATGGAACTAAACGTGTGGCAAACCTTTAACTGATGGCATAAAATCTTCCACAGGCTCATCAAAATTTCATAAATGACACTTTATAAGATATGACATTTTAATGCCTTTCGATAGAGAAAAACATACCGCATCGATAACCCTAAATATTTGTTTTAATTAGAAACTCTACATGTCGAAAAAACTTGACGTATTAGCTTAATTTCTTAACCAATGTATAGAAAATGTTAACAGTATTTTGTCTCTCCTGTAAAATTTTATTGAAGTGAGTTAGCAGGTTTGCACTTTGCGACGATATCTTACGATAATCGTTGATTGTAACCACTATTTGAATTAATCAATTTTAGGATAATATAAACTTTTTGTCATTTCACCTATAATTGTTATGTCCCTAGTTATAACTTTTTACATTTTATTCTTATTACTAAAATAATATTGCCCGCAAGATAAATCATTGGGAGAATTACGTCCAAATAAAGTTATATGTACATGTATGGAAGCATTTATGTATTTAAATAATTGTTTGTCTTATACGTATATGTAGAATTGAATTTAAAAACTCGCTACATGCAAGGTTAAAAAACGTTTAGTCTTAATTTACACTAAGCAAGTCTTATTGCTAAGCTGATTAGTTTGTCGGAGAGAGATACGAGGGGAACATATAAGTTTCTTTTCCTCTCGTCTCTCTTTCCTAAAAAACTAATCAGCTTAGCAATAAGACTTGCTGAGTGTAAATTAGGACTTAATAAAGCAATTCTGTCATTTACAGTTATGTTTATTCGTTATTTTGTTGGATAGGCACATACTACATAGTAAATTTTTGCAAAAAAATATTTTACTTAAACCATATACATATGTATGTATAGCAGCACTACTTGGCAACGGAAAGTACGACAACTACACAAAGCAAAAACAAGAGTTACACATTAGGCTGGTTATGGTGCAAGGGACGAGTTTTGTTCTGTTCCACGTAAGCAAGAAGTTTTTTTCTCACTAGACAATGCAAAAAAAGAGTTTTGGAACTCCCTCCAAAGTTTAATGTAATTTTCAGTAATCATTGAGCAATTTGCTTGTTATTTGGCAGAAGTTACTGCTATGGTGATTTATTTATGTACATGCAAGTAATGTACATACTTATGTACATATGTATTTAGGAATAGAGCGCCGTAAATAAAATTACAAAAAATTTTGTTTGCGTAATATCTAAAATTTGGATTAGTTTTATCCCTGTAAAATGAATTACTATTCCGGCAACACTGAATAGAATACAAGATTAAACCAACCCAACAACATTGCAGACGGACGACGCCATGCACTCTTTATACTCAAGGCGAATTCATAACAGGTGGCCTTATCGCTACAAAAATACAACAATAATAAAAACAACATGCAATTCGTCTGGCTTCACAAAACCCCATCTGTCAAAAACAGTTGACTCAAATACCAATACATTCACATTTATAAAAACATATTTTACTATCCATGTGCATCTATCATCAACAACACAGAAACAATATTTGTAAAATAAATGTAATTAAAATGTTGAAAGACGGTTCAGGTTAGATGATCTTGATATTTTTGGACAACGTAAAGAAACCTTACTTGCTGCCTTATTGCAGCCCCTCCGATGGTTTTTTGGACGCGAAATCAGTGGTATAAAATGTGTTTTACTGGCTCATCATGGCCGTAAACGCAATATTATGCTTAAATGCATGAAATTGTTCACAAAAATGGACAAAGTTACTTAAAAGTGTACAACAAATAAACGTACGTCTTATTTATACATACATACATATATAAGAAGTCAGCTAGTACTAGCTGGGCCCGGCAAAAGTTGTCTTAACCCCACAATTAAGAATTCGCATTGTGTTGAGTTGATACATGAAGAAATGCAGCGCATTGTGGCAATTAAATGCAATAGGAAATGTTAGGGTATGCTTGAATATTTATTTCTATAAACTTAATTTATAATTTATGTATCTGTTTAAGGTTTCCCAAATATCACGTAAAAATTGTTGATGTGGTGACAACGCTATTGCATCGTCGTTTACCAGCCACCAATTTCATGGTTGAGAATTTGGGAACCATTGAATTGGGCTTTGTATATAAATACTACACATCCAGATTTTCACAAACATGTCTAGTCAACTAAAAGCTGACATGATGGAACGAGCAAATACTCTTTGCCTCAAGTAATGCAGAACGTTTGATAAAATCTTATTTCTATATTGTGCGAAAATCCGTGCAAGATTCTGTACCAAAGACTATCATGCATTATAGGCGAGACACATTGGTAGAAGTATTTTGTATTAGATACAATTTTTTTAAAATCATTAATAAACTAATGCAATTAATCATTTTGCAAGAGTTAATTCAGAATGCATAGGTTAAGAAGGGTGGTGCTATACCGCACCCCCACTCGGAGATCCAATTGACTCCATTGTGATAAGTATTCATACAATATAATTCTTTTTACTTTAAAACATATTTTTTAAACATAAAGAACGATATAATTTTTTTCACTTTAAATGTAAACAAACATTAGATAGAAGAAGAGATTTTGACAGTTGGGGTTTAAGCAGTCTTCGAACACCTGATAATCATCAGGACTGTTAGGGTCACCTGTTATGAATTCGCCTTGTTTATACTTATCTATTGATAATTTTAGGCTAGGATTGCCAACTTTTACAAATGTAATGTAAAACCGTTCTTCTTGTATTAAGTTTGGCAATAAAGTGTGGATAAAAATTTCTACAATTTTTTAGCCTGTTTACATATGTGTGTACATATGTACGTAGAAAGCAAAAGAATATTGTTTTTGTTGTATTTATCCTTTCTTGAATTTTAGCGGTAATTGCGGAATTTAATGTTATGGATTTGCAAATTGTAGCCAATGTATTCTTTATTTTACTACATTTTATAGTTAGGAAGTAAAGAAAACTACTCGTAACCAATTTTGCCATTGAAAATTTCAAATTACACACACACAAATGCGATAAGCAAGGTATTTTTAAGCAATTTGAAGTTAAAAATCAGACAATATTATGGTTTCTGAAGTATTTATTTCAAAATTAAATTTCATTTTTATTCTGCAGTCTTAGAAGTTAATAAATCACAATGTTATAATATTTTACTTAAAAGTATTGCAATATTTAACACAATAATAAAATAAAAATAGCACAGAATTCAGTTAAAATTTACACGAAAATCTCTTTCATATAAATATTAAAATTCATTGAAATGCGTTTATTTAATTTGGTAAAAGTTTAATAAAAAAGTTAAAATGATATTTTTGCTTGTTTTGTTGACTAAACAATGCATTTTTTAGCTTATTTTATATATTAAAAGTTATGTGTTTTACACAAATACATACATTTGTATATATACATACATATATGTAAACATATGTAAATTAAAGCTAATCAATAAATAAAAATATTTTATTACCCCTCAGAAACTAAAGATCGATATTTTTTAAAGAGGATTCCCAAAACAATTAAGGGATCTAGAGATAACCGTTAACTTATGTATAGGACCGTGTCTAAAATAGGTAAATTTTCATATATTTTTTTGGAATACAAGGCAAATAATTAAAAAAACATACTTTATCTGATTGATTTTTCAAGCCGCGTCCAATGGTGTATTTAACTTTACTGTTCGTACCATCAGCAATGTATTATTTTATTAAAACTACGATTTTTAACCATCGTTACAGCCTGTGCTACTTATGTATATTAAAATAAATTCTATAATTTCTTTAACTATTATTTGACTCATTTGAGTCATTGATGACTTATTTCTGTTAAAAGTTTTCCCAAAAAATTCCTTCAAGACCTCCCAACAGAAATAAGTTAACAATGACTCAAGTAGTTTGGCGTTTTTTAATATTTTTTTATAACGATGTGCGCTAGGCCGTGTAAAATTTCATTTTTGCAAAATTACTAAAAAAAAGCTGTAATCCTAATATACATACATACATACATATTTCAATATTTGGAACTTAAATGCATTGTTTTTTGTTGTAATAAAGTACCTAAAACACTAAAGTACCTAAAACACTCTAAGGCACATACTTGTATGTATATGTAAATATATACTATATACATACACATAAACATGGCTTTAAGGTATAGCTTTCAATTATTTATGCTTTTAAAATAAACATTTTAAAATTTTCGATGGAAAAAAGTGGTTACAAATCCTTTTCGTTACCTGCTAACAACATACACGCATTATTATAAAAAAAGAAACCATAAAACGTTGGAAAATCCCACAGCCCATTGTAAATGCATAAAATTTAAGTACCCAATTACTCGTAAAATCAAAGAGTATAATGGTAAAGAAAACATTCGACTTTATATTGAAAAAACAAAAACAAATTTTCATATTTCATTGTTGTTTTCAATACAAATTGTAAGTCGAAAGTTTTATTTCGCAGTTCGGAAATAGGCCATATATACAAAAAAGTAGGATTAATTCTTGTCTTCCCTTTTTTTTAGCGAACTTAGCAAGAAAAGTGGGATAAAATCACCTGACTAAAGGTTGGCAGTCCTGTAGTTAAAAAAAAATATGTATATATGAAGTGCACAGTGGGCAGTTAAAAGCAAAAAATAAGTGCGAAATTGTACGGATAACTAAGACTTTTCGTGTTTTTAATAAATACATACATATGTACATACGCACATATTTTTGGAAGTTGGAAATTGTTGCAATCAAAGATATGCCGTAGATTCTTAAACTTAGAGAATTTGTTTTCAAAAGGCAGATTTTGAAAATAATATAAAATCACAAAGTTGAAAGTAATGACATTTTGGGGTTTCAAGTTCTTTTTCAAAAGTAGAAATTAATAATATGCCTGACTTATATGTTCATAATTCGTATACCCAACACATGTAAGCAAACGATTTTAAACAATACAGTGTTTAATATCAGTTGTTGCTATCTTGGTAATATGTATACATATGTATCTACTTAAAAGTATTAATAACATTGACGATATGCTTCAAAATGTATATATAGGCAACGAGTTAGAAGATTTGCAGTATGAAGGTGTGTAGAATTCAGTCGGCTATTATTGTTATAAATTAAAAATATTTATTAATCATATGAGTGAAGGTGGATTAATAAGCAAACCGTAAAATTCGTTAAAATTAAAGGTCTTATATATTTCTATATTTTATATTTTTTTATATTTTCATTAGCATTTACAAATTTAGACAATAATTAAAAAATTTAATTTTTCGCTTTAAAAATTTATGGAGAAAAATTATAATTTGTTCCACTGTGATGTTTTCCCAGTTTTTTTGCTTTGTTTTTTTCCTTATATTTTTCAGCCAATAGCAATGCATTATGCGTCAACAAGTACCGTAATCCTTTAATAGATGCATGCATACATGTCTGTATCATACCTGGTCGATGCTAGCCAGTGCTGTCAGATTGTTTTTTAGTCACAGCGCTGACATATTTGTCGCTTATCGTCAATATTATACAACATTAAATATTAGCTACAAAACATATTTTTATTTAAAACATAATTTTATATATTTTTATATTTTTAGAAAAATGTGGTCTATTTTACGAAATATTCGTTGATTTTACGGTACAAAATGCTTCGTAGATATGTAGTAGATGTCAAGGCACATTCACAAGGTAGTAGCGGAAATGCAGCTGAGCTATTTTTTTTTCAAATTAAAGTTCATCCGAAACTTTAAAATTTTTTTACGAAAGAGAAATTAAAAGAAAATGTAAAAAAATTTCAATATGAAAAATATTTTATTAAAAAAATTCTGTGAAAACAAATCTAAAATATGAAAAAACTCTTAAAAAATTGTGAAAAGTGCTAAATGTTGCAAATTTTGTTAGTGGTAGCTGCCGTGGAGAAATATTTTCAAATTTATGTGAATAATTTTTATTATTATTATGTTAAAGAAATTATATGTTTGAAGTTTTGGATGAACTACAGCCCATGTTGTTTTTTCATTGTTGTATATTTTCATTGTTTTTGTAATCCTGATATTACCTGGAAATGAATTTGCTTTGGTAGATGTATATTTCTTTATTTTACGAAATATTTGTTGCCTGCAAACAAAATTTTGTATTTCAAGTTTTTTTTCGTAAATTTAAGAAACACAATGTTAATAATACAAAATAAATTTGTGAATCATGAAAAGCAAGTTTGTGTTGTACCTATGCGAAATTTTGTATAAAATTAAAATCCGTGGAATATAAAAATCTTAAAAAAATTTATATATTCTTGGAAAATAATTTAATAATCTTTAATTCCTAGAATTAATAATAATTATGAAAATAAAAAGATAACTTAAGGGAAGTTTTTACATCCTCTGCATTCCTCATACATCACATACATACACATACATAAATGAATATTTTGCAATGAAACTCACGAATCAAACTGGGAACACAATTGGGACGAAGACGAAGTTTTGTTGCGAACTTTTGTCATGGAAAATAAAATATATTTGTTTATATTAAAATTAATACAACGCCTCCATAGAATGAAATTTGTCGAGCGTGACGAGCTCTGCGATAGATTTATTTCTATTTTGTACACCGACGAACTATGAAATACAAATTTGCTCTCTCTCTCTGTCTTTGTAAATGCTTCAACCAACTTTATAAATTATAACAGCTGAATTCGTTGAGTAAATTTGTCGTTGTTGTGTTTCACACGACGAATTTACGCAGTAAACTCTGCGTGGACGAAATTCGTCGTTCGTCCCAGTTGTGTTCCTAGCATGAACTAAAAACAAATTTTTTATTACAATAATTTTTTATACAATGACAGGAAAATAAATGGGGGATATAATAAAAAGTAAAACAAAACAACAGTTTTTATTATATGTCTAAATTATTTTTTGTAAAATTCACGAAACTTGTGTAGGTTTAAGAATAATTTAGTACTGTAAACAAAATGATAACAAAACAAAATTTATTTATTTCACGAAATTTCCAATTTTGTAAGAATGTTTTATTTCTTCCTAAATTCAATGAAATAAACGAAAAATGTGGTACTATATACGAAAATTGTAGGAAATCGTTTTTGTAACTTAACGACATTCATAAAATTATGAAACTTGTTAAGGCCGTGATACATTATCATACAAAGTCAACCCTGATATGATGGAGTTTATAAAATATTTCAAAAGACAATAAGAATTCATCTCACAAGGATTGTACTTTTTTCGTAGATCGCGCGACCTTGTATGATAGTGGGAAATGGCCTTTATCCTGCAAAGCTACAAATATTTTAGTAAAATTTAAAAATTTGTAGTTTATTGTACAAAAATTAAATTACGAAAAAGTGTTTCGTATTTTTAAGCATGGAATATTTTGGAGTGTATTTCATTTATAAAACAGACATACATACATACAAACCATGATACAATAATATAAAGGTACAACCACATTTGACGTATAAAATTAATTTTGACTTTTACCAAAATTGTTTGATTGCTGTTTTTTTGTAAAGAGAGAGGAAAACGTTGCCACACGAAATTACGGGGAACTTTTTTTAGGAATGTTTTTGAAAATGTGTAATTTTAAGTTTAGAAATTATGGTTTAATACACATTTTTTTAAATGTTGTATTAATTGGATACGTGGATAACGAAATATGCATGTGTATAATATGATGTAGAATGGATGAGCGTGTTTCATGCATATAATACACATTTACATACACTTCGTGTGCAAATTTATTGCAGCTTACAGTACGAATTAATGCTTTTTTGATGGGCTACATCTGAATAATCTGAACAAAAAAAGACATGCAAAAGAAATAGTTAATGCATGGGTTCTATTGCTAATGAATTGGTTCAATTTAGGTGCAGAACGCATGATTTTAACACAGGCGTGTCATTGACGAGCATGGGCGAACATTTAGTAAAACTGCTCATCATTCCAATGAGTGCTTAGAACCCATGATACGTTTATTAGTTTATATATACATACATACATATGTATGTTTAAAACAGAGCATAACGAAGTGTCCGCGGGTGGCCTTTTGCTTATAATTTTAGGCTCTAAGCAGGCATACTCTGATGATTGTACTCGTATTTGAGGCAAACAGCTTTGAAAGCTGTTAAGTGTGCTGTTGTTTCCTTGCAAATTAAGAGGAAGCATTGTTCTCGCCGAGATCTGATTGGCAATTGTGCTCTCGCTCTTTTAAAAAAGTTTGCACATTGTGCATATCACTTGGACGCACCTGATGTAAGGCAATAAGCCAGAGTAGTACGAAGAGAAAGTCCCACCCTTGATTCAGAGGCTTTTCCGTTGGTAATTTCCCTTGAATTGTTTATGCTGATGTAAATTTTTTTTATAATTATAATTTAAATACACATTCTTCAATATTTTTCAATAAATAAAAAAGAACGTCAAAAAATTAATCAAAAACTCGGATTTCATAAATTAATAAGGTAGCATTAATTTTGAGAGTAAAAAATTGTCGGCACAAACGTCAGAAGGTTAATATGGCGACGAAAAGAGAGAACGGTTGTACCTTTATATTATTGTATCATGCATACAAACATACTGGAGTA
The DNA here is from genome assembly GCA_944452675.1 of Tachina lurida. Taxonomy (NCBI): domain Eukaryota; kingdom Metazoa; phylum Arthropoda; class Insecta; order Diptera; family Tachinidae; genus Tachina; species Tachina lurida. Next base: position 78,413,427 of record OX101754.1, read on the forward strand.
TAAAACATACTAAAAATGAATTACATCAATATGAATCTTATTTTCAGTTATTTATATCCTTATCGTGATGCATAAGGCTATTGATGCATCATTATCCAAAATGCTAGTTCCAAATTAATAAAAGGAAGTTTTCCCCACTATGTTTTATAAAAACCACACTTTAGATATATAAAACAAATCTCTTTTCATTAATTATTTTATGTTGTAGAAAACCTTCCTTATGTAAAATTTGCCATGTTTTTAACATTAATCTACATTGTTTAAATTGCATATGTGTGTTTAGCTAAAATAATCGCAAATGAGTTGAAATATATAAATGAACAAAAGGCTCGTCAAAATTATTATTTTAAAACAAAGCTTTTGGCGATTTTAGAGACAAATCGTTACATCCGACAGCACTGGCGGTGGTCATACTCTCAATTTTCTATAATTGGGACAGTGTTATCAACTTTTAAATTTCGAAAAGCACTGCAACTATGAAAAGCACTTAATTTATATAAACAGATGAACTCAATGTAATTGGGCCTTATTTCGAGTGTCGTATTACGACTTCGGCTACGACGATTTTGTAGTAGACTAAGGAACATTGCAAGATTTTTTCTTCAATCTATTACGAAATCTTCGTAGTCGTAGTCGAAATACGATACTCGTTATCTCGCCCAATATGTTTAACTTTTTTTTTTTTTTTTTTTTTTAAAATCAAATATTAAGGAACATGTATATAGCAAAGACAAAAAAGATCGAACATAACAAGGTTTCATTTCATAAAAATATCACAGTCCCTATTTGAAAAAAGAACTTATTTAACAAAAAAACTGATATAAAAATATTATAAAAAATAGAAAAATGTCTATTACAATAAGTAAAAAATAAGTTTAAAGTACTAAAGAGATATAGATATCATCGTTTCTCCGACAAAATCAGGTTTGTTTTCAGGAGAGCAAAAAAACTGTGTTATTTTGAAACCTGTAAATGGGTGAATGTATGACACATCAAGTTTTATAATAATGAAATAAACACTTTTTCTGTCAAAGATTTAGAGCCGGACATTTTAAATGCGTACTTTTGTTTAAAATGTGACTTGTTTTATTAACAACTGACTTTAACATTCAAATATTTTATTCAAATTAATTTCGAATGTCACCATTTCGAGTAATTTGTAAAGCACCAAATAAACATTTACTCGTTTTTGAAAATTTTTCGTTTTGAAAACGATTCGGTTTACAGAACATACCCGATCACCTGAGCATAACATAGTTTTTTTAAACTTTAAAGTTATATACATTACATTGCTATTTATATATAAAATCGTTATTATTTGTTATTTCATTGATTTCACAACAAAAATTTTATCGTTTCAGACCTTTGTTATATGAAAGCGTTAAACGTGTGCAAAAATATTGTGGCAAACCTTAAAAAATTTATAGAGCTTAAAACCCATTCTATTTCTACATGTTAATATGGATGTGACAGAACTTGTATGGCAATTTTTACTAATTTCTCAAATAGGTTTATATCAACTGAATCCATAAAGACTCAATGTTTCTCAATATAATTGTATTAATTGAATCATATTCCGTATATTGTCTATAACAGACCAAATTTCGCTATTCGCCTCTATTTGGAATGCTGATGACATTATAATTATCTCTTGTTAGACAAAACACTTTTTACATTAATTAAATTAAATATTAAAGTCAGAGTTTGATATAGCGCGTATTCCTTGAATCAATCTTCTAACAATACAAAAAACATCTTGAAATGCACAATTTAAATTTTTAAATGACAAGCATGCTCAAAACAAATTTGATTTGAAATTTTGAGTTTAGAGCTCTTAAGCAAAAAAAATTAAAAACTAATTTAAAAAGCACTGAGCACTAGAAGTATCTTCATATTTTTTCGCGTTTAAAATTTTAAAAGCTGACAACATTGCAAAGCGAGTATAATGAGTGATGCTCACAGCCTATCCATACTGCCGCGAAGCACATATACTAACAAAGAATAAGATAGTGTATGTGTGGACACAACAGCTCTTGATACATTTTACACTCAAAATATGCTGTTAGTAAATTCAAATTAAACATAATTTCAAACAATATTATTTTGATTTAAAAACCGCTCTACTAACCCTATAGTACACGTAGAAAGACACTTATGACGCCAGGAGAATTTCCAACACATTGGTTGCATTATCGGCGTAAAATTTTGATAGTATTTTTGTGTCAAAATCCAAATGTAGGCAGCACTTGTGTGTAAATACATGTGAAGATCTGCTCAAACAAAAAAGTCATGAAATAATAATACATTCTCATCTATGTTTATTATTTTGACACAACTACGTGGTATGTAGCATATCCAGCTTCATAGTGACGTCAATATTACGCCCAAGCTACATGCGCACGTGTTTTTTTATTTGCCGATTACAACAGGCTTTTTTTCATGCGAACCGAATGATTTTCAATTTATTTTAATTTCAAATTTCAGTAAAAAAGATTTTTTCTTTTATTTTCAATAGCTAAAAACAACCTGCACATAATTAAAAGTATTGATTTTAAATCGTCTGTTTCAAAATATTTTTCTTCTAATTTGGGACACAAGTATTAATTTGTGTATTCAAAATTTCAACTTAAGCAGGTGTGGCATGTCTACCACTGTTTTTCTAAATAATTTATTATATTGAGTGCACAGAAAATCATCAATATATTGTGGTTTGCTTATTAAACAATAAACAAAAAAGATTTTACATACAAATACCTTGGTAAAAATTTACCTACCTGTAAGATTTACTTTAATTTTAGTTAACAGAAACTTCTTGTATATTCAGTTATTGTAAAACTTTTTTGAGTGTAAAATACATGCATTAAATGTACATTAATAATAATGTCCTTAACATTACAAAACGTAGTGTTGATCATCATCATTTTGATTAGGTTAAATAACGATTCTCGTTGGGCACAAGTTAACTAAGATTGTAAGTACTTATAATTTTAATGTACTCGGTATACGTACATTATTAGCGCTTGTGCGTGTGAGGTTGTACCTTACAGAACATTAAAGTACATTAAATAATGTTTATTTTCGAACACTGATAATTATATACTTCGCGCGCCAGCGTTTCCACTTCTGATGGAATTTTTAGACAAGCGTAAGAAGAACACAAAGATAGAGAGTGACATGCGCATTTAATTACAAACATGTTGGTATGTCGTCCTTTAATAATCTTGCTACTGAAAGTGACTTACTTATATTGTTTTTTTCAAAATGGCCTACAATTAATTTATGCAAACTTCTTGCATCACATTTGTCTACTTTTAATAAACCAAAGAAAAGATCGTGTATACTGAAGTCCATACAAAGCCGCACCACCAAGCAAAGAGATTTAGAATTGGTAAAATCAGTTGACTCGTCAGCACATAAGGAGAATTTTTCCGTAAAAACTCACAAACATTCATAAATTGGTATTTTCCAATAAAATTTTTAACGATGGCCGTAGCTTTAGTGCGTGACAAATGCATATTTTGGGCATTATCCGAATCAGGAAGCGAACTTTTGCATACTTTAGTCATGTGATCAGCAACCACGAATGGAAGGTTGTGTTCAACTATGAAAAGAGCCATCTTGATTTCAGCAATTCTGGCACCAAATTTTTCTAATTTAAGACTTTCATCGATTTTCTTTTGAATCGAAACGGATTTAGCAGCAGCGGTATGCTTTTTTGACTCACCATGGGTCAACAGATCAGTTTTTCCAGAAGATGCCTTCAGTTGGACATTGCATAATTTGCAGTAAAATATGTCATTATTTTTTCTGCCCAATCTTTTATTTTAGGATCCATGAGCCATTCTTCTTTTAGATTTCTCTTTTTCTTTTTTTCCACCATGAAAATAATGATTCAATATAATTACAAATAAATTGTTTCCAAAAATCTGGAAACCTACGCATTCATAATTATGGTCGTTTGCTTCTTCTACAAAAAAAATTATTTAAAGTTGCAATAGTCTTAGCAAAACATTCTTAATCTTATCAATATCTCTGTTTTGCAAATATCTTAACATTTTTCTAAATAAATTTATTGCTTTTTTAAATTTTCTGGAACAATCAGTATTCGTGTTTTAATAAAAGCTATTCTACATAGTTATTCCGTTACCTTTTTTGTTTCTTTTTGATCACTTTTTTTTAAGTTAATAAAATATACATTCATTCACTAATAGATTTGTGGTTTTCTCTTTCTCTCTTACTAATACATTAACAAAAACATATGTAGTTTATTCTTCTAACATCCCACTATATTGTTGCGAAATCACAAAAATGTGGTTTGAAAACGGAGTTCCCGTATTTTCAGTTGGATTGATAAAAATCGGCATTTTTTGGCCTAAAATCGGCATTTGTTGGTTTTTTAATGGAAAAATCGGCAAAATGCCGAAAAATCGGCACTTTTGGCAGCCCTGAGTACTACCCGTCCAGCATACACACTCTCATTTCTTTCTGCAGTGTATGCTGCGCTGGCATTGCTGAGAGCGAAAGCATGTGTGTATTTATGTTTGATTTTTATTATTTTGCTTTTTACAGTCTCGTAGACAGCGTATGCTATGATCAGCGTTGCCGTTTTGGTTACTTGTAACCAAAATTGGTTACTTTTTTTCCAATGTGTACTTGTGTACTTTTTTCCATTTTGGTTACTTTTTTTAACACAAAATTAACAATTTTTATATGGTATTTAAATTAGAAGAGAAGATTCTTTTTATAATACTCAAATTTGTTTTATGGCTAATAAATCAATGAATAATTAAATATTGTTTAAGTTAATTTTCATTAAAAATTAAAATGTGTTTAAATACACTTTAATTTTTTCAGTGGTTAATTAAAGTTATTATCAAATTAAGTTGAAAGTACGGTAGCACTACAATATTTCTAAATATTATGGAAAGCTTTCCAAAAAACAGCTGTTCACTATAAATAATAAAGTTGATTTATCAATTTGCAGAAAAGTGAAATAGCACATTCTTCGTTAAGACGCCCGACGCGTAACTCGTGCCTTTTCTTTTCTCTGAGTTTGGTTATTTCGACGGTATAGAGAAATTTTTTTGCACGCTTGCGGATTTTGTACTTAGACAGATCTTTCTGTTTTTTTTCTGGATTTTAAATAAAAATCCGATTTTTCTGGTGTGAGACGGTGTGTTTTGCTGCTGCTGGCTAGGCGTTTTTGTGTGCCGTGATGGAGGACGACCCGGACGGGTCTGAAGCTCGTCTGGAGCCGGAGGGGGCTTGGCCACTGCCGAGGAAGAGACAATTGGAAGATGGAATGGAGGCAAAGCAAACTAAAATGAAGATTCAAGCTGAAAAGGAAGGATTTGAGAGATTTGCGGAAGAACACTTATTGAATGGAAAGCGAAAAAGTAAGGTTAATAGTGGAGACATGAATAACAAGTATGATATAAATGTTTTTGAAGTATTGAATATGCCGATGATATATGAGGAGGACCATAAGGGCCCATTCACAGTCTATGTGGACACGAAATTGGCGGAACCCAGAGTGCCCATAAACCAGTTTAGACTGACAAAGAAACTGTACGATTTAAAAGTAAACGGTATTGAAAGTATTGTGAAGATAGGCTACAGCAGATGCAAAGTAGCATTTAAAAACAAAATGGCGGCGAATGAGTTCGTAAATAATAAGCAGGTACAGTGTGCGGGCTACGCCCCAAAAATTTTTTCGCATCTGTTGACAAAGACAGGCATAATTTTCATAATTTCCGGAGGAAATGTCAATGCAGGAATTATCGGAAATGCTGAGATCACCCGTACCGATAGTCAAACTGATTAGGATGACAAAAAGAAACGGAAACGAGTGCACCCCAACTATGAAGGTAAAAGTAGTTTTCAAGGGACTAATACTACCGAAGGAAATGAATTTCGCATATGCAAAAATTGTTACAAAGCCATTTATTCCTTTTTGGCAATGCTACAATTGCTACAGGTTTAATCACATGGCGAGTAATTGCAAGCAGAAGGAAAAGACACGTAGTAAATGTTTCACCAGGCATGAGACTGAAACTGAATGTCTGACACGGCAGTCACGTGCACAAACTGCAAGGAAGCACACCCCCAACGGACCGTAACTGTCCGGCGAGGGAAAAGGCCCTGGGTCTGAAGCGAATTATGATTTTGGAAAACTTGAGTCTAAGAGAAGCAAGGACGAAATATGCGGGCATAATTGGAGGTAATAGGTTTGAGATACTAGGAGAAGACGGTATAGAGGAAGCTTTCCCACGTTTACATACAAGACCGGAGAGATTCTTAGACAACAACAGGGAATCGGCAAAACAGTTACATAGACAGTTCTCATATTCAAAGGTCATAAAATCAAACATGAACAGAATAAGAGAAGAAGAGAATGCAAAAAAAAACCATGGAGCAGTGGAAACAAACGGCGTTGGGGAAAGAAAACGTGTCGAAAGAGAAAAGGGACATTATTAACCCGCATACAGTATCGGAAGTGGAGAAAATGGCTACGCAGCTGAAGACAATTGCGAACTCTTTCTTCGGAAAATGGGGTGACAAATCACTCACGGAAAATGATAGAAAATTTTTAGGCAACATTGCCATGTATATAGACAGGGCGTTAATTAATAAAGACAGGAATGAAATCGTCGCATCTTCGGAGGGTGCGGCGGGAGGCTACGAGTAGTACATTACGAGATTTCTACAGTTTAACATACAAAGTTTAGCAAAAAGGGGAATTAAGGAGATAATTGAGTTATTTTTGGAAAGGAATAGGATTGATTGTGCATTATTGTATGAGACCTGATTGAAGGACAATAGAAGTACTAGCCTACTGAACTATAATTTCGTAGGGAAGTATCGTGGGGATGGTTATGGTGGCGTTGGTATATACATTAGGAAAAACATCAGATATACAGATGGCGAAGTTGTTGCCATTACCACTTTAAACTTAAAGACAAACTGCAACATTGTAGGCGCTTACTGCCCACCGGACACGGATTTGAGCAAATTTGGGGTGATAGTGGAAAGAATAATGGATTTCTTTGAGGGCTCGGATCAATGCACGATAATTGGTGGAGATTTAAGCGCAAAGTCTACAGCCTGGGGCAACACAACCACAGATAGAAGGGGCATGGCTCTTGAGGACCTTATGCTGGATTATGGCTACATAATGTTGAATGATGGCTCCAAGAATAACAGGAAAAGGATAAAATGGAAAACGCAAGACTTAAAACTAACAGGCAGCAACCACAAACCGATTATCTTTGAATGGGATCTAATTAATGAAAATACGGGGAATAATCGCATAATACACAACAAACTGAATAATCTCTTATCAGGTATGAGTATCGGAGATTCTGAAGAGGAAACCAGTAAGAAATTTAGAGAGGCAATTAAGGAAAGCACGGTAAAGACAGGAAACGGAAGGCAATATGTACCTAAAGGCTGGTGGGAGCGATTTTTTAGAATAAGGAATGCGGCTAGATTGCAAAGCTATAGGAAAAGATCGTGGGAGAATAATGTTGGGGCGATGAAAACGGAAAAAGAATGGCAGGAGCATGTAAAGAAAAGAAAAAGGGAAAACTTTGCGAATTTACAGGCGGAGCTGTCCAATCCGATAACGGATAGCGGGATGTGGAGACAAATGAGCCGACTGAAAAAATATAATAGAATAAAGAGAACAGTAAATTGCTGGACAACGGACCAGAGTAAGGAATTTCTGAGCATGAATAACCCCCCTGGTAATACGATGAGCAACACAAACCCCCCCACGGTAAACATTGAGTATATGGAAGACATAACATTGATACATGAACATTTCTTCTCCTTTTTTAATTCACAAAATCCTCGATCAGCAGGTGGCGCTGATGACATAACGTATGGCATGATACTTAAACTGAACGAAAAGGCAAGAATGAACCTTTTTCAGGCGTTGAAACGAATATACACCACGGGCAGATTTCCAGAAATTTGGAGAAAAATAAAGATACACCCCATCCCGAAGAAAGAAGATTCTACAAACATTGATGACTTCAGACCTATTTGCCTACTACCAACATTTCTCAAATGCATTGAAGGTATGATCAAACCAGATATTGAAGAGTTTATGGACAAACGCATAATTTTACCGGAAAGATCGTTTGCATTTAGGAAGGGTATGAGCACATCTATATGTATCAATGCCCTTATAAACACAATACAAGATTTAAGAGCAAAGGGGAAAAAGGTGTTGACAATTTGTATTGACATTGAAAAGGCATATGATAATGTCAATATAGGGACACTGGAGAATATGCTGCTGGATATGGGTGTCAATCAAAAACTGGTGAAATGGTTAGTTTCTTTCCTAGAAAATAGAATACTCTCACTGCAGAATACGGAAATAAAATGTTGCAAAGGCCTAGGCCAGGGCAGTTGTTTAAGTCCCCTCCTGTTCAACTTATATACTACCCCAATACACCAAATAGAGGATGAAAAATCACTGATATTCCAATTCGCTGATGATTTTTTTTATTATTTCGTATAACACTACATGGGCAGAGGCCCGTGACCATCTACAAAGTAAGTTGGATGATTTCGTGGAGATAAGCAGAACACTTGGACTAAAGGTGAATTCTAACAAAACAACTGTTAGTGCCTTTGGTACAAGAAACTTTAAGGCAAATATTAACTTAAACGGAAGAATAATAACAGAGGTCAGAGAGATTAAGTACTTAGGTAGATTTATATCTACCAACAATTCTGCAATGCCGCATGTGAACCAGATAATCACGAAATTGAATAGGACTTGTGGGTTCCTAAACCTCTTGAATGGATGCCTGTATGGGATACACCCCGCAAGAGCAATACAGTTTTATAGGACTTACGCCAGATCACAAATGGAGTATGCAGCATCCTCTTTCGCGAATCTCATATAATGCCAATTCATATAATGTACCATATGGCAGGCGAACTGCCACCAAAATACAGACTACAGTTGGCTACGGGGAAAGATCTGACGAAAATATTCCATATGGATATGCCACTGGCGAACACCCTGCGAGAAATGACCAGCCAAATCAACACAAGCTATTGCAAAATATATAAAAATTTTAAAAACATACTGAATGACTTGGAAAAAAACCAGAAGTGGCGATAAAATCAAACAAATTAAAAGTTTTTGAAATCTTCCACCTTGACTCTAAGAGAAATATAAACAAAGAAATATTAACTCAAACGTATCGGCAAAAAAAGAATAATATTCTAAGTAGAGGGTATGAAATAATTTATTCGGATGGGTCCATTAGAGAAGATAGGGCAGGGGGCGCTTTTGTCCACCCGAAATCAGGCACCATTAGAAGATTTAGACTATCAAAAACTTTCTCATCTATGGCAGTAGAACTATTGATGATAGAAGAGGCAATAAAATTCGGAAGAGAAGCGGGTTTTAGCAAAATGGCCATACTGACGGACAGCAAGAGTGGGGCAATGGCTCTACGAGCGAAGGAACAGAATGAAATCTGCATAAGGATACATGATGAACTGGAAAAAAGCACAAACTTGTCACGAATTGAGGTGCATTATATACCCGCACACATGGGCAAAGCAGTAGAAGATGGTATACGATTGGAACATAAATGGACAAAGGCTGAAGCAATTAGACAGATGGGGAATATGCTATGGAAGGAATGGGAAAGGGAATATAGTCTGATTAGTCGCTCAAAGGGACGGGAATATGCCAGGATTTTCCCAGAAATGCGGAGGAAACCGTGGTTCTCGGGGACTACGGTGAACATAGAACCAATACAGATCAGGCAACTCAACAGAATAATTTCAGGCCACTTCCTGGGCCCACACACCTTAACAAGGCTACATGTCTTGGACGATGACCTGTGTGATGTATGCGGGGAAACGGAGAATGACTCACACATCATTTTTATTTGTATAAAGTACAACAACATCCGGACAAAATACCCGGCGATTGAACGGTATGACAACTGTGGTACTTTTTTTTCGTCTGAAAAAGTAGAGAACTACAGTGTAATTGCAGACTTCATAAAAGAAACTAAAATCAAACTTAAAAAAAAAGGAATTTTGGTGGCGATGTAACCCTAGGGTCCAGCCAAATAAACCTCCCATCTCTCGAGAATCGAGAAGGCACGGAGTAATCTCAAAACAATAAAAAAAAAAAGTGAAATAGCAAAAAACACATTTTATGATACAAAAAGAGCATCAGAATGCATTTTTCTATTTATATATTTCATGATATGAAAATATGTGTTACATTTGTTGTACATTTGCGAAAATTAAACGAAATTCATTTTAATACGACCACATGATGTTCATGTACGTGCCTTCAAAAAAAACACACATGCACAAAACATATGGTGTGTTTGTAAAATTTAAAAAACACTTAAATCTACAGTGTTGGCTGTTTAAGTTTGATTTAATTGTGCAGTGAGAAACAAAATTTTGTGTTTAAATAAGATTTAAAAATAAAATACAAATAATCATTGACTGATTTATTAGCCCTTACATAATTTTCGCTTACGATAAAATTTTACAGCCCGTATCTTAAAAGTTATAAAATATTTGGCATATTGATAATTCTTAACTATGGATAGGCCCATAAAATTTTAATTTAAATAAAAAGGTCTATTTTCAATTAAATCTCACTTACGATAAATATCGAAAATAAGGCTCAATACAAATATGAAACTGAATTACAAATTTAAATGTAATAGCTTAAAACCTGGGACCGAAAATAATTGTTATTTTTTTATTTGAAATGAAAAGGTTACTGTAAAATGTGTTTTATTTCGATTGGGTTATTTTTAACCATTATCGTAAGAGATATTTTATTTTGGTTATTGTAACCAATTTAAGCGAGAAATATTTTTTTTGGTTACAAATAACTATTATAGCAACCAAAAAAATTGTTTGGTTGCCAATAACAATTATCTAAAGAATTTTAATTTTTTGGTTACTTAAGTAGAAATTATTACTACCTTAAATACGGTATTTTAAATGTATAAGATGCAGGACAAGAAATTTAAATATCTTTTATAAGAAATATTTATCAATTTCATAATAAAATAGTTCAGGTATTTACACTAATTATTTTGCTTTTTACTTTTTTTTCGACAAAATGTCCAATTATGTTTAAGTATGGGGTATTTTTCTTTTGCAAATTTCTACTAAAACATTACATATTACAAAAAATATACTAATTCGCAAGGGATTAAAATAATCAAAAAAATCTTCCAAAACTGATTATATAGACCGCCAAAATCGGCAAGAACTTGCGAAAATTTGCTAAAAATGCGAATAAGTTAAAAAAAAACTTCCATAACCGCAAGAACTGTAAACAAAAAAACTCAGTAGATTTTAAGAACCAAAGCAATCTCATTTGCAAAAAAACTGCGAAAATTCGAAAAATTTGAAAAAATGCGATAGAATTTATTAAAAACCCTTAAAATTGTAAGGAACACCAAAAACTTGGAAAAATTTGCGACAATGACGAAAATTCGCAAAAACTTGGTAACATCAAAAAATATCAAAGTCTGATACTTATTAAAAATAGTTGAAACTGCAAATAAAAATAAAGAATTGAGAAGAACCACTTTTATTGTGAAATTGCAAAATAGCAAACAAGACCTAAAATTACATACAAATACCTAAAGACATAAGAAATTCCAAGAAATGGGAAAAATTGCCAAAATTATACAAATGCATACGAAATTGCTAACATCAAATAAATAGATGGATTAAAAATCGGTAAAATGCTAAAAAGGCAAGGTTTGGCTTAAAATCACCTTCATCCCGAAAATTGGCGACAAAATGCAAACAAGCCCTAAAATTCTTTAGGTAAAATTATAAGGAATTATAAGGAAAATTTGCAATAACTTGCTAAAATGAAAGCAAAGTGTGATATTTAAGGCAATTATGTAAAAAATTCCGCTGGAAATTTCTCCCTTTTCCAATTAGAATTTTTTGTTTTCCCTATCATTTGCTATTAGTTGGGATTGTTCCTTAGGAGAAATTTCCTGCGGAATTTTTTACATAATTGCCCTGATTAATTAAAATTTGGCAGAACTATAAAAAGGGAAAGACTGTTGAAAAAATTATTCTATCAGACAATAACGTAACTGGGTTGAGTCACCCCTAATTTGCAAAAATTGTGCACAAGAGCAATAAGATTTATTAAAAATTACCTGGTTCGCAAAACTTACTAAAATTTGCAAATAATTACTAAAGGCCTAAATTTTGAAAGGATAAATGCTCGAAAAAATTTCGTTTCACATATTGCAATAACTACAAAAATTCGCAAATAGTTTTCGGATACAGATAGAAGCCGTTGAATAATTTTTTCATATATTTGCATTTTCGTAAAAAATTTTTTTTGCATATTTGCACCTAAAGTACTGTAATTTTAGGTAGCAATAATTAAAAAATTAAAATTCTATAAATAATAGTTATTGGTAACAAAAAAAAAATATTTCTCACTTTAATTGGTTACAATAACCAAAATGAAATATATTTTACGATAATCGTTGATTATAACCAATATTTGAATTCATCAATTTTAGTTGTTAAATATAACCTTTTTGTCATTTCTCTTATAACTGTTATGTCCCTGCTTAAAACCATTGCATCTGAAACAAAAAATGTGTGTATTTCGCACTATCAAATATAAATGTGTCTAATTTTGTTCCCGTTTTTTACATTCACTGCGAATCAATAGCGGGAACAAACGTTCCCATGAAGTTCCCGATAGCAAATTTCCCTCATGGGGAATGAAAATTTCATGGGCTCAAAAATTTCACATTTTATTCACGATATGGGTGAATGTCTACAACGTCAAGCACTGGCGACAGAACATTTTACAAAAAATCTGGAAAAATTGGCTAAAAAATCTGAAAAATCTGCAAAATAATTTAAAAAAAAACGGAAAAAAATCTGCAACAATAAAAACACCTATATTTTGAACTGTTTTTCATTTTGTTTTCGAATTATTAACCGACTTCAATTAAGGAGGAGGTTATATGTTCGTCATGTATGCATTTTTTATTTAATTTATGAATTAACATAAATTATCTTGCTGTATAAAAACATATGCCGATATTACAAATTCTTTAAAATAATGGGACATATGTGTGACTGTTTAAATTAAACGTCAAACACTACTTATTTGTTAGAGTTTCTTATGTGTATGTTTCTGACAGTGACACCATGGTTATTTCTGTTACGGAGTAAAGAAAAACACGAAATATTGATGTTACACAAGCATTTCAGAAAATCTGCAAATTTCATTTTATAGTTTTTTCAATGAAAAATCAGCAAAATGCAAAACTGGCAACAGTGACGACAAGCTGTAGCAAGAACACGAATCTCTGTCGCTGTAGCGTACAGTGTGACCGTTTGATCGACTAAAGTGGCAAATTGCCACTTTTTCGATTGCCTTGCCTTAAGTGAATTATATAATAATATATTAAAAATAAGAACTTTAATGATGTTGTGTCGATTTTTTTAATGTTGCCCCTTTTTTTGATAAATCCTCCCCTATTTGGTGCCACTTTTTGAAAAATGTCTACGGTCACCCTGGAAGTAAATGCTCTCTCTGCGTGTTTACTTGCGCTTTATACTTTCCCCCGCATAATAAAGGTGAAGTTACATAAACGCGTTAATGCTCGTGCAAACTGTAGGCATCTGTCAAAAAAAGTTGAAATAGTGTTTTTGCATACGACAAGTTACATACCAAACTCTTTGACGCGTTTGCCGCAAAAAGTTGGTTAACTTTCAACTTTTTAACGCGTTGTGCTGTTTTGACAACTAATCAGCCGACAATAAAAAAGAAAAAATTAAAAAAAATTAGAATCATGAAGAAAAATCTTAATAAATAGTTTGAAAACTATACAGTATTGTACAAAAAAGGATTTGAAAATTTTCTAAGATAATTTTTCAATGTAAAAATAAATAAAAAAGCTGAAAGAAAAGGCGTTTGTAACGCGTGTTGTGTAACTTGCCATTTTTCATAAGGTAAAGTTTTCAAGCGGTCGATATTCGTCGACGAACAAACGCTTGTTATGTATCTCTACCTTAAGCGTAAGCAAAAAATGTTTAATTTTTTAGCTCAGATGCGCATTCTATATAATTTATATAAATTACATCTTTGCTACGCGCCAATAAATTTTCAGCAGTGATGGTATTTTCGTGCGTTTCGGGTATTTTTTGGTGCTTTTTGCCTCTTCACAAACGCGAAATTTTGGTTAATACCCTTTTTTAAAAAGCGGGTATTTACAGTGCTTTTTAACAATTTCTCACAGTGCTTTTGGTGCTCTTTAATTCTCTGCATAATATTTGATTGATAGTAGTACGCAATAAGCTTTTGTTAAAGTTTACACAAATATTTCATCATCCTAGAACAATTGACAGGATGAGGTTGTCAATTGCAGTCAGTTGTTTTAGACAACGGGTAGCCAAGTCCCAATTTTTTGGTATCGTATTGACGTGCTGTCAATGTTGACAACTGGAATAAGGGTGAATATCGCAAAAAATAAAAACTTTTAAGTTAGTTAAGAAAAAAAGTGTTACTTTTAATGCATTTTGTAGTGTAAATGATTTTTCAGTAACATCTTTATCCTAATCTAGGCCTAAGCTTCACTTACCAAATGACTAACACCGACCATATAACTACTAACATTTTGAAAAATTAACATAATTAATATTAAATATTTTGAGGCAAAAACTTTAAATTATATAATGAGGTTTTACACCCCAAACCAAGGCAAATTCATTTCCAGGTAATATCAGGATTACAAAAACAATGAAAAAATACAACAATGAAAAAAACAACATGGGTTTTAGTTCATCCAAAACTTCAAAAATAGAATTTGTTTAACACAATAATAATAAAATTGATTCACATAAATTTGAAAATATTTCTCCACGGCAGCTACCACTAACAAAATTTGCAACGTTTAGCACTTCTCACAAAAGCTAGAGACTTCGTTCTTGGACTGGTGTGTCAGAAACTTTCCAAAATAGATTGGTATTGAAATTCAGCAAAATCGAGCAGACGATTGCAGAGCTGGAAAACTTAAACTTTATTTTGCCATATAAAAGTAACTACCGAAAACAAATTTTTATTTTTTTTTAATAAATAAACATATTTTACACTTCAGTACGACTAAAATTGGTATTTTAAATTTAAAAAAATATAAAAAAAATTAAAAAGACGTTTCCAGGGTTGGAAAACTTTAACTTTTTGTGTTATGTAAAATTAACTATGTCTAAAACTATGCAGGGTATTTTCTCGAGAACCGTAAGAGCTACAGACCTGAAATTTGGACACAGTGTGTAGACCTTTGGCCGCTACAACAACAAATACATGAGAATTGGAAATTAAAGGGTGTTCCAAACCGAGCAACGAAAAATGTTTAAATCCCATGTAATATACATACAATTGTATGTATGTATGTATATACACTTGAAATTTGTAAGGTTAGTGTATTTTTATACAGACTACAAAAATTAACACTAAAATTTCAAAAAATTTAAAATAAAGGGTGTTGCATCAGTTAATACAATTTTGACTATGCAATTTTGACAACTTGCTGTATCTTGGAAACCGTAAGAGCAAAACTCTTGAAATTTTCAAAAACGGTAAAACTAAAAAATCAAAAAATTATAAAATCGCCAAACCGAAAAAAATCGCCAAAAACAACAAAAAATCGCCAAAACGAAAAAAGCACCAAATAAAAAAATGTCTAAGACTAAAATAAATCGCGAAAAACCCGAAAAATTGCTAAAATGAAAAAAATCGCCAAAATGGAAGAAAATCACCAAAATGAAAAAAAAATCGCCAAAATGAAAAAAAATCGCCAAAACGAAAAAGACCCAAAAAAAGCACAAAGAAATCGCCCAGTTGAAAAAAACCCCAAAATAGAAAAAATCGCCAAAAACAAAAAAAATCGCCAAAACAAAAAAGCACCAAATTAAAAAAAATTTCTAATACTAAAATAAATCGCAAAAACCCGGAAAAATTGCTCAAATGAAAAAAAAAATTGCGAAAATGAAAGAAAATCGCCAAAATGAAAAAAACGCCAAAATGAAAAAAAATCACCAAAACGAAAAAACAAAAAAAAAATCACAAAAATGCAAAAAAATCGCCAAAATTAAAAAAAATCGCCAAAATGAAAAAAACCCCAAAAACAGGACAAAATTGCCAAAATGAAAAAAAAAACCTTGAACAAAAAATCGCCAAAAAAAAAAATCGGTAAAACTAAAAAATCAAAAAATTATAAAATCGCCAAACCGAAAAAAATCGCCAAAACCAAAAAAAAATCGCCAAAACGAAAAAAAGTGTAAGACTAAAATAAATCGCGAATAACCGGACAAATTGCTAAAATGAAAAAAAAGTCGCCAAAATGAAAGAAAATCACCAAAATGAAAAATAATCCCAAAAAAACCCAAAAAAACAGAAAAAAATCGCGAAACTGAAAAAAAACCCAAAAACAGGAAAAAATCGCCAAAATGAAAAAGAATCGCCTAAATGAAAAAAAGCTCCAAAATGAAAAAAAAGCCCAAAAACAAAAAAAAATCGCCAAAATTAAAAAAAACGCCAAAATGAAAAAATCGCCAAAATGAAAAAAAACCTAATAGGAAAAAATCGCAAAAAATAAAAAAAAATCGCCAAAATGAAAAAATCTCCAAAATGAAAATAAACCCCCAAAAACAGACAAAATTCGCCAAAATGAAAAAAATCGCCAATATGAAAAAAACTCGAAAACAGGAAAAAATCGCCAAAATTAAAAAAAATCTCCACAAAAAAAGCCTTAAAATCAGAAAATTAATCGCCAAAATGAAACAAAATCGCCAAAATGAAAAAACCCCTAAAATAGGAAAAAATCGCCAAAAACAAAAAAAAAAATCGCCAAACCGAAAAAAGCACCAAATTACAAAATAAAAAAATCTAAGACTAAAATAAATCGCGAATAATCGCCAAAATGAAAAAAAAATCGCCAAAACGAAAAAAACCCCAAAAAACAGAAAAAATCGCCAAAATTAAAAAAACACACAAAAAAAGGAAAAAGTCGCAAAAATGAAAAAAATCTCCAAAATGAAAAAAAGCCCCAAAAACAGAAAAAAAATCGCCAAAATGAAAAAACCCCAAAATGAAAAAAAAGCCCCAAAAACAGACAAAAAATCGCCAAAATGAAAAAAAAACGCCAAAATGAAAAAAATCTCCAAACTGAAAATAAAACCCCAAAAACAGAAAAAAATCGCCAAAATGAAAAAAACCCCTAAAATAGAAAAAAATCGCCAAAATGAAAAAATCTTCAAAACAGAAAAAAAAATCGCCAAAATGAAAAAAACCGAATAAAACAGAAAAAATCGCCAAAATGAGAAAAAAGCGACAATACTGAAAAAATCGTTTAAACTGAAAAAAACTTCAAAAAAGCAACAAAGCCACATTAAAAAATGCTCAGAACCGAATGTACGGAACCCTTCGTGCGCGAGTCAAAGTCGCAATTTACTGAATTTTTTAATATTAAAGGAATTAAATGAAACTAAGTTTTTTCTTATTTCGTTTTTGATTCGTTCACTTAACATATTTTATGTATTTTTTAAAAAACTAGATTGGTATCAATAATCAGAAAAATGTAAAATTATGACTCCAGGGTTGCAAAACTTACACTTTTTGCGTTATGTAAAATTAAATAGGTCTAAATAATTAATTTTTCCTCTATAAATTAAATATATTTTATGCTTCTGAAAGAAAAAATTGGCCTATAATTTTATAAAAATGAAAACCAAGGCTCCAGAGATGGAAACTTTGAACTTTTTTTGATAATAGAGTAACTAAATAAAACAAAGTTTTTTCTTTTTTCCTTTTTTGCTTTGTTCACTTGACATATTTTATGTATTTTTTAAAGAACTAGAGATTGGTATAAGGAATTAGAAAAATCCTAAATTATGATTGCAGGGTTGAAAAACTTACACTTTTTGTGTTATGTAAAAATAAATAGTTCTAAAAATTTTTTTCTTTTCCTTTATAAATTGAATATATTTTATTCTTCTGAAAGAAAAGTTTGGCGTATAAAATTTGAAAACTGAAAATTACAGCTCCAAAGATGGAAACTTTAATTTTTTTTAAATATTAAAGTATAAAATTAATTTTTTTTATTTCTTTGTTCACTTAACACACTTTATTAATTTTTTAAATCAGAAAAGTCTAAAAGGTTGATTCCAGGGTTGCTAAATTTATTGTTTTTTTACAAAAGTAATTAGGTCAATTTAGTTTTTTCTTTTTGTTTACAAGTTTTATATACTTTATGACTTAGAATGAAATAGTTTGGCATAGAAATTAGAAAAATAAAAGACATAGCTCCAGAGCTGGAAACTTTAATTTTTTCTGGTATATAAAACTAATTATTTATTTGGTAATTACATATATTCTATATTTTATAAAGAAACTCAGAAAAATGGTTCCAGGGTTGGAGCTTAAAAAAAGTTTCGGTAAAAAAAATAACCAAAAATATCTTTTTTTTCAGTTAAACATATTTCATGTTTTAGGAAAATCATTACTCAAGATTTTTTATACATGGTTAATTTTTTTATGGATATCTAAACTAATTGAAGTATAAACGAAGGTTTGTGCTTATTGTGCTCTCAGCATAATAACTATTAATTTTTAGTAAATGGAGATAAAACTAAAATTTATCGCTAAAGACAATATTTTGGTAATGTACTGACGTGACGTCGAAGTTGGCTGAAATAAGAGTGAATGTAAAATATATCTTAACCACAGAGTGTGAAATATTCAAATATTGCTAATATCGAAAATAAAATAATTCAATCAAATTCTTTAATCGAAAAATACTGAAAGGTCACTTACTATTAATTGCTTTAGAGAAAAAATTATAAATTTTTTCACGAAACAAATATGTTTGTATGTGTCTGTATACTATATATATGTACGCGCGTTGGTAAAGGGTATAAAAGATTCGGCACAACCGAATATAGCACTCTTACTTGTTTTAAATGGCTTAATGCAAGGCGAATTCAGTATCAGGTGACCTTATCAGCCCAGCTGATTATCAGCTGTTGCTACCAAATTGAGCATTTTGAACCAAAACGTCAAAATTTGCTTAGAAATCTTCTGACAGATTGGTTTTGTAGCATAGCAAACTACGTGTTGTTTTTTGTGTTGTAAAATTGTTGTAGCGATAAGGTCACCTGATACTGAATTCGCCTTGACTTAATGTATTAAAATTAAAAGAAGTGTTTGTGCTTCTTTACCCAATTTTTCGTATTTTTTCCGCTTTTTACCCTTTTTGCAACTGTTTAATGTACTTTTGTTCTTCCTAGAGATACCATCACTGATTTTTAGCGTAGTGAAAATATTTTTGGTTGGAGGGAAAAACGGATTTTTTTCAAACATTATTACATGAATTCCAAAAATGTTTACTGGCATCACTAGTTGTCGCCGACAAATATTAACTTTTAGCCGCCGTCCAATAAAACAAATCGGCTTGTATCTACATCCAAAATAACCAAAATATTGTCTTGTTGTTAGTCTTTGAAAATAGATTAATATTCTCTAAATATAACAATTTGGGATTTAAAGAGCCACAAGCTGAAATTTATTTATCATGGATATTCCCATTAAATCAGAGCCTGAAGATGTGAAAGTTCATTCACTTGAATTCATTGACATGAAGCCATTTGCATCAATTTCTGATGCAAATATGGTGAACACCAAAGTGGAACAAAGCTCTCACAATGGGACTGGAGCTCACAACCAAGGTGGAGAAGTGCCTATTAATAAAAAAACGGATGAACTCAGTTTTCATTCAAGAAAAGTCCTATTAAAATCTTTTCCACAGGAGGGCTGCTCATTAGAAACAATTAAAAAATATGCTGCTGTTTATGGCTACAATGTCGATATGGCAACTGGTATGAATTCCTTTAATATTCTAAACTGTATGGATAAAATTAAATACCATCCGCAGAATATTTCGAGAAGGCGGCAAAAGACGCTCAGGAATTTGTTTACCAAGAATGTGATTCGCTAAGTTTTAATAATATCACACAGTGGTTAAAACATTTTAAATCAACCGGAGGTTCACAACAATGTAACTATGAAGTTGCTATTGCTTTAAATGCAATAGCTAATGGCGAGTTTCAACCTGGACCCATGTTAATGCGTGGTATTAATTTAAAGTAAGATTTAAATACATATATGAATATTGATACATACATGTCGATGGCTTAATATAAGAAAGGCGGAACTCGAATTTTCGATATTTTATAGGAGAAGCAAAAAAGCAATTACATGCAGAAATAATTTTTTAAATTGTCATAAGTCCCAGATTTTGATCTATAACGTACTAAGATCTCCAAGGAGTATGCAATTATACGTTGTCTCCCAGAAAACGTTAAAAACGCGATTTCTAAAAAAATTGAGATCGCCCTTTTATGGTTTAATAAGCCATCGATTTACAATAAAAACCAACTTTCAAAAATATGCTCAAGAAAAATCTCCCAAATCAAAATGGTTTAAGGGTGCTCACTAGTGTTGTCATTAGAACAAAAATTGTTCGAATATTCGAACAACTTTTTATCAATTTTGTTCCAACTTTTAATTTACCCTCATACCTCATACGGCAAGCGTCGCGTTAGCAGCAGGGTACGCATTTTCAGTACATTTAAATGTGAAAATATTACTTGATTGTACTGAAAATACGTACCCTGCTGCTAACGCTTGCCGCTCTTATTTAGGTATGAGGGTTAGAATAAAAAATTGTTGGAATCATTTTTGCCGAATATTCGAACAATTTCCTTACTATGTATAAAAAGTATTTGATATTTCATAACCTTTTAATGTGTTACCGAAAATCGGTATTTTTTGTAGTAAATGCTCGGATATTTTTACATCATTTGTTTTTTGGAATTGGCCACGTGTTTTAACATGACATTCAATGATTCATTCGGCAGATGAGAAACTGATTGATTTTTTAGTATCTGCATCCATCTGAACCCACTTATGCCGTCTCTCCTAATAATTGGAATACTTTCGTATTGCTTTTTCTTTTTTACTTGTTTTTCCAAGATAATAGGCTCACATGATTAACTAATTTCATGGGAACTTAAATCAAAAGCATTACTTGATGATAGCAATTCAGTGTGGTATTTTCATACAATATTATTTCCCCTAGCATAAAGTTTTTCACCTTTTATCAAATTTAGCTTTCAAATCAAATTTGGCTGCGGAAAATACAGTTAGAATTATCTTTGAATGACTGTATGTAATTTGATATTTAAAAATTTTAAACAAATGAAAAGATTCATCCCATAGAAAATAATATTGCGCCATACTGTCAATTTCTCAAAAAAATTTATTTTTTCATACATACACATAGGAAGTAAAATCTTGTCGAAGTTGGTATAATCTGTACAAATTGGCGTACATTTATTGTAAAAATAAAAACTAAAGTTGACTTTGAGCAAAAAGGGGCACAAAATAATGCAAATGATACTAAAAGGGGATTTAAAGCTAAGGGGCATAAAAAGTGGCAAGGCATTAGAAAAAGGGGCAAAATGCGACTTTAGTCGCACAACGGTAACGCTGCTGACTTCATCAGCACCCATGTCTATGTACTGGGGTAGAGATTATTATTAACATCAGCTATTTAACTTAAATTTCTATGAAATGGAATATGAGAATTGATTGTGTATACAATTATTGGTTTACCTTTGGTAAACACATTTGTAAGTATAACTCTTCATTTTCTGTTTTTCCATTTTCCATTTAGGTTAGCACGAAGTTATATCACTACCTAAGTATGTTTAACTATTCTTACTTATCTTTTACGATCATCACATTAATTATTTTTACTTATTCGATGCACCATCGGTACATATGTACATATAAGTATTATTGTAGTGGCTTTATGTTACTTTGTTTTTACTTTCTACAGTTGATTTCATTTTCCAGCATTCTGAAGCAGTGATAGCCAAGTGAACAGTGATCGCTAAGTGAACATATTTTTGTCACGTGCCCATGATGAATTAAATGAGACATTTTTAGATTTAATTGAACTGTAGTGAATTTTAATCAGAAATAATTTCTTAATCAGGCTTGAGTTTATTAATTTCAATTCTTATTGAATGAAATATTTTTATTAATTAATGTGAGTATCTAAACAAGAGAAGAAAAATTAAACTAGACTTTATTAGCGGGGGGAAATACCGATATATTTCTGTGCAGCCACGCACTTCATCAGCACCCATGTCTATCTACTGGGGTAGAGATTATTATTAACATCAGCTACTTAACTTAAATTTCTAGCACCCAGAATTTATGGGTTACCTAAAATACATAAAGCAGGAACACCACTTAGGCCAATTTGTTCATCCATAAACTCTCCCGCGCATGGTTTATGTAGATTTATAGCAGAGATTTTAAAAAACTTGACAAAAGGGTCAAAATATAATGTTAAAGATGCTGTTGATTTTAAATCTAAAATCGATAACACAAAGATTAAAAATAACGAAGTACTCGTATCTTTTGATGTAGTATCATTATTTCCTAGCATCCCGGAATATTTTACAGAACTACACGACCATACCATATGAACTCTTCAAAGAGATTTTAAACTTCTGTATAAAAGAAACGAGATATTTTAAATTTGATGATAAGTTTTATGAACAAAGGAAAGGAATGCCCATGGGATCCCCAATATCACCAGTCGTAGCAGACATCGTAATGGAAGAACTTTTAGACGACACTTTATAGGAATGGAAATAAAACCTAAACTTATCACCAAGTACGTAGATGATATATTCGCCATAGTACAGAAAGATATGTTAGATGTTATTATAACAAAAATTAAACATGTTCAATAAACAAATTAAATTCACAAGCGAATTGGAGATAGATAACAAGTTACCCTATTTAGACTGCATAATAATGAGGGATAAGGAAACATTACATGTAGATTGGTACCAAAAACCAATGTCTTCCAACAGACTAATAAATTTTTACTCGAAACATCCTAGGCGAATGATAATTAATACCGCAACAAATTTCATACGAAAATATGAGATTTTTTTGGAATTAAAAAATCCACATTTTTGCTGCAATAAATGCATTTGGTGCGGAACTTTTTTTTAAGATATCAAAAAAGTAAAAACGCAGTTTGTCTTAGAATTTTAGCCGGCATATGAAAACCCAGTGAGCCTTTGTGTTTAACAAATACGCATAAGCCTAATGTACATACATATTTAAACTAAACTATTTTTTCCAATTTCTTTTTGTTATTTTAGGCTAAAAATTTGCAATTTTAAAATCGATGCTACTGTATTACCTGACAACAAATTTTTGGGGTATCAGTTTTAATTAAGTTCAATTTACTAAAAAAGACTTTCAACAGAAGCGTTTAAAAATGGTAATATCACAACCTTTAAATTTAGAAGGAGAATATCGCCAGCAGAGTTATTACTTTAAAAAATTTAATAGATTAAGGTTTTTAGGGTGTAATTTTTGGTAATTGAGCTTAACAAATGAAAATCGGTTTTCATTTCAATGACTGTGCAAATTTTGGTTCTACTACATCAATAAAATTATAAATATCATCATGAAAGATTATTTGTTTTTAATTTGTCTAATTATTTCAATATAAACGTTACTAAAATCATTTGTGTGTCTCGGAACAGTATTTTATGCAGTATTTATTTCAAAAACTGCCAATCTTCAATATAATCTTAATACTTCTTTATATAATAGGTGATAATATTTAATGGCTCTCTAGTGGGAAATATCGTAAAAATTCTAGGAGTTTGCATTACGTTTATAGTAGGATCCAGGATTTCTTAGCAGTAATTTATTATTAAAAATATTATTATACTTTTATTAAGACTTACAGGAATGTTGTTTTGTTTATATCTTCATAATAAACTTTGTTAGAGACATGGCCATTAAGTTTCGTCTGTAGAATTTTGTAGCACATAAAACTCGATTTTGTCTTAAGTCGACTTATGCTGTTATCGCTTTAAAAATATAAATGTAAGTGCCATTTAAGTCAAGTAGTGCAAAATTACACAAAAAATTTATGGTGCAAAAATAGTGCAAAGAAGTTTATTATCACACATTTTGCAGTGCGTTTACACATAAAGTAGCAACGCTGCTTTTGACACAACAATGCTGTTTTGCTAGTGATGGCACTAAAATTAACAAAAGATGTTAGATGAAACAAAATGAGATAGGAACATCTCTTAAAGATGTAGAAAGATGTTGGTTTTTAGTACTGTGTATTTCTTATGGGAAGATGTTAACATTTTCTCAAATTGATGGTAGATGTTAGATGTGCGTCAGTGTAAAAAGCCTATTAGTTACTTAATAACTTGCATAGAGGACGGACGGTTGTACTCGTATTTCTTAAAACTTTTACATATTTTTAAATAATTTTTAATTTCTTATGTATGTATGTATGTAAATACTTGTTTTTTTGTGAAAATGGTTTTATATAATATATGTATGTATAATTTGTTTATAGATTCCTTGAAAATGGTTAACGACGTTAACCGAAATATCGGAGATAATTAAAATATAATTAAATAAAAATAAAGGAGTTTTATGGAAATAAAATTAATTGTTTTTATTTAAAAAAACGAGCTTAAGCCGAAAGAACAATTCTCGTCATTTCTATGAAATTTAATATGAGAATTGTTTTTTATGTACGTATAATATTTCGTACTTATTAAGTTTATAATTGCAAACAAATAACTGTTTCAACGAATTTATCAAAATCACAAAATTAACATATATAAGAACAAATTGGTACATAGTGTAATTAACATAAGCGCACACCGTTACTTACCAGCAGTTTTTAACTTAAAAACTAAGTACGTAATTAGCTAATTTTTATTAAAAATTAAGTTTTATTTAAATACGATTTCATTTTTTCAGTGGTTAATTAAAGTTCTTATTAAATTACGTTGAAAGTTCGGCAGCCCAAAATTTCCAAGGAACAGCTGTTTAGCATAAACAAAAAAGTTATGTTAAAATTAAAATTGCATAAAAACTCATTTCATGAAATCAAGCGAACATCATAATATGTTTTTCTATTACTTTATTCCATGACATGAAACTTTGTATTGTATATGTTGTATATTTATGAAATTCAAACGAATTTCTTTTTAACCCGACCACATGATCTCATAAACACATACACGCATAAAAACATATGGTACGTTCATAAAACTTAAGTAGTATTTAATTACACAAGGTTGGGTATTTAATTGTTATTTAAATATGCAATCAAAAAACAATTTCGTATTTAAATAGAACTTAAAAATAATTACAATTTGATTTCAAAGTGAAAAATTAGCCCTTACATCACTCATTTGTTCTTATTGCATATTCCTCTTTGATGACTCAAAGACATTAAAGGTATTCACGTCAGATCTTGCAACTGTGCAAAATGCATAATTGCACTTTCTGACGTGAGCAACCCATTTTTTTAGTTGTCTATAAAGCAGCACAATATGTACATAGATAAACTGTACTCGTATGTTTCTTGATTGCTAAAAGATTCAAGCGTTACTTTCGATTTAATCGTAAGCGACAAAAATTAAATTTTTCAGGAGAAGGTTTTTGTTATAATATTCAAAATTGTTTTACATACGTAAATTGTCGCTTACGATTAAACTTTACATCCCGTATCTTAAAAGTTATCAATAATTTTGGCATTTTGATAATTCTAAGCTGAGGGCTGGACCCATTTTTAATTTCAATAAAAAAAGTATATTTTCTCTAACATGTCGCTTACGATAAAATTGAAAACACAATTGTTTTGAAATACATACATTGTAATCTTTCCTGATTTCTGTTTATTTGTGAAATATAGTTTTATTTTTTTTTTTAAATAAATATAACATAAATATTACCAAAAAGCTTTTGAATTTGATTGATTGCAACTCATTTTTGATTTCATTCATTTGAATTGCAATTCATTTTTCTAATTCATTTCAATGAATTCAAAATCAATTCAATTCAAATGAATTTTGATAAACTCATTTGAATTAGAAACGAATTGCAATTCATTTGACAAATTCATTTGAATTAAAAACGAATTGCAATTCATTTTTACCAAATCCATTTGAATTGACTCAAATTTAATTCAATTCATTTTTTGTGTGAAAAGAATTAATTCAAAATTTGCTAATTCGTAAGGAATTAAAATAAAAAAAGAATGATTAATTTACAGCTCTGACTGTCAGTTAATAAAAATTAACCTAAATTTAAAATGTTCCAATTATATGAAATTTTCTGAATTTAAAATTTTTAGCACAGTTTCCCTTATTTACCCTTTTTGGTACCTCTTTTGGACCGTTCAAAAAAAACATACATTTTATTATCTCAGCTTCTACCGAGCGATAAGGAGTTATAGTAAATTATTTTTACATGTACATATACGTATGTACCTTATCATTAATAAAAAATTACCGAAAACGGGTATGATTTTACGCCTTACAAGTGCGAATTCTCAGAAAGTATTACAATTTAACCCCTAAAAGTGCACATATCGAAAAAGTTCCAAACATGGGTGCTAGCAGCATTCGCATGTTTTTGGAATTTTCAGTGTATCTAATTCAGTTTCCGAGATATAAAGATACCATTTTACCCCCTTAGCATTCTAGTTTCCAAAAATCCTTTTTAGTGGATCTCTACTGCAAGGGGAACCTACGCACCAACTTCCAGCTCTCTATCTCTAGTCTTTGGGCTGTGCGATGATATGTCAGTCAGTCAGTAACGTTACTACCCTACAAGAATAATATCAGTCAATTTACCGGTCATTTGATCGGTAGTCATGTAGTTTCTATCACATTATTAAGGACAAAATGAAAAATGTGATGTAAACTTTGGTGTACGTGTGATGTTACATCTCTCTCTAACTAATGAATTTCGTCAAATATATAACATATCCGAACTGCTCACTACTATTTTTTCTAGTTACTGATAGCATAAATATAAGTCAAGTTTGACTGATCATAATTGACTAATATATTGCCCACAATTGAGCGATCATACATGATTGATATTATGACAATAAATATACTTTTGGGGCTATGCCCTTTATGGCGTGATACAGGAGTTAGAACGTGATTTTCATAACAAAAATAATCGACAGTAACACTACAGTTATAAATTAATTTTTTTACGAAAATAAACGAAACGAAATGTTTGATTTTGTTTCGTTCTCTGAAGTGAGTGAAACAAAAACAATGATAACGATTGCTCAATTTGTTTTTGTATTATTTTTGCACATGACCACAACACACGTTTCTGTATTTCTCGCATCGTAAAATTTCCGGCATGAAACGAGGGAATCGTAATAAAAACAGTGTAATATGAACCAGAGATCTGCAACAATACATAACACTCGCGAGTGCACTCGCTGTTTACTAATGATTTTTAGTCCCGAATACTTTTCAGCACTCGCTTTTATTGATTTGTTGTTTTATTGGCTCGTTATTCATACAGAGCGAGCTTCATGCATGAAAATATACACAATAACTTTTTAACTTGTACTTGTGTTGATTACAGAAATAAGTAAGAGCGCAGAAAAAAGTAACAACAATAGCACATCCACTCAGAGCGAAGTTTCGTGTTTTTTCTATTTTCGTGTTAGGTAACTTCTTTGTATTCAACTAACACTACTTTGGTGTTACGATCAGCTTGTAACAGCACATTTACCCGCATATTCATTTAATATATATTTGTGTATTACTATTCAACATTCAATGCAGCCACGGCTGCCAGATTTGTTTTAGGTTTGACGATTTTAGCCGTTTTGATGATTTAGTTTAGTGCCTGTTTTATTATATATATTTCAAGATTATTTACTTTAAGATCAAAGATCAAAACTTCTGTTATACTTCTCATAAATTTAAAGTTAAAAAAATTAAGGAAAAAAACAAAATTTATTTCAAATCGACTGTTTATTAAATAACAAATATGTTTTTAGGCAATATTTTGTGGAAATATTTTTAAAAATGAATTTAAAAACAGCAAACTGTCCAATGACTTCGGCCCTAATCTGCTTCGCTTTTCAGTTAGAATATTACCCGCTAATGAAAAGACACGTTCCGATGCAGCGCTGCTTGCCGGTATTGAATGTACATGCTGAGCGAATTTGCATAAGCGAGGATAATATTTTTCATTTTTGCGCCACCACTGCATTAAATCAAAGTCATCAGTCATATTTACTGCTTCTCTGCTATATTTTTCTACTTCATCATTTATAGATTCCTTCAATGCATTTGAAGATGTATTTATCCAGTTGGAAAAAAAGAATTGATTGTCCTTGTTATTAGAAGATATTACTACTGTACTGTCTGAAGTATTTGGATTGCATAAAAAATTTTGACTGTTTGGCGAAGATATTTGTGTTTCTGGAACTCTGAGGTAAGAAGTAGTGGGTGAGTCATTACTTACGAATAAAGTTGATTGCGAAGTTGAGGCCGAAAAGCAATCACCAAAATGAGTAATTTGGGAAATACAAAACTCTTTTATATCACTGACATCATTGGGCTGTTTGTTTACAGCTGGTGGAAATAAAAAGAATGCTACTCGATGCCAAATTGATAAATTATGTACCCAAATTACATCAATATATTTAATTATTTTTTCTTTCAAAGCTGAAATAGCAGCAATATCATTTTCACTGGGGGCACACATACATTTAATTTTGTAAATTGAAGGTAAAACGAGATATAATGACGGAGAGCTGCAAACCTGAAGTTTTTTAAAAATTGTCTCGAAATCCTTGCAAAGTTCAACTAAGGCTGTCAAAGTTGATATATTTAATTGGAAAAGTCGTTTAAATTCTCCAGTTTCAATAAGAATTTTATTTATGTCATCCCAGTTATCAGTTATTGATTTAAGCATTGTGTAATTGGAGTTCCACCGTGTTGGGCATAGATTTTTTACAGAAGTTGACAACTTATGTTGCAAGCTTGCTTTTTTAAAATATTTAACAATTTTTTTACATGTTTGCAATGTTTCCGTGAGCTTGATTGTCTCCTCAAATGACTTATCTAACACGTTTGCTAACAAATGACTGCTACAGCTCAGGCGTGTCTTATTTTCCAACGCCTTTACAATATTCGCGCCGCGGTCAGTAACAAACTTCAAATTATTAATATTATCAACACCAAACAAAACAAAGTTCTTAACTTAACCAAAATATTTTCAGCGGTTGACTTTTCAAAATCCATCGATTTAAGCCCCAGCGTAATATTGAACATTTCGAAGTTTTGTTGAAAGTGTAAGGTTGCTCCTAAAAAGTTTCTATTTACATAGAGATCAGACCACATATCAATCGTAACAGATGCTCCTCCACTTTTCACAATATCTTTAACTTTATCGCTAAAAGAATCTCTCTTTTCATCGGCTACTTTTTGCACCTTGCGAGAAATTGTTGTTGCGTCGGGTAACAAGTCAGTCATATCAACATTTGCTCCATAATGTGCGCCGATCTTGATGAAAAACTTTGCAAGCTTGACAAAGCCTGTTCCACTAACAGATGAAAAGGGACGACAATCTTCAATCATCCATTCTGCGCAGGCATCAATAGCTAGCTCACGGTCATTAGCTGTAACTGTTTTCAGTATTCGCGTGATTTTCAAATTTTGGCAGCACTTGTGGCGGACTAAGTTTGATGTTTGATTATTAAAATATTTAAGTACCTTACGACAAGTGCGACAATGGATCCAACCCTCCAGCAAGGTACCGTCTTCCTTTAGTATTTCGGCCAAAATGCTCCAAACGAAACTTTTTCCTTTATGTTTCGAAGAAAGAGTATATGTTCCGCTAGCAATTTTTTGTGCAATCAATTCATTGTTTGTCGCCATGATACATAAATTGTCCTATCTGCTGTCAAGAATACTGATGAACTGAATGCAAGATATTAAAATGATTATCCTAAAGAAAAACACAATTCGCTACCGACATTTACCGTTATTAAAGAGCATGACAAATTCTGTACATCTTTGTCCTCACAGATTATAATTGTAAAATTTGTTGGCATAAATGTCATTGGCGTAACTTTGTTTCTTGGGGGGGGGGGGCAAAATTATTTTTTCTGATTTTTAATGCGGTTACGGGTTTTACTAATATGTACTCAGATTAATACTTAAATAATGGATTGCTTTTAGTAACAGTGCCTTACAAATTTTTATTGAGCGGATTTGTTTACCACAATATTTGCAAACTTTTGTACAATTGTTCTGGTTTTACTGAAAGAAAAGTTTTCTTTTCTTGGCATCCATGGCCAAAATTTTATATATTTTTTTCTTACAGTAATCTTTTAGATATGTACAGCTTATAGCTATGTGAGTACTTATTATTGGATATTATTTAGGGTACCGAATGCTAAATAACAAAACTTATGTATTTTCGTATGTCATTTAACCAGAAACAAAATTTAAAACCATGTACAAAGCTAAAAAGTGTAAAAGCTTCCTCTGAAGTTCTATTTAATACATACATTTCGCAACGAATATTCAACTATTAATATGCATTAGATCAACTATCAAAAACATGTGACTTTCTGGGGGGCAATCCCCCCCAGAAAGGCGTAGGTACGCCCATGATAAATGTATAAATACATAAAAAGTAAATTCTATGTCTACTGCACACAATAAAATAACGGACTGCGCAGCGTTGCCATTGGTCAATATTTTTGTAAAAATATATAAATGTTCATTTACATTTCTGTGGCATTAAGGAAACGAGTACCATTAACTCCAAATTAGCTTATGTCGACTTAAGCACTTTTTCCTTTTTGCCACAGATTTATTGACGTATAAAAAATTGTGATTTTAACGTTACATAAAAATCTGCTCCTTTTTACTGCCAGTTTATAGAAGCAATGTAAAAATTCCCGTGTGTCTATTTATATTGAAAACAAAAACAAAGCAATCAAATTTGTTTTTGTTTTCAATGTAAATAGACAGACGAGAATTTTCACATGGCTTCTATAAATTGGCAGTTAATATCATAAGCCGGTCGGATTCTTAATATGTTTTAATGAAAATGTTCTATGAAAAATTTTCTTATAATTCCTTTTAAATACATTTTATTTCATTATGAACTTAGCCCTACATATTTACTTAAATATACAATGATTGAATTTTTTTCCAAACTTTCTGGCAACGTTGCTTTAAGTATTAATACGATTGACGAATGCAGAGAGTAAATACTTATGTACTCTGAGAAATATAACTCTAGTTAATAATGTAAGTGAGTGTGTTCAAAATTCTTACACAAACATTTCTTGTGTTGTTTATCAGATGTATGAATACCATTGTCGAATGTGGAAAAAAAATATTTGGGAAACAATACTAAACAGACAACGTGTATAAACTGTATTATGATTGATACAGGCTCGTATGTTGACACACAAATTCTTACGAGTATGGCGAGCAGATACAAAAACTATATGCTGTATTAGCTACACCGCAACTCGTTTTTAAGCGAGTATCTTAAATCATAAAAACAGGTACTCATTGCAGTTCTCTGATATGAACCACAAAATGGTTTTTCTCACATAAGTGTTTCTTTATATTTACTTTGCGAGAACTATCTGTCATTAAAATAAATTTCCAGCAATCATTGGATGGATGTGAGAAAAAGTGTTTCTGTAACAATATTTTGTGAAAAGTTTCTCGCAATAACTGTCAAAATAACTCGCATTTTAAATTGGTGCGAGAACAACCAAATTTGTACAAAAACATGTGAATTTTTAAATTTGTGTGTGAAAATATGAAAAATAAACTAGGTGAAAAGATATGCAACGAATTGTTGAACTAAAATTATTATTAACGAGTCGATATTATTATGTTTATTTAGAATTTTTTTTGTGTAATTTTCTTATATAGAGACAGTTGCTAGAAAAAACTTATTTCAAGCATTTTACATTCACTTTATATTCATGTTCATTATTTTATTTTATTTTTCTTGAAAATTAATGCTCTTTTTGTTATTGAAATAATATTTTTGTGACTTTTGTTTCCATTTGACACTCGATTACTGGAAATATTCCTGTAAAAACAGAATTAGTGTTGTTTGTTTTCGTTTTCAAATACAGAAACACTTTTTTCTCACAAATCGAGAAACGATGGAATTTTTTGTTTCACACTTCATGTGAGAAATTTTACGATGCGATAAATACAGAAACGAGCTACAGAGAATGATGCCGATCGGCTATAAGCAAGCTAACAGCCACCGTCATCCACAAACAATACATTAATCGTTTGCAGTTAATAAAGAAAATAATGGGAAATAAATACTAGTAGAATCGTTTTGAAATGTTTGTGACGAATTTGACATAATCATATAATATAATTTTATTGCATTGTTATTTCACACATAAAATAACATTAATAAAGCAGCTGTCCTAAGACACGTCTCTTTTTATATTATATTAATTGTTTTATTTTTATTTTAAAAAGTATCCTAAAAATACACAAGTAAATAAAATACATGTGTATATAAAACGAAAACTATAAAGAAGCAAAATCACAAAATAACCTAGGCGGTATCTAGCCTTATTCACACCTTTTCACCTCCAACGCGCCTTGTTTTTACAAACATGTAAAATGTGTAATAAATTAACGTGTAGTTTCCATATTGCAAGCAAGTGACTTGTCTAGAGAAAATATATATATGGCATTGTGGAAACAATACATAAGTTTTCTAAATTTCTTTTATTCACTATTTTACTTTTTTAACACTTTTGTCAATTTTAATTTTCACAGACCGAATGAATTGTATTTTTTTTAATAATTTAACTAAAAAATTTAATTAAAACGCGAACTCAAGACAAAATAAATAAATTTCTTTTGCAAAAAGCATACATTTCGACTAAACTCATGACGCAATTCATTTTGGTTTTAGTACAAATGCTGATAGTATATTTTCTTTATTAATTGCATATTTTTTAATCGTAATCGCGATTATGAAAATCTACGATTATTTGCACACCTGGGAGTAGGGTAACCTTATTTTTTAATACAAAGTGATTGTACAAAGCAGCAATGCCAATTTAGCGCCTTTCGCGCTAGTTTTATTAAATTTTCTCTACAACTTTTTGCCGGTTTTTAGCTGTACGATATTGGCATCAGTGCTAGTGATGCGAAGAAAAAAAGAGAAATTTCATCATAATAAGGAGCATCTATAAGGTGACCTAACTTAACTAAGCTAAATGCCAAATTTGGTTTGTGTGGGTATAAGCCTGAAGACAGAACTATTTTTTATTTTCTGTTCTGTTACGAATCAGCTAACTAAAATTTGTAAAAGTGTTGTAGTTTTGTGTCTATTTTACTTGTAAATTTGTTACTTGTAGGTTTGAGAAACGGGCCCCTGTTCTGTTTCGGTTCAAGCTCTGCAAATCAATAAACTGTTAAGTAATTGTAAGTGGCAACATAATTAAAATAAAAACATTTCGAAATAAACTGTGATTGTGCTTTAAGAATTAAAAAAAAATTTAATTTTTACCACAGTCGATAAGCAGCTCTGGGTTGAAGAACATCATTTCGCGTCATCGTAATTATTTCTTAAGTGCGGTCAGGCTTGTGTCTGTTCTTTGGCCTTCGAGAGTTTTTCGTCTCGCTCGCACTGGTTGACTTATCTTCCACGGATAACCGTATAATCTTGCGGTTTTTGTACAATTTCATTTGTAGGCAAAAATATCGATATATCGAAATATCGATGTTTTCAAAAAATATATATCGATACCATTCAAATTCGATACATTTTTTTCATTTGCCCATCCCTACTATGTATGTATGTGCCCTTAATTATGAAAGTGGTCTAAGTCATGTCACAACTCTAAATTAAAATGTTGCAAAATACATATTTTTTAAACTATTCAAATGTAATCTACTAAATATCTCGGCCAAAGAAATATATTACTTAGACCACTTTCATAATTAAGGGCACACATGTATGTATGTATGTATGAATTTTTTTATATTTTTTCCATAATTCGACTCAGATACTCCAAATATGAAATCCTTTTCAGGGCAATTTATAAATTTTTGAGTAACGCTTTATTGGGCTTACCACAAACACAGTTAGATGAAGCATCTGCAACATTTCTATCCAATGAATTCCAGGTATTTTATATAATAATCCTAAATGTGAATTTCGTCCAATACATTAATATTTTTGATTTAGAATCTTATAGATGAGGCGAATACTGACGAAGCCGATGACGATGTACGAAATATGAAAAGAGAAATTGAAGGAAATCTGGTTTATACAGACAACAGGAGATTAAATAGTTTGGATCCATTAAGTGTAGTTACTGAAGAATTAAATCAATGCTACAAAAATATAGATAAGAACACGTAAAATAAATAATAATATAATAATAATAAAATAATTAACAATTTATTTTCTCTATTTACAAATATTATTAACATCCTGCACATACGATAGACGAAAGATAAGCATTCGCTCACTTACATTCGGATAAGCGCCCAATCCCATAACAATGTGAATGCCGTTAATACCATGTTCAGACGGCAACATGAATCACTTGGTTCGCTCTCTGAACTACGATTTTTATTCTTTGTTCAATGTGGTTACATTTTAATCTTTGTGAACTTGTTATTCCTTTAATATAGCAATATCGACTTTTTACTCATTTTTTTTTGATATGTAGTTTGCTTTACCAATTTAAAAAAAAGAATAATCACCCCTATCGTGAACAGGGTTTCCCTCAAAACATTTTCCCTTTTCCCCAAACTGCAATCGTTATTATTTTTCCCAAAAAATATGTTCCCTTTTTTTTATTCTCCTTATCGTGAACAATATTTTTCACATGGATTTTTTCACGTTTCCCTTGGTTTTGTTCACTTAATTTTTCAAGGCGAACTAAATCAATATATAGCGAGATTTCAGTATTAGACTTCCAAATATACATATATTAAAAGTTATAAATTATTATTTTTAGGACAATATGTAAATAATAAAATATGATTAATAACAATAATTACGTACAACCCCTTTTTTCATTGAATATGAACTTCTTTGGTTCACATGCAGTAAATTTTATGGCGATGGCATACTTAAGAATTTTTTCCACGGCACCTAAAATATATAAAAACACAACTTTATAATTAAAACATTGCATTTGAAACAAAAAATGTGTGTATTTCTTGCTATCAAAAATAAATTTGTCTGATTTTAAATTAATTTTGTACCTTTAAAAATTTTCTTTTCGTTTTTTACATTCACTACGAATTGATAGCGGGAAGAAATGTTCCCATAATGCTAGGAACACAACTGGGACGAACGACGAATTTTTCGGTGCGAATTTTCGTCATAAAAAATAAAACACATGTGTGCATATGAAAATGAACACAACACCGCCGTACAACGAAATTCGTCGTGCGTGACGAATTCTGAGATAGGTTTATTTCTAATTTGTACGCCGACGAACGACGAAAAAACAATTTTCTCTCTCTCACTCTCTGTCTTTGTACACACAACAACCAACTTTATCAAATATAAGAGAGGAATTCGCTGCGTAAATTCGTTGTTATTGTGCTTCACACGACGAATTTACGCAGCGAACTCATATCGACGAATTCGTCGAGGTGGACGAAATTCGTCGTTCGTCCCAATTGTGTTCCTAGCATAATGTTCCCGATAGCAAATTTCAATTCATGGAGAATGAAAATATCATGGAAACAAAAATTTCACATTTTATTCACGATAGGGGTGAATATAAAATAATCTTATATTTCTACCAAATTTTTTGTGCTTTGAAAGATATCCAGTGTAGCCTAAAAATAGGGATGCCAATCGGGATCGATTTTTGGAAAATCCCGGATCCGGGATTTTTCGGGATTTTCGAGATTTCGGGATCTAAATTTTTTTGGTAAAATAAATAATTTTGTTTAATAAATATTACTTTAATAACAAATTTTATGCATTTTAAACGTTTTTATGTTGATAATATATCGTTAAACATTTGTCTTTAAAGTTAACAATATTTTAATACTAGTATGAAATAAAAATCGAAAGAATTTTAATCATCTATTTTTAAGTTGATGTTAGAGAATTTATACTGAAAACAATAACTAAATATGAAAACTTGTTTTTGCTTTCAATATAAATGTTTTTCTATAATCTAAATCAAAACGAATGTACATATCTGTGGACTTTTAGCACTATCGCTTAAGTTGATTTACGAAAATTTTAGATGCACTTTCATACAAATAAGCTGCAAAAACATTATTGGTTTTTTAAATATATCTATTAACTTTAGTTAATTATTATTTTTCGAACTGTATTTGTTTCTTAAATTCTTATGAATTGAATTAGGCTACTGTTCGTAACGCTTTTTAAGCCAAATTACATGTGATAATTATTAATGAACAAATAACATCAAGTTAGTTGTAAATATTCTGACAACAACACATAGTTGAACGGAACAGCCAGCCGTTTTCGAAGGCCACTAAACCTTCCTCATCAGCGTTCTTCTGTGTTTTGGTCCACCGTGTGTGGTGTCAGTTGATGTAGATGTCTGCCCTATATACGAAACTTTATTGCAAATGGAATATGTGAATTGGTTTGATTCATTGCATTTTTCAATTTGCTCATATATATGTTTGGTAATGAAGGCTCAACAATTTACCATCTTTCATAACATTGTCGTTTGTTCCTTACTAACTATCTTCTGTGTGGACCAAAACACAGAAGATACTTGAAGTATTAATCGATTGCAGAAATAAAACATCGATAGTCACAAAATAAATTAACTATCGATACTATCATAGTGCCATCGATAGTTTTCCACCCCTATGGTAAGCTATTATGTGTTTAAGGGAGTTTTTTTTAAAGCAAGCGCGCACAACTAATGTCAATGCATGTGTGCGTTCGCAGAAAAATAAAAGAGCATACACACAACGCGTGTGTGTATGGACATGCATAACGCTTGTATACGCGCCCATGCGTAGAAAGAAGCAAGCATCACAAATGTTTCAGTCCCGAAGTATTTTCTTCTTTATTCCTATACCTGCAATAGCTGAAACAAATTATTGCAAACAGTGTTGTTTAGCGTTTGTTTTAGAAGATTTGTCTGTATTAAAGCATTTGAAAACTCCCTCATGTCTTGAAAGTTCTTATAAATGGTCTTGTGCAGGACTTTAATATGTAAGTGAGTGTCCGCACCTTATGAATTTATATCATGATGAATGAACAACTTCGTATAAAAAATACTGTTTTTATATGAATTAATTCATCAGGTGTGGATACAAAACTAAATAAAAATAAATTAAGAAAGTAGAAATATATTTCGTCCTAGAAAAAGTTTCGTATAAAAAGATTGATTTCCCACAACTCGTATTGTTTTTGATACTCATAAGTTCTAATTTACGAACTTCATTTTACATGTAAAAGTAATTATAACATCACCGAAAAATATAAGAATCTTATAAAAAAAAGTAAATAAATGAAGATTTTGAAGTGTCTGATTCTCGATTTCCACTCAGAATTTGTGGAACATGTCGTCGTACCTTGAATGATTACATAAATTGAAAATCTGAATGAATTTTTCCATCCATGCCTCATTATATGGATATGATTTTACCTAAAGAATGTCACACAAATAATGACCCATATAATTGCTTCATTTGCTTGACTGGGAAATATAAAGGGGACCCAAAAATCGAAAAAAAGAAAAGGCCATACAAATTATTCTTTTAAAATTACTGCTGAAAATGGACTTTATGGCAGATTGAAAAATGTGAATCGTGAGAAAAAAGTTCAAGTCAATGATGCGTTACGCTCAAGTATTTCAATTTGCAATTTATGTTTTCATCCTTGTAATACTCCTCCTCAATCCCGGGATGAAGTATTAACATTTATAGAAAAACTACCCGAAAAACAGAAAGAGCAAGTTGCTACTTCGATACTAAAACTTAAAATTGATTTATCTAGCGACTTTAACGATAGTAGTACATCTAGTCAAAAGACACATCACTGAATTTGTATACAGTTAAAAGTACCTATCTTTAAATACTATTGACAAAAAACTTGTTGTTTTTACTAATGAATCCTTAGACAATTATCACGCTAATACTGGCTCTTCAGCTAAATAGATAGTTAATAGATAAATAGTTACGAATTTCTCTTGCGAAGTATTGCAAGTAAAAAATCTGTTCCATCTTATTATTTCAAACATGTATCCGAAAGAACAAAAACACTAAACAATGCATATAAAAGGGATGTGTGCGAATTTCATGTTTCAAATTGAAAGACAAAACTTTCGCCATAACTCTCACCATAGAAACCAATTGAATTTTGGTTTGGTTATGGCTATGGCATTATGGCTATGTCACGTCTAATTGAGCCTTAAGTTATAGAAATGCATCAATGGTTGGTATGTCTGCATGTTCCCATAAGAGCTACATACGTAGTCACTACATAGTCATTTGTATTAGTGTTACTACTAGATTTTCAGTGACAGTGGGACTCCTCGACAGAAGTGCACCGTTTGGAGAAGTGACAATGGAGCAGTGGAAGGTTGTCGAAACGGCTATCTTCAACGCAATTGTTGCACTGATGGAGACGGAACCAGAGAAACCACTGCCTTCTTTTGAAGGCCTTTGGAGCTAAACTCATCAAGTGCAGAGACACACAGTCGATGGATTGGTTGAAAGGAGTTGTTCCGACGCTCAAAAACCTTTGGCCTGGTGCACAACTCGAGATTGTGAGCAGGGACAATATACCCATCATACCAAAGGCGAAGGTCATAATTCCGCGAGTGGTCAAGCCGGATGTCACTCTCCGCCTTTTGCAAAACCAAAACCCGGATATTCCGACGAAGGACTGGAGGGTGTTGCATGTTACGAAACCGAAACCAGAGGGCCAAAGCTATATCCTGCAAATTAACAAGAATGCTGAGGACATTCTGTACAAGCGGAATGGCAAGATGTCATGGGGCGTGGGTAGTGTTTTTCTCCGTTTGAAGAAAAGACACCCGCAGGACAAAAATGTAAACACTATAGAAGCCGAAGAATTGGAAAGTGAATTGGCAGCTGCTACAGCCGGCTTAAATTTGCAGGAACCGGTACGTGAGGTCCCATACCTGAATATGGACTCAAGAAAGGAGAATTTAGACAATGGAGGTAAAGATCCTTCAGGTAAACCTCCAACACAGTAGTCCAATGAGCTTCTCCTCACTCTAGAGGAGGGCGACTATGACGTGGCATTAGTCCAGGAGCCATGGATCTCATCTGGAAACAGGGTTGCTGGGCTAAGGTCACGAAATTACCACACATACTTCTCAAAATTGGTAAACAAGATACGATCAGCTATCCTAATTAAGAAGAACTTGAATTCATATATTTTGTATAATTACAGCACTGACGATTTAGTGGTTGTGGCAGTAGATGAGAGCAAGGATGGGCTTATACTCCTTGCATCGTGCTATATGCCACACGCTGATGATGCACCCCCAGCGGAGTTCCAACGGCTCGTTAAAGAAGCCTATGGCAAGAAGCTAAAACTGGTAATAGGCACAGATGCAAACGCGCACCATACAGTATGGGGAAGTAAGGACATCAATGATAGAGGTGAGTCACTTATTCAATTCATACTTCAAACTAACCTTATGATTGTGAACATAGGTGAGGAGCCTACTTATATAGGTCCTACCTCATCTAACGTCTTGGACTTAACACTTGTTAATAATGAAGAAATTTTTGTAAATGACTGGAAGGTGCTTAGACGGCCGTCCTTCTCTGATCATTGCTATATAGCGTTTAAAATTTTGTCTAAAGTTTCAAAGCTTAGGAAATTGTATAGAAACCCACGTAATACCAGGTGGGAGTGCTATACTCCCAACAACAAAAAACAACTTATATCAGGCTAAACCAATTAGGAGTGAAGCTGATATTGAAAAATCTGTTAACTGCTTAACGAAAGTTATAACCAGGTCATATGAATCAGCTTGGACTACAAAAAAGCACTGAAATCTTTTAAGAAAGAGGTGAGAAAGGCCAAAAGAAATTCACGGAAGAATTTTTGTGGTAACATGGAAAAAACTACAGATACGGCTAGAATGAGGAAACTGTTGGCTAGCAACCCATCTTTGCCTAGCACGATCTGTAAAGTGAATGGTGATTGGACTAGTTGCAGCCGGGAAACGTTGGAGGTTCTCTTGAACACACATTTCCCAGGTTGCACGGAGATCTCCTCTCGCTCTGAAACTACAAATGAACTGGATACTGAGAACTGTGACGTCATTTCCATTAGTAAAGTGGAATGGGCCATTAATTCTTTCGAACCTTATAAATCACCAGGGCCAGATGGCATCTTTCCGGGCCTACTTCAATATGGCGGACATAGGATAATTCTCTGGCTAACGGGAATATTCAATGGCTGTCTTCGACTAAATTATGTGCCAAGGTCATGGAGGACAGCTAAGGTTGTGTTCATACCAAAAGCAGGTAGGAGTAACCATACGTATCCAAAAGACTTTAGGCCTATCAGTCTAACATCCTTTCTGTTGAAAACACTAGAGAGAATCTTGGATATACACATAAAAGAAAATGTATACCCAAATATTCTGTCTTCTAAACAACATGCCTATACAAAGGGTAAATCAGTAGAAACAGCACTCCATAATGTTGTCGAGCTGATTGAAAAATCGTTACACTATAAAGACTATGCTATGGGGGTCTTCCTAGACATTGAAGGCGCTTTCAATAATGTCTCTACGGACGCAATTATGGAAAGCGTTAATCGGTCTGGTGCTCACATATTAGTCAAGAAATGGATTGGCAATCTCTTAAAATGTAGAATTATATCTGCAGAATTAGGCAATGCCACATAAACAAGGAAGCTCATAGAGGAACTCCCCAAGGAGGAGTTCTTTCACTTCTTCTTTGGACGCTTGTCGTGAATGACATTCTCATGGAATTCGAGGGTAAAGCAGCTAGGATTACGGCATATGCGGACGACATAGCCATTATCATAACTGGTAAGTTCCTCGACACAATTAGCTCCATTATGGAGTCCTCCTTAAAGGATATTCATAGATGGGCAGCCAGGGTAGGTCTGAACTTGAACCCGTACTTTTTACCAGAAGGAAAGTTACGGAGTGGAGAACACCAAAATTGGACGGTATATCACTCTCGCCCAAAACACAGACAAAGTACCTGGGAGTTATTTTGGATAGTAAACTGACGTGGAAACCCAATATAGAGGATAGAGTCAAAAAGGCCACCACTGCTCTGTACGCATGTAAAAAGATGCTGGGAAAGACATGGGGACTTTCGCCTAATCTTACATATTGGACCTACACAGCGGTAGCTAGACCAATTCTACTCTACGGAATACTTGTATGGTGGAGGGCGACTGAGACGAAAGCATACCTAAAAAAGTTAGAAAACACCCAGAGACTGGCAGAACTCTGCATCACTGGAGCTCTGAAAAGTACACCTACTGCAGCCTTAGATGTTATGTTGGACCTTAAGCCAATAAAACTAACCGCTTTGAACGCGGCATGCAAGTCCGTAATCCGACTGAGAATAACAGGACAGATGTCGTACAAACCATTTGGTCACGGTAAATTGCTGGAAGACATGGAGTGTAACTCGGACTACATCATTCCAGAAATTAACTTTCTTGAAAAACCACAGATCACTATAAGGGAAGAAGGCTATCTCGAAGGTCTTAACTATAGGGGGCATAGTTTCAATTTATTCACTGATGGTTCAAAGATGGAGGAAGGGGTAGGAGCTGCGGTTTACTGCCCAGAGCTCAGTATAGAGGAATCTTATAAACTTCCTGATTACTGTAGCATATTCCAGGCGGAAATCTATGCAGCCAAAATGGCTGCAGAATTAGCTTTTACCCCTCAAACCATGAATGCGCGTGTGAATATATATATAGACAGTCAAGCAGCAATTAAGGCTATTTCAGCAGACTGTAACTACTCCTCGGTTGTGCTCATGTGTAGGAATGCCCTAAATAGGCTATGTGCTGACAGACAAGTACATGTTTTTTGGGTACGAGGACACATGGGGATTGAGGGAAACGAAATGGCAGATACACTGGCCAAAAGGGGAATCCAATTACCTGTGGAAGAAATGGTATATGTTAGGAAACCAATT
Source organism: Tachina lurida (assembly GCA_944452675.1). NCBI lineage: Eukaryota > Metazoa > Arthropoda > Insecta > Diptera > Tachinidae > Tachina > Tachina lurida. The sequence continues at coordinate 78,455,616 of OX101754.1, forward strand.
CAACACTTGAAAGGGATCTTAGACTCTAATATGAAGGAAGAAGCGGAGGAAAGTTGGCGTGCGACGAAAACTTGTAAAACTTCTAAAATCATGTGGAGTTCCTATGATCCTAAATCGAATAAATTCCTTTTATCACTAACCAGACAGCACCTGCAGGAAATGTAAGGAACCTGTGGTAATTGAGACAGTGGAACATCTACTGATCACACTTTTCGTAGTCTTGATCTTGTATCGGGAATAGAAATGTGTAGGCTGCTAAGATTTGCTAAATCTGTGTGGGAGTCATTCGATACAGGCACCGCGAACTAGGCCGCCATACTTGCAGATTTCTTGTAATTTTTTTTTTTTTTTTGGGTATCGCTAAGGATCAATCTTGGTCTATGCGAGGTCCTTTGACCACCCAGACTAACCTAACCTTACCTAACCTTCAGTGACAATCACATGCTAAATGTCTATAACACAAAGTATTGTATGGAATTAGATAGTAGTACTGGTGACAAAGCCAAAAGCGACTCAGTACATTTTCCGCATCGACATTCCCTTCAGGGCATAGATATGAATGTTTATGTATTTTCAAACATTAATTATATACATATACATATGTATATGTTTGTATGTACTATGTATGTATATCGAGACCTATTTTCGGTTTAATTATAAGCAAGATGTTGTAAAAAATAAACTTTTTAATTGAAATTAAAATAATAGCCCACCCATAGTTAATAATTATCAAAATGTCGAAATGTTTGATATCTTTTAAAATACAGGCGGTAAAATTTTAACGTAGGCGACAACTTATGCATGACGTAAAACATATTTAAATATTATAAAACCATCTTCCAAAAACTTTAATTTTTGTCGCTTACTGATAATTGAAAATAGGGATCCATATGCACACATATACTTACATATAATACATAGTATGTAATACATAGGTATTCATTGTATCTACATTATGTAGGAAACACATAATTGTAAAAAAATACATTTACAAAAGGAATTATTATCTACACTGAAAAAAAAATTAACAAATTAGCATTTTTTATTTTAAGCAAATTCTGCCAAAAAGCATCTGGCAGAATTTTTTAAAAGTTGAATTCTTTTCGGGAAATCAAAATGCCAGATCTGGCAGCGAAAATGCCAAAATGGCAACAATGGCAGAAGCAGAAGAAATGTTAGAGACCGTGTCAGAGAAAAGAGGTATAACAGGCACTGCACTCATGAAGATAATTACAGATGGAGGCCAAAATTTGTGGAAAATAAGCTTAATAATAATAAACTTACTTCACCAGAAACAAACAGCAGTCTTTGTTCTGAAGGTGGTACCAAAAAGGCTAAGTCAACAAGTGTAAAGAGACTGATATTGTTAGCTGTTGTACCGAATGTAAAAGAATCTTATGAAAATGTATAATTCTTATTAATTGATTTGAAACTTTTACTCGTCGTTAATGGTCAACAAACAGCCTCTGCAATGTATCCTTATCCGTATTGTTTTATTTCACGCAAACAACTGAAAGAGAATGAAGAAAACGATTCAACAGATAATGAACAAGATAATGAATCGGCGTGTTTAAAACGCTTGTTTTCGTTTAAAAACTTATGGTGACTTAAAAAATAATTATAAGCAGTTTATGATTGTATAGGAAAATAAGAATCTTGCAATGAAATATCACAACACTATTCATTCACCTCTCCTCGAAGAAAATGATTTTCAATGTGCTAATTGCCCAATGAAAAATGCCCAATTCTAGAATTATATGTCTTGCAATGATTTGTTAACCATTTATTTTGAGCATTCCATGCATTTTTTTAACGGCGAAGGATTTGGATTGTGGTCAGAGCAGTCAGGTGAATCAGTTCACACACTTTTTGAACGTTTGGAACAGCTACAAAATCAACGTAATAGATGGTATATCGTGTCAAGAGAGATTAAGAAAAGCGGTCGTAAAATACTCCTCTATACATATTTAAGTTTCATATTACATATTTTAACAAAGTAATTATTATTTGGTTCAAGCTGTAACGTTCTTTTCATTATTCTTATATTAAAAGCAACCGTCGTACCAGTACACTGCAATGTTACAGTAGGAATTACATATATAATAAAGTTAACTTTGGGTCAGTTATTTGCTAGAACGTGTCAAAAATAAGTAAAAATATTTTAAAATAGTCCGAAATGATCTGTAAACCGAATCCGAGTAAATTTCTCGTTTTACAAAAATAAATAATGACCCCATTGATACGTTTTCAATCATACATACTAAATTTCAGATATGATTTTTCAAGCTCTAAAAAATAGAAAACTACAAAAAAGTCTGAAAAAAATCGCAATTAGTAGATTTAATTTTTCTAAATAGATCATTTTTAAATCAACACGATTTACAGAACAGGCAGGAGTAATTGATGAATAAAACCGCGAAATGATCAGCTAGGATTTCATTTGAAACGGATTTATAAACTGTGAAATAGATGGAATCAAATGCCATGAAACGTTTCATTAGACATTTTTATGAAACTTATTTTTGATTGAGGATAGGTGTGATGAGGAAGTGCCGCCAGCGTATATGTTCAATGTGTTTGAAATTTTGAAGGTAACTTTTTATAATTGCAAAATAGTAGTTTCTCATTTTCTATATTTTTTTTGGTTTCAGAAATGTTCATATGGGTCTAATCGTACGTATGAGCCTAGTAAAACTACCCAACATTTAAAACTGTTGGTCTACAGATCCGACATTTCATCAAGCTCAAATCGCAGATATCATTACGCGTCCTCGATTTGAGGAAATTAGTTCTAATCTGCACTTTTGCGACAATGATCAGGCTTATGTCAACGATCGTGGATAAAAAATCCGAGATATTATAAACCATATAAATAAAACTATTAAAGAAGCATACACGTATTAAAAAAAGCTCAATTGACGAACATATGGTGAAGTTAAAGGGACAAAACGCCATGAACCAGTATATGAAGGACAAGCCCGTGTCATGGGGCTTCAAACTTTGTTGTTTGTGTGAATCGCAAACCGGGTAGCTGTATGACGTGGACATATACACTAGGAAAAAGACGTCTGTGGAGCACGGTCTTAGCGAATCTGTGGTTTTGCAATTATGTAGGCCACTATAAAAAGGAGTTGAAGTTTACTGCTACAACTTTTTTACAAGCGCAAACTTGCTGGACATTCTACAGCAAAATGATATCATGGCATGCGGAACAATTCGCAGTAATAGCAAACACATGCCAAAACAGTTTCCGGCCGATAAAAATTTGAAGCGTTGCGACATAAGCTTTTTTACATCTGATTGCATATTGTTATGTCTAAAAAAAATTATTACATTATTTGAAGAAATTTATTATTTGACATATTGTTAGAAGTTTACATTCAATAATTGAAATTTATTTGCCGGTGGCTTATGGCGTTTTCTTTTCTAAAAGAAAAGTGTAGCATATATGTTACATGTAATTTGGCAACATTTTTAAATGCTCATCTGATTTTTAAGAAGTGTTGCATATTTTGCGTTTACAAAAGAACAATTTTCCAACAAGTTTCGGCATAAAACAATGACGAACTATAAAATGATTAATTTTTTTCATAGACAATAACAAAAACAGCTGTTAATATAATGCTGCACTCATGCCCCTTTAATGAAAATGAGTGTTGAACATGTAGCATTTTTCTTCTTTTTAAGGGTAACATCATGAGAAAAGAACGCGTTGATTTTTAAAATAATACATACTTTTCAGAAAAGAACACAAAGAAATGTAAAAGGCAGCATATTGCTCAGAAAAGAAAACGCCATTAGTATGTCTATATGCTAGGGATGCCAATCCCGAAATCCCGATCCAGAAAATCCCGGGATTTCAAGTTTTTAATCCCGGGATTTTCGGGATTCAGTCAATCCCGAAATTGTTTACTAAGTTTTGTTTGTCTTAAAAAATAAATTCATCATGACTTTCCCCATGCGAAAATAGTAACAGTGGCAACACAATATTGATCTTTTATATTTGTTTGTTCAATCCTGTTAATATTGTCAATGAAAATGTGTTTCAAACCATGTATTTTCTCCTTTTCTTTATTAATTTCAATCTATTTGATGATAATAAGCAATATTTTTAACAGTTTTAATAATAATATATTAAATAATAAAGGTATTTACGTAAACTCTTGCAACTGTGTAAAGGGCATAATTGCACTTCCTGACGCGAGTAACACATTTCGTTTAGTTGTCGAGAAAGTCAAACACAATATGTACATCAATATGTATATATACTATACTCGTATGTTTCTTGATTAGTAAAAGATTTTGTTCAAATGCTGAAACAAAGTATCAAAACTTCGGTAAATAATTCAGTAATCAATTCATTCTTTATTATGACTTAAGTTCTAAGTCATAGGTTTTTTTGAAAGTAATAAAATTATGTGTTTGTAATCCTGAAATCTAATTTGAAAATTACTTCATAATTTCTATATTTTCACTAGTGGAGAATTTTTACAATATTATGAATTTTATAATTCTTTAAAACATGTTTCTGCGTTATAATTTTGTGTCTTATAATTACGTTTTGTCTATTTTTTTTGGTTTGGCAGTGTCATTAAAAGTTAACACCCTTGCAAAATGTACGCTGACAATCTTGCACTTATTCAGTCAGACGCTGATAATTTTGCATAATTTTTGCAAAATAATTTTCTATCTGGTTGTTGTGATATTTTTTTTTAACTTTACAATTTTGCTTTTCCGCAAAAGCGCAATTTTGGACGTGAATACTTTTAATATTTAAAGAATTTTATTTTTTAGTTTTGCTTTTTTATGAATAACAAATATTTTTGTTATATTCAAGTATAAAAGGTAATTATATTTAACTATGTAATATAAAATGAATTATAAAACTTTTGGTTGTGAACCTCTTTCAAAGACGATTTTTTTAATAAGTAACTATAAATAGCATATATCTTTCATTCTTAAAAAAAACCCAAAGTCCCGAAAAATCCCAGAATCTCCAACAATTTCGGGATCCCGAAATTCCGGGATCTGATTTTTTGAAATCCCGAATACCGGGATTCGGAAAATCAGTCCCGATTGGCATCCCTACTATATACGCATTTCATTGGCGCTTCAACCAAATCATCAGTAGACTTTAACCACAAATTTTGAACAGTCACAAACCTCTTACTTTATGCACAAACTTTCAAAAACTATTTGAGAATTCAGAAATAATAATATTTTTGAAAATCACATAAGAAAAAATAAGCTTAGTAGGCTTTGATACTGATACAAAACCCAGAATATAATTTATATCCAGATGAACTCATTTTATTTTATTGTTATCCGATGGATTTCTATTTGTATAAGGATGTACAGAGACATACATCAACTTGCATTGGTCATTGGTGAAAGGGAAACAATAATAAAATGTTGAAAGAATTTTATCAATGCAGTTATTTCGAAAGCTTTTAAAATAAATTAAAGCTAACGTGTAATGTTGAAGTGTTAATACATGCATGTTCTTTTTCGTTTCGACCGTCAAAGCATCCATTTGGACATCAGATTAAAGTGCAACTGATAATTAAAACGTACCTTTGTTTAAACCTTTCCTTAATAATTTTGAAAGAAATTGCATAGTGGGGGAAAATTAACGTCCAGGATTTTATTTATTTAAAGTTGCATACGGGTTTAAAAGAAAGGGCGATAATTGCATAAAAACGATCCGAAGTCTTTTCCAAAAAACTTTGTTCCAAGAAATGAAGAAAATATATAAATTTTTTTGCCATCATAGAGAAACCACGATCAGAAACAAATAGACAAGGTAATGGATTTTACAATACGCCGCATTATAGTCTGTCATTAATTAATTCTTTTAATTTCTAGGAAAGTCTTTTTTATATGAATAAATATATTCGTCTCCCGTGTTAAAACTCTTATAACCCGCATTTTCGAACGAGATCACACGTGAGATTTCCCAAAGGGTGTTGCGTAACTCGGGAGACCATAAGTGCGAAGAAAAGTCCATAACCTCATTTATATAACTACTCTGATTGGTTGCAAGTTACATATCGCAACCCTATGCAGCCCAGAGAAATTAATATTATTTTACAAGATACCCAAGTTATCCTACACAAGGCCATCACATAACATGTGACCCTAACTGTCCAGATGATTATCAGGTGTTCGAAGACTGCTTGCACCCCAACTGTCAAAATCTCTTCTTTTATCTAATGTTTATTTACATTTAAAGTGAAAAAGATTATATCGTTCTTTATGTTTAAAAATAATATTTTAAATAATATTTTAAATCACTAGCACTACCCTTCCTAATTTATGCATTCTAAATTAACTCTTGCAAAATGATTAACTGCATTAGTTTATTAGTGAAGATTTTTAAAAAATTGTATCTAATACAAAATATTTCTACCAATGTGTCTCGCCTATAATGCATGATAGCCTTTGGTACAGAATCTTGTATGGATTTTCGCACAATATAGAAATAAGATTTTATCAAACGTTCTGCATTACTTGAGGCAAAGAATTAATACTCTTCGGCGTATTTGCACGTTCCATCATGTCAGCTTTTAGTTGACTAGGCATGTTTATGAAAATCTGGAAGTTTATGTATTTATATAGCCCAATTCAATGGCTTCCAAATTCTCAACCATGAAATTGGTGGCTGGTAAACGACGATGCAATAGCGTTGTCACCACATCAAACATTTTTCCGTGCAATTTGGGAAACCTTTAACATATATATGTACATACATATGTAAATTATAAATTAAGTTTATAGAAATAAATATTCCAGCCTACCTTAACATTTCCTATTGCATTTCATTGCCACAATGCGCTGCATTTCCTCATGTATCAACTCAACACAATGCGAATTCTTAAATGTGTGGTTAAGACAACTTTTGCCGGGCTCAGCTAGTACTAACTGACTTTTTATACATGTATGTATTTATAAATAAGACGCACGTTTATTTGTTGTACACTTTTAAGTATCTTTGTCCATTTTTGTGAACAATTTCATGCATTTTACACCACTGATTTCGCGTCCAACAAACCATCGCACAGTGTGACTTTCTTAACTTTTAGGATGCCAAAATTCATAACTTCCATACGAAAGATGATATAGCATTAAAATTTTACACATATAGTCTATAGGCAGATATGATATTGAAAAACAAAAATGGGCGTGGTCCGCCCTCTCTTACTGAATATCCCATACATCCACCCTTGAAACGTAAAAACTAACAGTTAGTTTTATTGAATATATATTTGTTATTTATATTTATTATGGTTTAGTAATTAATGTACAACAAATTATTCTGAGTCAATGTCTTCTACAATTTATGGTTCGGCCAATAATAAGAAAATTGAGTTCCTTGACTTCGGGAATAGAAAGCAGTACTTCCTCCTGCGCGGCACACAATCTTTTTATGCTGTGATCAATCAGTGATTGCAATTCAATTTCTGCATATGTTTCCGTTACTGTTACATTTTCTGGGTAGCACTGAAGCAAAGACTATTAATATATAAAGATGTTCTACGTCCATACATTGTACTGCCAGTACTTAATTTGCTGGTGGATTTACTACTAAATCCATTTGTTTCAAAGAGAGTAATTTATTTTCTCAGAGCACTTATTATTCTCATGTCTTCGCTGTTCATCTGCATACGCATGCATGTGTGCGTGCCTTTGCATTCGTAAGTATGAATGGATGTGTGTCAGTGATGCATTTTGAGTTTTTTGGTTTAGTGCCAAATTAACGATTCAAAAGGGCCAAAATACCTTTGATTGGGCCAAAAAAGTTTTTTAATGTACTCGACTATAATCTTTTAATTTAAATAAAAACAAAAGTATGTATTAATAATATGTGTTTTATTTTGTTTAGACAAAAACAGAAATTAGCGACAAAAGCTAAAAGTTTTTGAAGTATTTTTTGTTAAATTAAAGTAAGTACATATTTTATATGTATGTATGTTGCTTAAAAAACTAAATTTTAGTTAAAAAAACATTATTTATGTAATTCTAATTTTATTAAACATAACCTCTAAATTCTTAGTACAATAGTTCCTCATTTTACTCCTGTTTAAAACCATTTTTTCTGTAAGGTTTTAAAATATCTTCATCAGAACAATTATTAGAACTAGATTTCATTAAATTTTTTAATTGTATTAAATATGGCACAGTATTTTTTACATGACGAAGATTTCTTCTATTATGGCCTGTTTCACAATATCGAAAGAAAACTCTCGACTGAAAATTTATATTGAAAACAAAATCGAATTTTAAAATTTTATTGTTGATTTCAATATAAATTTTCAGTCGAAAGAAAAGATACTTTCCACACATGCTGAGGATTGGCAAATAGAAAGAGTTCCTTGAATAATTCTGTATTAATTTGTATACAAAGGTTTACATAAACGATTTTTAATGGTAGAAATCCTTTTACAAAATTTACTTCTACTTAAATCTTTGAGCTTTTTAAATTCTGGAACTTGCGATATTGCCCTATATTCATTATTCACTTGTTCTGTTTCCTTTTGAAAAAGTTTAATAGCAAGTAGTATAATACTATTGGCTTCCCCACTCAAAACATTATCTGGCGCAGATTTCGGAAACCAGGGGGTTTGTTATGTAATCCGAATAGAACGGAAATGTGTTCGAATTGTAATGTTAATAACATACAAATTCGAACAGTTTTCGTTTCGAATCGAAATACATAATAACCCCCAAGTTTAAATAAAAATCTCCAAAAATAAAAGTAGTTTTTAAAACGAAAAAAAAAATCAATTAAAAATTGTAGTCAAAGGTTTGAAGGAACTAGTTGAATTTTGAGCTGAAAGGGCCAAAATATCCTAGAGAGTATCACAGGGCCATCAAACATCCAAAAGTGCCACAAATGGCCCAATTGTGCCACATTTTGCATCACTGATGTGTGTATTTAACCTAAAGCAAAGAAAAAATTTACACAAATAAAAAGAACTTGTGTTTTCGCACATATGCATATGTGTATGGACATAAGCTACATAAAATTTAATGTTACCGATTGTCTATTTATATGGCAAAAATATGTATTTTATTGTTGTACTTTTGCAAATACATGGATTCGCACCGAATATAAATTTACCGTTATTTGAATTTAATATATTTAGCGTTTACGTTGGAAACTATTTATTTAACTTTATTTCAGTATCGCTTTCGTTGTGCGTTACAAGTGCTTGAAAATATAATCTAGTGTGAAAAAGTAAAAAATTTTGAATAATAATATAAATAAATAATATCATAATCAGTGAACTAATTGAAATTATCTACTTCCGTAGTAAAACAAAAAAAGTTATCGCTTAAAGTAGGCAATAAGTGTTGTTTGCCTTATTGTGGCAGATCCAAAAGAAGTTTTCCAAACTTAAAAATCTTTCGTTTCCCATATTCCAATGACATATTACTTAAAGTGTGGATAGAAAAGTGCAACTTTGACGAAAGCTTTTTGGAAAAATCGCGGACATTATACATATGTGAAAGACACTTTTCGTCGGAAAATATAGGAAAGAAATACTTGAAGCGCGACGCAGTACCAACCTTAAATTTTACTGATGACTCGGGTATAGAAAAGTGTTTATTAAGTGAGGATGTTGCCTTACCCTTGTTAAGATGTCCGCCTCTTAAGCGCAAAAGATCGGAATCACCATCGTTTTGCACAAATTGTTATAAAAGTTGTAGAAATGAAGAGTTTTATAGAAAGAAATATTTTACAATGTTTAAAAAACTTAAGACTGTTTCGCAAGATAAACTTAAATTAAAGAAAAAATCCGAAAGTTTAAAAAGAAGGATAAAAACGTTAGAAAGCAAAATAATGATGAAGAAATCTATTGAAGCCGAAGTTGATAATTTAAATATAAATCCAAACGAAAAAAACTTTTTGCAAAATGCTCCTAAAGATAAATAGAGGGACAAATACGCGTTGGGAAGAGTATGAGATAAGCTTTTCTCAAAGTATATTTTATAGATCAACCTCCACATACTTGTTCTTAAGAAATATATTGAAATTGAACCTTCCGAGTCCTTCATCCCTTAGTAGATGCGATATTTTTACCTATTGAGTTCCAAACAATTTTAGAAGATACTCAAAGAAGTGAAAGTACAGCAGAAAGTAGTCGCACACCTGACGTTAATGTAACAAACATATTCGATGAAAATGAAGATTATTTTAATGAAGATGCAGATTGTTTTAACTCTAATAATGTTCCAATAGAGTTAACATAAAGCCGATATTTTGTTGGTTATATAGCTCAACGAATTACTTGCGCTAAATGTCGTGTGGATATAATTAAACCAGCACAAGTTTTGTCATATCCTTCAGAAATGTTTGTTCACGCTAAAAATTATGATAAAGAAACAGATTTTGGAGGTTTGTGTGCTCCATAAGACTTATTTTTTGCAGTGTGTAAGATTCACATAAAAGTTTTCGAAAATGTTTTTACTAATTCTAAAGAAATAAAAAACATAAAAAAAACTATTGTTGAGCAATGCGTAAATTGTACCAAAAATACAATATATTCCTTTTGGTTTGACGAGAGCTACGTATGCTTTAAACACAGGATGGAGATGCTTAATTTATTAGTTCTTACACTGCTACGAAAACATTCGTCGTGGGAAACATATAAATTCAAATCAACAAGCACTGAAAAACTCAAAATTTTAAAGCAATAAAGAAAACCTATTCTTTTGTAAACAAAAATAAATAATCATGGTTTGCAAACTTATGTAAGTAAGCTCACGTTTTATTTATTTTATACATATTTTTATTTTATACATATTTTTATTTTATACATAGTATATATATATACATATATATATATATATATATATATATATATATATATATATATATATGTATATATATAAATATATATATATATATGTATATATACATACATACTATATATATACATATATAATTGAAATTTCTAAATAAAATAATTATAGTTCGGTGCGAATCAACTTATTTTTAATTTTACAACAATAAAACACGTATTTTTACCCTACAATAACACAATCGGCAGCATTTGATTTCCGTGATTTATTTGCACATTTATGTATCAAAACAAGAAACTTCTTTTAGTTATTTCATATTTTTGCTCCTACTTGACTGCGCTTTAACAAGAAATATAACACACACAACTAAATTTCGCTAAGCTTCAATTATGTGTGTGCATACATTGTATGCCATACAACATTACTACATACATATTTATATAAGTCTGCATGCTCAAAAATTTTGTGCTCTCTTTGTGGTTTCGTTCAAGTAACAAACAATATATTTTTCCCTTGTTACTTCCCCCACAGCATCTATAACAGTGGTCTTCACAAAGAGAATCACACCTAAAATAAGAGTATTACACTGAAAAAAGTAATAGTGTCATTTAACTAAAATTTAAAAAAAGTTTTTTTCTTACATTCGAGAAGTGATTATTTTTTATTTATTTTTGTTGTTAAAAAATAAGAACAAGATATATATATATATATATGTGTATATATATATATTAGAAAATTATATACGGTTTTCGATTAAATTATTGAATATTTTCAGTTAAAAAAATTATATATGTGTATTATTCCTCATGAAATCTTAATGCAATTCAGGATGCTTTCTATCATAATGTCGCTTAAGATGAGAGGCAAACATATTCTTTATTACCTGATTACTTAAAAGGCACTCTGCTTTCTTCGATGTGTTCAAAGAAAACAAAAAAAAGATTTTCCCACTCAACATCCCACATTTTTATTAAATATTTTGTTTTAAAATGCTGTAAAAAAGTACATATATAATTATACGAAACATAAACATTCATAAATTTATATAGCTTGTTATCAACTTTTCAGTGTATCAAAAAATATTTTAGTTCTCTTTAAAAGATTTAAAACACAAAAACATCCGACACACTCCTACTCTGTTGAAAGCTTACAAGCTACTGGATTAGAGTTGTGTCGTTCCGGAACGACCTAGTTCCATTGAACGATTCACTAAAAGGAACGGTTCGGACTTTTACACCAGTTTCATTTCTTATCGTTCATCGTTCCGACAAAAGTCTTTTTAACATGGTGGTGTTATTATTACAACCACATATGCACAGAATAGTTGAAGGGTTTTTTATCATTAAGTTTGAGAGATTGCTTACAGATTTTATAAGTATTTACATGAAGTTTGACAGCAGTGCAGTATTTGCGACAAAGTTAATTGTTCATCAACACAGCATTTTAGACAACAATAGCTCACTTATTTTTGATAAATGGTTGATATTTTTGTGTAAAGATTGACATTTAACTAATGAATTATGTTTTTTAATAAATGTATACGGGCTATAATTTATTTTTTATTTATAATTAAAACAATGATTTGCTCAACACGAAAATATACATGTAAGCAAACAGCAATTCCTACACGTCAAAATACATTCCAGTTGGCATTTCTTAGGAGCGACAGAGAAGTTCTCTCGTTCATCGTTCATTCACTGTTCAAAATAAAATAGGAACGATGAACGAAATTAACGACCTAGTTCCTTTAATATTTCGGATCGTTCCGAACGATTTCCAAAAAGGAACTATTTTGCCCAACTCTATACTGAATGAAATGTTTGTTTCACACACATGATTGTGGTTGCAATCATAGAGTTCATATTCTGTGGTTGCCTGCATTGCTAATCTTTATTACATTATATTTTATTTTAAGTCTTGTACTGTATTTGGTGATATTGCTTTTATAATTCATGAAAAGCTATTTTTGCTTATTTTCCTGTCAAAAACTTGAGTAATTGTAATAAATTAACGACGTTATAAAATCTTTCATAAAAAAATCCATACACTTTGCTTTTATTGTGTTTAATGGCAATCATAATTGCAACCAAACATGAGGCACTTTCGGTAAGAACATGGTGTCTTTTCAATTGCGGCAAAGTTGTGGATACTCCATCTCAAGGTCCAGATCTATGCCCTATTCAAAATTTATGGGTTTATTTGAAAAATAGTATTTCCAAAGGGTATTTCAAGAACTAAATGGAGTTTAAAACAGTAATACGAGGGGAACGTGAGAAATTTCAGCGGAATATTTGGAAAAGAAAATTTTTTTCCATGAGAAGTCGTCTTACAAGCCGATTTAATACCAATGGGGCCAAAAAAAAATTATTTTTGTACAACTTAAAATCTTTCCTATTTTCTTACTATATAATACAAGGATGTAAAAACATTTTCTTGACAGAGAAATTTTTGAGTTTTTTTTTGCTTTCATGTAATTTTTGTGCTCTCACTTTTTAATTTTGCGTATAACTTACTACTATTTGTTCACTTAAATGTAAATAAAATGAAATCCATAACCAAAAATTTCATAATGCAAAGAAAAATAAAAATATTTATGATAAAAATCGAAATTTATAACGATTTTAACTATGTCAAAACATTTTCTTGACATACTGTATGTATTTTTTGTGAATAGAGTAGTGTTTACTTGTGTTTTCTTGTTCATTGCATTTGTGGTAGCAGCCAGCGATGAACAAGAACTAAATATACATACAAATTAAAGTTTTCACTTTTTAGTTAATTAAAAAAATAAATTTTCTTAGACGTCTATGCGTCTTTTTTTATTTTTATTTTTAAATCTAGTGAGTTAATCTTAATACAAATGTTAATACTTAACTGAGCTTATAATTCTGAAATATGTTGCTTAAATACTAGAAAATACATACTATCTTATCAACTAAATAATTGTAGGCAGTTACCTACATTTTAACATGATAAACCTTCTTTCTTTGTTTTCTTAAACAAGATTGATCATGTTTTATTCTGAGGGTGTTTACAAAAGAACATTTAGATAATGTGTTTACAATTTACAAGTACTTTTAGGTAAAGTGTCTTTGTTTCTTATGTTTGAACATGGTTTATTATCTTACAATTTAGAGAAAGTGTTTGTGTTATGAATCGTTGCTTATACCTACATACATAGTTATCGTTTATCTGTGAGGGTATTCTACTTATCGTTCTTAACTCTCCCCTTACTTAAAATGAATCGTCCCGATTTATATTTGTTTAATGTTTATTTCTTGTCTGATTTTTTCTAGTTCTCTATTATATAAAGCCTGAAGATTTTTTTGTGTCTTAATTTGCCTGAGGGTTATATAATACTTTGTTACCTTCAGTATAATATGTATAGATATTAATATGGTGATAATTATTAATGTTATATATAAGAAATATTTGATAGGGTGTCTTTCTATTGGGATTAAAAATTTCTTTAATGAATCAATGTTACTGAATGCGAATTCTGAAGAGGATGTCATTATTTTGATAATCTCTAAGTCATCGTTATGTTTGTCGTGTACAGCTTCTATTATTCTTTTATGAATGTTTATGTAAGTTATATTATTAATTATCACTTTGTCCGTATATTTTACTAATATAGTTCCTTTTACGAGTTTGTTGTTTACGGTATTTGTACCGTCCAAAAGAATGAATCCCTCGTCTATTTCTAGTAACGGATAATTATATTCTTGTATTATTATGCATTTAGCTTTCCTATTTTCTATTAATGGTTTAATACAGTCATCATTTATTTTGTTGATTTTACAAATATTTTTGCTCAAGTAATTTTTACAGTTATTTACTCTCGTATAAATATTATTGCAGAGAGCAATTTCTTTGTCGGTGGATACTTTTCCATGTTTAATACTTATTGGTGTAAATTTAAACAATTGGCAGTAGTTATTTATAAGTGGATACTTATAGATATTGATGAAGGTGTCATTACTTCTTGCAATATAAATGTCAGAATATTCCAATATATTTATAATTGGTATGAACGATAATTTCTGTTCTGATACTTCCTTTACATCGTCCAAGCTTAGTGATTCTGCTAGATATTCGTTACTTTTAGCAGCGTTTATAGTTCTTACTAATGTTAATAGTTGTTCATGAATTTGTTCGAGCAGGATGTGGCTTTCTGTTATTTGGCCTTGCATGGAATCCAGTAACTTTTCAAATCTGGAGTTAATGAATTTTTGTTTTTCATTATTTTCAATTAAGGCATTTATTTTCGTTTCTATTTGAATTACGTCATCATGGTCTGGTATACCAGTGATAAACTTCAGTGTGGATCCTAAGAAATTTAGTCCTCGTTTCTCAATTCTATGTTGATTAAGTTGGTCAATTAATATATCTATTTTTTTTATCCAGATGTGTTCTTCTATGGTAAAGTAAGAATATTTGTTACGTATTCCTTCATATGTCGTATAGATTCTTGTTAAGTTGGTTACATGGAATAAATACGCGAACTTGTCAAATAGGAATACGTCATCTGTTCTTGTTAAAATAAACTTTTTATTTGTTACGTCTTCGATTTCAGTTATTGCTTCTGGTGTCTGGAATGATATTGCCAGTGCGACTAATATCAGGTATACTTGGTTCATTTTTGTTAATTGTCGTATTTTTTATATTATTTTTATGTATAATTTTTCCTCCTTGAGTTAAAATCGTGTCCCCGCGGTCTTCCTTAACAATTTCTTTTTTGTATCTGGGCAAATTCTTGTTTCTGATTCCTGTGATTTTTACCAGGATTTGTGTACCTTCTTCAAATATTCGGTGTTTTGCTTTCTTATTCAGTCTTTCTAATACTTTATTTGATGCTTGTCGTAATTTTCTTATGATTTCTTCCTTGTTGAATTTTATTGTTCCAAAATATACTTCCCTAGGCCTATATCCTGTTACGGAGTGTATTGAATTGTTAAGCTCCTTGATGGCTTTGAATATTTCGTCTTTTGTTGTTGATGAATTCTTTATTTTGAAAATACGCGTTAGCTCACTTATAGAGTTATGAGCTCTTTCTACTTGTCCGTTTGCTGATGAGCGATGAACTGGTGTCTCTATTTTTCGCACATTATGCTTTATACACATCTGTTTGAATGCTGGCGTGATAAAACTTGCTTCGTTATCGGTCATGAGTCGTTTGCAATCAGGAAAGTTATTAGTAATTATTTCTTCCATCTTATTCTCTATATTAGCTTTAGTGCTAAGTTCGTGAGCGACTATATATTTGGAAAACTTATCTATGGTTACTAAATAAGTGACTTTATCATTGTAGTAAATATCTGCATGTATGTATTCCCTAGGTTGTGTTGGTATGTCTGAATCGCGAAGTGGTTCTTTAGTTGGATTTCTTTCATAACGTCCAAATAAACAAGCGGAACAATGGTTATTAAATTGCTTGGCATCTTTCTTTATGCTTGGCCAATAATATTTTTCAAGTATTTCTTTTGTTATATTATTAAAGCTCCTATGGGCTCTATTGTGGGTTTCTTCTATTATATGGAGTTGTTCATTTCTGTCTATTATATCTTTCAGTTTCTTTGGCGTATGTATGAAATGATTACCGACAAATGTTTGTTTTATTATTTCTGCGCATTTGTATAAGTCTTCTGTATTCATATGTATAGCTATGACTCTGTTGGGCTGCAGTATTTTCTTTAATTCGATTATAAGATCGTCGTTATTCATAAAATTGATAGTATGACGTATTTTATTAGAAAAAATAGTTCGTGTTCTTGTTTCAGTAAGGTTTGGTGTTGGTACGAGTTCTAGTTGTATGCCGTATGTATTGAAGGGTTGTGTAACAGTTTTTATTATCTCACTAGCGGAACTTTCGGCGGAATGTGTAGTGTCGATGGATGAAGTATTGATTATTTGTCGAGACAAGGAGTCGGCTACAACATTTTGTGTTCCTGGCTTATATTTGATTTTCGCGCCATAGTCTTCTATGATAGACTTCCAGCGTTTTAGTTTGTGATTTGGATTTTTTTCGGAGATTGCGTAGGTGAGTGACTGGTGGTCAGTAAAAATAGTTAAATCGGCTATGCCATAAATGTAATTTCTTAATTTCTGTAATGACCATATAATTGCCAATAATTCTTTCTCATTAGTACTATAGTTTTGTTCTGTACTACTCAATGTGCGAGATAAAAAATATATTGGGTTCTTATTTTGGCTTAATACTGCTCCAATAGCTATGTTGGATGCATCTGTAGTAAGCTCAAAAGGTTTTTCGTAATCAGGTTGAAATAATTCGACCTGTTCTTTCAGTTTTGATTTTAACGTATCTACAGCATCAATGGCTGCTTGGTCTAAGTAAATTTTTGTGTTATTACTTTTATTCTTGCCTATATGGGCATTTTCTCCTTTTAAATGAACCGTTAATGGTTTCGTAATTTGTGCATAATTTTGTACAAATCTCCTATAATATCCAGTTAATCCTAGAAAACCTCGTAAATCCTTGAGTGTAGTGGGAATGGGAAATTTCTCAATAGCTTTTATTTTCTCGGGGTCTGTTGTTATTTTATTATGTTTAATAATATGACCTAGATATTCTACTTCAGTCATAAAAAATTTAGATTTTTCGTCCGAAATTTTAAGAGTGGCTTGATTTAAGGCATTAAACACCATGTGTATGTGTTTCATATGTTCTTCTAAAGAAGATGAAAAAATTAAAACATCGTCGATGTAGACGTACACGAATTTCCCTATGAATTCTCTAAGTATGTCATCTACACAACGTTGGAAAATAGATGGAGCGTGTTTTAAACCGAAAGGCATACGTACAAATTCGTATTTACCTCCATTAACGCAAAAAGCTGTTTTTTCTCTATCCTCCTTTTTTATTTTTATCTGGTGAAAACCAGATTCTAAATCTAGCGTGGTGAAGTATTTGGCATTTCCTAAGTTTTGTAATGTAACATTGACATCAGGTATGATGTATCTATCTGTTACAGTATGCTCATTAAGTTTTCTAAAATCTATGACCATTCGTCGTTTTGGTTTCCCGTGTTTGTCTAATCCTTTCTTGTGTACGGTCAACATTGGTGAGTTATAAGGGCTATAGCTTTTTTGTATAATCCCTTGCTCTAGTAGGTTCTTTATTTCTTCATTCACGAATTCGGTATCATTTAAATTGCCTGGATATTGTTTAGTCCAGATTGGTTCTTTAGTTGTTGTTCTAATGCTAGCTTCTATGGCTGTTGTGAATGGTAAAGGTCCTATTTTATTATTTTGTTTCATAAGTTCGTTAATCTCTAATTCGTATTTTTTATCTCCTATGGAGTAGTTTATTTTTTGTATTTTTTTGGGGACTATAAACAATTTTTTTCCAATGTCTATGACTGCTTCTAATTGTGTTATGCCCTCAACTCCTAACATTAAGTCGTAGTCGTCATTAGTTTGTAATTCAAAAAATTCTAATTCCTTCTTTAATACACTTATTTTTTGTTTGTAATTTAATATCGATTCACCGTGCATGGTAATCATTCTAAATGGTTTAGTCTTAATTCTATTACCTAAAACTAAGTTTTTATTAATATAGTTATGGGTTGCACCGCAATCAATGAAAATTTTATATTCTTTGTTACCCTCATCTTTCAAAAAAATATAGTACAACCCGTCTATTAGTTTAAATTCTTATATATACTGTTATTAGAAAATGAATTGCTACCTTTTTGTGCTGTAATGCTGGTATTATCGTCTTCTTGATGATTTGTTTGTATTCGGTTGTTCCTCTGTATTTTATATTGTTGTTGAAAATTACCGCTTTGGTTTCTCATTCTTTTCCAGGGTTGACTATGGAAACCTTGTTGTGGTAGTTGTTTGGTGTTGCCCGAAGATGTATCCATTGGCTCTGGTTTAGGAACATTCTGATGTTGCCAATTTGGTCGTTGTAAGTTGAATGGTTCGTACGACGGACGTCTAAAGTTGTTATTTTGTTTGTTGAACTGTAGTTGGTCTTTCTGGTGAGGTTGTAATCTGCTTTCATTGGATGTCTTTCCTAGTTGAAAGTTCCTATGGGTGTTGTCATGCTCAATTGTCTGTGCTATGGCATAGGCGTGCTCCAAATCTCTAATGGGATTTCCATATAGTGTTGATCGTATGAATTCATTATGAATTCCATTCTTAAATGTCCTTACTGCGTCTTCCATAGCGTGTGCAGTCATGCATTTTATGGATTCAGGTGGGTCTCCAGACATGGATATTTTTGCTGTGACGACAGTTAGGGCTTTACTTACGTCGTCGTGAAATTCGGATAAGGTTTTTCTCCCTTGAGTTAATTTAGTTAACTCATCTTTGAGTACATACAGTGGACGTTGGTCACAATATGTGTAGTCCAATCTGTTTATTATGGCCTCAAAATTAAAAATGGTGTTGTGGTTCAATAAAATGTCGGCAGCAGGGCCGAATATATTTTGTCTGAATCTTTTCATTAAAAGTATTGTAACTGTTTTTCACTTAATCCTTTTTATGAGGATTTAAAAAATTTTTAAAGTTTTCACTATGTGACTTAATCCTTTTTTGACAAGGAGGTTTGGTCCGCTCTCTTAGAGTAACAAAGTATATGCTACTCCTGGCAGGATCGCCAATTAAAGTTTTCACTTTTTAGTTAATTAAAAAAATAAATTTTCTTAGACGTCTATGCGTCTTTTTTTATTTTTATTTTTAAATCTAGTGAGTTAATCTTAATACAAATGTTAATACTTAACTGAGCTTATAATTCTGAAATATGTTGCTTAAATACTAGAAAATACATACTATCTTATCAACTAAATAATTGTAGGCAGTTACCTACATTTTAACATGATAAACCTTCTTTCTTTGTTTTCTTAAACAAGATTGATCATGTTTTATTCTGAGGGTGTTTACAAAAGAACATTTAGATAATGTGTTTACAATTTACAAGTACTTTTAGGTAAAGTGTCTTTGTTTCTTATGTTTGAACATGGTTTATTATCTTACAATTTAGAGAAAGTGTTTGTGTTATGAATCGTTGCTTATACCTACATAGTTATCGTTTATCTGTGAGGGTATTCTACTTATCGTTCTTAACTTACATACATACATACATATAGATGAGTATAGAACATTGATCATCAAAAGGCAGTGTTGCCGAATCGCGGGTAATTACCCGAATCAGGTGTAATTTTTATGTGCATGTGTAGCGCGTGGGTAATTGCACTCAGGTGTAGTTCACGGGTAATTTGAAATTCTTTTGTTTTATATAATAAATATATATTATATAAATTATCGTCTGATACCGTTGCTGCAATTTTATTATTTAAAGAAGGTACCTATACAGAAAAACTGCAATAATAATTTTAAACCTCTCCTAAGGAATAGTAATAAAAATTTAAGTTCAAATGACCTTATTAGTTTAAGATTTTTATGTTGCTTTTTATTACAGTTAATTTTTTTTTGTATATTTCTCTTTAATTACTGTATAGTATAATAAATATTGAATTTCTTTTATTGTATCAATTTGCTGTTTGTAACAGACTTTTATGAAATAAAATAGTTATGAAAAACGTATTGTTTGTTGTGTGTTTAGCTGGTATATATCGAGAGCCTATATACGTCAACTCAAAAAAAGCAAATTTTTCAGTAGAGCAAAAAAACTAGTTAATTCTCGCATTATTGTAAAAATAAATTATGAGCCTTCCATAGTATGTTTTAAATATGCTTGCTAATTATAGGTCTGCATAAAAATTATTTTGCAATGGTTTGCGTATTTTTTTGAGATAGCATATTTAGTCGATCAAAAAACAAGTATTTTTTTATAGTTAGGAATTTTGTCAGAAAAAAATATGATATTTTTGAATATATTTATTTTTAATCAATTTGAGAAATATTTTACTCAATAATAGATGTAAGAATTCAAAATCTAAGCCTGACTGAAAGCCTCCTTCATCTCGAGGTGGTAAGCTTTGACACTCTCTAACTTAACCTCTATTGTAGAAAGGTCACTCCAAATTTTCAATTTCGAAAGCTTACATCATTGACTATAATCGGTCCATACATAATATTTCAATTTGATTGACAGTTTAAAAGTTATACATATATTACCAATTCTTTTATCGGAACCCCTATGTACTATTCATAGGATATCAAAATCTTTACCTGATTCGTGTTCAACATGCCAAATGCAATAAGATGTGAGGTAGATTTATAATAAACTACTTTTTTTAAGTTTGGAAATTTACATTAGAGTTAGCATTTATTTTCACAAAAAATAAACTATACTTTGAGATAGCAGAATAAAAAAATTATACAAAACGACAAAAAATGATTTTTGTGATTGAAATTTATATTACAGATGAATATTACATAGGGGAGCTTTATGACATCGGAAACTCATATTGACCAAATTTGAGTTGACGTATTTTGAATATATGTTCTCGATATGTTGCATTTCATTCGGCTGATACCGAGTCATAAGTATACCTTAAACAAGATTTTTGAAATGCGTCAAATCTTTATTTTAATATTGGGTGTAATTCCGTTCAAATCGGGTAATTTTGGCTCCTTCCAGGTGTAATTTTGAATATACATTTTGGTAACACTGTCAAAAGGCCGCCCGTGGGCACTTTGTTATGCTCTTTTTTACATGCACATTCGTACAAGCATGCAATTTGCTCTCTTTTACATTACATATGTATGTGTTTGCTTATCATTGGTATAGAAGCAAAGCACATAAACAGTAAAGCAAAACGTTGAAAACATTTAGTTCATAGACATTTAGTTCATAGACTGTGTGTCATTGTGTGTCTTAGCTCTTAGTTCCAAAATTGAACTAGTTCAAAAATTGAACTAGAGATCGTAAAACAATTGAACTAGTTCACTTAGTTCAAAGTACTGAATAGTTCATTTGAACTAGTTCGTTCATGAACTACACAAGACTATTGATGGAGAGGTTGTGGACAATTCGTGGAGTATTTGCGCTGAATTTCTTTTTCCCGATGATCTAAGTTCCATTTCTGCCGCCATTACCAACTGCTCAGTGTTGGTGTCAGCCCTCAACTCCTTAGCTTTTCGTTTTTTTTAACGCAAGGAACTTTCAGAAAACTCTAATTTTGGCCTTCCTTTATTATTACTGCTTTTGTGAAGAGTAGAGGGCCCAACATCAAGAACACAATTTGAAAAGTGCTGAAGTTGTGATAACCAATTGGAGTGATATTTTAAAAAACGGGTCATCGTTCGATGCGATTGTACCCATCTTAAATTTATTTCACAACATAAATTTTTCACTTCAATTTTAACTTTGTGTAGTCTACATCCTTGCCAATTTTACTCAAAATAAGATTAAGCAATGTACATTATCTGTCCTCTTTCTTGCTTTTCAACCACTCCTCAAATAACACAATCCTCGGAACAGCCATATTTAAAATTCGAAAAATAAAAATGAGGCAATTATGGCCAAACTTTTACTTCAGATTCTGATACTGGGACATCTACTTGTTATGTTAGTAACAAACATAACATCGAACACCATCCAACTCGTTATTTTTTTTTCAAATGAAAAAATATATTATCTTTTTTTTACACAATTTTATGGAATATTTTTTTAATGCATAACAAACTTAGAGATGAAGTATAAAAACTTACCAATTTTATAACAAATTATCAACGTTTTCAAAGGTTGAAGACAAATATTTAATATCTTATTCTGACAAAAAGTGGCACTGTTTAAAAACTCACAAAAATAAAGCGAATATTTCACGTGTTATTACACTTGCTGCAAGAATGCATGATTGATAACGGTTCTCAAAGTTGTTGTTGTTCTTATTTTTCTTTACCTTGCATATTCGTAACAGCTGTGTAGTTGTCTAATAAATACGTGAAAATCATTGCCATATCATAAGTTTTTATTTTTAATTTTTGGCACGCCAAACCTGTAAAAAGTCACACTGTGCGTCTGCTCGATTTTGCTGATTTCCAATACCAACCTAATTTGGACCATTTCTGATACACCAGTCCAAGAACGAAGTCTCTAGCTTTTCTGGGAGCTCCGGAAAATCGATTTCACGTACAAACAGACGGACATCGCTTATTCGTCTTCCCTATGCATAAGGATCCAGAATATATATTCTTTATGGGTCGCTTATTGATATTATAGAAATTACCAATGGAATGGCAAACCTATACACACCCTTTTACCATTTTTTAGTAAAGGGTATAAGTTATACTGCCAGAATGATGATTTTTATCATATTTTTGATGATTTTTGGACCAAGATATGATTTTAAGTTTTTTGTTCTCGAATGATGATTTTTAATTTCGCAAATTATGATTTTTACTTTTAATAAATACACATGTATGTACAATTTTCTTTGTTGCTCTAGAATGTTTATCAATAGCTACATATACCTATAAAGAAAACATTTTTGTTCCAGCGAAAATATTCGTCTACATGGAAACAGGTTGGTAAGGGGCAGAGATCACAACTCTCCCTCCTCTTCTGGGGTCATTTAAAAAAAAAGAATAAGAAAACATCACTTTACAAAAAGAAAAAAGTCATCTTAGAGAAGTGACGAAAAATCGGTCCGGAATATATTCAAATCTTGCAAAAATGTATACCAAATCATTTAAAAGAAGTCATTCGTCGCCAAGGAAAACCAATTTGCCCCTAAGACAACTCTACATCAATGATGCAAAATGTGGCACAATTGGGCTATTTGTGGCACTTTTAGATGTTTGATGGCACTGTGGTACTCTCTAGTATATTTTGGCCCTTTCAGCTCAAAATTCCACTAATTCCTTCAAACCTTTGAGTACACTTTTTAACTGAGTTTTCTTCGTTTTAAAAAATACTTTTATTTTTGGAGATTTTTATTAAAACTGGTTTCCGAAATCTGCGCCAGATCATGTTTTGAGTGGGGAAACCAATAGTATTAAACCACTTGCTATTAAACTTTTTCAAAAGGAAACAGAACAAGTAAATAATGAATATAGGGCA
Source organism: Tachina lurida (assembly GCA_944452675.1). Taxonomy (NCBI): domain Eukaryota; kingdom Metazoa; phylum Arthropoda; class Insecta; order Diptera; family Tachinidae; genus Tachina; species Tachina lurida. The sequence goes on from OX101754.1 coordinate 78,479,416, forward strand.
ATATCGCAAGTTCCAGAATTTAAAAAGCTCAAAGATTTAAGTAGAAGTAAAATTTCCAAAAGGATTTCTACCATCAAAAATCGTTTAGGTAAACCTTTGTATATAAATTTATACAGAATTATTCAAGGAACTCTTTCTATTCACCAATCCTCACCATGTGTGGACTGAAAATTTATATTGAAATAAACAATAAAGTTTTAATAGAAGAAATCGTCGTCATGTAAAAAATACTGTGTCATATTTAATATAATTAAGAAAAATTAATGAAATCTAGTTCTAATAATTGTTATGATGAAGATATTTTAAAACTTAACACAAAAAAAAGCTTTTGAACGGGGGTAAATTGAGGAACTATTGTCTTAGTCCAGTAGTTTAGAGATTATGCTTAATAAAATTAAAATTACATAAATAATGTTTTTTAACTAAAATTTAGTTTTTTAAGCAACATACATACATATAAAATATGTATTTACTTTAACTTAACAAAAAATGCTTTAAACAAATTTAACTTTTGTCGCTAATTTCTGTTTTTGGTCTAAACAAAATAAATCACATATTACTAATACATGCTTTTGCTTTTATTTAAATTAAAAGATTATAGTCGAGCACATTAAAAACTTTTTTTAGCCCTAACGATTTAAAAGGGCCAAAACTCGTTTAAATCATTAATTTGGCCCTAAACCAAAAAACCCAAAATTCATCACTCCTGTACATACCTTATATGATAAGAACATTGGCAATGTCGAATACTTTTTTGTTTGAATTTCTTAACTAATTTTTCATTTAATGCAATTTTGATATAAGTTACTTTAATGATCTCATTTTTTTATTGAATTCAATTTGAAAATGCTTTCTAAATTAGTAAATAGCTTTTTATTGATGAAAACAAAATAAAATTGGTGTATGTCGTATAGTTTTTTTTTTGTCCGCTGTAAATATGTCAATTGTTACTTTTTTTATTTGAAAAAAAAAATTGGACTTGTGATGATTTTTTTCTTCAAAATATGATTTTCTTTCCGACAAATGATGATTTTCTTCGCAAAACTTCTGGCAGCCCTGGGTATAACAACAATGTAATAAGATATATTATAGGGACAACAAAGAGAAGAATAGAAACAGGAATAAATAGCTGAACATGCAGCAGATATTGAAAAGGTTAGAGAAAGCACAGGTCTATCCCAACATATAAATGAGAGTGGACACAATATATGCTTTAAAAATGTCAACATATTAGACAGAGAAACTAAACATAATAAAATATACACTCTGGAAAGTTTAAGAATACAGGAACGGATCAATAAAACTTCGAACAACAAAGAAGACAAGGACAACATTAAATTACAATATTGAATTGCAATACAGTCTGATTAATCTGTGATAGGAAACTAAATTGTGATAGATTATAATTATAATTAAAATTTTTATTATACAATTTAATTACATTAATTATTAAAAAATGTTGTGATATCTAATTTTAATTTTATTTAATGACAATTTTATATTATGCCCGTGATGTCCAGTTTTATTTACATATAAATTTTCATAATAATATGTAAAAATTCATAAAGCCTGTAAGGCCCAATTCATACGAGGATTTAAAAATCTTGTTTTATTTTTGATTCTCTTTAAAAGTTGCTTACAAAAACATTTTCAATTCGTACGATGATTTTTTCCATGTTTCTAGTTTTATTTTTTTTTTCTTCCAAAAAATATATCAGTGTTGCCAGTAGATTTTTAAAAATACCGTTTTTCCCTACAGAAATTATCTTATAATACAAATCTAACAAACAGCTATATTTGAGATTTCTCCACTATTTTCTAATTCCTAAGGTGCCTGCCAAGGCCTATTTATCAGGTCAACGCAACTCTACAAAAACACAGCAATACAAAAAACAAGTTTATGTTTAAGTTGTCAGAAACACACACAAACATGAACTAAAGTATATGGTGCAAATAACTTTTGACAGCTCAAACAAGAAAACAAACCATAAAAACAAAAATCATAGTGAGAGTTGCGTTGACCTGATAAATAGGCCTTGGTGCCTGCCATTAAATAAATGTCGAAGTAATTTTGAGCAAAAACAAATTTTGAATAGGTTTATGAGTAAAAATATATGCTAACAGCCGTATTCATAAAATTTTTAAACAGCATTTCATAAGTTGTTTAAGCAATATTTGCTAAAATTGTATTCATATTAGATTTTTAGCTTAAAAAACGTTTTTTAAACCTTGCGTAAATCAGCAAATTTTAAAATTGACAACCCCCATGTTTAAACCAATTTTAAGATGTTGTTGTTGTAATTTTGCTTTGCTTGTGTGTATGTATGTATGTACTTACATATGTATATGTCAGTGTTGTTTAGAAAAACAATTTAATTATTTTATAGAAACTATTGCCGAAATATTAAATGGACTCCAAAAGAATATTTAAAAGAAAAGGAGCGATTCACTTTCCATTCTGTCATTATTTTCTAACTTTATGTGTTAACAAAAATAATAATAATAATAGAAAATTAACTAGTGATGTATACACACACAAAACAAATAAAATAAAACTCGTTATTCTAGTGCTTCTTAATTTGCAATAACAAGATTTATATAAAAAGCACTTTTTAGTAAGATTCGTTGTGAACTGCTTTAATTTTTTATTAAATAGGTACAAGTTGAAACACATTTTTTATTTTATATAAACAATATTTCTCTGAAAGCCGACAAACAAACAATTATAAACACGGGTACTTTGTGAATTAATGAGGTAGTTTACACGAGACTAATTTTTATGCGGCACAATTTTTGTTTTTTTAAGAACACACGAGACTAATTCATCCGACATAAAAATGTATACGTATTCACAGTTTTGTGTGTGTTAGTGTTTTTCGTATTCATTTAACATTTGCAGCTTTTTAAGTTGTGTGTATTGGTTTTGTGCTGCTAATGCGGGGTTGTAGCTGGTTGAAAAATTATGCCAAACACAAAACCCCTCTCTTTGCCTCTCTCACCAACAAACTGGCATGTTATGCCAGCACAATTAATCCCGTGTAAATCAGCGCAATAATCGCTGTTGTGCAGAACTAAGATGCAAGTGACAAATAAAGAATACAGGGTTGCCACGATATTTATAGAAAATCAAGTTAATTGATATTTAATTTTATATATTTAAAAAACCTTATTTAGCCTTAAAATGTTTTTTAACTAATAAGCTTTTTAAACCTCAATCTACTTTTTTTATGAATACGGCTGTAAGTATAGATCTTTTTATATTTATACACAAAAAATTCAATCTGAGAATAAAAAATACCCATGTTTTGGCCAATATAAAATATTTGTCCGATATTCCCTACACTCCTATAAATACCAGTATGTAGTGATTTCACCTTACTTCTGGCAACACTGTTTTGTATTATAAAGCTGTTGTCACATTGAAGAAACAAAATAAAGCAACATAACAAAAATTAAAATGTGTGTAAAGGAAAATTGAAAAAAAAACTCGGAGAACGGAATAGTATATGAATTTTTTCTATCCCTTTTGCTTTTCTATACCGTTCGCCAAAAAAAATCAACGTGTGAATTATATGCCCTAATTCACACGTTGATTTTTCAATGATTTTTTGAAACACGATTTTTGTAGTTTGTAGGCGAACTGTATAGAAAAGCAAAGGGGGTAGAAAAAAAATCACATTTTCCGTTCTCCGAGTTTTTTTTCAAATTTTCTTTACACATATTTTAATTTTTGGTATGTTGCTTTATTTTATTTTTTCATTGAATGTGACAACAGCTCTTTTTTAATAGAAAACAGTGTTACCTGTAGGTATTTTTGTCGCTAATATAGGAGTATAGGGAATATCGGACAAATATTTTATTTTGGGCAAAATTTAGGTATTTTGTATTCTCACATTGCATTTTTTGTGCATAAATGTAAAAATAACTATACGCAAAATATATTTTTGCTCCGTTTAAAAATGTGTTTTTGCTCGTAATTATATAGACTTTTATCTAATTATTTTGGTGTCGCAGTGCCTGTATTTCGATAGGATCTTCCCTCTATTCTTCTAATGCCAAGCACCCCAGGAAATAGGAAATGAGCATCTATAAAACAATGATTTAATAATTATGGATATTACTTACAGCTATTTAACTTAAATCTTAATAAACTCCATGATTGGAGAAAACCCAAATATAGATATGTGTTATATTTGTATTATAAGGTAATTTCTGAAAAACTGTAGAAAACTATGCATTAATTTCGAAGGCAGAAGTAGTCACTTTGAATAATTTAATACAAAAGAATTACATATATACAGACCTATGTCAAGTTTTAAGTTTACCTACTGTAGCTCCAAATATTCAGAAGAAATAATTTTGGTTTACAAAAGGTTTACAAAACAAATTTTTTAACATGTAGGGAAAAACGAATTTTCTTTTAAATCTAATGGCAACACTGATACAATTTTTAGAAGAAAAAAAATCAAAACTAGAAACATGGAAAAAATCATCGTATGAATGTAAAATGTTTTTGGAAGCAACTTTTAAAGAGAATCAAAAATAAAACAAGATTTTTAAATCATCGTATGAATTGGGCCTATGTATGTAAGTTTCATGTATACATAAATACATATACATACATACATACATATTATAAAATTTATTTGTCAGATTTAAATAAAGAAAGCTTCAGAAGAAGTTGGAAAAAAGCCAACGAAACGTCAAGCAAACAAAGATGTTAAAAAACATCCACACATCGAAAAATAAATTGTTTTATTTAAAAATTTAAAACAAAAATTGACCAAGGATTAGCCTAGGGAAACCCCCACCAATACTTAAAAACTAAGAATTTCGAATATTTGGAAGGCGAGTCTGATTCTGTATTAAATGATTTTAGTTATTTTGGATTTAATTTCGAAGAAGCAATATTGCAAAATCTGAGTTACTAAAAAAATTAATTGTATTTACTAATCCATTCATCGACCTTTATTAAAATTTAATTTAAATTTGATAATACTATAACTTAGCGCACTTTGAGAAGTGGAATAGCGCGTTTGGGTTATAAATAGTTGGCATCGCTGGTCTCTCTCTTTGAATTGATCATTAAACATTTTTTTTCAATACAGAAGAAAAGGTCGCTCACGCTTGGACGTTTAAAATCGTAGTATATTTAAAAGGGTTTTAAATTTAATACGAACTTTAAATTCCGCTGCTGTTAATAACATCTTGAGTATATGGTCTAGCTACTCCTCCCATATTTGTGCAGCAATACTTTGCAAATTTATTCTGTAAAGTATTTATGAATTAAATAAATAAATAGTTCTGCCTTAAAATGTAGGTTATAACATGTGCATCAATTTTAAATCAGATTCGTAATTTTGAAGAGCACCCGCTACAAGCACGTAAGTTCACCTCTTCATAAATATTAGCAAACATAAATAAATAAAGATGAAATTCCTTGCAATAATTAAGATTAAAAGAGCATATTTGCATATGGAATTATATTTTATCATATAGTTTTATTTTTAAACCCCGACCAAAATAGGGGAGTCTACGTACAGACCAAACGGCTGGACCGATTTTGATTTAGTTTTGAAGAAAATCGGTACGGCCATTTAGAAGATATCACATCTTTTCTAGATATATCGGGGATTTTTTACATTTTTGTTATAATTCAACTTAAAAATATAATCGTTTGCATTTTAAAATATAATCAATCAGTTCCTTTTAAAGTAAAAATAGTATTTAAATTTAACTGCAAAAAAGACCAAACTTAAATTTGTTTGTAAATGCGAAAATAATATGTATAATAATAAAATTTTATGTATTGACAGCACCATAAGTGACAACATAAGTATATATGTATAAAAGTTAACTAACATAGACGCCTGGGTTGAAGTAGAGGATTTTATTAAATCCGATATTAACATAACTTGCAGTTTGCAGTTCTCCCCTAATAGTTCGAAGTCTCGATATATCCGCCTGAATCAGTTTGAGCATTTCTTCAAACGATGTGTTGTACGCATGTTTGGCCATGGTGTCCACAAAGCTCTGGATATACCAAGAGCCATCTTCAACATCACGATGAGCCACGAAACCAGCTGTTGTAGCGTAGCATTTGATGACATCCGACAATTGAGCAATATTATTTATTGAACGTTTAATAGGACCAATACCTTCAGTTTGTGTTTTAGTCATAACGGTAACGCCTTTATCTGATATTTCACCACGACAATAGGGATAAATGAAAATTTTCGGCTTGCCTACAAGTTGAGTACAATTTTCATGATAGAAACGTTTTTCAATTTCTTCCACCTTTACGACAGAGCCATCGGTAAAAGTAATTAATTGCACACCATCGACTAATATGCCGTGCGTCATCAATGCCATGACAAAACATTCCGTGTTTTTTACTTCATCTAATCTCAATAACTCATCAAGTAATTCAAAAAACTTCTGTTGCGAGAGATTTTTGTAGGCATATAATTTAAATCCGAGCTGTTTAAATAGCGACAAAAGGGAATGTGCATCTTCATCTGCTCCTAGACGCGGCTCGTCCGTAGGAAAATCTACTATATTTACCATAAAGAAAACACCGCGATTACTTCTGCTCTCCATTGGATATGTGTCAATACTAGCATGTTTAGTAATTCCTTTTGCCCTGTGTACATTAACATTTTTCTTAGGTCGAATTGCATCTTGATATATGTGTAAAGTTATGTCTTTATCACTAGAAAGAGTGCGCGAAAGCTGTAAGAAATAAATAAATCAATTAGTAAAAAAGGACATACATACATATCTATGTATATAGTATGACATTTTCCGTTTATATATACTACATAGGTCTTATTTGTGTAGTTTTCATGAATAATACCTATGTTATATATTTCTCATTTCGAGTTTATGATGTCAAATTGTTATATTTTGAATGCCTTTTAAAAACGTCTAAGAAAACTTTGAAAAATATGTATTTATGTATGTACAAAAAACAACAACACGACTTCAAAAATAACTTTTTTTTGGCTCTACTGAAAAGATTCGATTTTTGGACATGCGCTGATATTCATGAAACCACAGATTTGTATCTGCCTTCTATAGAAAGGCAGGTTTTAAAACTCTGTTTTTTCACAATACGGTTGTCGGTTTTTTCAAAATTTGGTTTTTTAGAATATCGAATAGTCCGGTTTTTTCACAATTTAAAAACTGGTATTCGACTACTTTTCGATTTGTATATTTTGCAATAAAATTAGTTTTTACTATATTAAAACTTAGACCAACGTGTTTTGTTGATTTTCCTAAGTATTTTTTTTTCGGTGTAAAAGTTCTAGGCGTTTTTTGGGCATGGCAACACTTACTGAAACATGAAATTAAAATGAAATTATTTTATGAGGTGGTAGCAGACCTTATGGTGTGCAATGAATGTCAAAATCCATTTGTAAAAAGTGTTTTTTAGTTTTTTTGACATTTTGCTTCATATTTTATATAGAGGTACATATCCACCTTGTTCCGCTTGAAACAAATGGTTAGAATTTGTTTTTTAATTTAAAACGTGCATATTATTTGAAATTCACTTTAACGAGATCGAACCTACAAAAATAAATAAATTCAGTTAAAGTTAGTTTAAGCGATTTTTTCGGTTTTTTTAATTTTGGCGATTTTTCCGGTTTTTCGTGATTTATTTTAGTTTTAGAATTTTTTTTAATTTGGCGCTTTTTTTTTTGGTTTGGCGATTTTTTTTAGGTTTTTGGCGAGTTTTTTCGGTTTGGTGATTTTATAGTTTGGAATTTTTTAGTTTTACCGTTTTTGAAAATTTGGCTCTTACGGTTTCCAAGATACTGCAAGTTGTCCAAATTACATAGTCAAAATTACATTAACTGATAGAACACCCTTTAATTTAATTTTTTTTTATTTGAATGTTAATTGTTATAGTCTGTATAAAAATAACCTTAGGGCCAAATTTACAGTCATTAGTTAATTATTAGTAAACTAAAATGATAACTATTGTTTAACTAATACTTCATATTCACAGGGCATTGTTAAATAAAATGAGCAAAGAATGGTAACCCTTTCAAACAATTAAGTTTCATTAACGGCAGCATATGGTTTTTGTTTACATTTGTTATATTATTTCTTAAAAATGGATAAAACACTTCTCGCTCGTCTAACTTTATCGTGCAATATATTGAATTAGTGCTAAAATTGGTTCGGAAAAACCAAAATATAATAGAAAATAAAATAAAAAGAATGTGTTACAGCTAAATACAAAGAATATGCTTGACAACGTATGTGTGAAATGTGTATAAAATTTTTCACAAAACAACAATACTAAAAAAGCTTACAACGAATCAGCTGTTGTCTAACTATTTGTTAATCAATGACATTTTGCGGTTTAACTAATTGTAAACAAAGAGCTGTGAGTCAAATATTATTGGTTAAACTATTGCTATTAGTTAACCAATGACTTTGAATTTGGCCCTAACTTTACAAATTTCAAGTGTATATACATACAGTGAACAAAGAAAAAACTTGTACAGCAAACGCTCCGCTCTTCTAATCAAAATATCTCTGTTGCTTTGTAAGATTTTAAGATAAAACCAAAAGCAGTTTCAAGACAAATTAATAAGCTTTCTATAGAAATCTTTAATTTTATTAAGAAATTTATTTTAATACTAAAAAAATAACCTAACATAAAATAACACTATTTTCAAGAGCCAAAAAAAAACTTGTACACTAACTCTTCTTTCAGGAAGGAGCTATGAAATAAGGAATACACTAAAAATTAGTACTAAATGTGGCCACGTCTAGCATCTAATAGATTATTTTCATAGAATGAACTGGGTTTTTGGTAATTTTGGGAGCTATATGGTCCAATATGCCCTGGAGAGCACTTTTGAGTTAATTCTTACACATAATCTACAGCTCGCGTAATTTTTTGTTCACATACGCCCACAGAATTTCATTTGTACTAAAGCCAAGGATCTAGAAAGGATGTGCCTGCAATTTTTTTTCCATTGAATGGAAGCCATTCTCTTATTATTGAAGACGAATGTTTCGGGTATTTAACTCTAACTAGTCTCCACTTACATTTAATTTGGCAGCTAACTGTGCTAAATTATCTCTTAGTATTTTTAAATAATTCATTTTATTTATTGTACGTTCTATAAAAAGCGGATTTCATACACCACTCGATCCCATTGGGCCCCATACCATCATATTACACCCCCCATGCTTCACCGTGTTATTCAGGTTATTATCGTTAAGGCTGGAGCTTTTCTTTGCCACGCAAAGAAAGATTATATTAATCACTATGATGACTTTTGGGACACTGCTGAATCCAAATTTAATATATTTGGATGTTATCGTTGTAGATTTTTGTGGCGAAGAGGAATTCCAGCATTAGTGATAAAAACCTGAATAACACGGTGAAGCATGGGGGGTGTAATATGATGGTATGGGGCCCAATGGGATCGAGTGGTGTATGAAATCCGCTTTTTATAGAACGTACAATAAATAAAATGAATTATTTAAAAATACTAAGAGATAATTTAGCACAGTTAGCTGCCAAATTAAATGTAAGTGGAGACTAGTTAGAGTTAAATACCCGAAACATTCGTCTTCAATAATAAGAGAATGGCTTCCATTCAATGGAAAAAAAATTGCAGGCACATCCTTTCTAGATCCTTGGCTTTAGTACAAATGAAATTCTGTGGGCGTATGTGAACAAAAAATTACGCGAGCTGTAGATTATGTGTAAGAATTAACTCAAAAGTGCTCTCCAGGGCATATTGGACCATATAGCTCCCAAAATTACCAAAAACCCAGTTCATTCTATGAAAATAATCTATTAGATGCTAGACGTGGCCACATTTAGTACTAATTTTTAGTGTATTCCTTATTTCATAGCTCCTTCCTGAAAGAAGAGTTAGTGTACAAGTTTTTTTTTGGCTCTTGAAAATAGTGTTATTTTATGTTAGGTTATTTTTTTAGTATTAAAATAAATTTCTTAATAAAATTAAAGATTTCTATAGAAAGCTTATTAATTTGTCTTGAAACTGCTTTTGGTTTTATCTTAAAATCTTACAAAGCAACAGAGATATTTTGATTAGAAGAGCGGAGCGTTTGCTGTACAAGTTTTTTCTTTGTTCACTGTACATACAATTGTATGTACATATATTACACGGGATTTTAAAAATTTTCGTTGCTTGTTTTAGAACACGCTTTAATTTTTAATTCTCGTGTATTTGTTGTTGTAGCGACCAAAGGTCTACACACTCTGTCAAAATTTGCGGTCCGTAACTCTTACGGTTCTCGAGAAAATACCTTGTGACAGACGGACGGACAGCGTAGCGAAAACAATACGGTTCCTTTTCACATTTGATGTGCGGAACCCTAAAAATCAACAAATTATTAAAAACAAAACGATTAAAAAGTAAATAAAATATAAAAAGGTACAATCATTTACGTACTATTTTCTCAAACGAATATTTTAGAAGATTTCAGTGTGATAATTATTTAATAGTGATATTATACTGGTTTTTAAAAAAGACAGTGTATTAATTGATTCGATCATCAGTGAACTTTTCCATGCATACAAATGCTTAAGTATCTCCTATTTTTTATAGAAGTTCATTAATCAATTTTTTAACTAGGAGTCGATATTTTGTTTGATTTCATTTTTGACATTATAAAAGTTTTCTAAAATAAGTTTTTGCACATCGCAAATGAAAATGATGAAAATCTTTGAATAAAATAAATACTATTATAAATAAACGTTTTGTTATAGCATTGTAAAATTGTCGTTTAAGCTTCCCGTACTTTTTCGAGTACGTTTTTCGTTTTTATTGGGTTCAACACCTCTTAATTGCTTATTATTATTATCACGTTTTATAAATAAATATGCAGTAAAAATATAAAAATATGCAGTAAAAATATAAAAATATGTATTTAGAACTAATAAAATATGCATTTATCAACTTTTCAACATTTAATAACGTTAGAAACTTAAAAAAATCAGCTTCAATGCTTTCTTAACAAACATCTCGCCATTAAAAACTTAAAAACATAAAATGCTCAGCTTCAATGCTTTCTCAACAAATATGTTGCCAAATCATACGGAATATAAAATAAAGTTAACTTTAATTTACGTACATGAATGAATAAATAGATTTGATCCCGTACTTTTTGGGAAAAGTTCGGTAAAATGAGAACAAGCTATAATTTCTCTCAATAATACAAAAAATTTACAAAAGTACAGGAACAAGGAAAACCAAAAATGTTTACCAAAAGCCAAAGCACAAGCAGATACATACTTACACACATACACACGCATGCGTTTACTTACATGATGTGGCATAACTTGAACGTTTGTTTCTTAATTTTACATAAAAACCAAGGTTGGAAACCGAAACAAATAACGGTATCGGTATTCATACCGGTACAATTATTTTTTAAATTTCGGTATCGGTAGCGGTATCGGTATTTTTTTTATTTCGGTATCGGTATTACCGGTACATACCGTTATCGAGTTTATAATACCGGTATACCGATATTACTGACAAATTTATTATTTCAGGCAGTGGACATAGCAAAAAAACTTTTTTTTTATTAAATTACTTCAAAAAGGGAGTATTTTTACATTAACATATGTATGTATAAAAGCATATAAACTTATTTGTTTCTATATATGATTTTATACTATTACTAAACAATAATTTATTAAAAAATTGAAACAAGGATACTGCAGTTCAAACTTTACATATCTAAAGTCTATACTGATAAATTATACTGTGTGACAAATTTTTAATGAAATCGAAATACCTGCGAAGTGTTACTATCCCTCATACCTAAATAAGAGCGGCAAGCGTTGTGTTAGCAGCAGGGTACGCATTTTCAGTACATTTAAATGCAAAAATATTATTTGATTGTACTGAAAATACGTACTAACGCGACGCTTGCCGCTCTTATTTTGGTATGAGGGTATTTTTCTGCTAGGTATTGTCGAGTATAAAAATTTTCCAAACATCACCAAAATCTTGAGTTAAGCCTGGTACTCTGTTCACAATTTTCTGCGAAATACTGTCAAACTACATATAAAAGTATGTATTTGGTATGAAATATTTGCGAAATAAATTCGCAAGAGTAGTACTCTGTTCTTGGTGTGAAAAACACGGAAAATCATGTCTTTCCATGCAAAATTAATCTGGTATCATTTTAGTTTAGCTGCGAAACAACATAAGCAGTGCTTTTTTCGCACGGAATTTTAGCAATGTTGCATACTTACAAGCAAAAAAAAGCGAGAAATTTATTAAAACAACTGCGAGTTGGGCTACATTTAGTACATGTCAAATTTTTCACGCGAAATAACCAATTGCACTGACAATTTTTCTCAACTTCGAACAGAGTACCAGCCTTTACGGATAAAAAACCGCTTTTTCGTACCCGTAGGCACTTATCAACCTCTAACTAAGTTAAATATCAACCGATTTTAAATTTATAAACGGATACAGAAAGAAGAGACTAAGGCCTTTTGAACCATGTATGTACATATGTATATCTTGTTTCAGTAAATTTCAAATATACATATGTCCGTATTTTTCACGAAATATAATTTTTTGGGTTTTTTTCTACACTTTTATACTTTGTACACGTTCTTAGGCAATATTTTTGTACTGGACCCATATTGTTTACAACTTTCTCGCCAAATTCAGACAAAACGAACATTGGAATATTTCAATTCAAAGAATAAATAATATTCTTTCAGCCAACTTAAAAACAAAGAAAACAATCTTCTTGTACAATTAACATTTAAAAATTTAAAGCAGGCACTTTTCTTCACCTCAAGAGAGGAATCTTTAACTTCAAATATAAAAGTTTAGAAGTTTTTTCTCTAAGCCAAAGAAAGAAAGTTAATTGATATATATTTTTGCAGTTTTTTCCCATATTACGGTTTACAGCTCAACTAAGTTGGATTGAAACTGAAACAACTTAACTTTTAGTATTCTGAATAAAAACTAATTTTAGTTGTCTTCGAATAAATGCTCGAAAAAAGGTTCTTATCTACGCTATGTTTTTTGAAACCATAGTATCTATTACAAAACATTTTAAATATTTTTAGTTCTGGCTTTGCTGTTTTTTCTTGAGATTCTATGTTTTATAAACGTGGCAATAATATTGGCTGACAAATGGGATTGGTTGGCTTCTGGAATAATGAAGCAAAACGAATGCAATGGTCGAAATAAAAACCAAAATGTCTCATGGTGAAAAAAGTTGTAATACATAATAAAAATTTGGCAACTACAACTCACTTATCATTTATTTTTTGGCCGGAATCGGTATACCGGTACGTACCGGTATAGACGTAAACGGTAGTCTGGATACCGGTATTTTCTAACCGAAATGGATTTCGGTATCGGTAACGATACCGGTATCTAATTATAGCGGTATTTGAATCGGTATCGGTATTTTTACGATACCGTTTGCCAACCTTGATAAAAACTGATAAAACTTAGTTCACCACTTGTTTATAAACCTTTTTGATACAACTTTTCAATGTTTTTAGTGTTTAGGACAATTTAATTTTACTTATTGGTTATTTTTCAAACACCTGATTTGTTTTTCGGCTTGCCCAAACTAGCCCAAAGAAAAATTACGGGCTGTTTCGTGCAAGAAGAAGAAGAAGAACATTAATCTCTCAAAAGCTCCCTTACTTGCCTAAACTCTGAGTACGGGAACAGTTTTCGGTAAAATTGGGATCCCGCGGGCTTCCAATGTGGAGTACGGGATCAAACCTAATGTTTTTTTTTAAATTGTCAAAGGTAAATCTTTGACGATATTTTCTGAAAAAACCTTTATGCAATAAAAATGAACGTACCACTTCAACAAAAGTTATTGGTGTGCATTTAAATGGTGCTATTTCGTTTATGGAGTATGTATTTAGTTTCCAAATTTTCGTTGTTAGAACTATAAACTATTGATGCAATTTGTTGCATATTTTTTAAGTCCATAATTTTAACTATTGCTAATTTATTTTTAATCTCTTCACTTATTCTGCTTTCAGAGCACACATTATTTTATCGCATCTTCAATTAATTCAACTTGAGCTGTTAAAGTAACAAAAGCCTCTAATTGGGCTATACTGTGAACAAGAAAGCAATACTATGTGTGCACAAATATCAATTTAGTGCTTAAGTTTTTTGACTTTAAAATTTCTTTAATTTTATTAATAGAAATAAAGTACCCGACAGCCTTCTGCCATGTTTCCCATTTAGGTACTATAGGATGTATTCGTATCATATCACTGGATATTTTTCACTAAAGGCTACAACGCGCAAAGGAGCTTTCATAAGCACTTTGTATCCACATGAAACTAATGCTCTCTACTGGGAGCGCTGAAAAAAAAAATACACAAACGTTTTTGAGTTTAAAAGGGCTTTTATCCCATGCTCTTGTTTATTTTTATTTTCAATGGTATTGGTATCTTGACTTAAGCCAAGGTATTGCATTTTTCAAATGAGTTGAAGGGGTCCTACTGTGTTTTTGCATATCGAACAATATCACAAAAATGCGATCGTAACTTTTTCTCGTTTTCCTCTTTTTTTGTTCTTACACGGTCGTTAAAGCTGCAGCTTTTAAATAATTTGCAACTAATCACAAAAACCAAAATTTTATTTATATAACATGAACAAAATAAAAAATGTATTAAAAATATACATTTATAATGAAATATGCAAAAATATGTATTTATTGTAAAATATGCAAAAATACGCCACTAACAAATCGATGCCATTTTGTAGCAAATTTGTTGATTCGCAAATATATTTTATTTACGTTCATCTACGACCAACGACTGAAAACATATATCTATTTACATGAAAATCCTTTCCCTACATATTGGACCTTATCACGAGTGTCACATCACCACTTTGACTACGACGATTTCGTATGCATGCTTGTACGAATATACGTGTAAAAAAGAGCATAACAAAGTGTCCACGGGCGGCCTTTTGATGATCAATGTATTAGACTAAAAAACATTACAACATTTTTTCTTTAATCTAGTACAAAAGCGTCGTAGTCGTCGATCTGTTGTTTTCTTTTAAAAATAGTCCAACAAATAAGATTTTATTCTTCCCTATAAATTATTTGCTTAAAAATTATGTATTTTTTGTAATTACCCGAAGAACGTTTAACTTGATGCGGAATATTCTAAAAACAAATAAACACTCAACATGCCTTTTCTCGTTGTACCTTCATAGTGAACATACGTCTTAGCGGAGTTTTTCTTACATACATACTAAACAAACAAAATCATAAAAAAAATATTCGTAATACATTTTGACTTTGAGAAATAAGCTTTATTTGCTTTGCTAATATTTTTTACATATAGAAATAACAAACACAACAAAAAAACACACAAAGTACCCTTGGGGAATACTCTATATGAGTACCACAAAGGAAAAAAATTGTGAAGTGAGTTCTAACGGCATAAATGCCTATTTTACTGTGAGTTCTGAAGCTCTTAATGACAACAATAAAAATAAAATAATCTGATGATAGACTTACTGTGAGCCCTGAAGCTCTTAATAAAAATAAAAAATCTGATGATAGACTTTTTCTGACGGCAAAACCACAGTTTCGTCAGCGATCAACTTAGGTTTGTCCAATGCCAAATAATGAATCGTTTACATTACCGTTGCCTAGTACTTCTACATTTAACTCAGCGATATCATTTTTTAGTCAATTAAATTACTCAACAAAATTATTTGTTAAATTATATCATCATAGAGTTCTCGTTGTACCTTCATAGTGAACAGACGTAATAGCGGAATTTTTTTTACATACAAACTAAACAAAATAAATCATACCAAAAATATTCGTAGTACATATTAACTTTGATAAATAAGCTTTTTTTTGATTTGCTAATATTTTTACATATAGAAATTTTTTTTTTTTGTAATGCATGTTTTTATTTATTGTATCTTCAAATATGAACTAACAATAAGTGTTCAAATCTTAAATCTATAAAAAAAAAAATTTATTATTATTGTGTTTTCAAGCAGCTTCATCATCTGGAATGTTGAATATTAGGGCCCGTGTATCTCTCTTTTTTAATCGGATGTGTCCACTAAAGTTCAAAATATTACGAGCAAGCGGATTAGGATGTGATTCGAGTTTTGTTAGATATTTGCCTGCGTATTTTGCAATTTCTTCAGTCACTAGTGGCATATTCAAATCACGATGTATATTTGAATTTTTTATGTACCATGGAGCCGATGTTATCATGCGTAAAATTTTGTTTTGCCTGCGTTGAATTTTCTCTACATTTGAAGCTGAAGCAGTGCCCCATAGTTGAATTCCGTAGCCCCATATTGGCTTTAAAAGCGACTTCTATATGAAAAGTTTACAGTCTAGGCTAAGTGTAGAACTTCAACCAATCAGCCAATGTACCTGAGTTAATTTAAATTTCATTTGAGTTAACTTAGAGTCAATGTGGTGTTTCCATGTAAGTCGTCGATCAACATGTGAATGTTGAGAAACAACTTGATTGTTAATCCGAATGGGGGAACAAGTATCTCTTCGTAAAGTAAATGTTACTTGAACACACTTTTGTTCATTTACCTTGATTCTCCATAAGTTTAACCAAAGCTCCATCTGGCTAATGTGTTCCTGGAGTTTGCGGGATGCCTCATCAGGGTTTTCATGCATACTAAGGCAGGCTGTATCGTCGGCAAATGTGGAAGTATGGATACTACTGCTCACAGGCATATCACAAGTATAAATTAAATATAAAACTGGTCCCAGTATACTCCCCTGTGGCACACCAGATAAAATTGTTTCAGGCCTACTTGTAAAGTCTCCTTCCGCAACAGTGAACTTACGGGAAATAATGTAACTTTCCAAAAGATTTAAAATGTTTACTGGTAAGTAAGTCTTCAATTTTAAAATTAGGCCTTCATGCCACACTTTATCAAATGCCTGGGAAACGTCAATAAACAGCGCAGAACAATACTTTTTTTCCTCAAAAGTTCTTCTTATAAATTGAACCAATCTGTGAGTTTGTTCAATGGTGCTATGCTGACTTCTAAAACCAAATTGATGGTCTGGTATGCACCCACTACTAATTAGAATTGGGGACAATTTTGTTTTGAGCAGTTTTTCGAAAAGCTTTGATATTGTAGATAGTAGACTTATTGGCCTATATGACTCAGCCTTTGTTATATCTTTGCCCGGCTTTGGAATCATTTTAACCTTGGCAAGTTTCCAGTTGTGTGGATAATACTCCAGTCGTAAAATAGCATTAAATATGAATAACAGGATTCTCATTGCAATACGAGGCAAGTTCATCAGCATCTGATTACTAATTCCATCAATACCCGGAGCTTTCTTCGGGTTGAATTCGGCAATTAATTTTTGTAAATCACGCGTCTTAAACTTTATGTGTTGAGGGGGTAGAGCGACTATATTCGGCAAATCAGCAACACCAGTACATATATTTGGCGTAAAAACGGATTTTAAGTGCTCAGCAAATATTTTACCTTTTTCAGTATCGCTTCTTGCCCAACCTCCGGTAGATGTGCGTAGAGGTGGCTTATACTCAACGGGTGTTTTAAGCTTTCTGGCAGCGCGCCACAAGGAGTAATTAGACGCCGGTGTAACATCAAGACCCTCCAGATAATTTTTAAGAGATGCAATTTTTTCAGATGCAAGCAACTCTTGGAGTCGTTCAGTGCACTCTTTAAATCTGATTTTATTTTGTGGTGATCTGTGCTGTTGCCATTCCCTTCTAGCCCTTCT
Organism: Tachina lurida; assembly: GCA_944452675.1. Taxonomy (NCBI): domain Eukaryota; kingdom Metazoa; phylum Arthropoda; class Insecta; order Diptera; family Tachinidae; genus Tachina; species Tachina lurida. The sequence goes on from OX101754.1 coordinate 78,497,191, forward strand.
TTTTTCACGTACGAGACGTTCAATGTCTGTAGAATAAATTTTATTAAACCCAATATGCGGATGGGAGATAGTGGCATGTTCAGCAGCCTGTTTAATATTCTCGCTGAGATTGGCAATGTTCGATTCAATATCATCGGGTGTTCTGAGCGTAATGTTTTCCGTACAATGACTGCTGAGATATTTTTTGAACCCCAGCCAATTAACACGATTGATCATCTTCACATATGGGTCAGGTAAGTTACTTCTTAATGAGCTACAAATTGTAATGATCGTCGGGGAGTGATCGGACGAGAGATCAAGAGAAGCTTGAACTTGAATTAAATCCCTAGAGATATTTTTTATGACGCCAAAATCTATAACATCCGGAATTTTTTGTATGTCAGTAGGCCAATAAGTGGGCTCCCCACTCGAAATGACATCCAAGCCCATTTTTGAAATAGTGTTGAACAATGCTCGACCTCTGGGTGTAACAAGGCGCGAACCCCAGAACGTATGTTTCGCATTGTAGTCTCCAGCTGCTACAAAACAAGGTCCAAGAGATTTGTAGAAATCCTCATATTGATTCTCAGTGATTGAAAATCTGGGAGGGGAGTAAATTGATGATATAACGAAATTTGAACAAAAACTTTCAATGCCAATCTTTGTTGCTTGTAGGTATTCTTCACAAATGTTATCAAGAACATAGTGCTTGAGTCTTGACTTTATTAGAATTGCTGATCCACCGCAAGCCCTTCCTCTAGGGTCCTTTGTATCATATATAGTGTAGCCATAAATTTTAAAAAGACTTCTCGAAGTCAAATGAGTCTCAGATACTAACATTATATCAATATTTTTTTCCGTGAGGAAGTGCTCAAGTTCATTTTTATGTTGGCGAATGCCGTTTGCGTTCCAGAAACATATTGTTAACGTGTTCATGGCTTATTAAGTATTGCTTGAAGCAGAGTATTCTGCATTCGCAACATTTCTTGCATCATGCTAGTCATATTTGTTGTAAAATTGTTTATAGTTTGCACAAGATTTTCAATAGTGGCTTCAAGGCGATTATAATTAAAGTTTGAGTTTGTATTTGTAGAATTATTTTGCGGTGAAACATTTTGTGTCGGAATAGAACTAGCCTTAGCAGCATCTGCATACGATACACGGGAAGTAACTGGTTGGCTCATTTGCTGAAAAGTGGCAGAGTAAACGTTTGCTGATTGAGCTGGCGCTAATTTAGGTTTTTGCACCATAGTCTTCTTTACAAAAGAGTACACAGGACAACCTCTGTAGTTAGCGGTGTGATTACCTCCACAATTACTGCATTTTTTATCACTTTGATCTTTTGGTTTGTTGCAGCTAGCGGTGCCGTGTAATTCGCCGCACACAACACAAACAGCGGGTAAATTGCAGTATGTTTTTGTATGGCCATATTCTTGGCAATTATGGCACTGTACAGGACCTGAACGCTTATGTGGCTCTTCAACTGTGATTTTTCGGTACAAGAGGTATTTTAAATTATAAATTGGATGCGTCTCATTTTTTTTCAATTTTATATCATTAGGCTCAAGTTCAACACGAAATAGGGGTTGGGGAATCTTTTCTCTATTTATTATATTGGACACACTTTTTACCTTGAACCCCTGGAAGACGAGTGCATCTTTTATTTCTTCGGGGGCAACATAAGAATCTATGCCCTTCAATACGATCTGCATGCCTTTAGCGCTCTTAAGCTGGTATGTGTAGAAGCTTGTTTTACTTTTTTCAAATTCAGCAACCATTTTGCGGAAATCTGTTTCGTCATAGATTTGAATTTACGTTTCATCGATATTGCCACGTTTTATTGGAACAATGTGAAATTTATTCTCACCAATTACCGAAATTAAATTCTTAATAAGAGCGTTTGAATTTTTTTCTCTCAAATATATTGGTGGCGGCTTGGAGGTTTTTTTCGCGGATATATCAATGATGCGCTGTTATCCCTAGATACCTTTGAAGCAGATGCAATTTTAGTAGAATTAGGGCTTCGCCCGCGCTTTCCCACAATAATATATCGGTCCATTCCAACTTGGACCTTGGGTTTTGAGCTTTTTTTATTTTCAGTGACTAATTGGGTAAGTGATGAATCGGATGATATCACTGATTTAAATGACGAAGTAGTAGGCAACTGTAATGTTAACGAATCACTTGGCATTGGACAAAGCGAAGTTGATCGCTGACGAAAAATTGGCTTAGCCGTTAAAAAAGGTCTGTCATCAAGTTTTTTATTTATTTTTTTTAAATTAAGATCATCAGAACTCACAGTAAGTCTATCATCAGATTTGTTATTTTTATTGTTATCATTAAGATCATCAGAGCTCACAGTAAGATAGGCATTTCTGCCGTTATAACTCACTTCGCAATTATTTGTTTTCGAGGTACTCATATAGAGTATTCCTCAAGGGCACTTTGTAAGTGTATTCCTCAAGGGCACTTTAAGTTATTTTAATTTACGGTTGTTTTTGTTTTTTTTTTGTTTTTGTTATTACTGTCTATGTAAAAAAAAAATATTAGCAAAGCAAAAATAGCTTGTTTATCAAAGTTAATGTACAACAAATATTATGTACTACAAATATTTTTTTTGTATGGTTTTTTTTTTGGTTTAGTATGTAAAAAGAAATTCCGCTAATACTTCTGTTCACTATGAAGGTACAACGAGAACTGACGTTAATGTAACAAACATATTCGATGAAAATGAAGATTATTTTAATGAAAATGCAGATTGTTTTAACTCTAATAATGTTCCAATAGAGTTAACATCAAGCCGATATTTTGTTGGTTATATAGCTCAACGAATTACTTGCGCTAAATGTCGTGTGGATATAATTAAACCAGCACAAGTTTTGTCATATCCTTCAGAAATGTTTGTTCACGCTAAAAATTATGATAAAGAAACATATTTTGGAAGTTTGTGTGCTCCATCAGACTTATTTTTTGCAGTGTGTAAGATTCACATAAAAGTTTTCGAACATGTTTTTACTAATTCTAAAGAAATAAAAAACATAAAAAAAAACTATTGTTGAGCAATGCGTAAATTGTACCAAAAATACAATATATTCCTTTTGGTTTGACGAGAGCAACGTATGCTTTAAACACAGGATGGAGATGCTTAATTTATTAGTTCTTACACTGCTACGAAAACATTCGTCGTGGGAAACATATAAATTCAAATCAACAAGCACTGAAAAACTCAAAATTTTAAAGCAATAAAGAAAACCTATTCTTTTGTAAACAAAAATAAATAATCATGGTTTGCAAACTTATGTAAGTAAGCTCACGTTTTATTTATTTTATACATATTTTTATTTTATACATAGTATATACATATATATATATATATATATATATATATATATGTATATATATATATATATATATATATATATATATATATATATATATATATATATATATATGTATATATATATAAATTATTTTTCTGTGCAGCCACGCACTTCATCAGCACCCATGTCGGTGTAAAAGGTATTTTTAGACTATAAATTGGGTGCGTCTCATTTTTCTTTAACTATATCATTCGGCTCCAGTTCAACACGAAATAGAGGCTGGGGAATCTTCTCTCTATTGATTATATTGGTAAAATTTTTTACCTTAAATCCTTGTTCGATAAGTGCACATTTTACTTCTTCAGGCTCAACATATGAATATATGCCCTTTAATACTATTTGTAGGCCTTTAGCACTCTTAAGTTGATATGTATATGTGATTTTTCGGTGTAAAAGGTATTTTTAGACTATAAATTGGGTGCGTCTCATTTTTCTTTAACTATATCATTCGGCTCCAGTTCAACACGAAATAGAGGCTGGGGAATCTTCTCTCTATTGATTATATTGGTAAAATTTTTTACCTTAAATCCTTGTTCGATAAGTGCACATTTTACTTCTTCAGGCTCAACATATGAATCTATGCCCTTTAATACTATTTGTAGGCCTTTAGCACTCTTAAGTTGATATGTATAAAAATTTGTTTTATTTTTTTCAAACTCACTAACAATTTTTCGGAAATCTTTTTCATCATATATTTGGATTTTAGTTTCATCAACATTACCTCGTTTAATTGGAATGATGTGAAAAGTATTTTCACCAATGGTCGACAGTAGATTTTTTAGAAGCGCGTTTGAATTTTTTTCTCTCAGATAAATAGGTGGTGGCTTAAAAGACTTTTGCGATGATGCAGCGGGCTTGTCGTTTTTGTCTTGCAATAATGAAAAACGATTTTGATTTTTGATTTTGATTTTATTTATTCTTAACACAAGTTAATACAATTACAATAGCTTGATTCACAAGCATTGTTGTATCATTTAAAGGTGTATTTGAAAACATGGCTTCAAATAAAATAGAAATAATTGGTTTTCATTTAGAGACATTTTTATTAAACTTTCTTTTCAAATACAACCTCTAGCAACACAACGAGGCTTCTAAATTAAACAAATATAATTTTAAAGAATGTTTTATATAAATCATTTTTATTGTTTATAAATATGTAAAGTACATATTGCTGAGATAATTAGGTAATATGGAAAATATATCTGTAAGTAATCTAATAACATAATTTTTTTTATATTAGTACAAAATCATAAGAAAACCGATGCTTTCTCCTCATCTTCGTCAAAACAGAGGAGCCCTTAGATGTTATATATCATGTAACAAAACTTCTTTATATATTTATAGTCTTTGTCTATATGAACGTACATAAGAAACATAAAACCAAAGACTATAAATATATATAGATGTTCCACGTAGAACATTAAATGAAAACTAAAATTTTTTGTGTTTATAGATGCTGTGGGGGAAGTAACAAGGGAAAAATATATTGTTTGTTATTTGAACGAAACCACAAAGAGAGCACAAAATTTTTGAGCATGCACACTTATATAAATATGTATGTAGTAATGTTGTATGGCATACAATGTATGCACACACATAATTGAAGCTTATAGAGAAATTTAGTTGTGTGTGTTATATCTATATAATTAATAGGCGAACAAGTTTTTTGTAATCCATTTTGCGCCGGAACTACTGCACCGATTTTGGAGAGACTTACATGATTTTAAAGGATTTTCTGCACAGATGTGCACAATCTATATTTTATTGACATCGGTGCAGTATTTTGGGAGCTATAAGCGTTTAAAGTTGCTACTACTACATGCAAACATAGTACACACGCATTTATTAGCTTACACTTAAAAATGAAACAAAACATGTGTGTGTGAGTGTGTGTATTTGCAGTATTTCTCTTGCTATTCCAATTTTTTTCTCTCTTATTTGTTATTGTATGAAAGACATAAAACTTATAGGAAAGAGTTCAATAAATTGAAGTAGCTTTAATAAAGAGATTTTGTTTCTGGTTTTTTTTTAAATTTTATGTACGAATTATTGTTTATGTAAATATGTATGCATATTGTGTGACTGTGTTTAAATGAATTTTTTATGACGTTTAGATAATTTTTCTTTGAATCTTAATATAATTATTAACATCTAGAATACGGACGATTATGTCGTCCGTTTGGTATATCTAGTTTCTTGTTAAAGCGCAGTCAAGTAGGAGCAAAAATATGAAATAACTAAAAGAAGTTTCTTGTTTTGATACATTCATGTGCAAATAAATCACGGAAATCAAATGCGACCGATTGTGTTATTGTAGGGTAAAAATACGTGTTTTATTGTTGTAAAATTAAAAATAAGTTGATTCGCACCGAACTATAATTATTTTAATCAGAAATAATTTCTTAATCAGGCTTGAGTTCAGTAATTTCAATTCTTATGAATGAAATATTTTTTTATTAATTAATGTGAGTATCTAAAGAATAGAAGAAAAATTAAACTAGACACTATTAGCTGGGGGAAATACCGATATTTTTCTGTGCAGCCACGCACTTCATCAGCACCCATGTCTATCTACTGGGGTAGAGATTATTATTAACATCAGCTATTAAACTTAAATTTCTATGAAATGGAATATGAGAATTGATTGTGTATACAATTATTGATTTGCCTTTGGCAAACACATTTGTAAGTATCACTATTCATTTTCTGTTTTTCGATGCACCATCGGTACATACATATAAGTATTATTGTAGTGGCTTTATGTTACTTTGTTTTTGCTTTCTACAGTTGACTTAGACATGGGTGCTGATGAAGTGCGTGGCTGCACAGAAAAATATCGGTATTTCCCCCAGCTAATAGTGTCTAGTTTAATTTTTCTTCTATTCTTTAGATACTCACATTAATTAATAAAAAAATATTTCATTCATAAGAATTGAAATTACTGAACTCAAGCCTGATTAAGAAATTATTTCTGATTAAAAATTCACTATAGTTCAATTAAATCTAATAATGTCTCATTTAATTCATCATGGGCACGTGACAAAAATATGTTCACTTGGCGATCACTGTTCACTTGGCCAGAACTGCTTCAGAATGCTGGAAAGCTAAGTCAACTGTAGAAAGCAAAAACAAAGTAACATAAAGCCACTACAATAATACTTATATGTACATATGTACCGATGGTGCATCGAATAAGTAAAAATAATTAATGTGATGATCGTAAAAGATAAGTAAGAATAGTTAAACATACATAGGTAGAGTGATATAACTTCGTGCTAACCTAAATAGAAAATGGAAAAACAGAAAATGAATAGTGATACTTACAAATGTGTTTGCCAAAGGCAAATCAATAATTGTATACACAATCAATTCTCATATTCCATTTCATAGAAATTTAAGTTTAATAGCTGATGTTAATAATAATCTCTACCCCAGTAGATAGACATGGGTGCTGATGAAGTGCGTGGCTGCACAGAAAAATATCGGTATTTCCCCCAGCTAATAGTGTCTAGTTTAATTTTTCTTCTATTCTTTAGATACTCACATTAATTAATAAAAAAATATTTCATTCATAAGAATTGAAATTACTGAACTCAAGCCTGATTAAGAAATTATTTCTGATTAAAATAATTATAGTTCGGTGCGAATCAACTTATTTTTAATTTTACAACAATAAAACACGTATTTTTACCCTACAATAACACAATCGGTCGCATTTGATTTCCGTGATTTATTTGCACATGAATGTATCAAAACAAGAAACTTCTTTTAGTTATTTCATATTTTTTCTCCTACTTGACTGCGCTTTAACAAGAAACTAGATATACCAAACGGACGACATAATCGTCCGTATTCTAGATGTTAATAATTATATTAAGATTCAAAGAAAAATTATCTAAACGTCATAAAAAATTCATTTAAACACAGTCACACAATATGCATACATATTTACATAAACAATAATTCGTACATAAAATTTAAAAAAAAACCAGAAACAAAATCTCTTTATTAAAGCTACTTCAATTTATTGAACTCTTTCCTATAAGTTTTATGTCTTTCATACAATAACAAATAAGAGAGAAAAAAATTGGAATAGCAAGAGAAATACTGCAAATACACACACTCACACACACATGTTTTGTTTCATTTTTAAGTGTAAGCTAATAAATGCGTGTGTACTATGTTTGCATGTAGTAGTAGCAACTTTAAACGCTTATAGCTCCCAAAATACTGCACCGATGTCAATAAAATATAGATTGTGCACATCTGTGCAGAAAATCCTTTAAAATCATGTAAGTCTCTCCAAAATCGGTGCAGTAGTTCCGGCGCAAAATGGATTACAAAAAACTTGTTCGCCTATTAATTATATAGATATAACACACACAACTAAATTTCTCTATAAGCTTCAATTATGTGTGTGCATACATTGTATGCCATACAACATTACTACATACATATTTATATAAGTGTGCATGCTCAAAAATTTTGTGCTCTCTTTGTGGTTTCGTTCAAATAACAAACAATATATTTTTCCCTTGTTACTTCCCCCACAGCATCTATAAACACAAAAAATTTTAGTTTTCATTTAATGTTCTACGTGGAACATCTTTATATATTTATAGTCTTTGGTTTTATGTTTCTTATGTACGTTCATATAGACAAAGACTATAAATATATAAAGAAGTTTTGTTACATGATATATAACATCTAAGGGCTCCTCTGTTTTGACGAAGATGAGGAGAAAGTATCGGTTTTCTTATGATTTTGTACTAATATAAAAAAAATTATGTTATTAGATTACTTACAGATATATTTTCCATATTACCTAATTATCTCAGCAATATGTACTTTACATATTTATAAACAATAAAAATGATTTATATAAAACATTCTTTAAAATTATATTTGTTTAATTTAGAAGCCTTGTTGTGTTGCTAGAGGTTGTATTTGAAAAGAAAGTTTAATAAAAATGTCTCTAAATGAAAACCAATTATTTCTATTTTATTTGAAGCCATGTTTTCAAATACACCTTTAAATGATACAACAATGCTTGTGAATCAAGCTATTGTAATTGTATTAACTTGTGTTAAGAATAAATAAAATCAAAATCAAAAATCAAAATCGTTTTTCATTATTGCAAGACAAAAACGACAAGCCCGCTGCATCATCGCAAAAGTCTTTTAAGCCACCACCTATTTATCTGAGAGAAAAAAATTCAAACGCGCTTCTAAAAAATCTACTGTCGACCATTGGTGAAAATACTTTTCACATCATTCCAATTAAACGAGGTAATGTTGATGAAACTAAAATCCAAATATATGATGAAAAAGATTTCCGAAAAATTGTTAGTGAGTTTGAAAAAAATAAAACAAATTTTTATACATATCAACTTAAGAGTGCTAAAGGCCTACAAATAGTATTAAAGGGCATAGATTCATATGTTGAGCCTGAAGAAGTAAAATGTGCACTTATCGAACAAGGATTTAAGGTAAAAAATTTTACCAATATAATCAATAGAGAGAAGATTCCCCAGCCTCTATTTCGTGTTGAACTGGAGCCGAATGATATAGTTAAAGAAAAATGAGACGCACCCAATTTATAGTCTAAAAATACCTTTTACACCGAAAAATCACAGTTGAAGAGCCACGTAAGCGTTCAGGTCCCGTACAGTGCCATAATTGCCAAGAATATGGCCACACAAAAACTTACTGCAAATTACCTACAGTTTGTGTTATCTGCGGTGAATTGCATGGTACTGCTAACTGTACCAAGCCAAAAGTACAAGCAGAAAAGAAATGCAGTAATTGTGGACGTAATCACACTGCTAACTACAGAGGATGCCCTGTATATTCTTTCGTTAAACAGGCTATGGGTCAAAAATCTAAATTAGCTCCAGTTCAATCAGCAAATGCTTACTCCGCCACTCTTCCTCAAACTAGCCAACTAGTTACTTCACGTGTATCGTATGCCGATGCTGCTAAGACTAGTTCTATTCCCACACAAAATGTTCCACCGCCAAGTAATTCAACTAATGCAAACTCTACTTTTAACTTTAGTCGTCTTGAAGCTACTATTGAGAATCTGGTGCTAACTATAAACAACTTTACAACAAATATGACTAGCATGATGCAAGAAATGCTGAGAATGCAGAATACTCTGCTTCAAGCATTAGTCAACAAACCATGAACACGTTAAAACTATGTTTCTGGAACGCAAACGGCATTCGCCAACATAAAAATGAACTTGAGCACTTCCTCACGGAAAAAATATTGATATAATGATGGTCTCTGAGACTCACTTGACTTCGAGAAGCTGCTTTAAAATAAATGGTTACACTCTATATGATTCAAAGGACCCGAGAGGGAGAGCATGCGGTGGATCAGCAATTCTAATTAAGTCAAGACTCAAGCACTATATCCTTGAGAACGTTAGTGAAGAATATATGCAAGCTACGAATATTTTCGTAGAAAATTTTTGTGCGAACTTCGTGATATCATCAATTTACTCACCTCCCAGATTTTCAGTTACCGAAGATCAGTATGAGAAGTTCTACAAATCGCTTGGATCTTGTTTCGTGGCAGCTGGTGACTACAATGCAAAACATACGTACTGGGGCTCGCGTCTTGTTACACCTAGAGGTAGAGCGTTGTTTAATACAATTTCAAAAATGGGCTTAGATGTCATTTCGAGTGGGGAGCCTACTTACTGGCCTACTGACGTAAGAAAAATTCCAGATGTTATAGATTTTGGCGTCACGAAAAATATCCATAGGGACTTAATTCACGTAGAGGGCTCTGTAGATCTGTCCTCCGATCACTCTCCCACAATAGTTACAATTTTCAACCCACTAAGGAGTGATTTAACTAACTCATATGCGAAAACGATTAATAGGGTCAACTGGCTAGGATTCAAAAAATATATTAGTAGTCACTGCGTAGAAAACATTCAGCTAAGATCACCTGATGATATTGAATTTAATATTGCCAATCTTAACGAATATATTAAACAGGCTGCTGAACATGCCACTACTTCCTATCCGCAGACTGGCTTTAATAGAATTTATTCTACGGAAATTGAACGTCTTGTATGTGAAAAAAGGAGAGCTAGAAGAGAATGGCAACAACACCGATCACCCCTAAATAAAATCAGACTTAAAGAATGTACTAAACGACTCAAAGAGCTGCTATCGTCGGAAAAGACTGCATTACTGGAAAAGTATTTAGAAGGTCTTGATGTAACGTCAACATCTAATTACTCTTTATGGCGCGCTACTAGAAATCTTAAAAGACCCGTTGATCTCAAATCACCATTGCGTACTTCGACTGGAGGCTGGGCAAGAAGCGATAGTGAGAAAGGTAACTTATTTTCTGAGCATTTAAAATCTGTATTCACTCCCAATTCATGTCGGGTGCTGCCGATTTACCGAGTGTAGTCTCTCTACCCCCTCGTCCCTTAAGGTTTAAGATGCGTGAACTACAAAAAATAGTTGCTGAACTCGACCCTAAGAAAGCTCCAGGTATTGATGGCATTAGTAACAAGATGCTGATGAACTTGCCTCATATTGCAATAAGAATTTTGCTATTTATTTTTAATGCCATTTTACGAATACAGTATTTTCCACATAGTTGGAAACTTACCAAGATTAAAATGATTCCAAAGCCAGGCAAAGATCTTACCAAGGCTGAGTCATATAGGCCTATAAGCTTACTTTCAACAATTTCAAAGCTTTTCGAAAAGCTGCTCATGACTAAATTGTCCACAATTTTAGCTGATAGAGGGTGCATCCCGGACCATCAATTAGGCTTTAGAAGTCAGCATAGCACTATTGAGCAAACGCATAGATTGGTTCAAATTATAAGGAGGACTTTTGAAGAAAAGAAGTATTGTTCTGCCCTTTTTATTGATGTTTCTCAGGCATTTGACAAAGTATGGCACAAAGGCCTAGTTTTAAAATTGAAGACATACCTACCAATAAATATACAAAAGCTTTTGGAAAGTTATAATCTTGATAGAAAGTTTACTGTTGTGGAAGGAGACTTCATGAGTGTACCCGAATCTATATCTTCTGGTGTGCCACAGGGTAGTATTCTGGGGCCAGTCTTGTATCTAATATATACTTGTGATATGCCTGTGAGCAATAACATCCACACTTCTACATTTGCCGATGATACAGCCTGTTTGAGTATTCACAAAAATCCTGATGAGGCATCCCGCAATCTCCAAGCACACATTACCCAGCTTGAAATATGGTTGAACTTATGGAGAATTAAAGTCAATGAACAAAAGTGTGTTCATATAACGTTTACCCTAAGAAAAGATACCTGTTCCCCCATTCGAATCAACAATCAAAATATTCCTCAACATTCTCAAGTCAAATACCTTGGCATACACCTTGATCGAAGGCTTACATGGAAATATCATATTGACTCTAAGTTAACCCAAATGAAACTTAAATTGACTCAAATATATTGGTTAATTGGCAGAAATTCAACACTCAGCCTAGACTGCAAACTTTTGATATACAAGTCGCCTTTGAAGCCAATATGGTGCTATGGAATTCAGCTGTGGGGCACTGCTTCAGCTTCAAATGTTGAGAGAATCCAACGAAGGCAAAACAAAATTTTACGTTTGATAACATCTGCTCCATGGTACGTTAAAAATTCAAATATTCCTCGTGATTTAAATATTCCACTAGTGAGTGAAGAAATTGCAAAATACGCAGGCAAATATTTAACTAAACTCGAGTCACATCCTAATCCGCTTGCCCGTAATATTTTGAGCTTTACTGGACACATCCGCTTAAAAAAGAGGGACACAAGGGCTCTTATACCCAACACTCCAGATGGGACTGCTTAAAAATACTTCTTTTTGATTATCACTACTTATGTATTATTTATAACTATCACTAAGCTTATGTCCGATATTGGTCGGGCCTAGTAATTATATTTAGATTTAAGATTTGATTACTTATTGTTAGTTCATTTTTGAAGATACAATAAATAAATATGTATATGAAAAAAAAAAAAAGAATAAATAATATAATGCATTAAAATATATTAAGGAAACAATAGTTTCAATTAATTCGGTAGGTAATTTGTTGCCCGTTAAAATAAGTAAAAAGCAACTTTTATGGTTTTATATACGTTATGTGCTGGCTTCCGACTCGTTTCACGTGTTGTCTTGATGTGAGTTCAGCTCTTAAAAGACATGCCACACGTGCTTAAGGTGAAATTTTGAATACACAAATTAATAGTTGTGTTCCAAATCGGAAGAAAAATATTTTGAAACAGACGATTTAAAATCAGTAGTTTTAATTATGTGCAGGTTGTTTTTAGCTATTGAAAATAAAAGAAAAAAAATCTTTTTTACTGAAGTTTGAAATTAAAATAACTTAAAAATCATTCGGTTCGCATGAAAAATAAAGCCTATTGTAATCGGCAAATAAAAAACCACGTGCGCATGTAGCTTGGGCGTAATATTGACGTCACTATAAATCTGCATATGGTACATACCACGTAGTTATGTATGTATGTCAAAATAATAAACATAGCTGAGAAAGTATTATTATTTAATGACTTTTTTTTGTTTGAGCAGATCTTCACATGTACATATGTATGTACACACAAGTGCTGCCTCTAAAAATGTGTGTTACATTTGGATTTTGACGCAAAAATACTATCAAAATTTTACGCCTTGTAGCCGCTAGTGCAATCAATGTGCTGAAAATTCTCCTGGCGTCATAATGTGTCTTTCTACATGTCGTGTACTATGTTCATTAATAATTATCACATGTAATTTGGCTTAAAAAGCGTTACGAACAGTAGCCTAATTCAATTCATAAGAATTTAGAAACAAATACAGTTCGAAAAATAATAATTAACTAAAATTAATAGTCATTGGCTTGTGGCAAAAATCAAAAATAAAAATATACTTAATAGTAACAAACCAAAAAAGTTTATCTTAAGTAGAACAAAAATAAGCAAATTAACAAACATGTGCATAGTTAGTAAAGAACAAACGACAATGGTAAGACTGTTGTATATATATAGAAGATGGTAACTTTGAGCCTACATTACAAAACACATGAGCAAATTGAAATGCAATGAATCAAACCAATTCACATATTCCATTTGCAATAAAGTTTCTACATCAACCGACACCACACACAGTGGACCAAAACACAGAAGAACGCTGATGAGGAAGGTTTAGTGGCCTTCGAAAACGGCTGGCTGTTCCGTTCAACTATGTGTTGTTGTCAGAATATTTACAACTAACTTTGATGTTATTTGTTCATTAATAATTATCACATGTAATTTGGCTTAAAAAGCTTTACGAACAGTAGCCTAATTCAATTCATAAGAATTTAGAAACAAATACAGTTCGAAAAATAATAATTAACTAAAATCAATTTTGTTTTGATCATGCCTTTCATTTAAAAATTTAAATTTTGCATTTCAAGATGTTTTTATTTGTATTGTTAGAAGACTGTTTCAATGAATACGCGCTATATCAAACTCTAACTTTAAATAATTTAATTAAGGTAACAATTGCTTTGTTTAACAACAAAGAATCATAATTTTTATTATAGAAAATATATGGAAAATTATTCACTTAATGCAATTGAAACGTTGAGTCCATTTTAGAGTTTTAGGTAGAAATAAAATCTTCAGTTGATACAAACCTGTTTTATAAATTAGCAACTATTGGCATACAAGTTCTGTCACATCCACATTTACATGCAGAAGTAGAAAGCGATTTAGCCTCTACGAATTTCTTTAAGTTTAAAACATAAACTGAAATATTCTTACACGTGCTTAAAGCTATGTACAGACGGTTGTCAGATCTTACAATATTGCCAGTAAAATGTGCTCAAAATTTCTTACAAGCGTGTGAACTGGCAATTTTTGTCAGACGTCGTTGCCAGAAAAATCATTGTCAGTCCATTGCAAGACTAGCAGCTAACAACAAATTGTCAGACATCTTACAATCGTGTGAACACATTGTAAAATTATTGCCAGCTATTTGTCAGACATTTTAATATTGTCAGATGCGCGAAGTTCGTGCATCTGACAATGGCGTCATTGTAAGAGAATTATTTCTATGGGCAACACTGTACACGCTTGATTTTAAAGAAAATATATTTAATAAAATATATGCAGCCAAAATCATTGCAGTTGCTTCTTTATGGTCCATAATAATTAATATTTTCACTTTTTACATTTAACACCAGTAGATGAGTAATGGGGACGGGCGACATGTTTTGGGAATTAAAAACCGGGAAAAAATAAAAACGATGGCAACTCTGTTACAAATTAGGGGATTTTGGGGATTTTTTTTTTATGCTGAGATTTTCTTTGCTGTGTGTGTATGTGTGTGTGAGTTTGATTCTTTGTGGATGTGTATGTATGTATACTTGTGTGTACAGCTTTTGTTGTTATTGTAGAGAAGCGTTGGTCTTACAGTGTATGGATGTACATATGTATGTGCGCGTGTGTGCGTGTTTGTGTGTGTGTGTGTATGAGTATGCGTTTTTGTATTTACTTGTATGTTTGATGGTGTCCAATACTTTTGTTGTAGTGGCAGACAATCATTATACCCAGTAGGAAATGTCGATGGTGAAAATGTGCTGACTAGCTTTTGACTAGTCACCAGTACATTTCTATAATTTACGTACATACAAATGTGTGTATATTGACAAGTTATTGTCAATTCCACCTCTCTCCTTCTTTTATACTGGCGGATAGTAGAAAAATTATTATACCAAAGTTGTAACTAGAATTTTAGTGTTGACACAAAGACACTTGTTCCCAGTCTGACTGTAGGGTAGTTACAAGGGATCTGTATATTTGTGTGTATGTAGTGATTGTTATTTGATAGTCTTTGGGTAGCTGTTTTGAGTTATCGTTGGTATGCTTATGTAGGGTTATTGTATTGCATTTATGTTTGCGATCTCTGGGGAAATAATCTAATAGCTACAGAGAGTGGCAACCATGTTGTCAATGGAAGTGGGTAGGGAATGTATTTGGTAATGTATGTATATGTTGTTGTATTAATGTATGTGATTGTATCTATTTTTACTTTGAAGAATATCATTGCTTGTGTGTATTGTTTGGCCTGCGAGAGTTTTTCATACATATTTACAAATGAATGTGTATATGTTTTCTAGGCTATTGACATTGCTATTCTTATGTAGATAGAAAATATTGTGTTGGCATAGGTTTTATATGTACAAGTGAATTTCAGATGTTAAATGTTTTGAATCCAATCAGGTTGATAAGGAGTGTTTTTTGAATAGGGGTAATGATATTTTTATTTCAGTATATTTTACTTTAATATAACAATTATAGGAAATAGCTTTTGGAGACATACATCAAAACTTATAGAAGCAGCTACTTTTACGTGTCCCGATTTTTCTCATACCTTTTTATTACAAACTGATGCTAGAGATTTTGTTCTGTATGTTGCGGTGTATATGAATTTCATCATATATCGTAATACAAACAGAGAATTGTGGAAATATGTATGTGTGTGTGTGTGTGTGTATGTGTGTGTGTGTGTGTGTGTGTGAATTTCATCATGTGTCGTAATACAAACAGAGAATTGTGGAAATATGTATGTGTGTGTGTGTATGTGTGTGTGTGTGTGAATTTCATCATATGTCGTAATACAAACAGAGAATTGTGGAAATATGTGTGTGTGTGTGTGTGTGTGTGAATTTCATCATATATCGTAATACCAATAGAGAATTGTGGAAATGTGTATGTGTGTGTATGTGTGTGTGTATGTGTGTGTGTGTGTGTATGTGTGTGTGTGTATGTGTGTGAATTTCATCATATGTCGTAATAAATTAGAATTGATGACTACTACGCGATTCTCATATAAAGTATATAAGTAGAAGAAATAATGTAGATTGGCATCAGTCTGCTTTGATATCTCAACAAGTGACAACCTATTTTCCCAACCAAAATTTTTAAAGTGTTTAAAATCCAAAAACTATAAAAGTGCTAGAACTAATTACAGTTTGTTAAACAAGTTTCTAGTGTATAAAAAATAATTAAATAAATTGTTTATAACTAAAATAAATTGTTAATAAATAAAATAATTAAATAAATTATTTATAAATAAAATAATTATATTAATTAATAAACAAAAATATATAAAATGAATACTAAAAGTTGTGCAATCTGCAATAAAGTCTTTATGACTCAAACAAAACTAAATCAGCATATGGAAACGCACTCATATGGAACTAGTACGCTTGATCTTCAAAAAAAAATATTGTGAGGATTGTGATGAGATGATCCCATCAAATGGTTATATGGCTCATGTCCGAACCACAAAACATAAAAACAGTTGTCACCTAGAACAGATTGGAGATCTTCTCACTAAAAGAGCGAGCAACTTCAATGGGAGGATCGAGACATATATCCTCCTCAACAAAAATGAGGGTGTTATGTTTCCGGAGCAATTTCTGAAATCTGCCAAGAGCTCTATACTACAACAGCTAATTGAATGTAGTAGGATACATACTACATTTAAATTTAATATGGAGCTCATATGCGATTATATGAAGACGGTGAATGATCAGATAATTGTTTCCCAACTGGTACATATTTCAAAAATGATGTTGGTGACTTTGTCTGATGACATAGAGGATATGTACAAGAAACAGGCCGAGGAGCTAATAGCTAAAATGGAAGAATTTCAAGAGAGGGATAGCGGATGGACCTTAATTTCAATGAATTCCCTTGAAGTTAATATAAACAAGGCGTCCATAATAAGAGGATCGAGTTTTATCCCTCTCCCAAAAAATATTGCAGTGAAATGTGCATGCATAAATGTCGAGAACAATGATATTTATTGCTTTAAATGGTGTATCATTGCGGCTTTGAACACAAATAGCACTTTAGATCGAAGACAACAGAAAAACTATAGAAACTATAATATAGCAAACATTTCTGATGAGAATATTAGTATAGGGGCAATTGTATTAAATTTCAAAGGCCTAGAGTTTCCACTCCCATTGAAGCAGATTAAACAATTCGAACGTCAAAATAATATGAGCATCAATGTATTTGGTCACAATGGAACATCGCTTAAAGGACCATACTACATAACAAAAGGAGAACAACATGTTCATATTAATCTGTTATTGCTCCAGTCCGATGAAAACTTCCACTATGTGCTCATCACGGATATATCAAAGTAAGTTTAATTTGTGCATTTATGCAAAATGTGTTTTCATATCTATTTAAAAAGTTACTTCTTATTGGTATATTTATTTATTTCTTATTTGTATTTTCTATATTTTCTTCAGACTTCTTCGTTCCAACATAACATCACACAGAAGTAAGATACATATTTGTAACACCTGCCTATTTTATACACATGATGATTATGTGTATAATCACCACAAAAATGTTTGTGGGAAAAAAGTCATCAGAATGCCCGAAGATAAATCTATCATCAAGTTTGAAAACTACTACAAACAGTTAGATGTACCATTTGTGATCTACGCAGACTTTGAATCTATTTTAGAAAAAGTTGATGACCCCGTAAGTAAAAGCACTACAAATGTACAGAAACATCATGCGTGTGCATTCGCTTATTTTATTAATTGTAGCTTTAAGATAGAAAATAATTTATATAGATACTATTTTGGTGAAGATTCGGCGAACATATTTATCAAAAAAATAGTTGAAGATTGCACAGACATTTATCTAAATTATTTACTTAAAGTTAAGAAAATGTTCATGACCCCAATAGAAAAAGCTCAATATAATAATGCACAAAATTGTCATATTTGTAAGAAAATATTAAATAATGATAAAGTTAGAGATCATTGTCATCTTACGGGTAATTATCGTGGGGCAGCTCATAGCGACTGTAATTTGAATTATAAAACACCTCATTTTATACCGGTTATCTTGCATAATCTTTCTGCATATGATATACACTTATTTTTCAAAGAACTTTCTACTATAAAAAATACCACAATAAAAGTGATTCCCCAGAACGCAGAGCGTTATATTTCTCTGTCAATTTTCATCAGATTAGATGAAAAGCGTGGATTCGAAATAAGATTTATAGACTCGTTTAGATTTATGGCTTCGAGTTTAGATAAGCTGGCGAAAAATCTTGATAGCAATGATTTTAATACTATTCGATCATGTTTCGCTGATGAAGCTCATTTCAACCTGATTAGAAGAAAGGGTGTATTTCCGTACTCTTACATGGATTCCATGACTAAGTTTAAGGAAATTCAACTCCCTAGTAGAGAAGAGTTCTTCAATATTCTAACGAATGAAGAATGTGATGTAGTCGAGTATAAACATGCTCAAAAAATATGGAGAGAGTTTAACTGTAAAACCCTCCTTGACTATACTGAACTCTATTTAAAGACAGATGTTCTTCTTTTAACCGACGTGTTTGAAAATTTTAGGAAAATTTGTAAAGATATATACGATTTGGACCCCTGCCACTATTATACAGCACCAGGCTTATCTTGGGATGCAATGTTGAAAACCACAGAAGTTTCACTCGAACTGTTCACTGATTCCGAAATGTATATGTTTATGCAAAACGGAATAAGAGGTGGACTAGTTCAATGCTCGCAAAGATATTCGAAGGCGAATAATAAGTATTTAGAAGATTTCGATGTATCAAAACCATCGGAATTTCTTGTATATTTAGACGCTAACAATTTGTGTGGTTGGGCGATGTCGGAATATCTTCCTTGCGGTGAATTTGAGTGGGTATGTGATACTGATTTTGATGTTAAAAAAATTTCTGATACTGCAGAGTATGGGTACATTTTAGAAGTGGATATAGACTATCCTGATTCAACGCATGATCTACATAATGATTTGCCATTTTGTCCTCAAAATAAGCCCGTGGGGGGATCCAAAATCAAAAAATTAGTTGCAGACTTACACTCAAAAACAAATTACACCATACACTATAGAGTTTTAAAACAAGCCATTTCAAATGGCCTCATCTTAAAACAAATCCATAGAATACTCAGATTTAAGCAATCCCCTTGGCTTAAAAAATATATTGACTTAAACACATTTCATAGGACAAAAGCTAAAAATAATTTTGAAAAAGATTTCTTTAAACTTTTAAACAATGCTGTTTACGGGAAGACAATGGAAAACATTGAAAAACGTAGGGACATTAGAATTACTTCATCTTGGGAAACAACAAACAGGAATCATTTGGGGCTCAGAGCATTAATTGCGAAACCAAATTTTATACAGTTAACAAAATTTTCTGACGATATGTATGCGGTAGAGTTAGAAAAAATGGAACCACTATATGATAAGCCTATATATGTTGGTTTCACAGTACTGGAGTTATCCAAGTGGAGAATGTATGACTTCCATTATGGCTTCATGAAGCCTAAATTTGGAGAGAACATTTCTCTCAACTATATGGATACTGACTCATTTATTTATTCAATTAAAACTGATGATTTTTACTATGACATCCGTAATGATATTAGTTTGAATTTTGATACGTCAGAATATCCTGTAGATAACCAATTTCGTTTACCGCTACTCAATAAGAAGGTTTTGGGAATGATGAAAGATGAAAACAATGGGGATATAATGACAGAGTTTGTTGGTTTAAGAGCAAAAATGTATTCTCTGTCGACTCTTCGCTCGGAAGCTGTTAAAAAATCTAAAGGGGTCAAAAAGTCTGTAATTAAAAAGTTGTCCATTAATGATTACAAAAGTTGCTTATTTGAATCCAAAATTATCTCGGATGAAATGTTTTTGTTTACATCTAAAACACATCAACTATATACACAAAAACTACATAAAATAGCACTTAGCTTTTCTGATGATAAGAGAAATATAATGACAGATAAAATTAAAACGCGTGCTTGGGGACATTACATAGACCGAAACAATGAAACAATGGATGTAGAATAGAATGCTTCCTACTAAATTGCATGTAAGATGACAAAGACAATTTAATTTTGTACTAATTGTATTTATTTGTTAATGTATTTCTTTAATTATTTATTATTTACTTATAAGAAATATTATTTAATTTATTTATTTATTATTTCTTTAATTATTTATTAATTTATTTATTATTTACTTATTTGTTTATTAATTAATTTATGTATTTAGTATTTATTTATTTGTTTATTAATTTATTTATTTATTTATTTATTAATATATTTATTGTTTATGTATTTGTTTATGAATTTATCTATTAATTTTAGTATTTTATTCACACAAAAACATGTAAAAATTGAATGGCTTAAAACTTTTATCTTTTTACCTACACCTAAATTATTTGTAAATTAAAATCAAATATTCGATTAATGATCTTTTTCCTTTTTATATCTATATATTTTTATTTGTACATAGAGTTAAATTTGTATTAGTACTAAGATTTTTAAGAAAAATGTTAAATAAAATATTGAAAAAATATTAAAATATGTAAATGGTTTTTTATTTCAGCTTAAATTTACTAAATATAAATTGTAACTACAAATGTCTACATTTTTATATTGTGTTTCTATATTGTGTTTCTCTATTACTTCGCTAGAGCAAAATTTTTTCTTTTTTGTTTTCATATCACTTAAACATACACAGTCTTGTTATCTTTGAGAGGTCCTACACAAGAGGAATTGAATTTCACAATATTATAAAATTCCATTAAATTTCATTAGATATTTTCTTGTCAACACCAACTGTTTTAAAATTTTCTCATCCATGTTCAATAATAGCAAATAAGCTATTAGATCAGGTATCAGCTATCAGATCAGCTTATCAGGAGCTGGTCTGGTTTTCAGATCAGCTTTTCAGGACCTGGTCTGGTTTTCAGATCAGCTTTTCACGACCTGGTCTGGTTTTCAGATCAGCTTTTTAGGACCTGGTCTGGTTTTCAGATCAGCTTATCAGGACCTGGTCTGGTTTTCAGATCAGCTTTTCAGGACCTGGTCTGGTTTTCAGATCAGCTTTTCAGGACCTGGTCTGGTTTTCAGATCAGCTTATTAGGACCTGGTCTGGTTTTCAGATCAGCTTTTCAGGTATCAAATCAGGTTATTAGGTAGCTGGTCTGGTTTTCAGATCAGCTTATCAGGTATCAGATGAGGTTATAGCAAATAGATGTATCAAGTTTAAAGTTAGATTAATAACTAAAGTCAATCCTTTATGAGCAGTAATTTATATAGTTATGAAATAGTCAAATTGTTTTCTAAAACGAACATTATTTAATTTATCATCAAAAAGCCATATTTATCCTTACAACACTATACAAATTTCTTGAAACTTTTCAAAATTCATATTACTCACAACATGATCCCTATAGACGAGCTTAATATTTTTCTCATCTTGCTTAAACATTATAATAACATTTGCATTCTCTCTTGTTAAATGCTTACAACCGTATTCATAAAAATTTTAAACAGCATTTTGAATGTTGTTTAAGCAAAATTCGCTAAATTTTAGCTTAAAAACGTTTTTTAATTTAAACCTTGTTTAATTCAACAAATCCTAAAAATTAACTGCACCCATACCTAAAATAATTTTGAGTTGACGTTGTAATTTTGCTTCATGTTTATTTGCATTTTTAACTTTGCCTATATGTATGTATGTATGTATGCATGTATGTATGTATGTATTTATGTATGTCTTAGGAATTATACTAGAAGTTGGGCACAAGTAGAATGAGTCATCATTCTTCTGTCGCCCCATACAAAAATATACACGTACATATGTATGTATATTATTCTGCTTTGTACATGCAGCATCAGCAAATATCATACTTGAAATTCTTTAAACTTCAATACGTCAAAAAAATAAATGTATAATATAGTATTCTTTTAATTATGAAATTAACTTCTTCAGATATTCATATTTGACTTGATATAGATAATTTTAGTATAAATATATGTTTTTACACCTGAGATAGTAGTAGGGAATTCCCACTCCGGCCCCAATTAAACTTTTGAAATTTTAAAATTTTAATTACCCAAATTTTAAAATTCTTGGAAATTTGTGAAATTTGATACCCTACGAGGGTGGGTCAATAAGTCCGTCCAATTTTTTTTTTGTTTTGTTTTTTTTTTTTTGTGTTTACATTAACTTTTTTTTTTTTTTTTTTTGTGTTTTTTCTTTTCTTTAGTACATACGAGGGTGGATCAATAAGTCCGTTTTATTACGAAATGATTTTTGGTAAGGTGGATTGTAAAAACATGAAAATAAATATTTTTGTAATGCCGACGGGAAAAACGTGAAAATAAATATTTTTGTAATGCCGACGGGAAAATCATGAATATGATTTTTCCTAATGCCAACGGAAAATCATGAAATTGATTTTTCATAATGTGGACGGTAAAAATGTTAAATAAAAAACATTTTTAATAATGCCGACGGGAAAAACGTGAAAATAAAATGTTTCTAAAGCCGACGAAAAATTTGTTGATGTCTGTCTGTCTATGGGAATTCGAGTCTGTCAGGGAATTGGGGGTTTGTAATAATTTGTGGGGGTCCTTTGTCGGTCTTTAAAATTTTAATCTACGCAGGAGTGGCAATTCACTACTACTATCTCAGGTGTAAAAACATATATTTATACTAAAATTATCTATATCAAGTCAAATATGAATATCTGAAGAAGTTAATTTCATAATTAAAAGAATACTATATTATACATTTATTTTTTTGACGTATTGAAGTTTAAAGAATTTCAAGTATGATATTTGCTGATGCTGCATGTACAAAGCAGAATAATATACATACATATGTACGTGTATATTTTTGTATGGGGCGACAGAAGAATGATGACTCATTCTACTTGTGCCCAACTTCTAGTATAATTCCTAATACATACATATACATACATACATGCATACATATACATACATACATGCATACATATAAATACATACATACATATAGGCAAAGTTAAAAATGCAAATAAACATGAAGCAAAATTACAACTACGTCAACTCAAAATTATTTTAAGTATGACTGAAGTTAATTTTTAAGATTTGATGATTTACATAAGGTTTAAATAAAAACGCGTTTTTTAAGCTAAAATTCTATTATGAATACAATTTTAGTGAATTTTGGTTAAACAACATTCAAAATGTTGTTTAAAATTTTTATGAATACGGCTGTAAGCATTTAATAAGAGAGAATGCCAATGGTATTATAATGTTTAAGCAAGATGAGAAAAATATTAAGCTCGTCTATAGGGATTATGTTGTCAGTAATATGAATTTTGAAAAGTTTCAAAAAATTTTTATAGTGTTGGAAGCATGATACAATAATATAAAGGTACAACCACATTTGACGTATAAAATTAATTTTGACTTTTACCAAAATTGTTTGATTGCTGTTTTTTTGTAAAGAGAGAGGAAAACGTTGCCACACGAAATTACGGGGAACTTTTTTTTAGGAATGTTTTTGGAAATGTGTAATTTTAAGTTTAGAAATTATAGTTTAATACACATTTTTTTAAATGTTATATTAATTGGATACGTGGATAACGAAATATGTATGTGTATAATATGATGTAGAATGGATGAGCGTGTTTCATGCATATAATACACATTTACATACACTTCGTGTGCAAATTCATTGCAGCTTACAGTAAGAATTAATGCTTTTTTGATGGGCTACATCTGAATAATCTGAACAAAAAAAGACATGCAAAAGAAATAGTTAATGCATGGGTTCTATTGCTAATGAATTGGTTCAATTTAGGTGCAGAACGCATGATTTTAACACAGGCGTGTCATTGACGAGCATGGGCTAACATTTAGCAAAACTGCTCATCATTCCAATGAGTGCTTAGAACCCATGATACGTTTATTCGTTTATATATACATACATACATATGTATGTTTAAAACAGAGCATAACGAAGTGTCCGCGGGTGGCCTTTTGCTTATAATTTTAGGCTCTAAGCAGGCATACTCTGATGATTGTACTCGTATTTGAGGCAAACAGCTTTGAAAGCTGTTAAGTGTGCTGTTGTTTCCTTGCAAATTAAGAGGAAGCATTGTTCTCGCCGAGATCTGATTGGCAATTGTTCTCTCGTCGGTGTGAAAGCTCAATAGCTCTTTTAAAAAAGTTTGCACATTGTGCATATGACTTGTACGCACCTGATGTAAAGCAATAAGCCAGAGTAGTACGAAGAGAAAGTCCCACCCTTGATTCAGAGGCTTTTCCGTTGGCAATTTCCCTTCAATTGTTTATGCTGATGTAAATATTTTTTATAATTATAATTTAAATACATATTCTTCAATATTTTTCAATAAATAAAAAAGAACATCAAAAAATTAATCAAAAACTCGGATTTCATAAATTAATAAGGTAGCATTAATTTTGAGAGTAAAAAATTGTCGGCACAAACGTCAGAAGGTTAATATGGCGACGAAAAGAGAGAACGGTTGTACCTTTATATCATGATACAATAATATAAAGGTACAACCGTTCTCTCTTTTCGTCGCCATATTAACCTTCTGCCGTTTGTGCCGACAATTTTTTACTCTCAAAATTAATGCTACCTTATTAATTTATGAAATCCGAGTTTTTGATTAATTTTTTGACGTTCTTTTTTATTTATTGAAAAATATTGAAGAATATGTATTTAAATTATAATTATAAAAAATATTTACATCAGCATAAACAATTGAAGGGAAATTGCCAACGGAAAAGCCTCTGAATCAAGGGTGGGACTTTCTCTTCGTACTACTCTGGCTTATTGCTTTACATCAGGTGCGTACAAGTCATATGCACAATGTGCAAACTTTTTTAAAAGAGCTATTGAGCTTTCACACCGACGAGAGAACAATTGCCAATCAGATCTCGGCGAGAACAATGCTTCCTCTTAATTTGCAAGGAAACAACAGCACACTTAACAGCTTTCAAAGCTGTTTGCCTCAAATACGAGTACAATCATCAGAGTATGCCTGCTTAGAGCCTAAAATTATAAGCAAAAGGCCACCCGCGGGCACTTCGTTATGTTCTGTTTTAAACATACATAGTATGTATGTATATATAAACGAATAAACGTATCATTTGTTCTAAGCACTCATTTGAATGATGAGCAGTTTTGCTAAATGTTAGCCCATGCTCGTCAATGACACGCCTGTGTTAAAATCATGCGTTCTGCACCTAAATTGAACCAATTCATTAGCAATAGAACCCATGCATTAACTATTTCTTTTGCATGTCTTTTTTTGTTCAGATTATTCAGATGTAGCCCATCAAAAAAGCATTAATTCTTACTGTAAGCTGCAATGAATTTGCACACGAAGTGTATGTAAATGTGTATTATATGCATGAAACACGCTCATCCATTCTACATCATATTATACACATACATATTTCGTTATCCACGTATCCAATTAATATAACATTTAAAAAAATGTGTATTAAACTATAATTTCTAAACTTAAAATTACACATTTCCAAAAACATTCCTAAAAAAAAGTTCCCCGTAATTTCGTGTGGCAACGTTTTCCTCTCTCTTTACAAAAAAACAGCAATCAAACAATTTTGGTAAAAGTCAAAATTAATTTTATACGTCAAATGTGGTTGTACCTTTATATTATTGTATCATGCTTCCAACACTATAAAAATTTTTTGAAACTTTTCAAAATTCATATTACTGACAACATAATCCCTATAGACGAGCTTAATATTTTTCTCATCTTGCTTAAACATTATAATACCATTGGCATTCTCTCTTATTAAATGCTTACAGCCGTATTCATAAAAATTTTAAACAACATTTTGAATGTTGTTTAACCAAAATTCACTAAAATTGTATTCATAATAGAATTTTAGCTTAAAAAACGCGTTTTTATTTAAACCTTATGTAAATCATCAAATCTTAAAAATTAACTTCAGTCATACTTAAAATAATTTTGAGTTGACGTAGTTGTAATTTTGCTTCATGTTTATTTGCATTTTTAACTTTGCCTATATGTATGTATGTATTTATATGTATGCATGTATGTATGTATATGTATGCATGTATGTATGTATATGTATGTATTAGGAATTATACTAGAAGTTGGGCACAAGTAGAATGAGTCATCATTCTTCTGTCGCCCCATACAAAAATATACACGTACATATGTATGTATATTATTCTGCTTTGTACATGCAGCATCAGCAAATATCATACTTGAAATTCTTTAAACTTCAATACGTCAAAAAAATAAATGTATAATATAGTATTCTTTTAATTATGAAATTAACTTCTTCAGATATTCATATTTGACTTGATATAGATAATTTTAGTATAAATATATGTTTTTACACCTGAGATAGTAGTAGTGAATTGCCACTCCTGCGTAGATTAAAATTTTAAAGACCGACAAAGGACCCCCACAAATTATTACAAACCCCCAATTCCCTGACAGACTCGAATTCCCATAGACAGACAGACATCAACAAATTTTTCGTCGGCTTTAGAAACATTTTATTTTCACGTTTTTCCCGTCGGCATTATTAAAAATGTTTTTTATTTAACATTTTTACCGTCCACATTATGAAAAATCAATTTCATGATTTTCCGTTGGCATTAGGAAAAATCATATTCATGATTTTCCCGTCGGCATTACAAAAATATTTATTTTCACGTTTTTCCCGTCGGCATTACAAAAATATTTATTTTCATGTTTTTACAATCCACCTTACCAAAAATCATTTCGTAATAAAACGGACTTATTGATCCACCCTCGTATGTACTAAAGAAAAGAAAAAACACAAAAAAAAAAAAAAAAAAAAGTTAATGTAAACACAAAAAAAAAAAAACAAAACAAAAAAAAAATTGGACGGACTTATTGACCCACCCTCGTAGGGTATCAAATTTCACAAATTTCCAAGAATTTTAAAATTTGGGTAATTAAAATTTTAAAATTTCAAAAGTTTAATTGGGGCCGGAGTGGGAATTCCCTACTACTATCTCAGGTGTAAAAACATATATTTATACTAAAATTATCTATATCAAGTCAAATATGAATATCTGAAGAAGTTAATTTCATAATTAAAAGAATACTATATTATACATTTATTTTTTTGACGTATTGAAGTTTAAAGAATTTCAAGTATGATATTTGCTGATGCTGCATGTACAAAGCAGAATAATATACATACATATGTACGTGTATATTTTTGTATGGGGCGACAGAAGAATGATGACTCATTCTACTTGTGCCCAACTTCTAGTATAATTCCTAAGACATACATAAATACATACATACATACATGCATACATACATACATACATATAGGCAAAGTTAAAAATGCAAATAAACATGAAGCAAAATTACAACGTCAACTCAAAATTATTTTAGGTATGGGTGCAGTTAATTTTTAGGATTTGTTGAATTAAACAAGGTTTAAATTAAAAAACGTTTTTAAGCTAAAATTTAGCGAATTTTGCTTAAACAACATTCAAAATGCTGTTTAAAATTTTTATGAATACGGTTGTAAGCATTTAACAAGAGAGAATGCAAATGTTATTATAATGTTTAAGCAAGATGAGAAAAATATTAAGCTCGTCTATAGGGATCATGTTGTGAGTAATATGAATTTTGAAAAGTTTCAAGAAATTTGTATAGTGTTGTAAGGATAAATATGGCTTTTTGATGATAAATTAAATAATGTTCGTTTTAGAAAACAATTTGACTATTTCATAACTATATAAATTACTGCTCATAAAGGATTGACTTTAGTTATTAATCTAACTTTAAACTTGATACATCTATTTGCTATAACCTCATCTGATACCTGATAAGCTGATCTGAAAACCAGACCAGCTACCTAATAACCTGATTTGATACCTGAAAAGCTGATCTGAAAACCAGACCAGGTCCTAATAAGCTGATCTGAAAACCAGACCAGGTCCTGAAAAGCTGATCTGAAAACCAGACCAGGTCCTGAAAAGCTGATCTGAAAACCAGACCAGGTCCTGATAAGCTGATCTGAAAACCAGACCAGGTCCTAAAAAGCTGATCTGAAAACCAGACCAGGTCGTGAAAAGCTGATCTGAAAACCAGACCAGGTCCTGAAAAGCTGATCTGAAAACCAGACCAGCTCCTGATAAGCTGATCTGATAGCTGATACCTGATCTAATAGCTTATTTGCTATTATTGAACATGGATGAGAAAATTTTAAAACAGTTGGTGTTGACAAGAAAATATCTAATGAAATTTAATGGAATTTTATAATATTGTGAAATTCAATTCCTCTTGTGTAGGACCTCTCAAAGATAACAAGACTGTGTATGTTTAAGTGATATGAAAACAAAAAAGAAAAAATTTTGCTCTAGCGAAGTAATAGAGAAACACAATATAGAAACACAATATAAAAATGTAGACATTTGTAGTTACAATTTATATTTAGTAAATTTAAGCTGAAATAAAAAACCATTTACATATTTTAATATTTTTTCAATATTTTATTTAACATTTTTCTTAAAAATCTTAGTACTAATACAAATTTAACTCTATGTACAAATAAAAATATATAGATATAAAAAGGAAAAAGATCATTAATCGAATATTTGATTTTAATTTACAAATAATTTAGGTGTAGGTAAAAAGATAAAAGTTTTAAGCCATTCAATTTTTACATGTTTTTGTGTGAATAAAATACTAAAATTAATAGATAAATTCATAAACAAATACATAAACAATAAATATATTAATAAATAAATAAATAAATAAATAAATTAATAAACAAATAAATAAATACTAAATACATAAATTAATTAATAAACAAATAAGTAAATAATAAATAAATTAATAAATAATTAAAGAAATAATAAATAAATAAATTAAATAATATTTCTTATAAGTAAATAATAAATAATTAAAGAAATACATTAACAAATAAATACAATTAGTACAAAATTAAATTGTCTTTGTCATCTTACATGCAATTTAGTAGGAAGCATTCTATTCTACATCCATTGTTTCATTGTTTCGGTCTATGTAATGTCCCCAAGCACGCGTTTTAATTTTATCTGTCATTATATTTCTCTTATCATCAGAAAAGCTAAGTGCTATTTTATGTAGTTTTTGTGTATATAGTTGATGTGTTTTAGATGTAAACAAAAACATTTCATCCGAGATAATTTTGGATTCAAATAAGCAACTTTTGTAATCATTAATGGACAACTTTTTAATTACAGACTTTTTGACCCCTTTAGATTTTTTAACAGCTTCCGAGCGAAGAGTCGACAGAGAATACATTTTTGCTCTTAAACCAACAAACTCTGTCATTATATCCCCATTGTTTTCATCTTTCATCATTCCCAAAACCTTCTTATTGAGTAGCGGTAAACGAAATTGGTTATCTACAGGATATTCTGACGTATCAAAATTCAAACTAATATCATTACGGATGTCATAGTAAAAATCATCAGTTTTAATTGAATAAATAAATGAGTCAGTATCCATATAGTTGAGAGAAATGTTCTCTCCAAATTTAGGCTTCATGAAGCCATAATGGAAGTCATACATTCTCCACTTGGATAACTCCAGTACTGTGAAACCAACATATATAGGCTTATCATATAGTGGTTCCATTTTTTCTAACTCTACCGCATACATATCGTCAGAAAATTTTGTTAACTGTATAAAATTTGGTTTCGCAATTAATGCTCTGAGCCCCAAATGATTCCTGTTTGTTGTTTTCCAAGATGAAGTAATTCTAATGTCCCTACGTTTTTCAATGTTTTCCATTGTCTTCCCGTAAACAGCATTGTTTAAAAGTTTAAAGAAATCTTTTTCAAAATTATTTTTAGCTTTTGTCCTATGAAATGTGTTTAAGTCAATATATTTTTTAAGCCAAGGGGATTGCTTAAATCTGAGTATTCTATGGATTTGTTTTAAGATGAGGCCATTTGAAATGGCTTGTTTTAAAACTCTATAGTGTATGGTGTAATTTGTTTTTGAGTGTAAGTCTGCAACTAATTTTTTGATTTTGGATCCCCCCACGGGCTTATTTTGAGGACAAAATGGCAAATCATTATGTAGATCATGCGTTGAATCAGGATAGTCTATATCCACTTCTAAAATGTACCCATACTCTGCAGTATCAGAAATTTTTTTTAACATCAAAATCAGTATCACATACCCACTCAAATTCACCGCAAGGAAGATATTCCGACATCGCCCAACCACACAAATTGTTAGCGTCTAAATATACAAGAAATTCCGATGGTTTTGATACATCGAAATCTTCTAAATACTTATTATTCGCCTTCGAATATCTTTGCGAGCATTGAACTAGTCCACCTCTTATTCCGTTTTGCATAAACATATACATTTCGGAATCAGTGAACAGTTCGAGTGAAACTTCTGTGGTTTTCAACATTGCATCCCAAGATAAGCCTGGTGCTGTATAATAGTGGCAGGGGTCCAAATCGTATATATCTTTACAAATTTTCCTAAAATTTTCAAACACGTCGGTTAAAAGAAGAACATCTGTCTTTAAATAGAGTTCAGTATAGTCAAGGAGGGTTTTACAGTTAAACTCTCTCCATATTTTTTGAGCATGTTTATACTCGACTACATCACATTCTTCATTCGTTAGAATATTGAAGAACTCTTCTCTACTAGGGAGTTGAATTTCCTTAAACTTAGTCATGGAATCCATGTAAGAGTACGGAAATACACCCTTTCTTCTAATCAGGTTGAAATGAGCTTCATCAGCGAAACATGATCGAATAGTATTAAAATCATTGCTATCAAGATTTTTCGCCAGCGTATCTAAACTCGAAGCCATAAATCTAAACGAGTCTATAAATCTTATTTCGAATCCACGCTTTTCATCTAATCTGATGAAAATTGACAGAGAAATATAACGCTCTGCGTTCTGGAGAATCACTTTTATTGTGGTATTTTTTATAGTAGAAAGTTCTTTGAAAAATAAGTGTATATCATATGCAGAAAGATTATGCAAGATAATCGGTATAAAATGAGGTGTTTTATAATTCAAATTACAGTCGCTATGAGCTGCCCCACGATAATTACCCGTAAGATGACAATGATCTCTAACTTTATCATTATTTAATATTTTCTTACAAATATGACAATTTTGTGCATTATTATATTGAGCTATTTCTATTGGGGTCATGAACATTTTCTTAACTTTAAGTAAATAATTTAGATAAATGTCTGTGCAATCTTCAACTATTTTTTTGATAAATATGTTCGCCGAATCTTCACCAAAATTGTATCTATATAAATTATTTTCTATCTTAAAGCTACAATTAATAAAATAAGCGAATGCACACGCATGATGTTTCTGTACATTTGTAGTGCTTTTACTTACGGGGTCATCAACTTTTTCTAAAATAGATTCAAAGTCTGCGTAGATCACAAATGGTACATCTAACTGTTTGTAGTAGTTTTCAAACTTGATGATAGATTTATCTTCGGGCATTCTGATGACTTTTTTCCCACAAACATTTTTGTGGTGATTATACACATAATCATCATGTGTATAAAATAGGCAGGTGTTACAAATATGTATCTTACTTCTGTGTGATGTTATGTTGGAACGAAGAAGTCTGAAGAAAATATAGAAAATACAAATAAGAAATAAATAAATATACCAATAAGAAGTAACTTTTTAAATAGATATGAAAACACATTTTGCATAAATGCACAAATTAAACTTACTTTGATATATCCGTGATGAGCACATAGTGGAAGTTTTCATCGGACTGGAGCAATAACAGATTAATATGAACATGTTGTTCTCCTTTTGTTATGTAGTATGGTCCTTTAAGCGATGTTCCATTGTGACCAAATACATTGATGCTCATATTATTTTGACGTTCGAATTGTTTAATCTGCTTCAATGGGAGTGGAAACTCTAGGCCTTTGAAATTTAATACAATTGCCCCTATACTAATATTCTCATCAGAAATGTTTGCTATATTATAGTTTCTATAGTTTTTCTGTTGTCTTCGATCTAAAGTGCTATTTGTGTTCAAAGCCGCAATGATACACCATTTAAAGCAATAAATATCATTGTTCTCGACATTTATGCATGCACATTTCACTGCAATATTTTTTGGGAGAGGGATAAAACTCGATCCTCTTATTATGGACGCCTTCTTTATATTAACTTCAAGGGAATTCATTGAAATTAAGGTCCATCCGCTATCCCTCTCTTGAAATTCTTCCATTTTAGCTATTAGCTCCTCGGCCTGTTTCTTGTACATATCCTCTATGTCATCAGACAAAGTCACCAACATCATTTTTGAAATATGTACCAGTTGGGAAACAATTATCTGATCATTCACCGTCTTCATATAATCGCATATGAGCTCCATATTAAATTTAAATGTAGTATGTATCCTACTACATTCAATTAGCTGTTGTAGTATAGAGCTCTTGGCAGATTTCAGAAATTGCTCCGGAAACATAACACCCTCATTTTTGTTGAGGAGGATATATGTCTCGATCCTCCCATTGAAGTTGCTCGCTCTTTTAGTGAGAAGATCTCCAATCTGTTTTAGGTGACAACTGTTTTTATGTTTTGTGGTTCGGACATGAGCCATATAACCATTTGATGGGATCATCTCATCACAATCCTCACAATATTTTTTTTGAAGATCAAGCGTACTAGTTCCATATGAGTGCGTTTCCATATGCTGATTTAGTTTTGTTTGAGTCATAAAGACTTTATTGCAGATTGCACAACTTTTAGTATTCATTTTATATATTTTTGTTTATTAATTAATATAATTATTTTATTTATAAATAATTTATTTAATTATTTTATTTATTAACAATTTATTTTAGTTATAAACAATTTATTTAATTATTTTTTATACACTAGAAACTTGTTTAACAAACTGTAATTAGTTCTAGCACTTTTATAGTTTTTGGATTTTAAACACTTTAAAAATTTTGGTTGGGAAAATAGGTTGTCACTTGTTGAGATATCAAAGCAGACTGATGCCAATCTACATTATTTCTTCTACTTATATACTTTATATGAGAATCGCGTAGTAGTCATCAATTCTAATTTATTACGACACATGATGAAATTCACACACATACACACACACACATACACACACACACATACACACACACATACACATACACACACATACACATTTCCACAATTCTCTATTGGTATTACGATATATGATGAAATTCACACACACACACACACACACACACACACACACATATTTCCACAATTCTCTGTTTGTATTACGACATATGATGAAATTCACACACACACACACACACACACACACACACATACACACACACACACACATACATATTTCCACAATTCTCTGTTTGTATTACGACATATGATGAAATTCACACACACACACACACACACACATACACACACACACACACATACATATTTCCACAATTCTCTGTTTGTATTACGATATATGATGAAATTCATATACACCGCAACATACAGAACAAAATCTCTAGCATCAGTTTGTAATAAAAAGGTATGAGAAAAATCGGGACACGTAAAAGTAGCTGCTTCTATAAGTTTTGATGTATGTCTCCAAAAGCTATTTCCTATAATTGTTATATTAAAGTAAAATATACTGAAATAAAAATATCATTACCCCTATTCAAAAACACTCCTTATCAAACTGATTGGATTCAAAACATTTAACATCTGAAATTCACTTGTACATATAAAACCTATGCCAACACAATATTTTCTATCTACATAAGAATAGCAATGTCAATAGCCTAGAAAACATATACACATTCATTTGTAAATATGTATGAAAAACTCTCGCAGGCCAAACAATACACACAAGCAATGATATTCTTCAAAGTAAAAATAGATACAATCACATACATTAATACAACAACATATACATACATTACCAAATACATTCCCTACCCACTTCCATTGACAACATGGTTGCCACTCTCTGTAGCTATTAGATTATTTCCCCAGAGATCGCAAACATAAATGCAATACAATAACCCTACATAAGCATACCAACGATAACTCAAAACAGCTACCCAAAGACTATCAAATAACAATCACTACATACACACAAATATACAGATCCCTTGTAACTACCCTACAGTCAGACTGGGAACAAGTGTCTTTGTGTCAACACTAAAATTCTAGTTACAACTTTGGTATAATAATTTTTCTACTATCCGCCAGTATAAAAGAAGGAGAGAGGTGGAATTGACAATAACTTGTCAATATACACACATTTGTATGTACGTAAATTATAGAAATGTACTGGTGACTAGTCAAAAGCTAGTCAGCACATTTTCACCATCGACATTTCCTACTGGGTATAATGATTGTCTGCCACTACAACAAAAGTATTGGACACCATCAAACATACAAGTAAATACAAAAACGCATACTCATACACACACACACACAAACACGCACACACGCGCACATACATATGTACATCCATACACTGTAAGACCAACGCTTCTCTACAATAACAACAAAAGCTGTACACACAAGTATACATACATACACATCCACAAAGAATCAAACTCACACACACACACACACACAGCAAAGAAAATCTCAGCATAAAAAAAAAATCCCCAAAATCCCCTAATTTGTAACAGAGTTGCCATCGTTTTTATTTTTCCCGGTTTTTAATTCCCAAAACATGTCGCCCGTCCCCATTACTCATCTACTAACACCACCACAAACGATTGATATTTAACAATTTCTAACAAGCGCTTTGAGTCTGGCAACTCATAATAATGTCTGACAATTTTTACATATGACAACCGTGTGAACTTACAATTTTTTTGCTGACGATTTTGTCAGCTGATTTTATTGTCATACAATCATCTAGCAATAAATTGTAAGATTTCCTGACAAATTTGATACAACCGTGTGAACTGTCAATCTGCCATACACTTGCAATTTTTGATTGTCAGTACAATGTCAGCACATTGCCAGATCTAACAATATTGTAAGATCTGACAACCGTGTGTACATAGCTTTACGCAGAAAACAAATACGTACACGAAAAAAAATGTTACTCTCTTTAGGTTTTGGCTTCTCTTTAGCATAGAGCAGGGATGGATAACAAGTATTTTTAAATTTTATCTATATTTTGACGTCTTTTTATTAAAAAAATGGCTTGGTAAATGTAAAACACAATAACATATAAAGCATTGTGCATTACCATCAACATTTTCTTTAAAGAAGAATTCGCTTTCGTAATTTTCTTTAAACATTTTACGCGTGTGTTGTTGTCTCAACAAGTAATAAACAGAATGTGATTTACAAAACATTTCCACCTCTGTTAAAAGTAAGCAGAGGTTTTCCTCTGCTCCACACACAAGCGCAAGTGTGTTAATGTGTTAGTGCACATCACTGATATAAATATATTCTTACATACACATCTATATAATTATTTTTATCTTCTTTTACATTTTGTATGGGTTAAAATGCAACTTGAATAGCTGAAAAAATGCTTTTAAAAACATTAGGTATGTTCCAGATGCATAACAAAACAATCCGAACTTGTACAAAGTAATCCAAAAGCGTTCCAGATAGCAATTTTTGTGCAATTTTGTGAGCGAATGAGAGAGTAATTTTTTTCATTTCCTGTACAAACTAGTACGAACCTTTTCTTCTGTGTAAGTTCGGACAAGAATTGAATAATCAGCTGTTTTTTGTTTACATATGAAACTGAAATATTAATCAGAAAATTTGCAAATATAGGAAAAAAGTTTTTACACACAGATTTATTAAAAAGCAAAATGGAAGGTTTTTGAAATAACGCTTAAGTTGTAAGTACATTTGTGCTTATTTTTCCATTTCTTTAATATAAAAAAAAATATTTTTATGATTTTTTAAATAATTCACGTAACTTTTACTTTTTTGGAAATTTTTTCATTTACTTTTTACAGCTGTTGCCAATGACGCAAATTTTATGTTTTTATAATGTTATGCGTTTTAAGCGACTAAAATCACTAAAATAAAATTTAATTTAAAAAGTAATCAGCACTAGTATTTTAAGATGGTCAATTATGGGTTTTCGCGTTCCAGCAATTTTGGATAACTTTTGCACATTCAGAGAGTAATTTTCTTTTTACTCTCATTAGTCCGAACTTTAACAAAATCTTGTGGAACACACCTATTATAGAAAATACTACATGATACGTGTGAAACCACTTAAATTGAGTTTACATTATATGTTTTTGTCTTGTGAAATGTAACCTTTACATGGTATATTTGTACATATATGTAGTCTGAAAACCTTTAAGTAGTAGTATGTGATATTTTTCAATACAAACGACAGCTTTGATATAGAGCGTCTGACATCAGCCCGTTTTAAATAAAGCAAGTTCTTATTTCGATGAAAACTAAGTGAAACGTTACGATAAAGTTAAGTATTTAATAGATTAAAAACTAAAATGAAGGAAAGAATTGAGAAGGCATTAACAAAAGTAAGCACTTGTGTATCCTTATAGGCTATGTCAAATGTATATAACAACCAACGTGTGAACACAAAAACTATAAACCGTATGTAAAACGCAGATTTTACAATACACATAAAATATAATGTGTATAAAAAAGTGGCATTCCATTTAAAATGTGAACAGACTTTATATTAAATAGGCATAACTCCTTGAAGTTATTAGAAAAACAAAATTTAAATAAAAAAATTAACATAATTTAATCAATTTAGTAAATTGTAATTACTTATTTTTATTAAAATCATAGGTGTGTTTCTTTACTCTACATTGGTATCCCGCGGGATCCCAATTTGCACGAAAAGCGTTCCCGTACTCGAAAATTGGGTAAATATGAGAGGTTTTGTGAGAGTAATCTTCTTCTTGTTCTTGCACGAACAAGCCCGTAATTTTTCTTCGTGCTAGTTTGGGCAAACACAAAATCAATCAGCTGTTTGAAAAATAAACAATTACAAAGAAAAATTACATTTACCTAAAAACTAAACAAATAAACAAATGTATGAAAAAATGTTTAGAAACTAGTGGTGAGCAATGTTTTTTAAGTTTTTATATAAAATTAAGATAAAAAAACCTATATACATAATTATGCTGAATCATGTAAGTAAATACGTGCGTGTGTATGTACATAAGTATGTGTTTAGTTATGTGCATACGTATGTATATGCATACATGCATTGACGTTTATTTTCGTGTTAAAATGTTGGTTTTTCGCGTTCCCGTACTTTTGTGCATTTTTGTGTATTATGCATTAAACACATTCGACACAGCAGGCTACGGGCTGCAATCTGTCAAAAATAGAATACACACATTCTTATGGTAACAATTATTTTAACGACAGCAGGCTACACGACTGCCCGACCACTGTTGTAGCTGTCGCCAACTTTAAACTAATTTCTATTTCTCTGGCTACAATGAGCAAATGCAGTGTTACCAGTATAATACAAAATGGTGAATGAATGATATCGTACAATTATTTCATACTATTTACTAGAAACAATATCCAAAAATTGATGTAAAGAATAAATTGATTCATTATTGTACTTTTATGTGAAATAAGTACATTTTAAAAGAAAAATTAATTTTTATAAATGCAAAATATATGAAAGTGGCAATACTGAACTATGTACTTGTACTTGAATATCAGCTGCAGATGGTGCTGCTGCCGTCTCCAAAATAATTAAGTAGCTGGCTACGAGGCGACAAATGCTGCTAGCGGCATTTGAAGTCGTGTGTTCGTGTATCCTGCTTTGGTGAATGTGTTTAATGCATTATTGAGCGAAATTATAGTTTCCTCTCATTTTACCGAACTTTACCCAAAAAGTAAAGAAACAAACCTCATTTGTCGCGCAGATTCTGCGAGAAAGGGACAACTGCAGTATATTTATTATTAAAATGTTACCAAAAAAATCAAAACAAACAAGAGAAAATGTGTGCTTTGTGAAATATACACGTGTACATACATACATACGTACATACACATTTACAAAATTAAATTGAAGAATTTGTTGCATTTACTTAAAAAAACCGAATGTGAAAAAGATTATTTGTATTAAAAAGTTATTAAAATTTGTTTGCAAATTATTCCTGATTTAACTTTAAGCATTTTCATTGAAAAATTTTAATTTTTACCTTTTATTTACAAAAATCACTCAGCGAATAAGACCACAAAGTGTTAAACGAAAAACATTTCAACAAGTAAACAATTTTGCAAAATTAGATGAAAGAATTTGTTATGTTGAATTAAGAAACAAAGTGCGAAATAGCTTATAACTATTGAAAAGGCAATTAAAAATTGTTTTAAGATGATTGCATATTTCATTTGAAGCATTTTCATTAAAAAATATTAATTTTTATCATTTATTTACAAAAATCGACAAACGAATGAGGTTACAAAGTATAAATTGAAATTAAGCTACAAAATTCCACCACGAAAGAAGGTTAAAGAAGACGCAGTGACAGAGTGAGCGCGAGATCCGAAAACACAAATTATCTTCCGTCTCGTGTCATCTCTGATATACCCTGTGCTGTGAGCGAACATTAAACGAAACGGTTGTGCTTTAGTTATTGTTCGAAATAATCAGTAATTAATATAAAACTAAATAAACTTTAATAATAAAAACGGTCGTATTTTATTTTCTTTTAAGTCCCTTAGAAAGTGCTATCTGACAATAATATTTGGTACAAAAATGCAAAAACATGAGAAAATTATTCAACGGCTTCTACCTGTATCCGAAAACTCATTCACGTTATTGTCTGATAGAATTATTTTTGGCTTAAATGCAGTTTAGCGAAGCAGCTCCAAACAAAATAAAAGGTAGCCTGTGTGATAGAAAATTTAAAAATAAGAACAAAATATTAAATAAAAAAGTTGGCGGCGACGCCTTTTTTCCGAGTTATGGGGGTCTGAACTTTTTTATAGGAAACTGCGAAAAATCTCAACAAAAAAATTTAAATAGCTTATCTGATAAGAAATTAAAAATATTTTTTTTTTTTTTTTTTTTTTTAATAGTATATTTATTTATTGTATCTTCAAAAATGAACTAACAATAAGTAATCAAATCTTAAATCTAAATATAATTATTAGGCCCGACCAATATCGGACATAAGCTTAGTGATAGTTATAAATAATACATAAGTAGTGATAATCAAAAAGAAGTATTTTTAAGCAGTCCCATCTGGAGTGTTAGGTATAAGAGCCCTTGTGTCCCTTTTTTTTAAGCGGATGTGTCCAGTAAAGCTCAAAATATTACGGGCAAGCGGATTAGGATGTGACTCGAGTTTAGTTAAATATTTGCCTGCGTATTTTGCAATTTCTTCACTCACTAGTGGCATATTTAAATCACGATGAATATTTATATTTTTAACGTACCATGGAGCAGATGTTATCAAACGTAAAATTTTGTTTTGCCTTCGTTGGATTCTTTCGACATTTGAAGCTGAAGCAGTGCCCCACAGCTGAATTCCATAGCACCATATTGGCTTCAAAAGCGACTTGTATATCAAAAGTTTGCAGTCTAGGCTGAGTGTTGAATTTCTGCCAATTAACCAATATATTTGAGTCAATTTAAGTTTCATTTGGGTTAACTTAGAGTCAATATGATATTTCCATGTAAGCCTTCGATCAAGGTGTATGCCAAGGTATTTGACTTGAGAGTGTTGAGGAATATTTTGATTGTTGATTCGAATGGGGGAACAGGTATCTTTTCTTAGGGTAAACGTTATATGAACACACTTTTGTTCATTGACTTTAATTCTCCATAAGTTCAACCATATTTCAAGCTGGGTAATGTGTGCTTGGAGATTGCGGGATGCCTCATCAGGATTTTTGTGAATACTCAAACAGGCTGTATCATCGGCAAATGTAGAAGTGTGGATGTTATTGCTCACAGGCATATCACAAGTATATATTAGATACAAGACTGGCCCCAGAATACTACCCTGTGGCACACCAGAAGATATAGATTCGGGTACACTCATGAAGTCTCCTTCCACAACAGTAAACTTTCTATCAAGAATATAACTTTCCAAAAGCTTTTGTATATTTATTGGTAGGTATGTCTTCAATTTTAAAACTAGGCCTTTGTGCCATACTTTGTCAAATGCCTGAGAAACATCAATAAAAAGGGCAGAACAATACTTCTTTTCTTCAAAAGTCCTCCTTATAATTTGAACCAATCTATGCGTTTGCTCAATAGTGCTATGCTGACTTCTAAAGCCAAATTGATGGTCCGGGATGCACCCAGTATCAGCTAAAATTGTGGACAATTTAGTCATGAGCAGCTTTTCGAAAAGCTTTGAAATTGTTGAAAGTAAGCTTATAGGCCTATATGACTCAGCCTTGGTAAGATCTTTGCCTGGCTTTGGAATCATTTTAATCTTGGCAAGTTTCCAGTTATGTGGAAAATACTGCATTCGTAAAATGGCATTAAAAATAAATAGCAAAATTCTTATTGCAATATGAGGCAAGTTCATCAGCATCTTGTTACTAATGCCATCAATACCTGGAGCTTGCTTAGGGTCGAGTTCAGCAACTATTTTTTGTAGTTCACGCATCTTAAACCTTAAGGGACGAGGGGGTAGAGAGACTACACTCGGTAAATCGGCAGCACCCGTACATGAATTGGGAGTGAATACAGATTTTAAATGCTCAGAAAATAAGTTACCTTTCTCACTATCGCTTCTTGCCCAGCCTCCAGTCGAAGTACGCAATGGTGATTTGAGATCAACGGGTCTTTTAAGATTTCTAGTAGCGCGCCATAAAGAGTAATTAGATGTTGACGTTACATCAAGACCTTCTAAATACTTTTCCAGTAATGCAGTCTTTTCCGACGATAGCAGCTCTTTGAGTCGTTTAGTACATTCTTTAAGTCTGATTTTATTTAGGGGTGATCGGTGTTGTTGCCATTCTCTTCTAGCTCTCCTTTTTTCACATACAAGACGTTCAATTTCCGTAGAATAAATTCTATTAAAGCCAGTCTGCGGATAGGAAGTAGTGGCATGTTCAGCAGCCTGTTTAATATATTCGTTAAGATTGGCAATATTAAATTCAATATCATCAGGTGATCTTAGCTGAATGTTTTCTACGCAGTGACTACTAATATATTTTTTGAATCCTAGCCAGTTGACCCTGTTAATCGTTTTCACATATGAGTTAGTTAAATCACTCCTTAGTGGGTTGAAAATTGTAACTATTGTGGGAGAGTGATCGGAGGACAGATCTACAGAGCCCTCTACGTGAATTAAGTCCCTATGGATATTTTTCGTGACGCCAAAATCTATAACATCTGGAATTTTTCTTACGTCAGTAGGCCAGTAAGTAGGCTCCCCACTCGAAATGACATCTAAGCCCATTTTTGAAATTGTATTAAACAACGCTCTACCTCTAGGTGTAACAAGACGCGAGCCCCAGTACGTATGTTTTGCATTGTAGTCACCAGCTGCCACGAAACAAGATCCAAGCGATTTGTAGAACTTCTCATACTGATCTTCGGTAACTGAAAATCTGGGAGGTGAGTAAATTGATGATATCACGAAGTTCGCACAAAAATTTTCTACGAAAATATTCGTAGCTTGCATATATTCTTCACTTACGTTCTCAAGGATATAGTGCTTGAGTCTTGACTTAATTAGAATTGCTGATCCACCGCATGCTCTCCCCCTCGGGTCCTTTGAATCATATAGAGTGTAACCATTTATTTTAAAGCAGCTTCTCGAAGTCAAGTGAGTCTCAGAGACCATCATTATATCAATATTTTTTTCCGTGAGGAAGTGCTCAAGTTCATTTTTATGTTGGCGAATGCCGTTTGCGTTCCAGAAACATAGTTTTAACGTGTTCATGGTTTGTTGACTAATGCTTGAAGCAGAGTATTCTGCATTCTCAGCATTTCTTGCATCATGCTAGTCATATTTGTTGTAAAGTTGTTTATAGTTAGCACCAGATTCTCAATAGTAGCTTCAAGACGACTAAAGTTAAAGCTAGAGTTTGCATTCGTTGAATTACTTGGCGGTGGAACATTTTGTGTGGGAATAGAGCTAGTCTTAGCAGCATCGGCATACGATACACGTGAATTAACTAGTTGGCTAGTTTGAGGCAGAGTGGCGGAGTAAGCATTTGCTGATTGAACTGGAGCTAATTTAGATTTTTGACCCATAGCCTGTTTAACGAAAGAATATACACGGCATCCTCTGTAATTAGCGGTGTGATTTTCTCCACAATTACTGCATTTTTTTTCAGCTTGTACTTTTGGCTTGGTACAGTTAGCAGTACCATGCAATTCACCGCAGATAACACAAACTGTAGGTAATTTGCAGTAGGTTTTTGTGTGGCCATATTCTTGGCAATTATGGCACTGTACGGGACCTGAACGCTTACGTGGCTCTTCAACTGTGATTTTTCGGTGTAAAAGGTATTTTAGACTATAAATTGGGTGCGTCTCATTTTTCTTTAACTGTATATCATTCGGCTCCAGTTCAACACGAAATAGAGGCTGGGGAATCTTCTCTCTATTGATTATATTGGTAACATTTTTTACCTTAAATCCTTGTTCGATAAGTGCACATTTTACTTCTTCAGGCTCAACATATGAATCTACGCCCTTTAATACTATTTGTAGGCCTTTAGCACTCTTAAGTTGATATGTATAAAAATTTGTTTTATAT
Organism: Tachina lurida; assembly: GCA_944452675.1. NCBI lineage: Eukaryota > Metazoa > Arthropoda > Insecta > Diptera > Tachinidae > Tachina > Tachina lurida. The sequence goes on from OX101754.1 coordinate 78,540,183, forward strand.
TTTTCAAACTCACTAACAATTTTTCGGAAATCTTTTTCATCATATATTTGGATTTTAGTTTCATCAATATTACCTCGTTTAATTGGAATGATGTGAAAAGTATTTTCACCAATGGTCGACAGTAGATTTTTTAGAAGCGCGTTTGAATTTTTTTCTCTCAGATAAATAGGTGGTGGCTTGAAAGACTTTTGCGATGATGCGGCGGGCTTGTCGTTTTTGTCTTGCAATAATGAAAAACGATTTTGACGATTGATAGAAGATGTGCTGTTATCCCTAGACATCTTTGGGGCGGATCCGATTTTAGTAGAATTTGGGCTTCGCCCGCGCTTTAAAATGGTTATATATCTGTCCATTCCTACTTGTACCTTTGGTTTTGTACTACTGTTGTCTTCAGTAACAACTTGTTTAATTGTTGACCACGAGTCGGAAGCGGATGATATCGCTGAGTTAAATGTAGAAGTACTAGGCAATAATGTCAACGATTCACTAGTTGGCATTGGACAAAGCGAAGTTGATCGCTGACGAAACTGTGGTTTTGTCGTTAGAAAAAGTCTATTATCAGATTTTTGATTTTTATTAAGAGCTTCAGAACTCACAGCAAGATTATTATCAGATTTTTTATTTTTATTGTTATCATTATGAGCATCAAAACTCACAGTAAAATAGGCATTTCTGCCGTTAGAACTCACTTCACTATTTTTTTCCTCTGGGGTACTCATAAAGAGTATTCCTCAAGGGTATTTTGTATGTTTTTTTGTTTACGGTTTTTTTTTTGTTTTTGTTATTTCTATATGTAAAAATATTATCAAAGCAAAAAAAAATGCTTATTTATCAAAGTTAATATGTACTACGAATATTTTTTGTATGCTTTTTTTTTGTTTAGTTTGTATATAAGAAAAATTCCGCTATTACGTCTGTTCACTATGAAGGTACAACCAGAACTTGGTGGTCCTAGTTTCTCCAGAGAAAGGGTTACACATTCCTTGATTGTGAAAAATCTGTTGAAGTGAAAATTAATGGTATGATATGAGATTTGAAGAAATATTGCGATTCTGTTTGAGGTTGGATAGTTGATAAATTAAAAATATAACAAAAAATTAAGTGAAAAAAATTAACTGCGACCCTTATTTCTTGAGTTATTGGCCTTTAAATTTTTCATAGACGATTGTGATTTCTCTGCATTTCTAAATGTGATGGGTCAATATTTGAACCAATTTAGAGATGTGCAGAAAATCATTAACAAGCAGTGTCGTTTTGGGAAATACAATTGTTGTATTTTCCAGTTAATAAAAAAGTACGATAGTTCTTTATTAGACAAAACTCAAGCTAAGAAAATGAATGCATACAAAACTAACTGTGTTCTAACGTACTTAGAAAGACAAAGAATGAACATGAAAAGTAAATGAATAAAAGAATAAGATAAAGTGTCAGATGCGTTGATGTTGCCAGATGGTTGACCCTATAATCACTTATAAGGGTTGCCTTAACATCTCCCTTCTTAAGTAGGAGGCGGACTCCTGGCCATTGTCTCCACTGGATATCTCCTAACAGTTATACGGTTTGGCATCTGGATGCTGCTTGGAGGCGTATGAAAAATTTCGTCTGACGATGATGTATTGATTTTAAATTCATCCAACAGTATATCGAGAGGTAGATTTTTATTGGACAACATCGGCGTGTTGTCGTCAGGGGATGATCTTTGTCGTATTTGATTAGCGTGTGCCCTTATCAGTTTTTGGCGGTGTTCCCCAGGATTAATATATACGTTGTATATAACATTTCCTACTCTTTCTATAATTTCACCTGGAACCCAAAAGCGTTTGTTGTTCCTAAATTCCAAAACGTAAACATGATCGCCGTTTTCGAAATGTTTTGGTTTAGTGCCATGTTTGCGGTTATATTGACTTTCCATTTCCTCATTTCTTTTGCTCGATGAAATTTGAGGTTTTCTTAAGGAATCCATAATGGTTCTCATCTTTCGTCCTATGAATGATTCTGCTGGAGATGCTCGTTTGGAGAATTTGGATTAGGTGTGGATCGGTATACTTCTAGAAACGTGCTCATTATTTCTGTTACTGTTCCTTCTCCTTCTGGTTTTTTAAAGGCTCGTTTGAACGTGTCCACAAACCGTTCCGCTTGACCATTTGAGCTTGGTCAAGCTCAAGTGTTGTATTTCACGCTTTTTGCACCAATTTTCAAATTGTTCGGAGCAGAATTGGGTACCATTGTCGGAAATTATCTGCTCAGGGATTCCGAATTGGCTACAGTACTCACTAAGGAACTTCAGAGTGGCAAATGTTGTAGTAGTTTTTGTCTCATAAATCGCCGGATATTTCGAGTAAGCGTCTATTATAATTAGGTAATAATTTCCTTTCACCGGACCAGCGTAGTCTACATGAAGTCTTTCAAGGTTTCGAGACGTAATTGGCCAAGAATATAGGTCCGTTTTAATTGGAGTTTTTGCTGCTAGTTGACATTTTTCACACTTTTTAATGAAATCCTCTATGTCCTTGTCGATATTGGACCAATAAACGTAACTGCGTGCTATTGATTTGCATCGTTCTATTGCGAAATGTCCACGATGTAGTTGTTTTAAAACCCGTTTACGGTAAAATTTAGGTATAACTATGCGTGTGTTAAAAAGTAGACAACCATCTACAACTGATAAGGAATTTTTTCTATTAAAATATGGCACAATTTCCAAATCCAAATTTTTTGCATTGTGCGGCCAGCCGAAATTCATAAAATTTATTATCTTTTGAAGATGCTCATCGTCTTTAGTGCCTTGGACAATCATTTTGTGAGTGATAGGAAGCGTTGCGAGCGTTTCCGTGATGTTATTCTGAAAATCTTTTTCCAAGTCAATCGCAGCGATAATAAAATCGTCTGATGGTTTTTCATGAGAATTTATGAGTCTAGAAAGGACGTCCGCATGACCAAAATCCTGCGTACTTGTATATTTGATATCGAAATCATATGCCAATAATGTGAGCGCCCATCTTTGTAAACGATTTGCGGTGTATAGGGGAATGCCTTTTTTTGATCCAAATATTGTTAGCAGAGGCTTATGGTCAGTGTGTAAAGTGAATTTGCGACCGAAAATCATACGGTGAAATTTTTGAACTGCAAAAATTAGAGCGAGACCCTCCTTTTCTATCTGGGTATAATTCCTTTCAGCTGTAGTCAATGATCGTGATATGTGCTAAATGGCTTTGAAACCGTTGTCTGGGAATGTATGATAAATAACTGCACCGATACCGTGGTTTGAAGCGTCGGCTGCTACGTGTATAGGAAGATTTGGATTGTAATGAGTAAGAAGCAAGTCTGAGGTGAGAATCGTTTTGAACTTGTCAAGAGCTTCCTGGCATTCTGGTGTCCATTTAAAAACGTTTTCCTTTTTAAGGAGATCATCAAGTGGTTTTCTTAGTTTTCTCATATTTGGGACGTATTTTCCATAGTGATTAATGGATCCCAATAGCGATCTTACCTCTGAGACGTTTTCAGGAATTTTCAGGTCCTGAATGGACTTTATTTTGTCTGGGTCTGGACGAATTCCAGTTTTGTCTATTATTTGGCCTAAATATTTGGTCTTTGAAAAACTGACATTTTTCAAATTTGAGCCGAAAACCGAATTCATCTACTCGTTTGAGTAATTTTTGAAGATTTGATTTATGATGAGACAGGTCCTTACTTGCCAGCATGATATCATCAATGTATGCCTTTGCTCCTTCTATGCCAGTGCATAGTTGATCCATGATACGCTGAAATGTCCCCGGTGCTGATTTTAATCCAGGGGTTAAACGGTTGAAACGATATAAACCTTTGTGCGTATTAACGGTAAGCAGTTCTTTGCTCTCGTCATCTATTTCTGCCTGTAAATAAGCGTCTGATAAGTCGAGATGACTGAAAACTTTACAGTCATGTATCTCGGAAAATATTTCCTCGGGTGTTGGTAGTGGATATTGATTAGATTCAATAACGTTGTTTAGACCCGTTGAATAATCGCCACATATTCTGATTTTTCCGTTACGTTTGCTAACGACGATGGGTGCTGCCCACTTTGATGTGTCTATTGGTGTTATGATGCCGGCGTTTTGTAGCCGTTGTAGCTCGTTTTCAATATCCGCGCATGCGGCATAAGGTACAGGTCGTTTTGGTATGAAAAACTTCCTTAGCGTTGGGTAACAGTTGAATATGTACATTTGTTTTGTTGCAAAGGCCTAGAGACGTGTTGTCGAAAACTTTGTTGAAATTGCTTTTCAGCATTGCTATATCATTTTCGAAATTTATTTGATGACACCATGATGATATAGGAGTTTCCCACAAATTGAATGCTTGAATCCAATCGATTCCCATAACGTTGAGTTTGTTTATGTTTGAAATGTAACATCGGAGCGTTTTTATGGTATTTCCGATAGAAACTGCTGTTGTAAATTCTGCTAAAAGTTGAATTGAATTTGAGTTTGCGTCATTGGCCGTATCTTTGGTTTCCCAAGCTTTGGGTTGACCAATTTCTTTCCACGTCGAAATTGAAATGATGGTTATATCGGAAGCTGTATCGACTTGTAATTGAATGGGGTAATTATTAATTGACACTGTGACATACTTACGTAATTCTCGAAAATTTGTAATTTTCGTTGAAAATACAGTTTTTGTATGATAACTTGAGTTTGGACGAAAATATTCACGTTTTGACTTGGTTGGCTTGCGCTTACCGAAGGTGTTGCAGTAGCCATCTTTATGACCCTTCTGCTTACATTTTGCGCAGATATGTTGCGAAAATGGGCAGTTTTTCACGTAGTGAAAATCACCGCAAAACCAGCATGGTGTCTTAGGAAGCGTTTTCTGTTGTTCGGTTGGTACGGCTATAGCACTGATTGTGTGTGGTTGTTGTTCAATCATTGATGTGTCGCTCTTCAAATATAGAATCTTTAGCGTTTCGTCTACAAGGTTTTCTAAATTTGTCGACTCTTTTTCGTCATTAAGATGCCTTAACAGACGCGTACGAATGTCACTATCCTTGGTGGACTTAAGCCCCAGCACAAAAATTAAGCACTTGAATTGATCTACCTTGAACTCTTTTAGTTTAAAAAGTTCGCACTGCAAATTAACGCGGCTTGCGTATTCCCTAAAATCTTCGTTGTCAGATTTAGTAAGTTGAAGACACTTGTATCGCTGACTGACATCGGTTTCCATTCTGCCAAAAAGTTTGATTAGTTTTTCGATCGTTTCTGCAAAGGTAACGTCCTTAGGCTGCTTAGGCAAAACTAATTTTTAAAACGTTCATGTACTTGATTGGACATCTTTCTCCACAGCAACGATACTTTGTTTTTATCATCGAGTGTGTCGGCTTCTTGCTCAAAAACGTGGATGTACCGATGATACCATGATTCGAAAACTAAACCGCTTTCCGGTTCATAAACGAAATCAGTCATTGAGTTTGCCAATGACTCCATGAGGGTGGCTCTTGATGTACATGGCGTATTATTGCTTGCTGGACCTGCAGTTTGTGATACGTATAGTTGTGTCAATTGGAACAACAATTCGGTCTGTTTGTTCATAGCGGCTTGCTGATCTGCAAGCAATTTTACAATTTTTTCGTCGGACATTTTTGATGTTTCTTTTTACATGTGTTTAGTCATGCGACAAAAAAAAATTTTTATAAAATTTATTTCCAAAAATATGTCCATAAATCCTCGTCGCCACAATTGTTGTATTTTCCAGTTAATAAAAAAGTACGATAGTTCTTCATTAGACAAAACGCAAGCTAAGAAAATGAATGCATACAAAACTAACTGTGTTCTAACGTACTTAGAAAGACAAAGAATGAACATGAAAAGTAAATGAATAAAAGAATAAGATAAAGTGTCAGATGCGTTGATGTTGCCAGATGGTTGACCCTATAATCACTTATAAGGGTTGCCTTAACAACAATGATTAATTAATATGCGCCGTGTCGGGAAACACCATGGCGGAGAAAATCCTTAAGCCCAGCCGAAGGCCGGAAGTCCACGAAAACTTTATTAGACAAGAAAACTTTGCAATCAGTCGTAAAGCAGCTCTGGGCGAGTCAACATCACGCGTCGTTGGCAATTATTTCTTAAGTGCAACCAGGCCACTGTTGTTTATTGGCCTTCGAGAGTTTTGCGTCTCACCTCATGTGATTAGTGGTTGGCGTCGGTTAACGGTATCCACCGCGATATCCCGTTGGTTTCCATTAACCACATGCAAAAACAATTATAAAAAAAATATATATTGAATATTGGTTGGAGAACCAAACAGAAACTCATTTTTGGAGAAAATAAATAAGAAGAGGAATTTGGAAGTTCCAGCTTCGTATGCGACGGTATATGTCGTTTGGAATTTTCTCGGAGGAGGCTCCTTAACACAGAAATTTTTGATAGCGGTATAACCTTTGTGTTCGGCCAAGTAAATCTCCCATCCCTTTTAAGAACAAGGGGGCACGGAGTAACCTCAAATAAACAATAAAACTTTGCAATGCAGAAAATCTTAATTAAGCTGCGCCGTGTCGGGAAACACCATGGTGGAGAAAATCCTTAAGCCCGGCCGAAGGCCGGCAGTCCATGAAAACTTTATTAGACAAGAAAACTTTGCAATGCAGAAAATCTTTATTAAGCTGCGCCGTGTCGGGAAACACCATGGTGGAAAAAATCCTTAAGCCCGGCCAAAGGCCGGCAGTCCATTAAAACTTTATTAAACAAGAAAACTTTGCAATGCAGAAAATCTTTATTAAGCTGCTCCGTGTCGGGAAACACCATGGTGAAGAAAATCCTTGAGCCCGGTCGAAGGCCGGCAGTCCACGAAAACTTTATTATAGAAGAAAACTTTGCAATGCAGAAAATATTTATTAAGCTGCGCCGTGTCGGGAAACACCATGGTGGAGAAAATTCTTGAGCCCGGCCGAAGGCCGGCAGTCCACGAAAACTTTATTAGACAAGAAAACTTTGCAATGCAGAAAATCTTTATTAGCTGCGCCGTGTCGGGAAACACCATGGTGAAAACTTCAGAGGCCAATAACTCGAGAAATAAGGGTCGGAGCTAATTTTTCTACTTAATTTTTTTTCTTATATTTTAAATTTCCTATGAGATAACCTATCTAAAAAAAAATTTTGGAAATTTTTCGCTGTTTCCTATGAAAAAGTTCAGAGGCCCATAACTCGGAAAATAGGCTTCGACGCCAACTTTTTTATTTAATATATTCTTCTTATTTTTCAATTTTCTATCACATAGGCTACTTTTTATTTTGTTTGGAGCTGCTTCGCTAAACTGCATTTGTTCCGATGTTATTGCAAATTTTCGTAATTTTCGCAAATTTTGCCGAACTTCTGGCATTCCTTATAATTTTAACTTAAGAATTTTAGGGCATGCAGTTTGTCGCCAATTTTCGCGATAAAAGTGATTTTAAACCAAATCTTGCCTTTTTAGCATTTTACCGATTTTTAATCCATCTATCTATTTGATGTAAGCAATTTGGTGTGCATTTTTATAATTTTGGCAATTTTTACCATTTTTTGGAATTTCTTATGTCTTTAGGTATTTTTAAGTAATTTTAGGGCTTGTTTGCTATTTTGCAATTTATCGCGTATTTTCTCTAATATCGCAATAAAAGTGATTGTTCGCAATTCTTTATTTTCTTTTGCAGTTTTAACTATTTTTAATAAGTATCAGACTTTGATATCTTTTTGATGTTACTAAGTTTTTGCGAATTTTTATCATTGTCGCAAATTTTTCCAAGTTTTTTAATTCCTTACAATTTTAAGGGTTTTTAATAAATTCTATCGCATTTTTTCAATTATGAAATTATTCGCGAATTTTCGCAGTTTTTTGCAAATGAGATTGTTTTTTATTCTTCTTGCCGATTTTGGCGGTCTATATAATCAGTTTTGGGAGATTATTCGATTATTTTTATCCCTTGCGAATTAGTATATTTTTTGCAACATGTAATGTTTTTAGTAGAAATTTGCAAACAAAAAATACCCCGTATTTTGTCGAAAAAGAAAAGTAAAAGGCAAAGTAATTAGTGTAAATACCTGAATTGTTTTATTATGAAATTGATAAATAAAACGTCCCGTTTTGTCAACTTTGCCAAAGACATTTAAATTTTTTGTCCTGCATACCCCTTACAAATGCATCTTATACATCTAAAATACCGTATTTTAGGTAGCAATAATTGATACTTATGTAACCAAAAAATTAAAATTCTTTAGATAACAGTTATTGCTAACCAAGAAATTTTTTTGGTTGCTATAATAGTTATTCGTAACCAAAAAAATATTTCTCACTTAGATTGGTTACAATAACCAAAATAAAATATCTCTTACGATAATGGTTAAAAATAACGCAATCCAAATAAAACACATTTTACAGTAACCTTTTCATTTAAAATAAAAAAATAGCAATTATTTTCGGTCCTTGGTATATGTATATACATATGTATATTATTGAAATGAAACAAATATGTATATTTTATACGTACAGTTTTAACAATTTAATGACTATTCGTGACATATTTCTTATAAATTAACAATAAGAGCAAAATAAATAAACTACTTTCTTAGGGTAATTTTCATCAAAGGTGCTACAATACATGTACATTTTAGAATTATTTTTAAAACAAAAGAAACATATTAGCTTTGGAATCATAAATCATCATTTATATTCTTCACAATTTATATTATTTGATACAAGGCAAGTGAAAACTTTTTGTTGTCCGGTTGACGTAAAAGCGAGAAATATTTATAGAATAATGCGGAGTATTTTGTCTAAAAAACTGCTAGAGTGTGTGTGTATGTTTTTCACATTGCAGTTCAAAATTATTTTCTTTTTTACTTAGACCGTTTAGGTAGTTTTTGACACAAACCTAAGATCAAACCCATTTAAATTACATGGGTTTGATAAATAGTTTTAGTCAAAAACGACCGACTGAATGAGTTCGACTAAATTATAGTTTTATTCGAGTTGCAGAGAAAAAGGCCAGGACACTAATAAACCATACTCCTCTAAGCGAACGTATGAATACATATGTATCGTATCTGTTGAACTTGTAGAAAACAACCTATGTATGTATGAATTATTTTTCTGTATAGCGAAAATACTGTTCAAGTGCTCACGCAAACTTTTAATATATGTGCCTATAAAAATGTGATCGTTAGACGTAATTAATCGAATTTGATTAGAATAGTGTATACATTTCTTTTAATTTTTCGGCATGTTCAGCTTTATTATCGTTGTCATAGTCGTAACGACTATACATACATATATACATATGTATGTATGTAACAGAAATGAAAGTGAATCTAAAAATTTTCGTAAGTCAACTTAAGCGGTAGTGCTAAAAGTCCACAGATGCATTAGTTTTGGTTTAGATTATAGTAAAACATTTATATTGAAAACAATATAATTAACAATATATTAAGTTATTGTTTTCACTATAAATTCTCTAACATCAAATGTGATTAATCAACTTAAAAATAGATGAGAAAAATTCTTTTGATTTTTATTTTCATACTCGTATTAGAAAATTGTTCACTTTAAAGACAATTGTGGAATGATAAATTATGAACATAAAACTTTCTAAAATGCATTAAATTGTTATTAAAGTAATATTTATTTTAAAAAATAGTTTATTTTACGAAAAAAATTCTATCCCGAAATCTCGAAAATCCCGTGACCCCGAAAAATCCTGGGATCCCGAAAATTCCGAGATTCCGAAAATCCCGGGATTTTCGGGATCGGGATTACAAAATCCCGAATCCCGGGATTTCCAAAAATCGATCCCGATTGGCATCCCTACTATGTACATATGTATGTATGTATGCATATATTTAAAAAATTCAGTAAAGTGCGACTTTGACTCGCGCACGAAGGGTTTCGTACGTTGGCTTTGAGCATTTTTTTTAATAGTGTTGTTTTTACGTTTTTTCAGCTGAAATAATTTTTTTTTATTTTTCGCTTTTTTCTCGTTTTGGCGATTTTTTTTTTAATTTTGGCAATTTTTTCATTCTGGCGATTTTTTTCATTTTGGCGATTTTTTTTTATTTTGGCAATTTTTTTTATTTTGGCGATTTTTTTAATTTTGGCGATTTTTTCATTTTGGCGATTTTTTTCATTTTGGCGATTTTTTCTTTTTGGCGATTTTTCCGGTTTTTTGCGATTTATTATCGATTTAGAATTTTTTTTAATTTGGTGCTTTTTTTCGTTTTGGCGATTTTTTTTTTTGATTTTGGCGATTTTTTTCGGTTTGGCGATTTTATAATTTTGAGATTTTTTTGATTTACCGGTTTTGAAAATTTCAAGAAGTTTGCTCTTACGGTTTCCAAGATACAGCAAGTTATCAAAATTACATAGTCGAAATTACATTAACTGATGGAACACCCTTTAATTAAAATTTTTTAAATTTTAGTGTTAATTGTTGTAGTCTGTATAAAAATACACTAACTTTACAAATTTCAAGTGCATATACATACAATTGTATGTATGTATATTACATGGGATTTTAACATTTTTCGTTGCTCGTTTTGGCACACCCTTTAATTTCCAACTCTCATGTATTTGTTGTTGTAGCGGCCAAGGGTCTACACACTGTGTCCAAATTTCAGGTCCGTAGCTCTTACGGTTCTCGAGAAAATACCCTGTGACGGACAGACGGACGGACGGACAGACGGACAGCGTAGCGAAAACAATAGGGTTCCATTTCACCTTTGGTGTACGGAACCCTAAAAAGCAATACAACTGACATAGTTATATGTACATACCCAGTCAGCATTTTATGAAATTAATGATCATATTCGAGTCTTTTTCGACTCCTTAGCACGATTAAAATAAGCATTTATGCGCTCGTTTTCGAGTCGAAAATGACTGTTCATTCGGGAGAAAATGGTACCCTAGCCGCGACTCTTCTAAGAGAGTCTTTTATGACTCGCGTTTCTGATCAACTTCGGCTCATTTTCGAGGCATTTACATTTTTTTGTTCACAAATTTAATACACTTTGTACTTTATTGAATTTACTGCATGAGCTTGCTGTTTGTTTTTTAAACAAATCACCTTCTAAGCAGTTCTGGGAATCATTTTCGAGTCTTATTTTAAGCGCATAACTGATTAATCAGTTTTTGATCATCTAAAGTAGTCGAAAAAGACTGTTTGGAGAAACAATCTTCAACATGCTGACTGGGTACATCATACATACATACATCTCTAAAGTCCCCCTGCAGGAGAATAGGTGTCAATTGTCTGAAAGCTACTAGTAAAATTACTAGAACAGCAAGAACTAGTGCGAAAAGCGTTAAAGTTGTTGTATAAAATTACTAGTACTAGTATATGAAGTAGTTCCAAGGCACCACATTGCAAAATAAATTTTGACTGTCTAACAGAGCACTTGTACTGTACGAAAATTGGTATTATACAATTATTAAAGTTTTAGGTTCACCTACAAATAATTATAATCAAATAATTACAATTAACCTTTTGTATTTTTGAATTTTGATAAATAATTGCGAATTTTAACTAGCAGTTGTCACTGGGTTACAAAGGAATAAAACTACCAATTTTATAGAATTTTTCTTTGCAAAAGAACTGGTAATTAACTAGTCCTAAACTAGTACCAATGGCACTAGTAATTTTCTAAACACACTCAATGCTAATTTGAGTATTAACATGTTATAGGAAAGTTTACGGTTGGGAACTATGTAGTGGTGGCTTCTGTACTAGTAAAATACCTGTTGGACACTAGTTCGATCTCCTGCAGGGAATAAACACTCACACATGCATACTAATTTATTTTCATGTGCGTGTGCTTTTTGACAGTCCACATCATAAGATTGTTGTTATAGGATTTCTTATAACAACGCTCCTATAAAAAATATTATAAGATTGAGATAACACTAATTTTTAGGTAAATGTAATTTTTCTTTTCAATTGCTTGTTTTTCAAACAGCTGATTGTTTTTTTGTTTGCCCAAACTAGCACGAAGAAAAAGTACGGGCTGTTTCGTGCAAGAAGAAGAAGAACATTACTCTCAGAAATCTCTCTCATTTACCAAATTTTCGAGTATGGGAACGCTTTTCATGCAAATTGGGATCCCGCGGGATCCCAATGTAGAGCAAAGAAACACACTTATTATGTTAGGTGTAGACTCTATGTAAAGGCCACAAAGGGAATGAAATTAAAAATTAATATTATTTAAAAATTAATATAAATTGATAATAATAATTAATACAATTTTAATAAATGAATTTCAAAGTGCATCTTTGTTACTTGTTAAATTTTTACCCACTGTTGTGAATCAGAATTGATCAATCCTCGTACCCGTACATTGCACAACTTTGTTAACGTAGCAGCAACCAGTTTAATCACTTGGTTTTTTGCTAAATTCTTTGCGTTGACAAATTGTGCAATAGCAATATTTCGTAATTGGGTCAAAAGCTAAATAACATTAAGGAAATAGGTTAGCAAGTGACCATAATAATAATAACTGTTAAGCATAATATAAATGTTGAAATATATTTAAGTATGATTAAGTTTTGTATAAATAGTTCGATTTAAGAAAGCAACAGTGGAGTTGTATTTAGAAGTTGCAATAGTGAGTTGTAATTAGGAGTTGTAATAGTGAGTTGTATTTAGAAGTTGTAATAGTCAGTTGTAATAAATAATAGTTGCGAGTTGTATTTATCAGTCAAGTTATAGTCATACCTGCGATTCCCACGGGACCCTCCAGGTTTAAATTTGTAAAATATACATACGTTATTAGCTTAAACAGTTTTTAATAAATCCTTTTAATATACTCAAGAAAAATCTGTGTTTAAATTAAACACAACAGCACATACACACACGTACAAATGAATTTTACGTACGTTTTTAGTAGGGTTTGGGAAAGGGGAATTCCCGGGCGGGAAATGTCTACCTAACATTCCATTTTAGAGATTTTCCCGGGAAAATGGGAAATTAAAAGTACACGTTATTTAACATATGTATATATGCCCCCATATGCAAAAAAAAACGTGTGTTTCAAGTGTATGTTAAACCCGGTTTTTGTACGGATATTTTGTTTTAACGTACACTTCAAGCACACGTTATTTTGTTGTGTATATGGGGGTAGACTTTTCTGACACACATCTATATAATTAATAGGCGGACACGTTTTTTGTAATCCCTTCTACGCCGGAACTACTGCACCGATTTTGGAAAGATTTATATCATTTTAAAGGAACTTTTGCACAGATGTGCAGAATCTATATTTTATTGAAATCGGTTTAGTATTTTGGGAGCTATAAGCGTTTAAAGTTTCTACTACTAATGGGTGTTTTTTATTGAGGTATAGAACTTTAAGTTGGCAACACTTTTTTAACTGGCGGCCATTTTGTCAGCTGTCAAGTGATTAATATTTAGTTTGGTTTGCCATTTCATCATGAACAGGTTGACAAAAGAACAACGCTTGCAAATCGTGCAAATTTATTTCGAAAATAATGGTTCAGTTCGCGAAGTTTACCGCAAGCTCCGTCCATTTTATGGTCGACATAATCGTCCATCAGAGCAATTAATTCGGTTAACCATGGATCGTTTTCGCACTACGTTTACTCTATGTGATAATACGCATCCGCAGAGACGTCGAACAGTGCGCACCGAAGAAACAATTGCCGCTGTAGAGCAAAGTGTTGAAGAGGACCCGAATGAATCGATTCGCCACCGCACAGAGGAGTATTTGACCCAAAAAGCTGGCCAAAAAGGCAAAAATTAATTTGATGAAATCCTAAGAAGTAATTACTCAGATCGATAGAGAACAAAATTCTACATCAAATTGCGCATTTTAAAGATTGTAAGTTAAGATTTGTAGCTGTGGGACACTGTTAAAGTCAGGAAAGTGAAAAAAATTGCATGCGTTTTTATTGAATTTTTTCGATTTCAAGATATTTATATAATATTTTGTTGTGGCTAAACGAATAGAGGTATTACAATGATTTTTTCTTTACCTGAAAGATATCATCAGCAGCTATTTTCAATATTTAAAAAGAAAAAATTATCTCAAATATTTATTTTAAAAATATTAATTATAAAAAAAACTATATATATATGTATATATAAATTCTTACCAAAACAAAAAAGGAAAAGTTTTTTGAAAGTGAAGGTAGCTGTTGTACAAATAATGTTATACACCACAATAAAATACGAGATCTCTAATTTAAGAAAAAAGAAAAAAAGTTTGCGCAAGTTTGCGCCATTATTTTTGGTGATTTCTTGAAAATTTTATCTTTTTTCTGTTTTTGCTCAAAAGGCACTTTTACTTATACTTTATTGTCGTCATAAACTGTTGTATTTTTCGAATTATTGATGTGATGGATTACCTGCCCTTAAAAAAGGTATAGATATATAAAAAATGCACCCAAGTATCAGGTTATTAACTAAGTAACGGTAAAATTTACATATATGGCTTATTGCGCAAAATTCTTATTATAAGAGTTTTGCAACTTGGAGAGATAACATGGAAAAAATTTACACAAAATTTGAGTTATTCCAAATAGTACAGCAATCTAATGCTAGAACCATTGACGAGAAGTTGCAGTTTTTAGCTAGTAAATTGTGTGCGATTTCAGAATGCCAAGGAGATGGGAATATATTAGCAGTAAATCAGTGTGTTATAAATTTAAAAAATTGTTTCAAAAGATATTGGGGTTTAGCACAACGAAAAGAGGACAGATTTTTAAGCACGTATGCTAAACGGCTAGAAGGAACTGTGACAATACCAGTATTTGGCAGTTCATCTTCAGGGCGACCAAAAAAAGAATTTAATGAAGCAAGTGAAAGGACAAAACGAAGAAAAACGCAAAAAATTCGTCAGCAATTAACAACAGAGGAGATCACATTTGCTGCATCAATGAGCCAGAGAGCAGCGGGACATAATGATGCGGCTAAATTAATAATGGATATAACACAATCTCCAAGAAAAGCAAAAATTTGCAAGCGATCGTTAACAACTTCCGAGGTCAACCCAGTTAATAAGCTTTCAGCGGAGGGTGCTTTAGCATTGTTTATAAATGCTGATCTCACGAAAAACCAATATGGAATTTTATACAATGCCAACATGCTACTCATTGCTAAAAAATGCAAAAAAAATTGCTATCCTAGTGAAGATGCCATAACCGTAACTGAGACATTAGCGGAAGTGAAGCTGCAATCTCTCCTCGACCACACAGCAACACGATTATGTACATACCTTGATGAGGTTTTACAGCAGATGGATTATGAAGAACTTAAGTTTCTTGAACTTATAAGCAAATGGGGCTGTGATGGATCGCACCAATCGTCTTATAAGCAAAAATTCGAAAATGAAAACGATAGTGACGCTAATATATTTCAAAGTAGTTGTGTGCCAATTAAATTAATCACAACAGCTAACGGAAAAATAAAAACGATATGGCGAAATCCAACACCATCCTCAACTAGGTTGTGTAGACCAATCCGAATCCGTTTTGTGCACGAAACTACTGATATCACAAAGCAAGAAATAGAATACATAAATAACCAAATTCAATTGTTAAAGAAAAGCGAAGTGCCATGTAATGGAAATATTGCACAAATTAAACACATGATGCTATTAACAATGGTCGATGCAAAGGTCTGCAATGCTGCAACGGGCACAAAATCTACAATGCGGTGTTACATTTGCGGACAATCTTCAAAAGATTTTAACACATTGCGGAAAAATCTTCCTGAAAACCCTGATGCTTTAAATTTTGGGCTATCAACTTTACACGCACGGATACGCTTTTTAGAATCGATACTTCATCTTTCATATAAACTGACACTTCAAAAGTGGCAAGTAAGGAGCAATGAAGATAAAGCACTTGTTAAAGAAAGAAAGCTAATTATCCAGAAGAGGCTGAAGGAAGAGATGGGGCTACTTGTAGATATTCCAAAACCGGGATATGGCAAAACTAATGATGGCAACGCATCAAGAAGATTTTTTTCGGATCCAGCAACTGTTTCGAAAATTACTGGCATAAATGAAGAACTAATCAAACGCCTGAATATAATATTGGAAACAATAACTAGCGGGAACCGCATTAATATTGAAAAATTTGATGAATATGCACATAAAACAGCCGAAATGTATGTGCAGCTCTACAATTGGCATCCCATGAGTCCAACGATGCACAAGGTTCTAATTCATGGCGGTACTGTAATAAAGCAAGCAATCTTGCCCATTGGACAATTGTCAAAAGAAGCTGCCGAGACCAGAAATAAGCACTTCAGATTATATCGTGCTAATTATTCGAGTAAATTCAGCAGAATCGATACAAATCGAGATGTTCTAAATAGGTTGTTTTTGAGCAGTGACCCTTTTTTAAGCTGCAATACACAAAAAACACGACAGATAAAAAACCTTTTTCATCAGATACTATCAAACTACTTCTTCCTGATACGGATGATGCCGCCCATGATGAAATATGTATGACATGATCATAATTTTGATCTTTTTAATTAGTTGAATTTTTTCATGTGATGATTATTTAATAATATAAAATAAATAATAAATAAAAGTGAATATGTTTAGTTTATTTAATATTTAATATTGGATAAATTACAATTTTGACAAGGGGGACATTGTAACATCCATAATAACCCATGTTTTATTTCCCTGTATTTACACAACTAGAATAGTTCGACTATCTAAATTTAATTTGAGTTGCTCTTAGAATAAAGTACAGTTGCAAACCAAATTTTGGCGGAATGCGAGGGGGAGACCGGCACACGTAATAATAAATAATTTTTCTAAAAATACACAAGAATCGTATAGCGAGACATACCGTGTACGGATAATAAATTAATATATATATAAAATTAAATTCTCTTCAAAATGCAAAAAAATTAAACAAAATTATAAAAGGTGGCTGGGTTGGTGGCTGGGGCGGTGTCAAAAATAACACTAACCCAATAATAACCTACCACTAAATTTTTTCTATCAAACTAAAGCTAAAACTATCAAAAAAGTTAAACTTTTAAAACAAAAAACACACTTAATAATTTTGGCCAGCTTTTTGGGTCAAATACTCCTCTGTGCACCGTGCACAGCAATTGGAGCTTTGTCCATCAACCTTATGGAAGATTTTGAAGATTTTGAATGTGGATGAGTTGTGGTTCCAACAAGACGGCGCTACATGCCACACAGCGCACGTCACAATCGATTTATTGAAGGAAACATTCGATGAGCGCATAATTTCGCGGAATGGACCTGTCAATTGGCCACCAAGATCGTGTGATTTGACACCATTGGATTATTTTCTTTGGGGATATGTGAAGTCGCTCGTCTACGCCAACAAACCAGAAACGTTAGGGCACTTGGAAGCCAACATTCGTGGCGTTATTGCCAACATACGGCCCCATATGTTCGAAAAAGTGGTTGAAAATTGGACCTGTAGAATTGGCTTTATTCGAGCCAGCCGCGGCGGCCACATGCCCGAAATCATATTTAAACATTAATGGCATAAAATTATCCTTCCAATAAAGCCAAATTTATGGACATTAAAACAATTTTCTTGTGTTTTATTTCAATTCGAAGTTCTATACCTCTAAAAAAAACACCCTGTGCATGCAAACATAGTACACATCATGATACAATAATATAAAGCATGATACAATAATATAAAGGTACAACCACATTTGACGTATAAAATTAATTTTGACTTTTACCAAAATTGTTTGATTGCTGTTTTTTTTGTAAAGAGAGAGGAAAACGTTGCCACACGAAATTACGGGGAACTTTTTTTTAGGAATGTTTTTGGAAATGTGTAATTTTAAGTTTAGAAATTATAGTTTAATACACATTTTTTTAAATGTTATATTAATTGGATACGTGGATAACGAAATATGTATGTGTATAATATGATGTAGAATGGATGAGCGTGTTTCATGCATATAATACACATTTACATACACTTCGTGTGCAAATTCATTGCAGCTTACAGTAAGAATTAATGCTTTTTTGATGGGCTACATCTGAATAATCTGAACAAAAAAAGACATGCAAAAGAAATAGTTAATGCATGGGTTCTATTGCTAATGAATTGGTTCAATTTAGGTGCAGAACGCATGATTTTAACACAGGCGTGTCATTGACGAGCATGGGCTAACATTTAGCAAAACTGCTCATCATTCAAATGAGTGCTTAGAACAAATGATACGTTTATTCGTTTATATATACATACATACTATGTATGTTTAAAACAGAACATAACGAAGTGCCCGCGGGTGGCCTTTTGCTTATAATTTTAGGCTCTAAGCAGGCATACTCTGATGATTGTACTCGTATTTGAGGCAAACAGCTTTGAAAGCTGTTAAGTGTGCTGTTGTTTCCTTGCAAATTAAGAGGAAGCATTGTTCTCGCCGAGATCTGATTGGCAATTGTTCTCTCGTCGGTGTGAAAGCTCAATAGCTCTTTTAAAAAAGTTTGCACATTGTGCATATGACTTGTACGCACCTGATGTAAAGCAATAAGCCAGAGTAGTACGAAGAGAAAGTCCCACCCTTGATTCAGAGGCTTTTCCGTTGGCAATTTCCCTTCAATTGTTTATGCTGATGTAAATATTTTTTATAATTATAATTTAAATACATATTCTTCAATATTTTTCAATAAATAAAAAAGAACGTCAAAAAATTAATCAAAAACTCGGATTTCATAAATTAATAAGGTAGCATTAATTTTGAGAGTAAAAAATTGTCGGCACAAACGGCAGAAGGTTAATATGGCGACGAAAAGAGAGAACGGTTGTACCTTTATATTATTGTATCATGATATAAAGGTACAACCGTTCTCTCTTTTCGTCGCCATATTAACCTTCTGACGTTTGTGCCGACAATTTTTTACTCTCAAAATTAATGCTACCTTATTAATTTATGAAATCCGAGTTTTTGATTAATTTTTTGATGTTCTTTTTTATTTATTGAAAAATATTGAAGAATATGTATTTAAATTATAATTATAAAAAATATTTACATCAGCATAAACAATTGAAGGGAAATTGCCAACGGAAAAGCCTCTGAATCAAGGGTGGGACTTTCTCTTCGTACTACTCTGGCTTATTGCTTTACATCAGGTGCGTACAAGTCATATGCACAATGTGCAAACTTTTTTAAAAGAGCTATTGAGCTTTCACACCGACGAGAGAACAATTGCCAATCAGATCTCGGCGAGAACAATGCTTCCTCTTAATTTGCAAGGAAACAACAGCACACTTAACAGCTTTCAAAGCTGTTTGCCTCAAATACGAGTACAATCATCAGAGTATGCCTGCTTAGAGCCTAAAATTATAAGCAAAAGGCCACCCGCGGACACTTCGTTATGCTCTGTTTTAAACATACATATGTATGTATGTATATATAAACTAATAAACGTATCATGGGTTCTAAGCACTCATTGGAATGATGAGCAGTTTTACTAAATGTTCGCCCATGCTCGTCAATGACACGCCTGTGTTAAAATCATGCGTTCTGCACCTAAATTGAACCAATTCATTAGCAATAGAACCCATGCATTAACTATTTCTTTTGCATGTCTTTTTTTGTTCAGATTATTCAGATGTAGCCCATCAAAAAAGCATTAATTCGTACTGTAAGCTGCAATAAATTTGCACACGAAGTGTATGTAAATGTGTATTATATGCATGAAACACGCTCATCCATTCTACATCATATTATACACATACATATTTCGTTATCCACGTATCCAATTAATATAACATTTAAAAAAATGTGTATTAAACTATAATTTCTAAACTTAAAATTACACATTTCCAAAAACATTCCTAAAAAAAAGTTCCCCGTAATTTCGTGTGGCAACGTTTTCCTCTCTCTTTACAAAAAAACAGCAATCAAACAATTTTGGTAAAAGTCAAAATTAATTTTATACGTCAAATGTGGTTGTACCTTTATATTATTGTATCATGGTACACATGCATTTGTTAGCTTACACTGTGTATGTGTGTGTGCGTGTATATTTGTGTAGTATTTTTGTTATTGTATGAAAGCCATAAAACTTATAGGAAGAATTAATGAATTAGGTTTAATAAAGAGATTTTGTTTCTGTTTAGAATACGACGATTGTGTCGTCCGTTTGGTATATCTAGTATTTATAAAATGGCGTGACAGTCAAATTTATTGAATTATTGAAACCCTGAAGGAAATATGTTAGGAGAAATAAAATTTAAAATTAATGACATTTAGACAGACTGTGGCTCATGTTATGTAAAATTTGGCTCAGCTGAGTATAGTACTGTAACTTCATTGTACTTAAGAATCCTCCTGGAAATTTTTCAAGAAGACTGAGAAACAAGCAAGGCAAATTCTTAATAAAATTATTTGGAAGCCTTATTATAATTTTTTTTTTACTAATTGCGGTAAGAATCATTCAATTAGTCTTTATATGATCTAAATAATAGCTATGTATATTCTATTTGCTTGAATGCACCTAAAAATTATTTGTCTTAGAACTGCTTTTGTATTAACTTTTATCTAAAAAGAATGCTTACATTAATAAAACAATCGAAATTTCGCCAACTCTCATTTAATAAATGTACTTAATTTAGTTTGAAATTTATTTGCTGGTGGTTCAGCGATGTCTATATGCATTTCATTGCTGCTGTAACAAATCGTCAGTACTTAATTTAGAAAATTATCTTTTCCCGGGAATGCCGGGAACGCGATTTTTTCATTCCCATTTCCCGGGAAGTGCAAGAGTCCGGGAAATCCAAATCCCTAGTTTTTAGTTAATTAAAGGAAAAGTATTAAAAAAATAAAAATAAAGAATTTGCTACAATCATACTGAAAAAATAAAATTTTTTAATTTAATTTCTGCAATTTTTCTAAGCTTTTTTAAAGCTCTATTTAAATACAAACATTTTATAAACATCTAAATTATTTTTAAAGATCACGTTATTTAAATTTTTCGTGTACTATTTATTTATAAGTTTTGCGTTTTCAAAATTGTTATTATGTAATTCGATTCGAAACGAAAACTGTTCGAATTTGTATGTTATTAACATTGCAATTCGAACACATAACCGCTCAGCTTTCGAAAGAACCCAACCACAATCTTCAACAAAGAGGTTTGTGACTGTTGAAGATTGTGGTTGGGGTCTACTGATGATTTGGTTCAAGCGCCAATGAAATACGTATATATACATGCTATACTACCAGCAAATAAATTTCAATTATTAATTAATATAGTACATAGATATATTAAATAAGCTTTTATAGTCTGTGAAGAACACTGAGCTATAAATCTAAATAAATAAACAAATAAAAAATACTGTATACTGCTTTTTTCTATAGCATATATAATGTACTGTTTTTTATGGGATTCTCGCAATGTGCTGTACCTAAATGTTTCTATTTTATTCACGTTTTTAAGCAAAATTGTGTTTAATAAAATGCTTACCTCTCTGCTAGTCCCGTCTCTATCATCGATATTATTATTTTCATTATTTGCTTGATATATGTCTTCATTGCCAGACGTTGCTTCGCCCTTTTCCTTACTTGAGCTTATCGAAATCATTCGTTCATTAATACCAAACAATATCTTCGAGGCTTCCTTATATTTCAAATCGTTAAAAATTCTTTGCAATTTTCCAAAAGCATCTGGACCTCTTTTCGTTATTTTCAAAAATAATCTTTTATGACGCTCCCTATTCATAGCGTCATCATCACAAGGCTCTGCTAACATTTTTTCGGGCTCTATTTGATAGATATTTTGTATCATAACACGCGTCAACAGATTATAATCCAAGCAAGCCTGACATAATTTATCAAACTCTGTAAGATTGACTAGTGAATCTATACTTTGTAAAATGCGCTTACGTTGATTAGCTTCCATTGTGTGTTTATTAAATCTTGCAGAATTGTTTTAGTGACGAAGTTGATATTGCCTTTTAGAGAAAGACAAAGTTTGTATGTATAGCTTAATAAATTTTATTTTGGCAGTATACTTGGAGGCAGTGATTTATAATGTTAAGGAAGTAATTTCAAGATTCTCCTAAATATTGCTATTGTTTATTTCTTTCTCTCTTTTTCTAATACTCGAAAGTTTATCTCTTGTAATAAAAATATATTTTAGTAATTCCAGATCACCTCCTTTGTTTGAATTTTTAATATCTTTCTTTTCTTCACAATGATGCAGCAACAACAATATTTCTTTTGTTATCCTTATTTTCTCAAAAGCAAATTATTTATATTATCCTTGATTTTATCTAATAAACAAATATTTTTTCAGATTGTTTAACTATAAAATACTTTTTTAATTTTGTTAAAATTTCTCTTGAAACAAAAGGCTTAATTAATTGCACTTGCTCGATTGATTTACTAAACCATAATAACTAAATAACACAGATATAATACCCTCATGAAATTCACAAATAAATAATACGAACAGTTGTTCAGTTTAGTATACTGCAGAATGATTCAACATAAAACATGGTTGCTTAGCTCGAGTAAGTATATAAGAGTGATGGGCAAGTATCACGTGAATCTCTTATCACGTGTGAAATTCGTTTGAGCATACAATTACCATTACCCCTTTTAGACACGGAAAGTTTGCAAAGTCTTAATTCAGCTGTGTGAAACACAGAGGGAGGAATACTATCTCTCGTCTAAAAGGGGTACATGTGTCATGTTTTGGATAGATATATATTACTTTCTGAGCTCTCTCATACAAAATAAAAATTGAGCAAGAAAAACTGCCGAGTCTAAAACATGACTCTTCGTTTGAATGTGTTAAATGTAACAAAAATGTCATATATTGAAACCAATAGTTATTTTTTCTTCTAAACAGTGTCTGTAAACTATTTTGGCAAGTAATAAGTGTCACGTAATAGACTTTACACTGCCACATATTTCAGTGAAACACATGGAATATGTTAAAATGTGAAATATGCAAAAATCTCTCAAATTTATTTCTCAGTCTTTTTTAATACCTCTTCTTTTAGAAACAATCAAAGTTTTTATCAAATATTTAATAATTTTTTTGAAATATTAAGAATACATTTTTCATAAAATATATTAAATTTCAAATTGCAAAATTATTCCTTGCTACAATTTTTGAGTTATCAAAAAGATTTTTTTCCATGTGAATTTACTAAATGAAATGAATTTGTATGACGTTTTCTTTTAAAAACAAAACCAAAGGATATGTAAGAGATAAAATTTTATTCAGAAGTAATATCTTAATCAGGCTTGAGTTCAGTCATTTCAATTCTTATTGAATTAAATATTTTTATTAATTAATGTGAGTATCTAAAGAAGAGAAGAAAAATTAAACTAGATTTTATTATTTCTGTGCAGCCACGTACTTCATCAGCACGCATGTCTATCTACTGGTGTCGAGATTATTATTATGTTTATTTATTTATTTCTTCAGTAATACATCTGGCCTATTGGCCAATTAAAAATATATTACAAGTTTTTGATATGTATACAAATAAGTATGTATGTATATATTTACAAATGTACCTCCAATGTGGGAGATACACTAAATTCTTGAGATCAAATTATTAATAGCGGTATTTACAGCTAGTGTTAATATCATAAATTAACAGTAAGTTTTCAATTTTAACATCATAACTTCTCCAATGTAATAAATAAAAAGAAGTACAAATAAAGCATTATAATCAATAACTAGCCAGTAGTCAGGAAATCAGAAAGCTTTCTCTTGAATGTAGACAAAGATATGCCGAAAGAAGGTAAATGAATTGGAAGGGAATTCCATAATCTGGCAGGTCGTACAACGAATGAATGTTCAAATGTCATATTACTTATACGTGATATAATTATTTGGGGATTTCTGGATGATCTAGCAAAATATATCATCTGCACTAGATGCTGCGGTCTTTGATGTTTGATAATATTAAAAAGATATATTAATAAACGAAACTTGAGGAAGTCATCAAATGTAAAGTTCAGGGTAGTTATTATGTAATCCGAATCGAACGGAAATGTGTTCGAATTCCAATGTTAATAACATACAAATTCGAACAGTTTTCGTTTCGAATCGAATTACATAATAACCCCCCAGGAAATCCTTCAAGTGATTTGAAACATGTGCCCTTAGCCTTAGCCCATAGACAAATCTCACAATTTTATGAATAATAGTTTTAATTTTTCTCCTATTACCATAGTTACATCCTGAATAGACCTCGATACAATAATTTACCTGAGACATTAGTAATGCATGAGCTGTTATTTTTTTAACATGTAATGGAAGATACCGGTTAAGATGATATAATCTGCGTAATGTGTGACAAATCCGTGAGCTAATTATATTAGTGTGAGCTTCGAACGATAGCCTATCATCAATTATAATACCAAGACATCGTAAATAATTCATGACTTCAATGGTGGTGCCAGCCAACTTTAGATCAAGGTCGAAGTGAGTGGATCTGTTAGGTCTAAATATAATGGCTTTAGTTTTGTGTGAGTTGACACAAAGTTTATTTGCAAGCATCCAATGATTAATCGTTGATAAGTCATGATTAATAGAGGCTTGCAAAGCATCTAAAAATTGGAATTCACCTGACCAAAGTAACTGTATGTCATCAGCAAACACATAAGGCTTACAGAAGTTCAGTTCATAGAATAAGTCATTAAGGAAAAGCGTAAATAAAATGGGACCAATCACTGATCCTTGAGGAACACCCGATCTAACATATAAAATGCCAGAGTCGAGACCATTTAAAGAAACAAGTTGCTTACGACCACTCAAATACGACCAAATTAAACGACAAACAGATTTAGCAAAACCAAATTTGCTATATAGTTTATTTACTAAACAACTATGATCGACTGAATCAAGCGCTTTAGAAAGGTCCACCGAGACCATAGCGCAAATTTCACCTTCTTTTAGATATTTATGTATTGAATCAGTAAGATATGTCAAGAGTAGGCTCGTATTTCGATATTGACGAAAGCCATATTGGCATTCGTTAAGCATAATTTTGGAATCAATATACTTAGTTGTTTGTTCTTTCATAATAATTTCAACAATTTTAGACAGAGTGGGTAAAATACTAATTGGCCTTACGTTATCTAAATTAAGGTTTCGTCCGCTTTTAGGAATTGGAATAATACGCGAGATTTTCCAATCATCAGGATATTTGGAAGAGGTTAAGACTAAGTTAATGAAATATAGCAAATGCCTACTAATAAAGGGGTAAATTAACTGTGAAAATTTTATAGAAATTCCATCGACTCCTACTGAAGTAGACTTTATTTTGCAAAGAGCAAGAAAGATTTCAGGCTCAGTTATGTTAGAAAAAGAGAATTTGTCAGATGAATTTGAAAAAAGTGTAAAATCAGGTTCTTCTTCCGTATAGTTTAGTTGGTTACTAATAAAGTGTTCATTAATTTTATTGACGTCCACATCCGGGCTTACATTCACTTCTTCACTGACACCAGCATTACGCAAATTTTTCCACATTTGTTTGAAATCACCCAATCTGAATATATTACGACTATAAGTTCTTTTAAATTTTCTTATCTTTGATATTGTTATATTACGAAGTCTACGATACGTATCCCAGTTTCTATCACTCCTGTCATTAAAAAAAAGCTCTCATGCCAAATTTGTTATCGATCTGTAATAATTAATATCACGCGTAAATCTGACTTTTGTATAGTGAAGTACCCTTTTTATAGGAATATAATTCAGAAGATCATTAAGAAGATTATTAAAGAAGGAGAGTTGTGCTTGGGAGTCACAAGAATGATAAAGCTGGTTGAAGTCCGAAAGCATAATATGCCTTTTTATGGCTGAGATGTCAGCATTATCATAGTCTCTGAAATATGAATTGTTGCGTACATGGTTGACTGGGATTTCAAAAGAGACGCATATTAGGGCATGACGTAAGATGAAAGGAATCTGAAATTGAGCAGATATATTAACCGTAATACCATGGCTGAAAATAAAGTAATCTATAAGGGAAGCAGAATTATGAAAGGCATCATAGTGAGTGGGCAGTGAGTTATGCCACCAGGTAAGACTAAATCGATTACAAATCAAGTGAATTTCCATAGATTTGCTTAGATTAAATAAATTGTTATTAAAATCTCCTACTACAATTAAGTCCTTGTATCGAACAAAGATATCACTAAAGGAATTCTCAAAGAGCCTTAAATTTCCTCTAGGAAGATAAATAGCGCCAATAGCTACTGAACTATAATCAGTATCAACTTTAATAAAAATACCCTCGCAAGAAAAATATTCATTGCTCTTATATATGACTTTAAATTTAATGCTCTGAGCTATATATATGGCAACTCCGCCACCTCTACACCCAGTGGGCCGATCACTTCTGCACATTGTAACCAGGTATCTTAATCGCTTGATCAAAAATTGTAGGATCAAACCATGTTTCTGTCACACATATGTCTAATGCTGCATTTCCAATCACCGCTACCAATCCATAAATTTTGTGGAATCTATCTGAGGGACAAAGGCTTTGAGCATTAAAGTGGGCAATTTTGAGATTTCGTGAATCTGTAGCAAAGGTGTTTCTGATAGAATAGTCATTGATTATAGGACCAAAATTAATATTAGTGGTCATAAAAAGTATGTATATGTAAACGTGATCAGAAGCCGCGATGATGTTAAAATAATATAACGTATGAATTTTGATTATTTAAAATTTACGATTAGATTATTATGTTAAAAGAATGTAACTTGAGAATTTATGGACAATTTATAATCAATAATTAAACTTATTAAAAATATCAATAATAACAATAATAACGATACACGTCTAATATTCAGGGCTATTAAACCAATCATAAAGTAAATAGGAATGAATTTATCATAAAATATTAATATACCCAATTCGCAAGACATGTCGTGCTGCCCAAGCAGCATCCGAAAGAAAATATAACATATTAGCCGAAACGTTGGTAATACTTTAAATGTAGTTGTGTACTTGTATCCCAGATACAATCTCAACAACACAACATGGCTTACGAATTGAGTAATAGGGCAAACTAATTCATCAATATAGAAATAAGTTTATCTTTTTTGTTTATGTTACGTTACAGTACGCAGCTCAGAACATTGAATAGCATCAAGTACCTTAACAGTGCCATCAGGAAGTTTAATTTTGGCCATTGGCAAATCTCTATTTAAGATGCGGAACCACGTAGCTTTTCCCTCACTGCGCAATGATCGACATAAATTCTGTAGCTTTCTGCAGGCAGAAGTAAGATTATCATTTAAATAGACCCTAGTAGATATATCCTCATCAATAATATTTTTCAATTGTATTTTCGGGTTTTTGAAGTAGACTTTCATAAGCTCATCTCTCAAAAATACATTTTTAAATTTTACTAACACTGATTTATTGCGTTGTATATAAAGGCACTGGTTTATATCCTTAACATCAAAAGAAATGTTGTCAAAAGAGCATATAGCCAAGACCGGATCAATCAAACAGTTTAAGCTAGAAGGTAGGCCAGAAATTAACACATCAGCACGATATAATTGCTTTTGCAGTTTGTTATCCTCTAATTCAAGTTGTGAAAATAGTTTCCACATTTTCAAATTTTTTATTTCATAGTTCTAAGCTATTTTGGAACTCAGTTAGAGACATTGATAAGTCATCCCGTATGTTGGATATTGATGACTCTATTAGTGTTTTTAGCTCCAGCTTTTCCGACCGCATTTCCAAAGTTTTCCTGAAATTTTCTGTCTACTTCCTCAATGCATTTACGCAAAACCGAAGAGTCACCTTTGTATACAGGCTTTGTAAGGCAGCGTGTGCAGCTAAAACTTATATTGACGCAATTACCCATCAATGCATATAGTTCAGCTGAAACGTTACCGCAAATCGCATGGTACCATATTTTACAGTGGTCACATTCCACACCGGCATCAGTTTTTGTAACATTTTTCTTACACTCTCCACACTTAGAGGCTGGCGCCATTTTAAGGAGTAAAAAGATGGCGTAGTTTTAATTAAAGCACAAAATTACAAAATGTTATTGTTGCTGTAGTTGTGTGTGAAAAAACCAAAATCAGTTCTTTTAGCAAGTTTTGTATTTTTACGAATTAATTCACCATATAAAGTAGATAAGTTAACAGCCACAAATATTTCGACTATGCTTTTATTATTGGTTCATTACTTTTTATATTTATGGCACAATAAAAATTTATATTTCTTAAGAAATCAAAAAAACACGCTTTGGACATCAGCTATTTAACTTAAATTTCTATGAAATGGAATATGAGAATTGATTGTGTATACAATTATTGATTTACCTTTGGTAAACACATTTGTAAGTATCACTATTCATTTCCTTTTTATCCATTTAGGTTAGCACGAAGTTATATCACTCTACCTATGTATGTTTAACTATTCTTAAATATCTTTTACGATCATCACATTAATTATTTTTACTTATTCGATGCACCATCGGTACATACATATAAGTATTATTGTAGTGGCTTTATGTTACTTTGTTTTTGCTTTCTACAGTTGACTTCGCTTTCCAGCATTAATTCAATAAGAATTGAAATTACTGAACTCAAGCCTGATTAAGAAATTATTTCTGATTAAAATTCACTACAGTTCAATTAAAATCTAAAAATGTCTCATTTAATTCATCATGGGCACGTGACAAAAATATGTTCACTTGGCGATCACTGTTCACTTGGCAATCACTGCTTCTGACGCCCTGTCTTATAACAAGGTGCCTCCAAATAGCTTTACTGGCTCAAAAGTTCAACACTTTCCTACAAGAAATTACCTTTTGCAAGTGACTACAAATGGGTTTAAATGTCATGCAGATATAAACGAAACATATTGCATAGAACAACGGTTCTCAAATGGGGGTCCGCGGACCCCTAGGGGTCCGTATGAAAATTCCAAGTGGTCCGCGAAGAGCTAAACAAATATTGTTATGATTCCTCAAAAGTTAATATATAATATAAGATTTAGTAATATGGCTTTTGTATAATAAACGTAAAACGTATATTTCGCATTGCGGTAGACCGTGCTACTATTAAAATTTCTGAAGGGGTCCCCGAAGAAAGAGCTTGTGAGAACCTCTGGCATAGAAGCACACGTAAGAAATAAATAAAAGCAAAATTGGTAAATGAAAAGAAAATAGAAAGTCAAATGTTTGTGGTGAAATAAAAACTAAATAATTTCAATACTTAATCACCCTTATCGGGAATAAAAGTTCACGTGAAATATGTTCCCTTTCCCTAAAATTGTGAACGCCAATGTTTGGGTTGTTATAACAATATATTGCGTCAGTCAAAGTATATTTATATAAAGTATGTGAAAATACAAAAACAGGCGCTTTGTTTGTGTAAAAATAATGGATGAATGTCAAAAACAGATGAATACAACCAGACCTGGGCAACTTGCATTACTTTGCATAAGCACTGAAGTAAGTCCATACAATTGAATGAAAAGAAAAGTTGTCAATAAAATACAAATTACATTTCAGAACCAATGGAAAAAATGAACAAGTTTCATAGTTCGAGTACATTGCAAATCAAGCTTATATGAAAAACTAAAAATCAAGTTTTGTCTTTCTCTTGAAAATTTATAAAACACGTAGTGATATGATTTTTCGTCTAAGGTGACGATATATACATAGAAAAGAGTTTACATTTTTATGTATGTACATTAGAAATAGTATGGAAACGAAAAAATTGATTTTGTTACCCCTCTAAAAATAAAGCTTGATATGTTTTATGATGATTCCCAAAATATTTTGGTTATAGCGTTGACCATCCGTGAGCTTGACCATTTTAAATAAATTCAGTAAAGTGCGACGTTGACTCGCGCACGAAGGGTTCCTTACATTCGGTTTTGAGCATATTTTAATGTGGATTTTTTGCTTTTCTTTAAGTTTTTTTTTCAGTTTAAACGATTTTTTTCAGTTTTGTCGCTTTTTTATCGTTTTTGCGATTTTTTTCTGTTTTTGTGGTCTTTTTTTCATTTTGGTGATTTATTTCATTTTGGCGATTTTTTTTCTGTTTTTTTCTTCATATTAACGATTTTCTTTCATTTTGGCGATTTGTCCGGTTTTTCGCGATTTACAGCATGTTAATAGAACCCAATATGTCTAAAATACGTGTATAAAATCTGACGTTTATCAAGTTTGCGGTTGTATAACGCGAATGCCATTTTATTTTTGTAAAAAACATAACAAGTTACAGTTTGTTTGAGTTTGTATAACGAGTTTTCTGCTGTCAAAACAAAAAAAAAAGTGCACGAATGCAAAATTACATTCGTTAGTGGAAAAAATACAAATTTTATAAAAAATAAATAAAATAAAATTGATATTTCCGCAAAAAAGTGAGTGTTGCTACAAATATTATATTTTTATTTGTTTTTTTTTTATTATTGTAAGTGGCAATTACTGCATAAAGTTGACAACAGCAATGCAGTTACTATTTTTGGAAATTCATTTTCTTTTCTTGCAAGGTAATAGCTCATTTTATGCTATTTAATTATTTGTACATGTGTGTAAAGTTAAAGATTTCTTTTTTAAATAAAAAATGTTTATTTACAAACATTTACAAAAAAATTAACATGTTCTACAAATGCAAATTCTTACGTATTCGTGCGTGTCTTGATTGTGGCGTGTTCTATAAACATGCTGTTATTTTAGTCTTAGAATTTTTTTAAGTTTGGTGTTTTTTTTCGTTTTGGGGATTATTTAGTTTTACCTTACCTTTCCTCTTACGGTTTGCAAGATACAGCAAGTTGTCAAAATTACATAGTCAAAATTGCATTAACTGATGGAGCACCCTTTAATTTAAATTTTTTAAATTTTAGTGTTAATTGTTGTAGTCTGTATAAAAATACACTAAGTGCTGGTCCAGATTTGCAATTTTTGTTGCAGCAATTCTTGAATATGTGTGAGAGTGCTGAAATTGAAATACATACATATATACTTTTTGTATTCCTCTCTCGCTCTTTTGCACTAAAAAATAAAAAGTTGCTGGAACAAAAATTCCAAGTCTGGACTGGGACTAACGTTACAAATTTTAAGTGTATGTGGGGGTCTAATGGGAAAGTGAAGCGCAAGCAAATTTTTAAATTTGTCAACATATTCACTCTTTTCTAAATGTCAACCTCACCCACTGTCTAAAAGACAGTCCCTGACGCGCTAATGAGGTTATGACGACCGATCTTGGGCGGGATAACCCTAATATTTTGTATGGCTAAATACCACATACTTTTGCATGCCTAGTGGCGATATCGGCGGTCCCAATACTAGGATCGAACGCTATGGTCTAATAAGCCGTACGTCTTAAATATAAACCTTATTAATGAAACCAGATCAAGAATAAAAACTAATAAGCCCGATAAAACGTTGACGGAATTTGGCATGAAATCTAGGACAAGAATTGGAACATGGAATGTACGTACTCTTTTGGAAACCTCAAGGCTTGCACAACTTTGCAAGGAATTCAACGCCTATAAGCTCTCATTACTTGGGCTTTGTGAAGTACGATGGTGTGAATCAGGAGAATTAACAACAGCAGAAGGCCTTACGGTTCTTTTCTCCGGACAACCAACGAACGAGTTGCCTCGATCAAGTGGTGTTGGTTTCGTCCTATCAAAACAGGTGAAACATGCCCTAATAGACTGGAAACCTCACTCCGATAGAATCATTACTGCCAGAGTGCGCGGAAAAGCCCGGCATCATGATACAATTATAACAGGTACATGCACAAGCCCAGCCTTTTACTGTATACATTGCATATAAATGTCAAACTTTGTTTACAAGCTGCAAAAATTTTAGTGTATGTGTGTGAATAAAATGTTTATAGTGTTGCCAATTAATTTACACAAGGCTGTGTCTGCAATTACGCATTGAAGAAAATTACACTACACATCTTTTGTGTAGGTAAAAATTAAAAGAAAAATAAATAAAAATTGAGCCCAAAGTAGAATTACAAACATATTATACAAGAATTTAATTCCATGGCCTACACATGTGAGTAGAAATTACACACTATTTAACTACACACAGATTGGCAATACTAAATAACTATAATCATGGAGGAATGCCGCGTCTGCAATTGAACTTTAGTTACCCTGTAATTGCTATTTTTATAAACAAAAGACATATCGCACCTTATCAACAAGAGGGTATTAACTCAAAATTTTTGAAATTTCACTTTTTGCAAGAAATCAACTAACAACATCAATATATATCTACTGTAAAAATTTCAACGTATTCCGATTACTCTTTCACCTCGAAAACCACATTTGAGACCATTTTTGTGATAGCGTAGTGACAACCTTTATATAATCAAAAAGGTATTATTTTGAGTTAATACAAAAGTGCACACAGAAATGTATCTTATATTTTCATAAAAAAGGTATTATTTTGATTTGAGCCTTTATTCAAGTTAAAAATAATCCAATTGTTTTATTTAAATTCTGTTGTATTTTGAGTTGATACTGTTTTGTTGAAAAATATATTTTGAAACTTTATTTAAATTTCAACTCAAAATAATACAAAAAAATATATCGAGAAAATTCAGAAAAATGGTATTAACTCAAAACATAGAATTTTTTCCCAAGAATTCCAACATTTTGAAATAAAAACAATGCAAATATATTTTCAAATGAAATTTAATTACTACTATGGATTCGGATTTTCAAATTCTCTTGTAATCTAACCACAAACAGTTTTTCGTCTCTACTGAACATTTTAAAATTTTGAGTTAATACCCTCTTGTTGATAAGGTGCGATATGTTTCTGACAATTTTTCGTTTGTTTATACCAACAAAATACATTTGTTTTTTGGTGTTGGAATTTTGTTGTAGTCATGCATGTACCTAGTATAATTGTATCATGCCCGGAATATTACGTTAGTTCAATGTTACACCCCCACTGAAACCTCTAAAAACTCCATCAAGGAATCTTTTTATAACCTTTTCGATGATAGCGTCCTCGGAACATAAGTGAGACATTATCATTATGATGGGTGATTTCAACGCTCCGGTGTGTAGAGCACAATAGGCATGCATGGCCTTGGACGACTAACGGAGAATGGAAAAATGTTTCTGGACACCTGCAGAACCAATAACCTTGTCATTGGTGGTACGTTATTCCCTTATCCAAGAGTACACAAAATCACCTGGGTACGGAAAACCAAATAGACCACATATCTATCAGCAAAAAATGGCGTGGTTCGTTATTGGATGTGCGCAATAAACGAGGTGCCGATATTGCAAGTGATCACCACTTATTGGTTGCCACTCTGCGAATTAAAATCTCAGCCGTCAGGATGAACAATATTGTATCACAGAGAAGATTCAATGTAGCAAAGTTGAAAAATCCGGAAATCGCCAACCTGTACACTAATGAATTGGTAGAATACGCCTCAATTAATAATGAAACCCGAACATGGCCGCAAGGAAATTTTCACTAAGGCAGCGGAAAAACATCTGGGGTTTAAAACTAGTACTATGAAAGAATGGATTAGCTACGTGGAACTTAATTCAGCAGAGGAAGGCCGCAAAGGGCGCAGTTAACACCAGCAAAACACGATTGAATAAGGCCAGCCAACAGCAACTATATAGCCTCCTTAATTCCGAAGTAAAGAGCAGTGCCCGCAGAGATAAACGCAATTGGATCAACAACATAGCGAAAGAAATTCAAGCAGCGGTTGAAACCCATCGTGCGAGGGACATGTATATGTCTGTTAACAAGCTGACAAACAGAAAATTGTCGACTGGAAAGCCTTAAAAAACGATGCTGGAGAACTCATAACATCGAACAACAGCTTACACTATGGGAAAGCTATTACTTCGGTATGCTATCAACATCCACTAATCAATGTCAACCCATTTGCGAATGTGCCTCACATACGTCAAATGCCGGCATCTCTACTGGTTGCCCTGAGATAATTGAAATTAGCGAGTCGATAAGATCTCTGAAAGCAAACAAATCTCCTAGTTTGGATAATATCTCTCCAGAACTGCTTATTATTAGAGAGTTTTCGAACCACGAATCCTTACCTGACGAGCTGTCTGATGGAGTCATTATAAATCTTCCCAAAAAAAGGTGATTCGACGAACAGGGAAAATTGGAGAGGCATAACCTTGTTAAACATGGTAAATAAGAGGTGTGCTCCATAAGATTTTGTTACAGTTCGGACTAATGAGAGTAAAAAGAAAATTACTCTCTGAATGTGCAAAAGTTATCCAAAATTGCTGGAACGCAAAAAACCATAATTGCCCATCTTGAAATTCTAGTGCTGCTTACTTTTTAAATTAAATTTTATTTTAGTGACTTAGTCACTTAAAACGCATAATATTATAAAAACAAAAAATTTGCATCATTGGCAACAGCTGTAAAAAGCAAATGAAAAAATCTCCAAAAAGTAAAAGCTACGTGAATTATTTAAAAAATAAAAATAATTTTTTTATATTAATGAAATGGAGGAATATGCACAAATGTACTTACAACTTCAGCTTTATTGCAACAACATTCCATTATGCTTTTTAATAAATTTGTATGTAAAAACTTTCATGCTTTATTTGCAAATTTTCTGATTAGGTTTTCAGTTGCATATGTAAACAAAAAACAGCTGATTATTCAATTCTTGTTCGAACTTAAGCCTGGTACTCTGTTCAAAATTTCACGCGAAATGTTGACATATTCCATACAAAAAAAGTTTACGTGAAATTTTCATGAAATAATGTTGCAAAACTTGTACTCTGTTCGACTCGTGAAAAATGTATGAAATGTATCTGGCAACATTTTCTTGCTATATGTGAAATAATGAGACTGGCATTTATTTCGTGCGAAATATTGACAGCTGATGTTTTTGTTAACAAAAGTCGATCAGTGTTGCCTACTTCAAACCAATAAATACGAAAATTTATACGTGTCAAATTTTTCACGCCGAATAATCAATGTTGCTGAAAAATTTTCACTACTTCGAACAGAATACCAGGCTTTACCCAAAAGAAAAAGTTCGTACTAGTTTGTACAAGAAATGAAAAAAAATACTCTCTCATTCGCTCTCAAAATTGCAAAAAAAAATTGCTATCTGGAACGCTTTTGGATAACTTTGTACAAGTTCGGACTGTTTTCTTATGCATCTGGAACATACCTAATGTAACTGCACATATTATTAACAAAAGATTTTCGATAACCAACTTCCCCATCACTCATTCTCGTTGTACCTTCATAGTGAACAGACGTCTTAGCGGAGTTTTTTTTTACATACATACTAAACAAACAAAATCATAAAAAATATTCGTAATACATATTGACTTTAATAAATAAGCTTTATTTGCTTTGCTAATATTTTTTACATTTTAGAAACAACAAAAACAAAAAAAAATACTCTATATGAGTACCTCAAAGGAAAAAAATTGTGAAGTGAGTTATAACGGCAGAAATGCCTATTTTACTGTGAGTTCTGATGCTCATAATGATAACAATAAAAATAAAAAATCTGATAATAGACTTGTTGTGAGTTCTGAAGTTCTTAATAAAAATCAAAAATCTGATAATAGACTTTTTCTAACGGCAAAACCATAGTTTCGTCAGCGATCAACTTCGCTTTGCCCAATGCCAACTAGTGAATCGTTGACATTATTGCCTAGTACTTCTACATTTAACTCAGCGATATCATCTGCTTCGGGCTCTGGGTCATCACTTAACCAAGTTGTCACTGAAGATAAGAGTAGCTCAAAACCCAAGGTCCAAGTCGGAATGGATAGATATATCACAATTTTAAAGCGCGGGCGAAGCCCAAATTCATCAAAAATTTCATCGTTTCCCAAGATATCCAGGGATAACGACATCCCAGCAGTTAACCGTCAAAATCGTTTTTCAATATTGCAAGCTAATAACGACCAAGTCACTGTATCATCCAAAAAAACTTCCAAACCACCACCAATATACCTGAGAGAAAAAAATTCGAATGCCCTTATTAAAAAATTAGTCTCGGCCGAAAGAGATTACGAAGAAAAAGATTTCCGCAAAATTATTACTGATTTCGAAAAAAAACAAATTTTTATACTTATCAGCTTAAAAGTGCTAAAGGTATGCAGATCGTATTGAAGGGCATTGATGCTTATGTTAATCCCGACGAAATAAAAGATGCACTCATCATAAAAGGATTTAAAGTAAAAAGTGTTACTAATATAATCAATAGAGAGAAGATCCCCCAGCGTCTATTTCGTGTTGAACTGGAGCCAAATGATATACAGTTGAAAAAAGACGAGACACATCCAATTTATAGCCTAAAATACCTTTTATACCGAAAAATTACAGTTGAAGAGCCACATAAGCGTTCAGGTCCCGTACAGTGCCACTGCCGAAAAATGCAGTAATTGTGGAGGTAATCCACCGCCAAATAATTGAAAGAATGCAAACTCAAGCTTTAACTTTAGTCGCCTTGAAGCTACTATTGAGAATTTGGTGCTCACTTTTAATAGTTTTACAACAAATATGACTAGAATGATGTCAAGACTCAAACATTATATTATTGACAACATTTGTTAGGAACATCTACAAGCAACGAATATTTGTGTTGAAAATTTTTGCACAAATTTTGTGATATCATCAATTTACTCCCCTCCCAGATTCGCAATTACTGAGAATCAATACGAGGATTTCTATAAATCTCTTGGCCCTTGTTTCGTAGCAGCTGGCGACTATAATGCTAAACATACGTTCTGGGGTTCGCGTCATATTACACCCAGAGGTCGATCATTGTTCAACACAATTTCAAAAATGGGCTTCGACGTCATTTTGAGTGGGGAGCCTACTTACTGGCCTACTGACATAAATAAAATTCCGGATGTTATAGATTTTGGCGTCATGAAAAACATTTCTAGGGAATTAATTAACGTTGAAGCTTCTTTAGATCTCTCGTCCGATCACTCTCCTACGATCGTTACAATCTGTAGCCCATAGAGAAGTGATTTACCTCACTCGTATGTGAAGATGATCAGTCGTGTAAATTGGCTGCGATTCAAAAAATATCTTAGTAGTCATTGTACGGAAAACATTACGATAAGAACACCCGAGAATATTGAAGCTAACATCGCCAACCTTAACGAAATAATTACACATGAACATGCTACTACCTCAAATCCGCAGACTGGATTTAATAAAATTTATTTTACCGATATTGCCGTGTGTGAAAAAAGAAGAGCTAGAAGGGAATGGCAACAGCACATATCACCACAACTTAAAATCAGATTTAAAGAGTGCACTAAACGACTCCAAGAGTTACTTGCAATTGAAAAAACTGCATCTCTTAAAAATTATCTGGAAGGTCTTGATGTCACACCAGCATCTAATTACTCTTTGTGGCACGCTGCTAGAAAGCTGAAAACTCCCGTTGAGTTTAAACAACCTCTGCGCACATCTACCGGAGGTTGGGCAAGAAGCGATACTGAAAAAGGTAACATATTTGCAAAATACGTATTTACCCCAAACACATGTACTGGTGTTGCTGATTTGCCGAGTGTAGTTGCTCTACCCCCGCGACCCATAAAGTTTAAGATGTGCGATGTACAAAAACTAATTGCTGAACTTAATCCGAAGAAAGCTCCAGGTATTGATGGAATTAGTAACAAGATGCTGATGAACTTGCCTCATATTGCAATAAGAATCCTGCTATTTATTTTTAATGCCATTTTACGCATGCAGTATTTTCCACATAACTGGAAACTTGCCAAGATTAAAATGATTCCGAAGCCGAGCAAAGATCTTACCAAGGCTGAGTCATATAGGCCTATAAGCTTACTATCAACAATCTCAAAACTTTTCGAAAAGCTGCTCATGACTAAATAGTCCACAATTTTAGTTGATAATGAGTGCATCCCGGACCATCAATTTGGCTTTAGAAGTCAGCATAGCACTATTGAGCAAACGCATAGATTGGTTCAAGTTATAAGGAGGACTTTTGAAGAAAAGAAGTATTGTTCTGCCCTTTTTATTGATGTTTCTCAGGCATTTGACAAAGTATGGCACGAAGGCCTATTTTTAAAATTGGAGACATATTTGCCAATAAATATAGAAAAACTTTTGGAAAGTTATATTGTTGATAGGAAGTTTACTGTTGTGGAAGGAGACTTCATAAGTGTGCCCGAATCTATATCTTCTGGTGTGCCACAGGGTAGTGTTCTGGGACCAGTCTTGTATTTAATATATAGTTGTGATATGCCTGTGGGCAATAACATCCACACTTCTACATTTGCCGATGATACAGCCTGTATGAGTATGCACAAAAGCCCTGATGAGGCATACCGCAATCTCCAAGCACACATTACCCAGCTTGAAATATGGTTGAACATATGGAGAATAAAAGTAAATGAACAAAAGTGTGTTCATATAACGTTTACCCTAAGAAAAGATATCTGTTCCCCATTCGAATCAACAATCAAAATATTCCTCAAGATTGTCAAGTGAAATACCTTGGCATACACCTTGATCGAAGGCTTACATGGCAACATCATATTGACTCTAAACTAATTCAAATTAAACTTAAGTTAACTCAAATACATTGGTTGATTGGCAGAAATTCAACACTCAGTCTAGACTGCAAACTTTTGATATACAAGTCGCTTTTGAAGCCAATATGGTGCTACGGAATTCATCTATGGGGCACTGCTTCAGCTTCAAATGTGGATAGAATCCAACGACGGCAAAATAAAATTTTACGATTAATAACATCGGCCCCATGGTACATCAAAAATTCAAATATACATCGTGATTTAAATATGCCACTAGTGACTGAAGAAATCGCAAAATACGCAGGCAAATATTTAACAAAACTCGAGTCACATCCTAATCCGCTTGCTCGTAATATCTTGAACTTTACTGGACACATCCGCTTAAAAAAGAGGGACACAAGGGCCCTAATACTCAGCACCCCAAATGATACTTCTTGAAAATAATTATTGTGCTTAATACGAAATTTATGTATTATTAATTACTATCACTAAGTTTATGTCCGATACTGGTCGGGACTAATAATTATATTTAGATTTAAGATTTGAATACTTATTGTTAGTTCATATTTGAAGATACAGTAAATAAATATATGTGTGTATAAAAAAAAACTCAGAAATGAGCAAGCTGGCTTTCGCTCTGGAAAATCTTGCGTTGACCAAGTAAATAGTCTTAGGATTATCGTTGAGCAATCAGTGGAATGGAGATCACCATTATACCTAATTTTTATAGACTTTGAGAAGGAATTTGACACACTAAACCATAACGCTATATGGAACCAGAAAAAATAATACGTTTAATCAAGCCTTGTACAAAAATGCCACCTGCCGTGTGTTGCATGAAAAACAACTGAGCAACAGGATCACAGTGAAAACTGGAGTTAGGCAAGGTTGTGTCTTATCACCTCTACTCTTTAACTGCGTCCTCGATGCTGTGATGGAGAAGGTAACAAGCCATCATAATCAGCCCAATCATTAATATTCCCTCGGAAAATAATTTTCTCGAGAAAACATTCCTCCAATCATAAATTAATTGGGAACAAAAAAGAGTAATACGTGACATCACCGCACTACCTAGCTCGTTGTTTTGCTTGTTTGTTGACATTTGTTTCTCCCTCTTTTTTTTTGAGTGAGAGGGCAAACAAAATTACAAAATTTACCAACTTGAAAAATATGTAAAAAAAAGTTTATAACTGCTTTATTTGGACATTACTTGTCTTTTTTTATATACAAGAACTATAAAATAGAAGTTTGTGTATATAAATTGTGTTTTAATTGTGTATAAACTATGTTTTTATGTAAACTCCCTTCTGCAAGCGAAAGATTTTTAGTGAAAAAAACAAGTTCAACGGCGTTCATAATACCTACTTTTTTCCCGGGGAGTTTTATTATTCCCGCATTTGGTAAAAAAAGGGGGAAAAACAAGTTCATAATAGGAGAAAAGGGAAAAGTGAAAAAACTCGCACGGAATTGTTGTTCATGATTGGGCTTACTTAGCCACTCATTCTCAGAGGTGCAGGCGAAAATTTCCAGCATCAGTGACATCGCAAGATTGGTTGGGCTGAAGATAAACATACCCAAAACAAAATCGCTCCGCATCAATAGTAACACAGATCACCACTTCTTCGTATCTGATCAAGAGGTTGAAGATGTTAAGTCCTTCTGCTACCTAGGTAGCACAATTCACACAACTGGTGGCTCATACTTAATACTTAATATGGACCCCTTTTGCTTTTATTATTGCTTCAATTCTTTTTGGCATGGACTCTACTAAGCTTCTACAAAATGTCACACTAATATTTTGCCAAGAATTTTGAGTTTTTTGCTATAAGACCTCGAGGTTGGGGCAGTTAGTGGGAGAATTAGAAATTGTGCGCTTGAACTCAACCCATGCATGTTCGATTGGGTTGAGGTCAGGGGATTGAGGAGGCCAATCAAGTACTTCGAAACCATTATCTTTTAGCCAGGCTTGAGCTACACGTGAAGTGTGTTTCGGATCGTTATGTTGCTGGAAGATGACATTCGACACAGTTTTGTCCCACATGTCTAAGCTTTTGTACAAACCGTTCTGAAGAATATCAACATATTGATTGGCATTCATTCTTCCAGACACTCTGACGCCCTCCATTCTCATACACCCCCACATCATTATGCTCCCTCCACCATACTTTACTGTTGGCTGTACAATGCGTGTAGTTAGCGGCTCACAAGGCTTTCTCCATATCCACTGCCGTCCATCTTTCCCCAACCGATTAATTTTCGTTTCGTCGGACCATATGACTCGTGCCCAATCATTTAAGGTGTAGTTTTTGTATTTGTTTGCAAATTGAAGACGTAATTTTCTGTGTCGTTTTGTTATAAGTGGTTTTCTTACTTTTACGCGTCCATGCAACCCATTTTTTCGCAGTTTCTTCCTAATGGCTTCAGTTGTAATATTTATACCCTCAGTCTGAAGAAGATCTCGTCTGATTTGAGCAGCATTTTCATGAATACCATACTTTATCTGTCTTACAATGCGTCTTTCGAGTGCGGCGTTTAAAACTGGCTTGCGTCCGGGCTTGTTTTTGGGGCCCAATGGGTTCCATGTCTTGCGAACTTTAGATGCCATTCCAACAGAAACACCTACCCGACTTGCTATTTCCCGATGTGTGCTATTCAAATCTAATAATCTACTTATTTCCTGGATTTTGGTCGAACTAAGCTTCTTCATCTGTATTTAATGTAAATTCATGAAATATTAAACAGAACAAGTAGAGAAAAACTCACATTTTTTTTAAACTTTGCCAATGGATATTTAAACGGTAATTACAAAACGATAAAAGTCAAAACCTGAATTATTCCACAGCAAGTTACTGACCATAACCTGTTGTATAACAAAGTCAACTAAATGATCATATTCATTTTTTTTACATTTTTTAATATTATTTAAAAAATAACGGAATATTTCCAGATGCACTGTAAGTTTTATTATTATTTCTCTGTAGCTATTTAGTTTGCTCAGAGTTTTTGGTCAAAAAGCATCATTAATAAAATAGCAACAAAAATAAAAAAATTTCAAAAACATGTGATCAATTAGTTGAGGTACTGTAATTCTTAAGTTGAGTACGTAATCAAATTTGATGAGAGACAACAAAATTTATTCTAAGCTACTTTGAAACTCATTTCAGTTTTATATTAACATTTTGCTGTTGTTACTTTAGATGGTACCTTAGCCGAGTGGTAGCGCGTTGAGTACACAACGTGTGACGATACATGTTCGAATCCCGGAATTTTTTTTTTAATAGTTTGCGATCAAACCAAAAATGACGTCGAAAAATAGACTTAATAAAAGTCTTCGTGTGAATTAGATGTTACTAACTTTTTTGTGTAACTAAATACATTTTATAAATATTATCTGTTATTATAAAAAAATAAATTAATACAGCTATTCGATTTCAGAAAATATTTTCTAAAATCGTGTAGCTGCATTATATTATTTTTTATAATAATAGATAATGCTCCATACTCACAATCAAAACAACATAAAAATATCATTTGTTTTGAGTATGAGTATGCGTTAATATTTATGAAATGCATTTAGTTACAAAAATGTGGTTAGTAAAACAAAGTATATTTTAACAGTTTAAAATCAGTATTTTGTATGACAATACTGGTTTTAAACTCTTAAAATATACTTTGTTTTGACTATGAGTAGGAACCATTATCTCTTATTATAGGAAAAATAAAATAATATAGCTATATGATATCAGAAAATTTTTTCCGATATCGTATAGCTACATTATTTTATTTTTTCTATAATAAGAGATAATATTTATGAAATACATTTCATAAATATTGGTACATACTCATAGTCAAAACAACCTAAAAATAGGATGGTACGAAATATTGATTTTTTTTTTTCATATACATATTTATTTATTGTATCTTCAAAAATGAACTAACAATAAGTAATCAAATCTTAAATCTAAATGTAATTATTAGGCCCGAGAAATATCGGACATAAGCTTAGTGATAGTTATAAATAATACATAAGTAGTGATAATCAAAAAGAAGTATTTTTAAGCAGTCCCATCTGGAGTGTTGGGTATAAGAGCCCTTGTGTCCCTCTTTTTTAAGCGGATGTGTCCAGTAAAGCTCAAAATATTA
This sequence comes from Tachina lurida, assembly GCA_944452675.1. Classification (NCBI taxonomy): domain Eukaryota; kingdom Metazoa; phylum Arthropoda; class Insecta; order Diptera; family Tachinidae; genus Tachina; species Tachina lurida. Next base: position 78,582,828 of record OX101754.1, read on the forward strand.
CGGGCAAGCGGATTAGGATGTGACTCGAGTTTAGTTAAATATTTGCCTGCGTATTTTGCAATTTCTTCACTCACTAGTGGCATATTTAAATCACGATGAATATTTGAATTTTTAACGTACCATGGAGCAGATGTTATCAAACGTAAAATTTTGTTTTGCCTTCGTTGGAGTCTCTCGACATTTGAAGCTGAAACAGTGCCCCACAGCTGAATTCCATAGCACCATAGTGGCTTCAAAAGCAACTTGTATATCAAAAGCTTGCAGTCTAGGCTGAGTGTTGAATTTCTGCCAATTAACCAATATATTTGAGTCAATTTAAGTTTCATTTGGGTTAACTTAGAGTCAGTATGATATTTCCATGTAAGCCTTCGATCAAGGTGTATGCCAAGGTATTTGACTTGAGAATGTTGAGGAATATTTTGATTGTTGATTCGAATGGGGGAACAGGTATCTTTTCTTAGGGTAAACGTTATATGAACACACTTTTGTTCATTGACTTTAATTCTCCATAAGTTCAACCACATTTCAAGCTGGGTAATGTGTGCTTGGAGATTGCGGGATGCCTCATCAGGATTTTTGTGAATACTCAAACAGGCTGTATCATCGGCAAATGTAGAAGTGTGGATGTTATTGCTCACAGGCATATCACAAGTATATATTAGATACAAGACTGGCCCCAGAATACTACCCTGTGGCACACCAGAAGATATAGATTCGGGTACACTCATGAAGTCTCCTTCCACAACAGTAAACTTTCTATCAAGAATATAACTTTCCAAAAGCTTTTGTATATTTATTGGTAGGTATGTCTTCAATTTTAAAACAAGGCCTTTGTGCCATACTTTGTCAAATGCCTGAGAAACATCAATAAAAAGGGCAGAACAATACTTCTTTTCTTCAAAAGTCCTCCTTATAATTTGAACCAATCTATGCGTTTGCTCAATAGTGCTATGCTGACTTCTAAAGCCAAATTGATGGTCCGGGATGCACCCTATATCAGCTAAAATTGTGGACAATTTAGTCATGAGCAGCTTTTCGAAAAGCTTTGAAATTGTTGAAAGTAAGCTTATAGGCCTATATGACTCAGCCTTGGTAAGATCTTTGCCTGGCTTTGGAATCATTTTAATCTTGGCAAGTTTCCAGTTATGTGGAAAATACTGCATTCGTAAAATGGCATTAAAAATAAATAGCAAAATTCTTATTGCAATATGAGGCAAGTTGATCAGCATCTTGTTACTACTGCCATCAATACCTGGAGCTTTCTTAGGGTCGAGTTCAGCAACTATTTTTTGTAGTTCACGCATCTTAAACCTTAAGGAACGAGGGGGTAGAGAGACTACACTCGGTAAATCGGCAGCACCCGTACATGAATTGGGAGTGAACACAGATTTTAAATGCTCAGAAAATAAGTTACCTTTCTCACTATCGCTTCTTGCCCAGCCTCCAGTCGAAGTACGCAATGGTGATTTGAGATCAACGGGTCTTTTAAGATTTCTAGTAGCGCGCCATAAAGAGTAATTAGATGTTGACGTTACATCAAGACCTTCTAAATACTTTTCCAGTAATGCAGTCTTTTCCGACGATAGCAGCTCTTTGAGTCGTTTAGTACATTCTTTAAGTCTGATTTTATTTAGGGGTGATCGGTGTTGTTGCCATTCTCTTCTAGCTCTCCTTTTTTCACATACAAGACGTTCAATTTCCGTAGAATAAATTCTATTAAAGCCAGTCTGCGGATAGGAAGTAGTGGCATGTTCAGCAGCCTGTTTAATATATTCGTTAAGATTGGCAATATTAAATTCAATATCATCAGGTGATCTTAGCTGAATGTTTTCTACGCAGTGACTACTAATATATTTTTTGAATCCTAGCCAGTTGACCCTGTTAATCGTTTTCGCATATGAGTTAGTTAAATCACTCCTTAGTGGGTTGAAAATTGTAACTATTGTGGGAGAGTGATCGGAGGACAGATCTACAGAGCCCTCTACGTGAATTAAGTCCCTATGGATATTTTTCGTGACGCCAAAATCTATAACATCTGGAATTTTTCTTACGTCAGTAGGCCAGTAAGTAGGCTCCCCACTCGAAATGACATCTAAGCCCATTTTTGAAATTGTATTAAACAACGCTCTACCTCTAGGTGTAACAAGACGCAAGCCCCAGTACGTATGTTTTGCATTGTAGTCACCAGCTGCCACGAAACAAGATCCAAGCGATTTGTAGAACTTCTCATACTGATCTTCGGTAACTGAAAATCTGGGAGGTGAGTAAATTGATGATATCACGAAGTTCGCACAAAAATTTTCTACGAAAATATTCGTAGCTTGCATATATTCTTCACTAACGTTCTCAAGGATATAGTGCTTGAGTCTTGACTTAATTAGAATTGCTGATCCACCGCATGCTCTCCCTCTCGGGTCCTTTGAATCATATAGAGTTTGCGTTCCAGAAACACAACGAAATATTGATGAATCATCAAAATTTCATACCAAGGTATATTTATGTTGTTTTATTAACCGCATTTTGTAACTAAATACATTTTATAAATATTATCTATTACTATAGAAATAATAAAATAGTATGGTCATATGATAACAGAAAACATGATTTCTGATATCATATAATCATACTATTTTTTCTATAATAAGAGATAATGAGCCATACTCATATTCAAAACAAAGGATATTTTGACTCTGAGTATGCTTCAATATTTATGAAATGCATTTAGTTACAAAATGGGGTTAGTAAAACAAAGTATATTTTAAGAGTTTAAAACCACCATTTTTATGGTAATAGTGGTTTTAAACACTTAAAGCATACTTTGTTTTGACTATGTGCATGCACCAATATTTAGGAAAGGTATTTCATAAATATTGACCCATACTCATAGTCAAAACAACATAAAAATATCTTGGTATGAAATTTTGATGAGTCATCAAACGTTAGCTCAAAAATAAATCATAGTTCCCTTCTATCAATTTCTTTTCGTGCAAGAATAGTTGGCCTGTCAAATTGCTAAAAAAAAAATAAAAAATAAATAAATGTTATGATTGGTTGGCTAGACAGTTCTAATGGACTAAAACTTGAAAACATCTTCATATTTATACTCAAAATCTCTCTAAAAACCTAAATATGAATAGCTGTAGAAATTTATTTCATTAATGAAAGACATGAGTATTACACATTTACAGATAATGAATCTGTTATTTCTTTTAAGAAAGCTAGAAGTAATACCAATATGGTATTTAACCATGTTGTGAGAAGCATATTTTTGTATGGCGTAAGATAAGAATGTTGATGCATTCTACTAATGTCAAACTTATACCAGAATCACCAAATATTTGATAGGAAATAATCATAATGTAGTAAGAATGTTTAAGTAATATGAGGAAAATATAAATCGTGTTGGAATTAAAAATATGGAATTTTGATTACAAGGAAAGATACTGAATTAAGTGATGATCGTCATAGAAAACAATTTGTCTACATAACAGTATAGTTTTTCGCATTTTATCTGGCCTTAAACTTCATTCATCTAAATGTTATAAATGTCCAGCTACTTGTAAACTGATGACCCGATTTTAAACAGATAATCTGATCTGAAAATCTGAACAGCTCCTGATAACCTGATCTGTTTTACAGATCAGCTGCCTGACAACCTGATCTGAAAACTAGACCAACTCCTGATATGCTGATCTGAAAACCAGACCAGGTCCTGATAAGCTGATCTTAAAATCAGACCAACTCCTAATAAGCTGATCTGAAAACCAGATCAGGTCCTGATAAGCTGATTTGAAAACCTGATCTGAAAATCAGACCAGCTCCTGATAAGCTGATCTGAAAACCAGAGCAGCTCCTGATAAGCTGATCTGATAGCTGATACCTGATCTAATAGGTGATATCTGATCTAATAGCTGATACCTCTTATTTGCTATTATTAAACATGGATGAGAAAATTTTAAAACAGTTGGTGTTGATAAGAAGTGTCTTGAAGAACAAGCTTCGTAGTATAAAAACTGGTGAAATAGATACACGTGAACAACTTAGAGATATATTTGATCCTATAACAGAATCTCTCAAAGAATTCATAAATAGTTCTAAAAATATTGAAAGAATACACAAGAAAGAAGAAAGTAAAAACAATATAGAACCTGAAAATGATATAAGTATTAAAGCCTCAGAAACCATCAGTCGAGATAGAGAGAAGTTAAAGAAGCTTTCAAAAGGAACAATATTTGATAATACCATCTTATTTAATGATGCTAATATTGAGAATGATTATGACGATGAAGAAGAAGATGATGATTTTTACTCACAGCCTTCCAACACCGAAGATACTTATATTGACTTATTAGTCTTGGAAGGAAGAAATGAATTAGATACAAACTATGGCTCACCTAAAGATTTCAATAATGAATGGTGATAGAAATCTAAAACTGAATAAAGATAAAATACAAGTTGCTGGTCAAATATGGGGCTTAAAAGTGGGTTTATTTTCTTTAATGATTGATAAAACGTGAAAATACTATGACAAATTTGATTTTGAAAACTAAATAAAATATATAAATTTCTACCAATGCATACATAGAGAATCATCATCATTCACTAAACTATACTAAAGGATTAATTAATAAGTGGAGTGTGAAATAAAATTAACGATAGAAGATAGGTATAAAATTGAAAAAGACATTCTAAAAATTAAATCATCTTTTGACAAACAAATTGAAGAGCTGAGCGATAAAATTTATTAACTATATTTTAGTATAAATAGCTGAAAGTGTATCAAGTATGTAGATCACAACACTCTCTAAAAAACTGTAAAACAACTCAATGTCATTAAAAAGAAAACTCCATAATAAATTTCGAAAATTGTTTGTGCATTGTAGTGATGTAATGAAAGGAATAGATGATCTTTTATGGAGCTGATTTAGGTGAAGTGGGTAGCTTTTCTTGAGAAAATAGAAATTATTGATTTTTGTAGACTGCAACTGACACATTCTCAAAGTTTATATGGTGAGTATCGTTTAAAATAAAAGCTGCACTCGAAAAAAAACCAAGGCAATGGAAAACATTTTTGAAATGATATGAGTATCAAAACAAAAAATACAAATAGATGTTGGTAAAGAATTTTTAATAAACACTGCAAAATTCATGCATAAACAGAGGATTAAAAATGTCATAATATGAAAGCATCAATAGTAGAATAAATTAATAGATCATTAAAAGGAATTATGTGTTAAGAATGTGCTATAATGGTTCATATAAGTGGATAGATATACATAAAGATTTACTTTAGAAATGTTCATCTCATCATTAAAATATTTGCAATTAAAGTTAACTCAACGAATGAGAAAAAAAAAAATATTGGAAGCATGTCGAAGCATGTATAATTTAAAAAAATTCATCACGTCATACTTTTATAAGCAAATAAATTTTAAGACTTTGTGGGAAATCAAATACATACATATGTATCTACTTTGTTAAAAATTCAAAAGAGTGAGTTCGTAATTCTAATAGTATAGATTTTTAATTGAAGCACCACTAAATGTTGGACTGTTGCGTCACTATCGATAGAAGCATGCTAAAGCATGCATGGTAGCAAAATATTAAACCTGTTAGAAGGTGATGAGAAAGCTTTTTTCTAATCATTAATTTGTAGACAGCAATTGTATCTGGATCAATTCAACTCTTGAACGTATTGTATTGTACAGGTATGATTGATGGTGATGAGGAACTTTTCTAAGTGAAAAATGATTACATCTCAATGCGAAACAACGCAGCCTACGTTAACCACAACAACGTCAAGGGGTCAATCACCAAACCTTATATAGAAACACTTGAAGTAAAAATTCTACCAAACATAGATATTCCAATGTTTCTAACACAATATGAAAACACTGACGGTGAATTAATGATGGAGGTAACTGTGTTATTTTGGATCGATTTTCTAGAATAGTTGATTATTAAACATGTATTTCTTTGTATATGAACTAATTTCTACATACATGCATATATTTAGCTATATGTATGTATATATTAATACTTTTAAAAATTATACATATATTCTCTATTTCAAGTAGTAAAATCTGAAAAAATAGTAGTGACACATTAGAAGAAAAAATTAATAAAAAGAGAGACTGACTGACCAACTGATACGTACACTCTGTCTGATAGGTACAAAAAGCTCACTTAAATATACTAGAAATATACATATATGCAATACGCTAAACTTTAATAAAATGAGAAAAAAACACTTCATCCAGAACATCAAATAAAAGCCATAGGCGCTCACCCGTCATAAAATAAGCATATACTCGTACATTATTAATGTACTTAAAAATATTATCAGTATGAAGTAACACAATTTGAAGAATAAAAAGTTTAAAATTTAATTATCCCTAACGCTCACAAAGAGTAGACAGAAATGCTGACATACAAAGTTATATTGTATACTAGAGGACCAGTTGAGAGGTCAGACCAATGATACAATTATACTAGGTACATGCACGACTACAACAAAATTCCAACACCAAAAAATACATGTATTTTGTTGGTTTAAACAAACGAAAAATTGAAAAAACAAATGTCTTTTGTGTATAAAAATAACAATTACAGGGTAACTAAAGTACAATTGCAGACGCGGCATTCCTGCATGATTATAGTTATTCAGTGTTGCCAATCTGTGTGTAGTTAAATAGTGTGTAATTTCTACTCAAATGTGTACTCCATGGAATTAAATTCTTGTATAATCTGTGTGTAATTCTACTTTGGGTTCTATTTTTATTTATTTTTCTTTTAATTTTAACCTACACAAAAGGTGTGTAGTGTAATTTTCTTCAATGTGTAAGTGCAGACACAGCCTTGTGTAAATTCATTGGCAACACTATAAACATTTTATTCACACACATACACTAACATTTTTGCAGCTTGTAAACAAAGTTTGACATTTATCTGCAATGTATACAGTAACAGGCTGGGCTTTTGTGCATGTACCTGTTATAATTGTATCATGGTCAGACCTAAATTGTAAGAAAACGACTTCGTTTTCTGTTGATCACTATTCAAGAAGAAAATAAGATTGTTCATTATGAATTAACTAATTTAAAACTACATTTAAGTTCAGTCTCATATCCATATGATGCTGATCTTAAAATAAAATTTATAAATAAACGTTATGTAATTCTATATATTATATGTATCTAAGATTCCAACAAAGCTACTATATGAAAGAATCAAAGCTCCTTTTATTCAATAGCAGTCCAAATGAATAAAATTTTAATTTGAAATAGTAAGCAAAGACATCAACTTACTGTATTCTTATTCATAATCATATACTAGAATATGTATATACCTATCAAAGGTCAAACTCTAAAAGTCTTATAAATTAAGCAATATGAAAAATAACATAATTTTTATACACGTACAAGGTTTCAAAATTAATTCAAATAAATTTATTGGAAAAGAAGTAGCGATTGTTTTCAACAATTACGAATATAATAATTTCATTATGAAGCTCAATAATCAATAAAAAAATAAAAAAAAGAAGCAAGCTGGCTAACAAAAAGCTATCTTTACATAAGCTAGAGTGCTGGATCAGTTTCATTTAAAAATGTTTATAAATGAATAAAAGACAATGGAAGATGTTCTAAAATAAATGTAAAAGGTGATGAAAAAAACCTACGGCTGGAACAAATTTTATATCAAAATATTTCTAAGAATGAATATAAGCTGCATCAACTTTAAACAAATGTAAATTAAATATAGGAAATATTTCTATTATAGTTACTATTACTCTAAAGTATGTATCTTAAGGAATTCAGTTTTACTTAAAACAGAAAATTCTCAGTAAATACAGATAAAAATTAAATCAACGTTTTTTAATTTCAAATAAAAAAAAAAACTATGAAGATATTTGACATCTATACATAAAAGACCAGGCGAATATTTACAACATCAACAAAAGACCGCACATGACATTCAAGCACGGAGCCAAATACTTATTTGTATGTACATATGTACATACATACATAAAATCAATTTGTAGATATGTATGTACACATAATATCAAATTTCTTATCAATACTCAAATATTTATTAGATCTTGACAATCACACTTACATATCTATATCATAAAAATATATGAACAACGCAAACCATTCAGTCAGAGCACATGCCCAAGCTAAACGACCTTATTATGGACAGAGAAACTATAAATTCCCATGATCGTATGAAAAGAAGTTCAGCGAAAGAAGCCGGACGTAGTTAAATAAACAAAATCTGTAATATAAACAAATTTCTCACAGGCAGACTTTAAGGCTGGACAATTTTAAGCATGAAAAAATACCCAGCAACCTTGAGTATGAAAATATACTTATGTATATGTATATAGGGTTAGGGAAGTTCAGATATATGAAAATATTGTATAGAACCAAATCTCGATATTGAAAACAATTTATTTATACGTACATAAAACTACTAGCGTGAGAAAATCATATGCACACACACGCACACACACATATACCAGATTTCATTTAAGAAAAATTCAAATTATTTTAACAACACACCACCCCTCACAAATCACGGCCAACCTTAAATTCCTACAGATATACATTCAAAAATTCTCACGGTCATTCCTACAAACAACACGGACAACAACACAAATCACGATCAGCCTTAAACTCCTACGAACATGCATACAGATTCCCACGGGTACATATCACTATCCTCAAATCACTAATAGCATTAAACATATGTACATACAAACAGACATATTACTACACCCACCTCACCTACCCTAAATTATGATCAGCCTTAAATTTTCACAGGCATACATACATACAGATTCCTACGTATACATATTACAACAACATCCTCACCTCTCTTAAATCACGATCAGCCTTAAGCTCCTACAAACATATAGACATACATACACGCAGTCGATCAACCTCAACTACACCACACCCCCTCCTAATAACAGCTCATGAATACATATTACTCGTACAACAACACCCTCACCTACCCCAAATCACTATAAGCCTTGAATTCCTATAGACTAGCAACACCTGTATACACACAGTCGATCTACCACAACTACACCCCGCCCCCTGTCAATCACACCCTCACACAAATTCCAACAGACAGGTATACACACACACATACACTCAATCCATCTACCTCAACTACACCACGCTCCCCCGACCAATCACAGCCTCGTACAACAGACAGACAGACACATCCATAAACTCCCTCAGTTATATATTACGACAACAACCCCACCCACCCCAAATCACGTTCAGTCTTTAACTCCTATATTAGCATTAGAAATAAGTTTTATGTTTTTCCGTCGGAATTATGAAAAATCATTTTCCCGTCGGCATTTGAAAAAAATAATAATCATGTTTTGCCGTCGGCATTTGAAAAAAATAATATTCATGTTTTATCGTAGGCATTAGGAAAAATAATCATGTATTGCCGTCGGCATTTAGAAAAATAAATTTTCACTATTTCACCCCCATTAGTGTTAGGAAAAAACATTTCATGATTTTCCCGTTGGTACTAGGAAAAATCATATTCATGATTTTCCCGTCGGCATATACATACTTACATTACAAAAAGAAAAACCTCCAACCTATGAACCCACTTAACGTATTCAAAAAAAAAAAAAATCACCCGTTCACACAATTAATGTAACCCCCAAAAAAATCACCCGTTCCCACAAGGGTTAATGTAAACAAAAAACTCCTAATGTAAACAAAAAATTCCTAATGTAAACAAAAAAAAACATCAAAGCGTCCCGCCGAAAACTCAAGGCATCAAATTTCACAAATTTCCAAGAATTTTAAAATTTTAATTACCCAAATTTCAAATTTTAATTGTCCCAGCTTTGGCAATTCCCTACTACTTATATGGATGCGAGACTTGGAATATGGCACCACGTGACATACAATGCCTTCAGGTATTTCTGAGCAAATGCCTCCGCAAAATCTTACGGATTTTCTGGCCTGCAACAATATCCAACAACCAGCTCTGGATCGAGGCAAATCAGCAGCCTATTAGAATGGAATTAAGTAAACTGAAATTAAGTTGGATAGGTCACACCCTCCGTAAACCAGACCATGATATTGCAAAGAAATGCCTAGATTGGAATCCGCAGGGAACCAGACGAGTCGGGAGACCAGCGCATACTGACATTAGAAATTTCGAGATTGCGTATGAAGTGGAACGAAGTCAAGCATTGTGTGTATTTTACATGGGATTTTAAAATTTTGTTGTTGCTCATTTTGAAACACCCTTTAATTTTTAACTTTCATGTATTTGTTGTTGTAGTGGCCAAAGGTCTAAACACTGTGTCCAAATTTCTGGTACGTAGCTCTTACGGTTCTCGAAGATACCCTGTGACGGACGGAGGAACACCGAAGCAAAAACAATAGAGTTCCTTTTCAGATTGGTTGTACGGAACCATAAAAAGGAACTTTTTCAGTTTTTCGATTTTTTTTTATACTTTGCTCCAAGACGACATAAATACAATTTGGTATCATCAAAAAGAGTTTTTGAAGCAGCATCTAAAGGTATATAAAACTTGACCACTTGCGACTAGGGATGGGCAAATGAAAAAAATGTATCGATATATATCGTATCGATATTTTTGAGCAGTATCGATATATATTTTTTGAAAACATCGATATTTCGATATATCGATATTTTTTGTTGCATTAATTTCGAATGCACAATTAGTCACTTTAAGAAATTTAATACAAAAAAACTATTTATGTTAAGTTATACATAACCTACTGTAGCTCCTTAAGACTTTATTAGTCTTTACTTTCTGTTGCTGTTTCGGACCATAACGGTCACAGTATTCCACTAAAGTGATGAGTTTTGCATCGTCCATTCTTATCAGAGTTTTTCTTTTCCCGGACTTTTTCATTTCCCGGGAAATAACGTTTTATAAACGCATTAGTAAAAAAAATAATACAAATTCAGTTCCCGTCCGTAATTGTTGTAAAGTTTTAGCTATAGTTCTACTGCCATCACCTTATTATTATTGTTCCACCGCATTCATAAAGTGTATAACGACATTCATCGAGGAATGTGTACATTTGTACCAACTAAAGTTGCCCGCACAAATTTCCCGGGATTTCTTTCCAGGAAAATGTGCGGGATCCCGGGAAATCCCGTATGAAAAACACGAATTGTTATGTTTCAATATAATTTTATGTTTTTCTGGTAAAAATTTAATTTTTTTAAATTCTTAAAGCACAATCACAGTTTATGTCGAAATGTTTTTATTTTGTTTATGCTGCCACTTACAATTAGTTAACAGTTTTTTTTATTTTCACAGGTTGAACCGAAACATAACAGAATGAAAAAGAAAAACTAACGGCTTGTATATGATTTCTATAAACCAAAAAGAGTCAGCTGATTCGCAGCAGTATAGAAAGTAAAAACAAATTCTGCCTTTAGGCTTATACTCACACAATCCAAAAAGTCACCTGCCTTAGTTGGGTCACCTTATAAATTCGGCTGCGATGCTATTATGAAATTTCTCTTTTTTTCTTCTCATCACTAGTAGTGATGTCAATATCGTACAGTTAAAAAACGGCTATAGCTCTTAAAAGTATCGAAACCCGATACTCGTAAATTAGAATCGATGTATCGATATATCGGATTTTGAAATATCGGCGATATATATCGATATTTATTTTCTCAAATATCGATATTTCGATATATCGATATTTTTTGCCCATCCCTACTTGCGACCTACTAATTGATATATTTAACTAAATACATATTTTCGTTTTGGGTTTTCATACAAATTCTACGTATTTAGAAATAATGTTTTGTTTTTCAAATTGAATCTGTTTTAAAAATAATGATAATTTATTTATTTTTTTGTAATTATTCACATAAAGTATTTTGTATATACTGTGTACCATTTACATATTTTAGGTACTTTTTCTTAGCTACAGTCACTATTTGAACTTTTTAATACCCATCACTGCTTTGCGAACAGCTGTTCCTTTTTCATCAAGGCCTATTTATCAGGTCAACGCAACTCTACAAAAACACAGCAATACAAAAAACAACTTTATGTTTAAGTTGTCAGAAACACACACAAACATGAACTAAAGTATATGGTGCAAATAACTTTTGACAGCTTAAACACGAAACACAGAATATCATCAGGACGATTGCGTTGACCTGATAAATAGGCCTTGCTTTTACATATTAAAACAATAAAACAAAGTAAAGCGCACGGACGTTTTAATGCTATGTTCAGACGGCAACATGAATCACTTGGTTCGCTCTCTGAACCACGATTGCGAACCCTGGTGTGCAGACAACACATTCGAGGCAAGGCGATTTCAGTATCAGGTGACCTTATCAGCCCAGCTGATTAACAGCTGTTGCTACCAAATTGAGCATTACAAGTTCATTCTTCGTTATGAACTTGTAAACAAAAAATCAGCGGATGACCAATATGCCTGATACGTGTACCTCAAGGCGAATTCAGTATCAGGTGACCTTATCAGCCCAGCTGATTATCAGCTGTTGCTACCAAATTGATCATTTTGAACCAAAACGTCAAAATTTGCTTAGAAATCTTCTGACAGATTGGTTTTGTAGCATACCAAACTACGTGTTGTTTTTTCTGTTGTAAAATTGTTGTAGCGATAAGGTCACCTGATACTGAATTCGCCTTGGTGTACCTGTTTGATATGCCTTGTGGTTCATTTTGACAAATATTTTTGATGCAGTGATGCCAATTTAGAACTTTTCGTGCTGGATTTAATCCGTTTTCAGTCACTCAAAACGCGGAAAAAATACGAAAATCTAGCAATTTTTATATTTATCAGGCCTGTCCAGAAATCCATCGAAATTGTTTTGATTACGAATTTTCATTTCGATCGATTTTGTTTTACCTTCTTCAGATTTCGATCGATTTGTTCATTCCGAAAAAAACGTCAATTCGATTGTTTTCAATTTAAATGTGGCAATATTGTGGCAACAAAAAACACATTGTTGTTCGTATTAGAAGATCAAAAAAAATACCAAAGGATCAATTTTTTTTATTGAAGTGAACCAAATTAAAAGTATTATACATTCATTGTCTGCAATTGCAATAACTGCAATTTTGGATGCCCAGAGCGGTCAAGATTTTGCCGAAAAATTCTTCAGATCCACTTTCATATCCAAACGTAGTGTGTGTTAAAGTTTTATTTAATTTTATTTGAAGGAATAGAATATTTCTGTTTTTATGATGATGCATTTTTTCCTTAAGACTTGAGAAAATATCTTAAATATGTAAAAAAAAAATTAAATAAAACAAACATATTTTAAATAAATGGTTGAAAAAAGTTTTTCTTTGTTGAAATAAAGTTGTTTAAAACAGATTTTTGTACTTTCACATAGAGAAAATTACAATTCCGAGTATTATTCATCGAGCAAATTCTTCGTTTTTCGTTTTATACAGAACCTAATTATGGAAATGAAATTATTTCGATCGAATTTCGTTTCAGCCCTTTAGCCCCTTTTTACTTTTTGTTCAATATGGCTAGATTTTAGTCTTTGTGAACTTTGTCTTCCTTTAATTTAGCAATATCGACTTTTAACTCATTTTAATTTGTTAGTTTACCAATTTAAACAAGAAGAATAATATAGAATAATCTTATATTTCTTCGAATTTTTTGTGATTCGAAAGATATTCAGTATAGCCTAAAAACAGGATAATGTATGTTTTTGAAAGAGCAAAATATTGAAATTTTGTATGTATGTATGTACTTATGTAAACATGGATACATACATACATATGCATATATATGTACTTCTATTATGTATATATGTAGGTACACTATTTATATCTACCTTATTAAAATGTAATATGAAATGTAATATCTCGAGCTAATGTACTTATGTATGTATTGATCTTATGATAGGTACATATTAATTTTTTTTTTTTTTGGGGGTTTAGTATAATTTGGCTAGCTACTTAGAGCAAAGTGCCAGGTTCTACAACAAATAGAAGCTTTCTCAAGGCCCCATTCGACCCACGCCTTCACGTAGGAAGTAGAGAATCCAAGAGTCCACTCCTAGAGTATAAATGGTCTCCACCAGTTAGTCTTCTTCGAGTTTGAGTTATATATGGTACTCCACCAGGTTCTTCAACAAAAAATGGTCCCCACTAGTTAGTATTCTTCAAGTTTGAGTTATATATGGTACTCCACCAGGTTCTTCAATAAAAAATGGTCCCCACCAGTTAGTATTCTTCACATTTGAGTTATATATGGTACTCCACCAGGTTCTTCAACAAAATGCTTTTAATTCAGTCTCCACCAGTTCCTTCCAATATGAAATGACAGTCTCCAAGTATTAAAAAGTTATATCAAATCCCTTTTGTCAGATGAGTACGGCACATTTGAGTGTTCTATTTGGTCTCCACCAGGTTCTCCAACAAATTGCTCTTAAATTGAGTATTCTATTTGGTCTCCACCAGAGTCTTCAACAATTGGTTAAGTTTCATTAAATTTCTTGTAGTGTCACGAAAGCCATCAAAAAATCCGGTCATATACAAGTCGCAGTAAAAGCCGTAGAAAAAAACATCAAAAGTGCAACAAATCACGAACAGTTATACATAATACATATGTATACATAACACACAACAAAACGACCGCACATGCCAATGAAAAATTCCAGAAAGAGCCGCAATTAATTACGGTTAATCAAGGAAAAAAACACTAACAATGCGACAGCCGCAAAATTCTCGAAGGCAAGACAACAACAAAATGCCTGGCCGCATTTAAAAAATAACTACGACGACGCGAAAAAGGTGTTCTCCCACCCAGAGTTAAATTACGACTGCATATTAATTTTTAATAAATTACTTAAGCAGGTCGTACACGACATGTTTTTATGTCTGACATTTCAACTTTTCAACTCAGATGTAATTCTGCATGTCTGTCAAAATTGTTGTTTTACAGACGGTTTATAATATTTGCTCACAAACGTGCATGCAAAGTAAATTTATATAAAGTATATGCAAGTACTCAGGTGATTAATTTTTTTCTCGTGTAGTGTTAATGCATGAATGTCAAAAGTTTTTTACAATTTTCGTACGCCATTTTGTTTTGCTTTGCTTTGTTATACACAATTGTGTGTAGCGAAAAAGTTGAAATAAATTTTTACTTAAAAAAGGTGTTACAAAACATTTAAAAACAATTATATTTAATTATTAAAATAAATCTGTAGCTTTTATTATACTTATTTCACGTAATAAAGGTTTATAAATTAATGGGACTTCTTGAAAATACTTTTATTTTTTTTTCCTTTTGATTATCACTACTTACATACATATGTATTATATATAACTACTACTAAGCTTATGTCCGACATTGGTCGGGCCTAATTATATTTTTTAGATTTAAGATTTGAATACTTATTGTTAGTTCATATATGAAGATACAATAAATAAAAATTCATGCATAAAAAAAAAAAACTTTGGTTTTGTCTATCCATACATTTCCTTTTTGTTGTATGCAGATCTGGGACTTGTATTAAATAAGCAAATGCATTGACCATTTTCCCACACTAAACCAAATTAATACAAATGCAAATTTATTACATTAGAACTAACTTTGATAATTATAGTTAAATTTTTTTGGCATTAAACTAAAATCTGTTCAAAGTAATACATTAATATTGCGCTAGCACCAAATCACATGGCAAACCTAAATGTGTGTACATACATAAAAACATACGTACATACATAAATATGAAAACTTTTTTCTATGTACATATCGCCACTTGAGGCAAAAATCATATCACTACCAGACAAAATTTGATTAAATTGTTCGAAGCGGTAGTATATTCCGTTTATAAAATCACCATTTTTTAAGATATAACCTTACAGTAAAATAAACGAAAACTTAAGTTCTGTAGCTCGTTTCTGTATTTCTCGCATCGTAAAATTTCCCGCATGAAACGAGGGAATCGTAACAAAAACAGTGTAAATTGAAACACAAAATGGCTTTTCGCACATAAGTGTTTCTGTATATTTACTTTGCGAGAACTGTCTGTCATTCAAATAAATTTCCAGTAATTATTGGATGGATGTGAAAAAAAGTATTTCTCTAACAATATTTTGTGAAAAGTTTCTCGCAAGAACTGTCAAAACAACTCGCATTTTAACAACCAAATTTGTACAAAAACATATGAATTTTTTAATTTGTGTGTGAAAATATGAAAAATAAATTAGTTGAAAAGATATCCAACGTATTGTTGGACTAAAATTATTATTAACGAGTCGATATGATTATGTTTATTTATAATTTTTTTTGTGTAATTGTCTTATGTAGGGACAGTTGATAGAAAAAACATTTTATTTCAATAATTTTATATTAATTTTATATTCTTGTTCATTATTTTATATTATTTTTTTTGAAAATTATTTATTTTTTTGTTATTTAAATAATATTTTTGTGACATTTGTTTCATTTGACACGCAATTACTGGAAATATTCCAATAAAACAGCATCAGTGTTGTCTGTTTTCGCATTCAAATACAGAAACACTTTTTTCTCACAAATCGAGAAACGATGGAATTTTGTGTTTCACACTTCATGTGAGAAATTTTACGATGCGAGAAATACAGAAACGAGCTACTGATCTTTTATTTGTATGCGCGTACTTATACAGGTGCCTGCAATGTTCCTTTATTGTATTTTTTTATTTGTACTATCTGATAAAAATAAGATTTTATATAATTTTACTGTGTACAATATGTGATATTGCAATAATATTGCATTACTTCATGATGTGCTTAGTGGCAATACAAAATTAGTGCATTTTTCGCCATACGATTAGCTGCCAATGCAATATTAATCCATTACGTTTAAGAGATTTTATTTTAGTGCAAAAAATAGTGCATTACAAACATCAAATTTAAATTTTCACTAAAATTTTTGTTTTTCAATCAGTGCTTATGAAAAGTAATACAAGTTGCCCAGGTCTGGTTGTAATAATCTGTTTTTGACATTCATCCATTATTTTTACACAAACAAAGCGCATGTTGTTTTGTATTTTCTTAGTTGTTGTAGACCTGCATATACTTTATATAAATATACTTTGCGTGCATGTACAAATACGTCTGACATTGTCTGTGTTTGCTATTTTTTGCTTTTGTACAAACCTATGTCGGCCTCTGTTTCAAAATGGAGTGTTGCCGGCGCAAAAATGTTTCTTTACGCCGTAAAAACTTCAGTCATTTTAAGGAATTTTTCTTTAAATTCGAAGAATCATATTAGAATATAAAAATGCAACGCAATTTTATTGCATTATTGTTATTTAATAGTTTAAAAAAACATAAATATATAGGTGTTGTAATATATCAACTTCAGCCGGCTAATCCTTCCGTCAATAGCGGAACGTCGCTAAATGTTTCCTCACGGCATAGATTTTTGCCGACATATTTTGCATAACAAAAACAGCTGATGTCAGAGTCTTTGTCAGAAGAAAATAGAACACGCTCTAATTGAAATTTTGTCAGAAGACTTTGCGTCTGACTTTTACAGAAGCAAAGTTTTAAAGGTACCTTAACAAAATTTTTTGATGTTTTGATTTAAAACAGAAACATTTTAAAACTAGCTGCTTTTAGCGCTTATTCAAAAAATTTTACTTTATTTTGCGCTAAATGTATATTTTTTCAATTTAGCGCTTTTTCAAAAAATTTTTACGCGCTTTGAGTATCAAAAGTTGGCATTACTGTATTCATGTATATACATACATGCATACATATATACGTGAATAGTTGATACGCGTTTTATATTCTGTGTTATTTGCTTTTTTACAGTAGATAAACAAATTAAGCAAAAATAATTAATAAAATGTGCTCTAATATTATTAATTCATACTCGCAATCATTTTTTGTGTGTTTTTTTGTTTAAAAATGTGTATGTGTATGTATGTACTCATTTTGTTTTGATAGCTAGTTTAGGGATGAAACGATACGAGTAAATACAAGTAAGTACTCGATACTTTTTCTTAGAAACCAAGTACTTTTGGTATCGATACTTTACTACCGAGTACCGAGTAGGTATCGGTAAAAATTACTCGTATCGGTCAAAAATACTAATTATTTATTTGCCGCAATAATGTTGAAAATGGTGCCAATTTAACAAAATTTGATATGCTCTTATTAAATGTAAATGTATATTTATATAAATGTATATTAACGGCCTGGCCCACGATGTCACCAGAAATCGTTCAATCGACAACTTGTATTGCAAACAACAATAAATTTAGAAAATTTATTGTTGTTTGCAATACAAGTTGTCGATCGAACGATTTCTGGTGACATCGTGAGCCAGGCCGTTAGTTTATATATATTAAAGTAAGTTTGCGAAATCAGGCCTTATTAAAGGCCTGCTTTGGATTTTTTTTATTCAATTACTATCTTATCTAACTTCTAAAGAATGTCTTATAGAAGGCATCGACTTTTTCGTATAAAATATAAGATATACAGTCCACATACCCTTCTATGAGAATGGAAAAGAGAAATAGTAACATGTTTGGTTTTGTTTTTCTTAAAGCAATGAAAAATCCTGTAAAAAATATAAGAGCACGGAATGGAGCGATCAGGCCTTGTAAATCCAAAAGAAAGAGTAGAAAGACCTTACTCCTTTTTTTCCCGTGGGGTATTACTTCTGCCGATGAAAATATTTCAAAGTAAGTACATACATACATACATATGTGTGTGTGTATGCTGTTTGTATACACTTTTGATTTCACTATTTAAAATCATATCGCACACTAAATCTTAAAGAGTCACAACTCAAAAAACTCAGATGCTTAGTAGTTGCAAACAACTGTTGATACTGTACAAATGACGCAAGTATGTGACATAAAAACAAGCATAAAGGCAGGGTGACCGATGACATTTTTCAAAAAGTGGCACCAAAAGGGGAATTATCAAAAAAAAGGGGCAAAATTAAAAAAAAACGAGAAAACTACATTATACTTTTTATTTTTAATGTATTTTTATATAATTTACTCTAAAAAAAGGGAGAAAAAAAGTGCCAAGGCAGTCAAAAAAGTGGCAAGGCAGTCGAAAAAGTGGCAATTTGCCACTTTAGTCGGTCAAACGGTCACGCTGCATAAAGGTATTTTATATTCTTCAAGAAGACTGTATTGCAAAAGAAATTGTTGAGGTCGTTATAGATTTCTTCAAATAACTGGTTTATAAAAAATCAAAAGAGCTTTTATAATTTTAAGTTCTGACTCTTTATGATTTAGTGTGCGATATGAAGAACTTGACCGATACAAGTAAGTATCGATGCTTTTTATTCGATACTGAGTAGGTATCGCTCCTTTTGAACCGATACAGTATCAAGTAAAAGTATCGATACCTTAGTGGTATCGTTTCATCCCTAAGCTAGTTCAGATAAATTAGCTATAATTTGTTATCAAAACTAGCAATGATAGCAATCAGCGTTACCGTTGAAAAATTTCAAAAAGGGGCAAAAAAAGGGATTTTCCAAAAAAAAGTGGCACAAAAAGGGGATTTCAAAGAAAAAAAGAGGCAACTTCAAAATCAAGAAAAATTAAAGAAACAAGCATTTTATTAAGTTATTTTTATTTAAAACAAACAACAACAATTTCTCATGTATAAGAAGTACAAAAATATTAATTTTATGAGAACTCATATACTACGTTTATACTCACGTGTTATTTGCAAGTAAAAATTGTAACTTACTAATTCACGAGAACAATTACTTATTGGTGGTAATGAGATGTATGTATACAGAAAATTTGATAATTGCTTATTTTACTCACAGTCTTCAAATATGCTTCCTTTGCAAATAAGACCAGTATAAACGTAGTATAGATAGCTTTTGTATAAAAAAAATCATAAAATCTGTGTTAATAATAAAACAGTAGTCAAATTGCTGCATTTGGTATCAATCGTGATTCCAACAGAAAATAAATGTAAATTTCATTCGATATCCAATGCAGTAATTGGCCCCAGTTCTTAAGATATAGAAAAAATTAAAGAATGCATAAATAATTTTTTTAATTTTTGGGACATGGTTCATATCACTTATTTACTTAAAAACCAGCATAATTCAAACAAATTATTTAACCATATAAAGTTTTGAAAATTCGATTCTGAAGAGGATATTATTCTTTTTAGGCATTGTGCATAATTATTAAATACCTTAAATTCCCTTTCTTTTGAAATTGTACATTTGTATTTATTAATAAGTTTTTTACTTGGAATCCATTTTTCCAAATCGTCTTGAAATCAATTTAAAGCAGAGAGCTTGGACTGACAAGTGTCTACTTTTAGTCTATTTGATAATTTTTTAGTAATAAGTGTATTTATTTATGTTTTTGCTTTATATGTTTTTTTTTTAATTTTACTTTATATAGATAAAGAAATAAGGTGTAACTCGCAGACTGCAACTGGCGAATCTGGATAAATTTTTGCCAATTTGTCTATTTGCTTAAACGGGTTCATCTTATCATCCTTAAAACAAGCTTCATTCATTCATTTTTTCAGCAATATCAACTTGCCTCCGAAAATCGGTATTTTCTTGTGGTAAAAGTTCGGATATTTTTACATCATTTATTTTTTGGAATTGGCCACGTGTGTGGCTGTTTAAACATGACTTTCGATGATTCATTCGGCGGATAAGCAACTGATTGCAGAAAATACAAATGGGTTTTTTTCGTATCTGCATCCATCTGAACCCACTTATGCCGTCTCTCCTAATCATTGCAATACTTTCGTGTTGATTTTTTCTTTTTTACTGGTTTGTCCAAGATAATATGCTCAAATGATGAACTTATTTCATGGGAACTTAAATCAAAAGCATTACTTGATGATAGCAATTCAGGGTATTTTCATACTGATGAAATTTTGATGAAAAAAAAGTAGCTAACCTTACTAGGATAAAAAATGCCGCGTGCTTTAATTCAAAAGGTTTTATTAAGAGTGTAAAAAATATGTGTGTATATAACTTTTTATGTCATAAAAAATACAGAGTTGTAATAATAAAGAGTTGCCAAAAATGAATTTATTTTCTCATTTCAACATCCTCACTAAAATAAATTCTAAAGAATGCCTAGTTGCTCCAAGCAATTCGACAATTTTAAGTTCACTAGAGGTTTAGTGAGAATGTCTGCAGTCATGTTACTAGATGGAACTGTATTCAGAATTAGTTTTCCATCTCTTAGGCAGTCCCTAATGAAGTGATAACGTATATCGATGTGTTTCGTTCTTTGGTGATACGACTCGTTCGATGCAAGCTGCACGGCTGCATGATTATCGCAGTATATTTTAATTGGACCGGATTGTTTTCTCAATAACTCCTCATCGAGACCTTTCAGCCATATGGCTTCTTGTACTGCAGTACCCAAAGACATATATTCCGCCTCACAAGTTGATAAGGCCGTTGTATTCTGCTTTTTTGATGCCCAGCTGATTGGCGCTCCCTGTTTCATGAATACAAAACCACTGACCGATTTCCTCTCATCTAAATCACCTGCATAATCAGCATCACAATAGCCCTCTATTTCAGGTTTACTATTTTCCTTAAAAATCAGCTTATAGTTCATTGTGCCTTTCAAATAACGAAGAACTCGTTTAGCTGCTTGCCAATGTTGCATGCCATAATTGTTGTTAAAACGGCTCAAAAAATTAACGGCATAACAAATATCTGGCCTTGTAAGTTGCGCTGCATATAACAAGCTTCCGATGAGCTCTTGATATGGATACTTTGTCATTTCGAGTTCTGCTTTGTTCTTGGGACTTTCCTCTTTGCTTAATCTAATATTAACATCCATAGGGGTAGATACAGGGTTACTTGTTGACATTGAGAAGCGATCAAGTAGCTTTTTAATATACGCTGTCTGATCTATTTCCAAACTGCCTTTTGATCTCTCTATGTGCAATCCCAGAAATGATTTTGGTTCACCCAAGTCGTTCAGCTTGAACTTTTCTTTTAGTTTTGTAACTAATAAATTTTTTTCTGTTCATTATTCCAAAAAATTATTATATCGTCAACGTATATGGCTAATATAAAAATATGCTGGTTCTCAATTCTTGAATAAATACATTGGTCACTCTTAAGTTGTTTCAAACCAAGACTCTTTAGGGTTTCACTTAATTTAATATTCCACATTCTGGACGATTGTTTAAGTCCATATATAGGCCGATTTAATTTCAATATTTTTCCATTAGGAATTTTAAAGCCTTCAGGCACATTAATATAAATATTTTCATTGAGGTCTCCTTGTAAAAATGCGGTACATACATCAAGGTGATTCATTTGTAAGTTATATTCGACCGCTAATGAAAACAAATAACGTAAAGAGGAATATCTTATGACTGGTGAGTATGTTTCGTTGTAATCTACGTCACACCTTTGCGAACACCCCCTGGCTACTAATCGGGCCTTATAACGAACGACCTTGCCATTAGCATCACACTTTAATTTAAATATCCACTTCGTGGAAAGTTTTTTCTCATTGCCAGTGTTATTTACAATAGACCAAGTGTTATTTTCAACTAAAGAATTAATTTCATTATCAATTGCTTCTTTCCAAAAAATTGCTTCATTACAGTTAACAGCTTCCACAAAACTATGTGGTTCTACTTTGTTTTCAGTAGCTATATGTGTTACATAGTTTCCCATATTTGGAGCTCGCGAAATTCGCTCAGAACGTCGTAAAGATTGAACTTCACTATCGTTCTCACTTAGTACTGAATCGTTAGATGGAAAACCAAGTAGTTCCTCGCAGTCATATATACTATCTAGAATCTCAACATCATTATCTTGGTCATCTTCGTTATTACTGTCAGTAGAAAGATTGAAATTTTCATCCAGCACAGTCCTCACTAAATTTCCATCATTCAAAAAATCGGATGATGAATCAGGTTTTTTAGCTGACTGATTATTACTTATCGAGTTTCTCTCGTTTTTCGAAAAATACATTTGGTCTTCAATAAAAGTCACATTTCTACTTACTATCATTTTTCTCAATACAGGGTCATACAATTTATATGCCTTTGCAGTCTCACAATATCCAATCATCATACATTTTGTTGACCTAGCGTCCCACTTTTTCCTAAACTGCTTTGGTGTCATCACCATAGCTATACAGCCAAAAACCTTCAGATAAGATAAATTTTGTTCACGACCAGTAAATATTTCTTCAGGCGATTTGCCATTCAACATTTTATGTGGTGTTCGGTTCAACAAGTATGCTGCTGTATTTAACGTTTCAGCCCAATAACACTTTTCTAGTGCAGCATCAAACATCATTGTTCGCGCCTTTTCAACAATGGTCCTGTTCATGCGCTCAGCTTTTCCATTCTGCTGCGGTGTATACGGTGCTGAAGTCTGGTGTACGATACCACTATGCTCACAAATTTCTTTAATGTCTTTATTGCAGAACTCTAAACCATTATCTGTACGTAAAATCTTGATTTTCATGTTTGTTTGATTTTCAACCATTTGTTTAAAAGTTTTGAGTTTGGTTGTTACTTCCGACTTCTTTTTTAATATATAAACGAATATTTTGTCAGAGTAGTCATCCAAGAACAACAAAAAATACAACCCACCACCTATTGATGGTGTTTCCATTGGGCCGCATACATCTGCGTGCACAACTTCCAGAATATTACTGGTTTTACTAATTGACGATTTGAATTTTAAATTCGTTTGTTTGCCTTGGAGACACGGAATGCATTTCCCATCAGGCGACTTATCTTGCCCTATGATGTTTGTTTTTAACTTTTCGTCGATGTAGGCTGCATGTCCCAATCTTTTATGTATCAGTTTTTCTGTTACACCAGCAAAATTTTTCTTCGGTGCATGCATGTCTAATTTATATACGTCTCTGCAAAGACTAGCGCTGGCTATTACCTTTTGTGAGCAACTAATAGTGCATGTTTCATTTTTAAAATGGATATCATAACCTTTCTTACACAATTGACTTACTGATATTAGATTAGTGCATATTTGTGGTACGTAAAGCACGTTTTCAATAACGGCATCTACCAATTTGTTGTTTTGTAGTACTTTTAAATTAATATCACCTCTACCCACAGCTTTTAAATTTGTGCTATCTGCCACCATCACACTCTCCTCGGAAGAAAATTCTATAAAATTTTTAAAATTTGTTTTATTTTTTGTCATATGGGCCGTGGCCCCAGAATCAACTAACCACGAGTCTTCTGTATACGCATGCTGTGAATTATATGCTGCTGTTAAAGTTACCGCATTTGCACTTTTATTATTGAACTTCTTGCTTTTGCAATTTTTTGCCATGTGGCCTTCATTTTTGCATTTAAAACATATAATATTGCTTCTTTTCTTATTGCAAAAATCTTTAACAAACTTTTGTTTGCTGTACAAAGCAGCATCCACGAACGTGTTTTGACTAGTAGCATTACTATAATTGTCAAAATCCTGTAAAAGCTTTGTCTTTATTGTGTCAGCTGTTATTGCAATATTACTGCTTTCTATTGCCATGATCATTGGCGTGAAGTGTTCCGGCAAACCACTCAACAATAGGCTACCCACCCACTCATCACTTACAGCCATATCAATCTCGTTTAACTTTTGCGCTGTGGCAATTATCGTATCTACATATTCACCAATGTTCTGACAATTGACCAAATGGGTTGTGGTGAGCTTTCTTAATAAGCCGCATCGTCTTGTTAAACCCGAATCGTCGTAGGTGGATTTTAGCTTATCCCACATCTCTTTAGCACTAGCTATTCCCTGGATGTGTATTAGGGGAAATGTATAACACAAGTCTGGACATTGCCTTTTCATTAACATCATCCTTTTTTTCGGTGCCAAGAATTGCATTCCAGTATCCTTGCAGTTTTAACGCGTGCTCTGCTGCAAATCTCCATCTATGGTAATTATCCCTGCCTGTTAGCTTTTCTATTTCAATTATTCGCTACATTTCTCGCTGAAGCTGGGCCCATAACCTGATGAAATTTTGATGAAAAAAAGTAGCTAACCTTACTAGGATAAAAAATGCCGCGTGCTTTAATTCAAAAGGTTTTATTAAGAGTGTAAAAAATATGTGTGTATATAACTTTTAATGTCATAAAAAATACAGAGTTGTAATAATAAAGAGTTGCCAAAAATGAATTTATTTTCTCATTTCAACACATACAATATAATTTCCCTTAG
Source organism: Tachina lurida (assembly GCA_944452675.1). NCBI lineage: Eukaryota > Metazoa > Arthropoda > Insecta > Diptera > Tachinidae > Tachina > Tachina lurida. Next base: position 78,608,033 of record OX101754.1, read on the forward strand.
CTTTTGCCTTTTAAAATTATGTACTTTTATCAAATTTGGCTTTCAAATCAAAATTGGCTGCGACAAATACAGTTAGAACTATCTATGAATAACTGTATTTAATTTCATATTTAAAAATCCTAAACAAATGAAAAGATTCATACCAAGGCTTTTTAACACCATATACTCCCACAGAAAATAATATTGCGCCATACTGTCAATTTCCCAAAAAAAATTTTATTTTTTCATATTTACACATAGGAAATAAAATCTTGTTGTCGAACGTGGTAGAATCTGTACAAATTTGCTTACATTTATTGTAAAAATAAAAACTAAAGTTGACTATGAACAAAAAGAGGCAAAAAGGGGCACAAAATAGTGCAAATGATACTAAAAGGGGATTTAAAACTAAGGGGCATAAAAAGTGGCATGGCATTCGAAAAAGGGGCAAAATGCGACTTTAGTCGCACAACGGTAACGCTGATAGCAATTTCTTCATGGTTCGCATCCAGGGAACGAAGCCGATACTGATTTGTCGGCGGCGGCGGCTGACCAAAAATATCATTGGCGGCGGCTAAAAGTCGACTTGCGCCGAAGAAATCTCGGTGGCGGCGGCTAAAAAATAAAACCGTCGGCGGCTAGTACAAAACGGCTGAGAGTCGGCTAATATATAAGACAACCACCACCACAGAACAGTCTATGGACATCACTTCATGTAGAAATTCTAAATAGACGTATTTTTACAGACATATATATAGTGAAAATATACATATATATCACTAACATGAAGTTACTGTTATAATTAGGCATTTCATGATAGGTCTATGGTTGTAAAATTCAACTTAAAAAATCTTAAACATAAAAATTTTTATAAATCTGTAGGTAGGAGGTAAGCTACACCAATCCACATTTTTTTTAAATACTTTTTTATTGTTGGAATCAGAATTTGTTTTCTCTATTGATAGCTGAAATCCAGTAAGTTCTAATGTCGCAAATATTTGATATAAAAAGAGATATTAGAGTTATATAAAATATTTGGGGTAGGTCAAACTGGTAAGGCTGGGGCACAATGAATCCGTCGGGCGTTAAACTTCGGCTTTTTCAACTGACAGCTAAGTTGAAATACAAGGTTTCTTATGAGGTCGTGTCCGTCAACGCAAAGTACAACATTTAGTAAACTTTTAACTTTTTGCGTACGTTGAGTAATTTGACAGATGTTGGTTGGTTTTTTGGTAAGTTCCGATTTAGATTTTTGTGTTTTGTGGTAGCAAAAATAGAATTAAACAAAAGAACTAAACGAAATATATACAAAAAGTTGAATTTAATAAATAAAATGGAGAATAGACCCTTAAAAGCTGTTCAAATGCTTTCGTCAATAAAGTACTCATTGTGCCAACCTTCTCTGTCGTTGCGTTAATGTCAGTTGAAAAAGGCGAAGTTTAACGTATGACGGATTCATTGTGCCCGGAGTTTAATCCTGCCGGGATTGAACCATTGATCGCCCCAGCTACTTGCAATATAATTGTACAATAATATCGCCAATGTGTATGTCATATTCGAAGGTGGCACAATATATTGGAAAATATCAAGACTTTATTTTTATTGTGCAATCAAGACAGTTGTGTAGACTTGGGTCGAACTCGTTCACTAGTTCATTTTTGCCACAAACCAATGATCAAACCCATTTAAATTACATGGGTTTGATCATTGGTTTGTGGCAAAAATGAACTAGTGAACGAGTTTGACCCAAGTCTACAGTTGTGTAATGTGGTGGCAACATTGTTCAGTGTTGTTTATTTTCACTGTCAAGAAAATATTGTGCCATTTATTGCATAGTCTAGGTCTAAACGACAATAATATGTACAATAACATATGCAAAAATATTGTATAATGGATGGGCGACCTTAGCCATTTTCCAAATGTTTTAGCAGTCTCCCGCAAAAATTTTCAAAATGTGACTTGGTGTAGTTTACCTCCATCTACATAGAAATAATAGAGAGTATGTAAATTTAATCCGAAGCATTATATTTAATTTAATTTTTATTTAAAACGAATCGCAAATGTTTGGTGAATAGAAAATAAAAATCATTGCATATATAGGTAGTCCACGTAACATGGAGTATCTTGGTAAATTCCTTGTAGACGTAGCACTTCTTCTGGTTAATAGATTAAGTAAATCAATAAAAAAGCATTTTTATATTTAATATTGTAGTATGCTTCCGCCAGAGAACCGGTTTTTAACAAAATATCTAGTTTTACATAGGAGAAATAGGTTTAAACAACATTTGATATACACATCTACTTATAGGAAAATTATGGCACCAAATTGTACCCTACGTCTCAACTAGCCTTCGACTTGGACATGACATGAACATGACGCCGGCTGAGCAACTGTGAAAAAATCACCAACTTCTTTGTTGTGGTGAATACGTGCGATGTCCATGTTCAGGCATATAAAAGTATTTTCGCTAGTGCAATAAAGATGGATATTTAACAATTTTGTTCTGTCTCTTTTGTTTCTATTGCAAATGGTTGCAGACTGAGAACCTCATGGCGAACACTGTTGCTCAGACATACATATGTTCGGGCATCCATGTCAGAGCATGGACGAAAGTTGGACATGAGCGGTCTCCATTACCTATTTCCGATGTCCGACATGGTGCCCATACCAAGTTCATGCATAGTGGAGACCGGTAGTTAAAATCGCCAAGCTGGCGAGATATCGCCACATCTGGCAGCCCTCCTTCATTTTTCAAGGATATCTGGTAGCTTTATTTTTCAGTCATATCAAATTGTTTGCAGAAAAAATTAATATTTAAAAAAAAAAAATATCATTATTAACAGAAGCTAACACATAATATGAAAAAAAAATTCTGATTAACACAGCGGCTAAGCCGCAGCCGAAAATGAGCCGCATGGGTCGGCGGCGGCTGAGGGTCTTTGAAAATTGCCGGCGGCGGCTGTTAGCCGACTCACAACCGATCGGCTTCGTTCCCTGTTCGCAGCTAGGTTCAAAATGAACCAAGTTGGTTCGCTCTCAAAAATTTGTATGGCGAACCATGTTTATTCAATCGAGATTCGGTCACAAAGTATACAGAGGTGAAGAAAGTGAATGATGAAAAAAGCTAAAATCAGCTACGACACGGGTTCGGCGAGAAAGGGACAACTGTAGTATATTTGTTATTAAGTTACTAACCAAGGCGAATTGACATAAGGTGGTCTTAATTTGCAACTCTGCGTATTCGCCTTGTATATATGTTAGTGTAAAATTTCCTGCTGTCAGAATATTTCCTAACGTTTTGGTTGATTTGACAACAGAGAAGCTATGTCAGCTAGTGAATTAAGACCACCTTATGTGAATTCGCCTTGTTACTAACAATATAATTAAAACAAACAAGAAAAAATGTGTACTTTGTGAAATAACCAAGAGGACATTTTTACAAAATTAAATAAAAGATTTTGTAGTGTTGAACTAGAAAACTTAATGTGTTAAATGTTATTAGTGGTAAAAAAGTGATTAAAATTAGTTTCCACATAATTACAGATATCATTTTAAGCATTTTCATTAAAAATATTAGTTTTTACCATTTACTTCCAAAAAGCATATAGCGAATAATACCACAAAGAATAAAATGAAAATACATTTGAACGAGTGAACATTTGTACAAAATTAAATCAAGGAATTTGTTGTGTTGAATTAAAAAACTGAATGTGAAAATGTTTATTAGTATTAAAAAAGTGATTAAGATTTGTTTTCAAATGATTCCTGATTTAACTTTGAGCTTTTTAGTTCATAAATGTTAATTTTAACATTTTAATTGCAAAAATCTCATAGCGAATGAGGACTCAAAGAATAAAATACAAAAACGTTAAACCAATGCAACTACGAAAGAAGCTTAAAGAAGACACGGGTTCGGTGTGAGTGCGAAATCCGAAAACACAAATTATCTTCCGTCTCGTGTCACCTCTGTGTACTTTGTGGTTCGAAAATAAACATTATTTAATGTACTTTAATGTTCTGTAAGGTATAACCTCACACGCACAAGCACTAAAAGCGGTGCGAAATGCACCGAGTTGACAACGCTGATAAGTGCACCAACGTCCTAACAGTACGGTACAGCAACAGCAACGTTCGGCTAACCAAGCCTTAACGTGTAGACCGTATGCGCTGATTTACACGGGATTAATTGTGCTGGCATAGCATGCCAGTTTGTTGTTGAGAGAGGCATAGAGAGGGGTTTTGTGTTTAGCATAATTTTTCAACCAGCTACACTGTTACCAATTCAGCTTTTTTCTCGTCAAATCTAGCGATTTTTAAGTACATTTTGTGGGAAAAAATATGATTTAGCTATTAGCGGGAAATCTAGCTATTTTTTGTGCATCATAATTCGCTTTAAAATGTGAGCTTGTGTAGAAATAGTGAACGTACATGAAGCAACCTATGGGGAAAAGGTGATTGATTAGCACCACAACAGTTCAAAAAAGGGCGATTGTCAGCAAAAATGTAGTACTCCAAACAGTGAACTCGTCATAAAAAAATCAGCAGGCTTGTGAGTGCTACTTTTACTCTATAATAGCAGAAACCTGCTTTATTTGAAGCAATTTTTTACTATGGAAGTACTGAATTCAGTACTTAGCAAATTTGGTAACAATTCTACCTACGAAAATATTAATGTTGAAGATTCGCTTAAAATTTTTAGTTAAAAATAATACCACGTATAATTTTGTATGTATCAGAGCTGGCCACCGAGAGAAATGTATTCGCGTATAAGAAGTCGATTATTGTTCGGCATTCTGGTGATAATTTGGGCAGGCTGGATTTATATGTTTTTAATAAAACAATCCTTTTATAATTCTCTTATTTGATATTTTATAAAATTAAATTTTGGAAATATGAAAGAACTTAACAATTTACCATAAAATTTCTGAAACATCCTAGAAATAAATATGTTTTTTAGCTATTTATCGCTAAGTTTTCAAATTTTTTTGAAGTTTAGCTATTTTCTAGCTATTTTCATGTCTACTTTAGCGATATTTGATGGAAAAAGGTTGGCAACAGTGACCAGCTATAACCCCGCACTAGCAGCACAAAACCAATACACAGACAACTTAAAAACTGCAAATGTTCCCTCTAGCCAGCCTAGTGCGATATGTCTCTAAGTCAACACTCTTTTCTCTAGCGACAATTGCACTAGTTGAAATGTCGAAAATTTTCCTTTTATGCCTGAGTAGAGATACGTTAGAGACAACAGTTCTAATGTATTTCTGCTGATGTTGCCAATAGTTTGTTTTTCTTTTTTATTATGCTATGCAATAATGTTAAGAACTTACGTACATATGTATGTAGGTATGTATGTATTTAAGTTTGTTGGCTCAACCCTTATTAAATTGCAAACGAAGGTCACTAAAATGTACTAGTGATTCTTTAGTTCAAATGTCTCCATATGGTCGTAAATGAATAGTGCTAAGGTCTACTGGCAGATTTTCAATGACAACCCTATGTTATATGTCAATAGGCAATTACATTGGCTGCGGTACACCTATTCAGTTGTACTATTGACAATGTCACTAGTAAATCACTACAATTTTACTATTGATATGGAGCGAGGAAATATCGATATTGTAGACTGGAGCCCCTAAAATTTACTAGTGAATCTTTGGTTCCAATGTCTCCATGTGGTCCCAAAAGAACTACTTAGTCAGTATTGCTACAGTCTAGTTGTGGATTTTCAATGACAAGCTAATGTTAAATGTCAATTGTCAATAGATAATTACATTGGCTGGGATACACCTGGTCAGTAGTACTACTGACAATGTCACTAGTAAATCACTACAATTTCACTATTCGCATTTTCTGCAGGGTTAAATGAATACGGAAAACACTAACACACACAAAGCTGTGTATACATTTTTATGACGGATGAATTAGGTTCGTGTGTTCTTAAAAGAACAAAAATTGTGCGGCATAAAAATTAGTCTCGTGTAAACTACCTTTATGAATATGTGTTCAAAATTATTATATGGCCGCAAGCCATAGCACAATTGTGCAGATGAAAATAACATACAGTTACTCTCAGAAATATTTTGCTTACATTGTTTACGCAAAAAAGTTAAATAAATTTATTAAAAATAGAAAATTTTACGCAACATGTTAAATTTATTTCTTTTCTAACTGAGAAAGCAAAGCCTATAGAATGGAAAATACAAAAAAAAAACAAAAACTTTGAATTTAATTGTTATACTTTTTTTGCCTTTTCTTGTATCAACTACGCAATTTCAACATCACAAAAGTATTTTGCTTCTTTTAGCGTTCCCGTTGTTCCCATTATTTCTTAAATATTTGTGTTGTTAAATGTGTTTTTTTTTTGTTATTCGTTTGTAATAGCAATTGTTATGTTTTTTTTGTCATAATTGGTTCCAATCTTTTTTTATTGAGTGCAAAACGTGAAGTTTTTGTTTAAAAAATGCCTAAAGTAAAGGAATTAAATTGATATGCGAATAAGATCGTTCTATATCTGTATAATAGAACAAATCAATCCAATATGTTTGTGATATGTTTAGTCGATGTAGACAAACAAGAGCAAATACTTTTAAAGGTGCAAAAAAGCTCAGATATATTGAAAATATTCCACGAAAAAGTCGAGGAAAGTTGTTAACGATGAGAAACTCAAGAAAAACTATTAATAAAAATAAGAAAAACCACCATTTATATGTTCCAAATCTTAAAGAAATGCTAAAGGGGACCCTACGGGCATACTACGGACACACCTAAGTGGCAAGTCCATCCGTAAAGTTCTAAAAACCAACAATACTAACGGCAGCGTAGCTAGAAAAAACTTTGATTTCGGACGTTAATAGACAGAAGCGTTAGTTATATGCTGAACTACATACATTTCAGACTTCTAATTTCGGGAACACGATAATATTTAGCAACGAAAGTAAATTTATAATTTTTTGGTCAGATAGACAGCTTATGGTGCGGCGCAAGCCAAATAAATCACTAACTATTAAGAATATAAGGCCAACAATAAAACATGGTGGTGGTTCTCTCATGATATGGGGCTGTACGTCGGCACTAGGAGTAGGAAAGTTGGTGTTTATATAAAGCACAATGGGTAAACATCTATAGTTGTCCATTATTAGAGAAAACCTACATGCCATGCTGAACAAATGGATCAATATACCAATGGGTATTACTTTCAACATGACAACGACCTAAAACATGTATCCCTGGACATTAAATTATGGCTATTTTATAATACCAAACATCTGCCAATAAAACCACAAAGTCTCGACATGAGTCCTATTGAAAAACTTAGAGCTTATTTGGAAAAAAATGCGGGAAAATAGAATTTTATCAAAAGTATGCTTAGGACGAGTATTGGAAGAAGAAATGTATAAAAAAAGTATATAAAAATTTCCGAAATTTAGTGGAATCTATGCTAGGACGTCTGCAAGTGGTCATATCTAACAATGAATATCACACAAAACATTAAAACATAATACGCTGCTTTAATAATGAAAAATCTGTGTAAAAAATTCAAAAAGCAAAGTACTTTTGTGACCTGATAATTAAGCGATTTTTTCATTATTTTTTAAAAATTTCATAAAATAATTTTTTGTTATTAAATTTTAATTAAAATATTTATAGTTAAGACTTCTCCTATTTAATATGTAAAAAAATAAACATGAATTTTTTCAAAGAAGACATTTTTATATAGCATTCTTTTTTCAAATTTGTTGAGATTTACATAAGCAAAATATTTCTGTGAGTAACTGTACATGCTTAAGGCCTCGTTAGCCGACTGTAGAAATCGTAGATGTAATGTAAATGTAAATGTTTGAACGCTTATAGAATGCTTAAAAACGTGTCATGTGTTTTCGACACAAACAAAAAACTTCCTTGTGCACACATACTAAGGACCTGCGTAAATAGTCTTGAAATGTAAATATGTCTTATTTTTTAAATGTATTCTCGTGGCTGCATTATACTAAACCAAGTAACCAAAACGGCAACGCTGCTTGTAGAGTGTTATTTTTGTTATTCCAGAGAGGGCTTTACTTCTAAACTGCCTGTTTAGCCCAAAGTAGCACCTAGTTGCTAGTATTACTCTTCCTCGTATTTCCAGGCTGATGTTATTACTCTTATTAATGGATGACTCGAGGCACACAAAAACCTCTACAACACCAAAGTTATAGTCACAGTCGGCAACTATAACTAGTAGATTTTCTGTTCGTTGAAACCATCACTTTCGTTTTGCTTTCATTAACTGATAAGCCCATTTTCAAGGACTGCCTTTCAATGCCTGCAAAGGCAGCAGTTACATCTCGCAATATCCTACCCATGATATCAATATCATCAGCATATGCGAGGAGCATGTGCCTCTTGATGAAAATTGTGCCATTTCTATTAACTGCCGCATCGCGTATGACCTTTTCTAAGGCGATGTTGAAAAGATCACACGCTAAACAGTCACCTTGCCTGAATCCACTTGTGGTGCAAAAAGATTCGGAAATACTATTTCCGATTTTCAGTGATGATCTAGTATCAGTCAGTGTCAGTCAGTCTTATCAACTTCTCCGGAATCCCGAATTAACACATGGCCTGATACACTTCCGTTCGAAACGAGCTGTCAAAAGCGGCTTTATAATCAACGAATAGGTAGTATGTGTCGATTTGCCTTTCGTGCGTTTTTTCCAGGATTTTACGTAGTGTGAATATCTGGTCTAAAACCGCATTTGTAGGGGCCAATTATTTCGTTGAGCTTTAGTTTTAATCGGTCACACAATATCGTAGCCAAGATCTTATTGGCGATGGGAAGCAGACTTATGGCTCTATAATTGGCACAGACTGATTTGTCACCAGTGTGCTTGTCACAGGACATAGCACACTGAGTTTCCAATCATCTGGCATGCGTTCCTCCAACCAAATTGTACCAATAAGTTGATGCATACACCTAATCAATTCATTGCCTCCGGCTTTAAATAGCTCTGCTGGCAAACCATCAGCTCCACTTGCCTTGTTGTTTTTCAGTCTGGACATAGCTATTTCTACCTCAATCTCGATAGGCGGTGTACATTAAAGACCTGCGTAAATTGTCTTGAAATGTAAATACGTCTTGTTATTTAAATGTATTCTCGTGGCTGCATTATACTAAACCAATAATAAATGCTGTCGTATTATAAGCAAAGCACGATAGATGCATTTGTGTGCGTGTATATGAGTGCTAACAAGTAATGTCCCAGCTATCATTTGGGTGATCATTTTTGGCAGAAATATCTTATATGATTCTCTACAGATCGCTTTTGATGATTAAAAAGTGATTTATCACTTGGGCGATTGAAAGAGGATTCACTTATGATTCATCTATATGATCAAATAATGATTTCTTGAAAATAGAGGAACATCATGCAAACCGCAAAAAGGCGATTTAAATGATTTAATATGAAAATTGCTCAAAAATAATCAGTAAATCGTATCATAACTGATTCTTTGGTATGATTCATCTGTAGGGTACCATTTTCTCACAACGGGAGTATCATTTATGATCGAAAAATGAGCTCATATACGGTTATTTTTCCCGTCAAGCTGATTCGGAAACGATTGGATTATGATACAAAATGCTACCTGGGGTCGTGAAGACTTCTTACCCTGAAGGAAATGTCGATGGTGAAAATGTACTGAGTCGCTTTTGACTTTGTCACCAGTACTACTCTCTAATTATTCCCCATACAATGCTTTGTGCTATAGACATTTAGCATGTGCTTGTTATTGAAAATCTACTAGTAACACTAAAACAGTTGACTAGGTAGTGACTACATAGTTCTTATGGGAACATGGAGACAGACCAACCAGACATTTAGTGGTACATTTATATACCTTTCGTACATACAATTATAGGAATATTGACAAGTTGTTGCAAAACCCACCACAAATGCACCACATCTGTTTTCTCTCGTTCTTTTGTACTGACGAATAGAAGAGAAATTGTAGACAATGTACATACTACTAGAATTTTAGTGTTGACATAGGGACATTTGGCCCCAGTCTGACTGCAGGGTATGAACAAACAGTCAACAAAGTAGCGTTGATACGTGTATGCTTGTTATTTTCCATATTGTACGTTTGAGTGTGTGTGTAAGATGTAGATGGTAAGCTATTATGTGTTTAAGGGAGGTTTTTTTAAGCAACCGCACACAACTAATGTAAATGCATGTGAACGTTTGTTTGTGTGCAGAAAAATAAAAGAGCATACACACAACGTGTGTGTGTACGTATATGCATGACGCTTGTATACGCGCCCATGCAAAGAAAGGAGCAAGCATCACAAATTTTTCAGTCACGTAGTATTTTCTTCTTTACTCCTATACTTGCAATAACTGAAACAAATTCTTGCAAACAGTATTGCTTAAGGCCGTTTCACACTATAATACAAGTATTAATACTTTTGTGGAAAATGCAACTCTGACATGTTGAGTTGTTGTTGTCTTTTGAAATTTTTGAAACAGATGTTATATTAGGGATGCATTTTCGTCAAAAGTATTAATACTTGTATTATAGTGTGAAACGGCCTTTAGCGTTTGTTTTAGAAGACTTCGCTGTAGTAAAGCATTTGAAAAATCCCTCATGTCTTGAAAGTTCTTATAAATGGTCTTGTGCAGGACTTTAATGCTATGTTTAGACGACAAGTTGAATCACCTGCTTCGCTCTCTGAATCATGTTTATGAATCATGCTGTTTAGACTACGCAATCGTGCTTCGTGTGCAGCGTGCCAATTTAGTGATTTTCGTACTAGATTTAGTGTTTTTTAATTCATAACAGTGCGGAATTTTACAACTTGTTGCTTTTTAAAAAAATACGCTAAATTGGTGCTTTTCACCTTTGATTTTAGTCCATTTAGTGCGTTTTACAAATCTACTAAATATTAATTTATGAAAGTGTGGTAGTTATAAATAAACAGCAAATAAGAATTTTTCACTTTTCACCCCTTTTAGACACGCAAAGTTTTCCTTGCAGAATGTTAATTCTGAAATACAAAGGAAGAAAAACTTTATTTTTCACAGTGAGAAAAAAGAACATATATCTAGAAATTACAGAGGATATCCTACACGTTATAAAATAACTTAATTACAATAATCTAATGTAATAACCACTGAGGGAAGCAATATAGTGCTTTCTTGATAACGAAAGCTTTTAAAAATGCTTCTGAAAAGTACAAACGTAAGGCTCTCTAAGAAAGTGGACAAAAGTAAAAAAAATTTAAACAAATAAAGTTACATATGATTACACAAAAACTATACATTGTTACTTCTGTGAAACTAATTAGTAAGGCAAAAAATTAATGGCTTTCTGGAAACTGAATGCATTGCTGGAAAAATTTGCTCAAAACTGATAAATTTTGGGTTGAAGTTTATAATTATAAAAATTCAACTAATAATAATCCGTTTCTAATACTGTCAATATTTGCTATAGGACTATCAACATTACCATGGTCCAATGTTAAAGTAGAAAAAACTTTTAGCGCTAATAACTATTTTAAAAGTAAGTTAGAAATACAATAATCATTTTTATACATCACATTGTTTCATTCATATAAAATAAGGTCTAGAAAGAAAATACTTATGATGTTCAGAATGTAACATACTGAACCATGTTCATGTAAAAATTAATTCAGATGGAAAAAGATGAAACGACATTTCCTGAAACGAGGATTATAATTCTCGTTGATCGCTCGTTTGTTAAAATAATATACCATGATTGGAGTGTCTTGCCAAATGAACTTCAATTATTTTCCTACTCATATTATACTTATAAGCAAAATCGAAATATAGCTCGATATAATTGAAATTATTACAAAAACCTGTGAAATGTAGTAAATTTAAAATTTTAGTTAACTTAAATTTCTAAATTATACTCATTCAATACATATATAATTAGCAATGTGGGCTTTCTCTGTATTGAAAATAAATAAATAAGTATAAAAAAATATATATTTATGTACATACAAATATACTTATTCCATTTAATGCTTTTTTATGAACGCACAGCGCTTTTTGCTCTGAAAAAGTTGGCATCACTGTTCGTGTGGCGTCTTTTTATGTATATTGACACATACACATAAGCATACATACTTACATATATTCGACTCATTCAAAATCTTGTTTTTGAAGGCATCCCCATATTTTATTTTTATTTTTCCTTCTTATATTATCCATAACTTAATTAAATTTATTTATGTTAAACTCACATCTATGTTTTTTTGGTTTGTTTTTATTTGTTTACAAACACACACATACACATGTACTTATTTTGTTTAGATAGCTAGTTCAGATAAAGTGGCGATTACTGCGATAAAAGTTAGAGAAGATACTAATTTTACGTGCTTCGCAGGTAGATTCATATTGAATCTACTTGATTCGCTCTCATAGTTTTGTATGGCGAAACAAGTTGATTCGGTCATGATTGGGGTGTGAAGCATGAATAGAGAGCGAAGCAGGTATCGTGTAAACATACTATAACACATACATACATGCTAATTGCTTTGTGCCCAGCAAACACTCATTTTTGATTTTAAATTGCTAGTTATGTGAAGCAGTGATGGTATTTTGGTGCGTTTCGGGTATTTTTTGGTGCTTTTTGCCTCTTCATAAACGCGAAATTTTGGTATTACCCTTTTTTAAAAGGCGGCTATTTACAGTGCTTTTTAACAATTTCTCACAGTGCTTTTGGTGCTTTTTTGCAAAATAAAAATATTTTTAATTTACAAACCTAATGTACTTTTAAGAGCTAATAGCAGCATCTTTTGACTGAGCCTTCTTAAATTGTTTTTAATGACAATAACGGAAACTATGTTAAAAACAATTTAAAAAAATTTTCATAATTGGGATTAAAAAATTAAAATTCTCCTTGCAAAATAGAAAACGGAAATAATTGGAAAGTGCCACATAATTCTCTGCATAATAATTTATTGATAGTAAGTAGTACGCAATAAGAATTTGTTAAAGTTTACACAAATATTTAATCATCCTAGAACAATTAACAGCATGAGGTTGTCAGTTGTTTTCGACAACGGGTAGCCATGTCCCAATTTTTTGGTATCGTATTGACGAGCTGTCAATGTTGGCAACTGGAATAAGTGTGAATATCGCAAAAACCAAAACTTTTAAGTTACTTAAGGAAAAAAGTGATGCTTTTAATGCTTTTGTATGTTTAAAATATTTTTCAGTAACATACATATGTATCTTAATCTAAGCCTAAGCTTCACCTACTATATACTTACACCGATCATATAACTCCTAACATTTTGAAAAATTAATAAGGGTTTTCATGAGAAGTCTTAACATTGTGATTTGTGCAATTGGGCAAATATGCGAGACTTGTTTCAAGAAGCTCCTTTGACTTTTTAATGCAATAGGTCTGTTCATTTACTTTCCCAGCAGAAACTAGCAACGAGAGATTAAGGCAGAAATTTACAAAATTACTCTCCTAAATATGAAAAAGTAAATGAACGCTTTACTTGTAAAAACTTGCAAGAAAATTTTATTCAAATCAGAACCATGGATGGAAATCATGATGTAATTGTACTTTTTTTGATGTATTTTGTTTGACAATTGTATTTTAAATTGCATTTTTTTAGAAATTGACATTTAATATGCAATTCTTTACACAGTTTCATGTATTTTTATGTATTTTTCATAGTTTTTTGATTTTATTCATTAACAAATACAAAAATGCCACTTTCCATCTCTGATCATATAGGAGAAACAAACAAAATTATTTGCCATTAAAATTTAATTTATGTATGTGGCTTAATGAACGAAAAACAATAAATTAAGCAAACATGCTTTCTTTTTACATACGTATACATGTTTTTGTTAACAAAGAAATGCACATTTTTCAGTTTTCCTTTTTCAAATATTTTTTAAATAATATATTTGACAACAAAGCATACAATATGTGGTTGGATAATTATTGCAAGTAAAAATTTTACTTGTAATAATTTGTAGGAATTTTTTTGTCTCTCAATGTTTTCTCTCTTTTGACGCTCTCTCCTTGCAAACTTTTTGAGTTAATGAACACTTTCCAGTAACAATTGTTACAAATTCGTAATAGTTTTTAGTAAATGAACAAACCTAATTTGAATGAAATGTCAAAAAAAATTAATTTAATAAAAATAACACAAAAAAATTTCAGGCAGTTTTTAATTTCATATATTAAATATTTTGAGGAAAAAACTTGAAATTATATTATGATGTTTTACACTCCAAATTCTCCTTTTTTATGTTGGTGCTTTTTTGCCCTCTTTTTCGTATTTTTTTTGCGCTTTTTACCCTTTTCGTAACAGCTGAATGTGCGTTTGCTCTTCGTAGAGATACCAACACTTATGTGAAGTCAAACGTGAAAGTAATGCTACGTTTATACGACGAGTTGAATCACCTGCTTCGCTCTCTAAATCATGTTTATGAATCATGCTGTTTAGACTACTCATTCGTGCTTCGTGTGCAGCGTGCCAATTTAGTGCTTCTCGTACTAGATTTAGAGTTTTTTAATTGATAACAGTGCGGAATTTTTCAAATTGTTGCTTAAAAAAAGGCACTAAATTGGTGCTTTTCACTAAATATTAATTTGTTAAAGTGTGGTGGCTTTATTTTCACTTTTCAAAAACTATCTGCTTTCACCCCTTTTAGACATGCAAAGTTTCCTTTGCAGAATGTTAATTCAGCTTGGTGAAATATGAAGGAAGAAAAACTTTATCTTTCATAGTGAGAAAAAATAATATGTTTCTAGCAATTACAGAGGATACCATACACGTTATAAAATAACTTAATTACAATAATCTAATTACTAACCACTGAGAGAAGCAATGTATTGCTTTCTTGATAACGAAAGCTTTCAAAAATGCTTCTGAAAAGTACTAACGTAAGGCTCTCTAACAAAGTGGACAAAAGTAAAAAAATGTACACCAGTAAGTAACTTTTGCATCTGAGTACACAAAAACTACACATTATTGCTTACAAAAACTCTTCTGGGAAGCGGTAATTTTTGCTGGGATGGTGAAATTGAAGAAATAGAACGAAGTATCAGAAATTTAAGGATACATAAATGGAAAAATTTGCTCAAAACTGATCAATTTTGGATTGAAATTTATAATTATAGAAATTCAACTAATCATAATCCATTTCTAATACTGTCAATATTTTCTCTAAGACTATTAACATTACCATGTTCAAATGTTGTAATAGAAATGACTTTTAGCGCTTATAACTATTTTAAAAATAAGTTAGAAATACAATAATGATTTTATAAATCAAATTGTTTCATTCATATAAAATACGGTCTAAAAAGAAAAGGCTTATGTTGTTCAGAATGTAACATACTGAACCATGTTCATGTAAAAATTAATTCAGACGAAACACCTAAAAATCTAATTGTTTTATTAAAACAGTTTTATGGCCAGAGGAAAAAGATGAAACTGCATTTCTTGAAACGAGGAGTATAATTCTCGTTGATCATCTTTTGTTAAAATAGTACACCATAATTGGAGTGTCTTCCCAAATGAACTTCAATTATTTTACTACTCATATTCTACTTATAAGCAAAATCGAAATATGGCTCGATATTATTGAAATTATTACAAAAACCTATGAAATGTAGTAAGTTTAAAATTGTAGTTAACTTAAATTTTTAATTTCTACTCATTCAATACATATATAATTAGCCATGTCGGCTTTCTCTGTATTGCAAATAAATAGATAAATATAAAAAAATAAATAAAAATATATATATGTACATACATACATATGTACATATATACGAGTACTTATTTCATTTAGTGCCTTTTTATGAACACACAGTGGTTTTTGCTCTGAAAAAGTTGGCATCACTGTTCGCGTGACATTTTTTTTATGTATATTCACACAAACATACGTATCATACGCACGTATATACATGCATACACATAAGCATACATACTTTACATAAATTCCACTCATGCGAAATCTTGTTTTTGAAGGCATCTCTATATTTTCTTCATATTTTTCCTTTTTATATTATTCATAACTTAATTAAATTTATTTATATTAAACTCACATCTATGTTTTTTGGTTTGTTTCTATTTGTTTACAAACACACACATACACATATACCTATTTTGTTTTGATAGCTAGTTCAGATAAAGTGGCGATTAACTGCGATAAAAGTTATAGTATGTTTAGACGGTACGTGCTTCGCTCTCTATTCATGCTTCACGCCCCAATCATGACCAAATCAATTTGCTTCGCCATTCAAAATTATGAGAGCGAATCTAGTAGATTCAATATGAATCTACTTGCGAAGCACGTAAAATTGGTATCTTCTCTAACTTTTATCGCAGTTAATCGCCACTTTATCTGAACTAGCTATCAAAACAAAATAGGTATATGTGTATGTGTGTGTTTGTAAACAAATGAAAACAAGCCAAAAAAACATAGATGTGAGTTTAATATAAATAAATTTAATTAAGTTATGAATAATATAAAAAGGAAAAATAAGAAGAAAATATAGAGATGCCTTCAAAAACAAGATTTTGAATGAATCGAATTTATGTAAGTATGTATGCATGTATACGCGTGCGTATGATACGTATGAATGTGTGAATATACATAAAAAATGCCACGCGAACAGTGATGCCAACTTTTTCAGAGCAAAAATCACTGTGTGTTCATAAAAAAGCACTAAATGCAATATATTTTTTATTTATATTTTTATATTTATCTATTTATTTTCAATACAGAGAAAGCCCACATGGCTAATTATATATGTATTGAATGAGTAGAAATTAAAAATTTAAGTTAACTACAATTTTAAATTTACTACATTTCATAGGTTTTTGTAATAATTTCAATTATATCGAGCCATATTTCGATTTTGCTTATAAGTAGAACATGAGTAGGAAAATAATTGAAGTTCATTTCGCAAGACACTGCAATTATGGTGTATTAAAAAAAACAATTAAATTTTAGGTATTTCATCTGAATTAACTTTTACATGAACATAGTTCAGTATGTTACATTCTGTAGCTCGTTTCTGTATTTCTCGCATCGTAAAATTTCCCGCATGAAACAAGGGAATCGTGGAAACAGTGTAAATTGAGACACATAATGGCTTTTCTCACATAAGTGTTTCTGTATCGTTACTTTGTGAGAACTATCTGTCATTTAAACAAATTTCCAGCAATTATTGGAACGATGTGAGAAAAAGTGTTTCTGTAACAATATTTTGTGAATAGTTTCTCGCAAGTCTCGGATTTTAAATTGTACAAAAACATGTGAATTTTTGAATTTGTGTGTGAAAATATGAAAAATAAACTAGTTGAAAAGATATGCAACGAATTGTTGAAATAAAATTGTTATTAACGATTCGATATGATTATATTTATTTAGAATTTTTTTGTGGAATTTTCTATAATAGAGACAGTTGCTAGAAAAAACTTATTTCAAGCATTTTACATTTACTTTATATTCATGTTCATTATTCAATTTTATTTTTCTTGTAAATTATTATTTTTTTGTTATTGAAATAAAATTTTGTGACTTTTGTTTTCATTTGACACTCGATTACTGGAAATATTCCAGTAAAAACAGGTTCAGTGTTGTCTGTTTTCACATCCAAATACAGAAACACTTTTTTTCACAAATCGAGAAACGATGGAATTTTGTGTTTCACACTTCATGTGAGAAATTTTACGATGCGAGAATTACAGAAACGAGTTACTGAACAACATAAGCCTTTTCCTTTTAGACCGTATTTTATATAAATGAAACAATTTGATTTATAAAATCATTATTGTATTTTTAACTTACTTTTAAAAAAGTTATAAGTGCTAAAAGTTATTTCTACTTCAACATTTTAACATGGTAATGTTAATAGTCTTAGAGAAAATATTGGCAGTATTAGAAATGGATTATGATTATTTGAATTTCTATAATTATAAACTTCAATCCAAATTTAATCAGTTCTGAGCAAATTTGTCCATTTATGTGTCCTTAAATTTCTGATACTTCGTTCTATTTCTTCAATTTCACCATCCCAGCAAAAATTACCGCTTCCCAGAAGAATTTTTGTAAGCCAGCTAGAAGCAATGCATTCAGTTTCCGAAAAGCCATTCATTTTTTGCTTTACTAATTAATTTTACAGAAGTAATAATATGTAGTTTTTGTGTACTCAGATGCAAAAGTTACTGGTTTACATTTTTTTTTTACTTTTGCCCACTTTGTTAGAGGGCCTTACGTTAGTACTTTTCAGAAGCATTTTTGAAAGCTTTCGTTATCAAAAAAGCAATACATTGCTGCCCTCAGTTGTTAGTAATTAGATTATTGTTGTAATTAAGTTATTTTATAACTGTAATTTCTAGAAATATATTCTTTTTTCTCACTATGAAAGATAAAGTTTTTCTTCCTTCGTATTTCACCCAGCTGAATTAACATTCTGCAAAGGAAACTTTGCATGTCTAAAAGGGGTGAAAGCAGATAGTTTTTGAAAAGTGAAAATTTCTTATTTGGTGTTTCTTATAAAGCCACCACACTTTCACAAATTAATATTTAGTAGATATGTAAAACGCACTAAAATCAAAGGTGAAAAGCACAAATTTAGTGCCTTTTTTTAAGCAACAATTTGAAAAATTCCGCACTGTTATGAATTAAAAAACTCTAAATTTAGTACGAAAAGCACTAAATTGGCACGCTGCACACGAAGCACGAATGCATAGTCTAAACAGCATGATTCATAAACATGATTCAGAGAGCGAAGCAGGTGATTCAACTCGTCGTCTAAACATAGCATTAGAGAAGATAACAATTTTACGTGCTTCGCAAGTAGATTCATATTGAATCTACTTGATTCGCTCTCATAATTTTGTATGGCGAAGCAAGTGGATTCGGTCATGATTGGGGCGTGAAGCATGAATAGAGAGCGAAGCACGTACCGTCTAAACATAGTATAATATTTAAATTAATGGAATTCATTGTGATTGAAATGTATATGGATTGTGTGATCATACACATATATGTATGTATATTTGCATATAAGTACAAGTAGCAAAACAGATTTTGAGCAATTTCATCGGAAAGACGAAGTGATTGACTCCTTAATTTCCAGGAATGCCTATGGTTTCAGTAGCACCTCAATCATATAAAAACATTATTATATATCCACTTTATCGTTTTATACTTTTTTTATTAATGTCCGTACCTACTAATAATAATTAATTTTAATCACAAACAATATACATTTAAATATGTATATTTTTGAACAAGAACACATATATACTACTTTTTGTTTGCTGGGTGTTTATCAGTATAACAAATTCAAATAAAATGCGCAACAGCTGTTCGAAACATTGATGGGAGTTCAATATATTCACATTATTTTTGATTGTGTGGAAAAAGTACGAAAATTATTTAAATGGTATCAAATCATTATTTTATACTTACAAACAATGTTATGACTTTGATATTTAGTGAAATTACAATTTTAGCTTCATATGTATACATACATACATTACAACGTATTATAATTATAAAATTATTTATATTTTTATTATCATTATAATTGTTATTATTAAACGCACATATTATAACTTTTTTTGGTATTGTTAAATAAAAATAGTTTTTGTGCGCTTGTATGGTGTGTGTTCGCACAAATGTACTATATGTATGTTACATATTCATACATATATCGAGCCTTGAGCGCAACATTATCGTAAGCGACAATAACCAAACTTTACAGGAGAGACTTTTTATTGATTATTTCCAAATGTATGGATAAAATTGAAAATGTTTGTATGCAGTTTGTGATAATTTTGTCCTTGCCAGTGATTGGGAGCAAAAAGAATTTTGTATTTTCATATTTGGCACTAGTTATGGCACTTACGATAATATTTTTTTTTCATATTAATGGAGGAATTAAAAAAATTTTGTCGCTTACGATATTTTTTTTGTGTTTTTTTTTTTATTTAATAGAAAAATAAATTGGTACATTTGGGTTTTTTTCAATCTGATTACAATTAGGTTGTCAAAACAATATTATTTTGGTAAAAAATAGGTATTATGTATTATAAACAATATTATTTAAATATTATAAAGTGTTTTATTAATATAATTATGTTAGGTATTTAGTAGTAATACTTATGGAATGGCTTTAATTCTTTTTTAATTATCATCATCGTCACTCTCAGCTAGTATATCTTCAATTTTATCATTTCTTTTCATATTAATGTATTCTTGATGATATCTTTCAGAGATTATTCCGTTGTTACATAATGTCCACAAATCTTTAAATTTTTGTGCTATTTCTAATTTTTGTGAATAAAGAAATTGCGGTCCATTTTCAAGGAGCTCTGTATTTTTTCTTGAGCGCTTTATTAAATTAAGGTTTAACTCTTCGATTTTATCATCATTGTATCCATACTCTAATTGTGCGCGAAACTTATTTTTGTCAAAGTTAACTGATCGTAAATTATTAAATTTTATTTTAATGTTATGTGGCAAAAATACGTTGGAGTATGTCTTCCAATTTTGAAAATCAGTATAATTTAGTACAATGCGAATTAGAAATTTGTGATGCCCATTCAAAAGGTGCCCAAATACTTCAATTTTTTTATAAAATTCTCAATTGTGGCGTGAACGGAGTCTACAGGTATCATTGTGTGTCCTGGTAACAAAAAAGTTACTTTTACAGATTGCAAGCACTTAGACGTTTTCAAAAAGTAGGGAATTACTGTTAATAAAACTTAAAAAAAAAAATTAAACCGCCTTCAAAAAAAGCTACAAATAATATAGATCTAGTTAAATAAAAGATTTTTATATACATATGTTACCTACAGTGCCGTTTGAAGTTGGTGCCAGCAAGATTGGTAATTAAGCACATACATATCGTCGCCGCTATACCAAAAGATGCTACATCCCAAATTCACAATATTAGAGTTATTAGTATATTAATGTTTCACAAACCATTCTGTATTCTGCAAAAAAGTCCTACATCCTCGTTTTAATTTTTGGTTGCATAACAAGCAAAGTTCTATATCCATTTTGTCTTCGTTGGTATGCCAAAAGGTGCTATGTGGATGTAGAACTTTTTGCCATACCAATTTTGGAAGAAAAGCGCCATAAGCATTGTAAAACCGGGTAAAACGGGCATAATCTGGCTATAAAAGCGGGTAAAAAATCACTAAACTTTTAGTTTATTTAACAATTTTTATTCAAAATTCCTTGTTTTAAGAATTTATAGTTTTAAGTTTTTCCTCAAAATTAATAATTTTTTTTGGTTGTTATAACCAAATAATAACAATTCATTTGGAAAAATTAAAAAACAAAATTAAATCGGCGCACGCCGGTTTTAAGCCGCTGCCGACTAATTTTTAGGTCGCGCAGCCGTCGCCGATAATTATGGACGGCTTAGATCTCTGTTCTGTATCTGACAGGTGACGAATCAATAGAAATGGAGTTAGAAGAAGCTGCCATAGGACAGAAATCACAATCAATAGAAATGGAGTTAGAAGATGCTGCCATAGGACAGCTAAATGAAAGTGATCAGGGTAGGTATAACTTTTCTGAAATTAACAGTAGTTTATGTCAATTAAACTGTCCTTGTCCTTGTAGATGTGCCCGGTCCAAGTAAAAACCGTTCACGATGAAAGCAGCGGAAGCCTGAAGATTGGAAGAAGAATCTAAGAAAAAAGGCATGTTCTCGGGGTGAAAAGTATTTGGATGAAAAAGGAAAGATGAAAATGGCGAAGTTGATGAGTCCTTTGATAAATCACTTTCACAAAGAACCAATGTATTACAAGTGCAGTTTATTTACAGAGGAAGATCGTCTGGAAATATTTAATGATTATTGGAAAAAAAGAGATACCGTTAAAGCTAAACGCAACTTCCTCCTGAAATTTACCAAAGCCATTCCAGTGAAAAGAAGATCCGAAAAAGAAGAAAATTTCCGAAAGAATTTGGCTTATGAATACGTTTTACCAAAAAACAATGAAAATTTAAAAGTGTGCCGCGAATTCTTCTGTGCGACCCTTGCAATTTCGTACAAGCCCATTGCTTTGGCAAACAAAGATCGATCAAACACTGGTGAATTTTTGGGCGAAGATCAAAGAGGAAAACATGAACTTCACAACAAATTGAAGCCAGAGGTAATTGCTGCTATCAAGAATCATATTGAATCTTTCCCACCAATAGAGTCACACTATTGCCGAAAATAATAAAAAATATTGTATTTAAGCAGTGGTTTAAGTATTTCGAAAATGTTTGATCTTTTCAAAGAAAAAGCAGCAGGAACAGATTCTGCAAAAGTCAGTTATGAAAAGTACAAACAAGTTTTCGGTCAGGATTACAACATGTCATTTCACAAGCACAAATCAATCAGCTATTGAACCATCAGAAGAACAAAAATCTGATTTCGAAGCACACATTAAGCGAAAAAAATTAAGCCGTGCTGCAATGAGATAAGACATCGAAAGTTGTGCAATGGATAAAGAGTTGATAGTTGCTACCATGGATTTGCAATCAGTTTTGCAGATACCACAGGCTGAAGCAAGCCCATTCTATTACAATAGAAAACTATGTGTATACAACTTCACTGTTTATAATGAAGCAACTCGTGATGGAACTTGCTACATTTGGTCTGAAGTTGATGGCAAAAGAGGAAGTAGTGAAATCGGATCTTGTGTGAAAACATTCATTGAAGGAGAAATCCAAAAAGGGTACCGAAAAATAATTTTGTGGTCTGATAATTGTAGTGTGCAGAACCGCAATTGTTATGTTGCTGCAATGTTGCTTCAGTTAGTACAAGAATCTCCCATTGAAATCATCAAACAAAATTTTCTAGAAGTGGGCCACACTCAAATGGACGTCGACAGTATGCATTCTGCTATTGAACATTCGGCCAAAAACTGTTCTCTATTTTCCATGAATGATTGGTGAAACGTTATTCGTCAAGCTCGGCGTAAGTATCCATACCATGTGGTACGAATGTCACATAGTGATTTCATTGATTCAGTGCCAGATCAATGAAAAAAGTTATTGTGTTCAATGACGGAGAAAAATTTAATTGGTTGAATATAAAATCATTGATGTTTTGTAAATCGATGCCTGGGCAAATTGGTGTTAAATACAACCATGATGAACAAGAATATAAAGTACGAAAACAATTCATTTGCTTATAAATCAGTGAGTTTATTTACAAGTATAGTTTTTATTTTTAGTTTGTTAATGTTGAAGTGCGTAAAGTCAGAGAAAGGCCAGCTAAATACTAGTTGGCCATTACCTTACGAACATCTCCTGCCTATAACAGAAGTAAAAAAACGGGACTTGCAAAGCTTATGTGCTCAAAAGCTTATTCCAAAGGAATTCCATGCTTGGATTGAGTGAGAAACATGTCTTTTAGTATTTAGTGCAAAAACCAAAGTTAAAAAATGCTTTCTTTCAACTCATTGCCAATTGGAAATGAAACCGTTGAATGGAATTCCGAATCAAAAGATAATTAATTTTTCAACCTTTTGTTCATTAGTATATTACTAAATTTGTTTTTCGTTAACATTCCTTGTTTTGAAATAAATGTTATTTGAAAAGTGTGTTTTTAGAGAATTACCAGGGTTCTATATCCATTCTTTTGTGTAACATTAATAAACCAATAATATGCCAAAAAGTGCTATATCCAATTTTTACAGTAATCCAATGATGGTGTAAAGTTTTCATCTGACAAAGTATGTATAATTTTAGGCAAGTATTAACTACATATAATTTGAAAGTGTCACTGCATTTCAAAATAACTTGAATTTTAGCTAGCCGTTTCAATAGTATTTTCCAATTTTCTCAAAATGAGCAAAAGTGGATATAACACCTTCTGGCATAGCGGCGACGATATGTACTTAACAATTACTTGCAGTTTTTTTACCGGGCATGTTCCCATGTGTTTACAAAGTTTTATTTTTACCTTTTTAGTGCATACTTTTGAGCTCTGGTCAAAAAAGTTTTATTTGTAATTATCTTTTTTTTTATTTAGAAATATGGCCCAGTTTCGTAAAAATCGATTAAGTAAAAACACGTGAAATATACGGGTATATTCTGTATTCCACGTGAAATTAAAAGGCGTGGAATTGCTATAAATTGTTGCTGGAAATATGCATTTATAACAATTCTGTGGCAATTCCACACCTTTTAATTTCACGTGGAATACAGAACATACCCGATAGTATAAAATTTAATGGGGCGTTGCTACGCCTACTTTTTTAAAACAAGATTGTGTATTTTTAAGAGTTCAAGGTGTGTGCCAAGTTTCGAAAATAAAGGTTAAGTACAAGCACATGAAATATTATGCTAAAATTTAATAGGCGTCCCTCCACTCTTTTGAACGCAATTTTGTGCCTTTATTAAAGCTTAGGGTGTGTGACAAGTTTCGTAAGAATCGGTGAAATAAATTTTCATTTAATTTTTCCAATAGTTTATATGTTTCATAATTAAAAATAAAATATCTCAATAAATATGTATGTGTCGCTTACGATAATTTTTATTTTTTTTTTAAATGTAAACATCTACTTACGATAAAATCTCAAGCGCCGTATTTTTGAAACTATAAGCAATTCTGATATTTTGACAATTTCGAATTTTGAGCTATGTCACGAGATCTTAATTTCTCAAATAAAAAAAAAAATTTTAATGGATGTCGCTTACGATAATGTCGCGCTCAAGGCTCGATATGTGTATGTATATTAACAAAAAAAATAAACAAATACGATTGGCAGTCTCTGGCTAGATTTTATAAAGAAAAAACTTTATTAGAAAACTAAATTTATTAAATATGTCATGTACGTATACAAATTTAGCAACTCAATAGCTTAAATTATCAAAAGAAACAAAAGTACCAACATAGGGCTATTGTGCCACACTCTCATTCAATATACATACATCCCATCACTGTCTACAAATGTCACGTATAGAGATGCTAATCGGGACAGGTTTTTTGAAATCCCGTGCTTCGGGATTTAGTGATGAAGTCTCGAAATCCCGAACCGAGACCCCGGGATTTTCGGGACTTACAAAATCCCGAAAACATTGTGAACAAAAGTGCGTCTTTATATTAAAAATAATTTTTTAATTTTACAATTATTTGTTTTCATATTTAAAAGGTACATACGGACATTTCGTTGTAAATTTTCATTGAAAAGTGCAATGTATGTAAAATTTTTTCCCAGAAAATCAAACGCCATAAGATATATTATGAACATATCGATGGCTTAATATAAAAAAGGCCTAACTCGAATTTTTGATATTTTACAGGATAAGCAAAAAACTGAAGAAAAAATAAAGCATTTACATCAGTGGTCTTCATTCATATTACCCAGCTAACGAAAATATTCGGGTTTTTATTTATTCTCTTCGTGAATATTACAAACAAGATTGCTCAAACTAAAAAAAATCTAAAAAAACGGCTTCTCAAAATGTACCAAAATTACCTGCATTGCTAATCTTTATTACATTATATTTTATTTTAAGTCTTGTACTGTATTTGGTGATATTGCTTTTATAATTCATGAAAAGCTATTTTTGCTTATTTCCCTGTCAAAAACTTGAGTAATTGTAATAAATTAACGACGTTATAAAATCTTTCATAAAAACATCCATACACTTTGTTTTTATTGTGTTTAACGGCAATCATAATTGCAACCATAATCATGTGTGTGAAACAAACATTTCATTCAGTAGCTTGTAAGCTTTCAACAGAGTAGGAGTGTGTCGGATGTTTTTGTGTTTTAAATCTTTTAAAGAGAACTAAAATATTTTTTGATACACTGAAAAGTTGATAACAAGCTATATAAATTTATGAATGTTTATGTTTCGTATAATTATATATGTACTTTTTTACAGCATTTTAAAACAAAATATTTAATAAAAATGTGGGATGTTGAGTGGGAAAATCTTTTTTTTGTTTTCTTTGAACACATTGACGGATGCAGAGTGCCTTTTAAGTAATCAGGTAATAAAGAATATGTTTGCATCTCATCTTAAGCGACATTATTATAGCAAGCATCTTGAATTGCATTAAGTTTTCATGAGGAATAATACACATATATAATTTTTTTAACTGAAAATATTCAATAATTTAATCGAAAACCGTATATAATTTTCTAATATATATATATACATATCTTGTTCTTATTTTTTAACAACAAAAAAAAAATAAAATAATCACTTCTCGAATGTAAGAAAACAAATTTTTTTAAATTTTAGTTAAATGAGACTATTACTTTTTTCATTGTAATACTCTTATTTTAGGTGTGTTTCTCTTTGTGAAGACCACTGATTTACATGCAGAAATAGTTTTTTAAGTTGCCATAAGTCCTTGATTTTGAACTGTAACGTACTAAGCTCATCAAGGCGGATGCAATTATACGTTGCCGCCCAGAAAACATTAAAAACGCGATTTCGAAAAAAAATTGAGTTAGGCCCTTTGTATATTAAGCCATCGATATATACAATATAATATTATCTACTAAAATATTTATTCGAAATGAATTTTTTATTTTAACTTTTTATAAAAGGGAGTTTCTAATAATTTTTAATACAGAAGATGACAGTCAAAAACATTATTTATGCAAAATAACCGGGATTCAGATAATCCCGAAAATCCCGGGCTTTAAAATTAAAAAATCCCGGGCTCCGGGACTTGCATAGTCCCGAAAATCCCGGGATTTCCCGTTTAGCATCTCTAGTCACGTAACGTCGTCATGAAATTCTATTTTCTGCAGGTTCAGACGTTACATTTACGTGACATTTCAGTTAGGTAAGCATTTGCATAGCTTTTCATGCAACAGATTCGATCAGCTGACACATTTACATTTACAGTCGGGTAATTCTGACTTTATAGCTCATACAGACCACTTTAAAAATTTTTCTAAATTTTTCGACGCGTGTAATCAAGTGCACGCTCTGTACTAGGGTGATCGACTCGGTTTTTCAACCAGTTTTAAAACGCAAGTAAATATGAAATTTTATTAAACTTTTGGTAAATTTACATAAAAAACGAGATAGAGGCATCAGAGTAATCGAATTATGCTGTATTTTATGCATTCAACAAAGCAGTAAAACAAAAAGTGAATGTTGTCAAAGTTTTCATTGTGTCATACACATTTTGCGTCACGCTTTTTTTCCCAAAGTTAGAACCCCCCTTAATGGTATGCAAATCTATTGGCCTTGTGGATGTCAAAATCTATTTGCAAAATGTATTTTTTAGTGTTGTTGACATTTTGCTTCATATTTTATATAAAGGTAGACAGATATCCACCTTGTCCATACATCCATATATACTCGTATATATATTATACATGATATTATCAGGTATGTAGTGACACTCGCATCGTTTTAAAATCGCATACGAGTTGCAAATCGCCAAACTCGTTTCCACATGTTATTTAACTCACTCGTTTTGCTTGTGACTTGTCATATTGATTCAGGTCAGCTGTTTGTTAAAGTCGTCAGTGTAAAAGTTAACAATGCAAAGACAAAATTAACAAAACAAAAGAACATTTTATAAAGTTCAATTTTATAATAAAAATTTTGCGAAACTATTAATATTTTTGATTAAAATCAAAAGAAAACATATTTAATTTCATTTATTAACAATCTTATGGCGTTTTCTTTTCTGAGCAATATGCTGCATTTATGCTGCCTTTTACATTTCTTTGTGTTCTTTTCTGAAAAGTATGTAATATTTTTAAAATCAACGCGTTCTTTTCTCATGATGTTGCCCTTAAAAAGAAGAAAAATGCTACATGTTCAACACTCATTTTCATTAAAGGGGCATGAGTGCAGCATTATATTAACAGCTGTTTTTGTTATTGTCTATGAAAAAAATGAATCATTTTATAGTTCGTCATTGTTTTATGCCGAAACTTGGAAAATTGTTCTTTTGTAAACGCAAAATATGCAACACTTCTTAAAAATCAGGTGAGCATTTAAAAATGTTGCCAAATTACATGTAACATATATGTTACACTTTTCTTTTAGAAAAGAAAACGCCATTAGTGTTTCTTTAAAATTTTGTTTGGGCTAATTTCATCAGTTCACTTCAGTATACTCTTGCGATTTGAACTCGCCAAGAGTCTTGCGATTGCGATTTGCAGAACACCTCTCTTACGAGTTCAAATCACAATTGCAAATGTTATGCGATTTGCGAGTGTCAGAACCAGCGTTGCCATTATGGTTACTTGTAACCAGCGTTACTATATAGATTTTTTAAAAAACTTCCTAAATCTAAAAAACTTTTTTTCCAAAACAAAAACTTTTTTTCTACAAAAGTACCAAAATTTTGAAAGAAAACAGCTGATCGATATTGTTATGTGAAAAGTAATTAAAATGGTTAGGTTAACTGAGCCTTTAGACACTGTTGCAGTAATAAGGGAGTGAGAAAATATAAGATAGTTTTATTGCATACAAACATTACTTAATATTTTCATTCAATATACTGCAAAAGTTCAATTATGGACATATATATAAAAAAAACTTGAAAAACTTTATATTTTCAAAAAACATTTTGGCATCTCTAAAAACTTACAAAAAAAAGGGAAAACTTGACAAATGGTAACGCTGCTTGTAACCAAAATTGCTTACTTTTTTTCAAGGTTGGAAACCGAAAAAAATAACAGTATCGGTATTGATATCGGTACAATTATTTTTTAAATTTCGGTATCGGTAGCGGTATCGGTATTTTTTTTATTTCGGTATCGGTATTACCGGTACATACCGTTATCGAGTTTATAATACCGGTATACCGATATTACTGATAAATTTATTATTTCAGGCATTGGACATAACAAAAAATCTTTTTTTTATTAAATTACTTCAAAAAGGGAGTATTTTTACATTAACATACATACATAAGTATGTATGTACCCGTATAAAAGCGTATAAACTTATTTGTTTCTATGTATGTTTTTATATTATTATTAGAAAATAATTTATTAAAAAGTGAAACAAGGAGACTGCAGTTAAAACTTTACATATAAAAAGTATACATTTTGATTAATTAAACAAAATAGTAAAAATAAAAGTTTTGTCTATACTGTTATATTACACTGTGTGAAAAAATCAAAATCTTCAGTTACAGCTAAAAACCCGGTTTTTCGTACCCCTAGACACTTATCAACCTCTAACTAAGTTAAATATCAACCGATTTTAAATTTATAAACGGATACAGAAAGAAGAGACTAAGACCTTTTAAAGCATATATATATTGTTTAAGCAAATTTCAAATGTATGTCTTAATTTTTTAACCAAATATAATTTTTTCGGTTTTCTTCGACACTTTTCTACTTTGGACACGTTCTTAGGCAATATTTTTGTACTGGACCTATATTGTTTACAACTTTGTTTATAAAACATAATTGAATAAGAGTAATTCGCAGGACTGTTTTAAATATTTTTTTAGGAGACTTTGTTAAAGAACTACCTGTATGATGAATTTCGCGTTCTATTTATACGTTTTCGGTGTATTTAAGCTTCCAGGATGATGAAAGTACAATTTAATAGATGTATATCAACACAGTAGCTTGTTTCTGTATTTCTCGCATAGCAAAATTTCTCACATGAAGTGTGAAACACAAAATTAAATCGCTTCTCGAATTGTGAGATAAAAGTGTTTATGTATTTGAATGTGAAAACAGACAACACTGAATCTGTTTTCACTGGAATATTTCCAATAATCAAGTGTCAAATGAAAACAAAATGTAAAAAATATTATTTAATAACAAAAAAATTAAGTAACTTACAAGAAAATGAAAATAATATAATGAAAATATAAAGTGAATGTAAAATTCTTGAAATAAATAAGTTTTTTCTATCAATTGTCTCTACATAAGAATATAATACGAAATAAACATTATCATATCGACTCGTTAATAATTATTTTAGTTCAACAATTCTTTGCATATCTTTTCGACTAAATTATTTTTCATATTTTTACACACAAATTCAAAAATTCATTTGTTTTTGTTTACATTTTGTTGTTCTCGCACCAATTCAAAATGCGAGTTTTTTTTACAGTTCTTTCGAGAAAGTTTTCACAAAATATTACAGAAACACTTTTTCACATCCTTCCAATAATTGCTGGAAATTTATTCAAATGACAGATAGTTCTCGCAAAGTAAATATACAGAAACACTTATGTGAGAAAAGCCATTTTTTGTTTCAATTTACAATGTTTTTGTTACGATTCCTTCGTTTCATGCGGAAAATTTTACGATGCGAGAAATACAGAAACGAGCTACAGAGTACAAAATTGGTACAAAAAAGTACTTTTCTTCACCTCAAGAGGAGAATCTTTAACTTCAAATATAAAAGTTTAGAAGTTTCTTCTCTACCAATCTTATATATTACGGTGAAGTGTATAAACAAGACCAACACCAAAGAAAGAAAGTTAATTGAAATATATTTTTGCCCATATTATGGTTTACACCTCAACTAAGGTGGATTGAAACTGCTAATTTTAGTTGACTTCGAAACAGTGCACGAAAAACAAAGGATTGGTTGGCGTCTGGAATAGTACAGCAAAACGAACACAATGGTCGAAATAAAAGCCAAAGTATAACTGATAAAAAGCAGTTGTATCATGGTGAAAAAAGTTGTAATACATAATAAAAATTTGGCAACTATCATTTATTTTTTGGCTGGAATCGGTATACCGGTACGTACCGGTATAGACGTAAATGGTAGTCTGGATACCGGTATTTTCTAACCGAAATGGATTTCGGTATCGGTTATGATACCGGTATCTAATTTTAGCGGTATTTGAATCGGTATCGGTATTTTTACGATACCGTTTGCCAACCTTGCTTTTTTTCCAATGTGTACTTGTGTACTTTTTTTCATTTTGGTTACTTTTTTTTAACACAAAATTAACCATTTTTATATGGTATTTAAATTTGCATATCGTGATGCACTACCACATTTTTAAATGAATTTTGTAGTTAAAAAACATATGTGGATGTGGTTTCCAAATTTAGTACATGATAAAGAAGAAGAAATTGTATCCCACTAGCAATTGCTCAGATTTTCCCAATCTTAGGGCTTGTGGGGTTGTTCGTATTAATAGTCAATTATGTAATTACAAAATTCAATTTATTTATTTTTAAAATTACAGAATACTTATATTTTACACAAAAAGTTTTATTGAAAAGAAAAGGAAAAAACGAGTCTATTTGAAACGAGAGCTGGACGGGTAATAACCAAACTTAAGCTGTTTGCATTTCAGCGTAGTACAAAAAGGTACTTTTTTAGCATTAGTGCTGTCACTCACCACAATACCCTGCTCCTAGTTAAGACTTTAACGATACTTTAGAGGAATTCTGACGTGACGCCCGGATGACGTAAGGCGTTGTTTTTGCATGGTAGTCTCCTGAGACGTGTCTGTGTCCACATGTGTTGAAACATTTTCTGAATTCTCGGATTCGTTTCCACCTTCTGTTGGTGGCGCTTCAGCTGGCACAGCGTCCTCGCTAAAAATATACGCAGCCTTTAGGCGATCTATTGTGATTTTCGCTTCTCGCTGGCGTATTTTTACAATATAATACTTATCATGTTTGTTTAAAACTTCGTAAGGGCCCTCGTAACTGGGCTCCAATGGTGTACGCACATGATCTACCCTCACAAATACAAACTTGCAGTCAGCCAATGCTGGTTGAACGAAACATCGTTGTATCCCGTGACGGACAGGTTGGGTAGTTGGTAAGTTTGAAATGGTTCTACGCAGTGTTTGTACAAACTCGGTTTCCGTAATATTTCTTCCTGAAGGAATGAGAAACGCTCCAGGTATTCTTAAAGAAGCGCCGAAAACGATTTCTGCTGGGCTTAGCCCAATATCACTTTTTATTGTTGATCGCATGCTCAAAGGAATTAGCGGAAGTGCAGAACTCCAGTCGTTTGTTTCAGCACACTTAATGGCTGTCTTTAGTGTACGGTGCCATCGCTCAATTATGCCATTTGCCTGTGGGTGGTAGGCCGTTGTCCGCAAATGCTTAATTCCCAGTAACTTCGTTAATTCGCTGAAAATGGTTGACTCGAACTGTCTTCCTAAATCGGTGGTAATACGCAAGGGGACGCCGTAGATAGCAATCCATCCTCTCATAAGGCCACTTGCAACACTTTGAGCTGTTATGTCTGTCAGTGGTATCGCCGTGGGCCATCTCGAAAAACGATCGATACACGTGAGGCAATATCGGAATCCGTTTGATGATGGCAACGGTCCCACGATGTCTATATTTATATGTTCGAAGCGGGCATCGACTGCTGCATAATTACATAAGGGTGCTTTTGTATGACGTTGTACTTTTGCTCTCTGACAAGGAATACACGCGCGAGTTACGTCAGCGACAGCTTCGACTTCACCCAAAATAAATGTTAACTGGGAAAAATAATAAGAGGTCAATCGCCCAACTAAAATTGTGCAATTGACACACTTATACAAATTCAGCATTTTTAATTATTAACAAAAGCCACTGTCAACAACATGATTATGAAAAGTAATTTAACACCTCTTTAGTTTTAAGCAATATGAACAAAAACAAATATAATAAAATAGATTAAGCATTTTTAATTGTACAAAAACAAAGTATAGAATAAGCATTTTAATTGTAAGAATCAATTTATATTAAAACACTTTTGTAAACGATTGATCAGTAGATAATAATAATTGAATAAATAAAGTTGAAAAAAAAACTCAAAACTAAAGTTTTGGTTTTTTTTTAAGACGATACATTTCATTGTATTTAACTGGCGCAGTCGGTAGGATCTAACCCCGAAGGATTAGACCAACTGCAAAATCCTTTCGAAAAAGGAACTTTTTTTAAGAAAAAAAAACCAACTACAAAATCCTTTCGAAAAAGGAACACTTTTTGTGAAATCTTTTTAAAAAAAAAAAAGAATTAAAATCAATCGTGAACTCTTTAAAAATTTGTGAAATCCTTACAAACAAAAATATATAAATAAAAAAGAGATACTTCAACTAAATTTTAATAATTAATATCAACAAAAAACAGTGTATTAGTGATAAAATATTTGCTACATTCATCCCAAATTACAATAAAGAAGGAAGTAAAAACTGACTAAAAATGGAAACCGAACAACAAACACCAACAACAGCCAACCCTTCTACGGATTCACCTATCCCGGTAACTGAAATCCTTAAAGAGGCATCAAAAATAAAAGAGTATCGAGGAAACAGGGACTATGCCTTATCGTCATTTTTGAGGGAAGTGGAACTTTTTCTTCCAGTTTTTGAGAACACGGGACTACAAGCATATGTCTTCCAAAGATGCGTAATCAATAAAATTCAGGGAGCAGCTTTAGATGTTATCCGAACACTAGGACCAAATGCGAATTGGGAGCAAATCAAAAAGGAACTCATCTATAACTTTGGAGTGAGAGAAACTTACCATCAGCTATATCACAACGCTCTATCCCTAAAGAATTACAATGTAAGTCAATATTACTATAATTTAAGCTCTATTTTAAATAAATTAAACGAAAAATACGAACAGGATACTAATAAGCCTGTTGAGTGTAATCCCAGGAATAATGAAAGTATGATTTTAAAAACATTTCTAAATAACATACAGCCTTACATGTCAAGCATCATATATAGTAGAAACATAACTAGTATAAGAGCAGCTTTTTATACATTAGAAGAAACAGGCATCATTAAACAAACAAATAATCACTCACACAACAAACAAATACCAAATAGGGAACAATACAGTCAATCCAATCACATCGGACATCATACACAACCCAGTTATTCAGGTCAACCTTACAACCAAAAGCAATTAAGGCAGACAAGCAATTCTGGACAATTTAGGCAAACAAACAACTCCGGACAGTTTAGGCAGACAAATAACTTTGGACAAATTAGGCAGTCCAACAATACGGGATTATACCGCTTTCCTAGAAATGAACAACATGGACAGACATCAGGACAAGTTCGAAATCAGTTTAGACAAAATCATGTAGAGCCAATGGAAGTCGATCATATCGACGAGGAAAATTTTCGGTCACCAGCCGCAAAGCTAATTTACCGTTAGTAGAACTAACAATAGGGAACACTAAAATAAAATGCTTAATAGACACAGGATCATCAACGACGTTAATCAGCAAAGAAACACTTCCACAATACAAACGAGTTAAATTAGACAAACCTTTATTTTTCAAAACATTAAACGGACTGATGGAGGTAAATTATGAAATTATTACAGAAACACCGAAAGAATTCAAAGACAACAATCTCATGTGCTGGAAATTGACGGATTTCAAAAACAAACAATTTGACGGCCTAATAGGTCAAAATATTCTGAAAATTTTAAAGGCTAATATAAATATAGGTGAGGAATACATTGAAATTAATAATAATAAAATTAAATTTTGTAACTCTTGTCCATACGAATATGACAACATTCATACCCTAGAGGGATCTGAA
Source organism: Tachina lurida (assembly GCA_944452675.1). NCBI lineage: Eukaryota > Metazoa > Arthropoda > Insecta > Diptera > Tachinidae > Tachina > Tachina lurida. The sequence continues at coordinate 78,642,510 of OX101754.1, forward strand.
ATCAATGATGTAATGAATAAACTCTTAAGAGATGACATGAACGAAGACGAATTTAGAAAATTAAAAAAGCTCTTAGATAAAAATGAGGATCTATTTTTTCACGAGGGCATGGCATTAAGTCATACTCACGAAATACAGCATGAAATCATCACCAAGACAAATAATCCTGTATATTCTAAAATATACAGATATCCTCAAATTCATGAGGAGGAAATAAACCGTCAGATGAAAGAAATGCTGCAACAAAATATTATTAAAGAGAGTAACTCTCCATATAATTCTCCCATTTGGATAGTCCCCAAAAAAGCTGACTACTCCGGGAAGAAAAAGTGGCGGATAGTAATTGACTACCGCAAACTCAATGAAATCACGGTTGACGATAAGTTTCCTATGCCGAATATTGAAGGCATACTAGACAAACTTGGAAGGTCACAGTATTTCACTACCCTTGACCTAGCCAAGGGCTTCCACCAAATAAAAATAAAAAACGAGGATAGGAAAAAGACAGCATTCTCAACACCATTAGGTCACTACGAATTTGTTCGTATGCCATTCGGGCTAAAGAATGCCCCCTCAACATTTCAACGGCTAATGAACTCGGTATTAAGAAATCTGATTAATAAAATATGTGTTGTGTACTTGGATGATATTTTAATCTTCAGCACAAGTCTAGAAGAACACATCCAAAATATCCAAAAGGTATTTGACAGACTAAGAGAGCATAATTTGAAAATCCAAGTAGATAAATGTAAATTCTTTGCAAAAGAGACGGAATATTTAGGCCACATACTAACAACGAATGGTGTTAAACCAAATCCCGCAAAAATTGAAAGCATACAGAAGCTTAAGCTTCCTGAAACACAAAAACAAATCAAGTCCTTCCTCGGAGCCACAGGGTATTATAGAAAATTTATCCGAGATTACGCAAAAATTGCACATAACATGACAAAATACCTTAGGAAAAACACTAAAGTCAATAAAAATGACCCACAATATATTGATGCGTTTCAAAAACTAAAAAGACAGTTAATTAACCCACCTATACTTAAATATCCAGATTACAATAAGAAATTTAAATTAGTTACCGATGCAAGTGATTACGCCATAGGAGCTGTTCTCATGCAAGGAGATCATCCTATCAGTTATTCAAGTAGAACCCTCAATGACCACGAAAAGAAATATGCTACTGTTGAAAAAGAATTATTGGCCATTGTTTGGGCTGTCAAATATTACAGACCATACCTATACGGAAGACACTTTGATCTGGCAACAGACCATCAGCCTTTAGTTTGGCTCTATACAAAACACAAAGGTAAGGACATAAACCCAAGGCTGCAGAGATGGCTTATGGAGTTAGGAGAATACAATATAGAAATGAATCATATAAAGGGTAAGGAGAACAAAATAGCAGATTTTCTGAGTAGGATCGATGTAAATACAGGTGAAATTCATGCGATAAATGATGAGAATGAAGTAGTAAATGACAACTTTAGCACCTCTGGTACGATTCATTCACAAGAGGAAGAGCAAAATGACCATTTTCCAATCCTAGATACAGTGGTGAACAGATTTCAAACTCAATTAATTTTAACTGAACACAAAGTGAAAGAAATAGAGGTAGTCAATGGAAAGAGAAAGATTTTTGTTAGTAGAGATGACATCCAATCCAATTTTATGACTGACATTTTTAGAAGATTTCTTAAAAAAGGAAGAGTGGGAATATTTTCTGAACTGAGTGATGAAGTTTATAACCAAGTTCAGCTTAAGCTGATTGAACTTTTTGATAATAACATAAAGTTTTACAGATGTAGTCATCATGCAAAAGACATGAGTAGTGAGGACGAAACTTATAAGCAAATAGCCAAATATCACAAAATGGAAACTGGACACGGTGGTATAACGGAAAATTATGAGGGATTGAAAAAGAAAATTTATTTTAGGAATCTTAAAACCTTAATTAATAAATATATAAACAACTGTGAAATATGCAACAAATCAAAATATGATCGTAATCCATTAAAACCAAAATATCATATCACTGAAACTCCATCCGACGTTAACGAAATTATACACTTGGATGTTTATACCATAAAGAAACACAGTTTTTTAACATTTATATATAAATTCTCTAAGCATGCCGTTGCAATATACCTGGAAGACAGGAATAGTACCACGGTGGTTGAAAAGTTAAGACAATTTCTATCTATTAGAAGCAAGCCAAAAAAAATAATAACTGACAATGAATTCAATTCAACAAATGTAAAGGAATTTTTAAGACAGGAAGGGATTGAGGTACATTTCACTAAACCTAACAACCATACAGGAAATGCAGATATAGAAAGATTACATAGCACAATATCAGAAAAGTTTAGAGCATTAGAATCTGAAAATTCACCCCTTTCAACTCAAGAACGAATATTTAAGTGTGTAGAATGGTACAACAAATCCACTCACTCTGTAGTTAAAGAAAAACCATTAGATATCATAGAAGGTAGAGTTGACAAAATTAAAGTAGAACAAAAAATTAAAGAAGCAAAGCAACGTATCATAAATAAGAGAAATGAAAAAAGGGAAGATTATGAAAGAACAGATGACGAGGGCTATGTGAAAAACTATAAAACATTAAGACACAAATATGAGCCTAGGTACCGTAAATTGAAATTAGAAAACATACATCCTTCAAACATTAAACGAAAAAATAAATTTTTAGGAGAATTGGACCTTACTCGTTATGCTGATGATGCTAATACCAATGACAATAGCATCCCTGACAATCAAATTAAATTAGATGACGTAAAAATAATACTGGAATATAATAAAATCATTCATATAATTGATATTCAACAAATAACAGACGTAATCAATAATCTAGAAAGGGAGATAAGTCAATTTCAATCTATCAAAAATAAAATACTTCTTGAGCACGAATTAGAAAAACTCAAAGTAAAGGCACAAACCTTACACCATAACAGACGCAAAAGAGGTTTATTTAATGCAATAGGCTCAGGCTTAAAGTGGATAGCAGGAACAATGAGCGACGATGACCGAAATGACATTGAAGATCATTTAAAAATTATAGATGAAAATAATCACAAAGCAATAGACGATCTTAATAAAAATATATACGTAAATAACCATTTCAATCAGACATTAAACAAACTCAAGGAAACAATCGACACTGACAGGAAAAGTATCTCAAACCAGTTCAACATGATAAAGAAAAATGATGATAAAATAATTAACGAGATATACTATTTAGATACTTTGCTTAAATTAAAGATTCTATCGGACAGTGTAGAACACATTCAAAATAATATAGTATCCGCAAAATTCAATATAATGACCAGCAACATTCTAACGGACAAAGAAATTATCGATTTTAAGATTGATTTTTACGAACTTCAGTATATGCAACTAGGAGCCGCAAAATATAAAGACGACCACATAATATTTGTAATTAAATTCCCAAAAAACACAGTTACAGTTAAAAGATCCCTTATCACACCCATTACCGACACAAATTTCACACAGTTAAACTTTAAACCACAAGAAGTTCTACACTACAACGGACAAGTTTATGAATACAGACAAAATCCCAATTTTAGAGAAATGAAAATATCTAATTTGTGTATATATAAAAATAATTGTAAGAAAATAAGAGAATACAAAAAAGAAATAACAGAAATAGAATCCGGCTTAATACTCCTAAAGAATTCAAATGGAAGTATTGTATCTAGTAATTGTGATGAAAGGAATCTTTCAATAAGCAAACACTATTTATTTTCATTTCATGATTGTAAAATAATAATAGATAATGAAACTTTTGTAAATTCAGAAAAAACATACAGAGATAATTTTGTTATCCCCTCAAAGAATCAAATCGAATTCAATATCATAGAACCTACATTTGATGAAATAGTTTTAAATGAAATAGAAAATGTCAAAGAAATTAAAGAATTAAAATATCATAAAAAATATAGTAGTACATCAATCATAACAATATTTGTATTAATTTTCCTTTTAATCATGTTATTGACAACGATCGGTGTGTACACAATAAAAATACGAAGAAAACTTGAACCAAAAATTCAGGAGAATTTTTATACAAAGGGGGAAGGAGTTACGTCAGCGACAGCTTCGACTTCACCCAAAATAAATGTTAACTGGGAAAAATAATAAGAGGTCAATCGCCCAACTAAAATTGTGCAATTGACACACTTATACAAATTCAGCATTTTTAATTATTAACAAAAGCCACTGTCAACAACATGATTATGAAAAGTAATTTAACACCTCTTTAGTTTTAAGCAATATGAACAAAAACAAATATAATAAAATAGATTAAGCATTTTTAATTGTACAAAAACAAAGTATAGAATAAGCATTTTAATTGTAAGAATCAATTTATATTAAAACACTTTTGTAAACGATTGATCAGTAGATAATAATAATTGAATAAATAAAGTTGAAAAAAAAACTCAAAACTAAAGTTTTGGTTTTTTTTTAAGACGATACATTTCATTGTATTTAACTCGCGCACATATCTAGCGACGTCTGCAGATATAGATGGCCAAACGTAGTGATTTAAAACCAATTGTTTTGTTGCTCTTATGCCTGGATGCGAAAGCGAATGAAGCTTGCGTATGATTGCCTGACGATAATTTTTCGGAACATAAGGTCTTACTCTATCCTTCGAAACGTGACAGTAAATTTCTTTAGTCGACTGTGGGATGGCTAATTTAGTGAGCTGTAATGACGTGTTTGTGTTGCTGTCCAGCAGTGCCTGCAGTTCAATATCATTGCCTTGCTGCTCGGCCATTTCATCAAAATTTACTACTTGCTCCTCTATGGCGTTGATGCGGGAGAGTAAATCTGCTATGTTATTGTCAGCCCCAGGTAAATGTCGTATGTCCGTCGTATATTGGCTGATAAAGTCTAATTGCCGAATCCTTCGCGGTGATGCCTTCTCGCTTTTTTGCTTAAAAGCAAAAATGATTGGCTTGTGGTCTGTAAAAACGACGAATTCTCTTCCTTCAACTGCGTATTTGAAATGTTGAATTGCTTGGTATATCGCCGTGAGTTCTCTATCGTACGCGCTGTAGTTTTGTTGTGATGGTGTCAACTTTTTGGAGTAAAATCCTAATGGTTGTACTTGCCCTTCGACTATCTGATGCAGTACTGCCCCTACGGCGTCATCTGAAGCATCTGTCGTAAGCGTTATCAATGCTTTCGGAGCCATATAATTCAAAAAAGTAGCTTCTGCTATATCGTTTTTACATGCATTAAAAGCAGCCATTGCTTCAGGTGTCCATTCTATTATGGTGTTATCGTTTTTTTTATTGCCAGGAGTCAATTCTAACAATAATTTTTGATTTTTTATTGCATGCGGTATGAATGGGCGGTAAAAATTCAGCATGCCCAAAATTTTTTTTAAATTCTTCACAATCATTGGTCTTTCAAAATTTCGGATCGAATCGACCTTGTTTTCAGGCGGCGTAAGTCCTTTGGGGCTAATTTTGTGGCCTAAAAATACGAGTTCACGCTTACCAAACTGACATTTATCGAAATTAACGCACAAGTGGAATCGGCGAAGGCGATCAAATATGATGCGCAGATGCTTTGCATGTTCCTCCTCTGTTTCGGACGCTATGAGGATATCATCGATGTATGCAAAAGCGAAATCGATTCCCTTCAAGACTTCGTTAATATGACGTTGGAACGTTTGGGCCGCGTTCCGTAGACCAAATGTCATGAAACAAAACTCAAATAAGCCAAACGGCGTGATTATGGCTGTCTTAGGTAAGTAGTAGGGAACTGCCATTCCTGCGACAATTAAACTTTTGAAATTTTAAAATTTTAATTACCCAAATTTTAAAATTCTTGGAAATTTGTGAAATTTGATACCCTTGAGTTTTCGGCGGCACGCTTTGATGTTTTTTTGTTTACATAAGGAATTTTTTGTTTACATTAGGAGTTTTTTTTTTTTTTTTGTTTACATTAACCCTTGTGGGAACGGGTGATTTTTTTTGAGGTTACCTTAATATAGAAAGGGCCTAACTCATTTTTTTTTTTTGTGGGGTGGATTAAGGGGTTTCATAAGATTAATATTTCATAAGTATATATGCCGACGGGAAAATCATGAGATGATTTTTCCTAGTACCAACGGAAAAATCATGAATATGATTTTTCTTAATACCAATGGGGAAATTGTGAAAATTAATTTTTCCTAATGCCTACGGCAATATATATTTATTTTTCCTAATGCCTACGGCAATACATGATTTTCCTAATGCCTACGGCAATATATGTTTATTTTTCCTAATGCCTACGGCAATGCATGAATATTTTTTTCAAATGCCGACGGCAAAACATGATTGTTATTTTTTCCAAATGCCGACGGCAAAACATGATTATTATTTTCTAATACCAAAGGGAAAATTGCCAGTGTTGCCAGACTATAGAAATTTGTTATCGTAATACTATATCAGAAATATCAGAGAAAATATTTATTTATGTGTTCACATGTATGTGAACACCCATACTTGTGTTCACATGTATGTGAACACCCATACTTGTGTGTGGGGGGTCCAGCTTGATAGTCGCGGGTAATTTAATATTTTGTGTATTTGTTTAAGAAATATGTATGTATGTATGTATGTATGTATGTATGTATGTGTATGTATGTATGTGTATGTATGTATGTATGCATGTGTATGTATGTATGTATATGTATGTGTGCATGTGTGAATGTGCGATCGTGGGTACTTGTGCGTGGAATATTTTGTAGAATACATATATATTTTGCAACGTAATCATTTTCTTTGTCTACGATTATTTTAAAGCAGAAAACTAAGTACACTCAACAGCAGAGAAACAAAAACCAAGAATTTGCAAGTAAGCAAAAAAGTTAACTTCTCCTCCTCCCCACTTCCTTCTCTTTCCTTTATGTAGTTTGTATTTGAAATAAGAAAACACTTGTATATTATTTTATTTTTGATACATTTATTGTTTAAAATTTTTTTTTTTTAAATTTTATAATGATACATACATTCATATTTTAAAAAGTGAAAAAGTTTAATTAAAGCAAGACATTTCTTTTGTTAGTAAAATAGCATTTTTTAGTGCGCAAGCACCAAATTTATGATAATTACAATAAAAATATTCGGGATACTTGATTTCCATTTGTTTAAAGTTTATGCAGCCTATATCCTCAACGTTAAAAATTTTTCGACATAAAATTTTTTCCAACCAGCATCTTTTTTCTTCACCTTTTACATAAATTTTAGAACATCTTGCGTTGGCTTTTATAAAATTGCAAACGCTTTGAAATGAAACTGATCCAGCAGTCCAGCTTAGGTGATGATAGTTTTTTGTTAGCCACTTTGCTTCTCTTTGCTTTTCTATTGATAAGCATTTGATATCAAATGGGGGTTTTATAATGAAATTGTTATATTCATAATTGTTGAAAACAATTGCTACTTCTTTTGCGATGAAATCATTTGAATTATTTTTGAAACCTTGTACGTCTATGAAAATTATGTTGTTTTCCATATTAGTCAATTCATAAGACTTTTCGCACTTGTCCTTTGATGGGTACATATTCTATTATACGATCATGAATAAGAATGCAGTAAGCTGATGTTTTTGCTCCAATATTAGTTGCTGTTTCAAATTCTATTTTTATATCAATCGGTCCATTATTGAGTGATTCATTCTGATGACTGACATCTACTACAATAATAGGAGCTTTTGTCTTAAACTCTGGTGCAGTTAGAAGCGGTTGAGATTCTTTCATATAGTAGCTTTGTTGGAATCTTAGATACATATCATATAGAATTGCATATCGTTCATTTTTGAACTTTATGTTAAGGTCATCATATGGATATGAGACTGAATTTAAATGTACTTTTAAATTAGTCAAATCACAATGAACAAACTTATTTTCTTGTTGAAAAGCAATCAATACAAAACGAGGGCGTTCTCTATTTGCAGCTAGTTTAACATTCCAAATATGGCTAGTTCCCATATTTAATTGTGGATTGACATGACAATCCCAACTGCGAAATGCCATAGGTATAGAAGCACCATTGTTAATAATTTTAATCATATTCAATTTGCTAAAGTCGGATAATTGTACATGTGGGATTCTCCATGAGATTAGTGAAATTGTAAGTTTAGCTTTTTTAGTAGAAACACTCGAGCGTACAAGATCTTCGTCGTTCTTATTGCGCAAGAGTATCAATTCATGTTTTCCATTTAGTATAACTTTGTTGTAGTCTTCAGCGAATCCTAGAAGCATTTTTAGAGGTACATAGAAATTGAAAAAGCCATTTACAAGGGTGACATCGTCAATTTTGTTCCATCCAGCATTTTGCATCACGTTGCTTTCTGTTGGTGACATAGACACCAAATTTTTTATGGTGCTTGTGGCTCCTAAATATCTTGTATGATCAATTTCAATTCCATTGAGCTCATAGCGAATTTCATCAAATAGATATGCCACAAAGTTGTTTTTTAATATAAAGTTGTCCGATGATGAAGAAGATTTAGAGTTATTATCATCAGCAACAAAACCTTCTACATAAATGTAGCTTTCACTGGGTAGCACGTACAAATCTTGATTTTGTATTGAAATTCTAATTTCATCATTATTGTTGTAAGATTGTAAGTATGGTACATATGTATGATAGTCCTTTTTGATTATATTCTCATCAGACAAGGGCTTATCTAAGACATCTATTATTGAACTCATTTTGTCTTCAATTTAAAATTCAAGGACTTTAGAAAATTTTTATTTGATGTTGTTAATGCTTTCTGTTGTACTGATCGCTTTAATGTTGATGTTGTTCTTGTTGCTATATTTTTTAAGGTATTTGTGTTGTATATTAGCATTATTTAGTTGGCCTTAAATGTATTCGTATTGTAATTTCCTCTCCTCGGAAATTAATTAAATCACCGTGTTGATCAACTACGCGCAGCGCTAGTGAACTTATCTCTCTGCTGTTCACAGGTAAATAGATAAGATTTCTTGGAACCTCATCTATTTTATAGCCTGGAGGCACATTAATCGGAAATTCATGAAGTGTATGTGATTTGGAGTTATTCATATAGGTGTTAATAGCGATACTACTTTCAACTCGCAAGAGATTTACTTTAAAAATATTAACTGGAAGATCTGAATAATAATATTGGTTTGGTGTTAGGATTTTGCTATTGAATCCTAAAAGTTTTCCAATTGTATTGTCTTTATTAAAATATACAGTATCCTTGGAACTATTAACTTTAACTTGCATTGTATTGTTATTAGCTTCAATAAAAATCTTATTTGCTGGAGAGAGTAGTTTGTATTGCTCTTCTATAAAATCAACTATATCATTTAGTTCGTAAGATTCAATTGGTATTTCTATTGTATATTCTCCTATATGAAACATATTGTTGTAGGTGTCTACATTTGGAATACTGTTGTATGAATGAAAATCAGTTAGAGCACACTCATATGCATCATGTAATTCAATAGGAGGAAAGTAACTAGCAGATAATTCTGATGAGTTAGAGCTCAGAGTAAGTGTTATTGACATTATAACAGACTGATTACAATTAAATAAAGTTTAGTAGACAGTATGGTTTATAAGCATAATTTACATATTTATTTCATTTTCTTATTTTAAAATTAACATTTGTTTCTTAATATTAATGCTATTATTGTTTTGCTATGATGTTGTTGTTGATTTAGTTTTTCTTTCATCTATAATATTTCATCTTTACTTATCCAAGAATTGTGTTGATTAGAAAATCCCAGCCATTTAACATATACCTCCTTCCCTTTAATTTTAAGCACCTTTTCAACAGATATGTATTTGGAAATCTGGTTTTTGAAAGTTCGTCAGTATAGAATCCACCTTTAATAGGATTACCAAGATAGTCTTCTAATATGTATGTTGCAGGATTTGTATTTTGAACTCTTGTAATTGTAAAAATTTCTGTAGTCCAATTTGGAGTATAACCTTTTTCAAATGTATGCTTATATTTGCTTATGCGTACATGATCTCCTACATTAAATTTTGACATTTTATACATTTTCATATGACTGTATACTGTATTTAGCAGCTTTTCCTCATTTGTTGAGTTGACTTTAATTGGAGGCATTTTAATGGTACGATGAACTTTTCTATTGTAGGTATTAAGTAAATCTTTGTATATATCAATCCACTTATAAGAACCATTATAGCTAAATTCTTGTTGTATTTATGCATTAATTTTTCAAAGTGTTTGTTGAAAAATTCTTTACCATCATCTGTTTGTATGTTTTTTGGTATTCGCCCCAATTCAAAAATATTTTCCATTGCGTTAGTTGTTTCAAGTGCAGTTTTTGTTTTTAGTGGTACTGCCCATGCAAATTTTGAGAATGTGTCAATTATAGTCAGCAAAAATCGATAATTTCTATTTTCTTTAGAATAGTTCCCCATTTCAACTAAATCAGCTTGCCAAAGGTCATCTATTCCTTTCATTATAACTCTGCGACGCACAAAATGTTTTCGTGCTTGCTTATGGAGTTCGTTTACTAAATTTCTTTTTGAAGACATTAAGTTGTTTTTAGAGATTTTTTGAAGAGTGTTGTGATCTAGTTGAAGCACTTTCAGCTATTGATACAAACATGTAATTTTCTAATCTATAAATTTTCTCATTAAGCTGTTCAATTTGTTCTTCAAAGGATGTTTTAATTTTTAGAATATCTTTTTCAATTTTATAATTTTCTTCTATATCTAATTTTGTTTCGCGATGTAGATCCTCAATTTGTATTTGAATATTTTCTTGAATTATAGTACTGTCTCTCTTAAAGTATGCTAATAATTTCTCTTCTAGTTTTTCGATTTGAGTTTGCAGAAACAATTTATTGATAACATCGTTTTCCTCCACAGCTTTTGCAACATTTTTGATCCTTTTGTTTTGGACATCAATGTTGTTGTTCGTATCCACAAAGAACCCCAGCAGTTTAGGTGCATTTTTCAAAGAAACTATGTTGCTAGTATCGTTTAAATAATGTCCAAATTTATCAACAGACATGCTTTATATACTTTATTAAAGTTAATGTATTATATTAGCTTCACGTAGTTCTTCAATAATTGATATAATCTCGTTATTGTGATTATTATGACCTGCAGCTTGTGATGCGAGCAAGAGTCGAAGTCGATCTACTAGCTCATTTGGATCATCCCAGTATATATAGTTGGGCTTATGGATGTTAAATTCCATCATTCCATCACCTAAGTAGCTACCTTTTGGCTTAGATCCTGTTGATTCGGGTAAATTATCCTGGTTTTTCTCGTCAATAAATTTTTTAATAATATGTTTATATTTATATCCTCTAGTACCCTTAATTTTACCATCAGGTTTATAGTCTCTTCTATATGCATTAGTAGTAATTAAAATCTTTTTATATATTTCGAGTTCAAATTTATCATAATTTTTTGGTATTTTATAAAACATTAGAGAAAATAGTCCAGGTGTTAGAGCCCATATTTGGCCACCAACTTGTATTTTATGTTCACTAAGTGTAAGTTTACTATCACCAAATTTCCATTCATTATTGAAATCTTTATGTGGACCATAGTTTGTATCTAATTCATTTCTTTCTTCCAAGACTGATAAATCAGTATAAGTATCTTCTGTATTGGAAGTTTGTGAGTAAAAATCATCTTCATCATCATCATCATCATCATCATTTTTAGTATTAGTTTCGTTAAATAAGGTGGTATTATCAAATATTGTTCCTTCTGCTAGTTTCTTTGGTGTACTTGTCTCTATCTTGAGTGATGGTTTTTCAGACTTTAAACTTGTATTATTTTCAAATTCTGTCTTCATTTTATTTTCTTCTTTAATTTTTTTAGAACTATTTATGAATTCTTTGAGTGGTTCTGTTATAGGTTTAAATGTATCTCTTAGTTGTTCACGTGTATCTATTTCACCAGTTTTTATACTACGAAGCTTTTTCTTCAAGACATTTCTTGTCAACACCAACTGTTTTAAAATTTTCTCATCCATGTTTAATAAATAAAAGGTATCAGCTTTTAGATCAGGTATCAGCTATTAGATCAGCTATCAGCTATCAGATCAGCTTATCAGGAGCTGGTCTGGTTTTCAGATCAGGTTATCAGGACCTGATCTGGTTTTCAGATCAGCTTTTCAGGACCTGGTCTGGTTTTCAGATCAGCTTTTCAGGACCTGGTCTGGTTTTCAGATCAGCTTTTTAGGACCTGGTCTGGTTTTCAGATCAGCTTTTTAGGACCTGGTCTGGTTTTCAGATCAGCTTTTTAGGACCTGGTCTGGTTTTCAGATCAGCTTTTCAGGACCTGGTCTGGTTTTCAGATCAGCTTTTCAGGACCTGGTCTGGTTTTCAGATCAGCTTTTTAGGACCTGGTCTGGTTTTCAGATCAGCTTTTTAGGACCTGGTCTGGTTTTCAGATCAGCTTTTCAGGACCTGGTCTGGTTTTCAGATCAGCTTTTCAGGACCTGGTCTGGTTTTCAGATCAGCTTTTCAGGACCTGGTCTGGTTTTCAGATCAGCTTTTCAGGACCTGGTCTGGTTTTCAGATCAGGTTATCAGGTATCAAATCAGGTTATTAGGTAGCTGGTCTGGTTTTCAGATCAGCTTATCAGGTATCAGATGAGGTTATAGCAAATAGATGTATCAAGCTTAAAGTTAGATTAATAACTAAAGTAAATGTTTATGAAGAGTAGTTTATATAGTTATGAAATAGTCAAATTGTTTCCGGTAGCGTCCATCATTTAATTCATTATCTTTGCTAATCACCAAAAATCCATATTTATTCTTCCAACACTCTCGACAAATTTCATGAAACTTTTCATAACTCATATCGCCACCAACATGATCTCTATAAACATGCTTCATATTTGTCTCATCTTGTTTAAACATTATAATAACATTGGCATTGTCTCTTATTAAATGCTTGGGAATTCTAGTATAAGTTTGACACAAGTAGAATGAATCGACATCCCTATGTCGCCCCATACAAAAATATGTACGTATATTATTCTGCTTTTCACATGCAACATCATCAAATATCATAATTGAATTAGTTTTAGCTTCGTCAGGTGGAATAACTGATTCATTATCTGTATATGTATAATATCCCATTCCTTTAATTGGTGAAATTAGTTTCTTCAGGTATTCATATTTGGGTTGATATAGAGATTTTGAGTATAAATAGATGTTTTCAAACTTGAGTCCATTAGGACTTTCTAGTAAGCCAATCATAACATTAGTCTTTCCACAATTGGATGGTCCAACTATTAGAGCACGAATAGAATTTGGTAAGAGGGGGCTATGCTTTATTTTTGAACTGATGTTGACTGAATCGTCAATATTACGAACTAAAATATTTTTATGTTGTTTCACTAACTGCATTTTTGTAACTAAATACATTTTATAAATGTTACCTCTTATTATAGAAAAAATTAGATAATATGGTTATACGATATCAGAAAACGTTTAGTCATAAAAACACCTTCGTTGGAGGAGGTATAGTAGATAAAATAATAAACTCTCTACCTGTTGAGCTTCATCTTCCGGGGTATCAGTACTGTGGACCTGGAACAAAACTACAAAAACGTTTAAATCGAGGTGACAAAGGTATTAATTTATTGGACTCTGCTTGTAAAAATCACGATATTGCGTATTCAAAAAATAAGGATTTAAGTACTAGACATAAAGCTGATAAAATACTTGAAAATTCAGCTTGGAATCGAGTTTTAGCAAAAGACAGTAGTCTTGCAGAAAAATCATTTGCATATATGGTTACTAACGCAATGAAAACCAAAACTAAATTTGGTATGGGTGTGGAGAAAAAGAAAAATGCTAAAAAGAACAAGCCAAATGATAAAAAACTATTTAGAACATCAATTAAAGCTGCAACAAAAATACTAAAGAAGGAAAAACCATTAGATATTAACTCAGCTATTAAAATTGCACGAAAAACTATTAACAAATCATTAAAAGGAAGAAAGTCTCAAATTGTAGTTCCACGTGTAATACGTGTTCCAAAAATCGGTGGTTTTTTACCTCTAATACCGATTTTAACTGCTCTGGGTGCAATTGGTAGTCTAACAACTGGAGGTGCTGCCATAGCTAAAGCTGTAAATGCAACAAAGAATGCAAAAAATCAACTTGATGAAGCAACTAGACATAATAAAGCGATGGAATCTATAGCAGTTGGAAAAGGACTTTACTTAAAACCATATAAAAAAGGTTATGGTTTAGTTCACAAAGAGGAATCAAAAAACTCTTAAAGATGCTGCCCAACAGACCACTATCTGATGTGGACCTAAACCGTTTCTCTATAAAAATTCCATATTTTAGAGGAGTTTTCATGTTGAATACTCTACCAAAACGATCAAAGAAAATTGAATGTGGAATAATCAACTTAGATGTATCAACAGGACCTGGTACACATTGGGTAGCATACTATAAAAACAACAATGAAAAAGAATATTTCGACAGCTTTGGAAACTTACAACCTCCTTGGGAAGTAGTCAAATATCTTGGTGCAAATATAAAATACAACTATAATCAGCATCAGAATTTCAATACATTTACCTGTGGACATTTATGTCTTAAATTTCTTTATGAAATAACTGAAAATATTAAATAAAACACAAAAATTTATATTTTACAAAACTCTTTAATGTCTTTTTATTCATAATTTAAAATACATAATTAATATATTATTGCCAAACAGGAAATTGGGAATTTTGAATTAGAAATTCACTCAGCTCACTCTCGACAATTAGGTTTTCTTCACCTTCTCTACTTAGGCAATATGATCCGCTCGAAAGATCTTTGATATCGTCATCAGTTAAAATATTATATCGTTTCGGCAGGAACATTATGTGTTTATTCATTTCAACTTTTAGGGTTGGTCCATATTTCGTTGTTACACGTAACACATTTCTAATAGTATATTTCGTTGAAGAATCAAGCTCCTTTACGTGGATTAAAGTTTTGTTATTTAGAGCATTAAATTTTGCAATTAGATTTGTTATGGAGTCCATTTTTTTATTTTTTATTTTTTATTTAGATACTTCTTGTCACTCTGAATGTTTAACTGGAAATGATCTTAAAAGTAGCGATGATGACTTCAAAAAGGCTAATCGAAAATAATTGTGGTGAAATAGTGAATAAGTGGGGGATAGTGATAGACAGAAAGAGATAGTTATAGAGAGAGAAAAGGTTTAGAGAGAGATAGAGTGCTAAAAATAAATATGGAATAGAGAGAAAAGGGTTAGAGAGAGATAGAGTGCTACAAAGAAATATGGAATAAAGAGAAAAGGGTTAGAGAGAGATAGAGTGCTAAAAAGAAATATGACATAGAGATGGTAGTATAGATATTTTAAAGACCATATAGATATTTTAAAAATTTACAGAACAAATTAGTCTTAAAGGAACCTTCCAACATTCATCATCATTCATTCATCAGCAAATAAAATGAGTCAAATTAGACGTACTCTTAATCAATTTATAAGAGATTTTGAAACCTTCAGGCTTTTTGATCATTGGGAGATGATAAAATGTTTCCAAAATATGCTGGATGAGAAGGAAGAATATGGTGTCATGGAAGATGAAGACAACACTGAAGGACACTTCCCCAGCTGTCCTTGGTATCATCCTGAGTGTGAGGAGGGACCTGATACTTGCAGATGTACCATATATTTTTTAAGAAAAAATATACTAGAACATCTAATAATTGGCTATTACGAAATGTTTCCATCATTATAAATAAATTAAATAAAAATGAAATAAAATTGTATAAATAATAAAATAAAATTGAATTATAAAAATATTCCTTGATTTGTATTATTTTTTTCTAAAGGAAAACTAGGAATCATCTGTTCGAATATAAAATAACAGAAACTTGTATGTAGTAAAAAAAAATATGAGGATTTTATCCGATTATCTAAATTATTTATCTTTATGAAAATATCTAATTGAATTTCATAATATTGTGAAATTCAATTTCTCTTGTGCAGAATCTCTCAAAGAAAACAAGACTGTGCATGTTTAAGTAACCTGAAAACAAGACTGTGCATGTTTAAGCGACATGAAAACAAGAATTTGCAAATAAGCAAAAAACAAAAATTTTTGATCCAACGAAGTAAAGTCAATAAAGAAATAAAAAAAAACCACTCACATTTTCCATTCTTTTTTCAATAGTTTATTTACAATAACTTTTCTTAATAAATAGGATTTAAATACAATAATATTTCTTAGGCTTTTTTTACATTCATTTTAACAACAATACAATAATTTTTCTTAATAAATAAGATTTTATATACATCAATTTTTCTGATTAAATAGGATATAAATACAATATTTTTTCTTATTAACTAAGATATTATATACAACAATTTTTCTTAATAAATAGGATTTTATATACAATATTTTTTCTTATTAACTAAGATATTATATACAACAATTTTTCTTAATAAATAGGATTTTATATACAATATTTTTTCTTAACTAATTAACTAAGATTTTCTTGCATTTTAGCAATCTCATCTAGCAACATGTCAAGTTCGTATTCGGGGTTAGTTTCCTTAATACGAAAATGATACCATGCATAAGTGTTTATATTATTTGATCTAATTTTTCTCTTATCATCTCCATAGCTTAATACTACCTTATTTAATTCGCTAGTATATAATTGATGTAGCTTAGATTTAAATGTTAACATACTATCATATACATTAATCTTATTAAATAGGCAATTCTTATATGTAGCTAAACTATATTTATCTAATATGGCTCTCTTTACCCCCTTCGATTTTTTAATATCATCTTGGTTTTCTACGCTAAATGAATACATTTTTGAGCGCAGCCCAACAAACTCTGTCATTATCTTACCGCAATTTTCATCCTTCATCATACCAATTACTTTTTTATTTACTATGGGGAAATTATAAATATTGTCTGTAGGATAGTCCGATGTGTCAAATTGTTCATGTATGTCATTTTTTATGTCAGCGTAAAAGTCGTCAGTCTTTATTGAATATATAAAAGAGTCAGTATCCATATAGTTTAATGAGAGGTTTGTTTTAAACTTAGGTTGCATGTACCCGTAATGGAAATTATACATTTTCCATTTGGACAGCTCGAGTACACAAAATCCTAAGTAAATTGGTTTATTGTAGCAGGTTTTGACTCTAGTCATTTCGATTGCTACAAGATCTTCGGAAAATATAGATAAACTATGAAAATTTGGTTTTGATATCCAATCTTGGGCACCTAAATGATTGCAATTCGTCCTCTCCCAATTATTAACAATTTTAACATCTCTCCTCTTATCCACATTTTCCATGGTTTTACCATACACTGCATTATTAAGTAGTTTGAAAAAGTTTTTTTCAAAAGCATTTTTAGCAGTGGCTCTATGTCTGGTATTTAGGTCAATATAGCCTTTTAACCATGGAGATTGTTTAAATGCTAGAATACGATGAGTTTTCTTTAAAACTAAGCCATATTCTAAGCACTGTTTTAGAACTCTAAAGTGTATCACATATGATTGCTTTGTAGAGAAATCGGTTATCAACTTGCTATACTTCGCTTGCATAGGTTTCTTATTTTCAGCGCAAAAAGGAAGATCATTATGCAAGTCGTGTAAATGAGAGGGATAATCCAACGTAACCTCATAAATATAACCGTCTGTTCCATTATCAGCTATGCTGTTTGGATCCAGATTCAACTCGTCTTGTGATAACCATCTGAACCCACCATGAGGAAGATATTCCGACATCGCCCATCCATACAAATTGTTAGCGTCTAAATAGACGAGAAATTCTGAGGGCTTTTCTTTGTCGAAATCTTGCAAATATTTATTATTTGCTTTCGAATATCTTTGACTACACTGTACTATCCCCCCACGTATACCTTTTTTCATAAAATTGTACATGTCTATATCTGTCAATAATTCTAATTCAATTTTTGTATATTTGAGCATTGCATCCCAGGAAAGGCCAGGTGCTGTATAATACTGACAAGGATCGAGCTCATAAATACCCTTACAAACTTTTCTAAAGTTCTCGAAAATATCTGTCAGTAAGAGTACGTCTGTTTTTAAGTAAAGTTCCATGTAATCTTTCATTGTTTCACAACCAAAAGTATTCCATACCTCTACAGCATGTGAGTATTCCTCTAAAGAACACTCTTTATTATTCAACTTATTAAAAAAATCACTGCGTGAAGGCAGCTGGCATTCATCTAATTTTTCGAATGAATTTAGGTACTCATAAGGGAAAATACCTTTTTTCTTAATAAGCTGAAATTCTTTTTCTGATTGAAATAAGGACCTTATAGTGCTGAAATCATTATCCGACAAATTGCAGGCTAATGATTCCAAACTCTCAGCCATAAAGCGTATAGTATCAAGAAATCTTATTTCAAGCTTATGGCCATCACTCATTTCTGTGAATTGGGAGAGGGATATATAAAGTTCCTTATTGAGAGGGAGTACTTTCAGTTGCAATGAAATTTCACCTAATTCTTTAATGAAAAGATGTGAGTCATAATTTGAATAATTGTGGAAGTAAACTGGTATAAATTTGGGAATTTGGTAATTTAAATTACATTTATTGTGGGCTGCGCCTCTAAATTTGCCACTAATGTGGCAGTGATCTCTAACACGATCTTTGCCTAGAAATTTTTGGCAAATATGGCAATTCACCGCACTATAAAAATTATAAGTATCCGAAGGGGATAAAGTATCCATTTGTCTATTGTTAACTAAATAGTTATTATATATATCTTCACAATCCTTAATTAAATATTCTACAAATTTTTTGGAGGCATCTTCCCCCGTATATATTCTAAGCTTATCTAAATTATTACTATGGAGACACTTAATAAAATAACTAAAGGCACAAGGTGTGTGCTTTTTTATTAAATTTGTTTTACTACTTACACTATTACTTATATCCTCTAATACGCATTCGAAGTCCGCGTAAACAACAAACGGGACATCCATTTTTCGTTGATGTCCCTTAAAGCTAAGGATAGCATCCTCACCTGATGGCATAGTTGTGACGATCTTTCCACATTCCTCTTTATGTGTACTCATGATGGTGTCCGTATGAGTATATTGGAGACAGCTATTGCAGAAGTGTAGTTTGTGTCCATTCTGTGTTAGCTGATTTGTCAAAAGTCTGTGAATGATAAAAAATAAAATAAAAGTTTATAAGTAAAACGTATATATTATAAAATATATAAAACAAGTATATGTATTATTAAATTAAAGTGTACTATAATTTTTTTAACTTACTTTGATATGTTCTTTATCAAAATGTAGTGATGAACTTCACCATTTTCCAAAAGCAACAAGTTTACATGACTAATTTTCTCGTCTTTGGTGACATAGTAAGGACCAATAATCTGATTGGTCCCCTCATCATAGCCGAATACGTTAATACTTATTGCTGGATTGTTCACCTCAAACTCTTTTATTTTGTTTAATCCTAATGGGAAGCGTAAATTTTTGAAATTTAGCGCTACACCATTTCGCGTAACAATCGTCTCTGCAGCAATGTCTTGAATATTATAAGAACTGCAACGTTTTGGTTGAGCGTATGTTGTGCTATCAACGGCAGCGATTAGACACCACTTGAAACAGTAGTCATCATCATTTTCAATGTTGATGCAAGCTTTTTTTCTATCTAATTTTCCAGGTGTGGATATCCAATTAGATCCTTTGACGAGCGAAGATTTGTTGATGTTAATTTCTGCTCGGACTATGCGTGACAAAGTCCAGCCAGAATCTCGCTCTTCAAATTCGGACATTTTGGTTGAAATTTCCCCAACCTGCTTACGGAATAACTCTTCAATGCTATCTGCCTTCGTCAGCAAACTCATTTTGGCTACATGTGATATTATGCACAACTCCAATTCTTCTCCAACAATTTTTATATATTCTGCCACAATACTTACATGAAATTTAATTATTACATGCTTACTTAAATTCACTTGAAGTCTCTCCATAAAAACATTTTTGTTTTCTTCAACAAATTCTTCCAACAAAAGTTGGTCTTTTTTGTTTAAAATTGCATAAGTGGCAATATGGTTTTTGAATGCTTTAGATATTTTATAATATCCCAATTCTTCTACTTCATGTGTTCTAGCATGCGAAGTATTCCTTGGAGTTGGCAGAGTTTCTTCTCTTCTTTCTTCTACTTCTCCATCACTTTCCGGTAAGCTTATGTCCATAGCATCGTCGAATAAATTACCTCCAAGGATACCCACACCCTGTTGTTGAGCTTGTTGTTGTTGAGCTTGTTGTTGTTGAGCTTGTTGTTGATGTTGGTGCTCTTGTTGATGATAATTAAGAGGCTGCCATTGCATCACATTGGGATTATAATTGTATCCCAAAAACTGATTATTCCATGGCATACCGTATTGTTGAAAATTCAATGGTAACTGATATTGAGGATACTGAAGAGAAGGATATTGTTGATGAATAAATGATGATGATGGATTTTGGTGATTTTGAAGAGATGTCTGCGGTAGCTCTGGATTTATGCCCCGGCTTACGACCACTTGATTCTGTACACTATGGTTTTTAACATGCTCCAAAAAGGACTTTTGGTATTTGTATACCTTATTACATGTATTACACTGATAACCTGATGAACTCATTTTTAATTATTTTATTATTATTTCACTTTAACACAATTGCTGATGATACTTCTTGTAAATACAATAACGTACTGATGTGTTGGTTAGAAATGTTGGCGTATTTATACTAAAATTAGAAGCAGTATCCTTGCAGCATTCAAAAATTTTACTTTTTGTTTCTCTGCTGCTGACTGTACTTAGTTTGCTGCTTTAAAATAATCGTAGACAAAGAAAATGATTACCTTGCAAAATATATATGTATTCTACAAAATATTCCACACACAAGTACCAACGATCGCACATTCATACATGCACACATACATGCACACATACATATACATACATACACATACATACATACACATACATACATCCATACATATACACACATACATACATACATACACATACATACATACATACATACATACATACATACATACATACATACATACACATACATACATACATACATATTTCTTAAACAAATACACAAAATATTAAATTACCCGCGACTATCAAGCTGGACCCCCCACACACAAGTATGGGTGTCCACATACATGTGAACACAAGTATGGGTGTCCACATACATGTGAACACAAGTATGGGTGTTCACATACATGTGAACACATAAATAAATATTTTCTCTGATATTTCTGATATAGTATTACGATAACAAATTTCTATAGTCTGGCAACACTGGCAATTTTCCCTTTGGTATTAGAAAATAATAATCATGTTTTGCCGTCGGCATTTGGAAAAAATAACAATCATGTTTTGCCGTCGGCATTTGAAAAAAATATTCATGCATTGCCGTAGGCATTAGGAAAAATAAACATATATTGCCGTAGGCATTAGGAAAATCATGTATTGCCGTAGGCATTAGGAAAAATAAACATATATTGCCGTAGGCATTAGGAAAAATTAATTTTCACAATTTCCCCATTGGTATTAAGAAAAATCATATTCATGATTTTTCCGTTGGTACTAGGAAAAATCATCTCATGATTTTCCCGTCGGCATATATACTTATGAAATATTAATCTTATGAAACCCCTTAATCCACCCCACAAAAAAAAAAAAAAAAAAAAAATGAGTTAGGCCCTTTCTATATTAAGGTAACCTCAAAAAAAATCACCCGTTCCCACAAGGGTTAATGTAAACAAAAAAAAAAAAACTCCTAATGTAAACAAAAAATTCCTTATGTAAACAAAAAAACATCAAAGCGTGCCGCCGAAAACTCAAGGGTATCAAATTTCACAAATTTCCAAGAATTTTAAAATTTGGGTAATTAAAATTTTAAAATTTCAAAAGCTTAATTGTCGCAGGAATGGCAGTTCCCTACTACTTAGGTATATCGCATGGCTCCACGGGTATCTGATGGTAAGCCCTTTGTAAGTCGATAGAGGAAAAAATGTTCTTTCCGTGCATAATACTCGTTATGTCACGTAAAAATGGTATTGGATACCTGTCGGGTAAAGTGATGCTGTTAAGGGCACGATAATCGCCGCATGGGCGCCAGTCCCCGTTTGGCTTTTTTACCAAATGTAGTGGGCTGGCCCAATTACTTTTTGACGGTCTACATATACCCTTTTCCATCAAGTACTCAAACTCTTTTTTTGCAGCTTGGAGCTTATCCCCCGCGAGTCGACGTGCGCTAGTGTATGTGGGAGGACCGTTTGTGGTAATGTGATGCGTGACCGTAGAGTCCACTGGGCGCTTGTTGGCATTAATCGTACCTAACTCTCTATACTCGTATAACAGCTGGGCGAACTTATCTTTTTTGTCGTATGCTAAAATCTGAACATAGGCAGTACGTGCGGGACGTGCCCTTGCCTCAAGCAGCGTAGTACGATCGATAAGCTTACCTCTCTTGATCTCAACCAAAAGATCGTAATGCTTCAAAAAATCTGAGCCTATAATAGCACAGTTGACATTCGCTACCAAAAAAGTCCATGTAAAATTGCGACGTAGACCCAAAGAAATGCTTAACGTTTTCTCACCGAAGGTTTTGATGGGGGACCCGTTAGCAGCAAACAATTTTCTAAAAATCCCTACACGCAAACCCTCAACACTATCAGCTGGTAACACCGAAACGTCGGCACCAGTGTCGATTAAAAAATTCTGT
The DNA here is from genome assembly GCA_944452675.1 of Tachina lurida. NCBI lineage: Eukaryota > Metazoa > Arthropoda > Insecta > Diptera > Tachinidae > Tachina > Tachina lurida. The sequence goes on from OX101754.1 coordinate 78,665,311, forward strand.
TTCGATATGCTGTCATTAATTATAAGACGGGCTATTTGGCATTCATCTCGAGATCCGCCCGCCAGATCGGAAGATGAATTTAGTTTTTTGACAAATTTTGTTGATATGAACATGGCTGACGACATTTTGTGGCTTTTTCGCCAAATGTCCGATGGTACCAGCAATGGTCGCTCACTTGCTTTGCTGGAGTGGCATCTGTTTTTTGTCGTCGTGTAGAACTTGATCGTGACCGACGTACATTTTTACTGTTCTTGTTACAAAGGCTATTTATCTGTTGCTCTATGCGATCGAGTCGTCTATCAAATTCGCTTTTAGAAGTTTGTGGCATTGTAGATACCACAGATAAATGCTGAAACTCTCCCACCTCCATAATTTTGTCTGCCAACTTCGCTAACTCGGTCAGATTAGCATCTGACGCTTGTAAGATTGCTCTGACTTGCGCTGGCAAACGCTGCAACCATAGCGTTTTCAAAAAATCAGTTGTTACCTTGTCCTTTGACAATGTGCTTAACTCATTTAAGAGTTGTGTCGGTCGCTTGTCTCCCAAATCAATTTCCGATAGTAATTTTTGCGTCTTTTTTTGTTCGCTCTCACAATAGCGTTCTATTATGTATTAAACTTCGATGTGTCACCACTTATGCCGGCAACAGCAAATTGTGCTTCTACCTGCGCCAGCCAAATTTCAGCGTGATCGGGCCAAAAGGGTGGAACCTTTACAGCTACACGATTAACGGTTGTTGGCTCGGTACTTGATGTGCTCGGCGTCGGGCCTTGCTGCGTGCTGCCACCAATATTGTCTTGCATCCTGAAATATTCTTTAACCAATCGACGGGGTCACCACTTTGTGGGGTTGTTCGTATTAATAGTCAATTATGTAATTACAAAATTCAATTTATTTATTTTTAAAATTACAGAATACTTATATTTTACACAAAAAGTTTTATTGAAAAGAAAAGGAAAAAACGAGTCTATTTGAAACGAGAGCTGGACGGGTAATAATCAAACTTAAGCTGTTTGCATTTCAGCGTAGTACAAAAAGGTACTTTTTTAGCATTAGTGCTGTCACTCACCACAGGCTAATAAATCAGTCAATGATTATTTGTATTTTATTTTTAAATCTTATTTAAACACAAAAATTTGTTTCTGACTGCACAATTAAATCAAACTTAAACAGCCAACACTGTAGATTTAAATGTTGTTTAAATTTTACAAACAAACCATATGTTTTGTGCATGTGTGTGTTTTTTGAAGGCACGTACATGAACATCATGTGGTCGTATTAAAATGAGTTTCGTTTAATTTTCGCAAATGTACAACAAATGTAACACATATTTTCATGTCATGAAATATATAAATAGAAAATTGCATTCTGATGCTCTTTTTGTATCATAAAATGTGTTTTTTGCTATTTCACTTTTCTGCAAATTGATAAATCAACTTTCTTATTTATATTGAACAGCTATTTTTTGGAAAGCTTTCCATAATATTTGGAAATATTTTAGTGCTACCGTACTTTCAACTTAATTTGATAATAACTTTAATTAACCACTGAAAAAATGAAAGTGTATTTAAACACATTTTAAAATTTTATGAAAATTAACTCAAACTATATTTAAACATTCACTGATTTATTAGCTATTACCCCCAGTTTTTGACTGGCTAATCAAACTGTAATTATTTTTAAGTTCTAATTAAATACGAAATTGTGTTTTTGAGTGCATAATTAAATAATAATTAAATACCCAACCTTGTCTAATTAAATACTACTTAAGTTTTATGAATGTAACATATGTTTTTATGCGTGTATGTGTTTATTGAAAACATACACATGACATCATGTGGTCGGGTTGAAAACATCATGTGGTCGGGTTAAAAAGAATTTCGTTTAAATTTCATAAATATATAACATATTTTTTTTTTTTATAATACATGACATTTATTTATTGTATCTTCCTATATGAACTAACAATAAGTATTCAAATCTTAAATCTAAAATATAATTATTAGGCCCGACCACTGTCGGACATAAATTTAGAGATAGTTATAAATAATACAGGCCTTATTCATAAAAAATATTTCAGGCTTATTAACCCCTTATTTGACATATTTCTATGGGAAATTTGTCAAATAAACCTGTAATAAACCTAAAATATTTTTTATGAATTAGACCGTACATATTTAAGTAGTGATAAACAAAAGGAAGAAAAAATAAATAAAAAATAAAAATTATTTTCAGTTAGTCCCATCTGGAGTGTTGAGTATAAGAGCCCTTGTATCCCTCTTTTTTAGGCGGATGTGTCCAGTAAAGTTCAAAATATTACGAGCAAGCGGATTAGGATGTGACTCGAGTTTTGTTAAATATTTGCCAGCGTTTTTTGCAATTTCTTCAGTCACTAGTGGCATATTTAAGTCACGATGTATATTTGAGTTTTTTATATACCATGGAGCCGATGTTATTAATCGCAAAATTTTATTTTGCCTTCGTTGGATTCTCTCGACATTGGAAGCTGAAGCAGTGCCCCATAGTTGAATTCCGTAGCACCATATCGGTTTCAAAAGTGACTTGTATATCAAAAGTTTGCAATCTAGACTGAGGGTTGAATTTCTACCAATCAGCCAATGTACCTGAGTTAATTTTAATTTCATTTGGGTTAACTTAGAGTCAATGTGGTGTTTCAAAGTAAGCCGTCGATCAAGGTGTATACCAAGATATTTCACATGAGTATGTTGAGGGACAACTTGATTGTTAATCCGAATGGGTAAACACGTATCTCTTCGTAATGTATATGTTAGTTGAACACACTTGTTCGTTTACCTTAATTCTCCATAAGTTTAACCATAGTTCCAGCTGGGTAATGTGTTCTTGAAGATATCGGGATGCCTCGTAAGGATTTTCATGCATACTAAGGCAGGCTGTATCATCAGCAAATGTGGAAGTGTGGATATTGCTGCTCAGAGGCATATCACAAGTATAAATCAAATACAAAACTGGCCCCAGTATACTCCCCTGTGGCACACCGGATGAGATAGTTTCAGGCATGCTCATAAAGTCTCCTTCCACAACAGTGAACTTACGGGCAGTAATGTAACTTTTCAAAAGACTTACAACGTTTATTGGCAGGTATGTTTTTAATTTTAAAATTAGGCCTTCATGCCACACTTTATCAAATGCCTGAGAAACGTCGATAAACAGCGCAGAACAATACTTCTTTTCTTCAAATGTTCTTCTTATAAATTGGACCAATCTATGAGTTTGTTCAATGGTGCTATGCTGACTTCTAAAACCAAATTGATGGTCCGGTATGCACCCACTATTAACTAGAATTGGGGACAATTTTCTCATGAGCAGTTTTTCGAAAAGCTTTGACATTGTTGATAGCAGACTTATTGGCCTATATGACTCAGCCTTGGTAAGATCTTTGCCTGGCTTTGGAATCATTTTAACTTTGGCAAGCTTCCAGCTATTTGGATAATACTGCAGTCGTAAAATGGCGTTAAAAATAAATAACAGTATTCTAATTGCAATACGAGGCAACTTTATTAGCATCTGGTTACTAATTCCATCAAAACCCGGAGCTTTCTTTGGGTTGAGTTCAGAAATTAGTTTTTGCACATCACGCGTCTTAAACTTTATTTGTTGAGGGGGTAGAGCGACTACATTTGGCAAATCAAATACACCAGTACATGTGTTTGGGGTAAATACGTATTTTAAATGGGCAGCAAATATGTTACCTTTTTCAGTATCGCTTCTTGCCCAACCTCCGGTAGATGTGCGCAGAGGTGGTTTAAACTCAACGGGTGTTTTAAGCTTTCTAGCAGCACGCCATAAAGAGTAATCAGATGCTGGTGTGACATCAAGATTTTCCAGATAGTTTTTAAGAGATGCAGTTTTTTCATGTGCAAGCAGCTCTTGGAGTCGTTTAGTGCACTCTTTAAATCTAATTTTATTCTGGGGTGATCTGTGCTGTTGCCATTCCCTTCTAGCTCTTCTTTTTTCACATACGAGACGTTCAATATCTGTAGAATATAGTCTAGTAAACCCAGTCTGCGGATAGGAGGTAGTGGCATGTTTAGCAGCCTGCTTAATATTTTCGTTAAGATTGGCAATGTTAGATTAAACATCATCAGGTGTTCTTAGTGTAATGTTTTCCGTGCAATGACTACTAAGATATTTTTTGAATCGCAGCCAATTTACACGATTTATCAAATTGGCATATGGGTGAGGTAAATCACTTCTCAATGGGCTACAAATTGTAACGATCGTGGGAGAGTGATCGGACGAGAGATCTAGAGAAGCTTCAATTTGAATTAAATCCCTAGAGATATTTTTCATAACGCCAAAGTCTATTACATCCGGAATTGTATGTATGTCAGTAGGCCAATAAGTGGGCTCCCCACTTGAAATGACATCCAAGCCCATTTTGGAAATTGTATTGAACAACGCTCGACCTCTGGGTGTAATAAGACGCGAACCCCAGAACGTGTGTTTAGCATTATAGTCGCCAGCTGCTACGAAACAAGGACCCAGAGATTTGTAAAAATCCTCGTATTGATGATCAGTAATTGCGAATCTAGGAGGAGAGTAAATTGATTATATGACAAAATTATTGGAAAAATTTGCAATACAAATATTCGTTGCTTGTAAATGTTCTTCACAAATTTTATCAATAATATAATGCTTGAGTCTTGACTTTATTAAAATTGCTGATCCACCGCATGCTCTTCCTCTCGGGTCCTTTGAATCATATAAGGTGTAGCCATAAATTTTAAAAAGGCTTCTCGAAGTCAAATGAGTCTCAGAGACCAACATTATATCAATATTTTTTTCCGTGAGGAAGTGCTCAAGTTCATTTTTATGTATATAACATATACAATACAAAGTTTCATATTATGGAATAAAGTAATAGAAAAATGTATTATGATGTTCGTTAGATTTCATAAAATGAAATTTTATGGAATTTTAATTTTCTACATGTATATAACCTAACTTTTTTGTTTATGCTAAACAGCTGTTCTTTGGAAATTTTGCAGGGTTGCCGTGCTTTCAACGTAATTTAATAAGAACTTTAATTAACCACTGAAAAAATGAAATCGTATTTAATTACAACTTAATTTTAAATAAAAATTAGCTAATTACGTACTTAATTATTAAGTTAAAAACTGCGGGTTAATATATATAAAAATCAAAAACACGTTTATTTGTTAGGGGTGAACTGTTCAATGCCCCAACAGATTTTCGCCTTCCACCCCACAAAATATTTGTAAAAGATCGGCGCGTGTTTTTATATATATTCTACTCCGGTAAATGCTACGCCCCTTTCAGAAATAGTGATTCGTCCGACAGATGGCGCAATTTTTAGTTTTTTGGGCTTTTGCACCGTAACTCAAGAACTACTAAACCGATTTTGACCAAACTTCATATACATGCTCTTTACGGCGTGAGTAGTGTTTCTGTGTAGTTTGAAGTTCGTCCGACAGATGGCCCAATATTTAGTTTTTTTGGTGTTTTTGCACCGTAACTCAAGAACTACTGCACCGATTTCGATCAAACTTTATATACATGCTCTATGGGGCGTGAAGAGCGTTTCTGTGTAGTTTGAAGTTAATCCGGCAGATGGCGCAATATTTAGTTTATTCGTGGGCAAAATCCAATTTTCATATTGTACCACCAATGCCATATACAACACTAATGTTTGCTTAGGGCCAGCAACGCGGACCGGAGTCAGCTAGTTGTAAATAAAAATTATCTTTTGAGGCAAAGTTTCGAAAAATACACATGAATTGATTGCCCCACAGCTCATCGGCTTCTGAAAGGATATTTTCGTAGCTAAGTTTAATCAAAACTAAATGTAGGAAGCTGAATTTTAGTACCAACTCGATATTGCATATTTATATTTTAATACTTTATCTATATATTCATGTGTTTGGGTAACGAATGCAATAAAATTACATTTTATTTTTATTACAAAGAACTTATTTCTTTTGTTATAGTGTATTATTTGATAGATAATTGTAACACATATCGACCATTACTTTTTATTTAATCGTAAGCGACAAAAACCTTAGTTTTCAGGAGAAGATTATTTTTATAATATTCAAATTTGTTTTACATACGTAAATTTTCGCTTAAGATGAAATTTTACAGCCCGTATCTTAAAAGTTATCAAATTTTTGGCATTTTGATAGTTCTAAACTATTGATGGGCCTATACAATTTTAATTTAAATAAAAAAGTCTATTTTCGATTACATGTCACTTACGATAAATATCGCAAATAAGGTACAATACAATTATTTTTTTTTTTGGGGTTTGGTATAATTTGGCTAGCTACTGAGATCAAAGTGCCAGGTTCTACAACAAATAGAAGCTCAAACCTCTTATCTTATGCACAGACTTTCAAAATTTTTATATATTATGAAGAAATGCGCAAGGCCTTATCTCAGAATTAAATTTAAAATTAGCGAATACATTCTCGTATGTATTACAAGAAATTGTATCAACACTTCAACAAATTCTACTAAATATCTAAAACTGTGCGATTTAATGAATTTAGCAAACTGGAAAACTGCATAAAACCGTCTTTGCTCGTTAGATGCTGGGGCAATTTATGTATTGCCTATTAGATATTGAATTGCATAATCACTCTTTTGTTGGGCGTATGCCTAGATGTTATGGCTCTAAACCGTAAACTATTTTTTTTTTTTTTTAATGCATGAATTTTTATTTATTGTATCTTCATATATGAACTAACAATAAGTATTCAAATCTTAAATCTAAAAAATATAATTAGGCCCGACCAATGTCGGACATAAGCTTAGTAGTAGTTATATATAATACATATGTAAGTAGTGATAATCAAAAGGAAAAAAAATAAAAGTATTTTCAAGAAGTCCCATCTGGAGTGCTGTGAATAAGAGCCATTGTGTCCCTCTTTTTTAGGCGGATGTGTCCAGTAAAGTTCAAAATATTACGGGCAAGCGGATTAGGATGTGACTCGAGCTTTGTTAAATATTTGCCAGCGTATTTTGCAATTTCTTCAGTCACTAGTGGCATATTCAAATCACGATGTATATTTGAATTTTTGATGTACCATGGAGCCGATGTTATCATGCGTAAAATTTTATTTTGCCTGCGTTGAATTTTCTCTACATTTGAAGCTGAAGCAGTGCCCCATAGTTGAATTCCGTAGCACCATATTGGCTTTAAAAGCGACTTGTATATTAAAAGTTTACAGTCTAGGCTAAGTGTTGAATTTCGACCAATCAGCCAATGTACCTGAGTTAGTTTAAGTTTCATTTGAGTTAACTTAGAATCAATGTGGTGTTTCCATGTAAGTCGTCGATCAAGGTGTATACCAAGATATTTCACATGTGAATGTTGAGAAACAACTTGATTGTTAATCCGAATGGGGGAACAAGTATCTCTTCGTAAAGTAAATGTTACTTGAACACACTTTTGTTCATTTACCTTGATTCTCCATAAGTTTAACCAAAGCTCCATCTGGCTAATGTGTTCCTGGAGTTTGCGGGATGCCTCATCAGGGTTTTCATGCATACTAAGGCAGGCTGTATCGTCGGCAAATGTGGAAGTATGGATACTACTGCTCACAGGCATATCACAAGTATAAATTAAATATAAAACTGGTCCCAGTATACTCCCCTGTGGCACACCAGATGAAATTGTTTCAGGCCTACTTGTAAAGTCTCCTTCCGCAACAGTGAACTTACGGGAAATAATGTAACTTTCCAAAAGATTTAAAATGTTTATTGGTAAGTAAGTCTTCAATTTTAAAATAAGGCCTTCATGCCACACTTTATCAAATGCCTGGGAAACGTCAATAAACAGCGCAGAACAATACTTTTTTCCCTCAAAAGTTCTTCTTATAAATTGAACTAATCTGTGAGTTTGTTCAATGGTGCTATGCTGACTTCTAAAACCAAATTGATGGTCTGGTATGCACCCACTACTAATTAGAATTGGGGACAATTTTGTTTTGAGCAATTTTTCGAAAAGCTTTGACATTGTAGATAGTAGACTTATTGGCCTATATGACTCAGCCTTTGTTATATCTTTGCCCGGCTTTGGAATCATTTTAACCTTGGCAAGTTTCCAGTTGTGTGGATAATACTCCAGTCGTAAGATAGCATTAAATATGAATAACAGGTTTCTCATTGCAATACGAGGCAAGTTCATCAGCATCTGATTACTAATTCCATCAATACCCGGAGCTTTCTTCGGGTTGAGTTCGGCAATTAATTTTTGTAAATCACGCGTCTTAAACTTTATGTGTTGAGGGGGTAGAGCGACTATATTCGGCAAATCAGCAACACCAGTATATATATTTGGCGTAAAAACGGATTTTAAGTGCTCAGCAAATATTTTACCTTTTTCAGTATCGCTTCTTGCCCAACCTCCGGTAGATGTGCGTAGAGGTGGCTTATACTCAACGGGTGTTTTAAGCTTTCTGGCAGCGCGCCACAAGGAGTAATTAGACGCCGGTGTAACATCAAGACCCTCCAGATAATTTTTAAGAGATGCAATTTTTTCAGATGCAAGCAACTCTTGGAGTCGTTTAGTGCACTCTTTAAATCTGATTATATTTTGTGGTGATCTGTGCTGTTGCCATTCCCTTCTAGCCCTTCTTTTTTCACGTACGAGACGTTCAATGTCTGTAGAATAAATTTTATTAAACCCAATCTGCGGATGGGAGATAGTGGCATGTTCAGCAGCCTGTTTAATATTCTCGCTGAGATTGGCAATGTTCGATTCAATATCATCGGGTGTTCTAAGCGTAATGTTTTCCGTACAATGACTGCTGAGATATTTTTTGAACCCCAGCCAATTTACACGATTGATCATCTTCACATATGGGTCAGGTAAGTTACTTCTTAATGGGCTACAAATTGTGATGATCGTCGGGGAGTGATCGGACGAGAGATCAAGAGAAGCTTGAACTTGAATTAAATCCCTAGAGATATTTTTTATGACGCCAAAATCTATAACGTCCGGAATTTTTTGTATGTCAGTAGGCCAATAAGTGGGCTCCCCACTCGAAATGACATCCAAGCCCATTTTTGAAATAGTGTTGAACAATGCTCGACCTCTGGGTGTAACAAGGCGCGAACCCCAGAACGTATGTTTCGCATTGTAGTCTCCAGCTGCTACAAAACAAGGTCCAAGAGATTTGTAGAAATCCTCATATTGATTCTCAGTGATTGAAAATCTGGGAGGGGAGTAAATTGATGATATAACGAAATTTGAACAAAAACTTTCAATGCCAATATTTGTTGCTTGTAGGTATTCTTCACAAATGTTATCAAGAACATAGTGCTTGAGTCTTGACTTTATTAGAATTGCTGATCCACCGCAAGCCCTTCCTCTAGGGTCCTTTGTATCATATATAGTGTAGCCATAAATTTTAAAAAGACTTCTCGAAGTCAAATGAGTCTCAGATACTAACATTATATCAATATTTTTTTCCGTGAGGAAGTGCTCAAGTTCATTTTTATGTTGGCGAATGCCGTTTGCGTTCCAGAAACATATTGTTAACGTGTTCATGGCTTATTAAGTATTGCTTGAAGCAGAGTATTCTGCATTCGCAACATTTCTTGCATCATGGTAGTCATATTTGTTGTAAAATTGTTTATAGTTTGCACAAGATTTTCAATAGTGGCTTCAAGGCGATTATAATTAAAGTTTGAGTGTGTATTTGTAGAATTATTTTGCGGTGAAACATTTTGTGTCGGAATAGAACTAGCCTTAGCAGCATCTGCATACGATACACGGGAAGTAACTGGTTGGCTCATTTGCTGAAAAGTGGCAGAGTAAACGTTTGCTGATTGAGCTGGAGCTAATTTAGGTTTTTGCACCATAGTCTTCTTTACCAAAGAGTACACACGACAACCTCTGTAGTTCTCGTTGTACCTTCATAGCGAACAGTCGAATAGCGGAATTTTACTTACTTACCAAACAAACAAAAATTACATATACAAAAAAAAAAATATTAGTAGTACATATTATTCGTAATAGGTACATACATACTGTCTTTAATAAATAAGCTTTCTGCTTTGCTAATATTTTTTACATTGTAAAAATAACAAAAACAAAAAAACCGCAAAAAAAACTTAAACAAGTGATATTGAGGAATACCTCAAAGTCAAACAAACAATCATAAATAACAAAAACAAAAAATACCGAAAATAAAAAAAAAACATAAACGAATAACCCTTGAGGAATTCTTTGTATGAATTCCTCAAATACAGAAAAACTTGAAGTGAGTTCTAACGGCAGAAATGCTTATTTTACTGTGAGTTCTGAAACTCTGAATGAAAAAAATATAAAAAATAAATCTGATGAAAATCTTTTGTTAACGGCAACGCCAATTTTTCGTCAGCGATCAACTTCGCTTTGTCCAATGCCAAATAGTAATGATGCATTAACATTACAGTTGCCCAGTACTTCTTCATTTAAGTCAGCAATATCATCCCCTTCAGGCTCGTGTTTATCACTTAACAAAGTTATCACTACAGATAACAGCGGCTCGAAACTCAAGGTACAAGTTGGAATGGACAGATACATTACAATTTTAAAGCGCGGGCGAAGCCCGAATTCTTCAAAAATCTCATCTGCTCCAAAAGTGTCTAGGGATAACAGCGCAGCCTCAACTAATCGCCAAAACCGCTTTAAAATTTTTCAAGATGACAACGACAAACCCGAGGTATCCTCGAACAAAACATCCAAGCCGCCACCAATCTATTTGAGACAAAAAAATTCAAATGCCCTTATTAAAAAATTAATTTCGGTCATTGGTGAGAATAAATTTCACATTGTTCCAATAAAACGTGGTAATATTGATGAAACGAAAATTCAAATTTATGAAGAAAAAGATTTTCGCACAATGGTTTCTGAACTTGAAAAAAGTAAAACAAATTTCTACACATATCAGCTCAAGAGTGCTAAAGGTATGCAGATTGTGTTGAAGGGCAACGATTCCTATGTTGCTCCCGAAGAAGTAAAAGATGCTCTCGTCCTCCAGGGCTTTAAAGTAAAAAATGTATCGAACATAATAAATAGGGAAAAGATCCCTCAACCTCTATTTCGCGTTGAACTTGAGCCAAATGATATAAAATTGAAAAAGAGTGAGACCCATCCAATATATAATTTAAGATATCTCTTATATCGAAAAATAACCGTTGAAGAACCACACAAGCGTTCAGGACCCGTACAGTGCCATAATTGTCAAGAATATGGCCATACTAAAACTTACTGCAAATTACCTACTGTTTGTGTCGTGTGCGGCGAGTTGCACGGCACTGCTAGTTGCAATAAACCGAAAGATCAAAGTAACAAAAAATGCAGTAATTGTGGAGAAAATCACCGTAAACTATGAACATGCATATTATAATCTATACACCAGATGATGTAATTAATATAACATACATATATCTTATATGAAGTCACCTTTCGAACGAAAAAACCAAATTGGATTTTCTTCCAACATTGTACGTGGACTCCTACACACACAGATACACAGACACACACCAACAACTTATAAACCCCTTTTTTCGGTCGGGGGTCAAAAAGTAAAAACTCTTTTTTACGAAAAATCATTGGCAAATTGTAAACTCTAACGTTGGCAAACCGTTTTGGTTTCTTTACTAAAAGTGCTTTCCCAGTGCTACAATTTTTGTACGGGTGGCAATTTCTGCCCGGGTACATATGTACATTCAGAGATATTTCAATATCAAATTCAACTTGAACGCAAAACTTAAAATGTGTTTAATAGTTAATTTCGTAATTCACACTAAAATCCATCCCAGATGTACATTTTAATATATATTTTTGTAAAAAATTTTGTTTTTTTTTTGTACTGTGTTATTGTCATAATATTATTTTTATTTTTAGGAACAACAGAATTTCATTGAATTCAGTCCTTGTACGGCCGATATTTCACTAGATGAAAGTCCAGAAATTGATTTTTTGCCTCAAAGTGATACACCAGTATCCTCCAAAAGAACCCCTTGCTCGAGAAAAAGGAAGGCAGACAGAGATGCAAAAATTAATATTGCATTGGATGCAATTATAAAAAAAACCACAGAAGATACTGAAAATGAAACAATGTTTTCCCACTTCAGTAAATCTGTAGGAATGCAATTGCAAAAAATGTCGCTGAATGTGGCAACGGAAACAATGGCAGAAATCCAAAACATTTTGTCTATCAAAATGAGAAAGATAGATGTTATTGAGTCAGCAATGCATATTGCAGATATATATTGATTTGTATGGTATATACATATGTATGTATGTATAGATAGTGATTTGAAAAGTCAAATGGTCATGCAGATATTTGTTCGCTTTTTTTAAATTTTTCTATTGTATAGAGCATCAAATATCATTTCTTAAAGAAATTTATGGTATATGATTTTAACAACGTCTACAGGACTATCATTACTTTTAAAATTAATAGCGATTTAAGAAATGTGATTTTCAGAACATGCCTGATACGAAACAATCGTTTTGCTTCTGTAAAATATCATAAATGTAGCTTACTCCTTTTTTAAATTTATGTGACGATATATATATATATAAACATACGATACATATAAACATACATATCGTCCTCACAAGGACCTAATAACCTATCTGCAAAAATTTCAAAATTTAGTTTTTTATGGATTATTATTCCCTATATCATATCGCATATTTGTGCAAAATTTTGAACATCTAATATTACAAAAGACCAAGTTTCATTTTAATCAAAATATGTAATTTTCGTTTCAATATTGCAAATAGTTCAAATTTTATAACGTTTTTCCCTCTCCTGTAAACGTTTGAAAACTGCAGATAGGTTATTAGGTCTTTGCTGCGCAATATTTTTGATTTTTCTTTTGAAACTGCATTCGTGTCCACACTGTGAAGTTTTTGTTTTGCAGCTTAATACATTTTCTCATATATTTCTCATGAGAATGAGGCGAGAACGACGTACTCAACAAGAACTTCGTGTAGTCCTAATTTGCACTAAGCAAATCTTATTGCTAAGCTGATTAGTTTGTAGGAGAGAGATACGAGGGGAACATAAGTTTCTTTTCCCCTCGTCTCTCTTTCCTAAAAAACTAATCATCTTAGCAATAAGACTTGCTGAGTGTAAATTAGGACTCAACAAACTCAAATGTTTTGCAGCAAATGTTTCACTGTATGGACAAGGACATAGTAGTTATTAAACCAACACTAGTCCTTATATTTTTATTAGAAAAACCAAAGTGGCCGCAGTACATAATTTTTATTACTATTTTTTTTTTGTTTATTTTGTGATGAAGACTTTTGCAACATTTTCACAAAAAAGGCTACTTTTAGTTGCATTTTTGAAAGAAAACCTCTTTATTTTTATTTTTTGGAACAGCTATACTCTAGGCCCTAGAGTCTAGTGGCACCTCCAAAAAAATTAAATTTTGCGAAATGATAAAATTTAATTATCACAAAAAAAGTTACGTATAAAAATCGCCGGAAACTCATATTTTAGAAGTTACGGCTGTATAAAGACTTTTTCAACATTTGCACAAAAAAGGCTACTTTTAGTTGCATTTTTGAAAGAAAACCTCTTTATTTTTATTTTTTGGAACAGCTATACTCTAGGCCCTAGAGTCTAGTGGCACCTCCAAAAAAATTAAATTTTGCGAAATGATAAAATTTAATTATCACAAAAAAAGTTACGTATAAAAATCGCCGGAAACTCATATTTTAGAAGTTACGGCTGTATAAAGTTTTACAGGTCTTATGGGATTTTCTGGGTAAATTTTTAATTAAGTGTAACAATTTGGGTATCAAATGAAAGCTTATCAAGAATACTAGATGATAAACAGATTTAAAGAAATATTAACAGCGAAATACCATGGTGGAGAAAATCCTTAAGCCCGGCCGAAATTCGCCTATGCAGAAAACCTTTAGTGTACATGTTAATGTACATAACATGCTGTATATAATATAATTTAAATTTTTATTGCTTTTATGAGATCTCAGCATTTTCTTTCACTATCTAAGACAATTTTTTATAAAAATTGTATACAGTAAGTTTTTTTACAAATCGTACAAGCAGTTGTATATTTTATTTTTTTGCTTACTGCTTACAGCTTGTATAAAATTGTCCTAGATAGTGAAATATAATGTCATTAAGGATACAAATTTGAACAAAATAATATTTTACTAAACATGTAATTAAAATATTATTTATTATTATTATTATTTACTTGATATTAAAATTATATAAAATATAACGCTAATATATACATTGATAGCACTGGCTGCTAAGGCCATCGGCTATAATTAAAATATAACAATGTAAATTACATGAAAAGTCAAAACTAATTGTAAAAAATAGTACAAATGTAGATATTTAAATACATAAATAATATATAAATAAAATAAACATTATTAAAATAAATCGTATATACAAAAACTCAATACATTTGATGTGATGTGTGTAAACTTTTTTCACGATAGCGGAAAAGGTATGTAACTGCGTGACACCTTTGCATGATACCACCAATTCAAATTCGATTTTGCTACACACCTAAAAACATTTCAAAGAGAAAAAATATAATGAATATCACAGGCTCAGTAGTAAGAAAAAAAATATAATAAAATCGATTTAAAAAATGATTTGATTTGTTAAATTTTCATTCAAACCTCAACCAGATGTTTTCAAAAATATCTCTTTTTAAATTTTAGTGGTGGTCCTGAAAAGAACCGATTGTGTTTTTATGGTGGTCCTAAAAAGGACCGATTGTTATTCTGGTGGTCCTGAAAAGGACCGATTGTTATTCTAGTGGTCCTGAAAAGGACCGATTGTTCATATAACTCTCTGAAGATTTAGTTAAGTACAACTGAGACCTCATTTGCGATTTGTTTCCTTATTTTAGGCCACTGAAAAGGAACATCACCATCCATCACCAGATACTTCTTCACATTGTCCCTCATACCACTTGCAAAACGAATTGTTTCGTGTTCTTGAAGTGCTGTTAATGGCGTTATAGTTCCAGGAAGTTCCAGACAGATTTCGTCTTCTATATTCAGTGGCTCTGATAAGTTTTTTGCTAAGAAGTTATGTAAAACACAAAAAGCTTGCACGATAGAGTCTGTCGTTGACAAGTTCACCTCTATTGGTCTATGAAAAATTCGGAACCTGGTAGTTAATCTTCCGAATGCCATCTCTACTGTCATCCTAGCCCTACTCAACCTGTAGTTGAATATTTCCTCCGGGGTTGTCAGTCTAGAGTTGCGGTTGTAAGCTTTCATTAAATGCTTGTCTAACCCAAAGATGTCGTCTCCGATAAAAAAGTATGACGTCCTAGCTACTTGTCCTGGCAACGCCTCGTCTGGCGGCAAATTCAACGTGTTCTGCTTCATTGCTTGGTATAGTGAACTGTTTTTAAAGATGAAAACATTCGAGGCTCTTCCATTTCCGCCCACATCTATGTAAAGAAATTTACTGCTAGAATCAACAACGGCTAACAGGACTGTACTAAAGAATCCCTTATAGTTGTAGAAGTCGGAGCCTGCATGCTGTGGGTTTTTTATGCGTGTGTGTTTCCCATCCATAGCACCTAAGGTATGAGGGAATTGCCAAAACTTCTCAAAGCCGTCCGATACAGCTTTCCACTCTTCTCGAATACAAGGCGTCTAAATATGCACACATGAACAATAATTGTTTATGATTAATTAATTAAAAACTTATCGCTCATTTACCTATACAACGTCATAACTCAAAAAACTAGTTTTACAGAAAATTAGTTTTTAGTTTTCAATTTACACATAACTTAATGAAGAAAGAAAATTTTATTTTTCTCTCAAGAGCTGAGTAAACAATGCGAATAATGATATGAGGATTAATTCAAAATTTTTAGATAAAAATCGCATTTTTTTAGTTATTACATTACTCAAGTAAATAAGCGTTATGTATTATATATTTTTTGGTTAAGTGAATTACCTTCAGATGCTCGGGCTTAAGGGATTCAACTATTGCATTTAAAACTTCAGGAATGAACCCAGTAATTGTACTTCGCGAAATTCTGGTCAAATATTCCAATGATCTATAGGAATCTCCAGTTGCTAAAAAGCGGAGAGTTACCGCCAGGCGCACACGGGAACTTATTGAATTCCTCATTACTGTGTTCTGCTTTTTAATTTTAAAATGAACCTAAAAATGCATATGCATAAACTCAAATTTAACAAAAATACACATAACTGGTGCTGCGGTATCCGCAAAAGGTCGTAATATACTTTCATTTATAAAATACACTATCAATCCTGCTGATGCGGATAAGCCCAAAAGTTAAACTTATGATACACTCTCCATTACTATTATTTTTTCATCAAAACTTACCAATCCAAGAAGTAGCTCAAATTCCTCAATATGCATGCGGCAAAAGTTTTTATAATTTTTGGTGTCCCACATAATATCCTTCAAGAGATGAGATTCCAAGCTGTGAATGTCTCTTCTCTGAAGAAAAGGATTTACCCAATATCTTCTTTCATAACATTCATCTTCTTCCACAATATCCACGATATCGATTAATTGCTTTAAATCAATTAAAAGTTTTAAGTTCGTATTCATTATGTTATTTAATGATTAAAAACACACAAAAAGCACAAAAACACTATTTCACTAAGCAAAAATATGTAAACGTCAGTTAAAAACGCGCACTTTTTATATGTGTAAAAAATAACCTCCTTCGATGAATATTTTAAATTTGTGTCCAAACATAAGTACGTTAATACCACCCTGAAAAGATTATTGAACATAGATATTTTTTTTGACGTCATTCTGCCAATGTTATTTCTTATGTTCAGAGATAAAAATTGCTCGTCTATTCGTACTGTTAAGTTTGAGTTTTATATGGTACTCCACCAGATTCTTCAAACAAAAAATGGTCTCCACCAGTCAGTATTCTTTACATTTGAGTTATATATGGTACTCCACCAGGTTCTTAAACAAAATGCTTTTAATCCAGTCTCCACCAGTTTTTTCCAATATTAAATAAGTTAGTCTCCAAGTATTAAAAAGTTTTATAAATCTCTTTTGTCAGATGTCAAATGAGCATTCTGAACCAAAATTTTAAAATTTGCTTAGGAATCTTCTGACAGATTGTTTTTGTAGCATAACAAACTACGTGTTGTTTTTTGTTTTGTAAAATTGTTGTAGGGAAGCAGTGTTGTCAGATTTATTTTCAGCCTCCTCGCCAAATGACTTGTCGAATATCGCCAAATATCGCCAATATAATAAAACATTAAATTTTAGCTACAAAAATATTTTTATTATGTAATTGCATTGCAAATATCGTTAAATTTTAAATTCAGTAGGTAACGTCTATCGTAAAACATAAAAAATATGTTGTTTAAAGCGGCGCACCCACTTGCAATATATCTGTGGCAAAAAGGAAAAAGTGCTTAAGTCGAGATAAGCAAATTTTGAGTTAATGGTACGTCCGTAATCTGCATATTTGAAAGTATCACTGGTCAAAATCTCAATTTATTAGTGTGATTTTTCATGAAGTTATAGCACTATGACTTCGACTTATTTTTATAGACTTCTAATCTCATCTGGAATAATATCTTAATTAAGGTTATAATATGGTATATTTCAACTCAAATGTCTTACTTATAGTGTGTAAAACGATGATTGGTTAAAAAAATAAAGGTTAACAGAAAATTTCCTAATTTATCTGTAAAAGAAATAAATTTCTGAAAATCGACTTGAAACCTTAAAAGTGCTCTCCTGTAAAATAGTAAAATATGACTTAAGCACTTTTTCCTTATTGCCACAGATATGTAATTGTGCAATTTTTCGTATTGTACAATAATATCGCCAATGTGTATGTCATATTCGAAGGTAACACAATATACACATTGGCAAATATCAAAAGACTTCTGATTTTTATTGTACAATCAAGGGAATTGTGTAATGTGGTGGCAACATTTTTCAATGTTGTTTACTTTTTCAATGTCAGGAATATTGGGCAATATTTTCTTTGCAATAATATTGCAAAGTATTTAAATTAACATATAAAAAGTAGTGGCGTATAAAAGACTAAAAATTACTTATTGCAAAAATCAATCTTAATAGGATAAATTGAACTTGAACACCAAGATCAAAATTATTATTTAAATCTTGTGATAAAACGGAATTAACGTTCACTTAAATGTGTGTTAAAGTACACATATCATATCCTTGAAGTAGTAAGTGCCATCAGCATCGTCATAATAATACAATTTAGGCGAGAACTCTTTCAGCCTTTACCTGCTTCATTATCAAAATGTTGGTTCCAATTTATAAAAGGAAGTTTTCTTAACTGTGTTGTATAAACATCAAATGAGATTTTTTGTTCAATAATTTTTTTTAACTTCTTGAGTTTCAGATAAAGACTCACAACATTTAGAATTTTTTGCACGAAATATTTTATGTTGGAGAAAAAATTGCTTTATATAAGTGTGGAGACCGGTATCGGCTAACACTTCACAAATATAAATAATTTATAAAATAATATATATTCTAGTTAGCTTTAGTTCTCCTGTCAACACGTTGGTGTGAGAAAGTTGAAAAATAATAAAAGATATTTGATTTTACAAATAATAATAGAATTTGGTTTGCGATACAAATAATTACGAAAAGGTGAGTCATTACATTGGCGACGAGGATGGGATCGAATTGAATAGAAATAGGAGATACATATAAGGAATATTTTCCTGCTGTGGATTGAAAAAAAATGTTTTCAAATTCGCGTGCATTTACATAGCACATACATGTATGTTCATATGTACATACAAGTGTGTGGATGTGTATGAGAATACATACATACATACGTGCAGAATAAAATTTTTTTTTTTTATGTTGGAAATTAATTTTTTTTTTTTTTATTTAGATTGGAGTTAAAGGAAAAGCAGATTAAATTGTGACATTTGGATATTTGTACATACAAATAAAGAAGTAATTGTCGATTATAAAGACGGCGGACGCATTAAATTGTGCTAAGAGAGACGCATTAAATTGTGCTAAGAGAGAAAGACGCATTAAATTGTGTACTGGTTGTCCATTAAATTGGGATATAGGATCAAGGTGAATACATTCAATTGTGAATTATTATGTCGGAAATAAGACCATTTCTTTGTGAAACCATTGATAAAGCTCTACTACGAAGTGAGTGGGAAAAATGGTTGAGGTCATTTTCTTTATATCTTCAATCTGAAGATATAACAGATGTCGCGAAAAAGAAAAATAAATTACTCCATTTAGGCGGCCCACAACTGCAAGATGTTGTGTTTAATATTCCAGGAGCTTTAGAAGAATATGACGGGAAGCGCAAAAATGATGTGTTTGAAATACTGGTCGCCAAGTTAAATGAGTATTTTTCTCCAAAACGCAATTCCACTTTTGAAAGACAGTTGTTTCGGAATCTTACTCCGGTGGAGGGGGAAGACTTTAATAAGTTTTTGTTGCGTCTTCGACATCAAGGGTCAAAATGCGATTTTGGCTCTACTTCAAGTGAAATAAGAGAAATTTCTTTAAAAGATAAGATTATTGATTCATGGGCACCAATTGATTTAAAGAAAAAGTTATTTGAGAAAGAGCTAAGCTTAGATGACATTATTGCCGCTTGTCAAATTCACGAGCAGATCTACAAGCAATCAAAAAGTATGGTTCCAAATGTCGAATGCGAAATGGTAAATAGAGTGTCTATGAAGTCTGGATGGGGAAAGCAAGCAAGCGATGAGTGCGGAAGGTGTGGTAAGAAGGGTCATTTTAGCGATGATAAAAACTGTTTAGCCAGGAACTCTAAATGTAATAAATGTGGCTTGATAGGGCATTTTGCTCGTAAATGCAAAACCAAAAATTATAAGCGGAAATCAACTGGCTTTACACATAGTGATGCTAAACAACGGCGTATACAAACATCAAGGGTTAGTTGTATTGAAGAAAAAGATTGTCAGGAAGAGAGGAAAAACCTCAATTTCGATTGTCTCAAAGTTGATAGTGGCGAAGCAGTGGATGATTTTATACAATGTTGTGTGGGTGGACAAAATATTTCGATGATCATAGACTCGGGATCGCGATTTAATTTACTTTGCCAAAGAGATTGGGAAGTGTTAAAAACTACAGGTGTAGTTTTTTTAAATATTCGTACTCATTCTATAAATCAATTTAAGGCATATGCCGCAAATCAACTTTTAAAAATACTGGCTGTATTTGAAGCACCAATATCTGTTGGAACTAGTTCAGAAATTATTGCTACATTTTATGTTATCGGAAATGCTAACCAGTCATTGTTGGGTCGTGATACTGCGATTCAACTAAAAGTATTAAAGCTGGGGTTTGCTTTAGATAATATTAATACCATTCAAAATGTAAAACCGTTTCCGAAGTTTAAAGATATCGTAATCAAATTAGCTGTAGACTCAACTGTGAGACCGGTGCAGCAACCTCTGCGGCGGATACCAGTTGCTCTAGAAGAAAAAGTCGTGAAGAAAATAGATGAAGCGTTAGCACTAAACATTATAGAATCTGTTTCAGGGCCGAGCTCTTGGATATCGCCTATAGTTGTAGTTTTTAAAGAAAAGGGTGAAGTTCGTCTTTGCGTTGACATGCGGCGAGCTAACCAAGCCGTGCTTCGAGAAAATTACCCGTTACCAACGTTTGAAACATTCATGACAAAACTAAAAGGAGCCAAGCTATTTTCTAGATTGGATTTAAAATGGGCATACCATCAGTTAGAGTTGCATGAATCCAGCCGAGATATCACCACGTTTATAACTCATAGAGGGCTATGAATGATTTGGCAATAGTTATTTCAATCCAAGCACATAAACTTGTATTGACACTATTTTTGTTTGCCGGGTTGTCCTTCAAGCACTTGAACTTGAAAAACGTAGTAAAGATCAATCAGTAAAACACTTTAAATGCCTTAAGAAGATTGATAAATTCTTTATTTTAATTCTTGCTTTTATACTAAATTAATTAATAATAACAAGAATAAATTGCTTACCTTAACTTAATAATAAAATGCTTAAATTAATTTTATAATAACAAAATATACAATGCTTAATCAGCTATTGGTCAATGAGTAAATTTCTTGTTGACTTAATTTTAATTATTGTGTTTGAATTGGCTGTATTGGCATATTTGTATTTAAGTGAATAATGGCAAGTTCAATGACATAGGTTTAATGTGAAATTAAATGACCTACTTTTCATGTTACAATAAATTGCCTTTTGGCATATTTAATAATAATTGAAATATATATTAACAAATGACTTACAGTGACAAACAAAATTTATTGTTAAAATAAAAACTATATTTTATAAAGTAATATGTTGAGCTAGGTGTCAACATTCTCCCCCGCATTGACCAATGGTTGATGGTTCTACAAGGTTGGCTTTAGATATCTTCAACATCGATGTTGATGGCTCGTGGTGGTGGAACTGGCTGAGGGGTGGTTTGGTTGCATTTGGAATTGCTGTTCTTTTGCTGTTTAAAATATGTGTTGATGATTAAAATGGCGAATAGTATGGAGATTACAAGCGCAGAATAGCTGACTGCGTGATGGTGAAGACTATTGGAATTGATGAGTGCTGGTATATGATCAATGGTTGAGTCGTCAAGTTGCCTTTTCAGTGCGCTTAGTTGTTTTTGATGGATTTCAATCTGGTTATTGGTGGTATTGAATATTTTACTTATTTCTTGCGGTGTGCTAATATGATCTATGGGCCGCAATTGAGCATATGATGTGTGTAGAGTATTCGATAAGCCAAAGAGACCTTGGATTGTGATAAACGTGCCTTTGAGTGTGCAGCTCGCTTCAATCTCTATTATTCCTGTGCCGTTTATTGTATATTGGGTATGTTCGGAACCGCAAACTGCTGATATCTCTAATTTTGTGGTGGTAGCGAAGATCCATTTATTTGGAAACCTTAGTTGTGTCCATGTGGAATTGTCTGCCAGTCGAATGAGCTTGCATTTCGTTGTTTGTCGGCTGTTGAAAATATTGATTTCGCAGGAATCACTCCCCTCATTCTTCCTAAGTTTGAACTGTTTGTTATTGCACATAAATACCTCATCCTTAGGCGTAATACAGTTTGATATCTCATGGGTTGTGAATGGAATGTATTCGTCTCTATGGGGGTTTATGGCAAGAAATGATTCCTCTGGGTGAATTGATATTAAAGTGTTGTCCCTTATGGTCGGTATCGGAATTATGTTAAAGAGTTCTAAAAATTGATGGTCGACTAAAGGTAACATTACTTCGAAAATGACTTCATTCTTTGTTACTGCTCCTTTGACCTTCATCAATTTGTATAGTTGAATTAAACTGTCGTCTTCAATTGGAAGTGTTCGGCGTGTTGGAAGGTGAGCCTTTATTACCCTTAATTCGTTTTTTAGTTGAGCTGGTGACAATAAAAGTGGACTAATTTTTCCATGGTGGGTATCGGTTAGTACATCAATGATCTCCCTTTCCACTCTTTGTAAGTTTATCGCTGTCAACGTCAACTGGTTGGCTAGAAGTGAGATTAATTGCATTTGATTGAATTGGTCAGCCTGCTTAGATATTGAATTCTCTTGCTCATTGACCTTGTCAATTATATCCGTTATCTGTTTTTGAGTACTTTGTTCGTCTTGCTTGATGATGTTGATGGTTGAGTCAATAATAGATGTTTGATTTTTAAGCAGTTGAAACAAGTAATCTGATTCTTCCTTAGCATTCTTGATGGTGTTTGACATTTCATTTGCATAGTCGGAATCAAGAACGCCAAACAAAGATCGTGCAACATTTCCAATAATGTTGAAGGCTCCCCTTTTTACTCTACTGCTGGAAAATAGCTCCTTCTCTTGAATCAATTCGGTTTTTATTTGATTGAAGTTGGTTGCCAAAATGTTGCAAATTAGTTGATGTTTAATGGGCGAACATAGCTGTTGTAGGGTCGTTATTCCTGACTGGAAGGCCTGCAACTCGGACGTAAATGGTGCTAAGTCATAGTATATCATTAGTCTCCATTCAGCTGTCACTAGTTTTACATTTCCAATTCCCTCAAAATATAGTCCTGGGTTATCATGAAAGTTGGTTATTTTGACATTGCTACTCATTGCTACTGGAATTAAAAATATTGTTGTTATTATAGTAAGTAGCATTGAAGTGGAGATACGCCTAGATTTTTTTGATGGTGGACTCTCTGTTTCATCAACTGATGGTGGACACTCAATTGTTATCGGGCGAGTGAGATTAGGTACTTCATTTGTTTCCTGCTGCAGTAGCGGCGCTAATCTATGAATAGGTCTTTTCTTTATTCCGGAGGCTGTTTTAATATCTGCCACTCTGACCTTGCCATCAGTTCCCTTATAAGTTTTCAGGATTCTACCCAGTGGCCATTCCATTACGGGCAGATTGTCCTCCTTTACTATGACTAGCTTTCCCTCTTCCACATTTTGAGATGACGTCTTCCATTTCTGTTTTTCTTGTAGATGGTGTAAATATTCCAATGACCATCTTTTCCAAAACTCGTGTTTAAGCTGCGACACAAGCTTCCATCTTTTTGCCAGTGAGCAAGTTGGATTAGGCATTTGAGAGTCGACTTGTGCCGTCAGTGGTTCCCCGATTAAGAAATGGCCAGGAGTTAAAGCTGTTAAATCGTTTGGGTTGCTTGATAAAGGAGTCAGAGGTCGTGAGTTCAGAATGGCCTCAATTTCAATGATGATTGTTTCTAACTCTTCGTGCGTTAGCGAAGCCGTTGATATACTGCGTAAAAGTAATTGTTTGGCTGACTTAACAGCTGCCTCCCATAACCCACCGAAATGGGGTGCCTTAGGAGGTATAAACTTGAACTCTATTCCGTCATTACTGCAAGATCGAGTTATTGCTTCTTGTGAAGGTTTGGAAAATATGGCGTTGTCTAGTTCTTCGAGCTGGTTCCGTGCCCCAACGAAGTTCGTGGCGTTATCTGAATAGATGGTTTGGCAACGTCCTCGTCGGGCTACGAACCTCTTGAGAGCTCCAATAAATGCTTCTGTAGTGAGGTCAGTAACCACTTCTAAATGTACTGCTCTTGTTGAGAAATATACAAAAACTGCGATGTAGACCTTGTGAGGTCTCTTACCTCTTACCTTGTAATGTACCCACAGTGGACCACAATAGTCGACGCCTGATACTATAAATAGTCGAGTCGGAGTCACTCTGGAGGCAGGTAGGTCTCCCATAATTTGTTGCATTAGCCTTGGTTTTGACCTGGTGCACCGAATACAGGTTTGAACTGTGTTTCTGGCAATTGATTTCCCCTTTATTATCCAAAATTGTTGCCTGGAGATGGATAATAGATTTTGCGGGCCGCAATGATGATTGTCGTTGTGTAACATTCTCATTATTAATTTTGAAATTGGATCGTTGTAGGGAAGAACCATTGGGTGTTTAGCCTCGTATGAGATATTTGCAGCCTTCAATCTTCCACCAACCCGTAGTATGTTATTTTCGTCAAGAAAGGGTGATAATCCACATATAGGACTTGTCTTATCGAGCTCCTTCCCCTGGTTTAATGTACTTATTTCATTTTTAAAATCTGAAACTTGCATAGCTCTGACTATAAGATGTTTAGCTGAAGTTAGTTCTAACGGGCTTAGTATATTGCTGGTCGGTCGTTCGTTCTTCGCTAATTTGGTGTTTTGGATGAAGCGCTGCATGTATGCTACTATTCTTTGAAGTGTCTTGAATGAATTTCGGTTGTTGATTTTATATATGATGTCTTCCAATGAGGTTGAAATTGCTGATAGAGCACTGACTGAATTCGGTTTGAATTCTTCAGTGGAGGATGGTTTCTGATTTTTGTTGAACTCCTTTGGCCATTGACACTCGTTGCCGTGTAAAAACATTGGCCCAAAAAACCAAAAACTACTTTGTGATAATTTTTCTGGACTTAAACCTCTTGAGATGAGGTCGGCCGGGTTTTGTTTAGAACTGACGTGTCGCCATTGAATGTTTATAGTTTGTTCTTGAATTTTGCTTACTCTATTTGCGACAAAGGTACGAAGAGACGATGATGTTGCATTGATCCAATGCAGTACTATTTCAGAATCTGACCATAGATATGTAGGCATGTTTTGAGCTCTTAATTCCCTTTTTACTCTTGTGGTAAGTTGAGCCCCCAGTAGTGCTGCGCATAGCTCTAGTCTTGGTAATGTTACCTTTTTTATAGGGGCAATGCGTGATTTGGCACATAAAAGTCTGACCACGAGTCGGCCATCTTGTAGTTTGGATCGTATGTATACTGTGGCACCATACGCCTTTTCAGAAGCATCTACAAAGGTGTGTATCTGTGTATCTTTGGAAATCTGCCCATCAAACATGTGCCCTTTGGTGCTTATATTGTTAAGGTATTTTAAATTTTGACGAAACATTACCCATTGGTTGGTAAGATCTGCTGGCAGCTGTTCGTCCCATGAAAGTTGTAATTGCCATAGTTGTTGTATGAATATTTTAGCAGAGACGACAACAGGTCCGGCAATTCCTAACGGATCGAATACTCGTGCTACATCTGATGTTACAGACCGTTTGGTTATTTTATCATTGTCTTGAATTTCAGCTCTGAGACAAAAAATATCCGCCTTGGGATTCCATGTTAACCCCAAAATTTTTTTTGATTGATTATCAAAATCTAGATTTAATTCTATATCTTCAGGAGAAATGCCAGATAGAAGCCTTGAATGATTTGCACACCACTTTTTTTAATTTGAAGCCAGCTCCTTGTAACAAGGTAGTCAACTGTCGTTGTTTTTCAATTGCTGTTGTAAGGCTGTCAGATCCACTCATAGCGTCATCCACATAAAAATCATCTCTTAATGTTGTTGCACCTAATGGATAATTTTTCATGTTTTTGTCTGCTAACTGCTGCAAACACTTTGTTGCCAGGTAAGGAGCTGCAGATGTTCCGTATGTCACAGTGTTAAGTTTGTAGGTTTTCACTGCTTCGTTTGGACTATTTCTCCAATATATTAGTTGCATGTTACGGTCTGCTGAGTGAACTAGAATTTGACGATACATTTTTTCAATATCTGTACAGAAAACAAATCGTGGCATTCGAAAACGTAGTAGCAATCCAAACAGATCTCCTTGTGTCGGAGGACCTACGCACAATATGTCATTGAGAGATATTCCTGTTGAAGATTTCGCTGATGCGTCAAACACCACTCGAAGCTTGGTGGTTGTATTTTCAGGTTTGATTACGCAGTGATGTGGAATATAGAAATGAGTGCCCACTACTTCTGAGTTATTTATGTGGGTCATGTGACCCAATTCTTCATATTGCTTCATAAAGTCAACGTATTGTTGCTTAAGGTCGATGTTCATCGATAAACGCCTTTCTAGAGCCATCAATCTTGAAAAGGCTAACCTTTTTGTCTCTCCTAGGGAGCTTGGGCTTTCTGAAAAGGGAAGCCGAACTACAAATCGGCCCTCAGAATTTCTTGTGGTTGTTTGGGTGAACTGTAGTTCACACCTTTTCTCTTCGACGGTGAGAGTATTGTCTGACTCGAATTCGTCTAGTTTCCAGAATCTTTGTACAAGTTCGTCTGTGGTTGCTTCGTTTTCCCCATATACTGCGCATACCGCTGAGTTGCTGTTGTTTTCCCTCATCCTTCCACTTACAATCCAACCCAGCCTTGTATTTTTCAAAATTGGTAATTCTGGTGAGAGGTGAATTTTTCCGGTGGTCAACAACTCAAGGTAATATTCGGCGCCTAGTAAAACGTCAATATTAGCAGTGCTGTTGAATTCAGGATCGGCGAGTTGAATGTTTTCTGGGATTGGCCAGGAGATACAGTTGAATTCTGTTGAGGGTTGGGCCGGAATTATGTTGGGAAGAACAAAGGCTTCTAGTCTTGTATTGTAGCTACTTGTTGTAGACTGAAGATTAACGTTAATGCGTTGATTTGTATTTCTGGACTGACTGCCGATTCCTTCGATGCATAAGGATGTCTGCGATGGCTTGAGTGATAAACGATTTAATAGCCGGTTAGTCACAATGTTGATTTGTGACCCTGAGTCTAATATTGCTTTGAAGACTCCAGACCTTCCATTATTGCCTGTAATTTTTACCCGAGCTGTGGCTAACAATACGTAACCCTTCGCTGTTCTGGGACAGTGAGCTGAAGCTACCGTTGATGTTGAGGCCTTATTTTCAGTGGAGGAGTTATTCGATGGTAAATTTAAGGCGTTGGTGCCCTGTGGATGCCTTTCCAAATGTACAAGTGTGTTGTGGTTTTTCTTACATTTTCTACAGGATCCTGCTGTGCAATGTTTTGACATATGGTCACCCTTGAAGCAGTTGACACAGAGTTTTTGTTGCTGTATCCACTTCAGTCGATTAGGCACTGACATCGATAAAAATTTGTTGCAATAATATAATTGATGAATTCCATTGCTACATAGTTTGCAATGGTTGTTTTCCTTGGGAATGGTTGCAGTAGCTAAAGTTCTCTTTGACGTAGTTTGCGTTCGTCCGACTGCTTCTAATGATTGGAATCTGCCTTCCAGGAAGCCCAAGAGCTCTTCTAATGTTGGCAATGATCTTGGTAGTTGTATTGACTGCTCATATAATAAGTGTGTGCCTTGATCCAGTTTTTTGATTAATATATTAACTAACATGGGGTCCCATGTTGATGTGTTGATATTCAAATTGTTTAGTGCTGAGATGCACTCCCGTGTTGTGTCATGTAACCCCTTTATGGCTGTAGCAGAGGGATTATCAGTTATTTTTGGTTGGCCCAATAGTCTGTTTATGATGTTATTTGTTAATATTCGTGGATTGCTGAAGCGGTCTTGTAGTATTTTCCAAGCCGTTTCATAGTTACTTTCTGTTAAGGATAAGTTTTGTATTAGCCTAGCGGCCTCACCTGTGGTGTTAGTTTTCAAAAACCACATTTTTTGTATGGCGGACATGGCCTTTTTGTGAATCATTTCATTGAACATATCAAAAAATGGTTGCCAACCCATATAGTCTCCATTGAATTTCGGTATCGTAACCTTTGGAAGAGGCAGTGGGCTAAGTGTGGATGAATTGCTTCCCAATTGTGTTTCATCGTTTATAGGTTGTTTGTGTTGATCTGCGAGCACAGCAAGTTTAACCAGCTGTTGGTGGACTGCGTCTTCGAGGTTGTTGTAATCATCTGGATGTAAGCCTTGGCTTGATGGATCTTCGATTTGTTGCCACACGTCGTCATATAAATTTTGGATTTGAGACCATAACTTTTTTATAGTCTCTGATTTTAGCTCATAAAATTGTTTTGGCTGCTCTTCTGTTAGTGTTTCCAAACCTTGTAACAAACGTGCTAATGCTGTCATACGTGCAGTTATTAATCTGGCTAGTCCTGGTGTTCGTACTTCCTCTACTTCATATTGGTTGACTGAGTTGGTTACTGGTGTCCTTACGGATGGTACAGGTTTGGTATATGGTGTCGTGCACTTTTTTAGTTGACATTCAATATGTTCAATTGTAGAACTGTATTGTTCGCCAATGGATTTGTAAATGTCCTTAGTAATATAGGGATCCTCTTCTGATAAGGTAGCGTCATTCCGAATTTTATTTTCAGTCTTTTCGAACGATTGCCATAGGTTAACTAATTCATCTTGTTTTGCCTTGTAAAATGCCGCTGTTCTTCTGTCAAGTGGAGCCTTTTTTATGGTTGAAATGACTCTTCCAATCTCGCTTGCAGTCGCCTCTTGCTGTTTCATAAGTTCTTGTACTGATGACATCTTGAGTAATTGTTTGTATTGCGTTTGATGGAGGGTGCTGAGTTTTTAATGTAAAAGAGTTAGATATTGTAGCCCTGTGCTACTGTTTGTACTTGTGAGTTTTCAGCGTAGCCCTGTGCTACTGGTTGTTATTTTGAGTTTTCAGAGTAGCCCTGTGCACCGTTTTGTATTTTTGTTGATATTTGAGCTGATGTTCTATACGTGGTTGCGCGTTTGTTTATTTCCTAAGAATTCTAGAGAGATCCTTACCACTGGTGGGGGGAATCTCAGTGAATTTAGAAAATATTAGGGGTCACCAATGAATGATTTGGCAATAGTTATTTCAATCCAAGCACATAAACTTGTATTGACACTATTTTTGTTTGCCGGGTTGTCCTTCAAGCACTTGAACTTGAAAAACGTAGTAAAGATCAATCAGTAAAACACTTTAAATGCCTTAAGAAGATTGATAAATTCTTTATTTTAATTCTTGCTTTTATACTAAATTAATTAATAATAACAAGAATAAATTGCTTACTTTAATAATAAAATGCTTAAATTAATTTTATAATAACAAAATATACAATGCTTAATCAGCTATTGGTCAATGAGTAAATTTCTTGTTGACTTAATTTTAATTATTGTGTTTGAATTGGCTGTATTGGCATATTTGTATTTAAGTGAATAATGGCAAGTTCAATGACATAGGTTTAATGTGAAATTAAATGACCTACCTTTCATGTTACAATAAATTGCCTTTTGGCATATTTAATAATAATTGAAATATATATTAACAAATGACTTACAGTGACAAACAAAATTTATTGTTAAAATAAAAACTATATTTTATAAAGTAATATGTTGAGCTAGGTGTCAACAGGCTATTTCGTTATAAAAGGTTAATGTTCGGGATCAGTTCAGCTCCTGAAATTTTTCAGCGTATAATGAAAAGTTTATTGTCTCCATGTCCTAATGCTTTAAATTATATTGATGATGTCATAATTTTTGGTAAAACGGAAAAAGAACACGATGAGGCCGTTAAACAAGTTTTACAAATATTTAAAGACAATGATGTTCTGCTTAACGATAACAAAAGTGTATGGCGGGTTAAAAAGCTAAAATTTTTAGGGCATATGTTGTCCGACAGCGGAATATCTCCAGATAATGATAAGATACAAGGCATTATAGGTTTTCGAACTCCACAGACAAAAGAAGAGACTAGGAGTTACTTGGGCTTAGTAACCTACGTAGCTAAATTTATTCCGGATATGGCAGATATAACAGAGCCTTTAAGAAGTTTGTTAAAAATAAACTGTAAATTTGTTTGGGGTCAAGACCAACAAAAGTCATTTGACAAACTTAAAAGTTTACTAGCCAATGTACCAAATTTGGCATATTTCCATCCACAAAATAGAACTCGTGTAATTGCCGATGCTAGCCCTGTAGCTTTGGGAGCGGTATTGGTACAATTTGACTCAAGCGGAAGTCCACAAATAATATCTTTTGCCAGCAAGAGCTTATCAGATGTTGAAAAAAGGTATTCCCAGACTGAAAAAGAAAGTTTGGCACTTGTATGGGCTGTGGAGAGATTTTATTACTACCTAGCTGGTTTGGAGTTTGAGTTGATTACTGATCATAAGCCCCTTGAAGCTATATTTAAACCAACTTCAAAACCACCTGCGAGAATAGAAAGATGGCTATTAAGATTACAATCTTTCAAATTTAAAGTTATTTATCGATCTGGAAAGGAAAACATTACTGACTCAATATCTCGACTTTGCAAACTTGATAAGACAAATACGTATGATGAAACTGGAGAACACAGCGTTTTACATATTATGACACATTCCATCCCTTCATCTTTCAGTATATGCGAAATTGTAGGAAAAAGTTCAAATGATCAAGAAATTTTAGATGCAATTGAACATTTGAGAACCAACTCCTGGCCGTCAAATACTGGGAACAGTTTTTATCCATTCCGCCATGAATTAACAGCAATTGGTAATATTTTGTTAAGAGGCACTCGCATCGTTATACCAAAGGTACTTCGTGGGAAATTGTTGGAACTGGCTCATGAAGGACACCCGGGGGAAACAGTAATGAAAAGGAGAGTAAGAGCGAAAGTTTGGTGGCCCTTAGTAGACAAGGAAGTGGAGACATTTGTAAAAAATTGTTGGGATTGTTTGTTGGTTTCACAGCCAAATAATCCAGCCCCAATGAAGAGACATTCTTTCCCAAATGGCCCTTGGCAATGTGTGGCAACAGATTTGCTTGGTCCATTGCCAAACAATGATTATATTTTCGTTATTATTGATTACTATTCTCGGTACCAGGAAATAAAATTTTTGAAGAAAATTACTTCAGAGGAAATTATGGGATCGTTACATGAAATTTTTAGTCGTTTGGGACTACCAAAATCATTAAGGGCAGATAATGGCAGACAATATGTGAGTATCGAGTTTAAAAATTTTTGCAAAACCAATAACATAAAATTGATCACAACACCGCCCTACTGGCCACAGGCTAATGGAGAGGTAGAAAATATGAATCGGTCTTTAGTAAAACGTCTAAAAATTGCACATGCAAATAAACAAGATTACAAAACTGAAATACAAAAATTTTTAATGATGTACAACGTAACACCTCACGGGACAACTGGTTCCCCACCAACAGAATTAATGTTCAATCGTGTAATTCGCGATAAGATACCCGGAATTCAAGATATAACTGATGACATAATAGATTCGGGGGCTAGGAACTTAGACACGATTAATAAACAAAAAGGAAAAATTATGGCGGACAAAAGAAGAGGAGCTAAGGAGTCTGATATTGCAGTTGGTGATAGCGTTTTATTACGCAACGTGATCTTCTCAAATAAGCTCACTCCTACGTTTAATACAGTAGAATATAAGGTATTGGAAAGAGATGACAATGTAGTAGTAGTGAGTGGAGGTGGTAAGACATTTCGAAGGAATATTAGTCACGTTAAGAAGATACCATCTAATAGAGTTACTAATTTAATGAGCGAAACCGAAGATATGCCTCACGGATCTTTAGAACCTTCGGACATATCAAAAACCACGGCTCAACCCGAATTACATCTGAAACTCAAAAATATAGAAGGGATGTGGAGACCGGTATCGGCTAACACTTCACAAATATAAATAATTTATAAAATAATATATATTCTAGTTAGCTTTAGTTCTCCTGTCAACACGTTGGTGTGAGAAAGTTGAAAAATAATAAAAGATATTTGATTTTACAAATAATAATAGAATTTGGTTTGCGATACAAATAATTACGAAAAGGTGAGTCATTACAATAAGCATATTTTTTAACATTATTCTATTTTATTGAAATCTTAAAAATATAGCCAAAAATATCGCCAAGAAGTTCAAATATCGCCAAGTAAATCGCCAATCGCCATTTCAAAATTTTCATCGCCAAAACCAAATTTTTGTCGCCACGTTTGGCGAGATATCGCCATATCTGACAACACTGTAGGGAAGAGTTCACCTGATATTGAATTCGCCTTGGCACTGCTCATGTTGTTTCGCAGCTAAACTAAAATGATGCCAGACGCAATTTTAACAATGTTGCATACTTTCAAGCAAGTCGAATTGATACAAGGTGGTCTTAATTTGCGACTTTGCGTATTCGCCTTATATATTTGTTAGTGTAAAATTACCTGCGGTCAGAATATTTTCTGACGTTTTGGTTGATTTGACAGCAGAGATGTTATGTCAGCTGTTTAATTAAGATCACCTTATATGAAACGCCTTGTAAGTTTGTGTTCCTTTTCTCGGAGAAGGTCACATATCAGAGAAACAGGTCGAGGGAAAATTATCAGTGGCGATGGCGCAGTAGTTTTGTGACCGGCGGCGACGCGCCGAGAGAATTTTCGGCGGCGCAAAAGAGCGTATACAAATTTAAGGAAAAAATAAAAATTGAAACTGAAAATCGATTTTAAAATTTTTTTATCCGAAATTTGTCTTTTTAAGCAGATAAAATTTCGGTTGGTTCTGAGCCGATGCGAGCCGATACAATCGGCGGCGGCTTGATGTACAGAAAAATAACCGGCGGCGGTGCGCCGATTTTTTCTCGGCTTAAAATCGGCTAAGATTAGCCGCCGATTGATGATTATTTTTATATTTTACGTGATGGTTTTTGGTTTTTTCACCAATAAATTCACACTTTTAAAATGAATTTACTTTGACACAATTGTGAAAATGGTTAGCCCACCTAGCTGAATTTCAGCCGATTTTCAGCCGCCGCCGAAGAATTTCTCATGAGCCACCGCCGCCGACAAAATTGCTCGGCGCAGGTCACTGTCTCTGTCACATTAGAGCTGGCAAACTATCGATAGTCACGCCATTCGATATTTTCGATAGTTTGTTGGAAAACTATCTATACTATAGATAGTATCGAATTCTTTTACTTGCGGTCTACACGTAACATAAAATGACTAACTTTAACAATAATTTCTAGTTAATGTTAAGTGTAGACTTCAAATGTTAATGTTTGGTTAAGGTTTATATTGAGGTATCTTCCCATTATTTCTTATCAAGAACACACAACATGCTATAATGGGTGGGTGTAATCCGACATGGATTGGGTGAATTTATTACTGCCCTCAGTTAAAATATGAGATGACACAAAAGGATATATTCGGTCTCTATTCCACAACCTTAAATTATGCTGTGCAAAACTCTAAGGACGTACTTTTTTTACTTACTTGCAGTTCGTGTTAAAGAAAGTCATTTCATGTCAGCAGGAGACGAAGAGTTAGGAATGTTAAATTTAATTTTCAAATGAGTTTAGTTATCAGTGGAGATATTAAAAAGTGTTCTTCTATCAAGAGTTGATACATTACACACGAAGTATTTTATATTACTAAGTCCATAAATTTATTATTTATTCTTTTGAGTTATGACGTTATTTGAGTAAATGAGAGATATGTACTACATGTATTTTCAATAAAAGAAAACAAATGTGTTAAATTTTGTCGAGTTTATTGCCAATTTGGTAATATATATTTTCAACGATAGTATCGCTATCGGGAAAAAACTATCGATAGTCTAATGAAAAAGAAACTATCGATAGTTTGCCAGCTCTATGTCGCATATTCTTTCAACTTCAACAAAATAAAAGCACAAAGTAGATAAAAGTAATGTAAAGAGTTATGCAGGATTTTGCCACAAAACGCAATGCTATTTTTGCAAGTCTGGATGATGCTAGTAGTGAACTGAAAGGAACACTATTGGATCAAACGAATTCACGTATTCCTCTTATAAGAGATAATGGGTCGGTGGAAATGCCTTATCGCCAAGGTGTGGGGAAACCAAATAAATATACAGCTTCAGAACGCACACTCCACCATTTAAGAGGAAAAGAAAGTATTTTCAAGAAACCTGAATTACCAATTGCTAGATGTTTGAAACCTAGGAAGCTACCAGATTATCAGGTAAATACCTGAAAGTATACATACATACATTTGCATGTATAAATTTATGTTTGGATTAATTAACAACACAAATATATAAATATGTATGTATATGTATTCTTTAAGATAAATCCACATAAATGGAGAAAATATTCGTTAGAAGATGTCGATATTTCGGACCAAACAAATTCATCAGCTGCTCTTGAATTTCTTAGACACATTGAAGAACAGAAAGAGGTAGAAGAAATAACCAACCGTTGTGATCCAGAAGGAAACAAAATTGAATTTAAAAAATTAAGTAAAATAAGGCGTAATTTAAAATCGTTACAATCTGCAGAACAAATGGATGTTGAAGTTGATTCACCCAAACTAAAGGGTTCTAAGTTGGTGATGCCTGAATATGTAGTGGGACAAAAGAGAACACCCGCCTTCAATAGAAAGTCTTTCGGTTTGTCAAATTCTAATAATGAGAAAGAAAGGGCAACTGGAAAATTACTATTATCGCACTTGCAAGAAGATGATCAAGAGAAGGAACAAACATAAATATTTTATGCTTCTCCTAAAAACACGTACATACAATGTCACATACATATGTATGTAATACATGCATATGTATGGTGTTTTGTATGTACTATATATTAAAGACATGCAAGAATGGCAATAAATGCAAATGATCATAATATTGAATGTACAAAAGAGTGCACATTTTTCCAAGCTTCAAGTTATAAAATGAGTTTTTTATGGATTATTCCCTATATCATAACGCATATGTGTGCAAAACTTCGAACATCTAATATTAAAAGTTGCCAGTTTTTGTACCTAGAAAAACGTTACGCACTAAAAAAAAGAGAAAAATAAATCGTCAAAAATCACGATAAAAGTTTAATTTTGTTGCATAGTGTAAACAAACATTTTTTTTGTTGCTTAAACCAGTAAAAGAAACTATAACTGTTATTATTTAATATATGTATATAATATTTATATGTATAAAGAAATTGTTATTCACCCTTATTCCTTATACCAAAAAATTGGGGCTTGTTTACTCGCTCTCGAGAAAAATTTTGTGCTACTGGCAATCTATTTCCCTAAGGTCAAGAAAATAGCATAAACCTGCCAACGAGTCAGTTGTTTTCGCCAACGGATACACCAGTCTTAATTTTTTTTGGTGTTGTGTTAAAGTGACGTCGATGTCGACAATTAGAATAAGGGTGACCAATTAGTACTGCTGATAGAACAAAAAAAAAAAAATTAAAAATTTTAAAACCCCCCGAATATATCTAGAGAAGATGTGATATCTTCTAAACGGCCGGACCGACTTTCTGAAAACATAGGTGAGAACCATCTCGATCAAGTCACCTTTCAAACAGAAAAAACTAAATCGAAATCGGTCGATTAAAAACTAACGGCCCTATGTATAATCAAACATTGGCATGAAGTTAACACAAGCGGCAAAATAGAACATGATCTTAAGGAGTTTTGCCATGAAACTTCACATTAAAAATCATGCTAGGACTTAGAAGTGGGTTAAAATTAGGTAATGCTACCATTTTTAATGTCAAATTGTATGAAGGAACTCTTTAACAGTTAATTCAATTTCGTCACTTATGCTAATTTCATGCCAATTTTTGCTTATACATAGGACCGTATATTTTCTCAATTTCTGGTTTCATTTTAATCAGAATATGTAATGTTCGTTTCAATTTTGCAAATAGTTCCAATTTTAAAACGTTTTTTCCCACTCCTGTAAACTTTTGAAAACTGCGGATAGGTTATTTCGTCTTTAAGGTGACGATGTGTATTTCTCTAATCATTTCGTATGCATCCATTTTAATTTGGATCACACAACATAGTCAGAGCAATCATGCAGGGGTGTTCTGTAACGATACAGCGCGATACAGAACACCTCTGATGAATAAAATTCCGCGTGAAATTTCTTCCTTTTGCAATTAGAATTTTTTTATTTTCCCTATTGCTATTGTTTGAAATTGTTCCCCGGGAAAAATTTTCTCGCGGAATTTTATTCATGATTGAAAAATATAATTAAATTTTAATGGGCGTGTCTCCGCCCATTTTTTAAATGAAAGATTGTGTGATGTTAAGTTTTGCAAGAATCGGTAAAGTATAACCTCGTAAAATAAAATATTAAATTTTAATGGGCGTGACTCCGCCCATTTTTAAGTAAAAGATTTTTGTATTTTAGAGCTCAATTTGTGTGGAAAGTTTCGTACAAATTGGTTAAGGAGAACCGCGTGAAATATAATAAATTTTAGTGGGCGTAACTCCGCCGCAGATTTTTATATTCTAAAGATTTTAATTTTACACAAAATTTCGAATATAACACAAAATTGATTTTCATTATTTACGAATTTATTTTGTAATATTAACATTGTGTTTCGTAAATTTACGAAAAACAATTTGTAAATAAACTAAACCATGATATAAATATAGAAGGTACTTCCATTCTCTCATTTTTTCTTGACATTCACCTTCTGACAAGGATAGGTATTCTGAAGTTTCCGGTAAAATCGTGCTACCGAAGAAGTTTTTTTATAAATTCAAACAATTAAAAAGAAATAGTGATGATAAATGTTTTATTATCTTGAAAAGCAATGAAATGCATTGTAAATGTATTGTTGTGTTAAAGAAAGCGGAAATGAGCTGCATTTTACAAACTGTGGACGTACAAAATATCATTGTAAAAATATGAATGTAGCATTCTTTGAGTTCTCTACATTATGTGGTGTTCGCCAACAGTGTCTAAGAGCCTGTAAAATCTGTGAAATAGACTTGCCAAAATTATCTGAACGTGTATTTAAGTGATTTTTTAGAAAAACATGTTACAATCAACAAGAAGCGAATTATATAGATTAAACAAGATGTAATATCATCAATATTTGTTAAACTTAATGAAAATTCATTGTCAATTAATCAAAATCATCTATCATTTTGAATGAAAATATAGTTAAAATACTTAATTTAGGCAGAAAACTTAAAAAGATACGCTAAGTTATTACATAACCACTTTTTTTCGCAACTTTTGTTAAGATGATTACGCATTTTTGTAAAAATTTTATGGGGGAAGACTTATATTTTTTACGATATGGGAACCTTTTTTTTATTTCTCTCAAAAACAAACTTCAAAAATACTTATTTTTTAAAAACAAAATGATCAAACAGAATAAGTCCGTAACTTCAGGAAAAATCGCTGTCAAATTAACAAAGCCCATAATAAAATCTAAGGCAGTAACTTCAAATGCTCTCTAATTTTTGTTTTATTTTCTTTTGTGCTTATTTTTCTTTGTAGTTTTGTTCACAAAATGTATGAAATTTATTGAAAGTATGGTAACATGTTTGAGAGAATATTTATTTATATGTGAGAGCATAAGAAAAAACGTTCTCAAAATAAAATAGATTCTATCTATCGACTGCTTTCTGAGGCTAGTTTTTTGTGTCATTTTGTATGGAAAATGTGTTTGTGCCCCAATTCTGTTTGATCATAAAGAGAGAATGGAAGTACCTTCTATATTTATATCATGAGCTAAACTTTGTTATTTGCAGACAAAAAGTATTTCGTAAAATAAACAAATATTATTTCCACTATTTACGAAGCATTTCGTACAACGAATATTTTCGTAAAATGAACCACATTTTTCGTTTATTTCACCTATGAAATATTTTAGGTTAGATTAGGTTAGCAGGCTGCTGGTGAAGAATGAAAATTTAGGGGTCCAGCTCAGTTGGGTCCAATACGATGATCCCTTTGTGCTGCCTGTAAGTTGAAAGTAGTAGAATAAGGGGGAGACTGGGAGTATAGGGAGGATATAGATGGAAAGTTTCTGTAGAATAAGACGGAGTAAAGGAGAGGAGAGGTGGGACAGGAGAGGGTCTAGTACATACACATGCCATAGAGGAAGGCTAACGGCCATACCAGCCGCTGCTCCTAATGTATAGACTTAGGTTTCTAAGTCCTATTTCCGATAGCTCGGACAGACTATTGAAGGATATTCTGCAAAGAAAGTGCAGACGGAGATCCTCCAAAGCAGGGCAGTAGCAGAGAAGATGCGAAATGCTTTCCTCCTCTTCCTCATCATTGCAACTGTAACATAAATCATTATACGGGAGAGCCATACGTTTAGCGTGGGTTCCAAAAGTGCAGTGGCCGGTAAGTGTGGCCAAGAGACTCCTCAGGTGCTTCCTGGGGAAGCTAATGAGGTTTTTGGTTCTGTTGATATTTAGGTGAGGCCAAAGGGTTCTCGATATAACGCAGGTAGGCTCATTGCGCCATCTTTCCTCAGCTGAATTTACAAAGGCAGTATCGAAGCGTCTCCAGCAGAGCGAGAGAGGGAGCCCACAGAGATTGTCAATATCGACTTCTCCGAGTAGGGTTCCTTTCTTTGCCAGTTAATCCTCAACTAGATTGCCAGAATTGGTCCAGTGTCCACGCACCCAATATAGTGTCATGGTTGAGTGCTGCGCCAGTTTATCCAGGACTGTGCGGCATTCTTGGACAAGGACTGATGTAGAATACACATCTTCGAGGGACCTGATCGCAGATTGGCTGTCCGTTATTATCTGCCCATAGAGCACAAAATATTGCTGGAATTTTGCTGGAATGTTATAAAGTTGCAGGTAATCGGTGCATAAATATTGCCGGAATAGTTTTTGGTAATATTACCTTCCCAACATAGTACCAATATTATTATATTACAGAAAATTATAAGATGATATTATATATAGCAAACTTGTTTTTTTTTAAATTAATGCATCGCTTACAGATGCCATAAGATCATATACTGGCAAAAGTACCGATTAAAAAGCATAAGGTAGTATAATAAAAATTTTATTTTTTTACAAGTCAAAAAAAATTTTTTTTTGTTTTCTTACGTTTCAGGTAAAAATATGTCGATTCCTAAAAAAAAATTTTTTTTCAAAAATTCAATTATTTCTTTCCTAAAAAATTAAATTTTTGTAATTTTTTTTTGCAATTCTAGACGTTTCAGAGTAAAGTATATTAATTCCAAAAAAAAATCGTATATGACCTTAAGGCTCCCGGGTGACATAAGGGCATATAAAGAAATAGAAGAAGCTGTCGGACTTTGGTTTTCGCAGGCCAGTACAAGAGTAAAATATGCTGCCGCCAAAAATTAGTTTTATTATTAGATTTGATACTCTATGTACGTCTCAAATAATAACTCGTTTTATTTACTTAAATTTATGAATAAAATCTAAATCATATTTCACAAAAATTTCAGCGTTAATTTAGCTATGATCAGGGTTGGGCAGTATTTGAAAGACGTATTTGAAATACAAATGCGTATTTTGTATTTGTATTTTAAATACATGACTTAGAAGTATTTTGTATTTTAAATACATGACATGCAAGTATTTTGTATTTTAAATACATAATTTACAAAATACATTTACAAAATACATTACATTGATGGCGTTTTGCATTTTGATCGATTTATAATGTATGATTCGTCAAACCAATAACAAAATATTAGAATCGCTAAAAAACATAACTATACCAACTCTTAGGGCCATTATTACAACTTAAAGTTAGTTAAAAGTAGGATTTTGTTGGACGTATAAAACACTATTCATTATTATAAATTTAATTTAACTTACCAGGAAGAATACATTTGCCTTTACCTTAGCGCTTACTTTAGGTTAATCTAAACTTGTACTAATGGAAAACTTTTTATACGTCCGATAAAATCCTTAAAACAAACAAGTAAGAGTGCTATATTCGTCTGTGCCGAATCTTATATACCCTTTACCAACGTACGTACATATATATAGTATACAGACACATACATACATATTTGTTTTGTGAAAAAATTTATCATTTTTTTAAAGTTTCCATCTTTGGAGCTGTAATTTTCATTTTTCAAATTTCATACGCCAAACTTTTCTTTCAGAAGCATAAAATATATTCAATTTATAAAAAAGAAAAAAATTTTAGACCTATTTAATTTTACATAGCACAAAAGTGTGAGTTTTCCAACCCTGGAGTCATAATTTTGGATTTTTCTGATTATTGATACCAATCTAGTTCTTTAAAAAATACATAAAATATGTTAAGTGAACAAAGCAAAAACGAAATAAGGAAAAACTTAGTTTCATATAATTCCTTTAATATTAAAAAATTCAGTTAAGTGCGACTTTGAATCGCGCACGAAGGGAAGGTTTTGTGCTTTTTTGAAGTTTTTTCAGTTAAAACGATTTTTTCAGTTTTGTCGCTTTTTTCTCGTTTTGGCGTTTTTTTCTGCTTTTCTTCATTTTGGCGATTTTTCTCATTTTGACGATTTTTTTTCATTTTGGCGATTTTTTTCTGTTTTTGGGTTTTTTTTTATTTAGGCGATTTTTTTTCTTTTTTTTTGGTTTTTTTCCATTTTGGCAATTTTTTTCTGTTTTTTGGGGTTTTTTTTCGTTTTTTTTCATTTTGGCGATTTTTTTGTTTCTTAGGTTATGTTTCGTTTTGGCGATTTTTTTTCATTTTGGCGATTTTTTTTCATTTTGGCGATTTTCTTTCATTTTGGCGATTTTTTTTTCATTTTAGCAATTTTTCCGTTTTATGCGATTTATTTTAGTCCTAGAATTTTTTTTAATTTGGTGCTTTTTTTCGTTTTGGCGATTTTTTTTTTGTTTTTGGCGATTTTTTTCGGTTTGGCGATTTTATAAATTTTTGTTTTTTTAGTTTTACCGTTTTTGAAAATTTCAAGAGTTTTGCTCTTACGGTTTCCAAGATACAGCAAGTTGTCAAAATTGCATAGTCAAAATTGCATTAACTGATGGAACACCCTTTAATTTAAATTTTTCGAAATTTTAGTGTTAATTTTTGTAGTCTGTATAAAAATACACTAACCTTACAAATTTCAAGTGTATATATGTACATACATACATACAATTGTATGTATATTACATGCGATTTTAAAACTTTTCGTTGCTCGTCTTGGAACACCCTTTAATTTCCAATTCTCATGTATTTGTTGTTGTAGCGGCCAAAGGTCTACACACTGTGTCCAAATTTCAGGTCTGTAGCTCTTACGGTTCTCGAGAAAATACCCTGCATAGTTTTAGACATAGTTAATTTTACATAACACAAAAAGTTAAAGTTTTCCAACCCTGGAAACGTCTTTTTAATTTCTTTTATATTTTTTTAATTTAAAATATCAATTTTAGTCGTACTGAAGTGTAAAATATGTTTATTTATTAAAAAAAATAAAAATTTGTTTTCGGTAGTTACTTTTATATGGCAAAATAAAGTTTAAGTTTTCCAGCTCTGCAATCGTCTGCTCGATTTTGCTGAATTTCAATACCAATCTATTTTGGAAAATTTCTGACACACTAGTCAAAGAACGAAGTCTCTAGCTTTTCTGGGAGCTTCGGAAAACCGATTTCACGTACAGACAGACGGACATCGCTTTTTCGTCTTCCCTATGCATAAGGATCCAGAATATATATATTTTATGGGTCGCTTATTGATATTATAGAAATTACAAACGGAATGACAAACCTATATATACCCTTTTACCATTTTTGTTGGTAAAGGGTATAAAAAGGTTATACGGCAACGCTTTCCAGTTTTATTTGCAAATAAGAAGTGCGTATAAACGGAATATAACTGCCAGTTTACAGAAGCCATGTAAACATTCTCGCCTGCCTTTTTATATTGAAAGCAAAAACAAAGCACTCAAAATTTGTTTTTGTTTTCAATATACATAAATAGACAGCCGAGAATTTTTACATGGCTTCTTTAAACTGGCAGTTAAACTCATGACGCAATTTATTTTGGATTTAGTAAAAATTATAGTAGTATATTTTCTTGATTATGAAAATCTGCGATTATTTGCAAACCCTAGTCATATGGTATAGTTACTCAGCCCATTTTTGCGCAACAATACTTTACAAATTTATTATTATATTATTTTGTAAGGTATTTATGGAATAAATAAATAATGAGTTGCTATTTTTATACCCTTTACCAAAAAAAATGGTAAAACGGTATAGGTTTGTCATTCCGTTTGTAATTTCTATAATATCAATAAGCGACCCATAAAATATATATATTCTGGATCCTTATGCATAGGGAAGACGAATAACTGATGTCCGTCTGTCCGTCTGTATGTACGTGAAATCGGTTTTCCGAAGCTCCCAGAAGTGCTAGAGACTTCGTTCTTGGACTGGTGTGTCAGAAATTTTCCAAAATAGATTGGTATTGCAATTCAGCAAAATCGAACAGACGATTGCAGAGGTGGAAAGCTTAAACTTTATTTTGCCGTTTAAAAGTAAATACCAAAAACAAATTTTTATTTTTTTTAATAAATAAACTCATTTGACAGTTCAGTACGACTAAAATTGATATTTTAAATTAAAAAAATTAAAAAGACGTGTCCAGGGTTGGAAAACTTTAACTTTTTGTGTTCTGTAAAATTAACTATGTCTAAAACTATGTGTTTACGCGCGAAAGCTTTTTTTCATTACTCAAATGTATCAGAGTGTTTTATACTTTCCCTTGTTTCTTTTGTCTTCATTGCATTTTATTTTTTGTGTAAATCAAAATGTAATGAACAAATGTTAAATTTTTTGTTACTTAAAATCGTTAAGTTAGTTATCAAAGTGACCTCGGTTAATATCGTTTTGGAAGTGAAGAGCAACGCAGTATATATATATATATATATATATCCTATGTAACTGAATCTTGCATATTCAAACATTTATTTTTTATTCTTATCCACGAATTTTTATCTACATTTTTGAATTTATGACACTGTTGTAGTTATAATAATAAAATTCATGGGTGAAAAAAAAAATTAATGAGGGGGGTATTGTAGTATATGTTTTCCATTGCAAATGTATTTATACTTTCAAAGTACTGGCTTTTAGTAATATGTACGTATGTATGTTTTGTATGTACCTTATTACAGTGGAGGCTCGAAAAAGTTAAGTCATAGAAAAGTTAAGTATATGGAAAAGTTAAGCAGCTTTTATTCACCATTGGTGACTCCAAAAAGTTAAGTAATTATCAACTTTTCTGAGACAATTTTTTTATTTTATATGTAGTTTTTTTCTCTTTCTAAGATGATCTCAACTTTTGTATGTAAATCCTCAATACATATTTATATGTATATATAGTGAGTCATATACGCCTGTATACATGCAAAAATAAAACCGTTACCGTTATATATATTTTTTTTTGTGAATTTTATATGCATAATGTAGTTGCTCTCATCAGTTGGTTGTAAAAGAAATTAGTCGTAGAATTTGTTTTGTTCTGATTGCAAAAATGCGTGTGTACTATGTTTGCATGTAGTAGTAGCAACTTTAAACGCTTATAGCTCCCAAAATACTGAACCAATTTCAATAAAATATAGATTGTGCACAAAGTACTGGCTTTTAGTAATATGTACGTATGTATGTTTTGTATGTACCTTATTATATTACATTTACAGTGTCCCATCACAACATTATTTGGTCCTTCGAACCGGATTATTAGATCCCATTGGAAATACTACCCCATAACCAACAGTGTAAGTTTTTTAAATTGAGCACAAAAAGATCCCCGCAAGTAAGCAACTAAAATCCCTCAAGTAAGTGCAAGTATTTTTCATATACGTACCTTATATACATATACATATATATGCAGTAAATACATATGTATGTAAGTAATATGTATGTACATAATTAAGCATTATATATTGTACATACTACATACATACATACTCTACAAACCGGCCTATAAAGTTACAACTCTTGGTTTTCTACTCACAACTGCAACAAAATCCACATTAAACAGAAATAGTTTTGAATTATTCTGAAGCATATTTGACCTTGGATTTCACCTACAAAATATCCAAAATCATTAAACAAAAAAACACCGCAAGTGCAAAGAATTTTTATACATACTTACATATGCATGTACATACATATTTAATTGCTTGTCACCAGTGTGACCCTTTTAGCATTTTCACTGCTAAATTTAGCATTATGTATTTTGATTTAGCAGTGAATTTTTTATTTTGCATTTAGCATTTTTTTCAGCATATTTGTATTATTTTTTTAGCATTATTTAGCATTTTTAATTTTATAAATTTCATATATTCTTTTCCATTTATACAGGTAAAAACTCCTGTATTTCATTGTATTTTGTCGTTTTTGTAGAAATGTATAATGATGGAAACCATGTAAACAGCAAAAGACGTCTTAAGCGGCAAGCTGTCATACTTGGTATTTGAGAATGGTGTGATAATGCAAAATTCGTGTTTTTCAGCTTTAAGGAATTTTGAATTTTTGTGTTTGTCATCATACTCCTTTAATATATGTTCTGTCAAATTCAGTTTAAATTTCATTTATGTTTTCGTAACTTGCGGTCTCCTAACATAAGATGGCTCACTTGAACATAAACTTTAAGTTAATATTAAGTGTAGACTGCTCAAATTAATGCTTTTTTCATGTGATAACATTATTGATAGTGCATTTGTTTTAACAAATCACTTATAACTTCAAGTTACAACGAAATGTCATGCCATGTGG
The DNA here is from genome assembly GCA_944452675.1 of Tachina lurida. Lineage (NCBI taxonomy): Eukaryota > Metazoa > Arthropoda > Insecta > Diptera > Tachinidae > Tachina > Tachina lurida. The sequence goes on from OX101754.1 coordinate 78,710,046, forward strand.
AAACGTAGAGTACGCAAAGCATAAAGATGACTTAGTTAGATCGCGCATTTTAAGAGGTGTTTGTTGGAATGTACGAAAGTCTGTCATGCTCATATACCGAGTATGAGCGTCTAATAGCCGCCTTAATGTATTTTAAACGTCAAACACCTAATAATAAGAAGAAAAAAAGTATTTTAATTATGTTTTTCGGAGTCGAACACTTCACAATTCATCGTTGCTGAATCCGGCTCCTGAACGTAAAATAAAAAATAGAAAAGTAAATTAATCCATTTTTTAATGCAAAAAGTATTTTTTAAATTTCTTTCATAGTATGTTGATAGCAGGCATGCTAATACATTAAAACATATATATAAAATAAAAGTGTAAAATCATTTTATGTATTTAATTTTTATATGAAAATTACCAGCAACAAATTTTACACTTTTATATTTAATACGATCGTACAAAGATACAGGAGGTTTTATGAATTCAGCAATTGTACTCGTATTTTGTATGTTCCTGAATTGTTGTTTTAACTTTTGAATCAACTTTGTTTGTTTTATTAAAATTAAATAAAATATTTCTTCGTTATATCGATATAATTAATAAAATATCATTAAAAAGTTTTAGCATTATATTTTAGCATTTTCAAATATTTTTTTAGCATTTTTAGCATTATTTTAAGCCCCATTTAGCATTAAAAAATTTTTTAGTTGTGGCCACACTGCTTGTCACGTACAACACACATACTTACATACATATCGCTCATTTACTTCAATAGTGGCATAACTCAAAAAATGGGTTTTTTGAGTTAATAATGGAGAAAGATTCGGCATTTCGTATTTTGTCTTGTGTAAAAATTTCATACAAATAGCTTGTACCATCACCTCCTGAGAGAAGATGTTTTTTTCATATCTCCATTGAGTTGTATGCAAATTGAAAACTTAAAACGCGTTTTCTGCAAAACTAGTTTTTTCGAGTTGTGCCGCTATTGAAGCAAATGAGCGATATGTATATATATATATGTACATAATTACACATCATATTGTACATACAATCGTAGTTATACATAAGTATGTATGTACATATTATACGAATCGGTATATACCGTTAACACTCTTGGCCTCTACATAAAATTTTAATAAAATTCACATTAAAAGAAATATATTTTTTTTATGATATTGATGGACTTGAACTTGGAGTGTACCTAAAAAAGTACAAAAATAATTTGCGTTATATTTTCTATATATCTCTTTTTTTTGAGATTGATCATTCTGAGTGTGGCTGATATTTTACTTGTAAGAAAATACCATAAGATCAAGTAAATAACTGTGGGATTTATCTGTTGTACAACCGTTTTATTTTACACCAAACAGCAATACTTATAACTCTTTAGCACTTTTCAAATTCTTAAACAAAAAATTAAAGTAAAAAATTAAATATAAATTTCTTAGACAGAAATTAAACTAATAACAAAAAATATACATACATAAATCATAAATTACACCATTTTTTTGTTACTCAATTCTTAATAAAAAATCGATTACTCTGCCGTGGATACGAGGCTCTCCTGAAAAGTTCCGCAAACATTTATTGTTCTTTTTTTTCATTCTCGTCACAAAAAATAAAACTTTTTTCCATAATAATTTGACTCTGTCGTTTACACAAGGGCCCCTAGAAAAGTTTTTCATTAAAATTATAATTATCTTTAAGAGATACATAACTCGTGCTCTCAATAAGTGTAACCACCGTTTATACGAAGGCTGCCTGTGAATTTAAAGTTTTGTTATTTCTCTTTGAGAACAAATAACAAGTGCGTTTAACACTTCGCACCTGTACGAGGGGCGCCTGAAAAGTTTGAGACTGTAGCTTTATACGAAAAAAAAAATATTTTAACTCAACATGGCGCTTCTAAAGACCTTAATTAGTGCGTCCGATAGCAAAGTAGAATTTCAAACGTTCATGACACAACGCAATATGGAAGACGACTCTGTTCATATTCCAGAAGTTTACAAGAGTGAAGTTATGCGTCTTTGGTCTGCCTTTAGGTCAAGCTATGACAACGCCCTTGCGAATTTTGATACCATAAAAAAGATATAGAATTGGAAACATTAAAGTCTCGCTTCTTTACCACGTTCGAGACCCATGTTAAAGTATTATCAAACGTCAATGAACTTCTTGATTCCATTCGACAGTCGGCTCAGGCAGCCATTAGCATTTCAGATACGCAACCGAATCAGACACTCCACATATCTCTGCCACCATGCGACACGGAAGTCTTCTACGGAGATTACAAGTCATGGCCTACGTTCCGTGATATGTTCACGGCTCTGTATGGGAGCAATCAGCGCCTCTCGCCCGTAAAAAGATGTGTCACTTGCTAAAGAAAACTCAGGGAGAAGCACGTGAGCTTCTCAAAACCTGCCCAATTACGAATGATGGTTTTGACATGGCTGGCAGAATCTTGTTAATCGATATGAAAATAAAAGAGTATTGATTAATGCCCAGCTCAAGTGCCTTTTTAATATACCCCAAATTTCAAAGGAGACTGGACCTAATATCCGACGTCTACAACGTACGATCAACGATTGTGTTACAAATTTATCCCTACTACAAGTCGACCAAAGAATTGGGACATAATCTTTGTCTACATTTGTTCAACATGTCTACCCGACGTTACACTCAGTTTGTGGGAGCAGTCTTTGCCTCACACCCCAGACATCCCTCAGTGGAAAGATATGGATGCGTTCTTAACATCAAGATTTCAAACTTTAGAATCTGTAGCAGATATTCGTTCTACCTTTACGAATTCTAACCCTTCTCATTCTAATAAAATTACTGCATCTAAGAAAACCGTACCTTCTGATCAAAGAAAACTTAATAGTTACAACAATAGCGTGTCAAACGAAAAGACGGGAAAATGTCTTCTCTGTTCTTACTCTCACCCCCTAAGGCTTTGCCCTTCATTTCTTGGAATGTCAGTCGATGAACGTTTCACTACAGTCAAACAGCAAAAACGCTGTACAAACTGCCTTGGGACTTCCCATGATCTTAGGAAGTGCAAGAGCCGTTTTGTCTGCAATGTATGCAAAAAGAAACATCACTCTCTACTTCACCGTATAGAGTCCAATTCATCCACTCAACGAATCCCTGTACCATACAACCCTTCTCCTGTTACTTCCACCCCCGTTAGTAATGCAGATCATTCACGTATACCTAACCTTCACCAAATTATCGACACAACCCCCTCTACGTCAAAGGAAGCGGCAGAACGAAACTTACGATCTTTTTCGACCCAACTACAGTCCACTTCACACTCTGTTGTTCTCGGTACCGCTCTCGTAAATGTTTACATGGATGATGTTAAGTGCACAGTTCGTGCTCTAATCGATTCTGCGTCAGAAGCCACTTTTGTTTCAAAAAAGCTACAAAAGAGACTAAACCTTAGAACACATTCTTCTCAGGCAGAAGTTCGAGGACTAAACGGCTCTCTGACTGCTACATCCACTCACACATGCCACATTCAAATTGGATCTCCTATTGACAGCTCTTTTGACATGTACTTAGATGCCTTCGTCGTAAAGAAACTCACTAGTCCATTACCTTATTATCCTCTATTCGATCTCAGACAAAGCAATTTCGCACACCTCCAAATGGCAGACACGTATCGACAAAGCTGCTCTGAGATAGATTTACTTCTCGGAGGTGATGTGTATCCTAAAATAATTCAGGATGGACTTAAATAGAACCCTAACCAGTCTCTAGTCGCCCAAAAAACCGTATTTGGGTGGATTATTACTGGCCGAGTTAACAGTAACTCTTATACGCCTTCGGTACTCTCCTTTTTCAATGAGCTTGAACTTTCTAATCAATTACAACGATTCTGGGAGCTTGAAGATATCCCAAAGAAGCTTAAATGTTCTCCTGAAGATTCATATTGTGAGCAGTTATACCAAACCACAACCTTTAAAAATGACGATGGACGTTTCGTTATCTCACTCCCATTTAAACAAGAATATCCCGACGGTATTAATATTGGCCATTCTAGAAATATAGCACTTTCGCAATTTCTCCGAAATGAAACGAAATTAAATCAAAAACCCCAACTCCAGGCCGAATACGATCGTGTGATCACAGAATACATCATCTTAGGTCATAAAGTAACTCCCTTATCTGATATATGCGACTCTTATTATTTGCCCCACCATGCGGTTTTCAAACCCGATAGCACTACGACTAAGCTACGAGTGGTTTTTAATGCATCAAGTCCTTCATCCAACTGTTTAGTTTTAAAATTAGTTTTTTTTAAATAAAAATGCATTAAATAGGTGTGTTTAATTAAATTTATTCATAAAAAAGTTTACTAAATTAACACATACAAATTCACGTTTTGTTTTAACTTTTACATATAATTTTTAAAATTTGAGTAATTTTGTTTCTTACATAAGTATGTATGTACATATCGCAGTTGTTGAACAATACTTTTTTAACTAAAAGCTTTTATATATGGCAAATTTTATGCGATTGCATCTAGCTTGCGTATCAAGGTATTAATTTTTCTTAGATTGTTTATGTGTAGTTTTTTGCCTCTCATTTGCGAGGGATAAAATCTAAAAAAGTATCTCATCAAAAACTCAAAAGTTTGAGATATATCCCTAGGATAAACAAGATTAAGTATGTAATAATAGCAAATCAACTGCAAAATCAGGTCCAGAAAATTGAAATTCTCCTCTTTCGACGTAATCTTCTTTTCAAACCAAATATAAGCAGTGGGTGTATGTCCCTTCTCTATTGATGTCTCTAGAACAGGGATGACATTGAGAATTTTAAAATTGTACCAACAACTTTAAAAAATTGTACTTTTTTGGCCATCATTGTACTAAAAGATTTTTTTTAGTTCAAATTACATATTTTTATTTGTTTTTATAAAAATAATCGACTTTATTCTGGCTACCGAATCGTTTTCACAAATTTTCTTGGGATGTTGAAATCCGAATTTAGAAGATAAATGATTTGGAAATGTACGAGTTAAAATATTTTGATTTTTTCGCTGCGTTTTGCTTTCACAAGACTGTTTTCAAGTGAGAAGAATATAAGTGTCATTGTTCAAAAGTGAAAATTGACATATGCAGTCGTTTATACTTGTGATATGCCCTTGAGCAGCAATATCCATACATCTACGTTTGCCGATGATACAGCCTGCCTTAGTATGCGCGAAAACCCACACGAGGCTTCCCGATATCTTCAGCAACATATTACTCAGCTAGAACTATGGTTAAACATGTGGAGAATAAAGGTAAACGAACAGAAGTGTGCTCAGGTAACATTTACCTTAAGTAAAGACAGTTGTTCCCCCGTTACAATCAATAATCAAATTGTTCCTCAAAACTTACATGTGAAATACCTTGGTATACATCTTGATCGAAGGCTCACATGGAAATACCACATTGACTCCAAGCTAACGCAAATGAAACTTAAACTAACTCAGATGCATTGGCTGGTTGGTAGAAACTCAACCCTCACCCTAGATTGTAAACTTTTAATATACAAGTCGCTCTTAAAACCTATATGGTGCTACGGAATTCAGCTATGGGGTACTGCTTCAGCTTCTAATGTCGAGAGAATCCAACGAAGGCAAAACAAAATTTTACGGTTAATAACATCGCCTCCATGGTATATAAAAAATTCAAATATACATCGTGACTTAAATATGCCACTAGTGACTGAAGAAATTGCAAAAAACGCTGGCAAATATTTAACAAAACTCGAGTCACATACTAATCCGCTTGCCCGTAATATTTTGAACTTTACTGGACACATCCGCCTAAAAAAGAGGGATACAAGGGCTCTTATTCACAGCACTCCAGATGGGACTTCCTGAAAATTCTTTTATTTTTTATATTCTTTCCTTTTGATTATCAATACTTATGTATTATATATATATTATATACTTATGTATATTATTATCAATACTTATGTATTATATATAATATATATATATATTATACTTATGTCCGACACTGGTCGGGCCTAATTATATTTTTATATTTAAGATTTGAATACTTATTGTTAGTTCATATATGAAGATACAATAAATAAAAATCATGTATTAAAAAAAAAAAAAAATAAATAAAAAAAAAAACATGCAATCGTTTGAAAAAAAAATGCGGAGTGAAACTTTAAGGAATCTCTTAAATGTACTAAGCTAGGCATTGGTGTACTATTGTACTTTCCGAGTTTGAATAGTGCCAAAAAAGGTACAATTGTACCAACTTTGCCATCCCTGCTCTAGAACAGTGGTAACCACTCCATAGCCTCGCGAGGCAGTCAATAATCGTATTTTTCACACAGACACGGTCGGCAATTCACATGTATACAACAACTTTGTTCGTTTCAAAACATCAGTCTCTGCTCAAGCTTTGTGAAAGCAACACCACGCATGCTTGTTTGGCTTTGTTTTTGTTTCTTTTTCGTAATCAACACAAAAGCACACAGGGCAACAATGTTAAATAATTCTGCTTCTGTTTGCGACCGCACACAAGCACATAATATCTTTGTGTGCGTGCGTTCGGGGCTTGGTTATCACTGCTCTAGAAACATAAATGTATTTATTATTATTTAAATTAAGGATAAAAGGAAGATTATGGTATAACCACAATTGGGACGAACGAAGAATTTCGAATAGTCTATGTTCAGACTATACAACTCATATTGATAAACTTATCACTTTTTCTTTTTTTAACTATCTTAGGCGTTCAAATATTCACTACGGCATGTACATACGTATGTATGTATATCTACATGCATATAGCTCACAAAAACATTATGATTCGTCGTTCGTCCCAGTTGTGTTTATATCATTAAATTTAAAAACTGATTACCAATTATAGATATCCATGGAGTTACTGCTTCTGCATCATCTCTTACCTCGTCAAGCGTGGAACCAAACTATTAATAACAAAAACAGAAATTAAGACTTTAAAACTAAGATTTAGGGAAAATCATATTTTACCTTGTATTCTTTAAAAATATGTGTATCTTTTTCCTTAAAATATTTTCAAATTTCTTTTAATATGCATTTTTCTTCAGGGTTTTGCTGAAGGCCGAAGAAACTCCGCATTTTATCGGAGGACGCATAAAAGTTTTTCTTAAATATATCTACGTCCAGTTCCATTACTGTATTGAAATGAGAGTAAAGACAATCTTTTCGAAAAATCATTGGCCAGTGGTTCAGAATGTCTTGCACTGTTGGAGGTGGGTCTGAATTGTTAAAAAAATTTCTTTGACTTGAAAAGCAATCAGTCATGTAATTTTTAACAATTGCCTTTTCATCTGCAGAAAGTATGCCTTTCTGATGCATTGAGCATAAAAATTTTTCTTTAGTATTGACGTCTTGATGGTTATCCAATGTATTTAAAGGCTGCAAGTTAACACATGTTCTGGATAAAGCATTTAAAACCCTTTTTTTACAAGGCTTAGCAAAGTCTTCTGATTTCTTTTTGGGTTCGGCGTTTAAAAAATTGTTACGATTCCTCATGGTAGCTATTAAGGAAATAGGAGAATGCGACATTATATTCCCTTCTCCGTCTCTTTCTATAAACGAATCTGGAAATTTGTTTGCTGCTTTTTGAGCAATGTCTCTGTAAACGCTCATCGGTATATAATGTGATATCTCCCGTAACTCGTCGACTACAGTATTAGCAAAAGTTATCAACAGCTTTCCGAGCTTTTGTTTTCCATTAAGCTTCTTTATAATTTCAGAAGACAGCATAACCCAAGGAATTTCAAAATTGTAAAACAAATCACAAGTGACTCTAGAATTAAATTTGATTTGAGATACTGGGCTCCTATTTTCGCATGATGTGTTTGCGTCATCATTGTACACGTAAAGTACCTACTTCCTCCATTTCAATATTGTCACAATTATTTTGTTTTGACGCATGATCTTCGTATTGTCTCAAAAATTCTGTTTCATTAACTGCTTGATGCTCGCAGTAAATATGCTGCACATTACTTTCTGGGCATAAATGGGAGATTTGGGAAAGATCCTGGGGCACTTGCTCATCATCAGAAATACTGACAATAGATGATGGAGACTCTTCATCCAATAGTTCAGATCTAAGCGTGTTTGATATCGCACTTGGTCTCCAAACTTCATCATTGTTTAAAATTATTAAAGTGTTTTTATCTTTTAAGAAATAATGCAAAACTTCATCATCATCTATATCTGTACCATCGGACTCTAGTACCAGCCTATTTCCAGTAAGCAAGTATTCTTTTGCTGAAATTATTAAATTAACTTTAGTAATATAAAATACTATTGCAAATACATCACATACTGAATTTTCTTTCTGTGATTTTATACTCACCCTTTTCAAGTATTTGTTCAATCCGTGGCTGGCACAAGAATGATTTCTTCTTAGACCTATCTACGTTTCACACCTTACATAAGTATATTTCCATTTTTTAATTTTTACAAGACAAACGAACTAATACTAATTAATTTTAAATTAAGGCCAAACACATTAATCGAAAGTGAAATTTATATAGGGAATAGAAATAAAAATATTAATATATATTTTGTTATGATTTCTAAAAAATTTTAAAAATTAAGACAGCCAAAGAAAGCAAAGAGTGACTTTTATGTGTTTGTTCGGTGGAAAATTTGTATTCAAAACAAAAACAAACTTGTAACATTTTAATCAAGGCACATTCATTTATTTTTATATTATTTTTTTATATTAAGGTTCGGATATGTGCGTATGTATATATAAAAATGAAAAATATGTTTCACAAATGTTCTACAACGGAAGTAAATGGCGCAAAGTAGTAATGATGGTTTAAATAAAATATTTTTATAGGCTGTTGTATCAAAAGCTTGTTACAATTAATAATTCCAATTTTTTTAGTTTTTTCAGATAAAGATTCATATAAGTTTTTCACCATATTGTATCGCATTTTAAGCAGATTTCCATAGAGTAAAAACTCTGTATGATCTTTATTTATAAAAATTGAATTGATAGTGAGCACATAAATATCGCTTAGCTCATCTATAGAAAATACTACAATATCGATTTTCTTATAAACTGTTCCAAGAAAAGAAATCTTTTTAGTTACATATTTAAAATTATTTGGAATATTTATATTGAACATATCTGCATCAAATTCGTCTATAAAATCATATTTAACTTTTATTTTTAATCGATTTGCAAAAAGACTTGATTGTAAAAATTGATGCCTTTGTGCCAAAGTAAAGGTAACATTTTTAAAATTCTTAATTTTTTTTGCAATGTTTTTAAAATATTTTATTTATGTTTGGAATACATTCATCCCGATATTCGTAATACACATCAATATAATGAGCTAATAATTCGATTTGTGATTCACTTATTTTATGTGCCCAAATGAGACGGCACATATTAACCATTGCACTAAAAAACAAGTAAGCAGGATTTTCAAAGTCTGATATAGTATTTAGTAAAACGAGTGACATCAAAAATAAAATGTGCCTGACTTCATCAGCTTTACCTGGAATTTTTTTCATTTTGGGGTCTAGTTTTGGGAAGGACAAATGTAATTTAAATTTTTTTCTTAAAGTTGATAAAAAACAGTTTATATAATTGAAGGAAAACTTGAAAGTACGAGTTAAACTCTTAAGTATTTCCATTAAATCGTACGGTATGATGCCCTCGAAAAGGTCATGGGCTATGCATGGTGGTAATCCTGGATTACAGACATGATAGTATTGAAGATCATTGAAACAAGAGTTGCGTAATACACCTTTTTTAAAATTGCTCTCATTAAGTAACTGCCTATAATTACTTTTGTTTCTCAATTGACGAATTGCAATATCTTTCAGTGCCAGATTCTTCCTTTCAAAAAAACAATATCGGCAAACATTTTCAGAAAAACTAAAACTCTCATTAAAACCTCCTATTTGGTGCGATCCCACGTTGTCCCCAATTATTGCATACACAGTTCCCAATAATTTCTTTTCGCCATTTCCTTCTTTACTTATTATTTTTATTCCTTCTGATTCCAAAAATTTAAGGTCACAAAGTAGAGGTTTTAAAACAGCATCAAAACCAAATGTTTTTACATGACTTTCCTTACATAAGAGAACTAATTGGATATTTTTAATTACTGACCTATATTTAACGTCAAGATTTCCTATCATGTAATAAAATCCAATCAGCTTATGTTTTTTCTTAGATGATCCCAAAGGGTTACATATTTCGAAAGCATCTTGAAATATTAGAAGCTCAATGCATTTATTCTCATAATGGAAAAAGTTTTGGTTTTTATACACGAACCCATCATTGTAATCGGAATAAACTCTGCACTCAGAATTTTTGGATTGACAAAATGTTTCAAAAAATTGTTCATCATTAAATAAGCTTTGCAAAGATTCCAATAACGGAATATAATGGAAAACACTTTTCTTGTGATAATTGTCAACTCCCAAGTAAATTTCCTTCGGGGAAACAAAAAATGCTTTACCAGAAAAATACTTGTTTTGATTTCGTACTGAAAGAATGCTTTCCAAATCAGTTTTTAATTTTGAGCTCTTGATAAGTTTTACAATTTCTTTTTCTAATACTTGAGAGTTAGCAAATATTTGCTTCAGACGTAAAATATTTGAGTTGGTATTTTCGATGTAAATTCCAAGAAATTCTTTTAATAAAAATTGTACACAACTTTCTGATATATTAAACTCACACCGCAATTTTGTTAAAATATTTGCAAAGCAATTAACGTCACCGTCACTTTTATTGCCCACGACTTTGTTGTTAATATCCGATGAATTTGTTTGATCTGCTGTTATAAGTAGCTCAACATTTTCAATAGTTGTCCTTTCTAAAGTGACGCTACTTGCAGAGCTATGCGTGCGAAAGAAATGAGACCGAAAGGAAGTCTGATTACTAAAGTATTTGGTGCAGTTATTCATTGGACAAGCAATATTCTCACTATTAGGGAAGTGTTCTAGTGCGTGAGAGTAAATTTCATTTACGCCCTTCCAATAAAATTACAAAAATTCACCAAACATCTTATCTGAATATCAGAATGCAAATTATTTCTAAAATCACGATTTTTCGTAGAGTGACTCCGTGTGAAATGCACTGCATAATTATTGTAATTAGAAAATACTTGTCCACATTTTGAATACAAACACTTAAACACATTGCTTCTTTCTTCTTTATGTGCGTATAAATGTAAATGGTAGCTTAAGCTTTGGCATTTTTTTTTACAAAGTTTGCAGGCAAACATTTTTTTTGTTTCACAATATATATTAACTTATCACTATACACAGAAAAAATTATTCCCAAAAAAATTTCAAACAAACGTGTGTTTTGAAATAAAATTTAGTTTCGGTAAGTATTTTTACTGTTCCAGTAAATTATTTGTTTCAATTTTGTTTTATATAAAAAACTGTATCATTTAATTTCATTTGCTTGTGTTGGTGTTTTCCTTGCTTGTTGATTGACTGAACGTGGTCATGTGCTGATGTTGTTGTTTTCTTTAAGTGCTCGTGTTGTATACGTGTGAATTCGGACAAGAAGCCGAAAAACGTCAACAAAGTTATTTTTCAAACAAATTATTACAAAATTTTGTATTTGAATTTACAAATTTCTTTGTATGACCTAAATGGAAAAAAATAATATTTGATTCAGAGAATTTTGTGTTTGAAATGGAAAATTAGTTTTTTCTGTGTATATTTATACAATACAATTCTTATTTAGAAGCTGCTTTGTACATTTAATTTATTAATTTTATGTTAATATTGCGTGGTTCTGTTAGAACATGTGCACTTTTGAGCTTCTTCTTTCTTCTTGTTAAACATATTTCTGCTGCTTTACATAGGGTCTCCACCTAACATAATATGTAAGATAAGAGCGTCAAATTCAATCGCAGAGAGAATTATGTTACGTGTAGACTTCAAATTAGTGTTATGTCAATCTTATAATATTTTTTATAAGAGCGTTGTTATAAGAAATCCTATAACAACAATCTTATGATATGAACTGTCAAAAAAATACACGTACATGAAAATAAATGAGTATGCATGTGTGAGTGTTTATTAAAATAAATGAAAAACAATGTTTTTACAAAAGTTCTGGGATTTTATATGTTTAATTGATTTATAGATTAAAGTTTGTGTGAAAAAGTAAAAACAAAATAAATAATTATATAAAATTAATACATGTTAACTTGATGAGAATTTGAATAAAATGAAATGTTATAAGAAAAGTAAAATTACGTTGTCCTATTGTATGATATGAAGAGAAATATCGGCATTTTATTTTTGTTATTCTGCCGACGTTCTCTCACATATTATATCAGAGTTAGTCGCAGTTGTAGACGCTATGTTACGCACATGTGTTTAATTTTCAACATTTTGACGTTATTTAGGCATATGTAGCTGTTTTTTACACAGAAAAAATTATTCCCAAAAAAATTTCAAACAAACGTGTGTTTTGAAATAAAATTTAGTTTCGGTAAATATTTTTACTGTTCCAGTAAATTATTTGTTTCAATTTTGTTTTATATAAAAAACTGTATCATTTAATTTCATTTGCTTGTGTTGGTGTTTTCCTTGCTTGTTGATTGACTGAACGTGGTCATGTGCTGATGTTGTTGTTTTCTTTAAGTGCTCGTGTTGTATACGTGTGAATTCGGACAAGAAGCCGAAAAACGTCAACAAAGTTATTTTTCAAACAAATTATTACAAAATTTTGTATTTGAATTTACAAATTTCTTTGTAGGACCTAAATGGAAAAAAATAATATTTGATTCAGAGAATTTTGTGTTTGAAATGGAAAATTAGTTTTTTCTGTGTAAGCACACTTTGTTTAAAAATAAACCCTTCTGAAAATAGATTTGTATTTTTGTGTAAAATAAGACAAATATTGTTTTTTTTTATACAAATAACTATAAAACCGATATAAATTTAGACATTAAGAATTTTTCAACAACAATTTAGACCAAATATGATCCTAAATTTGAGTTAATGTTTTAGAGTGTAGCTTTTAGTTAACTTAAAATTGTCTTTGAGCGTATCAATCGATATTTCAGGCCTGATATTCGACGACGTAGAGTAAAGTACTATGAATTTGCAAATAAAAGAAAAATATACCTACATACATGCGAATATATATGTATGTTTGTATATATTTAATTAAACAATTTTTTATTGAGCTTTGGGTCCGTTTGTATTTGTGCTTTAATGGTTCAATATTTCGTTAACCTTTGGTTAACTTCTTCAGGGTATATGTATATTGTTTTGGTTTTTATGATATTTCAATAAAAAAGGAAGGAGCTCTGACACCGTTTCAGCTGATTCTTATGTAAATTGACCTCCTAAATCCGAATATGGTCTCCGTTTTTCCCCATCACCCACCACTTTCGAGGGTTCAACCCGCACTAATTTCGATGATTTTACGGCCCTGAATTCAATTTAGAATGTATAAAAAATTATTTTAGCTGTTAAATTTTTCTATAGCTCTGCACTACCATTTTTATCTAGCTTCAGTCTACTGAAATCCATTTCTAGCGAGCGTAAAATCAATATCTCGGTGTTGTGCACAAGGATTCGGTGCTCTTATATTGTCTAAATTTAGTAAAGCGGTTGTAATTTTTTCACTGTGAATTGAAATTAAGCAATAAATTTGTTTTACTATTGAACTTTGCCTTCCCAGCTTCTTAAAACTGCTTATGCTCCCAAAAATTTGCTGCACTACTTGTTACAGAACTCGACTGAATGGCTTAAAGAGACCCGTAAATCATTATCATTTGTAGTGCCCATGTGTCATCTCACGGATTGTTACTATTGTATGACTTCTATCAACGGGATCTCTGGAAGAAGTAAGCACACTATTGAACATTCGAATATTCCTTCAGCTCTACGACCAGTTCCTCCTCTGCATTAATGTCAGAAGTGTAGGTACTAGGGATGGGCAAAAAATATCGATTTATCGATATTTGAGAAAATAAATATCGATATATATCGCCGATATTTCAAAAACCGATATCTCGATACATCGATTCTTATTTACGAGTATCGGGTTTCGATACTTTCAAGAGCTATATCCGTTTTTTAACTACGATATTGGCATCACTACTAGTGATGCGAAGAAAAAAAAAGAGAAATTTCATAATAACAGCCCAGGCGCATCTTGTTGCGGGCTCAGTATTAGCAAAATAGCCAGACAAAACGAAAAAAAAATTTTGCGTGGACAGACCTTAGGGAAACAGTCGGGAGGAGGACCAAATCAAAACCTACGGCCTCGAGTCCCTTAACATAACATATAAAGTAATAGGGAGGGGCATAATATTATTTAAGGGTCGCCAAAAACCCAGCCCGAGTCCCTGGCACAAATTGTAGTTCGCAACAGCATGCATGTTTTAGGATTTACCTGCAATAGAAAAATAAAGGAATTAGCTAGGTGATAGAGAAAAATAAAATAAAATTAAACATTGATACAAATACCAGTAGTTGGCCAATAATAGTGTTAGCTGGATAACCTGTAAAGAAAGAATTAATTTATAAAAAAAAAATACTGCAATACTTACCGCACATGTGTTAGTAATAAAATTATGATGAATGAATGTGACGTTTACAGACGAATATAGGTTGGTACGTGTGTGTGGCTGTGTTTAGTGTAGTAAACATAACTGAACATAGTAGTGGTAAAGTTTGTTTAAAACAGGGTCGGTCAATTCTTTCAAAACTCAACTGTTTTGTTGGCAGGATATTAAATAAATTTCAAAATACGGTTGCCTTCTATAGATATGAGTACCTGATAAAAAGAAAGTCTAATGGTAGTGATATGGTTTAAAAATATATATAGACAAGAATCAGTAGGAATGAGAAAACCAATCACAAGAAATAATAGAAAAATCGCGGGACAACGACCTATAATTTAAAAAAAAGATGGAGAAAAATTTGGGAAAAATAAGTTTATGTACTGGTATAAAGGAATAATATGTAGATAAATGGATACCGTAAAATCGGCCTGCGGTACTTAAATAATTTAATAGTCAAGAAAAGATTATAGTTGTTCAGTAGAAAGCAAAGAGTAAAGACATAGTGCAGTGCGGTGTATTTGCAAATAAAATAATATATAAGCTATTTGAGAGCCTATCAGAGGAAGGACAAAAAGCTTGGGAACTGGAGTTGGTTAATACCAAATTATTCCCTACGTAAGTAAAATCAAAATTTATAAATAATAAAAAAGTGTGAGCCCTAAAAGCAATGTCCTGTCTTACGTAGGTGGCAGATCCGATCACTTGCGAAGGACATCTCAGCATCCGACGTAAGCAGAACAAGGATAAAGCCAGGTAGGCCAGTAAAAGTAGCTAAATTAGCAAAAATACGTCAGTGATCAAGTATTAATAAAAATAATTAAAGTGAAACACGCACCGCCTAATAATATTTCCATAGTAGAAGAAAACCTTGTAAAAAATTATCATAAAAAAGGGGGAAAGAAAATATACTGAACAAATTGAAAAATTTAATCAAAAACATTCATAAGATGCAAAAATTTATAATAACCCTTTTTACCAACATTTGAAGATCAAATAATATATTCAAATTAGTATAAGATATCGTATAAAATTGTTTGTGTATCGTGCAATAAATTAATGTAAGAATTACGTGAGTGTTGTGTGTTTGTTTGTTAAGTACATCAGTCCCTCGAAAGTCATAAAGATAAAAATAAAATATCAAAAAAAAATTTTTGTTAGGGAATATATTGTAAATCAAGGGCACAAATCAATCGCGGAATAAATACAGGAACAAACGCATAGTGGTGTGTAGATTTCATTCGGCTCAGGGAGCTCCTTTAGTCGTAGAAAAGGTTTTTTCGAATGCCTAAAATAGGTGAAAAAATTAATTTATTTGGGCTCTTGAATATTTTTTTTTGCGGATACCAATTATAAGAAAATTTTATGTCATAAAAGGAAAGGATTGAATAATTGAGTAGTTAATTATATGTTTTAGTTTATTGTTTTAATATGTAAAGAGATATAAGAATAAGAATAAAGTCAATCAATTATAAATAAAGTAGATATAAGACATGAATATTTAATTAAATAGAATATTAGTAAATAAAATATGGAATACATTGAATAGATAATTTAGGGGGGGGTTGTTGACGAAAGAGTGCGACGAAAAGCGGTTGATGGGGTCTGTTAAAAATGGTATAAAGAGGATACATTACAGACAAGGTAGGGAAGGGCGACTGGAGATCAACAACTATCTCCATCTTTCCAGAAATGTTTCATTTGTTGTAGAGTCCACTTTGTGTGTAGTAATTTGTTCTTGTTTATCGTGTTGCGTACCCAGGTCAATTCTAGGGTTGAGAACACCCCCATGAGAAAAGCCGACATAGCCAGCTGGGTCCTCTGACCGGTATGGGTCACGTAACAGATAATGGCGCCCAAACTAAAATGAAATAAATATCTAGAAGAGTGTAGAAGATCTAAACACTAAGCAATAGACTAATAATTTAACAATAGCCCGACGTACATATTAGTAAGTAACTGAAACAGGGAAAAATGATGTCGTATCCGTTTTTAGTCATACCTAAAAAGTCTGATTGTGCGAATAAGTTTTTTCTGGATTTAAGAATCGCTGAATATAACCGACCAAATCAAGCGAAATTATGGATAGTTCTTAGATGGTGAAAAAAGCATTCTAAATGTACGCCATACATCGCAATATGTAATTTGATGTAATGTAGTTTCCGTCTGAATTTTTATTTGTGGAGCATTAGTAAGAGGAGCGATATCCGATCAAGTGCATCACTTGATGTCTGTGTGTCGATCCGTAATACGATCTGGCCTCCTATAATTAAGAAGTAATAATTGTAGGAGCACAAATAAAAAGGTTAGATTTTGTTATTAATACGTTTTGTTTAAATATGAATTATGGAACATGGAAGATCTCTGGTATAGAGTCAAAAAAAAGTCAATCGTCGATACCGCCCTGAAATCAACAATCCCTATATTGTAATCAATAAACCTTATTCAGAGTAGTTGCGTTTAAAACTTTATTAAATTGTTTGATGTATTATTGAACCAAAAATTTAAATAACTTATCCTACGTGTAATTATTTCGTTAACAAAATGTTCTTTTATAATATAAAACTAGTTTAGTTTATATAAATAAATATTACTATTTCTTGTACTAATTATATTATTATTATTAATTGTATCATTTATATATTAATAAGTGCCCTCTGTAGAATCAACCGTAATTTTTTTTATTCAAGTTATTCATTTGTTTCTTTGCCACTACGTGAAGTTTAATTAGTTTGGTTATTTTTTATATAGGCATTTTTTTGTTCTAGTATCACCTAATTACTGGCTGATCCAGGAAATTTATATTCAACCATACTAAAATAGCAGATTTAGGGACAAACTTGGGGTTAAATATATTAGATTGTGACTAAGTAAAAATATTGGCCATCATAACGTCAACAAATAGAAAAGTCGATGCGTCCTTCTGCGTGAACACAAACATTGTATTTGAGAATCATTCATTTAAAGCAGAAATTTTATTTAAAGAGTGTAAAGTTGAAACGTTTAGAAAAGGGTACTTTTGCCATAAGTCATCAGGAATAGATTTGAACAGTAAGATATGAGTAAAAGTTTTCAAAATAAAAATTTAAAAAGGCGTTTAGTACAAAGCAATTTAAGTAATTCACTAGAAGTTCAACCAAAATTAAGAAAACATAGCGAAAAATCAAAAATGGCAACCAATGAAAACGGCAGCATTCGAGATTTGTCTGCGACAATCACTAGAGCTCAAGCGCAGAAAATAGTTAACCAGACATCCAATGAGGTGATTAGTGTAGAACAAGGTCCATCGACTAGTGCAGCCCTAGGTCAATCGGCAAGTGCGTCCAATAGACCTACGGCAACTGAAGAGAGCAATACTATAAGAAGTGAAACGGTAAATGCTCAAAGAGGTCCAAATGAAGGAAGTAATCAAATAGCTGAAAATGAAATCAATGATATTAGAAAATCAATAGAAGAATTAACCAAAATAGTTAAGGAATTGTCGGCAAATAGTGCAAGAACCCCGAGCGCCGTCAATTCAGAGCAATTCATGGCAAAGCAAACAAGAGATAACTATGTTGCTTATGGTAACAGAGAAAGGGGAATAAATACAAGTAATATAAATATCGACCCAGAGAGATCAACGCAATTTGTTCAAAGTCTAACAGCACCGGAATATTATAGGAATAATGACAGTGCAGTGCCGATGGAAACAACCAACCAAGTCACGGATTATATGCGCTAGATTCTGATCCCACAGTGAATAGAAGGAACAATTTTGGTAGTCGAAACGATGGTAAAATTAATATACAAGTCGATAAATGGGGGATAGTATTCAATGGCAATAATGCACACATGAGCGTAGATTTTATTTTTAGAATAGAACACCTTCAAGCACATTACGGTATTAGTTGGTATGAAATACTAAGAGATTTTCATTTACTCGTAACTGGTCAAGCTAAGGACTGGTACTGGCTTTTAGTCCGCACACGCCGTAGCCTACAATGGCCAACGTTTAGAAATGAATTATTGAACCAATATCAAACAAACATATCTAATTTTGAGATTATGAGAGATTTAGTTAAGAGAAAGCAGCAGCCGATCGAATCATTAGATTCATTTTTCCACAGTATGTGTAAACTACGATCGAGATTATTATAATCTATCTCAGAATACATGATCAAAATACTGAAGAGAAACGTCAAAGAAAGTGTGGCAAAAATCGTCTACCCGATTTCGGTCTCATCCGTCGAGCAATTAAGGATTGAGTGTTTAGAAGCAGAAAGAAATTTTCCAAGGCGGGAAGCGAGGAATATGGTTCCACCACCACGTCCACTAAGAGCGGTTAGTGAGGTCTATGTCCATGAGCCAGAGGATAATAACTTATCAATCGAGCAAGTGGAGGCAATTAAAATGATTCAACAGAAACAACTAATCTGCTGGAATTGCAAAGTACAGGGACATGGCTTTCGAGATTGTGATGCGGCTGAAAGAACCTTATTTTGCTACCGATGCGGCAAGGAAAATGTTATAGCTCCGAAATGTCCAGATTGTCAGCAGGAAAACAGAGCAAGGGACGTGGGACTGACAGGGGAACCACGACCATCGAAAACCCCAGAGAAAACAACTGAAAATCTCAACGCCATATAGCAACACCGTAGAGATAAAAACCATTGAAGATATATCCAATTATGTACCACAAATGAGGCACCATATACCACCTAACATGAGACAGCAATATTACAACCATGTGCGCTCTCGAATATTTAATCCGGAGAAAATACCTAAGCCCGTGTCTAAACGTATTCTGAAAATTAGAGAAAAATATAAGAAAAAGCGAATAGCAAAAAGATTAATAATAGAATCTGTAGATAGAGCAGGAAAAAACGAATCAGACCCTAGAGTATATGCAGAAGTTTATATCGAAGGTAAATTAATATCAGGTTTACTAGATAGCGGTGCATCTGTAAGTCTTTTAGGTAAAGGTTGTAGAGAGGTAGTAGAAGAATTAGGGATACAAATATACCCAATATTCAACAATGTGAAGACCGCCAGTGGTCAACACCATATAATATTGGGAAAAATAAAAGCATCAATTAGGTACAAAGATCAGGAAAAACACCTATTTCTGTATCTTTGTCCCGATTTGGAACAATCTTTGTACTTAGGTATAGATTTCTGGCGGATTTTTAATATAGCCCCCGAAATAATTTGCTCTGAGGAAATCGAGTTGGGTAAAGCATTAGAAGATTTAGCCGATAACAAAAACGAGCATAAACTGGAACCCCATATATTAAGCAAATATCAAAAGCAAAAATTAGATGAAGTGATAAAAAATTTCAACACTTTTGAAGCTAACGGCCTAGGTAAAACCACCCTGGAAAAACACTCAATAAAATTAGTAGAAGGCGCAGAACCAATAAAAGATAAATACTACCCAATATCGCCCGCTGTACAAGCCATAAGCTATGTAGAAATAGAAAAAATGTTGGAATTAAATGTAATAGAGCCTAGTGATAGTCCATGGAGCAACCGAACGACGATAGTAAAAAAACCAGGCAAAAAGAGATTCTGCTTAGATGCTAGGAAGCTAAATAAACTTACAATTAAGGACGCATACCCATTACAAAATATCGATGGCATCTTAAGTAGAATTGATGAAACGTATTTTATCAGCAGCGTTGATTTAAAATATGCCTTTTGGCAAATCGAGTTAGACGAAAAGAGTAAACCTTACACAGCTTTTACTGTCGCAGGTAGGCCTTTATACTAATTTAGAGTTATGCCGTTTGACCTTTGCAACGCGGCTCAACGATTGTGCAGGTTAATGGACAAGGTAGTTCCCCAAATTCTAAAAGACAACGTATTCGTCTATCTTGACGACCTCTTAATAATAGCAAATGAATTTGAGAAACACTTATGGTTGCTTGAAGAAGTAGCAAAATGTTTTGAAAAGGCTAATTTAACAATTGGACTCAGCAAGTCACAATTTTGCTTCCAACGCCTTAAATATCTAGGATTTATTGTAGGAGGTGGTATGTTAAAAACAGACCCAGATAAGGTACAAGTAACGTGACCAGAAGCTTTTTACAAAAAGCGGGACACGATCGTTCAAAAAGCGGGATTTTGACGAAAATACGGCCAAAAAGCGGGATTTTTAAATAAACAACTATTTGAAAGCGGGACGTGTAATACGCACATAAAAGTTTCGTATGTACTTAGGAAACACAGTTTTTAACTCAAAAGAATCGATTTTAAATAAACAAAAGTTTTTATTAACAAAAATTTTTATTTAGTAACGTAAAATAAATAAAATTAAAGATTTTTTGACTTCATTTACAAAACAAAATACGATTTTTATACAAAACAATGTACAAAAACTTAAGGCGAATGATAGCAAGTGGCCTTGTTAGTCCATATTATCATCAACTGACTACACCAATGTGTCAAACTCTTTATAAAAAAATAAGCAAGAACTTTTTATTTTATTATTGACAGTTTGGTGAATGTCAGTTGTTATTATCCTAATAAGCCCTCTTGGTAATAAATTCCTAAAGCAGCAGAATGTCTGCACATATAAAGCACTGTAACAAAAGGATCTTTGAGTGTGTACGTTTGTATTTTTATTTTTTTCATTTGAGGAGCTGCCAGATCCAAAAAAATAAACAATAACTACACTAAAAAATATTTGGAATAAATTTTTATCAGTTACATATTAATAAAAATATATTAAGAGATAAGAAATTTCAAAACTGTAAAAAGCGGGATAAAGCGGGATAAAAATTCAAGGCGGGATCAACCTCAGAAAAGCGGGATAATCCCGCCTAAAGCGGGATGTCTGGTCAGGTTAGGTACAAGCCATTAAAGAAATAAGGTTACCCAAAACGCCACGAGAAGTGCGAAGTTTTATAGGAACGGCCGGCTGGTACCGCCGCTTTATAAAAAAATTTTCTGTGATATCAGCTCCATTAACAGATACCCTAAAAAATCCGGTAAATTTCAAATGAGTTCTGAAGCAATAAAAGCATTTGAAAATTTAAAGAAAGCCTTAACGTCAGCCCCTGTCTTACGTCACGCGGATTTTACAAAAAGATTCTACATACAATGCGACGCATGTGATTACGGCATTGGAGCAGTCCTGTATCAAATAAGTGGAGAAAGTGGAGAGCATCCGATAGCCTTTTATTCGCAAAAATTAAATGCATGTCAAAGAAATTATACAGTCACAGAGAAAGAGTGCCTGGCGGCAGTCATGGCGGTAAAAAAGTTTAGACAATATGTCGAGATGATGCCTTTCACGATTATAACAGACCACGCAAGCTTAAAGTGGTTAATGTCAGCTAAGGATTTGACGGGAAGACTAGCCAGATGGTCTTTGCAATTGCAATCGTTTGATTTCCAAATAGAACATAGAAAAGGATCCGATAACATTGTAGCCGACATGTTGTCACGATTACCAAATAGAATAGAAGTAGAAGAAATAGATATCGAAGACTTATTAGGATTTCAAACTACCGAATTCGAAAGCGAAGAATATTTGAATTTAATAACACACATTAATCAGAATGCTACAATGTTACCCGACTTAAAGGTAGAAGATGGGCTGATTTATAAGAAGACGGGCCTAGATCAACTCGAAGAGGTGAGCCAATGGAAACTGTGGATTCCCGATACCATTACTCAGCCGATAATAGAAAAAGCACACTCAACCCCAACAGCGGCACATGGTGGAATCGCCAAGACTCTTGAGCGTCTGAAAAGGCATTTTTATTGGCCAAAAATGTCAATAGAGGTTAAACATTTTATCGCTAACTGCCAAGTTTGCAAAGAGGCCAAGCCTTGTAATATAAATCTGCGACCAGATATTGGCCAGCAGGTTAAAACAGAAAGACCATTTCAGAAGTTGTATATCGATTTCATGGGAAAATACCCGCGCTCGAAAAAAGGAAATTGTTACATTTTTATTGTCGTTGATCATTTTTCAAAATTTACTTGCTTGAAGGCAATGAAAGAGGCTACCACAAGTAACGTAATCGATTTTCTAGTACATGACATTTTTAATACATTTGGAGTGCCAGAAATAATACATAGTGATAATGGCAGTCAATTTGCAGCCAAAAGTTTTGAAAACGTGATGAAATCGTATTAAATACATCATTTGAAAACAGCTGTGTATTCTCCCCAAAGCAACGCTAGTGAACGAGTGAACCAATCAGTTTTGTCCGCTATTCGATCATATCTAAATAAGGACCATCGTGATTGGGACTTATATTTACCAGAAATTGAATGCGCTCTGCGAAATTCAGTTCATTCAGCTACCGGTGTAACACCATTTTTGCACTTTTTGGTTATCACATGTATAGTAGCGGCGCAGACTATAAATTGGGAAGAAAACTTGGGTCACTCACAGATCATGAAATCATAAATATGAACAGAAACGACAGAATGGAAATTATCAGAGAAAAAATGAAACAAAATATGCATAAGGCTTACGAACGAAGCGGAAAGGTACAATAATATTCTAAGCAACTTTAGTAAAAATATTAACTCCAAGTTTTGTAAAAAATTCCTTAAGTGTAGAATAGTCAAGTCTGTAGGAAAAAATATGTATGAATTAGAATCCCTTAAAGGGAAGCCACTTGGTACATACCACGCCAAATATATTAAAGCGTAGGCTCCTTAGAATGTACAAGAACATGACGTAAATGTAATTGTATAAAAAAATGAGTTCGTAAGTACCTCTATTAGTCGTTGACAAAGTAATTTATCTGTGATATTAAAATAAAGCAATGTGATCCATCATATACCATAAAACGTGCAATAATAGGGTAGTAAACAGCTGTGATATAGGTTAGTATGGCCTAAGTTATTGAATTAGTGAGAACATACTGGTAAGGTGATTGCAGTGGTCCAGAAGCCATTTAGAACAAAGTGCAAAATTCTGAAAGAAATGTGGAAGGGAACCACAAAGTAAAGTAATTACAGAATATATCTTAAGGTATACTTCCCGTAAGATAAGTGTACATAGCACTGTATAATCAATTCCGAAATATAGCAAGGGTAGTTTCATCTTCGCCAACTATAATGTAAGGCCCGGCTTTAAGACGACAGGGTGTGGGAGTTCCCCACGTTGGGCTAGTGATGGGGGTGTTCTATCTTACCCGCACACCGCTTCCCTTGGCTAACGCAAATGAAATCGGAGTTTTGTTGCGGGCTCAGTATTAGCAAAATAGCCAGACAAAACGAAAAAAAATTTTGCGTGGACAGACCTTAGGGAAACAGTCGGGAGGAGGACCAAATCAAAACCTACGGCCTCGAGTCCCTTAACATAACATATAAAGTAATAGGGAGGGGCATAATATTATTTAAGGGTCGCCAAAACCCAGCCCGAGTCCCTGGCACAAATTGTAGTTCGCAACAGCATGCATGTTTTAGGATTGACCTGCAATAGAAAAATAAAGGAATTAGCTAGGTGATAGAGAAAAATAAAATAAAATTAAACATTGATACAAATACCAGTAGTTGGCCAATAATAGTGTTAGCTGGATAACCTGTAAAGAAAGAATTAATTTATAAAAAAAAAATACTGCAATACTTACCGCACATGTGTTAGTAATAAAATTATGATGAATGAATGTGACGTTTACAGACGAATATAGGTTGGTACGTGTGTGTGGCTGTGTTTAGTGTAGTAAACATAACTGAACATAGTAGTGGTAAAGTTTGTTTAAAACAGGGTCGGTCAATTCTTTCAAAACTCAACTGTTTTGTTGGCAGGATATTAAATAAATTTCAAAATACGGTTGCCTTCTATAGATATGAGTACCTGATAAAAAGAAAGTCTAATGGTAGTGATATGGTTTAAAAATATATATAGACAAGAATCAGTAGGAATGAGAAAACCAATCACAAGAAATAATAGAAAAATCGCGGGACAACGACCTATAATTTAAAAAAAAGATGGAGAAAAATTTGGGAAAAATAAGTTTATGTACTGGTATAAAGGAATAATATGTAGATAAATGGATACCGTAAAATCGGCCTGCGGTACTTAAATAATTTAATAGTCAAGAAAAGATTATAGTTGTTCAGTAGAAAGCAAAGAGTAAAGACATAGTGCAGTGCGGTGTATTTGCAAATAAAATAATATATAAGCTATTTGAGAGCCTATCAGAGGAAGGACAAAAAGCTTGGGAACTGGAGTTGGTTAATACCAAATTATTCCCTACGTAAGTAAAATCAAAATTTATAAATAATAAAAAAGTGTGAGCCCTAAAAGCAATGTCCTGTCTTACGTAGCTGGCAGATCCGATCACTTGCGAAGGACATCTCAGCATCCGACGTAAGCAAAACAAGGATAAAGCCAGGTAGGCCAGTAAAAGTAGCTAAATTAGCAAAAATACGTCAGTGATCAAGTATTAATAAAAATAATTAAAGTGAAACACGCACCGCCTAATAATATTTCCATAGTAGAAGAAAACCTTGTAAAAAATTATCATAAAAAAGGGGGAAAGAAAATATACTGAACAAATTGAAAAATTTAATCAAAAACATTCATAAGATGCAAAAATTTATAATAACCCTTTTTACCAACATTTGAAGATCAAATAATATATTCAAATTAGTATAAGATATCGTATAAAATTGTTTGTGTATCGTGCAATAAATTAATGTAAGAATTACGTGATTGTTGTGTGTTTGTTTGTTAAGTACATCAGTCCCTCGAAAGTCATAAAGATAAAAATAAAATATCAAAAAAAAATTTTTGTTAGGGAATATATTGTAAATCAAGGGCACAAATCAATCGCGGAATAAATACAGGAACAAACGCATAGTGGTGTGTAGATTTCATTCGGCTCAGGGAGCTCCTTTAGTCGTAGAAAAGGTTTTTTCGAATGCCTAAAATAGGTGAAAAAATTAATTTATTTGGGCTCTTGAATAATTTTTTTTGCGGATACCAATTATAAGAAAATTTTATGTCATAAAAGAAAAGGACTGAATAATTGAGTAGTTAATTATATGTTTTAGTTTATTGTTTTAATATGTAAAGAGATATAAGAATAAGAATAAAGTCAATCAATTATAAATAAAGTAGATATAAGACATGAATATTTAATTAAATAGAATATTAGTAAATAAAATATGGAATATATTGAATAGATAATTAAGGGAGGGTTGTTGACGAAAGAGTGCGACGAAAAGCGGTTGATGGGGTCTGTTAAAAATGGTATAAAGAGGATACATTACAGACAAGGTAGGGAAGGGCGACTGGAGATCAACAACTATCTCCATCTTTCCAGAAATGTTCCATTTGTTGTAGAGTCCATTTTGTGTGTAGTAATTTGTTCTTGTTTATCGTGTTGCGTACCCGGGTCAATCCTAGGGTTGAGAACACCCCCATGAGAAAAGCCGACATAGCCAGCTGGGTCCTCTGACCGGTATGGGTCACGTAACAATCTATAAGGTGACCCCACTAATGCAGGTGACTATTATTTGTTAACTGAGCTAAATGCCAAATTTGGATTGTGTGGATATAAGCCTAAGGGCAGAATTAGTTTTTATCTTATGTTCTGCTACGAATCAGCTGACTTTTTTGGTTTATATAGATCTTATACAAGCCTATAGTTTTCCTCTTTCATTCTGTTTTGTTTCGGTTCAACCTCTGAAAATCAAAAAACTGTTAAGTAATTGTAAGTGGCAAAATAAATAAAATAAAAATATTTCGAAATAAACTGTGATTGTGCTTTAAGAATTTAAAAAATTAAATTTTTACCAGAAGAACATAAACACTATATTGAAACATGACAATGGACGATACAAAACTCATCAATTTAGTGGAAAACTGTAACCGTTCTGGTCAGAAAAAGCTAATTTATTAAAGAAAAAGTAACTATTAAAATTTAAAAATAGAACGGCACAGCAACATAAAGTAAAGAGTAATGAAGCCTCGCTTAAACTTTTTTTTGGCGGTTATGGCACGATATGTTAGTATGTGTATTTATTTTAGATTTGGAATATTTTGGCAACATTTGGCAAAAAATATCGATACGATATATATCGATACATTTTTTTCATTTGCCCATCCCTAGTAGGTATCTTGTGACTCTGACAAGTAGAGACAGTTGGAAAGTTGTACTGTTGGTCAATGAAAATCAGTTATCATCAGTCCCAGTTGCAAGTTCTGTAAATATGAAAGATACCTTCGAAAACATCAAACGAATCCTTGATAAAGTATTTAAGTTATCGTGATTATAATTGGAAAATTTATGCTGACTTAAAAGTTGTTTTTTTTTATTTATTATTTTTTTTTATTTCAGTCTATGGACAGAAAGTCCTTTCAGACAACGATATTTTTTTTTTTTTTGTCATGTATATATTTATTTATTGTATCTTCAAAAATTAACTAACAATAAGTAATCAAATCTTAAATCTAAATATAATTATTAGGCCCGACCAGTATCGGACATAAACTTAGTGATAGTTATAATTAATACATAAGTAGTGATAATCAAAAAGGAAAAAAAAAGAAGTATTAAGCAGTCCCATCTGGAGTGTTGAGTATAAGAGCCCTTGTGTCCCTCTTTTTTAAGCGGATGTGTCCAGTAAAGCTCAAAATATTACGGGCAAGCGGATTAGGATGTGACTCGAGTTTTGTTAAATATTTGCCTGCGTATTTTGCAATTTCTTCACTCACTAGTGGCATATTTAAATCACGATGAATATTTGAATTTTTAACGTACCATGGAGCAGATGTTATCAAACGTAAAATTTCGTTTTGCCTTCGTTGGATTCTCTCGACATTTGAAGCTGAAGTAGTGCCCCACAGCTGAATTCCATAGCACCATATTGGCTTCAAAAGCGACTTGTATATCAAAAGTTTGCAGTCTAGGCTGAGTGTTGAATTTCTGCCAATTAACCAATATATTTGAGTCAATTTAAGTTTCATTTGGGTTAACTTAGAGTCAATATGATATTTCCATGTAAGCCTTCGATCAAGGTGTATACCAAGGTATTTCACTTGCGAATGTTGAGGAATATTTTGATTGTTGATTCGAATGGGGGAACAGGTATCTTTTCTTAGGGTAAACGTTATATGAACACACTTTTGTTCATTGACTTTAATTCTCCATAAGTTCAACCATATTTCAAGCTGGGTAATGTGTGCTTGGAGATTGCGGGATGCCTCATCAGGATTTTTGTGAATACTCAAACAGGCTGTATCATCGGCAAATGTAGAAGTGTGTATGTTATTGCTCACAGGCATATCACAAGTATATATTAGATACAAGAATGGCCCCAGAATACTATCCTGTGGCACACCAGAAGATATAGACTCGGGTACACTCACGAAGTCTCCTTCCACAACGGTAAATTTCCTATCAACAATATGACTTTGCAAAAGCTTTTGTATGTTTATTGGTAGGTATGTCTTCAATTTTAAAACTAGGCCTTCGTGCCATACTTTGTCAAATGCCTGAGAAACATCAACAAAAAGGGCAGAACAATACTTTTTTTCTTCAAATGTCCTCCTTACAACTTGAACCAATCTATGCGTTTGCTCAATAGTGCTATGCTGACTTCTAAAGCCAAATTGATGGTCCGGGATGCACCCACTATCAGCTAAAATTGTGGACAATTTAGTCATGAGCAGCTTTTCGAAAAGCTTTGAAATTGTTGAAAGTAAGCTTATAGGCCTATATGACTCAGCCTTGGTAAGATCTTTGCCTGGCTTTGGAATCATTTTAATCTTGGCAAGTTTCCAGTTATGTGGAAAATACTGCATTCGTAAAATTGCATTAAAAATAAATATCAAGATTCTTATTGCAATATAAGGCAAGTTCATCAGCATCTTGTTACTAATGCCATCAATACCTGGAGCTTTCTTCGGGTCGAGTTCAGCAACTATTTTTTGTAGTTCACGCATCTTAAACCTTAAGGGACGAGGGGGTAGAGATACTACACTCGGTAATCCGGCAGCACCCGTACATGAATTGGGAGTGAATACAGATTTTAAATGCTCAGAAAATAAGTTACCTTTCTCACTATCGCTCCTTGCCCAGCCTCCGGTCGAAGTACGCAGTGGTGATTTGAGATCAACGGGTCTTTTAAGATTTCTAGTAGCGCGCCATAAAGAGTAATTAGATGTTGACGTTACATCAAGACCTTCTAAATACTTTTCCAGTAATGCAGTCTTTTCCGACGATAGCAGCTCTTTGAGTCGTTTAGTACATTCTTTAAGTCTGATTTTATTTAGGGGTGATCGGTGTTGTTGCCATTCTCTCCTAGCTCTCCTTTTTTCACATACAAGACGTTCAATTTCCGTAGAATAAATTCTATTAAAGCCAGTCTGCGGATAGGAAGTAGTGGCATGTTCAGCAGCCTGTTTAATATATTCGTTAAGATTGGCAATATTAAATTCAATATCATCAGGTGATCTAAGCTGAATGTTTTCTACGCAGTGACTACTAATATATTTTTTGAATCCTAGCCAGTTGACCCTATTAATCGTTTTCGCATATGAGTTAGTTAAATCAGTCCTTAGTGGGTTGAAAATTGTAACTATTGTGGGAGAGTGATCGGAGGACAGATCTAGAGAGCCCTCTACGTGAATTAAGTCCCTATGGATATTTTTCGTGACGCCAAAATCTATAACATCTGGAATTTTTCTTACGTCAGTAGGCCAATAAGTAGGCTCCCCACTCGAAATGACATCTAAGCCCATTTTTGAAATTGTATTAAACAACGCTCTACCTCTAGGTGTAACAAGACGCGAGCCCCAGTACGTATGTTTTGCATTGTAGTCACCAGCTGCCACGAAACAAGATCCAAGCGATTTGTAGAACTTCTCATACTGATCTTCGGTAACTGAAAATCTGGGAGGTGAGTAAATTGAAGATATCACGAAATTCGCACAAAAATTTCCTACGAAAATATTCGTAGCTTGCATATATTCTTCACTAACGTTCTCAAGGATATAGTGCTTGAGTCTTGACTTAATTAGAATTGCTGATCCACCGCATGCTCTCCCTCTCGGGTCCTTTGAATCATATAGAGTGTAACCATTTATTTTAAAGCAGCTTCTCGAAGTCAAGTGAGTCTCAGAGATCAACATTATATCAATATTTTTTTCCATGAGGAAGTGCTCAAGTTCGTTTTTATGTTGGCGAATGCCGTTTGCGTTCCAGAAACATAGTTTTAACGTGTTCATGGTTTGTTGACTAATGCTTGAAGCAGAGTATTCTGCATTCTCAGCATTTCTTGCATCATGCTAGTCATATTTGTTGTAAAGTTTTTTATAGTTAGCACCAGATTCTCAATAGTAGCTTCAAGACGACTAAAGTTAAAGCTAGAGTTTGCATTCGTTGAATTACTTGGCGGTGGAACATTTTGTGTGGGAATAGAACTAGTCTTAGCAGCATCGGCATACGATACACGTGAATTAACTAGTTGGCTAGTTTGAGGCAGAGTGGCGGAGTAAACATTTGCTGATTGAACTGGAGCTAATTTAGATTTTTGACCCATAGCCTGTTTAACGAAAGAATATACACGGCATCCTCTGTAATTAGCGGTGTGATTTTCTCCACAATTACTGCATTTTTTTCAGCTTGTACTTTTGGCTTGGTACAGTTAGCAGTACCATGCAATTCACCGCAGATAACACAAACTGTAGGTAATTTGCAGTAAGTTTTTGTGTGGCCATATTCTTGGCAATTTTGGCACTGTACGGGACCTGAACGCTTACGTGGCTCTTCAACTGTGATTTTTCGGTGTAAAAGGTATTTTAGACTATAAATTGGGTGCATCTTGTTTTTTTTTAACTGTATATCGGCTCCAGTTCAACACGAAATAGAGGCTGGGGAATCTTCTCTCTATTGATTATATTGGTAACATTTTTTACCTTAAATCCTTGTTCGATAAGTGCACATTTTACTTCTTCGGGCTCAACATATGAATCTATGCCCTTTAATACTATTTGTAGGCCTTTAGCACTCTTAAGTTGATATGTGTTAAAATTTGTTTTATTTTTTTCAAACTCACTAACAATTTTTCGGAAATCTTTTTCATCATATATTTGGATTTTAGTTTCATCAATATTACCTCGTTTAATTGGAATGATGTGAAAAGTATTTTCACCAATGGTCGATAGTAGATTTTTTAGAAGCGCGTTAGAATTTTTTTCCCTCAGATAAATAGGTGGTGGCTTAAAAGACTTTTGCGATGATGCAGCTGGCTTGTTATTTTTTTCTTGCAATAATGAAAAACGATTTTGACGATTGATAGAAGATGTACTGTTATCCCTAGATATCTTTGGGGCGGATCCAATTTTAGTAGAATTTTTGCTTCGCCCGCGCTTTAAAATAGTTATATATCTGTCCATTCCTACTTGTACCTTTGGTTTTGAACTACTGTTATCTTCAGTGACAACTTGTTTAAGTGATGACCACGACCCCGAAGCGGATGATATCGCTGAGTTAAATGTAGAAGTACTAGGCAATAATGTCAACGATTCACTAGTTGGCATTGGACAAAGCGAAGTTGATCGCTGACGAAACTGTGGTTTTGCCGTTAGAAACAGTCTATCAGATTTTTGATTTTTATTCAGAGCTTCAGAACTCACAGCAAGTCTATTATCAGATTTTTTATTGTTATCATTATGAGCATCAAAACTCACAGTAAAATAGGCATTTCTGCCGTTAGAACTCACTTCACTATTTTTTTCCTTTGGGGTACTCATAAAGAGTATTCCTCAAGGGTACTTTGTATGTTTTTTTTGTTTACGGTTTTTTTTTTGTTTTTGTTATTTCTATATGTAAAAATATTATCAAAGCAAAAAAATGCTTATTTATCAAAGTTAATATGTACTACGAATATTTTTTGTATGATTTTTTTTTTTTGTTTAGTTTGTATGTAAGAAAAATTCCGCTATTACGTCTGTTCACTATGAAGGTACAACGAGAACTGAACAACGATATAAAGGTAAAATATTTTAATTAGGGATAAATAACTTATATAACTAGTAAAAGATAAACAAAAAAAATAATGAAGGCTAATTTGTATGTACAGTGAACAAAGAAAAAACTTGTACAGCAAACGCTCCGCTCTTCTAATCAAAATATCTCTGTTGCTTTGTAAGATTTTAAGATAAAACCAAAAGCAGTTTCAAGACAAATTAATAAGCTTTCTATAGAAATCTTTAATTTTATTAAGAAATTTATTTTAATACTAAAAAAAAAAATTAACATAAAATAACACTATTTTCAAGAGCCAAAAAAAACTTGTAAACTAACTCTTCTTTCAGGAAGGAGCTATGAAATAAGGAATACACTAAAAATTAGTACTAAATGTGGCCACGTCTAGCATCTAATAGATTATTTTCATAGAATGAACTGGGTTTTTGGCAATTTTGGGAGCTATATGGTCCAATATGCCCTGGAGAGCACTTTTGAGTTAATTTTTACACATAATCTACAGCTCGCGTAATTTTTTGTTCACATACGCCCACAGACTTTCATTTGTACTAAGGCCAAGGATCTAGGGAGGATGTGCCTGCAATTTTTTTCCATTGAATGGAAGCCATTCTCTTATTATTGAAGACGAAAGTTTCGGGTATTTAACTCTAACTAATCAATAGTCTCCACTTACATTTAATTTGGCAGCTAACTGTGCTAAATTATCTCTTATTATTTTTAAATAATTCATTTTATTTATTGTACGTTCCATAAAAACCGGATTTCATACACCACTCGATCCCATTGGGACCCATACCATCATATTACACCCCCCATGCTTCACCGTGTTATTCAGGTTTTATAACTAATGCTGGAATTCCTCTTCGCCACAAAAATCTACAACGATAACATCTAAATATATTAAATTTGGATTCAGCAGTGTCCCAAAAGTCATCATAGTGATTAATATAATCTTTCTTTGCGTGGCAAAGAAAAGTTCCAGCTTTAACGATAATAACCTGAATAACACGGTGAAGCATGGGGGGTGTAATATGATGGTATGGGGCCCAATGGGATCGAGTGGTGTATGAAATCCGGTTTTTATGGAACGTACAATAAATAAAATGAATTATTTAAAAATAATAAGAGATAATTTAGCACAGTTAGCTGCCAAATTAAATGTAAGTGGAGACTATTGATTAGTTAGAGTTAAATACCCGAAACTTTCGTCTTCAATAATAAGAGAATGGCTTCCATTCAATGGAAAAAAATTGCAGGCACATCCTCCCTAGATCCTTGGCCTTAGTACAAATGAAATTCTGTGGGCGTATGTGAACAAAAAATTACGCGAGCTGTAGATTATGTGTAAAAATTAACTCAAAAGTGCTCTCCAGGGCATATTGGACCATATAGCTCCCAAAATTGCCAAAAACCCAGTTCATTCTATGAAAATAATCTATTAGATGCTAGACGTGGCCACATTTAGTACTAATTTTTAGTGTATTCCTTATTTCATAGCTCCTTCCTGAAAGAAGAGTTAGTGTACAAGTTTTTTTTTGGCTCTTGAAAATAGTGTTATTTTATGTTAAGTTATTTTTTTAGTATTAAAATAAATTTCTTAATAAAATTAAAGATTTCTATAGAAAGCTTATTAATTTGTCTTGAAACTGCTTTTGGTTTTATCTTAAAATCTTACAAAGCAACAGAGATATTTTGATTAGAAGAGCGGAGCGTTTGCTGTACAAGTTTTTTCTTTGTTCACTGTATAAACAAAGTTATGAAATTAAACAAAATTTCAAATAACATATTATTTTATTACGCTTAGAAGAACAAGTTTAAACTCATTTTTCGCAGTGCTGAATTCTATGTAAGACTTTGATTCTCTTTGTAATTTAAAGTTAATTTCATTGAGAAATGCGAAAGCACGGGTTAATTTGCCATTACGGCCATAATTAGTCCGATGAAAAGGAACATCAAACAGCTTAGTTAATCTTAAATTTCTATAAGGTATAAAAAATGGAACAGCATGAAGCAAATCATGACAGTCGACATAACCATTGATAATATCATAAACCAGAAGGGCGGATTGGAGTTTTCTACGTCCTTCTAGAGTACGTAAGCCAATAAAAAGGCACTTAGATTCATAAGGAACAGAAATTAAGTATGGCAATGAACGTATAACAAATTTAATAAAGATGCGTTGAAGTCTCTCAATACGACAGATAAGATTTGAGACATGAGGATTCCATATAACAGCAGCATATTCCAACTTTGATCTAACAAAGGCCGTGTAAATATATTTATGCGTGTAGGGATTAAGAAACTCAGAGCAGTTTCTCTTCAGAAACTTATGGGCTTACAATCAGTGATGCCAAAAGTAGAGTATTTTCCCTTTATGTAGGGATTTTTCTGTAAAATTTTAAGCGTAGGGAAAAAAGGACAGATTTTTTATTTTGAGCAAAATGTAGGGAATTTTTACAATTATTGCTTTTTAGATTTTTTAGACATAAAATGCAAAAATATTTGGAGGATTTTTATTTAAGAGCTGAAATTTTCCACATAACTTAAATTTTTTTTTGCAAAAACTCTACATTATGAATTCTAACAATCTGAAAATCAATTGCAATATCCACACATTTATATAGCCAAATATGACAAATCGCAATAATAATGTTTTAATGTTTGTATATATTGAGTTTTTTTGACAGACAGTCACAAAATAAAAAGAAATCGTCTTGTGTTTTGTAAGCTATCCATCGTGTAAAATTGTGTCACCAATGCTCCACAAACTAATCTTTTTTGCATGGACATTTTTTTAAAATACTTAAAAGAAATAAATAAGATAGTTAATTTTAATTATTATTTTTCGAACTGTATTTGTATCTATATTCTTATGAATTGAACATTTAATCGCATTTTAAGCCAAATTACATGGTGCAATTATGCCCTTATATTTCAATTAATTGAGTAATAATACAAATTTAGCTTATTAATTATGAGCCGACGAAAATCGGTACATTGTGCTGATAGCGTGATGTAGGCTTAATAATTTGTATAATTAATATTTGTTACACCATAATCTTTAAGTACAATTTTCATATTGATGCAAGGATGTACATATTTTTAATTTGTTTTTGTTAATTAATGCTTTAATTACTTTTCTACCTGGTACCCAACTAATGCTGAGTACACATCTGGCATTTCTTGTGATAGAATTTTCAATATGTGTTTTTTATATGGAAATTAATGCCACACAACGAAAAGTATAGGAAATGACAAACGTTGACACTAATGTACACTATTGCGATGTCAAAAAAGACCATAGTGAATAGTCGGCATACGACTATAGTCTGGTTTGTACAATATATGAAACAAACTGCCTGTTCCAGGATGTCACTCATGTTCGTTCACACGTATTTTAAACGACAAACAGCCGTTTTGCGTTCCACTAAAAGCCTTTAGGACGACAAGTCGAAAGAAAATGAGTCCGAACGATAACGTAAGCATTTCAATACAAATTTGCGCCCCAAGAAAATTTTTTTCAGTCATTTTTACGAACTCTAATGTCAAAAGCAGGCACTTGTATTTTAGTTGTCGACTGAGACAAAATAAAACAAATTATTTTTATTTACAAAACTGGGCTTGTAAGTAAGCCGTTTTGCGTCCTTTGGCTGGTCTTAGTGATACTCTTCTCTAGGTATGTACAGTTACTCACAGAAATATTTTGCTTATGTAAATCTCAACAAATTTGCAAAAAGAATGCTATATAAAAATGTCTTCTTTGAAAAATTCATGTTTATTTTTTTACATATTAAATAAGAGAAGTCTTAACTACAAATATTTTAATTAAAATTTAACAAAAAAAATTTGTTTTATGAAATTTTTAAAAAAGAATAAAAAAATCGCTTATTTATCAGGTCACAAAAGTATTTTGCTTTTTGAATTTTTTACACAGATTTTTCATTACTAAAGCAGCGTATTATGTTTTAATGTTTTGTGTGATATCCATTGTTAGAGATGACCACTTGCAGACGTCCTAGCATAGATTCCACTAAATTTCGGGAATTTTTAAGTACTTTTTTTATACATTTCTTCTTCCAATACTCGTCCTAAGCATACTTTTGATAAAATGCTTTTTTCCCGGATTTTTTTGCAAATAATCCCAAAGGTTCTCAATAGGACTCATGTCGAGACTTTGTGGTTTTATTGGCAGATGTTTGGTATTATAAAATAGCCATAATTTAATGTCCAGGGATATATGTTTTGGGTCGTTGTCATGTTGGAAGTAATACCCATTGATATATTGATCCATTTGTTCAGCACTGGCATGTAGGTTTTCTCTAATAATGGACAACTATAGATGTTTATCCATTGTGCTTTATATAAACACCAACTTTCCTAGTCCTAGTGCCGACGTACAGCTCCACACCATGAGAGAACCACCACCATGTTTTACTGTTGTCCTTATATTCTTAATAGTTAGTGATTTATTTGGCTTGCGCCGCACCATAAGCCGTCTATCTGACCCAAAAATTATAAATTTACTTTCGTCGCTAAATATTATCGAGTTCCCGTAATTACAAGTCTGAAATTTATGTAGTTCAGCATATAACTAACGTTTCTGTCTATTAACTTTCGAAATCAAAGTTTTTTTCTAGCTACGCTGCCGTTAGTATTGTTGGTTTTTAGAACTTTACGGATGGACTTGCCACTTAGGTGTGTCCGTAGTATGCCCGTAGGGTCCCCTTTAGCATTTCTTTAAGATTCGGAACATATAAATGGTGGTTTTTCCTATTTTTTTTAATAGTTTTTCTCGTGTTTCTCACCGTTAACAACTTTCCTCGACTTTTTCGTGGAATATTTTCAATATACTTATCTGCGGTTTTTTGCACCTTTAAAAGTATTTTCTCTTGTTTGTCTACATCGGCTAAACATATCACAAATATATTGGATTGATTTGTTCTATTATGCAGATATAGAATGATCTTATTCGCAGATCAATTTAATTCCTTTACTTTAAGTGGGGTACACATTATCGAACATGAGTGACAGTCAAAAATTCATCAGTTTTGAATGATAGTGTTGGCTGTTCAGGCTATCGATCATGTTCGACACTCAAACCTTCATTCAAGAAAAAAATTAGACACAACAACACAAAAATTGGATGCGCATTGTTGCTAACAACATTTTTTATAATGAATTATTGAAAATTTAACTATTTTTCCGAGCTTTAGGTCAGTTCTTAAATTCTTGTATTTATTATTACGATATTTCGTAAACCTTCGGTTTACTTCTTCAGGATATAGTTTATTGTATTTTGGTTTGGTCGAAAAATTAGATAAAAATATTTGATAATGAATTATTTTAATGTTTTTTATCTTTAACAACTCCTAGTAAGATGTTGTCTTAATACTTTATCTTTAACATCATACAAAGCCTTGCATTTAATAAAAATATGTAAATTCCTTAAAAAAATAATTTTCAGCGTCCATCTTGTGTTTTTTCTGCTACAAAAATATCTCTTGACTGACGCTTTTTGGTACACACTATCAGTCAAAAACCAATATGGCCGCTGACTGGCACTCAACCACAACAAATTCTTTGGTTGAAAAAAAAAAAGAAAAGAAAAGGCAAAAAAGTATAACAATTAAATTCAAAGTGGATGTTTTTTTGTATTTTCCATTCTACAGGCTTTGTTTTCTCAGTTAGAAAAGAAATAAATTTAACATGTTGCCTAAATTTTTTAGTTTTATAGTGTTTTCACACTGCGAGTTAAAACCTGGTTTTAACGTTAAAACCATAATCAGCTGATTTTGCATTCACACTGCAAGTTTGTTAAATTCAGGTTTTAACTCACAGACTGTCTATTAACTTTGCTCAAAATAAAATAAATCTCCTGCAGAAATGCTTGTGTTTGTTGTTGTATTTTTGTCTGGTTTTTATAACACTGATTTGACAAACTGTACAATTGTTTTTATTTGTATGAAAAACTAAGAAACTTTACAATGCGCTCCAAAATGGAAATTATTGTATATTTTGTAAGTTAATATTTTAAAATTATGGCACTAGTAATACAAAGTAAAGAAGTGTTTGGAAATCAAGTTATTGTATATAAAAAATTCACAAATAAATCACAAAATAAAACTTTTTTATCGGTGGATCGATATGTCATCGTTTATTTTCACTTTCCAGAGGTCAATGAAAATATTTTGTTGTTTTCCTTCCAAAAAACTCTTATTTTTCCTTAATTTTTTACTTATTGTTGCTGCTGCATCCATTTTTAAGTTGAAAATCTTGCAAGCGACATCTCTTGTTATTCACTGGCATAAACATTATCAGCTGCTTCCGGTCATTTTAACTTGGCAGCACTGAATTTACCACAGCGAAAACAGGGTTGCATTTCATAAAACCAAAATAAAACCAATTCAGAAATGGTTTTAAGTTGGATTAAACAAAAACAATTTGTATGGTAAAACCAGGTTTTAACAGTTGGTTTTACCATAAAACCAACATTTATTAAAACCAATTCAGTGTGAAAACACTATTACGTCCCTTTTCTCAATATATGCATAGTAGTAGTAGTAGTATTACAAAAAACCAAATACAAACTTGTAATTTTAAAATGAACGCTTCTGAAATGAAAACTTTACTAAATGTGATTTTGCTTTTGATTGGCGATGTGATTGATGGTAATGATCCTGTTTATAAATTTTTAATAATATTTATACCCATAACCGACATAATTACAAAAGATGACTTTGATGATTGTACTATAAAAATTCTGAAAGATTTAATTTCCAAGCATAATGAACTATATGTTGAATTATTTCAAGATACGCTGAAACCCAAACACCATTTTATGGTCCATTATCCAACAGTAATCGAGCAGTTGGGACCACTAAAGCATTTGTGGACCTTTCGTTTCGAGAGTAAACACCAATTATCAAAGCGACAAAGCCATGTCTCAAGTTCTAGAGTGAATTTACCTTACACCTTAGCCATTAAACACAGCCTACAATTTTCTAGTAACCTAATAGAACAAAATTTTTTTCAAAAAGATGCTTGTAATTTCAAATCAATATCAGAATCTGATTTATCACAGTACGATTTTTATAAAAATCTAACTACTGTTTTATTAAGAGGCTTCAAAGTTAAAAGTGTAACATATAACGGAGCTTTATTTGAGCAAAATTTTTATGTAAAGTGTGAAAACGATATTATTATGAAAATTTTATTAATATTTTATGAAACCCAGAACAATTTATTTTTGGTGGTTCAAGAAATGAATACAGTATTTTTGGAAAAATTTCAGGCACACAAAATTATAAATGCATATAGCTCTTTTCATATTAAAAATATTGAATTATTCAGATACCCACGTCAGGAGTTAATATTAAACTCATCGTGTGAAAAAGTTGTTAGATTTTAATTAGTTAAGTAAAGTTACGCTGTATATGAACTATTTTTTATTTTTATTGTATTAAACTTAAATAAAAAAATTTATTATAACTCTTTTAACATTAAAAATGTCTAGAGTCAGTATTAAAGTCAAAGTCTAAGAATGTTGCTAGATTTTAATTAGTTAAGTAAAGTTATGCTGTATATGAACTATTTTTTATTTTTATTACATTAAACTGAAATAAAAAAATTTTATAAAAATGCTGTGTTTGGTTTCATTAAATATTTTATTTTGCAGAAAAATTTTAATTTTTTAAAACATTTCTATAGCAGATTTCAAAGAAAATTGCCTTTGTTCCTACATATCAGTCTTTAGTATTTCAAAGAATTATTTCGTTGAATTTAATTGCATTTCTTTGTAATAATGTTAATATTACGTCTTTGTTACAATGAAAATTGTACTTAAAATCAAAAATGCAAGTCTTAAGACTAACGAATGAAAGTCTTTGTGCCAAAATACTTTTTCCTTAGTTTAAGGACTTTTTTCATGTGTGTCCAAAGACGTACATCCTTGCCACAAGATTTTAAGTCTTCGATTTTAAGTATATATTTCATGGGAATCTAAAGAACTTTGCGTCTTTCTGGTAAAGTTGTTTTGTCTTTGGGCACAATCCGACCAATAAAAGTCTTTGCAACAAAGTGCATTTTCTTTGATTTTACGATTTAATTTTCTCAGTGTGGTTAAGAGTTAACGTGAACTTTAACTGACAGTTCTTCATACAGAACTTGCAGTTAAAGTCTCTGTTATCTTTTAACCATACATTGTGAAAAGGTACGTTAATGAATTTATTTAACTTTTTTGGTTTAAGAATGAAGGCAAAATATTTCTGAGAGTAACTGTATGTATGTGTGTTCGACAACAGCTTCGATGAGTAAAGATTTTCTGCCTACCACCTCTTGCGCTAGTTATAATGAAAGTTGGTTAGAATCTATCGGTCTATGTATACGAAAAACCGGTCAAGAAGTTAGCTTAATCACATTGGGATTTAATAGTTTGTTAAAACTACATTATGCGCCGTTTTTTAATGTCAAATTGTGTGGAGGAACTCGTTAGCTCCGCCTAGTCCAATGTCGTCACTTATGCTAACTTCATGCCAGTTTTTTCTTATACATAAGGCCGTATTTATTCACCTAAGCAGTTGTTATACATATGTATGTACATACATACAAGGAGGTGAAAATCCTTAAGCCATCCGGATATACAGAAAAATTACTGAGTGGAGCCGGTATTCGGTAATAATAATCCGAATACATACATACATGCAATAATAATATAGGTATGTGTATTTACATATGTATGTCCATACCTAGAGGAGAGAGTTCTTAAGATCGGACAAAGGAAAGATAAACAAAAAATATACTTCTACTCTACAAAGTCGCCGTTGCGCATACATGTGTACTTGCATATCTATGTATGTATGCATAGAAGAGAAAGTTATTGCACCCTTCCAAAGGCCGGCTAGGCAGAACACTTTTCTGGGTCTTTGATATTTTTGAAAGAACTAAGGATAATGACAATCACCCAAATGGCAATGAATAATGACCTAAATAAATGGGTAATTTTTCCATTTGGGTGATTCTTCACAAAATTTGAATAACTTGTGTTTTTTGGGTCTTTATTTATCATAAATGAAAATCAATGAGTAATTACATGGTGTAATTATACAGGTGACTGCGTAAGGATTTTTTATAAAAAAATACGGCAACCATAGCTATGTAAAGAACCGAAGAATGTCAAAAGCATAAAAATAATTGTACTAAAACCAAAACAAAATCGAAGTTTTTGACATTCTTCAGCTACAAAGCACATAGAGCAAAAAATTATCAGCTGAAGTAACGCTGCCACCTAGTTAAATACACCTTGAGTAATTATGTGTAATTTTTATACTTAACACATATTGTTTTATTAAGTTTCTTTATTTTAATTTATTTTTGGGTACCACTTGTCGCAGGTTAGAAGTAGGACAGAGTTTCATTTTTTAAAGCACAATTTACCAAGGTTGGAAACCGAAAAAAATAACGGTATCGGCATTGATACCGGTACAATTATTGTTTAATTTTCGGTATCGGTAGCGGTATCGGTATTTTTTTTATTTCGGTATCGGTATTACCGGTACATACCGTTATCGAGTTTATAATACCGGTATACCGATATTACTGATAAATTTATTATTTCAGGCAATGGACATAACAAAAAATCTTTTTTTATTAAATTACTTCAAAAAGGGAGTATTTTTACATTAACATACATATGTACTCGTATAAAAGCGTATAAAATTATTTGTTTCTATATGTATATCTTTTATACTATTATTAGAAAATAGTTTATTAAAAAAGTGGAACAAGGAGACTGCAGTTCAAACTTTACATATAAAAAGTATACATTTTGGTTAATTAAACCAAATAGTAAAAATAAAAGTTTTGTCTATACTGATATATTACACTGTGTGACAAATTTTGATGAAATCGAAATACCTGGGACGTGTTACTATTTTTCTGCTATGTATTGTCGAGTATAACAATACAAATTGTATTTGAAATTTTCCAGACACCTCCAAAATCTTGAGTTAAGGGTAAAAACCGGTTTTTCGTACCCGTAGACACTTATCAACCGATTTTAAATTTATAAAAGGATACAGAAAGAAGAGACTAAGATTTTTTGAACCATATAGATATATCTTGTTTCAGTAAATTTCAAATATGTATTTTTTTCACCAAATATGATTTTTTAGGTTTTTTTCGACACTTTTCTACTTTGGACACGTTCTTAGGCAATATTTTTGTACTGGATCTATATGTTTATAACTTTGTTTATAAAACATAATTGAATAAGAGTAATTCACAGGACTGTTTTAAATATTTTGTTAGAAGACTTTTTTTAAAAAACTACCTGTATGATGTATTTCGCGTTTTATTTATACGCTTTCGGGGTAAATAAACTTCCAGGATGATGAAAGTACAATTTAATAGATGTATATAAACACAGAGTACAAAATTGGTACAACAGTACCATTTACAACAGTATTCATTTTAAAAGTACTTTTCTTCACCTCAAGAGAGGAATATTTAACTTCAAATATAAAAGTTTAGAAGTTTTTTCTCTACCAACCTTATATATTACTGTGAAATGTGTAAACAAGACAAACACCAAAGAAAGAAAGTTAATTGAAATATATTTTTGCAATTTTTGCACATATTACGGTTTACAGCTCAACCAAGTTGGATTGAAACTGAAACAACTTAACTTTTAAACAACTGTTTTTTTGGTATTCTGAATAACAACTAATTTTAGTTGGCTTCGAAACAATGCACGAAAAACAAAGGTTCTTATCTATGCTATATGTTTTGAAACCATAGTATACATTACAAAATAGCCTTGC
Organism: Tachina lurida; assembly: GCA_944452675.1. NCBI lineage: Eukaryota > Metazoa > Arthropoda > Insecta > Diptera > Tachinidae > Tachina > Tachina lurida. The sequence continues at coordinate 78,752,374 of OX101754.1, forward strand.
TATTTTTTCTTGAGATTCTATGTTTTATGAACATGACAATAATATTGGTTGACAAATGGGATTGGTTGGCGTCTGGAATAGTAAAGCAAATCGAACACAATGGTCGAAATAAAAACCAAAATACAACTGATAAAAAACAGTTTTCTCATAGTGAAAAAAGTTGTAATACATAATAAAAATTTGGCAACTACAACTCAACTATCATTTATTTTTTGGCCGGATTCGGTATACCGGTACGTACCGGTATAGACGTAAATGGTAGACTGGATACCGATATTTTCTAACCGAAATGGATTTCGGTATCGGTAACGATACCGGTATCTAATTTTAGCGGTATTTGAATCGGTATCGGTATTTTTACGATACCGTTTGCCAACCTTGCAATTTACACATTTCATTTTTTAAAGCACAATTTACACATTTTTTATTCCCATTTGACGATGAATATGTGAAATTGTTGATGTGGTAACATGGATATTTGACAACGGGTATACGGCTTACGTTAGAAACGTAAAACCAGGCGAACGACAAGTCGAATGTTATTGGGGCGCTGATTCGAACGAAAGTGAGTGACTGCTTATCTTTCGCCTAAGTTTTCTTTCGACATTCTGGAACTGGCTGAAAGTTTTGTAAAAAATCTACAATATTCACAAAATTTTCATTTGTTTGTTTTTTAAAAATAAAAAATTTTGAGCGTAGGGAAAAATGTAGGGAAAATATTTTTGGTTGGAGGGAAAAAAGGGATTTTTTTCAATCGTGTAGGGAATTTCCAAAATGTTTACTGGCATCACTGCTTACAATCCAGATTCACAAAAATCTTCTTCTCTTTATGTGAGTGTGACAGCCGAGGCCGAGACAAACATTATATTATGCGAAACTGGCCACTGCGAGAAAGTTTATCTCCCGACCACAAAAGTTGAACTCCTGAATCTAAACAAAAAGAGCTTGGCATGCATTTCAAAATGTGTGTGTGTGAACTTATTGGGTAACAAAAGCGTTAACATGTACAGGAGTTGCTGTCAGCCTATAAGGCTATGTAGTGTAACATTTCTCAGGTGTGAGTGCACTTCTGAACTTTGTCCTGCAAATTTAGGAGCAGATTCTGATGAACAAGGGTAACGATTTCATCAAGACATCACTGAGTTTGAGAAAAGATTTTCCAGAAAGTTGAATGCTAGCATGTTGGCAGTATACTGCTGGTCTATTGTAAGAGAAACTTCAACTTTAGACTACACGCAAAAAAGCAAGCACCAAATGAAGGTAAAGATGAAGACTTTGGATCCGAAATATTAAAAAAAAGGAATTTGTGAAAAATGTATTAAAAGTATTGTTCAATAAATTTATAATTTTTAAATTAACTAAGTAAATAAAAAAGTGGGGAGAAGGAGTAATTCCCCGAAAATTATGGGTGATGGTGCAAAACGAAGGTCATATTTAGTTTCAGGAGGTCGTTTTACATAAGAATCAGTTGAAGCGGTCTCAGGGCCAATTTTCGTGTAGAACAGTGTTATAATTTTTTAAAATATTCAAATAACACTTTGTTATTATCAGGACAAGTTTTTTGTGGCACGAAAAATGGTTCAAAATGGCTGGCAAAGTGGCACGAAAAAGTATAATAACACTGTGATACAAAAAAAAAAAAAAAATATTCAGGGATTCTAATGTACCAATTCGATTTTGTTGGAGTCCATGGATGACGAAAATACCGTTGGTTTTTTTAGGTCACTTCATAAAGTGATTTTATAACGGTAAATGTAGTGAAAAACGGGGTTTCAGTTTTAAACAGGTGTAACTTCTTTGTTTCCTAACGGATTTCTTTTAACTTTCCGTTGGTGTAAAGGACCGAATATTATCTTTCAACCAAGATATATTTTTTGAAAATCGACTCACAAATGGCTAAGTTACAGTCGTTGAAGTGTAGAAAAAACCCATTAAAAAAGTATTCTTTTGTAACTCATAAGCAACTTATGGCCTGAGGAAAACAAAAGAATACTTTTTCAATGGGTTTTTTCTACACTACAACGACTGTAACTTAGCCATTTGTGAGTCGATTTTCAAAAAATATATCTTGGTTGAAAGATAATATTCGGTCCTTTACACCAACGGAAAGTTAAAAGAAATCCGTTAGGAAACAAAGAAGTTACACCTGTTTAAAACTGAAACCCCGTTTTTCACTACATTTACCGTTATAAAATCACTTTATGAAGTGACCTAAAAAAACCAACGGTATTTTCGTCATCCATGGACTCCAACAAAATCGAATTGGTACATTAGAATCCCTGAATATTTTTTTTTTTTTTTTTGTATCATAGTGTAATTGACACGAAAATGGCACAAAATGGCAAAACTGGCAAAAAAAAAAATGTTATTTAAGAAAAATTTATTTTATTAAATTTTGCTTGCACAGTACAATAACATGTTTCTTCAAGTTGTCAAAAATAAATGATCTCCTATTATCGGGTAGAACGGTTGAATAAATGGAAAACACTCGTTCGACATCGCAAGATATAATTGGAGCAAACTTCAGATGTAGAGAGGTTTTCAATATATTCATCTGCTTCATTTCATTATATTATTATTATTATATATTATTATATTATTTCTTATTTTAATTAATGCATGTGATCCGGTATTTCGATCTAAGACTTTTTTGAACTTGTCTAATTTTTTAAAACTTCAGAGACTTCCTTAAAATTGTCGCAATAATATATTGTAGCTTTAATCCATGGTTCCCATCGAGTGACACAAGTGGATGGAGGTATTTTTTAAGATCGGAAACATTAATTTGAAAAGATTGTTTCGAGAAGGGGCCTGCAAAATACAAAATCACAAATAATGCTGTGATCTTCTACCTTAAGAAATACAGCTTTAAAGTTTCATTAGTCCTTACTTTCTGCTGCTGTTCTGTGCTGTGCCGCACAGTGGTTCCTTTTTGGGGTTTGCGTAGCTAAAATCTGTAACTTTTGATCTATAAAACATTTTTGAGTTTTGTAAAAAACCGATTGCAGGCAAGAAATCAAGGATTACTACGACATATCAGCATTGAAAATCGCACAGTGGGGTATATTGTAAAAAAAATTACAAAGTTGATTTTTTTTTTGGATTTCCAAGAAACCAGAAATTTAAATTTTTTTGTTTTTATGTTTTGATGGAATTGTTCATAATGCGCAAAAAAATTTAATTTTTTTCGTCTTGCAAATATTAGCTTTTTTGAGATTAAAGTTTAAAAATATTTTTTTTTTATTTTTACTTCCAAGTAATACTTGTTTTATTTTTTACATAAAAAATAAAAATTACCTATAACAGATTTATAAATTTATTAGCATTACAATTCAACAAATTTCGTTTATTTATAATTTTTTACTTCAACATTTTAATCTTCCGAGTCGTCTGTAACACTATGCAAATATTCCGAATTTTCTAAGAGCTTTATAGAATATCTCGAGCATTTTTAGAGTGAAATCGTCGTGTTTCCTTGTAGCATTTCTTGATTCCTGTGCATCCTCTGAAAGAACCCCAATGGGAATCATCCCAAAATGTTTTATAATCTCCTTTCCATGAATAAGAAGTTTATGCATAGAAAAGGGCATATAATATTCTTATTGCAGAATCACTTTTATTGTTATTTATGTAAGACAAAATTAAATCTTTATTTTTACACTTAAATTCTTCCATTATTAGTAACTCTTGTTACACCAATATTTCAAGTTATACGACTTAGAAGAAACGTTTCATACGGATAAACTGTCACTGTCACACACTGTCACGAAACAACAACCACATTGGCGCTGTAATCGTCTCTGGCATACTCTCATTTTGACTAACAACAAAAACTGAACAAAATAACTCGCTTTAAGTGCATTCGCACCTAAAACATAAGGAACAATTGATCAATAACCACAAAGCATGGCTTAGCAGATAAGACTGCTGATTCAAGAGGTTGCGGGTTCGAATCCCACCAAAGGCATTTTTTTAAAATATTATTTACACATTAATTCTTTATGATAATATTTTACTTTTAAACCCAAAAATAAAAACAAATTTTGTTTAATTTTATTGGAAAAACTTAAAAAAATGCATATTCCAAAATGTAGTAGTTAAAGTATTTTGTAAATATTTTGCAGGCTAGCAGGTATTAGCAGCTAAAATTTTTAGGACGAATAAGTGAAACATATAGCAATATACCTGTGCTAATATCTAAGTGGAGGGGAGTGGCGGCAAAATTGTAGGTCCACCTTAAAATATAGTTCTTAAAATTTAAATATAGATGGAAAAATTGGTTGAATTTTTTTTTATTAAACCACATTGATAAAAAATTAACACAGTTTTATTTGCAATAAAATCACACTTTTAAAAATATATAATATGTAAGTATGGCTATTATACTTTTAAAGTTATAGGTCTTCAAATCTTTAGTTGTTATAAGTCAACTTTTTTGATTACACATATATAGCTACTTTATGCAAGGATATTTCCTAAAGAAAAATAAAATCTATTGACGAACGTCAATATATTATTGAAAAAACAGAAAAAATATTATGTCTCAAACACTTAAAATTTTGAATTTATGTACGCTCTTACACTAGCAGGAACCATTGTGTGCCGTTCTGCTTCTAAATTTGAGAACTTACTTTTCCTGTAGAAATGTATCAATTATTTCTCACTAGAAGAGTCGCAATTATACACTAAAGTGATGACTTTTGCATCGTCCATTATTAAGTTTCAATAAATCTTTATGTTTTTCTTTTAAAAATTAAATTTTTTAAATTCTAAAAGCATAATTACAATTTATTTCAAAATGTTTTTATTTAATTTATGCTGTCAGTAATTGTAATTGTACTTAACAATTTTTTGATTATCACAGGTTGCACCGAAACAAAACTGAACGAAACAGAAAAACTAACGACTTGTATTATATTTCTATAAACAAACAAGAGTCAGCTGATTCGAAACAGAACAGAAAGTAAAAACTAATTCTGACCTTACAGCTTGATTCTAACGTTTTTACATTTTCAAAATCAAAAAAAAATCAGCTAGCCTTTGTTTTTGGAAACAATGTTTTAACGCCTGTTGTTGTGGGACTGCCAAAAGTTGTTACTAAAAAGTACAACTATGGTTTCCACGTGCAGATATAAAAACGTTGTATATCACTATTATTATTCTTTCTTTTTTTTTTCTTTTTTTCTGTTCTTGACCGATGGCTTACTAAACTTCCTTTCCGGTCACTACTTAACAAAATTGTACTTGTCTTTAAATTTTATTCCTTTTACATTTGAATTATTGAAATAAACAATCTGAATTATATACACCCAACCTGACGTGTAGTAATTTCTCTGTGTGGACCACAACAGAAATTGGCGACGAGGATTACGGAAATTTTAGATGGTTATAGTTCATATTTCGATACAATAAAGAGAAAAATTGGCTAGAAGCAGTTCTAAGCTGGTCCGACATTTTGTTTTTTTTTTGGTCGTGACAAATAATTACGGCATCGTAAATGACGGAAGCGGGGAAAATCCAGGAGCTACTGGAGCTGCAGAGCAAGCTAATTGAAATGCTCACAAAAGGCAAGACAGAAAAAACTCCAGAAAATTTGATGGAGCAATTGGCCAGCAGTATGACTGAATTTTATCATGACCCGCAAAATAATCTAACATTTGATGTGTGGTACGCTAGGCACGAAGATGTCTTCGCCGTTGATGGAAAAGAGTTGGATGATGCAGCGCGAGTACGGCTATTGATGAGGAAACTAAATTCAATAGCAGACGGAAAGTACGCTACATATATTCCGCCTAAAAATCCAAGAGATATTTCATTTTCGGAAACAGTGAAAATTCTTCAGAACATGTTTGGTTCCAGAGAATCAATTTTCAGCCTTAGATATAAGTGCTTACAGCTAGAAAAGGAGATCCAGGAAGACATTGTTACTTATGCAGCTCGCGTAAATGAATGCTGTGAAAAATCTAAGCTGGCAGATATGACAGCTGATCAGATTAAATGCCTAATTTTTGTCATTGGTTTAAAATGCAAGCAGGATGCCGAAATTCGTACCAAATTGTTAAATATGTTGGAGGATGAAGCTGAGCCAAAGTTGAGCAAGTTAGTCAGCACTACAGAGAGGATTATTAACTTGAAGAAAGATACAGTTATGGTGGAGCATCCAAATAGGATTGTAAATTTAGTTAATACTCCAACCATAAGCAATATAAATGTTAAGGCAAATAAAAAAGCAAAGCCGAAAAAAAATACCAAAATCACCTTGTTGGAATTGCGGTGCAATGCATTATGCAGAGCACTGTGACTTTAAAAATCACAATTGCACCCGATGTAAACGCACTGGTCATAAAGAGGGTTACTGTAATGCGCAGAAAACTAAGGCACCCAAGGAAGCATGCCATTATGGAAAAATACAAAATTATGGAAAAGTGCAAACTAAACAAAGCCAGCAGCGACCAAAGAACAATAAGGTAAACGTAAATTGTGTAAATCATGCAGCACGCCGTAAGTATGTCGAAGTGATCATTCGCCCACATCCACCAGCAGCAATCTTGGAGGACAAAACTTTCCAGCTTCAGATTGATACTGCTTCAGACGTAACTATAATTGGCAAGAAAAATTGGCAGGACTTGGGTAGTCCAGGAGTAAAACTTCACAATAGCCACGCTACCAGTGCATCACAAGATAAAATTCGTTTTATAGCAGATTTCGTGTGTGAAATTCAGCTAAACGGGGAAGTACAACAACTAAAAATTTTTGTAGCCGAAATTGATTCTTTAAACGTTCTAGGTACAGATGCACTTGATCTTTTTGGTATATGGGATAAACCATTGAACAGTATATGCTGTCAGATCGAGCATTTTGAGCAAGAGACGGCAGCAAGTGTCATGGCGGAGATTAAGCATCGCTATTCTGACATTTTCAGCACATTACCATCGAAATGCAGTAAGGCAGTAGTTCAATTACACTTGAAAGCAGACGTAAAGCCGATTTTTCGGGCTAAGCGACCGGTTGCATACGCGGTACAACCCCTTATAGAAGAGGAGTTAAATAGACTACAGCATCTAGGCGTTATAACTCCAGTTGATTTCTCTGATTGGGCAGCGCCTATCGTAGCTGTTAGGAAGGCCTCGGGGAAAGTTCGAATTTGTGGAGACTACTCATCGGGCTTAAATTCAGCGTTAGAACCACATCAGTACCCTCTTCATACAGCGGAAGATATTTACGCTAAAAACAAACAGTAATTTTTTCACTCATATTGATCTGTCGGATGCATATTTGCAGACTGAGGTTACACAAGAGGCTGCAAAACTCCTTACCATAAACACGCACAAGGGATTATTTACGTTTAATCGATTGGCACCAGGTGTAAAAAGCGCTCCATCCGCATTCCAGCAAATAATGGACACCATGTTGGCAGATATCGATGACACTGCAGCATACATAGACGATATACATAATTATTGGAGGTGAAAATTGGGAAAATCACTTGCAGAACGTGTTCAAAGTATTGCAAAGGATACGTGAATATAATTTCCGTATCAAACTGGAGAAATGTAAATTTTTTTCAACAGAGGTTAAGTATTTAGGCAATATCGTATCACAAACTGGAATACGACCGGATCCAGATAAAATCAGTGCCATATTGAAAATGCCTCCACCAAAAAAATGTTGCTGAACTCCGATCCTTTTTGGGAAGTGTAAATTATTATGGTAAATTTGTTCCAAATATGAGTAATCTCAGGGCACCTTTAGACAACCTACTACATGAAAATGTAAGATTTGTATGGACGGCAGATTGTGAGAAGGCGTTTAACAAATTTAAAAGTATCTTAAATTCAAATTTACTTTTGACACACTATAACCCAGATCTCCCCATAAAGGTAGCAGCCGATGCGTCTGGAAGAGGTATTGGAGCATTCATCTGCCACATTATGCCAAATAATAAGGAAAAAGTTATAGCGCACGCAGCGTGTACCTTAACGCCGACCGAACAAAAATATTCCCAGATAGAAAAAGAGGCTCTGGCGTTAATATTTGCAGTAAAAAAATTTCACCGCTACATTTTTGGAAGGCAATTTATATTATGGACTGACCATAAGCCGCTACTTTAAATTTTTGGTAGTAAAAAAGGTATTCCAGCACATACGGCTAATCGACTACAAAGGTGGGCACTCACTCTGATGCGTTACGATTTCGAACTGCAGAATTTTGGATGTGTAGATACTTTATCAAGACTGGTGAATGAGGATGCGCACGAAGATATGGTTATAGCATGCACAAAACTGGAAGAAGATATGTCCTCGATGCTTAATGACCAAATCAGCAAAATTCCAGTTACGTTTAACATGGTACAACAAGCTACAGCCAGATGTAAGCAATTACAAGCAGTCATAAAAGCACTGAAAATTGGCTGGGGGTCAATTATTGATAACTCTCTGCTTCAGTTTTATAGAAGAAAGGATTCTTTAAGTGTGGTAGAAGGCTGTGTGCTTTTTGGAGAGCGTATCGTCATACAAAAACCGTTGCGGAATCGCATCTTACATCAATTGCATCGGGGGCATCCTGGAAAGGAGAGGATGAAATCTTTGGCTAGATCTCACGTGTTTTGGCCGGGCATAGACGAAGAAATCACGTCACTTGTACAAAATTGTCAGTCGTGTGCTTTGGCGGCAAGATCTCTTGTTAAGACTGCACCACAAAATTGGCCAGTAGCAACCAAACCGATGGAGAGAGTGCATATCGATATTGCAGGTCCTTGTGATGGCAACTATTACCTTCTGATAATTGATGCGTACTCTAAATGGCCTGAGATTTTCCAAACCAAAAATATAACCTCATCAGCAGTGATCGAGAAAATGGACGAGACATTTGCAAGGTATGGAAATAGTGACACCATCGTTTCCGATAATGGGACACAATTTGTAAGTGCTCAGTTCCAGAAATTTTTGGAAAGTCGAGGAGTGAAGCATGTACGCACCGCCCCATATCATCCTCAATCAAATGGGCAGGTGGAGAGATATGTGGACACGTTGAAGAGAGCACTAGTAAAACAAAAAAATGAGGGAACTGTTGACACTTAGTTCAACATATTACTTTATAAAATATAGTTTTTATTTTAACAATAAATTTTGTTTGTCACTGTAAGTCATTTGTTAATATATATTTCAATTATTATTAAATATGCCAAAAGGCAATTTTACTGTAACATGAAAAGTAGGTCATTTAATTTCACATTAAACCTATGTCATTGAACTTGCCATTATTCACTTAAACACAAATATGCCAATACAGCCAATTCAAACACAATAATTAAAATTAAGTCAACAAGAAATTTACTCATTGACCAATAGCTGATTAAGCATTGTATTTTTTATTAGTATAAAATTAATTTAAGCATTTTATTATTAAAGTAAGCAATTTATTCTTGTTATTATTAATTAATTTAGTATAAAAGCAAGAATTAAAATAAAGAATTTATCAATCTTCTTAAGGCATTTAAAGTGTTTTACTGATTGATCATTACTACGTTTTTCAAGTTCAAGTGCTTGAAGGACAATCCGGCAAACAAAAATAGTATCAATACAAGTTTATGTGCTTGGATTGAAATAACTATTGCCAAAAACATTCATTGGTGACCCCTAATATTTTCTTAATTCACTGAGATTCCCCCCACCAGTGGTAAGGATCTCTCTAGAATTTTTAGGAAATAAACAAACGCGCAACCACGTATAGAACATCAGCTCAAATATCAACAAAAATACAAAACGGTAGCACAGGGCTACTCTGAAAACTCAAATAACAACTAGTAGCACAGGGCTACGCTGAAAAACTCACAAGTACAAACAGTAGCACAGGGCTACTATATCTAACTCTTTTACATTAAAAACTCAGCACTCTCCATCAAACGCAATACAAACAATTACTCAAGATGTCATCAGTACAAGAACTTATGAAACAGCAAGAGGCGACTGCAAGCGAAATTGGAAGAGTCATTTCAACCATAAAAAAGGCTCCACTTGACAGAAGAACAGCGGCATTTTACAAAGCAAAACAAGATGAATTAGTTAACCTATGGCAATCGTTCGAAAAGACTGAAAATAAAATTCGGAATGACGCTACCTTATCAGAAGAGGATCCCTATATTACTAAGGACATTTACAAGTCCATTGGCGAACAATACAGTTCTACAATTGAACATATTGAATGTCAACTAAAAAAGTGCACGACACCATACACCAAACCTGTACCATCCGTAAGGACACCAGTAACCAACTCAGTCAACCAATATGAATTAGAGGAAGTACGAACACCAGGACTAGCCAGATTAATAACTGCACGTATGACAGCATTAACACGTTTGTTACAAGGTTTGGAAACACTAACAGAAGAGCAGCCAAAACAATTTTATGAGCTAAAATCAGAGACTATAAAAAAGTTATGGTCTCAAATCCAAAATTTATATGACGAAGTGTGGCAACAAATCGAAGATCCATCAAGCCAAGGCTTACATCCAGATGATTACAACAACCTCGAAAACGCAGTTCACCAACAGCTGGTTAAACTTGCTGTGCTCGCAGATCAACACAAACAACCTATAAACGATGAAACACAATTGGGAAGCAATTCATCCACACTTAGCCCACTGCCTCTTCCAAAGGTTACGATACCGAAATTCAACGAAGACTATCTGGGTTGGCAACCATTTTTTAATATGTTCAGTGAAATGATTCACAAAAAGGTCATGCCCGCCATACAAAAAATGTGGTTTTTGAAAACAAACACCACAGGTGAGGCCGCTAGGCTAATACAAAACTTATCCTTAACAGAAAGTAACTATGAAACGGCTTGGAAAATACTACAAGACCGCTTCAGCAATCCACGAATATTAACAAATAACATCATAAACAGACTATTGGGCCAACCAAAAATAACTGATAATCCTTCTGCTACAGCCATAAAAGGGTTACATGACACAACAAGGGAGTGCATCTCAGCACTAAACAATTTGAATATCAACACATCAACATGGGACCCCATGTTAGTTAATATATTAATCAAAAAACTGGATCAAGGCACACACTTATTATATGAATAGTCAATACAACTACCAAGATCATTGCCAACATTAGAAGAGCTCTTGGGCTTCCTAGAAGGCAGATTCCAATCATTAGAAGCAGTCGGACGAACGCAAACTACGTCAAAGAGAATTTTAGCTACAGCAACCATTCCCAAGGAAAACAACCATTGCAAACTATGTAGCAATGGAATTCATCCATTATATTATTGCAACAAATATTTATCGATGTCAGTGCCTAATCGACTGAAGTGGATACAGCAACAAAAACTCTGTGTCAACTGCTTCAAGGGTGACCATATGTCAAAACATTGCACAGCAAGATCCTGTAGAAAATGTAAGAAAACCCACAACACACTTGTACATTTGGAAAGGAATCCACAGGGCACCAACGCCTTAAGTTTACCATCGAATAACTCCTCCACTGAAAATAAGGCCTCAACATCAACGGTAGCTTCAGCTCACTGTCCCAGAAAAGCGAAGGGTAACGTATTGTTAGCCACAGCTCGGGTAAAAATTACAGGCAATAATGGAAGGTCTGGAGTCTTCAAAGCAATATTAGACTCAGGATCACAAATCAACATTGTGACTAACCGGCTACTAAATCGTTTATCACTCAAGCCATCGCAGACATCCTTATGCATCGAAGGAATCGGCAGTCAGTCCAGAAATACAAATCAACGCATTAACGTTAATCTTCAGTCTACAACAAGTAACTACAATACAAGACTAGAAGCCTTTGTTCTTCCCAACATAATTCCGGCCCAACCTTCAACAGAATTCAACTGTATCTCCTGGCCAATCCCAGAAAACATTCAACTGGCCGATCCTGAATTCAACAGCACTGCTAATATTGACGTTTTACTAGGCGCCGAATATTACCTTGAGTTGTTGACCACCGGAAAAATTCACCTCTCACCAGAATTACCAATTTTTAAAAATACAAGGCTGGGCTGGATTGTAAGTGGAAGGATAAGGGAAAACAACAGCAACTCAGCGATATGCGCAGTATATGAAGAAAACGAAGCAACCACAGACGAACTTGTGCAAATATTCTGGAAACTAGACGAATTCGAGTCAGACAATACTCTCACCGTCGAAGAGAAAAGGTGTGAGCTACAGTTCACCCAAACAACCACAAGAAATTCTGAGGGCCGATTTGTAGTTCGGCTTCCCTTTTCAGAAAGCCCAAGCTCCCTAGGAGAGACAAAAAGGTTAGCCTTTTCAAGATTGATGGCTCTAGAAAGGCGTTTATCGATGAACATCGACCTTAAGCAACAATACGTTGACTTTATGAAGCAATATGAAGAATTGGGTCACATGACCCGCATAAATAACTCAGAAGTAGTGGGCACTCATTTCTATATTCCACATCACTGCGTAATCAAACCTGAAAATACAACCACCAAGCTTCGAGTGGTGTTTGACGCATCAGCGAAATCTTTAACAGGAATATCTCTAAATGACATATTGTGCGTAGGTCCTCCGACACAAGGAGATCTGTTTGGATTGCTACTACGATTTCGAATGCCACGATTTGTTTTCTGTACAGATATTGAAAAAATGTATCGTCAAATTCTAGTTCACTCAGCAGACCGTAACATGCAACTAATATATTGGAGATATAGTCCAAATGAAGCAGTGGAAACCTACAAACTTAACACTGTGACTTATGGAACATCTGCAGCTCCTTACCTGGCAACAAAGTGTTTGCAGCAGTTAGCAGACAAAAACATGAAAAATTATCCATTAGGTGCAACAACATTAAGAGATGATTTTTATGTGGATGACGCTATGAGTGGATCTGACAGCCTTACAACAGCAATTGAAAAACAACGACAGTTGACTACCTTGTTACAAGGAGCTGGCTTCAAATTAAGAAAGTGGTGTGCAAATCATTCAAGGCTTCTATCTGGTATTTCTCCTGAAGATATAGAATTAAATCTAGATTTTGATAATCAATCAAAAAAAATTTTGGGGTTAACATGGAATCCCAAGGCGGATATTTTTTGTCTCAGAGCTGAAATTCAAGACAATGATAAAATAACCAAACGGTCTGTAACATCAGATGTAGCACGAGTATTCGATCCGTTAGGAATTGCCGGACCTGTTGTCGTCTCTGCTAAAATATTTATACAACAACTATGGCAATTACAACTTTCATGGGACGAACAGCTGCCAGCAGATCTTACCAACCAATGGGTAATGTTTCGTCAAAATTTAAAATACCTTAACAATATAAGCACCAAAAGGCACATGTTTGATGGGCAGATCTCCAAAGATACACAGATACACACTTTTGTAGATGCTTCCGAAAAGGCGTATGGCGCCACAGTATACATACGATCCAAACTACAAGATGGCCGACTCGGGGTCAGACTTTTATGTGCCAAATCACGCATTGCCCCTATAAAAAAGGTAACATTACCAAGACTAGAGCTATGCGCAGCACTACTTGGGGCTCAACTTACCACAAGAGTAAAAAGGGAATTAAGAGCTGAAAACATGCCTACATATCTATGGTCAGATTCTGAAATAGTACTGCATTGGATCAATGCAACATCATCGTCTCTTCGTACCTTTGTCGCAAATAGAGTAAGCAAAATTCAAAAACAAACTATAAACATTCAATGGCGACACGTCAGTTCTAAACAAAACCCGGCCGACCTCATCTCAAGAGGTTTAAGTCCAGAAAAATTATCACAAAGTAGTTTTTGGTTTTTTGGGCCAATGTTTTTACACGGCAACGAGTGTCAATGGCCAAAGGAGTTCAACAAAAATCAGAAACCATCCTCCACTGAAGAATTCAAACCGAATTCAGTCAGTGCTCTATCAGCAATTTCAACCTCATTGGAAGACATTATATATAAAATCAACAACCGAAATTCATTCAAGACACTTCAAAGAATAATAGCATACATGCAACGCTTCATCCAAAACACCAAACTAGCGAAGAACGAACGACCGACCAGCAATACCTTAAGCCCGTTAGAACTAACTTCAGCTAAACATCTTATAGTCAGAGCTATGCAAGTTTCAGATTTTAAAAATGAAATAAGTACATTAAACCAGGGGAAGGAGCTCGATAAGACAAGTCCTATATGTGGATTATCACCCTTTCTTGACGAAAATAACATACTACGCGTTGGCGGAAGATTGAAGGCTGCAAATATCTCATACGAGGCTAAACACCCAATGGTTCTTCCCTACAACGATCCAATTTCAAAATTAATAATGAGAATGTTACACAACGACAATCATCATTGCGGCCCACAAACTCTATTATCCATCTCCAGGCAACAATTTTGGATAATAAAGGGGAAATCAATTGCCAGAAACACAGTTCAAACCTGTATTCGGTGCACCAGGTCAAAACCAAGGCTAATGCAAAAAATTATGGGAGACCTACCTGCCTCCAGAGTGACTCTGACTCGACCATTTATAGTATCAGGCGTCGACTATTGTGGTCCACTGTGGGTACATTACAAAGTAAGAGGTAAGAGACCTCACAAGGTCTACATCGCAGTTTTTGTATGTTTCTCAACAAGAGCAGTACATTTAGAAGTGGTTACTGACCTCACTACAGAAGCATTTATTGGAGCTCTCAAGAGGTTCGTAGCCCGACGAGGACGTTGCCAAACCATCTATTCAGATAACGCCACGAACTTCGTTGGGGCACGGAACCAGCTCGAAGAACTAAGCAACGCCATATTTTCCAAACCTTCACAAGAAGCAATAACTCGATCTTGCAGTAATGACGGAATAGAGTTCAAGTTTATACCTCCTAAGGCACCCCATTTCGGTGGGTTATGGGAGGCAGCTGTTAAGTCAGCCAAACAATTACTTTTACGCAGTATATCAACGGCTTCGCTAACGCACGAAGAGTTAGAAACAATCATCATTGAAATTGAGGCCATTCTGAACTCACGACCTCTGACTCCTTTGTCAAGCAATCCAAACGATTTAACAGCTTTAACTCCCGGCCATTTCTTAATCGGGGAACCACTGACGGCACAAGTCGACTCTCAAATGCCTAATCCAACTTGCTCACTGGCAAAAAGATGGAAGCTTGTGTCGCAGCTCAAACACGAATTTTGGAAAATATGGTCATTGGAATATTTACACCATCTACAAGAAAAACAGAAATGGAAGACGTCATCTCAAAATGTGGAAGAAGGAAGGCTAGTTATAGTAAAGGAGGACAATCTTCCCGTAATGGAATGGCCACTGGGTAGAATCCTGAAAATTTATAAGGGAACTGATGGCAAGGTCAGAGTGGCAGATATAAAAACAGCCTCCGGAATAAAGAAAAGACCTATTCATAGATTAGCTCCGCTACTGCAGCAGGAAGAACTACCAACAAATGATGTACCTAATCTCACTCGCCCGATAACAGTTGAGTGTCCACCATCAGTTGATGAAACAGAGTGTCTACCATCAGTTGATGAAACAGAGAGTCCACCATCAAAAAAATCTAGGCGTATCTCCACTTCAATGCTACTTAATATAATAATAACAATATTTTTAATTCCAGTAGCAATGAGGAGCAATGCCAAAATAACCAACTTTCATGATAACCCAGGACTATATTTTGAGGGAATTGGAAATGTAAAACTAGTGACAGCTGAATGGAGACTAATGATATACTATGACTTAGCACCATTTACGTCCGAGTTGCAGGCCTTCCAGTCAGGAATAACGACCCTACAACAGCTATGTTCGCCCATTAAATATCAACTAATTTGCAACATTTTGGCAACCAACTTCAATCAAATAAAAACCGAATTGATTCAAGAGAAGGAGCTATTTTCCAGCAGTAGAGTAAAAAGGGGAGCCTTCAACATTATTGGAAATGTTGCACGATCTTTGTTTGGCGTTCTTGATTCCGACTATGCAAATGAAATGTCAAACACCATCAAGAATGCTAAGGAAGAATCAGATTACTTGTTTCAACTGCTTAAAAATCAAACATCTATTATTGACTCAACCATCAACATCATCAAGCAAGACGAACAAGGTACTCAAAAACAGATAACGGATATAATTGACAAGGTCAATGAGCAAGAGAATTCAATATCTAAGCAGGCTGAGCAATTCAATCAAATGCAATTAATCTCACTTCTAGCCAACCAGTTGACGTTGACAGCGATAAACTTAGAAAGAATGGAAAGGGAGATTATTGATGTACTAACCGATACCCACCATGGAAAAATTAGTCCACTTTTATTGTCACCAGCTCAACTAAAAAACGAATTAAGGGTAATAAAGGCTCACCTTCCAACACGCCGAACTCTTCCAATTGAAGACGACAGTTTAATTCAACTATACAAATTGATGAAGGTCAAAGGAGCAGTAACAAAGAATGAAGTCATTTTCGAAGTAATGTTACCTTTAGTCGACCATCAATTTTTAGAACTCTTTAACATAATTCCGATACCGACCATAAGGGACAATACTTTAATATCAATTCACCCAGAGGAATCATTTCTTGCCATAAACCCCCATAGAGACGAATACATTCCATTCACAACCCATGAGATATCAAACTGTATTACGCCTAAGGATGAGGTATTTATATGCAATAACAAACAGTTCAAACTTAGGAAGAATGAGGGCAGTGATTCCTGCGAAATCAATATTTTCAACAGCCGACAAACAACTAAATGCAAGCTCATTCGACTGGCAGGCAATTCCACATGGACACAACTAAGGTTTCCAAATAAATGGATCTTCGCTACCACCACAGTTTGCGGTTCCGAACATACCCAATATATAATAAACGGCACAGGAATAATAGAGATTGAAGCGAGCTGCGCACTCAAAGGCACGTTTATCACAATCCAAGGTCTCTTTGGCTTATCGAATACTCTACACACATCATATGCTCAATTGCGGCCCATAGATCATATTAGCACACCCCAAGAAATAAGTAAAATATTCAATACCACCAATAACCAGATTGAAATCCATCAAAAACAACTAAGCGCACTGAAAAAGCAACTAGACGACTCAACCATTGTTCACATACCAGCACTCATCAATTCCAATAGTTTTCACCATCATGCAGTCAGCTATTCTGCGCTTGTAATCTCCATACTATTCGCCATTTTAATCATCAACACATATTTTAAACAGCAAAAGAACAGCAATTCCAAATGCAACCAAACCACCCCTCAGCCAGTTCCACCACCACGAGCCATCAACATCGATGTTGAAGATATCTAAATTCAACCTTGTAGAACCATCAACCATTGGTCAATGCGGGGGAGAATGTTGACACTTAGTTCAACATATTACTTTATAAAATATAGTTTTTATTTTAACAATAAATTTTGTTTGTCACTGTAAGTCATTTGTTAATATATATTTCAATTATTATTAAATATGCCAAAAGGCAATTTTACTGTAACATGAAAAGTAGGTCATTTAATTTCACATTAAACCTATGTCATTGAACTTGCCATTATTCACTTAAACACAAATATGCCAATACAGCCAATTCAAACACAATAATTAAAATTAAGTCAACAAGAAATTTACTCATTGACCAATAGCTGATTAAGCATTGTATTTTTTATTAGTATAAAATTAATTTAAGCATTTTATTATTAAGTTAAAGTAAGCAATTTATTCTTGTTATTATTAATTAATTTAGTATAAAAGCAAGAATTAAAATAAAGAATTTATCAATCTTCTTAAGGCATTTAAAGTGTTTTACTGATTGATCATTACTACGTTTTTCAAGTTCAAGTGCTTGAAGGACAATCCGGCAAACAAAAATAGTATCAATACAAGTTTATGTGCTTGGATTGAAATAACTATTGCCAAAACATTCAGGAACGAGTATAGAAAACCTGCAAACGTTTTTACAAACATTCAGGTCAACTCCAAACCCCAATTCACCAAACGGTGGTACTCCAGCGGAAGCGTTTTTAAACCGAAGGTTAAAAACTCAATTAAATTTACTAAATCCCCCAGTATTGCAGCAGAAAACACAGAGAAGTCGAGACGGAAAACCGCCAAGAAAGCTAGAATCGGGAGATTTGGTCTATGCCAGAGTGTATCAGCGAAATAATAGACGTTGGGAACCGGGTAGAGTTATCGAACGAGTTGGAAGCGTATCATACAACATTTTACTCAGCAGAAATAAGAAACTTATCAGGTCACACATAAACCAGCTAAAACGCCGTTATGAAAACGTGTACCACTCTGACTCGACAAGACATTTATCCGACAGTCTTGATATTTTCCCATTTCAACCTAAATCGCATCCGGTATCTACAGAACATTTAATCGAATCTGCACAGACTAGCGACACACAGACGATGTCAGATGATCAACGGAAAGTCTCGGAGCAGGTTTCAGACGCAGAAAATATTTTAGCGAGCAGTGTACCCGATCAACAGCTAAAATTAGAAGTAAGTCCAGAGCCAGAGATCCAATTGTATCCCGAACAGGATATGTCATCAGATTCATCATCAGAGCTAGATCCACAACGACAAACAGAGCCACGACCTCGCCGACAAGTGAATAACTTAAGAGAAGGAGATGTTGTGGGACTGTCAAAAGTTGTTACTAAAAAGTACAACTATGGTTTCCACGTGCAGATATAAAAACGTTGTATATCACTATTATTATTCTTTCTTTTTTTTTCTTTTTTTCTGTTCTTGGCTTACTAAACTTCCTTTCCGGTCACTACTTAACAAAATTGTACTTGTCTTTAAATTTTATTCCTTTTACATTTGAATTATTGAAATAAACAATCTGAATTATATACACCCAACTTGACGTGTAGTAATTTCTCTGTGTGGACCACAACACCTGTTAAAAATATAAGGTAGTCAAATAAATACATTGAAAAAAAATTTAATTATATAATTAGGCCACAATATTTGCAAAAGAAATTGTAAAAAAAGCTGCAATTGTGCTGGCATTAGCTTATTCTATGTGAGCAATGTTTAAGAGATATGACGTCTCCTTTCCTCCTTCTAATATTTCGAAAATAAATGATCAAATATAAATAGTGTACGGGGAAAAAAGTACGCATATGTACAACAGATTGATAAAAAAATTTATGAATTATTAATTTCAGCAGGGCGATTCCGGTAAGACAAAAACTCTGACATTTTATGGCAAGATGGACTAAAAATGGCTTTTTATGGCAAGGTGGACTAAAAAGCCTTTTTATGTCAAAAATTGAAGAAATGGCAAAAATGGCAAAAAGTGGCATATGCAATAAAAAACTTGCCCTGGTTATTATGTTGTTGTATGTTGTCATAAAAATTATTTTTACAATTTTTAAATAACCCTGCAGGAAATGGAACTGACAAAAGACTAGTCACGTGATCGGTCTTTAGTGATAGGGACCAGTCCGAGTTCTAACACTTCCTATGAAGCGGACCAGTTACTTTTACATGGGGATGGCCTAGGATGGGGTTACTTGATACTTTGTATACGCCTTTTGACTTATCACTGAACTATCCCACAGTAACCTATTCGATGAATAAGGCCGGGTTTACATCGGTGTGCCAAATGCCACACAAGCGGGAAAAAAGCGTAAACACATATTACTAATGAAAAACTGTTTGATTCAGACATGTTTTTATTAAGTTAAATAGTTCCATACATAACTAATAGACAATTTTATAGAATCCAATATGATTAGAAATTGTTTAAATCAATAAATACATGTCTGAATCAAACAGTTTTTCATCAGTAATTCGTTCGTTACGCTTTTTTGGACAAATGACACACAAAAAATGCCAGATGTAAACTCAGCCTAATATAAATTATTTAAAAATGTCATTCCGACCAGCGTGACCGTTTGACCGACTAAAGTGGCAAATTGCCATTTTTTCGACTCCCTTGCCATTTTTTTTACTGCCTTGCCACTTTTTTGCTCCATTTTTTAAACTGTTTTATATACTAATACAAAAAAAATAATGTAGTTTTCTCGTTTTTTTAACTTTGCACCCTTTTTTTTGATAAATCCCCTTTTGGTGCCACTTTTTGAAAAAAGTTATCGGTCACCTGGACACTCAACTCTAACAATGAAAACTTATAATTTTTGTTTTTATTGTTACAAATTCAATTATAATTTATTTTTGGGACTCGAACTGACAACCTCGTGCATGACAGGCTCGCACACTACCCACTCCACCACAGAGGCACTCATATTTCAAAAGTATAAACACCTGTTAAAAATAGGTTAATATCTAAGTCTAGCTACGGGACTTGTTCCAGAGTGACTTGACGGTCCATTTGTATCGATTCACTGTCTTTCCCACCCAAGTCTTTCTTATATATATACTGAACCAAAAAAAAAATATTCGTAATACATAATACATGCCCTACCGGAGTCTTTCTTATATAGACATACTAAACAAAAAAAATATTCGTAGTACATATAATATATAATATTCGTAATATATATATAATATTCGTAATAGTGCCCTATTGAACTATGGATGAACTAATGGAGAATAAAAGTAAACGAATAAAAATGTGTTCAGGTAACATTTACCCGGCTTACGTGGAAACACCACATTAATTCTAGCGAACACAAATGAAGCTTAAATTAACTCAGATATATTGGCTGATTAACTAATAGAAATTCAATCCTCAGTCTAGATTGTAAACTTTTAGTATACTTTTGAAATCTGAAATTTGAATCTATTTCGTATTGCCAAATTTTTAACTTGGCATTTTCTGAAGAATACAAATTTTTTTTTGGGAGTCAATGCTGGCGGATAATAGATTAATGTCCAAGTGGTCCTCTAAAAACGTGCATACTCAGAATTTCTTGAAGTTAGAAACTGTGTATCTTAAGTACATACAAAACTGTATATGTGCATATTACACATACCTCTTTCTAAAAGATATTTATTTTTATATCAAAGTTTTTGGTGGATCATGTCCCGCTTTCAGCTTCCAATGTCGAGAAAATCCAAAGAAAAAAAACATATATTTATATTATCTGATAGGTCCTGGACTCAGCTACAATACTGTCTGTTGAAGCTTTTTAGCTTTTAAGATGTTTAGCAATTCTCAATTACTTTATGGTAGATTTTATATAATTCCAATTTTTTTTCATGAATTTGGTTGGAAATTTTATGATAAATTTGCATTAGCATTAACGTAATGCAGCGTATAGAAAATATTAAACAATATAGTTACCTTAATATAGAAACCACCTAACTAATTTTTTTTTAAATCCAGATTTGTGCATTTTTCAATATATTATATACATCACGAAAGTGGTGAATATGTAACCATTTCCACGATATATCTTCTTTTAATCAAGTCCTACGGTTCAATTGTCACCAATTGGTTCAATTGTCACCAAATTTTCTGCAGGGAACAAAGTGTGTCATAAAAATTATTTTTACAATTTTTAAATAACAAAGTGTGTCATAAAAATTATTTTTAAAATTTTTTGAATAGTTTTGATATTAAAACAAAATTGGTATAAGTCTACAATATTTGTTCATGTTAATCTATATATAAATAGGCAAGTGAAAAAAGTTAAGAACCATTTTAACTGACTTAAACTCAACGTATTCGCTTGATTTTTTTTTTGTTAGATAGATTGACAATAGGAGCAGTGCAGAATGTATTTTTTCTTCTACATTTTTGTGTCTAAGATAGTTAAAAACAGTTAAGAATATTAGCCAATCATAAAGCCATGATATCTCTTTCTCTCTTAATTTGCTAAAAAAAAGTTACAACAATTTGGCTTGGCAACTCCATAAACACTCAGAAGGAAAAACGTATTTTATTTGTTCATTCTATTCTTATTTCCATCTTTCTATGTACTTAAACGATTATTGCTGAAACTAATAAAATTTGGATATTTAAATAACGAGTGGTACTGTATTATTTTTCTTTAGATGCTTAAAAATAATATATTTTTTTAATTATTAATAACTTTGATTAAAGTTAAATTCACCTACAGCACAAAGTAAGTTTTTTATTTTTGGTTTATTTTGTGTGCGTTTTGTTTTTGTTCATTGTTTTCATTATTTTTCTGTACTTTAAATTACTGAGCATACTGGAATGTTGGAATATGATGGAATGTTGGAATATGATGGAATGTTTATATTATTAAGCTAGCATATTCGTACATACATATGGGGCCTTTCTCAAAGAATAGGGAATAGAAACTTTTTTTTTAACAAACGTTTTAATGGGGAGTCTAAAACTTTAGAGAAAAAGCGTTCAATGAAAAGATAAACGAATATTTTTGTTTTGGGTAATAATAATGAATATGAAGTGAAAACACTAGGAGCAAATATCTAATTACATTTAGTTCAAAAAGTGAACAACTTTTTTTAAATAGTTTGCTTAAAATCTATTCTTATTTATGCCGATAAATGAAATTTTAAATTCGTATTTAGTAGTTAAGAAAGTGGTTTAAGAGAGTGGTTTACCTTGGAGTCTATACATATGTATATTTGAATATAGTTTTTAAATTGTGTTTTAAATTCATCAAACTTTAAATATTTTCATTCTATTCTCCACCTCTGTGCGTTAATGGTTGATTTTCAACCACTGGGCGAACACTAGTAATATGAAAAACATAATCATAATTGAAAAAAAAAAGAAAAAATTGAAATATCATAAAAACCAAAACAATATACTACATGTATCCTGTAGAAGTTAACCGAAGGTTAACGAAATATTGAACGAATAAATCACAAATACAAACAGACCTAAGGCTCAAAAAAATAGTTTAATTGAGTATATAAATAAATGCAGTAAAGTGCGACTTTGACTAGCGCACGAAGGGTTCCGTACGGTGGGCTTTGAGCATTTTTTAATAAAGCATTTTTTTACGTTTTTTCAGCGGAAATAATTTTTTTTGTTTAAATTTCGCTTTTCTCGTTTTGGCGATATTTTTTTAATTTTGGCGATTTTTTTTAATTTTGGTGATTTTTTTCATTTTGGCGATTTTTCTTCATTTTGACGATTTTTTTCATTTTGACGATTTTTTTTTCATTTTGACGATTTTTTTCATTTTGGCGACTTTTTTCATTTTGGTGTTTTTTTCATTTTGGCGATTTTTTCATTTTGGCCTTTTTTCATCTTGGCGGTTTTTTCTTTTTGGCGCTTTTTCCGGTTTTTCGCGATTTATTTTCGTTTTTCTCAAATATCAGATAATTTAATTCAATTTACAAAATCGGTAATACTTACTTATTACTGAATTGTGGTTTTTTGTTGCATATTCTTCAAACTTCGTGAGCGTATCTGTGTAGCGAAATAATTTTAAGAAATATGATTACTGAAAAACTTAAAATATATTTTGTTGCAAATTACCTTTGAAATTATTTATTTGTTTTTTCATAACATTTAGTCTGTCTGATATTTCGTTATGTGCTTTCGTACGACTGACTATCTTTTTGTTGCTTCTGAGACATGGTTCTAAAAAATTTAATGTATTTGTGAAATTAAAATGAAACCATGTTTATAAGGCAGATTTACAGTTTGAATCAAAATAACAAATCTCGTGTCCGTCGTAGATATCTTCTACGTAGCAAATACGGGGTGGTAAAAACTGCTTTTGTATTTTTAAACATTTGTCCCAAAAATGTGTTTTTGTCAATAATCTGAATGATTTGTACATATGTTTTGTTTTTCATTAAACAAGTGTTATCAGGAGATTTGGTACCTAAGTAGTATTTCGGGAGGGATATAGATTTTATAGCTCCTTTTTTATATTTCAATCCTCGAAAATTTGCGGGAAGTAGAACAGGTGCATCTTGAAATTTGTTAATAATTTGTTGGGCAATGTGTTTTGGTATTTTTATTTTTCTTTTTATCTTTTGCATATAATTCTCAAAGTTATATGTTGAAAAATTATCTAACGTTCCAAATTTTTCCACGCACTCTGGGATGTGAAGGACATTATGAACGTTGTAAGAAACACTGGATCTTCCATATAAGACCGGAAAGATTTCTACAAATGTGTTTATCATTTATTCGGCTTTTTCTTTTTGTGCAATGTTTGGGGGAGATAGAAAAATTCTATAAAAACAGTGCATTAAAAGAAAATGCTCATACATTTCAATAGGAATTGAGCCTTTTAAAGCAACAATTCCCGTGTATAGAGCAAATTGTCGGAATTCCGTTGCTTTCCATCGACATATATCTGCCAAGGCTCTAGGCTTTCGTTCAAATTCTTTGGGAATATGTGTAATAAATGAAAACAGTTTTTCTGAAATTGAAGTTAGTGTAGACTGCGATACGTGAATAATGCTTTTCTTTCGAATTAGGGACAGAAGTATTTTCTTTGTGATACCCAAATCGAGCAAATGCATACAATCTACTGGGAATTGTGTCACCATTCCAATTTCTACCTTTTCAAGCTCCATTTGTACATTCATATGCATTGGTTAATGGAAATCTGCATACTCCCTCAATCGAAAACCCAGGTCTGTCATTTCTTCTCCTTTATTGACGGAATAGGTATGAACATTATTAACTCTTTGACCTATTTGTTGACATTTTGGACATCCGATAAGCGATGTATGACCCTTTATCCCACATATAAAAGCCTTTGCTGGTGCATCGCAAACAAATGCCCTTACTTTAACATCAATTTTATTTGTGCAAATAATCATCCCATTATGTTTCAATGTGGAAATCTCCTCAGCAAGATCATGCAAATACGAATTTACATTCACCGGCTTTTTATTTCCTATGTAACATCCAATAATAAACACATCTGTATGTTTTATATTTACTGTATGTCCGAGGATTGGCCACAGGGTTATGGATGAGCTTTTGTATAAGGGTAATCCGTCAATGCCAATGTCAATGAAGACTATTTTTTTCTCCCGAACTCATTATTTGTAATGACATTTTTGTAAGCTGGCGTTGTAGCCCAATATGCACATACTTACCAGGGCTTACAGTTCGCTCTGTGCACATTGGGTTCATACCTATCAGTCCTCCAACAGATTAAGGCACATCCAGTTTCTGGAGTTCTTGTTGTACCTTCATAGTGAACAGACGTGTTAGCGGTGTTTTTTTTACATACATACATACTAAACAACAAAAAATACAAAAAAATATTCGTAATACATATTTGACTTTAATAAATAAGTTTTATTTGCTTTGCCTATATTTTTTACATAGAAATAACAAAAACAAACAAAAATCCGCAAACAAAAAACATAAACAAAGTGCCCTTGAGGAATAATCTATATGAGTACCTCAAAGGAAAAAAGTTGTGAAGTGAGTTCTAACGGCAGAAATGCCTATTTTACTGTGAGTTCTGAAACTCTTAATGAAAAAATTAAAAACACAAAATCAAATGATAGCCTTTTTCTAACGGAAAATCCACTTTTTCGTCAGCGATCAACTTCGCTTTCTCCAATGCCAACTAGTGAATCGTTAACATTACAATTGCCTAGTACTTATTCATTTAAGTCAGCGATATCATCCGCTTCGGGCTCGCGTTCATCACTTAACCCAGTTATCAATACAGATAACAGTAGTTCAAAACCAAAGGTACAAGTAGGAATGGAGAGATATGTAACTGTTTTAAAGCGCGGGCGAAGCCCAAATTCTACTAAAATTGGATCTGCCCCAAAGATGTGTAGGGATAACAGCGCATCTTCTATCAATCGTCAAAATCGTTTTTCATTATTGCATGACAAAAACGACAAGCCCGCTGCATCATCGCAAAAGTCTTTTAAGCCACCACCTATTTATCTGAGAGAAAAAAATTCTAACGCGCTTCTAAAAAATCTACTGTCGACCATTGGTGAAAATACTTTTCACATCATTCCAATTAAACGAGGTAATATTGAAGAAACTACACACAAAAAACAGATTCGTTGATTTCATGGAATTTTGGACTTGATTTCAGTTAATTTTTGCTATGATTTTTGGTCATAGAGTGAAATTATATGATATAACTAATTATAATTCGTTGTTTATGAGAAAGAAACTTTTGTTGATCCTGCAAATGTTTTCTTTGTTTCAGAGAAATAATATGATAAAACGAATACAATACATAACTAAAATATTAGTTGATTTATAGAATTTTTTGAGGTGATTCTTTGGTTTGTAGAATTTTTTCTTTGATTTTAACTATTTAAAATTGGTTGAAATACCTAATTCATTAGTTAATTTAAAGAAAAGATTTGGTATATCATATAATTAATTAAATTGAAATTTGATATATTATATAATTGTTTCACTGATTTTACCACTTTTTAATTCGTAAAATTGAAGAAAAAATTCTTCAAATTATAAAATTTATTCTATGAACGACGATTGGAAAATTCCTTGATTCAAATAATTTATTCTCTGATTATACAAAAATTATATTCTTGAAATCATAGAAAATATTTTTCAATTTAACCAATTGTTTCACTGTTTAATAGAACCTGCCACTGAAAAAAATCCAGTAAAATTAATTGAAATAAAAAATATTTTTATAAATCGTTTGTTTTTAAATTTATTTATTTGAATCTAGAAGTAATTATAAGTAGTTGTATCTTATCATTTGGTTATAAGTAAGTATTTTAATTTATTTTAGATAATATACATACACCTAATTCACACGTTGATTTTTCAATGATTTTTTGAAACACGATTTTTGTAGTTTGTAGGCGAACGGTATAGAAAAGCAAAGGGGGTAGAAAAAAAATCACATTTTCCGTTTTCCGAGTTTTCTTTTCAAATTTTCTTTACACATATTTTAATTTTCGGTATGTTGCTTTATTTTATTTTTTCATTCAATGCGACAACAGCTTTTTATAATAGAAAACAGTGTTACCTGTAGGTTATTTTGTCGCTAATATAAGAGTATAGGGAATATCGGACAAATATTTTATTTTGGCCAAAACGTTTCTTTATTTATAAGTATTAATAATACTTTGACAAAACGTAGGTATTTTTTATACTCAGATTGCATTTTTTGTATGTAAATAAAAAAACAACTATAATTAAAATATATTTTTGCTCATAAACCGTTTCAAAATTTGTTTTTGCTCGAAATTACACAGACTTTTATCTAAGGCACCTCATGAATCATATTCTATTTCCTCAATTAAACATTGATTTAATAATTAAAGAAATTACACTTACGTCTAACTATCTTAAATCTTAATTAACGGAGAAATCTCAAATGCAGCTTTATGTTAAATTTGTATTATATATATTCTGAAAATCTGTAGAGAAGTATGCATTAATTTCGAACGCAGAAGTAGTCACTTTAAATAATTTAATACACAGGAACTACATATGTATGTCAAAATAAGGACTTAAAGGTTTTTAATTAATCTTTTTTTAAATTAAATTAATGATATTTGTAGATTTTCGTATGGGAACATTTTTTTAACATGTAGGGGAAATGAATTTTTTTTAAATCTACTGGCAACACTGATACCATTTTTGAAGGCAAAAAAAATCAAACCTAGAAACATGGAAAAAATCATCGTATGAATGTACAATGTTTTTAGAAGCAACTTTTAAAGAGAATTTAAAATAAAACAAGATTTTTAAATCCTCGTATGAATTGGGCCATAGTCATATTTTTTATTATTATATGTGCTTGTGATAGGGATGCCAATCGGGATCGATTTTTGGAAATCCCGGGATTCGGGATTTATAAATCCCGGGATTTTCGGGATCCCGGGATTTTTCGGGATTCCGGGATTTTCGAGATTTCGGGATCTAAAATTTTTTGGTAAAATAAATAATTTTGTTTAATAAATATTACTTTTTTATGAATTTTAAAAGTTGATAATATATCATTAAGCATTTGTCTTTAAAGTTAACAATATTTTAATACTAGTATGAAATAAAAATCGAAAGAATTTTAATCATCTATTTTTAAGTTGCTGTTAGAGAATTTATACTGAAAACAATAACTAAATATGAAAACTTGTTTTTGCTTTCAATATAAATGTTTTTCTATAATTTAAATCAAAACGAATGTACATATCTGTGGACTTTTAGCACTATCGCTTAAGTTGATTTACGAAAATTTTAGATGCACTTTCATACAAATAAGCTGCAAAAACATTATTGTTTTTTTAAATATATCTATTAACGTTTTTTTTAATTGCGATTGACCAACAAGTATCCATTACGGTTGTTACATATACCAGGCATTGCCTATTTTTTAATCGATTTCGTCACTACTATGACAACGATAATACGGCTGAACATGTCGAAAAATTAAAAGAAATTTGTACACAATTCTAATCAAATTCTATAAATTACGTCTAATGATCATATTTTTGTAGGCACATACATTAACCGCCGTATTCATAAAAAAATTTAGGTTTATTACAGGTTTATTTGACAAATTTCCCAAAGAAATACGTCAAATAAGCGCTTAATAAGCCTAAAATACTTTTTATGAATATGCCACTAAAAGTTTACCTGATCACTTGAACAGTATTTTTGTTCTACTGAAAAATTTTAAATTCATACATAAGTTGTTTTCTGCAAGTTCAACAGATACATATGTAGTCCTAAGTTCGCTAAGAGAAGTATGGTTTATTAGTGTGCTGTCCTTCTACTCTGCAACTCGAATAAAACTATAATTGAGTCGAACTCATTCAGTCTGTCATTTTTGACACAAACCTTTGATCAAACCCATGTAATTTAAATAGGTCATAGGTTTGTGTCAAAAACGACCTAAACGGTCTAACAAAAAATAATTTTGAACTGCAATGTAAAAAAACATACATTCACACTAGAGAAATTTTTTAGACAAAATAGTACGCATTATTCTGTAAATATTTCTCGCTTTTACGTCAACGCGACTTTTTATTTTCTACTTCAATTGTAAGGAGCTGTCAATAGTACTCAATTGTTACCGAACAGTGGATAACGGTTGAGGAGTCGATATACAGAGTTATACACTGCAATTATGAATAAATTTCCGCAAGAAATGTCTCCCTTTTCCATAATTTTTTTTTGTTTTCCCTATTTTGCTACTTTTTGAAATTATTCGGCGGGCAAAATTTCTCATGGAATTTTATTCATAATTGGCCTTATAATATAGAATAAGACGCAATAAATTTGTCAAACTTATTGAATTTTCCAAATGTTATTTTCCTTCCAAAGCTCATATGCTTCTTTTCGTTTTAAAATAATTCTTAGTTGTATATTGTATCACCTTTGATGAAAATAACCGTGAGAAAGTAGTTAATTTATAAATATGCCACGAATAGTCATTAAATTGTTATAAATACACGTATAAAATTGAATGGGACTTTTAAATAATATAAAAAAATACCATAAAATCAACGAAAATTTTAATCTATTAAGTTTTTTATATAAAACTTGCTAAGAAATCCCGAAAAAGAAATCCCGGGATTGAATCTTACAAATCCCGGTATTCGGGATTTGCCAAATCCCGAAAATCCCAGGATTTCCGGGATCGGGATTTCCCGTTTGGCATCCCTAGCTTGTGAATAGTATGAATATAAAATGATTTACTTAAAAAAATACATACATACATACCCTACAATTAAAAAAAAAACGCAACAAAAATTTCTTCATTTCATCCGTCTGTGGCGGTTTCATTGAAACTAGGTCCAAAATTAGCTACCAAAAGTGAGTAAACAATATGAAAAATTTACATTAAATTACTATTATTTCTTATCATAAAAGTAAAAAATTATAGTTCAAATGAAGAATAAATAGATTATGTTAATTAAAAGGTATCTTTAATTTTATAACGGTTTTTTTATTAGGTAACATTATTAAATGTAAATGAGGAAAATTTACATCACACACATCAATTATTTGATATACATCAGTATTGCTATTATTTTTAAGGTCAACAACGTAACAGTCTAAATGCGAATCTATTTGAAGATTTTGGAACTCCTGACAAACCAATAATTGTTTTGTGTTATTTTTTTCTATAAGTATGTATTTGATTTGAAATACCGATATTTCATTTTGACTACTTAAAGTTGGGAGAATATTTCCCACTTTGTAACATGTGCAGTTAATTGAAATTTCTTGCACAGAAAATATATTCGTAAAAATGTGTGGGTCTTTTGTTTTGTCTCGAATGTACGCCCAAGCATAATTATCTGTAAAATTAATAAAATTACCAGAGCTACAAATTGCATTTTGATCGATTTCATTTTGTATTTTAGAATAAATTGTATGAGGAAAGTGGTAGTTAGATTTTATAGCTAAACTCAGCAATATATTTTTTCACGAAGTAGTTGTACCAGCATAAGTCTTATTTGCTTTGTGTTTTGCTTCAAATCTCATGGTCCATAATTTTTTCATGGGACCTAATTTTTTTATCACACTTATGTAATACGTTATGAAGTGGTGTTTCAGCATTAAGTGGCCATCAAAAATATTTAAATATAACTGGTGGTGTTCAGCTATTAAGGCTATGAATTCAACTAATGATTCAATTGTAAAGTTAGGTAATGACGCATTTTCTACTAATCTTATGAGTAATCTGAGTAATCCCCAAACTTTATCATTTGTTGGTACAAAGTCCCCAATTATGAAAAGCAAAAAATGCAAAAAAACTTTTAATTTCTGAAGCTGACATACGTAAGCGTTTGTTTGTTATATTCTTTATTTTTACATCTACCGTCTTATTTTTACTATCTGTGGGACCATAATCAAAAGCATATTTTCTAGAGTTGAGAACAGATAAACTGAAATATTTTTTTTCGATAATAAAATAATTTAGAATATCACATAACTCATAATGTGCTATGCCTTCTAGAATATCGTGCATCATATCACAAGTAACATTATCAATAACATTGAAAGATTTTATGATATTAAAAACGCAATTTTCCTTGATACCTGTGGTGGGAATATCATTTGAAAGAAGAGCCTCATTATAGTTTTCAATAGTTCTAAACTTAGTACAATCTTCCATAACTAGTTTTTGCGTTACAGACTTATTACAAGTACAAATTCTGCAAAAATGATTTGCAGAAAATGATTTAGTAAAGCCCAAAATAGAATTGAGACCCAGATTATCTGCTGTTATTGCTGCTAATATTAAATGTACATGAACCGTCCCGTTTTTAGAAGGAACTTTTATTCCACTTTCTTCTAGTTCTTTTAATTTTGTAACCAATGGCATTAAGTTAGCCTCATTTCCATATGAAGAATCGTTGGATTCTTATATAGCAACAAGAGAGAATATTGTGTAGCTTAGATATTTCAGAATCAGATAACAAGGGAAAACTCATATAAAATGCTGAAATTTTATCAACGCCAGCTTTTGATCCTAGAGGATTGTCGAGCTCAAAATCGTCCTGGTATAATAAGTAGGGTATACATAATTTGTTTTTAAAAAATTTGATCTTTTCTTTCCACACAGAACCATTTATAATATTAGAGATTTTAGAACTATTCTGAAGGTCTTTAGCTTTGTTAATCATATATGTTAAATTGTTATTAACTTGCATAAAATTTATTATATTATCCTTGATAGGTAACAAAACGCCTTTAGATGGCTTTACATTAATGTTTTCGACTGTTACGCAACTATTTATTAAGAATTCCTCGGGGTCTGTATACAAATTTTTATTTTTCAACATTTTTAAAAATTTGTATTCTGTATTAAGTTCTGAAAATTGGTTCTTAAAAATTTTAAACTTATTTTTAATAATAGAGGCGTCAGTCAATGTATCAATACTATTTTGAAAAAGCATAAATATATCTTCACAATTTTTAATTATCTCAACAACAGTTTTTCGATTAAGTGACATATTTCCATACAATTTTAAAATAAATTCGAAAATAACATGAGATAATATTGTTTCAATACTCAAATCTGGCTCAGAGTTTGATGATAAATTTTCATCAGTAAATACTTGATTCTTATTATGTTCAAAAGGAACTTAATTTTGCTCTAAATTATATTTTTCTGAGTGTCTTATTAAATGTCGACGAAATGCATAAATATTTTGAAAGGACTGCGGACAAATTGTACATTGGAAAAATGAAGTATGAGATGATAATTTGTGAAATAATTTTAAGTGTGTTATATATATTTTTACCTCTGATATTTTTTTACGGCAAACAAAGCATGAGAACATGTTTATATTTTTAGTTCAGCCAAAAGTTGAATAAGTTTATTAGATGTTCTTGTCTCCAGTGTTATGTCATAAAAATATAACATGAACAATTCATACGCTTGCTGGCAAGGATATGGAAATTTCAAATTTAGGACATAGAAAATTTGAATAATAACGGATAAACTCTTCTTAAAACTGTCACATTCATAGAAATAATCCTGCAGGTTAACATAAAATTTTTCCAGTTTTGTAAGTTCTCCAACGACGATTAGTAAGGGTTGGTTTGTCAATCCTTTCTCCTTCAACTTTTCTCTATGTTGCTTCACAATATTTCCAATGTCATTTTCGGTCTAAGATAATATTAACATTTAGAATCTTTTTATGAAATACAAAAATAATTAAATTACCTGAACTTGAATTGCCATGAATTCCTGACCTTCTAATATTGAAGGCTTCCAGAAATTTTTTTTCCCATCTTTTTTAGTGTGTATACCAGTTGGAATAAGAATAGAATTCAACAATATGCACAAAAGATAATCTTCAGAGTCTTACAAATAAAAGTAAATATTATAAGATATATATATATCTATATATATATATGATTGTTGATTCATTTAATTTCTTACCAATATTTGTTCCAGTAACTACAAGATTAAAATAATATTTTGAAGTACTGTCCTTAATATTTTTTTTGTAAATATTGTTGATTTTAGTTTTGAATTCATCCCACTTCGAAAACAAAAGTTGACTCTTATTGGGATACAATTTATCAAAATCAACTTCAATCTGTAATATAGTATTTACAAAATTATATAATTATGCAATTGTCTTCTTAGTTGAAATAATTATAAATACATAATATAAAAAAATAAAATTTTACCAGGGATATTCCAATTTGCTGTTTTAGTATTGGCCATTCGAAGAATATATCTTTTTCGCCTCGGATATGTTTTAAACGCAAATCAAATGTGCTTCGCCACTTTTCTACAACAAGAGCTTCAGGTTGTTTATTACTTTTAAGCCATAGTTGATTGCCAATTTGATTGTCAAAAATTTCAGTATCTTCAGTTTCCTGGTCTTTTTCCGGGTTTTCAATATTTTCGCTGTTGTTAACGTGATTTTTTTTTGTCGTTTCAACTGATATCGACTTTCAATAACTCCTTTTTCCCTGGCAGAAAAGTATTATAGTTTATTGAGGAAGTCAATAAACTATAATACTTTTCTGCCAGTTTTCCCTTCCGCTTTTTATTTGTACTTATATAGTATTCCTAATAAATAGAGGTATTAATTGTTTGAATATATTAGTGTATATTTAAGTATCGAAAAATGTTTTAAAGAGTATTATTAACTTGCTCTTATAGGAAAAAAATTCTATTATCATTAAAACTTAAATAAGGTACACATATTCTATACAACATATATGTATAATTTACCTTATCTTCTATTGGAAATAATTTCAAGATAGAGTCCACAAGTTCACGACAATATTGTGAAGACAACACATGTTGAAAGTCATTGATGATCCAAAAATGAGCTATTAGTTCGCATAAATCATTGCGAGATTTAAATGACAATGTTTCGTTTTTCTTTGAAATATCCAATATAGATTTTCCAACAATTGTAGTTTGCAAAATTTGTTCCAAAGTCTTAAACATGAAAGGTACTAATTATTAAAAGACACAAATTATTCTGAAATTCTCACCTTAGTTTTATTGTCGGTTAAAGTAATGTCAGTTGGCTCAATTTCAAATAAACTTTGGAGGGAAGATGCTGGTGACGACTCCAAATTTTCACTAAAACTTGATGAAGATATCCAAGTAGGTACACTGGAACCTATAGGTAGTGTATCAGATAGAGCAGTCAAGGGAAGTCCCTAAATACATTACAGATTATTAATATAAAGCACGCTTATACAAACCAAGTTTAAAAATTTTCTTACGTTTTCTTTTCGCCAATTTAAAAGACGACTCCGAAATTTAATACGAAGCCCGTATTTTGCACTTGGTATTAAATTTTGAATATCAAGTTCAGTAATTTCTTTAAAACATTCTACATCGATGCCTTTTTCAATAAAGTCCGATAAAAGTTCTTCAAATCCCCAGTTAATTAAAAGTTGTTGTTGTTCAGGAACCAATACAACATTGGTTTCAATCGACTCGACCTGGTTGCCTGGTAAGGTTATAATTTCAATGTTGTCGTTATTCTGCGCAAATAAATCTTGCGAACTCATTTTTTCGCTTTAAACGATTTATTTTTAAATTTATATTTTAGAGAAATCACTTATTTAAATGATATACTAATTTTGTAATAACTAAGAAAAAATTCTTTGATTTTTCTAACTGCACCTAAGGAGTTATTCAATTTAACTAATTTTTTCTTTGATTTTTAGAATTTTAGCCTATATCACAATTGTAAAAATCAAAGAATGAATTTGTTGATTTGAATAATTCTTTATGTGCAATGAGGAAGATCAATGAATTGTTTCTTCGGTCCATAGTTTTTTTATATTCATAAGTAGTGTAAATTACGGAAATTTCCATCAGAAGAACACTGACATATGAGGAGCCGCAGAACAAACCGTACTTTTTTGTTTATTTAAATTTTTTCGGAAATTGTATTTTAATAAGAAATGTTATGAAAACAAAATAATACAAAGAGAGTTAAAAAGAAGTGTATATGCTGGTTTGACATCTGTTTCATTCATTGATACAGGAATTACATCTTTCATTGAATCAAAAGTGACAAAAGCTATGGTGAAAAAAAATACGTTTAGTTATGCACCAAATTTTTAAGAATCCATTTTCTTGGTTAAAATAAAAAATCAAATATGTTTATTAGATTGTTTTTGGTACATTTCAACCCAAATATTACAAAAATTAAAAAAAATCAATTTGTCAAAAAATGCAAAAAAGTACGTTTTGTTCTGCGGCTCCTCATTAATGTGGCAATTGTATAATTCATCAAAAAAAACTATTCTCCAATATTTTTGGATCGCACAATATCACTGTTTTTTACAATTGTAGTATTAATAACTTTTTATACCGAATTTACTAAGCAAATCAACAAACAATTTTTTTCAAAAACATTTAAAAAAATTAAATTGACCGAACTCGATAAGTGCTTCACTTCAACTGATCATTTACATAAACGAATATGAACGCCAACACCAATTCAATTCCACTACCAAAAGCTTTATAACGGGAAAATAATATCACAATTGCGAAAATCAAAGAATGAATTTGTTGATTTAAGTAATTCTTTATATGCAATGAGGAAGATCAATGAATTGTTTCTTTGCTATAACAAAAATTTTACTTGTGCGTGACGTCATGTGCATGTGGACATGTGTTGATAGTGTGTGTATAAACCAATGATGCGCACACAATGCCCCCGGGGGCCGAACACTTTTCGCGATTTACACATACACAACAGGAATGTTGACGAAGCGCACTACAAAGAGTACAAAAGTTATAATTTTATTCAGTTGTATGCCAAATTTTAAGCAAGAAGGTTGATGTCGCTTGATTTGTTATGATGCAACAACAAAATACACAGTTGAGATTACAAGTTAGAGAAAAAGAGAAGAACAACTGAGTATTTTTATGGTTTTTTTCCAGCATTTCAATACACTTGGAATAACTTTATGTTAACATATTAACCATTTTTTATTATTTTGAAATGTGGAAGGTATATTATGAGAAAAATTTTTTATTTTCACTAAACATATTTAATGAAGCTGAGTGCCTTGTATGCAATCAAAAATTAAAAAAAATAAGTGCATACAGTTTTAAGCGTCATTATGAAAGTCGCCATTTAGAACTGTGTAGTTTGTCAGGGGAGGACAGAGATATGCTTATAACAAAATTAAAAAAGAATTTGGAATTGAAAAATAATAAAGCTTTGCGTGATTGTAACATCAATACAAATACCGCAACATGCAGCCAACTAAAGGCTACATACCTAATTGCTTTAGGTTTAGCAAAAAAGGGGCGGCGTAAAACAATCATTCGTAATTGAACTTATTTTTTATTTCCACTTAATCTTTTTCATGGA
Source organism: Tachina lurida (assembly GCA_944452675.1). Classification (NCBI taxonomy): domain Eukaryota; kingdom Metazoa; phylum Arthropoda; class Insecta; order Diptera; family Tachinidae; genus Tachina; species Tachina lurida. Next base: position 78,788,542 of record OX101754.1, read on the forward strand.
TATACTATTTAATTTTTTTAATGCTTCATTCATACTTCAGTTCATGTTATTAATTGAACATAAAAAATGTTGTATACAAAAACATTATTCAATACATTTACCAGCAAATTTCTCCCAGTGCACTCACCACTACACACATATTTTTAAGCTGTTTCTCTTTGTGGACAACGCTGGTATAAACGTTTCTCTGCGACTGCTGTAAATGATTTTGTGCTGAACTTGCATCTTGCTGTTGTTGTTGTTACTCAAACGGTAGACATAAAATACGATGACGATAATGGTTTTGTTGTTGTGGTTTTTGTTTTATAAAATCAAGAATCAACTACTTTTTTCCTCATTTCTTAGAAAACTTTTGCAGAATAAATGAAACTGCTAATTAGAAAAATCATATAATCTCAATTGTTCAAACCAAAGAATGATGTTCTTTGATTTTTTATTTTAATTCGAAATATCAGAGAAAAGTTTATATCATATTAAGAATTTTTGCCCAAAGAACTGTAATTCAATTCCAAATATATAATGAAAAAGATTTCCGAAAAATTGTTAGTGAGTTTGAAAAAAATAAAACAAATTTTTACACTTATCAACTTAAGAGTGCTAAAGGCCTACAGATAGTATTAAAGGGCATAGATTCATATCTTGAGCCCGAAGAAGTAAAATGTGCACTTATCGAACAAGGATTTAAGGTAAAAAAATGTTACCAATATAATCAATAGAGAGAAGATTCCCCAGCCTCTTTTTCGTGTTGAACTGGAGCCGAAGATATACAGTTAAAAAAAACGAGACACACCCAATTTATAGTCTAAAATACCTCTTTTCAGTTACCGAAGATCAGTATGAGAAGTTCTACAAATCGCTTGGATCTTGTTTCGTGGCAGCTGGTGACTACAATGCAAAACATACGTACTGGGGCTCGCGTCTTGTTACACCTAGAGGTAGAGCGTTGTTTAATACAATTTCAAAAATGGGCTTAGATGTCATTTCGAGTGGGGAGCCTACTTACTGGCCTACTGACGTAAGAAAAATTCCAGATGTTATAGATTTTGGTGTCACGAAAAATATCCATAGGGACTTAATTCACGTAGAGGGCTCTCTAGATCTGTCCTCCGATCACTCTCCCACAATAGTTACAATTTTCAATCCACTAAGGAGTGATTTAACTAACTCATATGCGAAAACGATTAATAGGGTCAACTGGCTAGGATTAAAAAAAAAAAATTAGTAGTCACTGCGTAGAAAACATTTAGCTAAGATCATCTGATGATATTGAATTTAATATTGCCAATCTTAACGAAAATATTAAACAGGCTGCTGAACATGCCACTACTTCCTATCCGCAGACTGGCTTTAATAGAATTTATTCTACGGATATTGAACGTCTTGTATGTGAAAAAAGGAGAGCTAGAAGAGAATGGCAACAACACAGATCACCCCTAAATAAAATCAGACTTAAAGAATATACTAAACGACTCAAAGAGCTGCTATCGTCGGAAAATACTGCATTACTGGAAAAGTATTTAGAAGGTCTTGATGTAACGTCAACATCTAATTATTCTTTATGGCGCGCTACTAGAAATCTTAAAAGACCAGTTGATCTCAAATCACCACTGCGTACTTCGACCGGACGCTGGGCAAGAAGCGATAGTGAGAAAGGTAACTTATTTTCTGAGCATTTAAAATCTGTATTCACTCCCAATTCATGTACGGGTGCTGCCGGATTACCGAGTGTAGTATCTCTACCCCCTCGTCCCCTAAGGTTTAAGATGCGTGAACTACAAAGAATAGTTGCTGAACTCGACCCGAAGAAAGCTCCAGGTATTGATGGCATTAGTAACAAGATGCTGATGAACTTGCCTTATATTGCAATAAGAATCTTGTTATTTATTTTTAATGCCATTTTACGAATGCAGTATTTTCGACATAACTGGAAACTTGCCAAGATTAAAATGATTCCAAAGCCAGGCAAAGATCTTACCAAGGCTGAGTCATATAGGCCTTTAAGCTTACTTCTAACAATTTCAAAGCTTTTCGAAAAGCTGCTCATGACTAAATTGTCCACAATTTTAGCTGATAGTGGGTGCATCCCGGACCATCAATTTGGCTTTAGAAGTCAGCATAGCACTATTGAGCAAATGCATAGATTGGTTCAAGTTATAAGGAGGACATTTGAAGAAAAGAAGTATTGTTCTGCCCTTTTTATTGATGTTTCTCAGGCATTTGACAAAGTATGGCACGAAGGCCTAGTTTTAAAATTGAAGACATACCTACCAATAAAAAACATACAAAAGCTTTTGCAAAGTTATATTGTTGATAGGAAGTATACTGTTGTGGAAGGAGACTTCATGAGTGTGCCCGAATCTATATCTTCTGGTGTGCCACAGGGTAGTATTCTGGGGCCAGTCTTGTATCTAATATATACTTGTGATATGCCTGTGAGCAATATCATACATACTTCTATATTTGCCGATGATACAGCCTGTTTGAGTATTCACAAAAACCCTGATGAGGCATCCCGCAATCTCCAAGCACACATTACCAGCTAGAAATATGGTTGAATTTATGGAGAATAAAAGTAAATGAGCAAAAGTGTGTTCATATAACGTTTACCTAAGAAAAGATACCTGTTCCCCCATTCGAATCAACAATCAAAATATTCCTCAACATTCTCAAGTGAAATACCTTGGAATACACCTTGATCGAAGGCTTACATGGAAATATCATATTGACTCTAAGTTAACCCAAATGAAACTTAAATTAACTCAAATATATTGGTTAATTGAAAGAAATTCAACACTCAGCCTAGACTGCAAACTTTTGATATACAAGTCGCTTTTGAAGCCAATATGGTGCTATGGAATTCAGCTATGGGGCACTGCTTCAGCTTCAAATATTGAGAAAATCCAACGAAAGCAACACAAAATTTTACGTTTGATAACATCTGCTCCATGGTACATTAAAAATTCAAATATTCATCGTGATTTAAATATGCCACTAGTGAGTGAAGAAATTGAAAAATACGCAGGCAAATATTTAACAAAACTCGAGTCACATCCTAATCCGCTTGCCCGTAATATTTTGAGTTTTACTGGACACATCCGATTAAAAAAGGGATACAAGGGCTCTTATACTCAACACTCCAGATGGGACTGCTTAATACTTCTTTTTTTTTTCCTTTTTGATTATCACTACTTATGTATTATTTATAACTATCACTAAGTTTATGTCCGATACTGGTCGGGCCTAATAATTATATTTAGATTTAAGATTTGATTACTTATTGTTAGTTAATTTTTGAAGATACAATAAATAAATATATATATGCAAAAAAAAAATAATAATTTTGTAAAATCGGATTTTGCTAAATTTTCTCGTTTTGAAATGGATATATTTCGCAAACTAAAACGTATAATGATTCAAGATTTCGCACTAACGGTAGTTATGTTAGAGGCATCATTCGTACAAAATTTCATCAAAATCGGAAGCGAAAATTTGTAAAATGTTATATATGTTAGTTGGCTATAAATGTTTTACCCAACGAAAATCTTGAATTTTGAGGACTCTAGGTTTTAATTTTATGCCCCCTAGTTTCTAAGGATAATATTCTTAGAATTTTGTGAAGATTCTATATTTGCTAGATGCTTGTTCCTTTTTTCTCATCCGAACAAATCGACCCACTCTAATGAGAGTATTCAGAATAAAATTGATTTATTGGGATGAGGTAGAGTCGAAATATTTTGCTGCAACGTCATCATATTTATCTACGTGAACAGTTTGCAAGTACAGACTGTCATTGAGAATAAATCTCTTAATAATATTACTCAAGCTATTCAGACAATGGCCGATTCACAGAGTTATATTGGGTTCTTAACTATTAGAAAGATTCACAACAGATCAAAGATTCCAATCATCGCCTGTCAATGTCAATACAAATTCCACAGTCGGATGGTACTTACACAGAATCGATCAGATTTCACGACTTATTTGAGGCACTGATTCACACCAAATATACGGTATCAGCGGTTAAAAACCTAGCATAGCCTCAAACCAAACTTAAAAAAGAAGCTTTATCGTTAATTAAGCACCGCTTATTTCACCGCTTAGTGCATCAATGACCGGTACCAAAAAATGCATGGTGCGACGATGAATGTCGCAACGCTACTGCACAGAAAAATTCAGCATATTTGGCAACACTCCACAGAGTAGCAACGCGAAGTATGCAAGAGCAATATCGTGAGAAAAGGAGAGAAGCGTTATTTCAACGTAAAAAGAGGGAATTCGAAAGGCGCGAGTGTGAGGAAATTGACATGTATAGGACGCGAAATGAAGCCAAAAAGTTCTGTTAGAAAGTCAACGACAGACTGCGGGTTTTTGTACTGGTATTTCTTCCTGTAAGGATCAACAAGGCAATTTGGTGACTGATGAAGAAATCCTGCTGAGCTTATGTAAATAACATTTCTGTAATTTGTTGGTATGTCAGGAGAGCAGCAATGAAGATACCATTGATCCAATTGATAATGACGGTGTTGAATGTACACCGCCTAGCGAGATTGAGGTAGAAATAGCTATGTCCAGACTGAAAAACAACAAGGCAGGTGGAGCTGATGGTTTGCCAGCAGAGCTATTTAAAGCCGGAGGCAATGAATTGATTAGGTGTATGCATCAACTTATTGGTACAATTTGGTTGGAGGAACGCATGCCAGATGATTGGAAACTCAGTGTGCTATGTCCTGTGACAAGCACACTGGTGACAAATCAGTCTGTGCCAATTATAGAGCCATAAGTCTGCTTCCCATCGCCTATAAGATCTTGGCTACGATATTGTGTGACCGATTAAAACCAAGGCTCAACGAAATAATTGGCCCCTACAAATGCGGTTTTAGAACAGATATTCACACTACGTAAAATCCTGGAAAAAAAGCACGAAAGGCAAATCGACACATACTACCTATTCGTTGATTATAAAGCCGCTTTTGACAGCTCGTTTCGACCGGGAGTGTATCAGGCCAGGTCTGAATTCGGGATTCCGGAGAAGTTGATTAGACTTTGCCGGATGACACTGACTGATACTAGATCATCACTGAAAATCGGAAATAGTATGTCCGAATCTTTTTGCACCACACGTGGATTCAGGCAAGGTAGCTGTTTATAGCGTGATCTTTTCAACATCGCCTTAGAAAAGGTCATACGCGATGCGGCAGTTAATAGAAATGGCACAATTTTCATCAAGAGGCACATGCTCCTCGCATATGTTGATGATATTGATATCATGGGTAGGATATTGCGAGATGTAACTGCTGCCTTTGAAGGCATTGAAAGGCAGTCCTTGAAAATGGGCTTATTAGTTCATGAAAGCAAAACGAAAGTGATGGTTTTAACGAACAGAAAATCTACTAGTTATAGTTGCCGACTGTGACTATAACTTTGGTGTTGTAGAGGTTTTTGTGTGCCTCGAGTCATCCATTAATAAGAGTAATAACATCAGCCTGGAAATACGAAGAAGAGTAATACTAGCAACTAGGTGCTACTTTGGGCTAAACAGGCAGTTTAGAAGTAAAGCCCTCTCTGGAATAACGAAAATAACACTCTACAAGCAGCGTTGCCGTTTTGGTTACTTGTAACTAAAATTGGTTACTTTTTTTCCAATGTGTACTTGTGTAATTTTTTTTCCATTTTGGTTACTTTTTTTAACACAAAATTAACAATTTTTATATGGTATTTAAATTTGCATATCGTGATGCACTAGCACATTTTTAAATGCATTTTGTAGCTAAAAAACAAATGTGGATGTGGTTTCCAAATTTAGTACATAAGCGACAAAAACCTTAGTTTTCAGGAGAAGATTATTTTTATAATATTCAAATTTGTTTTACATACGTAAATTGTCGCTTACGGTAAAATTTTACAGCCCGTTTCTTAAAAGCTATAAAATCTTTGGCATTTTGATAATTCTAAACTATGGATAGGCCCATAAAATTTTAATTTAAATAAAAAAGTATATTTTCGATTACATGTCACTTACGATAAATATTGAAAATAAGGCTCAATACAAATATGAAACTAATAGGCAGATTTTGTAAGAAATTTTGTTTCTAAACGTTTCAAATTTGTATGAAAAATAACGAAAATTAGTTTAAAAAAATATTTTTTGCACACAAATTTCAAAACGAAAAAATCGTTTGAATTCACAAAATCTGACCTTGAATTACAAATTTAAATGTAATAGCTAATATTATATGATCTTATAATGATTATACAGTAAGTCCCGGCTAATTACCTCATCAACAATTCATGACTTTTGGGGTAATTATACGGGAAAGGTATTAAATCGAATACGCTTAAATACCTTTAGAAATGCATTTATCTGAATTCACTGTGGTATTTAGTACATTATTACTTGGAATAAATATTTTATTAAATAACAAAAACAGTTTATATTACAAAAAATACATACATATGGTGCATATATTCGATTACAGAATTGTATAAATATGTACATAGGAAGTTATGGGCAAATAAAGGAGGAGATTTTAGGGGAAATTTCATTTTAGGGTAAAATATTTCTGGGTAAGTAACCAAAATGGGTAATTAAGGGAAAGTTAATTAAGCGCGGACTTTTGTATGAAAATAAGTGTAAAAAACGTGTACTCAATATTTGGGATGAATAAGCGATGAAAGGAAAGAAGGAAAGGATCACACAAGAGTATAATCTTGCGTTGGAACCTTTTAATCATTTTGCGTGAAAACGTCCGAAAAGCAATCCTTTCATTAATAGGACTTAAGCGATTATTCTATACTGTCACATATCTTTCTCAACTGAAGTAGAAATAAATAAGTACATAAAAATTTTTGTTACTTTTTTTCTCCTTTGGTTACTTGTTTTTCATATTTTGGTTACAAAAATATTATGGCTGTGGCAACGCTGTCTACAAGACGCTCATATTACCCGTGCTTTTGTATGGTGCAGAGGCATGGGTACTTGCGCAAGCAGATGAAGCTGAACTTGGCGTTTTTGAGAGAAAAATCCTTCATAAAATATATGAACCGGCTTGTGTAAGCGGAGATTATCGGCATCGTATGAACCATGAACTGTATGAGCTGTTCGCCAACATTGACATTGTTAAGCACATAAAGTTGCAAAGATTGCGCTTGCTAGGACATGTTGTGCGGATGGATAAAGAAGCTCCAGTGAAAAGAATTTTCGAGTATGATCCTGAAGGTGTCCGTAGAAAAGGGTGACCGAAGCTCCGATGGAAAGATCAGGACCAATAACATCTAATGGACCTAAATGTCAGAAATTGGAGGAAGAGCGCAGAAGACCGAAACGCTTAGAATGCTATTCTCACCTCGGCTTAATACCCACCAGGGTTGTAAAAAGGCATATAAGTTAGTAAGTAGGCATTTGAAGCGCACGAATGATAATTACTTGATAGCTTGATAATTTTTAATGATAAGTCGGAAAATGTCAAAAGAGCAGACCGAGAACTACATTTTGATCAACCAAGTATGAAAGCAGCTTCAGGCGACGAAACTTAACGACTATATAACAACACAAATGAAAGTCTTAATGCTCTTGAAGTATTAAAAGAGCCTGTCGAGCATTGGAATACCATAACAATTTTTCATAGATTATAGAAGGAATATAGAATAACTAATTCTAAAAAGTGATACAAATTATCAAAATTTTTTGTTGAAGTAACTTCTTTTTTGATAATATGACTTATATTGGATGTACCTGTGAATCGTTTTTTAGTTTTAAAATTCATTTATAATTAAAGTATGCTAATTAATTTTATTTTAGTCGACTATATTGAATTCATTGGTAAGATTCGTGTTTTTTTAATTCAAATAAATGGTATTTTTTGTGCACAAAAAACTTGACCCTTTTTTACTACAAAATATCCTTTTTTACCCTTTATTTCTTAAATACCCTTTTTATGACACTTTTTCGAAAATTTCAACGGCAACCCTGATTCAAGCAGTCGAAAAAGTGGCAAACTGCTACCTTAGTAGCAGTAACGGTAACGCTGAATATGAACCTACTTGCGAAACACGTAAAATTGGTATCTTCTCTAACTTTTATCACAGTTTATCGCCAGTTTATCTCAACTAACTAAAAAAAAAACAAAATAGGTATATCGTCGGTTGGTTTCTATTTTGCTGCAGTCATAATGTATTTTGAACAAATAAAAATATATTCAGTAAAGTGCGACTTTGACTCGCTCATGAACGGTTCCGTACATTCCGCCTTGAGCATTTTTTAATGTGTTTTTTTTTTTGCCTTTTAGAAGTTTTTTTCTAGTTTAAACGATTTTTTTCAGTTTTGTCGCTTTTTTCTCGTTTTGGCGATTTTTTTTTTCTGTTTTGGGCTTTTTTTCATTTTGGGGATTTTTGTCATTTTGGCTTTTTTTTCATTTTGGCAATTTTTTTGCTGTTTTTGGGGTTTCTTTGTCATTTTGGCGATTTTTTCATTTTGGTTATTTTATTTTCTGTTTTTGGGGTTTTTTCATTTTGGCGATTTGTTCTGTTCTTGGGTTTTTTTCATTTTGGCGATTTTTTTTTCACTTTGGCTATTTTTTTTTCTGTTTTTCGCGATTTATTTTAGTCTCAGAATTTTTTTTGATTAGGTGCTTTTTTTCGTTTTGGCAATTTTTTTTGTGTTTGGTGATTTCTTTTGGTTTGATTTTATAATTTTTTGATTTTTAGTTTTATCAATTTTGAAATTTTCAAGAGTTTTGCTTTCCAAGATACAGCAAGTTGTCAAAATTACATAAACAAAATTGCATTAACTGATGTAACACTCTTTAGTTTAATTTTTTTTAATAATTGTTGTAGTCTGTATAAATATACACTAACCTTACAAATTTGAAGTTTATATACATACATACAATTGTATGTATATTACATGGGATTTTAAAATTTTTCGTTGGTCGTTTTGGAACTCCCTTTAATTTTTAACTCTTATGTATTTGTTGTTGTAGCGGGTAAAGGTCGACACACTGTGTTCAAATTTCAGGTCCGTAGCTCTTACGGTTCTCGATAAACTACCCTGTGACAGACGGACGGACAGCCTAGCGAAAACAATAGGGTTCTTTTTCAGCTTTGGTGTACAGAACCCTAACAAGCCAAACGCACGTGCGTATGGTACATATGTATGTGTGCATATACATAAAAAATGCTCAGCAAAGCACGAATGCGTAGTGTAAACGGCATGATTCAAAAACATTATTCAGAGAGCGAAGCATGTGATTCAACTCGTAGTGGAAACATACCACAAAATAATGTAACTCTACGTTTAAGTACTATTATATACAACTAATACAAAGTCTACAAAAATATTTTATGCACTTTGAATTTTGATTGACTAACTGAGGTTTTTCTTGTAATTTGCAATAATATGTGTTGTTCGTTTGTTAGTGGATTCATGGTGCAATGACAAACCTACAGATCATATTTGGCATTGCCACATCCCTCCAGTCTTGAAAGTAGAAATTGACTCAAAATCGCTAGTGATTTCCCTAACGAAAAATATACTAACTATTACACTAGCCACAAGTAATGCAAGAGTTCGCCTTTTGACTCTCTCACTCATGGATATGTTTATGCCCTTAAAATCCAAATTTTTTTTTGCCAGTGGAAAAAAATATGCTATGCTACTTTTTTGGCGTCAGTTACAATTGCAAGTTCGTGGTCAGTGAACGTGTAATTTTTAGTGAAAAAGTGGTTTTCTTTTAGAAAGTTAAAATGAGCAGCAGAAGTCAATTAAAACGTTGCATAAAAAATTAAAAGAACATTTAATTGAAAATGTATTAATAATTTACCCCCATATTCACAAAAAATAAATAAAATGTGCTTGAAATCCATTTTAAGAAAATTTTTTAAGAAAAATTTTAATAAAATACATTTCAATCTCATTTTAAATTTTATGAATATGGGGGCAATTGATTTATCAGTAGAAAAATTAATTGTGTTGATTAGCGAAATCACTGACGAAGAGTTATGGAGATGGTGGCAATTGACTACCGTCAATCTCATCCCCATGTTAAAATCTTCAGTCTTTTGTATTGCTAGTAGTTAGGCTGGTAGTTAATGGTAACGATTGGTAGTTAACGAAATCACTAGACATTCGCTAGCTATGCGGACTGCAGGGATGACACGAATCTTTTTTACACTGAAAAAATTTACACTAAAAAAACAAATAGCAAAAATGTCACTGATTACAAATGTACAATTGCTGTTGGATTGCGAACGTGTAGGTTCATATGAGGTGTTAATTCTTTTGATTCTTTTTATTTTGGCTTACTTCGTTTTTGTTTAACTTTTTTATTCATATTTTTGCCAAGTCTCTTTGGGTGGCGTTGGCTGAAGTAGTTAGCACGTTGACTACAAAATCGAAGGTCCTGGGTTCAATCCCTGTATCCAACAGTCATTGAATAACAACACCACGCATTTTTCTGATGTGCATTAGTGTCCCTTTGTATCAGTTGTTGTAGGAAAGTTCAAGTGATGAAGGCATAGTCACTGGTCACTTAACTATACCGACTTCAGAAGATACTAGTCCTAATGTAACATCGGAGCGCCCTCCTTCGTTGTGTAGCAAAATCATCGGCGAAGTAAAATAATCAATAAAATGGCTACAAAACACAGCTTCAAAAACTTAATACGCCTCATTTGACACCAGATGGCGCTGCAACACTGTATTATCAAAAAACGTGCAAGAAGCAGAGTTGTAAAAGAATGAAGCTTTCCTCTATCTCTCCCTTCACCACCTGTCTTCTCTATCACTATCCCTTTCCTAAAGAAGGTAACACCTAGTAATAGTAGTAGGCATTAATTGCCTGAGTGTTACTTCTCTTTATAAAAAAAAAAAAAAAAAAAAAAAAAGTAGCACTTAAATTCTTTCCCACAATTTAATTAAAATAAAATTAATTTATTTCTCACACATTTGTCAAACCAGGTATGAGAACCATCATGTCAGCATAATTGACGAAATAAATAAAACATTTTATTTTCCACGTGTGTTTCAAATTACCAGCCAGACAGTAGTGAAATTGAATATTTGTTTTGCTTAGCTTACGATGGGAATGAATTTGGCAATATAATAATGAACAGTTTCTGGCCGTTTTAAATTATGTTTGTACTCTTATTGATTTTTTTTATTATTTTATTTCTTTGTTATTGTATTAGTTTTAAGTTAATTTTAACATTTTGTATTAATATTAAAATTATTGAATAAAACTTATGATTGCTACTTAAATCGTCATACACTTCACTTCTTTGAGTCAATTCGATTATCCTGGTGTACTACCTGAATAACTAATTGATTCCTCCACAACTTGAGTTATCCTTGTGTATCACTTGGGTAAAGAACATCAACATTCTTTAAATTGCTTATCCTTGTGTACCACTTGGATAAGCCCCACCACTTATATCTCAGTTAAGCCAGGCAAACGAGTCTGGTATTAACATTTTTGGCGACCGTGACAGGACACGCAATCCTCGAATTAACTAATAGTGCCATCACTTCCCTGCTTTCCACAACAACTAATCCACCATGGAAACAACTTCAACAAAACTGCTCCGCCAACTAAAGGAAACGGGAGAACATATTGCAACCATTACTCGAAATTTCACCAAGGATTCAGCCAGCCGGAAAACCGCAACCTATTACCAGGAACGACTATCTCGTCTAAAGACAGCTTGGACAGAGTTCGACACGGCTGATAATGACTTACGAGAGTTGAAGGATATAGACACATCTGATGAATACTTCACATCCGACTACTTTATTCGAATTGAGGCCATGGCGACGAAATATATAGCTATAATGGAACGTGAACTCGATAATCAAGGTAAAGAATCCGGGAAAAAAGAACTTCCTAATCCCAAACCTGCAAATACAGGTCAAACGCAAGCCGGGGCAACTGGGGGACATGATCCCAATCGCACATCGGCAAACACAGGTCAATCGCAAGCCGGCGCAACTGGGGGACACGATGGATTAATCAGCCGATCACTTGGAAAAATGGCGGCGCTTATTCGACAGCTAGAAGGCCTTCAGTTGCAACCAGGTCAAGATCAATCTTACTACGATGTAAAAAAGGCCACTATCTCTCAGCTGTGGCTTCAATTAGAAAGGCTTAATGATGAATTACTGGACAAATATCCCGACCCAGACATTGCTGGTTACGATAAAAGCAGATATGTTCGCCTCGAACAAGCTGCACAATCAGCAATCATACAGCTCACCAAGGCCAATAGAAGCCTCCACCACTCAACCACAGAAACTACGGCCAGACCATCAACCTTACCTTTGCCTACGATCACCATTACAAAATTTGAAGTTGACTACATGAAATGGACATCATTCTCCGATTTATTTACAAGAATCGTACATGAGCAACAGATGTCTGATGCTCATAAAATGTGGTATTTAAAAACCAACGTCATTGGTGAAGCAGCGAACCTCATTAATCATCTTGCGGTTACTGCAGACAATTATCAGGTGGCGTGGCAATTGCTGCAAGATCGATACAACAATAAAAGGGTAATGGTAGCAACAGCAGTTCAGAGACTACTTGACCAACCATCTGGGGCATCCACATTAGGTGCTATTAAGCGATTGCACGATACAACAAAGGAATGTTTGGCAGCTCTCTCCAACATGGGGCTTCAAATATTATCGTGGGATCCAATCCTTATCCACATCCTGGTTAAAAAGTTAGATAAAACAGTGCATGCTCAATATGAGCAATCAATTTCTCACCCAAAGGAACTACAAACAATAAACCAATTTCTGACATTCCTTGAGAACTATTTTCACACCCTGGAAGCAATGGGCCCCAAGGAAAAACCTTTGTTTTCCACTAACAAAATATGCGCGCCTTACAGCACAACCTCGACACGAAAACCGGTTGTGCATAGTTTGCAAGCGAGATTCTCACCCATTGTATCGATGTAAGAAATTCATCGATATAAGCTCAACAAACAGACTAAACATGATACAGAAACACAAATTATGTGTCAATTGCTTTAGTAGTACCCATAGTACCAAACAATGTAAAATTTCAGGCCGCTGCCAGAAATGTGAAAAAAAGCACCATACCTTGGTACATCTGGAACCAACCCCACAAGGTTATTCGTCATCAAGAAAAATTACTCCTCCTAAGAAAGAAATTGACTCAGACAGAAAGGCAGCTACACTTAACAACCCCTCCACAACAAACGTGACATCTCTCGTTAGCACACCACAGGACGAAGCTGAAAGCATGACAACAAGTTCCGTCGGCAGAAGACCATATGTCCTACTAGGAACAGCGTTGGTAAAGGTCAAGGCAAATGGACTAGAAACTGAATGTAAGGCAATTCTCGACTCGGGCTCATAAGTCAACCTCATTACAGAGAGATTAGTCACAACTCTAGGGCTCCCAGCAAGAACCACCTCAATTTTAATCAATGGAATTGGGAAAAACCGCACCAAGGTTCAACACCGTGTCAACATATCACTTCAATCAAGACTCAACAACTTTTCAACACGTCTTGAGGCATTTGTGTTGCCACAAATCATCTCTCCTCAACCTGCTCAACAACTTACCATCGATAAGTGGGCGATTCCCAACAATGTCACACTGGCGGACCCAACTTTTAACCGACCAGAAAAAATTGACCTTTTGTTAGGCGCAGAATATTACCATCAAATCCTTGCCATAGGACAAATTAAACTCGGTGATGACCTCCCAATATTACAAAATACCACCTTTGGCTGGATAGTATCTGGAAAGGTATCTGGAGAACAACTCTCATCAGCAATATGTGGTACTTTAACTGAAGAGGATAAAATGAATACGGCCATTGAACGATTTTGGAAACTGGAAGAGATCGTGAGCACTGGGCATCAATTATCTCCCTATGACGCCCAATGTGAAGCACATTTCAATCAACACACTATTCGTAACAAAGAAGGACGGTTCGTAGTACGACTTCCATTCTGTACTGAAACATCTTCTTTAGGCGACTTACATAATATTGCCTTTAACCGCTTCCTCAGCTTAGAACGTCGATTATCAAAAGATTCTTCCCTAAAAACTCAATATATGCAGTTTATGAAGGATTACGAAACAATGGGACATATGTCGAAAATCAACATAGATGAAGTGGAAGGGTCTTAATACTTTATTCCTCACCACTGCATTTTACGACCTGATAGTAGCACCACTAAACTTCGGGTGGTATTTGATGCGTCAGCAAAAACCTCGTCAGGAAAATCTTTGAATGACATTTTGCACATCGGGCCACCACTACAAAATGAGCTGTTTACGGTGCTTCTGCGATTTCGGATTCCACGTTTCCTGTTCACAACAGACATAGAAAAAATGTACCGACAAATATTGGTCCATCCAAAAGACCAACAGTACCAGATAATTCTATGGAGAAGTAATGTTTCTGAACCCATCAGTTACTTCCATTTGAATACAGTGACATATGGAACCAGACCTGCACCATACTTGGCAATCAAATGTCTAAAGGAAATAAGCCATGATAACAAAATGCAGTTTCCGTTAGCAGCCAATTTCTTGGAAAAGAACTTTTATGTGGACGATGGTTTGGGGGGAGCCGATAGCTTGAACATAGCACTAGAAACTCAGCGTCAACTACAACACGTCATGTCAAAGTACGGATTTCATTTAAGAAAATGGTGCGCAAATCATACCCAATTGCTACGCAATATCCCCAATGATGATCAAGAAGTTAGTCTTGATTTTTCCACAGACGAAACCGACTATATAAAAACGTTGGGATTAGTATGGCTACCCAAGGATGATCTACTGAAAATTAAGGTCAACATACAACCAATCAAGGCTGTGACGAAAAGGACAGTCACCTCAGATTTAGCACGTATATTTGACCCACTCGGACTACTGTCTCCAGTAGTCGTCAAGGCAAAAATCTCCATCCAGGAATTATGGAATTTGAATCTTTCATGGGATGAGGCAGTGCCTTCAGAATTTGAATCACGCTGGCGAAGCTTTAGAAGTAATCTGAGTGAACTCAAAACCTTGCAAGCTCAGCGACAAGCAATACGCAACTACATGTTTTTACAGATGCCTCAGAAAAGGCGTATGGTGCCGCAGTATATATCAGGACATTCTTGCCAAATAAAACAGTTATTGTGTACTTGCTTTGTGCGAAGTCCCGTATAGCCAAGCAACAAACGCTGCCCAGGCTGGAATTATGTGCTGCCCAGTTGGGTGCCAACTTGGCTGCAAAAGTTAAGCACGATCTGGATATGAATACAACGCCAACATTCTACTGGTCTGATTCAAAAATTGTATTAGCATGGATAAATTCACGATCATCTTCGTTGCATACATTCGTAGCAAATCGAATAGCTTCAATTCAAGAAAGCTCGATACCTGATCAATGGCGTCATGTGAGTTCCCAGGACAACCCAGCAGACATAATATCTAGAGGATTGGATCCACAGCAGTTGCAGCATACACCCCAGTGGATGTATGGGCCATTCTTTCTTCATGGTGATGAGAAACATTGGCCTCCGATGTTCTCTCCACCTCCTGACACACCATTACCTGAACAGAAGAAAATTTCCTATAACATGCTGGTTTCGGTAACGACTGAAAATTTTTTGCATTCTATCAACCATAGAAATTCTTTTAAAACCCTGCAACGTATTATAGGATACATCTTCAGATTCATAAAAAATGCTAGGCTCCCCAAGGCAGATCGACAAACTCAAAGAGCTCTGACACCTTTCGAGCTCCACGATTCACTTCTTATAATTATTAGAGAAATCAAAAATTTGCATTCTCAGAAGACATCAAGCAGTTGCAAAAACGCAAAGAACTAAGGGTGTTAAGTCCGATCAAAAGTTTATCACCATTTTTAGATAAAAATTGCATTTTAAGAGTCGGAGGCAGACTAGAAGAGTCTACTTTGCCATTCGATACAAGACATCCAATGCTCCTCCCTTATAATGAAATAATCAGCAAACTAATATTTGAGTCAATAAACAAAGAAAATAAGCATTGTGGAGCTCAAGCTCTCCTTGCAAATGTCCGACAACGATTTTGGCCCATCAAGGGAAAATACTTAGCACGAGAAACCATCCATAAGTGCGTAAGTTGCGCAAAATCAAAACCAAAACTTCTCCAGCAGATCATGGGAAATTTGCCTGCAACAAGGGTTACACCAGCAAGACCATTTATAAATGCCGGGGTTGACTATTGTCGTCCAATTTGGGTTCACTTTAAAACTCGAGGAAAACGACCTCAAAAGGCGTACATTGCAGTATTCTGTTGCTTCGCAGTGCATCTCGAATTAGTTACAAACCTAACAACAGAAGCGTTCCTGGGAGCACTAAAACGATTTACCAGTCGCAGAGGTCACTGCCAACAACTTTACTGCGACAATGCAACAAACTTTGTCGGAGCACGAAATCAACTAGCGGAATTATCATCAGCCCTTTTTACCCCCACAGCCCAAGAAGCCATTCAGCGAGAATGTGCAAATAAAAACATTTCTTTTCATTTCATTCCTCCTCGAGCACCTCATTTTGGGGGATTGTGGGAGGCCGCAGTCAAGTCAGCCAAAAGGCTATTACTTAAAGAAATGACAAAACGCATCCCTAACTTTTGAAGAAATGGAAACTGTAGTCATAGAGGTAGAGGCAATACTGAATTCCAGACCTATAATAGCATTATCAAATGATCCTAATGATGCAGCTGCCTTGACTCCTGGTCATTTCCTGATTGGGGAACCTCTCACGGCACAAGTCGATGCAACTGCTCAGTCGATGTCGCCATCACTCGTTAAACGATGGGAATTAGTATCAAAAATAAAACATCATTTCTGGCAACGATGGTCCCACGAGTACCTCACTGAACTCCAGCAGCGTAACAAATGGCAATCAAAGTCTCAAAATCTGCCAGTGGGTACTATAGTTATAGTGAAATCAAAGTCTCAAAATCTGCCAGTGGGTACTATAGTTATAGGGAAAGACAACACTCCTGTCCTGACGTGGCGAATCGGAAAGGTGATCGAAACATTCCCCGGGCCTGACGGTATCCTGAGGACGGCAACAGTAAAAACGTCTACAGGTATCATTAAACGGGTGATTCACTTACTTGCTCCGCTTCCTCTCGATACATCCTACACCACTACTGGCAATGAAAGTATGCCTGATCTGCAGAACACACCCTCAACGTCTTTGGACAGTGAAGGTGTAAAAAGCAGTTCCCTTTCCAAGGAAAACTACAAATCTCCGAACAAAACTAAAGGAAATAGCTCGGAACTCAAGAGAAACGAACCACCTACTGACAAATACAAAGGCTCACCACCCCCAAAACGCTGCACATTATCTCCAACCAGCCTACTAATGCTTCTTGCCTTATTCCTTCCGTTAGTGGTATGCCAGCAAGGTACCTACACAAAGATCACTAGCTCTCCTGGCTTACACTTTGAACAGATTGGTCAAGTTAAACCAATTATCTCAGAATGGAAGCTTTTTATCTACTTTGAACTATCACCATTTCTCAAGGAAGTACAACTTCTAGCAAACGGAACTAATACGTTGATGAAATGTTGCAACAGTTCAGATCTCAATCATCAATGTATCGCGCTCGTTGCGCATTTTAACAACGTTAAACTTAAAGTGGCTACCAGTCTCGAAAGCCTCTTAAGAAGAAAGAAACGAGGGGCAATTGATTTCGTTGGAAATGTAGCAAATTCATTATTTGGAGTTCTCGATTCACAGTATGCCGAAAAAATGACAGACACCATCAACAGCATAAAAAATAACGAGGATCACTTGACACACCTTCTACGGAATCAAACATCATTCCTCGACTCCACCCTTAATATTATGAAACAAACGGAGGCTCATACTCAGAATAGCCTCGATAAATTAAACTTTAGGCTAAAAAGACTCGAGAACTTTACTGTCAATGAAACCCAGCAATCTCAACTTATTTTCTCGCTTAGCATTCAGTTGATCATCATCTCAGACAATGTGCAAACAATGTTAAAGGCCATAATGGATCTGCTAACCGATACATATCATGGCAGAATAAGTCCCTCTTATATCCAAGCTACGTATTTCAAAAATTCACCAATGTATCGTTGTGAGATACATTTATTTAACAACGAGTCAGACCTAAGTTGCAATACCGACGTACTAGTCCATAGTAATGTGTGGTACCAACTTCATAAAAAAAATCAATGGCTAGTCGCAACTCAACATCCAGTCAAATTAAGTATGGTGTGCAACAGCATCAGTGGTTCTCAGGTCTTACAAGGAACTGGATTGCTCACCTTACCAGCAGGATGTTCAATGAAAAATGAGTTGATTACCGTATATGGGCACCAAACAATTACCTCGACTTTGTATCCCTCCTATACAAGCTCTGGAGTTTCATTGCCCCATTTACAACAAAAGGTCTTCAATATAACCGAAACCTTACAAGACCTAAGAATCATGGGAAACTTAACCCGACTACAAGAGGAGGTAAGAGAACAGATGCGGAATATACCCACCCCAACCATGAATCATGGCGTGCATAGCTTGGCAGTCAGCTATGTGGGACTGGCTCTGATTTTAACATTGCTAACCATCCTGTTAATCAAAATATTATTAAAGAGAAGACTCAATACGCGTCCAATAGCACCACAGCCATCACCCAGGTCAAACTGGAACATTTCGTTGGACCCTGGCGCTTAATTTACTTCAGCATAAATTGCCGGAAAGTGTTCAGTTAAATTGCCTATTGTTATTAACAATCGCCCTGGGGGCGCAATATGTTAATTCTTTTGATTCTTTTTATTTGGTATCAAAATAAAAAGAATATCTAGTTGAATTAAAATTTGAGCAAAACGCTTACTTCGTTTTTGTTTAACTTTTTTATTCATATTTTTGCCAAGTCTCAAGTAACACTTAAATTCTTTCCCACAATTTAATTAAAATAAAATTAATTTATTTCTCACACATTTGTCAAACCAGGTATGAGAACCATCATGTCAGCATAATTGACGAAATAAATAAAACATTTTATTTTCCACGTGTGTTTCAAATTACCAGCCAGACAGTAGTGAAATTGAATATTTGTTTTGCTTAGCTTACGATGGGAATGAATTTGGCAATATAATAATGAACAGTTTCTGGCCGTTTTAAATTATGTTTGTACTCTTATTGATTTTTTTTTTATTATTTTATTTCTTTGTTATTGTATTAGTTTTAAGTTAATCAGAAAATAATGTCTAATAATGTCTCAGTTTTAAGTTAATTTTTACATTTTGTATAAATATTAAAATTATTGAATAAAATTTATGATTGCTACTTAAATCGTCATACACTTCACTTCTTTGAGTCAATTCGATTATCCTGGTGTACTACCTGAATAACTAATTGATTCCTCCACAACTTGAGTTATCCTTGTGTATCACTTGGGTAAAGAACATCAACATTCTTTAAATTGCTTATCCTTGTGTACCACTTGGATAAGCCCCACCACTTATATCTCAGTTAAGCCAGGCAAACGAGTCTGGTATTAACATGAGGAGAGAGGTACTCACTTTGGGAATCAAGCTTAAAATAAAATTACACAATTATCTTTTGGACATATAACATTTAACTATTTATTTTTTCTTTCGATTTTATTAGTTTTAATAATAATGGTTTTGCACAATAAAAGTTTGCTTATTTTCTCTGACAATTGTTTAATATTTCTTCTTGCTAAATTAATTAATAACAAGTAAATGCATAAAATTATATTCTTCAAGATAATGTTTTAGATACTAAAATTCTACAGGTTGTTTAAATACGTACATACAATATGCTATGAAGACACAATAGTTAAATTTTTTTAAGTAGTGGGTATACTTTTTTCTGGAAAAATATAAGATTTATTTTAATGGGGATTTTATCTTTGTAAAATAAAATTTGAGAGGAATTAACAAGTGTTACGAGTTCATCAATATCAACATGCTGCTCATTTACTGAAATACCAAATTATCGTTAGATTACTCACCCCTATCGTGAGCACCAAATTCCAATCGTGAATCATTTTTACCTAAATAATTTTCCTTATTTTTAATTTCCATTATCATGAATAATATTTTTCATGGGATTTTTCACTTTTCTCTTGCTTTTATTCACTTTATTTTTGCTGGCAAACTGAATTAATTTCAATATTTTCTTTCCAATTCAATTTTAAAAGTTATGAATATTTATTTTTAGGAAAATATCAGTAAATAAAATTCACGATTGTTAACAATAATTCCCTGCAACACATATTTGCATAAGGTGGGAACCTCTTTGGTTCTCATGCAGTAAGTTCTATTACGGTGGTATATTAAAGAATTTTTGCAAATGCAACTGGCATATTTAACCCTCTGCGACTGATGTGGTAGTCTAGCAGACACCAACAAAGGTCTAAGTTTTTTACAGAAAATTCAGGCCATGCCGATAAATAACTAAAACACGAATTTTCGCTTTGAGTTATAAAAATACTATATAAATAATAACTTACACTCATAAACAATAAACAAAAATGGTTTTATTAGTTTAACAAAACGGAACTTTGGAATATATAAGCCATGGAAATGGTGTCTGGTAGTCTACCACGTCATTAGAATTGTGAGAACTATATCACGTCAGTCGCAGAGGGTTAAAAACACAAAGTTACGCTTAAAAACATTTGATCTGAAACCCAAAGTTTGTATATCTCTTAAGCCTAGATACAAATTTCTACTTTTCACGGAATTTATCGGGAAGTAATACCATTTTACTTTATTACTTGTGATTTTATTGCAGTGAGCTGACAAAAATCGGTACATTCACTGCATTATTAAACATAAATTTGTTTGATTTTGAACTCATTTTAATGCGTTAAAAAGTTTTTTCCACGCTTTTTACATTCATTACGAGAACAAACATTCCCATGAAATTCGCGATAGCAAATTTCCATCTTTTGGGGAATGAAAACGTGGAACATTTTATTCACGATAGGTATAATTATAAATAATGTACAAAATTTATTTCTGTGAATGAATTTTCAGCTATGTATATCAATTTTTGTTGAGTTATAAAGTTCTTTTACAACAATAAATGACCGATTGGTTTATATGTACACATATGTTATTGTTCATGCCACAGTTCCATAAACTTTTATAAACATTTTCAGAGAACTTGAAAAATTAAAATTAAAAGTCTATTCATTTTTTTAAGAATTTGGAGTTTTTTAAATTTATTAATTTTTTTGGTAAAGTTAAAGTAAAGATATTGATTTACCTACAAACAAACAAAAATATTTTATACGAAAAATGAATTCTGAAATAAAGGACATTTCCGACTCAGTATATTAAACACAATATAAAGCCGAAAATTTCTTAAAGAAATCGTTATTTAAAACAAAGTTTTTAAAAAATTATTTATATAATATTGATAGTTTTACGGCCGTATGTATAAGAAAAAAATTGACATGAATTTAGCATAAGTGACGAACTTGAATTAGGTGTTAACGACTTTCTCCATACAAATTTGATATTAAAAATGGGTGCATTATGTAGTTTTAACCCTCTACTAAGTCCTAGCGTGATTTTTAATGTGAATCTTTATGGCAAAACTCTTCAAGATCGTGTTAAATTTTGCCTTTTATGCTAACTTCATGCCAGCTTTTTCTTATACATAACGCCCTTAGAAGTTAATGCTAATGTACATACAATGGGATTTTGTGACATCGCAAGCAAAAACAAAAGTTTGTGCTTGTGCCAAAGTTTGTCATTTCCGATAACTTTCGTTATGTGACATTACATCTGATGTAGATAGTTATAAGAATAGCATTGCAGACAGCATTGCAGACACAAAAACTAAACGTCAGCGTGTTGACATTTTGTCATATTTAGTACATAACAAGGCTCATCAATAAGGTGATGGCACTAAGCCAAATGTCAAATTTGAATTGTGTAGGTATAAGCCTAAAAACATGCTTTTATTTGGGTTATCCTCAAACACCTAACGAATATTCAGTTTTGTATGGTGTTTGACATTTCCAATAAGAAACATACACTCTGACAATGCTACCCTGTTTTGAAAAGTAAAATGGTAATTTATACCAACAAAGTACATGTTGTTATTGCTGTTGTAATATTAGTTGTAGAATTGAGGGTAGCTGATTGAGGTAATTTACACGGGACAAATGTATAAGCCGCACAATTTTTGTTCTTTTCCACAGTACATGAGACTAATTCATCTGGCATACAATTTAAACGTATACCAGAGAACAACAATGAGTAGTGAAAAGTGAGTAGAGTTGAATCATGACTTATAATTTCTTGTACTTATGAGCACTCATACTTATTCAGGGCTATCATGAATAAAATTTCGAGTGAAATTTCTCCCTTTTCCAATTAGAATTTTTTGTTTTCCTTATTATTTGCTATTAGTTGCAATTTTTCCCTGGGAAAAATTTCACGTGGAATTTTATTCATGATAGCCCTGATTGTAATGTTGTCTATGAATCATATTCACTTGAAAGTTTGAAGTGCGTATCATACTTAGCAACATTTATAACGTTGTTGATTTCGACTCTCCTTAACTCAATGCCTATGGACGATGTAAAATAAGTAATATATAATTTACACTGTGCCTTTTCTGCTTGCCTGTGCAGGCAAGATTTTTTAAGAGGGGGTGAGGAGCTTTCGGGGTTTAAACAAAATGCCAAAACGGCATGAAGAAAAAAAGGCTTAATGTAAATGTGCGAGACTTTTCGTAGGGGGGCCTTAACAGAAAATTGGCAGGATAAAAAGGCATAGTGTGAAATGGCACTATGATTCACAAAATAAGTATGATTCATAAGTTCGCATGCGAACTTCTTATTATGAGGTTATGTTTTTTTTCTGTTGTTTTTTGTTTGCAGGAATTGAAAAACTAATATTGTATACTACTTGCAAACTGTTTAATGCCTAAACTTTTAAATAAACCTACATGTCCTAATTCTGTTCTACGATTGTATCTCTTGTCTATAGACGAAAAATATAATGATTTTTGATTCTTTTAAACAATTATTATTTATTGTCTATGCTAGAAGGTTCGTGCATTTGCTTTATGATTTTGTTCCAAACATTACATCCAACACATATTTTTTCATGTATTTTTCAAACAATTGTATAATATTTTAATTGAACTTTTATGTTTTAAAAACGTGGCAATAATATTTATATTTTTCATTATCAAAGACAACAACCATTTTTGAAGAAAATAATTTAGAGAATTGAGAGATAAGAACTCAGAAGCATTTTCAAACAAAAACGTCATAAATCTTCATAAGTATTTTCCTGAAATTGCAAATCAAACTGAGATGATTTATGAGTGTTAGTGTGGTGTAACTATGATGTCGACGTCGCATTCATATTTATTTCAACCTAGTTATACTTATAAATCAATGTCGTCGTCAGTATGCGTAAATCAGAGTAGTTGAGTTTAAATGATGTCTACTCACTTATATTTAAAATGTCATGAGTTAGTAAGAATAGCGAAAAAATGATTCATTGCCGATCACGGACGTATACACTGTATACGTCCACTGTATACTATACAGTCTATACTATACACAGCTTTGTGTGTGTTAGTGTTTTCGTATTCATTTAACATTTGATGTTTTTTAAGTTGCGTGTGTATTGGTTTTGTCCTGCCAATGTGAGGTTGTGCCAACCACAAAACCATTCTCTTCACCTAATTCGCCAACAAACTGCCATGTTGTCCCTTTATTTGAAGCATTCTCAACAACACATTTCTCAATACGCAGCGGTAAAGTATACGTATGGAGCACAAAAAGCTAATTTTTGAAAATAAATTGGCGGTATTCGGTGTTTGATGCAAATGGTCTTGCGTAAGTGTAAATGTAAACTATCGTATTTTTTCTTTAAAATACAACAACAAAATACACACACACGCCAAACATGGTACAACATGGCAGTTTGTGTTGAAATTCGGTGGAACTACAACCGGGCATTAGCAGAACAAAACCAATACACACACAACTTAAAAAATAGCTAATACCCATCGTGAAAAAGAAGGAGTACGGATGCCTTCTTAAAGGCCTCTTTAGTCCTTCTTTTGGTTGTACAAGGCCTGCTATCTCCATCGCATATTCATATCTTTTTTACACACGTTGTCATTGCGAGGTAGGCCTTCCGCTCTCGCTTCTTTCGCAGATATTCTAAAAGGCCTTCCAGAGAATGACTATTGAAAGGCCTTCCACAGAATGGTTGTTAAAAGTCCTTCCAAAGAATTACTGTTGAAAGGCCTTCAAATAAAGGTCACATTGAAAGGGGTTTAATAAAGCAGTTGAACTGCTGGGGCATGTATCTCAAAACTTACAAGTGTTGAAATACAAGTAAAATAGTTGTGAAGATATATATTTTACTGTTTTACTTGTATTCAAGCACTTGTGCACTCAGGGAAAAGCTGCAACTAAAAATAAGAACGCGTCACATTAATTTAATAATTTTCAATATAATAGAAAATGTATATATATTGGATACTTAAAAATAAATAAAATTAATAAATTGTTACAGTAAATTAATATTTTTCGAGATTGAAATAAGAAATTTCAACATGACTAGACTTTCGTTAATGTTTTTTATTAATTCAATATGGTTCTTATTGATTTTAAGCTGTTTTTTCTCTTGGTGTAAGTTTTGAGAAACAGGCCCGAGATATGCAATACGCACAAACATACATATAGTGTTTATTTTGTGATCCAAAGGGTCGAACAAATTGAAAGAATACTTCTGAAAATATGATCCCACATAATATTTATATATACTCGTATCTTATTCAACGTACAAAGCTCAACTGAAATGATTTACGATTTCTTTTCTTTAATCGTTCTGTATTTGGTATTTGTATATGAATTCTTTTAATTTTGCTTTGGCAAAAAAAGCAAAACAAAATACATTAGTCCTTCTGTTCTCCCTTCTTATAGAAGAGAGTGTGTATTCCATCTTTCTTTACTAAAAAGCCGAAGTCTTCTATAAGACCTTCTTCAGAAGTTACATCGGAATGTTAACTGAGTCAAAAACATGAATTTGTTTGCTTTTGTTTTGGAAAAATAACAAAACAAAAATTTTACTCATAATCTTCTCCCTTCTCAGGAATGTGGAATGTGTACCATATCTTTTATGCGGAAAAGCCGAGGCCTTCTATAAGACATTCTTTAGCAGTTTGATAAGAATGGTAATGAAATTGAAAAAATTCCAAGGCAGGCCCTTAATAAGGCCTGAAGTAAAAAGGTCTTCTGAATTTTACCGCTGGGTAATAAATGAATACGAAAAATACTAAGGCCCAATTCATACGAGGATTTAAAAATCTTGTTTTATTTTAAATTCTCTTTAAAAGTTGCTTCCAAAAACATTGTACATTCATACGATGATTTTTTCCATGTTTCTAGGTTTGATTTTTTTTGCCTTCAAAAATGGTATCAGTGTTGCCAGTAGATTTTAAAAAATCGATTTCCCCTACATGTTAAAAAAATGTTCCCATACGAAAATCTAGAAATTTCATTAATTTTAATTTAAAAAAAGATTAATTAAAAACATTTAAGTCCTTATTTTAACATACATATGTAGTTCTTGTGTATTAAATTATTTAAAGTGGCTACTTTTGCGTTCGAAATTAATGCATTCTTCTCTACAGATTTTCAGAAATTATCTTATATATAATACAAATTTAACATAAAGCTGCATTTGAGATTTCTCCATTAATGGAGTTTATTAAGACTTAAGATAGATAGATGTAAGTGTAATTTCTTTAATTATTAAATCATTGTTTAATTGATGCCCATATTCTATTTCCTGATGTGTCTGCCATTAGATAAAAGTCTGTGTAATTTCGAGCAAAATCAAATTTTGAAACGGCTTATGAGCAAAAATATATTTTAATTATAGTTCTTTTTTTATTTATATACAAAAAATGCAATCTGAGTATAAAAATACCTACGTTTTGTCCAAAATAAAATATTTGTCCGATATTCCCTATACTCATATATTAGCGACAAAATAACCTACAGGTAACACTGTTTTCTATTATAAAAAGTTGTTGTCGCATTGAATGAAAAAATAAAATAAAGCAACATACCAAAAATTAAAATATGTGTAAAGAACATTTGAAAAAAAAACTCGGAAAACGGAAAATGTGATTTTTTTTCTACCCTCTTTGCTTTTCTATACCGTTCGCCTACAAACTACAAAAATCGTGTTTCAAAAAATCATTGAAAAATCAACGTGTGAATTAGGTGAAACACACACAAATCTGTGTATACCAGAGCTGGCCACCGAGAGAAACAAGAGAGAAATGTATAAGCGTATGTGTTGTTGACAGGGGAGATATGGATGGTGCCATCCCCAGGGGCAAATGGAGCACTGTGGAAGCTAAGCTGGAAACCACGTATTCCAAGGCCCTTGCGGAGAATCCAGGCATACCTCCCGTCTGTTACAATGCAGGCTGGTATCAAGGCAGGGTCAAACTGATAGCTTTGGAGACCAGAGATCGGCGGACCTATGCAAGGCAGCTGTCAGCAGGATGGGAGAGCCGTGGCCAGGTGCAAAAATCGATCTTGTTGACAAGAGCGACATTCCATCCCGACCACGTGCGCATGAAGCAGCGATAAAATTGTTAAAAGACTTCAATCTTTCGATTCCAACCGGCAATTGGAAGATGGGGGAATTCGGTGAGGCTGAGGGGGATAGACGTGGAGTAATTATAATACTAAACATCGTATCGTACGCCTTTCGACAGGTTACGCTGAAGGTGTATAAGAGAGATCAGCCTCCAGTGACGGATAATTCCGAGACAGTGTGTTAACACGTTGTGGAGGAAGAATTTGAAGAGGAGGGGAAAAAGGCTAGCCTATGAGAATCTTCGAAAAAGGATGGATACATTACATCTGACTATGAAATTCTCCATGGCGCCTCAGGTCTGCTCGACGCTAATTATGGCGAAGAAAGTGACCTTCTTCTTGAAACTGATGACGAGTCCGATAAAACGGTCGTAGAGATGGATGTCGTAGTGGATGTTGAGCCTGCTGCAGATAAATCTTCATCACTTTAAATCAGCCTCAGCTGCTCTTCAGCTTCGCATGACAACATGGAAAGTTGACATAGTCCTAATCCAAGAACCCTGCATTTGTGGTGGCAGAATTTGCGGATTAAGGACCAAAAATTTTAAAATGCTAGCCATCAATAATGAAGATAATACTAGAACTTGCAATTTTGGCAAGGAATCATCTTAATTTATTTTTATTATCTAACTTCAGTGGTAGAGACATAACGGGGTTAGCGTGGAAGTGGGAGGTTGATGCTACTGGCTGGCGTCGGTATACTACGCTCACGACGATCAAGGCCCTATACAGTCGGTAATGGTGAGGGATTTTAGAGCTGCGGCGGTGAACGCTGGGAATCATATCATATTGTGCTGTAATGCTAATACAAGTCATAGTATTTGAGGAAGTACGGACACTAATGAAAGAGGTGAGGAACTTTTAGAATTTGTAGCTAGTACTTGCTTTAACATCTGTAATAGAGGTCAAGAACCTACGTTTATAACAAGAAACAGACAGGAAGTGCTGGATGTTACCTCCTCTTCTGATTCGGTAGCCGGTAAGATCATGAACTGGCGTGTACTTCAGGAACACTCCTTTTCTGATCATAGGTTTATTGAGTTTAGCAGAGGTAGAAATCTCCCGGAACATTAGGCAGACTAATTGATGTCTGTATAGGTATATTTTTTTTCTAGACAATTAGGATTGATTGTAGACTCGTCACTTCTAGAAACTTCGGATTTTGATTGTGAGGTTGATAAGATCACTACAATCTTTAAAAAAGCTAGGAAATTCTCTTGCCCTCTAAATAGGACAAGAGGGAAAGAGGAAATCGCCTTGGTGGAATAGAGAGTTGGAATTATGTAGGTGTACATGAAGAAAACTCTTCAATAAGGTTAAATCATCCAGAAATGAACTGGACTGGACAGCTTATAAAAGTAAACTAAAGGAATATAAAAAGAAGATAAGATTTGCTAAAAATACAACGTGGAAGAGGTTTTGTGAAAATATTGAAAATGTTTCAGAAGCCTCTCGCATGAGAAGAATTTTGTCCGCTACTCCCTGCACTCTGGGGTATTTGAAGAATCCCAATGGGACGAGGACTTTATCCAGCAAGGAGTCGCTAAGAGCCCTGCTGGACACTCACTTTCCGGGTAAATCAATGTCTGAAATTCAGACATCTGATCTGTACCCAATACCTACTGAAAAAGTATCTGACATTGTAAATATGCAGACATTAAATTTGGCTTTGAGAAGCTTCAAGCCTTATAAGTCTCCAGGACCCGACGGTATCATACCGGCCCAGATATGGAAAGTTTCGAATCTCATAGCCCCTAGGCTACTGAAAATTTACACAAGTTGTGTCACACTTAGTCATATTCCTGATATTAGTGGAGGGAAGCGAGAGTGGTTTTCATATCGAAGGCCGGTAAAAGCTCTCACACCACACCGAAGGACTTCAGACCAATAAGTCTATCATCCTTTCTTCTGAAAACATTGGAAGGGATGGTTGACCATTATATCCACAAAACCATCAATGGTAAACTACTTTCCTCGCATCAGCATGCATATCAAAGGGGAAAGTCAACCGAATCGGCTTTTCACGAGCTGGTTGGGATGATAGAGAAATCACTCTCTATGGGTGAATATACATTTGTGGCCTTCGTAGATAATGATTGGGCTATTAATAAATTTTTTTAGATGCGATAATGGATGCATTGTGGAATTAGGGGTTAATGCAGGATTATGTGAGTGGATTCAAAATCTACTAACTCACTGTAGGATAACTTCGGCTCTAAGAGCCTGTAGGCAGACCCGCTTTGTAAATAGGGGTACACCACAGGGAGGAGTTCTTTCGCCACTATTGTGGAATCTAGCTCTAAATCCTGTGCTGCTATCCCTAGAATGGAGGGGGTGCTTATTAGCTTATGCTGATGATGTGGCAATAGCTGTAAGAGGAAAATTATTCAATTTTCTAAGGGATATCCTACAGGACGGTCTATCGCATCTAACAAGATGGGCGGAGAAACGAGGACTCACCGTTAATCCTAATAAAACGGAACTAGTCCTCTTCTCCAGGAAGTATAAGATGCCTGTTTTTTAACCTATCACTCTCAATAATATGGAGATAAAAGTGTCCAACACTGCAAAATATGTCAGTGTTATCCTTGATTCAAAGCTGAGTTTTAAAACTAATATTTTAGGTAAAGTGAAAAAAGCAACAATTTCACTCTATATTTGTAAAAAATCCATTTGGAAAAGTTGGGGTTTTACCCCAAAAATCGTTCATTGGATCTATATCCAATAGTGTGTCCAATTCTCATGTAGGCAAGATCGTATGGTGGCCGTCCCTTTAAAAAAAAGACGTATGTACATATCTTACAGAAGGTTCAAAGACTTATATCCTTGTATATAGCCAGTGCTCTTCGCACTATTCCTACGGATGCACCGGGGATGATCCTACACCTACTACCATTGGAACTAGTAGGAAAGGAATTGACAACAACCTCGGCAATCCGTCTTCGTGGTACCTCTCTGTGGAACGGAAATGGAACCGGCCACTGTAGAATACTCGATGATGAAGCTTGGGGATGGAGGAGTGACCAAACCTCCCCAGGTCTATTAAACGAACGTCTTTATAAGACCTGGATACCATCTACTTAATTGGGGATGAATGTAACTCCAGGAAAAACAAAAAGTATTGAATTTTATACGGATGGCTGCAAAACACAAGAAGGTGTGGGTTTGGAGTCTTTTAAGGGGCTTTAGGTCTTTGTATTGCAAATCGACTTCTGGATCACTGCAGTGCCTTTCAGGCAAAGATCCTTGCTATAAGAGAAGTTCAACGACTTTGATGAACATATACACCGATAGTCGAACAGCTATTATGACCCTCGAGTCCCCGCTTCTAAAAACAACAGCTCTCGACTGCCGATCATCTCTAAATGAATCAGATTAGTTTGATATTAGGATCATCTGGATCCCGGGGCATAGAGGCATTCAGGGGGCCTCTAGGGCTGATGAACTGGCTAGAATTGGGACAACCTTACACGTTCCGCCGGATTTGGAATGTGTGGGTTTACCCCTACTCTATTTAAAACTAAGGCTAAGGTGCAAGACAGAGGATGAAACAAATAGAAGGTGGGTCACAAGAAATGATTGCGTGATCAAAAGGCAGTAATGGACTCATCTAAATAGGAAAACATTCTTTAATATTGAAGAATAGGAAACAAATCTCGATTCTAGTGTCCGTGCTAACTGGAAACTGTCTCATAGGTAGGCATGCACAAAGGTTAAAGGTTGAATACATCGATTTTTGCCGTAAATGCCAGGATATCGATGAGGAGGAAAGTATAGAACACTTTCTTTGTCACTGTCCTGGACTTGCAAGAAAGAAATTGGCCACAATGGGAGCTCTTGAGTTCAGGGAACTTTCTGACGTTGCTAGTGTTGAATTGCAACGTACTAATAGCTTTATATTGAGCTCTGGTTGGGGACCCGCATAAGAAGAGTCTTCGTGGTATCACAATGGACCAAATCGGTCTAAGTGAGTCCGGGTTTCTGACTGCCACCCTTACCTAACCTAACCTAACCTATGTTTATTCGTTTGTATAAAAAGCCGATTGATATTCGGCACTATAGCACTTCTCTGGGTGTATAATATACACCCAGGCTGTATACGTATACATTTTATTCCAAATTAATTAGTCCCGTGTAATTTGGAAAATGGCACAAATTGTGCGGCATAAAAATTTTTATCGTGTAAATTAACTCAAACTTTTTGTTTTGTTTTTGTTTCACTCAATTCACAAAATCAAAACAACGAAACAAATTCGTTTATTTTCGTACTATGCTTTTTAGTACAAAGAAATCAAAACCAAAAAAGATTTATAGCTGTAATAGTGTCGATTATTTTTGTTACGAAAATCACGTCCTAACTCCTGTATCGCCAAATAAATATCAAAGCTATAAAAACTTCTTTGAAGTAATAAAAAAATATCAAGATTATGTGTTTCAAAGTTATTTTGGAATGTATCGCAGAGATTTGCGGCAGGTATGCCGACTACTTTTGACTCTAAACAGTGCTGACAAGTTATGTATTTTTGAACGTTAGATGATCGTGATGTTGCAGACGTGCACTATAAATGCTGTTGCGAAAGTATCCTATTTTTACGTGTACTCAGCTATGTATTTTTTTTTGGCCTTCCAGAGTTTTGCGCCTCACTCCCAACGGTTGATTGATTCGACTCAAATAACTAGGTAGGCTTAGTCACTTCTCTCATTTTTGTGCAGCTTTATTTTGCAAATTGATTTTGCAAATTATGTTTTAAATAACAAAATAAATAAATGTTTTTCTAAATAATTTACATAAAACTGCTGAGAATATTCTACATACAAAATGATGCACTCTAGCAAGGTGGAAAAAGGGTCGCTGTATTCTAATCCCAAATTGAAAGTTAACGCAAACCCATTGTCTTGATAGAAAGTTTGATTATACCTCTAAGCATAATTGTACTTAACACTTTTTTAAAATAAACGTCTAACTATTATATTTTATGAAAAACCGAAAATGTCTATAGTTTGTTCGGTTTGGTTTTTGCCTCTTTAATTATTAGAGAAGAGAGCGAGGAAGAGAGGGAGTGATGTTAGTTGTGTGAGAAAGAAAGGAGAGAAAGATATAATAATACGAGTAGATTAGTAAATAAAAAAAATCTTACAATTAATAACAGCGCTTTTATTGAATAACGCTTCTTTATTACCACTAATTAAAAAATATATGTAGGAAAACATTCGTTAATTTTTTGTTTTTTTTTTCTTTAAATAAAAAGTGTTTGTATAGAAAAAAGTTAAATTTTTTTATAACAATAATATAAATGTAAGCTAAAAACATTTATTTTTTTAAGACATTTTTTCCATTGTTTTAATCACATACATATAATCACTAGTTATAAAGTTTTTTCCCCAGTTAAAAAAAATATTATAAACTAATTTATTTCTACTCCAAGCTCAATTTTGTTTTCTTAAATTATATTGAAAATTTTTTTTATTAAACAATATTTTATTTAAAGGTCTTAAAATAAAACATCGATTTTTTTTATAAATAAATAAAAATTCAGTCGAAATTGAGCTTTTAAATTTTGTGTTCCAAATTATTCCAAAAATATTTTTTTCATCGTTTTTGTAAATTTTTTTAAAGAAAAGTAAGTAATTTATAACAAACGATATGTATTATGTTTAATTATAATTAAAGTTAAATTTTCTAATATTGTAAATATGATTTTTTATTTAATTTGTACATTTAGTAATGTATTATAAAATAAAGTAAACGATTTTGCTTTTCCACTTTTTAATTTAATTTCTTTTATAAAATTGTAATATAAATAATTTATTTAATTAAAATTGTAATTAGAATTTTATGTTCAAAAGGAATACATACATCCATACGAATGTACTTTATTAAATAATTTAATAATATAACTAAAAAATAAATAGGAACATTTACAATAAAACTAAGATGTGTCCTAACGTAACATTATAATCGTAAACAATTTACTATGCTGACTGACTGAGAAGTGTTGGATTTTTTCTTAACCCGCGTGAACATGAATCATGAGAGCTGTATAATATTTACATATACAAATGTATGTATGTGCTCCAAGCAAAATTGTACGAATGTTCTTGGCTTTTTATTGAGTAACCAATACTGATACATCGGCAATACTTCTGATTTGCCGATACATCGATATCAGCGATATTGTACTGTCTATACGATGATACTTCTTAAATTTTTTTGAGCTGTTTCGAACAAACAATTAAATTTTCAACGTTTGTTTTTTACATAAAAACTAAAAGAAATAACATATTAAAAGCAGAACATAAAGTCAAAACAGAAAAATGAAATAGTTTCTTTTGTTTTGCTTTGCACCATAGTAGTGAAATGTTTTCTCAATGCTAAATTATGTATGCATTTTGTTAAAAAAATAATTTATTTTTTGTTAATTTCAGAATGAATTCAAATATCAATTTTAAATATTAATAATCTCTTACACTGTAATTTTGTATAATAAAAGAATAACTCTACTTTAATTGTTAATTTTAACTTGAGTTCAATTTCATTATGGGTATCGGTATCGGAATCGGTATCGGCGATATTTCTTTTTGAGTATCGGTATCGGTATGGGATTGGCAAAACGGCGTATCGTTTAAGGATTTTATAAAGCCTTTTTAAGAAAAATTTTGTGTGGAAATTTGTTTTAAAAACCCTTTATAAATAAGGCTGTAAAAAGTTAAGAGCTGCCTATCTTTAAATTTAAATAACACAAATAGTGTGAATGTCCCTATTGGACGACCCACTATCATTTTTTTTTTCTTTTCAGCGACCAATAAAATAAGCAGATATTATCATACTTAGGCCGAGTACACGCTATGGCATTTTGTGACATCGCAAGCAAATAATAAAAGTGGGAACTTGTGGCAACGTTTGTCATTTTGGATATTTTTCGTTGTGTGGCATTACCACACTAACTGTTTATGCATATGATATAGGCAGTTATAAGAACAAGTTGGCAACATTGCAGACACAAAAACCAAATGTCAGCGTGGTGAAATTTTCTTATGTTGAGTACGTACCCTAAAAGAAAATTGGGTTAAGGGTCCCCAAGTCACTACTTTTGTCGACTATTTTGGTGACATTGTTAACGGAGCGTCTACATATTAATGCGTAGAAAACATTATTTCAGATACACACAACTATGCTTCTTCTTAATGTTTAATTGTTTTGTTGAAAATAAAAGTGGCTGGCGTCAAGAAAAATTTATGTGTTTATAAAAATTAGTTTAAGAAATCAAATTTAAAGTTTAATATAAATATATATATTGAACAATTATTAAAAAAAACACAAAAATAAATTTTAAAAACAAATGAAATAACAATCTATATTGTATAAAAACAGAAAATGTGCAAAATAAATCAGTTAAAGATTTGCCACACTTTCAGATCCATACGTATGTGTTTGACTTTAATATTTCAGCGAAACATAAAATTTTTGATTTACATAAATATATGTATGTATTTAATAGAAATGACAAATAAAATCCCTACTTGCTGGTAATATGCTGAACGAATGAATGAATTAGTTACTGTTTATGTTTATGTTTTTATGCATAAGTTCAGTTTTTTGTAGATTTGTTTAATAAAACACCAAAATGCAAGCAAAATATGCAGTTTTATTATCAAAAGTATTACTAAAATGTACTAGTGACTATCTGTTTCCAATATCTTCATATGGTCTCTAAAGAACTATCTAATCACGCACATGTTAAATGTCTATAGCAAAAAGCATTGTCTGGGGTATAATTAGTCAGTAGTACTGTCGACAAAGTCAATAGTGAATCAGTACTGATTCACTAGTGACATTTCCTATAGGATACCGAAAGAATTTTAAATGTGTGCGGGTATAAAAATTTAAAAGTATGGACAACGAAAAAGAAAGTGGAAAAGCATAGAAAAGCATGAGGAAAATTCAAGCGTCCTGGACCCATGACATGATGACAAAACTAATTCAGCTTCTGGAGGTTCGTGAGGCTGTATGGGATAATATACATTTGTTGTATTTATAGGGATAGAAATGCAAAAAAAAAGGAAACTGCATGGGCGGAAATTTCGGTGGAATTAGGACTTCATGCACACGAAATTTTTAAACCAACTTGAATCCTGCGATTATCCATTTGTATAAATATTAATTAACAAACAGTACGAAAAGCAAGGTCTCACAACGATAAAGCAAATGACACTGAAGCTCGTTATGTCAAAATTAGTTCTTGATGTAGACAATGATACCGCATTGTCATTATTTAGGGATGGGACTCTTTGCTGTCACAATGACACAACAAAATTGTGTGTTATCGAAAGACTTGACGGGAACGGCATTGCACACATATGAAAATGACACCACAAAATGACTACACATGAAATACCAGGTGTAAACTCAGCCTTATGTATGTATATGGAAATAAGTGTTACAAAACTATAGGCGTAGTAAGAAATCGTTACGTAATACGTCAGATTAAATTTGTTATAAGTTTAACATTTATTAACGCGCTATAATCCCAAATTATTATTTTACTTATTCAGTAAATTAATGTTTTAATAAAAATGCATTGAAATTGATTATTGAGGGGGCTTAGATGGCTCCTATATGCATTTCACTGTTGCTAATGCAGATCATCAGGGAACCTTTACCCAAAAATCTTAGAACAACTAGAGTTATTCTGGTATGTTCTGTATTCCACGTGAAATTAAAAGGTGTGGAATTGCTATAGAATTGTTGCTGGAAATATGTATTTATAACAACAATTCTATGGCAATTCCACACCTTTTAATTTCACGTGGAATACAGAACATACCCGATTATGTTATAATCTTTCATTTAAACAAATGAGAAGCTCATTAAATAACAAAGTTTATTTTTTTTTATTTTGTTATAGTAAATTTTTGGAAACATCAAACTGTATATACTTTTTTATAAAATCACCAACATTAACAACTTGGGAAAGAAACTTTTCTACTTGTTCTTTTATTATTCGAATACATTTTTTTATTCTTTGTTCATTCGAATATTCGAACAAAAGTTCAAAATTATTCATCTGTTCGAACAAGAAAAAAATCATGAAATTTCATTCGAACAAATATAAACGACAAATAATTAACAGAACTATTAGGTAGTGACTACGTAGTTCTTATGGGAGCATGGAGACATACCAACCAGACATTTACTGGTATATTTCTATACCTTATGTACATACAAATTTACTTATATTGACAAGTTGTTGCAAAATCCAGCAGAAATCCACCACATCTGTTGTCTCTCTTTCTTTTATGCTGACGAATAGAAGAGAAATTGTAGACAATGTAACTACTACTAGAATTTTAGTGTTGACATAAGGACACTTGACCCAAGTCTGCTATGTACAATGCACATGGCTGATTCTACGTTGAGAGGCACTATCGACGGCTACATCAAAAAATCATATATACACAACTTGAAAATTTTGCGGAAATATCAAACATATTTAATAATAAATAAAGTATACTTTTTTTAATTTTGAAATTTATTTGCTGGTGGTTCAGCGATGTCTATATGCATTTCATTGTTGCTGTAACAAATCGTCAGTAGACTTCAACCACACATTTTGAACAGTCACAAACCTCTTATCTTATGCACAGACTTTCAAAAACTATTTGAGAATTCACAAATAATAATATTTTTGAAAATCTTTTTTTTACCAATAAATTGCAATACCTAAATTAGCTTAATTTAGCCATAACTTCATGTTTACCAAGAAAAAATTATCTACCCTGGCCTGTCCCTTTACCATTCTGCAACAAAGTCTTTGAAATTTTACACATTACTACTTCATTAAACATCTAAGCGATATTGATTACATAAAGTAGTATAAATAACAATGATAATTATTTTTTTTTACTTGTTGTTTATCGTTTAAGTTTGTTTGTAATATTAATTTATTTTAATTTCAGCATAGTTTACCGTATCTCCCCAGCTTCATCAGATGCCATAGTGGAGGCTTTGCGTCTAGGGTAGATAAGGAAGTGAGATATTACTTCTTTCTTAGTATTTCACGTATATTATTTATAAACCTCGCCTTAATATTGATAATATTGATATGGGACTGAAAGTGAACCTGTAGATGAACCGCTAATAAATAATAGAAATTCAAATCAGTCTTGTTCTCAGGCAGTTTCCGAGAAGGCATGCCAGTTTTTAAACGAACAACTGTCAACATACCAGCCGCCAATTGAAAAATGTAAGGATTGGATGATTTTTTATGCCTTTGACGAAAGTGTTATTGTCTTTGAAGAGGCGTGATCTCAATCGTTATATTTTTTAATGTTTGTTTTTATTTAAGTTTAAAGTTTTTATATCAGAGCTTTGATGCTCTATATGTTTTTGTCATATCACATTGCAAAATATGTGGAATTAAATAATTTACTTTCTTTCGAGTACTTTTATGTTATTTTAGAAAAAAGATGTTATCTTATTTTTGTAAACAGACACTAAGTATTTTTGCTTTCGAAGTTAAATACCTAATTCAAGTTAAACAAAAAAGACTATATGGAAATTATAGTCTGATTTTTCCTTTGTTATAAACTGTCACCAAATAGAGAATAATTAAAGTTGATTTTTACGAAAATAATGTTTGTTTTCAATTTATCTTCCCCCGTAAAGTAAGGTGGCCTTCATGTCTCTACCCTGGATAGAGTATCTCCCCTGGTCACATAAAATACCCGTAAAAGTAGATAAATTGACTGGCCATCGTTAAACATGCATACAAAATATATATGATTAAATACTATTATCTTTGAAAAAATTATTATTTTAAGTACTTTTATCACGTTGACATTCCTAATATCAAATGACCTCTTCACGTAGAATGACCCACATACTTATTCATGTTGCACTGATCAGGAATTTCTAGTTGACTTTAAATATAACAAACCACACTGATTTGGAAACAATATGTTTTGCCAACAGTTGTCAGGTAAAATAGAAATCAACCGACTCTGGGAGCATTTAACTACCAATAAAATATTCGAAAATGTGCGTAGTGCAACCAATTCAAAAATGTGGCGCACGGTATGTTTCTATTATGCACTTCTGTATGAAATGATTTCTTCCATAAAGGTTTATGCTGACTAAAACAATGTAAAAAAAATAAATAAAATATATTAATAAATCTTCAATAAAACGAACCGTTAGTGTCCTTTATGAAAGAAAGCTCTAACCCAAGTAGAAGAACAGATAATTGCTGCAGTTGGTACCGATATCGCTGTTGGCGCTTTTTTCTTCTTAATAATAAGAGCTGATGTGCTTTGTAGCTAGTGTACTATTTTCTAATTTTATTACAATTAATTAAAATTTATAATCAATAAATAAGGTTATTCATTAAATCAAAATAAATATAAAATTTAATATCGTTTATTTTTTATTTTGGACAAACAAACATACATATGTTTTTGATTACAATTAATTCAGTGTTATGAAATAAATTTACATACTATGTATCTGCAATATTTCAACACTAAAACAAAACCTCGATTCGCTTCGTATCGAGTGACATCATCAGAAAATTTCGTACGATCGAAATAAATTTCCATTCGAAAGGAATTTCGTTCACGAGTGAGTTTTGTCAAGTCACCCATTTCACGCTTGTTATTACTTCACAATCACATCAATCATGCTAAAATAATCACTTTTATTACAGTTGTCAACATCGACGTCACGCCAATACAATATCAAAAAATTGGGGCTTATCTACTCGTTCTCGAGAACAATTTTGTGCTATTGACAGTCTTTCGCTCTTTACAGAGGTCAGGAAAATAGCATGACACTGTCAATAGTAGTCAGTTGCTTTCGACAGCTGGTGGACAAGCTCCAATTTTTCGGAATTGTGTTGACGTGACATCGATGTCGACAACTAGAATAAGGGTAAATAACTTCAAAATTAAGTTAAATTAAAAGTATTATGATTTTTAATTAATAAACAATGTAATAAACATTGCAATAGAGTAATAATAATTGTATAATAATTTATTCAAAGACTTGTCACATTTGTTGTGAATTTAACAATTATATTCTAAAGAAATTTTTATCTATCTTATACACAACATTTCATTAGATTTTTTTTAAATATAGTTCCTTTTCTATAAAAGTTTCTCTTTTTGTTAAATTGTAAATATTTATTAAATTAGTTTTTATGCTTTTATTGATTAAACTTTTGATTGTCCAATAGTACGATTAGAAGTAGATATAGAAGGTATTTAAAAGATTAATCTAAGTTACTGACTTACAGAAAATAATAAAAAGTTTAATGTCTTGTTTTCTTTATCATTTTTTGTTTGTTAAATACATTTAAGTTTTAATAAAGTATTTGAGAGAGGATATGCGAATTGTTCTTATTTGTTTAAATTTGTTATTCAAATATTCATTGTTTAACATTTAGAGTTAAAAATATAGAATTGACATATATGTTTATATTAATTTTTTAACCTTAAAACTAAATACATAAATAATTTTTTTGTTCGATTTTCCATTATTGTTTAAACAAAAAGAGGTTAAAAAAAAGTTTTTTTTTGCTTGTGTCACTTTTCAAACATATTGCTATTACACATTTGTCATATTGTTTTACACCCAATGAATTTTTAAAACTTTAAAGATTATAACAGTTTTTATCTTTTTGTGATAAAAGTTAAGATTTATGCAATCATATTTTTGTTTGACATGTGCTTGCCATTTTAAAATGAAAAATATGTACAAACATATGCTTCTATATACATACATAAATATGTAGTATGTAAGTTGTTTGAGGGGTTTTGATTTGTTCCCTTATCAATTGTGCAATATAATTACTTAATTTGCTATTTTTTAATTGGTTCCCTTTTTTATCTTAGCAGTATTTTAATAATATCATTTAACGTGGACTTTGGTTTTTTCACCAACTTGATTAATTAAATACATAAATAAAATTTTAAAATAAGTTCTTAATAGGCACATACTAATTTTATTGAAAGTAAAGAGTCTTGACCATTTGGTAATTTAATTATAAATACAATGATTGAATTTCAAATACATGTTGTTTTTGTTTAAAAAGGAATGCTTAAATCAAGTTTCAGTAAAACTTTTAGGGTCGTATGCAAAAAAAATAAACAAAACTTTTGTAAACCTTTGTTAACTTGAAATACTTAAAAGTTGAAATGTACCTGCTTGAAACCTTTGGTGGGTTTGTGAAATTGCTAAAAGGCTTGTGAAAGTGCTTAAATATGTAAATTTTGTTTTCTCTTTTTTATTCATATCTTGAACATATGCACATAATTATATAATATTTAATTAATTCACGTATGAATTTGAATAGTTATTATGCATGTATATACATACATATGTATGTATTTATGTATAAATGCATGTACGTATGGATGTATGCATATGTAGCAGAGAACAGCAATGATTAGTGAACAGCAATGATTAGTGAAAGTGAGTAGAGTTGAATCATGAATCATTATAATTTCTTGTACTTATGTATGCGCACTCATACTTATTGCAATGTTGTCTATGAATCATATTCATTCGAAAGTTTGAAGTGCGTATCGAACTCATACTTAGCAACATTTATGACGTTGTTGATTTCGACTCTCCTTAACTCCTTAAATATGATTCACAATGCGAACTTTGTATACGAACATTAAAGTTCTTATTATGAGGTTATGTGTTTCTCTGTAGCTTTTTTGTTGTTTTTTTTTGCAGAAATTGAAAATTTACTACTATTGTATACTACTTGCAAACTCTTTAATGACTAACCTTTTAAATATATATAAATGCATGAGTTGAGTGAGGTGAATCAATTTGAGTAGTATAAGTATTTTCCTGAAATCAGAAATGAAACTGAGGTGATTTATGAGTGTGAGTGTGGTATGACTATGATGTCGATGTCGCATTCATATTTATTTCAACCTATACTTATAAATCAATGTCATCGTGAGTATGCGTAAATCAGAGTAGTTGATTTTAAATGATGTCTACTCACTTATATTTAAAATATCATGAGTCAGTATGAATAGCGAAGAAACGATTCATTGCCGAGCACTGATATGTATGTATCTGTATTATGTCTAAACATATAATATGATATTTTCATGCATTTTTATATATGAATACAGTATGCACTTTCCATATGTATGTATGTATGTACATGTTTATAGCATGTATGTATGTGTATAAAAGTACCCTACAAATAACGCGAGTAGTCCATACATGCATGTAAGGACTACCCCAGTGGGAATTTGAGTTAACTCAAAACTATTGAATTATCAGCCAAAAATTAGTCAGAGGTGGTTAAAATTCGCACTCATTCTGCATGTTAAAAGTAATCAGTTTTAGCATTGAGTGGCCCCAGGACGAGTGAATCAGTTTTGAACTAACCATGAGTTAGTTCATTAAGAGTTAGATTGTGCCAAATCAAAAAACAAAAAAAGAAAGTTTTTGTTTTAGTTAATTATGATTTAACTTACTATTGATTAACATTTATTAGTCAGCTTAAAGTTTAAATAATTTTAAATTATTTCTTAAGAAACCAGAACGGGTATTGAACCGTGATCACTTTGTTTGCCAGCTATCATACTTAACACTTTGTGCCATAAACGGCACAGAGTTAACATAAACATGAATTTTATGCTGACATCTTCTGACTGAACTTTGACTCATATCTGTATCAGCTTTGAGTTAGCTAAAGGCTAGCTCAAAACTTATCGAGAGAAATTAGTTGTACAAAAACAACTCACTTATCTTTGCATCAGTTTTGAGTTAGCTTAAAGTTAGTTCAATACTTATCGGGAAGAAGACAGTTGTGCGAAAAACAACTGACTCACATCTGTGAAATTTATGAGTCAGTTCAGAAGCTAGTTGTAAATGAGTTAGAAAAAGTCAGCTATATTTTGAGCTAACTAATAAAAATCTGACTGGGACTGATAAAAGACCACTACTATTACAAAACTAGTCCAAATGTATGGATAAACCATGGTCGATTTAACATTGCGATGTCCTAGGAATGGACCACATGGTCCAAGTTTGCACTACATCAGACCACCCCCACACTACGAAGAACGATCATAATACTATCATATCGTTCAGCATTGAATGCTTGTGCGAAAACGACATGATCCATGGCTGCATTACATGGGACTAACTAACTAACTAACTAGTCTGTTTCATGTAGATTGGACCACGTAGTCCAATATTATTTGCAGGGTAATAGGTACACACATACCTATGCACATATTGGCCCTTATTGAGAATAAAGGGAGAAAAGTTTCTTTCACGTGGAATTACGATTTTTCTCCATAATTCGACATTGCAAGGCCAGGGGTTTCATGCAAATTCATGTTTTTTCCCTTACCCCTAATAATAATAGCAAGAACTTACTATTACTTACTATTTACGAAACAATGAATTTGCATAAAAATGACATCGATTTGTTAGTGCATATTTCTGCATATTTTGTTTAAAATGCATATTTTTGCATAATTTGGTCATAAATGCACAGTCTTGCCTCATATTTTGGTATAATTACATGGTTTTGTATCATATTTTGTCAATAATTTAAATTTCATAAAATAATATTGTTGACAAATTATTAATGCAAGACAATTTTTTTTGGCAAATTTATTCGCTTGCATTGGATTGTAGAATTGTACAAGCACACACATCTACCACATTTGATGAAAATCGTAATTTTGATGATTTCAAAAGGAAATTGTCTGCTTTAAAGCCGAAAGTAAACTTGATATTGTTTTTAAAATGACAACAGATTTAAAAAGCAAATCTAATAGCTAGTATTCAATTCATTGCAATGTTTGAGTTAAATAAATATACAGCATTGTATAAAAAGAATTGTTCAAATTAGAGCCAAATACATCCACAGGCCTTTTTCAATTCACAAAAGTTTTCTAAGAATAAATTGATAGAACTGCCTATTCGAAAATATAAAAAATAATAAAATTTTTAAATGAAAATAAATAAATAAAAAAGACAAATGTTTTTAAAATTTTTAAACGCACTATTAATCCCAAATTATTATTTTACTTATTACGTAAAATATTTTTTATTAAAAATACATTGAAATTGATTATTGAGGGGTTTAGCTGGATCCTATGCGCATTTCACTGTTGCTAATGCAGATCATCAGGGAACCTTTGCCCAAATTTCTTAGAACAACTAGAGTTGTTATTAGAGGTGGAAAACTATCGATAGTGTCACTATCGAAAGTTTTCGATAGTTTGAAAAACTTTATCGATATATCGTTTCAAGACTATCGAAAGCTAGAAAAACCATCGATATATCGACGATACTATCGTGATAGTATCGAACTTGTATGGTTCTCGTATAATCTACGTATTTATTTACACTAAAAATTCAAAACAAAATATTTTTAAAGAAACAAAACAAAATAAAAAAGAATTTTATTTGTCTGTTCGATAGATAACAAAACTAAATTAGTTGTATGATAAATAAGTGTGATGAGTGGAAGAAATTTACCGTCATCCAGTTATTTTTGTTTATGAAAAGCAACATATTTTCTATTTTTTTGCCTTTAGTGGTGTACCATTTACTATCGATAGTGACTAAAAACTATCGATAGTTTTCAAGTATTAATCGATTGCAGAAATAAAACATCGATAGTCACAAAATAAATTAACTATCGATACTATCGATAGTGCCATCGATAGTTTTCCACCCCTAGTTGTTATGATATAAATTTTCATTTAAACAAATGAGAGGCCTAACAACAAATAAAAAAGTTGAAACAAGAACTCAATAATCAACATGTTTTTTTTTAATTAGTGTTTTATTTTTGGGAATTGCTACAATTTAAGTTTAACGTTTATTAACGCACTAATAATCCCAAATAATTATTTTACTTAATTAGTAAAATAACTTTTTTTATTAAAAATACATTAAATTGATTATTGAGGGGTTTAGCTGGATCCTATGCTCATTTCACTGTTGCTAATGCAGATCATCAGGGAACCTTTGCCCAAATTTCTTAGAACAACTAGAGTTGTTATGATATAAATTTTCATTTAAACAAATGAGAGGCCTAACAACAAATAAAAAAGTTGAAACAAGAACTCAATAATCAACATGTTTTTTTTTAATTAGTGTTTTATTTTTGGGAATTGCTACAATTTAAGTTTAACGTTTATTAACGCACTAATAATCCCAAATAATTATTTTACTTAATTAGTAAAATAACTTTTTTTTATTAAAAATACATTTAAATTGATTATTGAGGGGTTTAGCTGGATCCTATACGCATTTCACTGTTGCTAATGCAGATCATCAGGGAACCTTTACCCAAAAAGCTTAGAACAACTAGAGTTATTATGTTATAAACTTTCATTTAAAGAAATGAGAAGTTAAACAAATAACAAAGTTGAAACAAGAACTCAATAATCAACATGTTTTTTATTTTAAATGTATTTTTAATAAAAAAAGTTATTTTACTAATTAAGTAAAATAATTATTTGGGATTATTAGTGCGTTAATAAACGTTAAACTTAAATTGTAGCAATTCCCAAAAATAAAACACTAATTATTAACTTGACTGCACCAAGTCAAAAATACTTGTGTGGCAACACTCTATTCTTATATAGCTGTTGTTGTTATTTACATTTATTTTCTTTACATACTTTTTACAACTACAACTAGAGCTGGAAAAAAGTCAGCCAATGTAGTAAAGTAAGAAAATAAAAAACATGTTGGTTATTGAGTTCTTGTTTCAACTTTGTTATTTGTTGAACTTCTCATTTGTTTAAATGAAAG
Source organism: Tachina lurida (assembly GCA_944452675.1). Taxonomy (NCBI): domain Eukaryota; kingdom Metazoa; phylum Arthropoda; class Insecta; order Diptera; family Tachinidae; genus Tachina; species Tachina lurida. The sequence goes on from OX101754.1 coordinate 78,833,041, forward strand.
TTTATAACATAATAACTCTAGTTGTTCTAAGATTTTTGGGTAAAGGTTCCCTGATGATCTGCATTAGCAACAGTGAAATGCGCATAGGATCCAGCTAAACCCCTCAATAATCAATTTAAATGTATTTTTAATAAAAAAAGTTATTTTACTAATTAAGTAAAATAATTATTTGGGATTATTAGTGCGTTAATAAACGTTAAACTTAAAATGTTTTTTTTTATTTTCTTACTTTACAAAGACAAATGCGTGTTTGGAGTTAATAATGAAGAAAAAATCTTTATATCATATTTAATCTTGTGTAAAAATTTAATGTAAAAAAGTATTGTACATTCACCTCTTGAAAATATTTTTATATCTTTATTTAGTTGTATGTAAATTAAAAATTTTTTTTGAACAAAAAAATAATATATGCATATTTTATTGTTTTTAGTGCATATTTTGCATTTTTAATGCCATATTTTAGGCGCCTAAAATACCTTTTTTAAATGCATGAAGTCCTTGTCCCTGATTATAAGCAAGACAAAATAACTAACTCGTTATTTGAATACTTAGAACATTTACAATAGAAAGTACTTTGTTTTGTTTTTTATATGTATGAAAACAACAGAGCATAGATACTCGTATAAAACTATTTAGAAATAATGTTAGTTTATTTTGAAATACATTCGACTCTCCGAATGAAATAATAATCAGTCGCTAATCTGAGAATCATGTCATTGCCAGAGAAAGGTTTATTATCCTAAATATGTGTGTTAGCTAACGTATGTTTTAAAGCTAAGTTAGCATTTTGTTTTGCATACAGCCCTTGAAGATTAACTCAAAAGAATTTTAACTTGTCTTTACCAGAGATGGTACATAGAATATATTTAGAAAATGTTTTTTGTTTTAAAGTTTCCAGTTTAACGAGGCAGTTATTTATTAAGGCGAGCCTTACAATTCAATGATAACCACCAAATTCTTTTGACTCGATAAGCGCGACCACACATTGGCCGTTATTAACCTGACCAGACTTCCCACTTTTCATAAGTCGATCCCGCCCCAAACTTCTATCCCACTTTATCCCTCTTTTCAGAGCCTTAAATTTTCAATTTCTTATTCGATTTTTATTAAAGTGTAAGTGAGAAAAATTCATTCCAAATATTTTTTACACTACACCCCACATACGTTTTGAAATGAAAAGAAAAAATTTTTATATTAGAAGTGCCACGCTTGCGGTTCAGCTTTCACTGTTTTGTAAAATAAAACTCTGATTATTAACACAAATAGTCATGAAGAGTTTGCAAGATATATTTTTAAGTAAATATTTTCTTTATTTGAGGGGAGCCACGCTTACTTGTCCAATCCCGATTATTTTCATATAAAATCAGCTGAATTTCAAGTTTGTGTTGCAGAAAATACCAAGATATTAATAAATTAATATATAATTTACTTAGGAGGTGACACACTGGGGATGCTTCTTCATCTACTACCATTAGATCTAGTAGGGAAGGAGATGGCAATGTCCTCGGCAATCCGTCTTCGATGTACCTCTCTGTGGAACGGAAATGGAACCGGCCACTGCAGAATACTCGATGACGAAGTTAGGGGATGGAGGATTGACCAAACCTCCCCTGCTCTACTACACGAACGTCTTTATAAAACCTGGATACCATCCACAGAAATGTGGATGAATGGAACTCCAGGTAGAAGAAAAAGTGTTGATTTTTATACGGACGGCTCCAAAACACAGAAAGGTGTGGGCTATGGGGTCTTTTCGAGGGCTTTAGGTCTTCGTATTGCAAGGCGACTTCCGGATCACTGCAGTGTCTTTCAGGCAGAGATCCTTGCTATAAGAGAAGTTGCGAATTGGTTGAGAGTGAATGTCACTTCAACGACTTTGATTAACATTTACACCGATAGTCGAGCAGCTATTATGGCCCTAGAATCCCCGCTTCTAAGAACAGCCCTCGACTGCCGATCATCTCTAAATGAGATGGCAGAGCAGTTTGATATTAGGATCATCTGGATCCCGCGGCATAGAGGCTTCCAGGGGAACTCTAGGGCTGACGAGATTGCTAGAATTGAGACAACCTTACAGATTCCACCGGATTTGGAATGTGTAGGTCTGCCCCTACTCTCTTGCAAACTCAGACTTAGGCGCCAGACAGAGAAAGAAACGAATAGAAGGTGTGTCACTAGTAATGACTGCGTGATCCCAAGGCAGTTATGGACTCACCTAAATAGAGAAGGTACGGATTACCTAATTTCGAGGAATAGGAAAGAAATTTCGGTTCTAGTCACTGTCTCATAGGTAGGCATGCACAACGGCTTAGGATTGAACACAACGATTTTTGCCGCAGCTGCCAAGACATCGATGAAGAGGAAAGCATAGAACATTTTCTTTGTCACTGCCCTGGACTTGCAGGGCTAGTGTTGAACTTCAACGTATTAGTAGCTTTATAATGAGCTCTGGATGGTTCGACGGTGGGGACTCCGCATAAGCAGAGTCTCCGTGGCATCACGATGGACCAAAACGGTCTAAGTGAGTCCGGCTTTCGGACTGCCACCTCTACCTAACCTAGGAGGTGACACACTTTTTGCTCCTTTATTGATTCCATTTTATAATACTTTTTCCGTTACTGGCGTACTGGTTTTAATTTTTTTTAAGAGCAAATCAACAGATTTCACAGACATCGGTAGCATTCCGTATATGTAAATGACTAACTTCGCAACTTAATGCAACTTTTTTTTTCTTCGCACAGAAAAAAGTATTTACCAATTAATGTTTTAAACTAAGAATTTAATTGATTCAATTACATTTTTAATTGTATTAATTAATTTGAATGGAAAACTTAATTGATATTATCAAATTGTTCATAGGTGAACATTTAATTAATTTTTTAATTGATATTATAAATATTTTAATTGATATTACAAAATTATTCATGTTACTTTTTTGTGTGCGCAGAAACTTTTATAAGCACAAATACGATTTTCGCGTGAAAGCGCTAATCAAACCGCTCTCGACAATGGCATTTTAACCTTTTAGAAATGGCCTTTAAAAATGCCGTTTATAAATGCTACTCAGTATCTCAGTAATAAGTCTTTTTACCGCTCACCGCCTTGTCGCTCACCGTTTTGCCGCTCATTGCGTGGCCTTATGTATAACAAAAATTTTGCAACCGCTTGTATAAAGACTACATACAATGAGTTCCCAACTGAAATGTCGATTTGTCTTAATCTCGGTTCATATACTTCAACTTTTTTTTAATAAACTTTTAATTCAGCTGGTAAAAAAAAATATATATTTGTATTTCCTTCTCCGTCTTTCTTACATCTGAATTACGCGTTGATCAACAAAAGTTGACGTGTGTGAACCGGAACTTAAAGAAGGCCTTATAAATCAATAATGTGGATCAATGTGTCATGTTTAAGCTAAATTTTGTGGTTAGCATTGTTCTGCACTAGCTCTGTCCATGCGTAATTTTACAATTTGCCCCACTGTGCTATATAAAAATATCTTACAAACTTTAAATATCAAAGTATTACATTTTAGATTTAAGTTCAAAATATACTCGTAGTTGCAATATCACTACCGTAATTTGAAATAGAAAGAATCATACTTTCCTTTACGTTTATGTAGATTCACATTTAATAAATACATTGATTTGTCGAAGTACAATTTTTTTTATAAATGCGTACATAAATACATACATACTTACAAATCTTATAAGATTCAAAAGGCAGAAAATTAAAATAAATATTTTTTCATTGAAACAAGTTATTATTAGATTATTAAATTTATCAGACATGTATTTTTTGTTGCTTTAATTGTGATAACACCCTGCGACAATTTCCAACAAAATATTTTTGTTACCCCTCGTAAAAATTTAAGTAAAATTGCATACTAAAAATTTCATTAATATTATTAATAGATAAAAGAATTACTTCATAATAACGTGATTTTCACCTTTCGTTCAAAACTGATTTCTACAAATTCGAGAGTTAAAATTTTTCCAACAATACAAAAAACAAAAACCTTTTTTGCGATGTCTTCGAGTAGCTGCTGATGTTGCTGTTGCAGGGAAATCGTAACGACATGTCGGTAAGTCCTGATTCACATACGTCAGGTCTGACTCGTCAAGTCTTGAGTTTTTAGGAGTGAGAGGAAAAGAGAATGGAGAGGGGTACTTGACCGTACCAGTCAAGTTAGCTTTTTCGTTTTGTCTTGTTATTCGTAATACTCTACGACAACGCAAATTGATGAAACTTGATGAAACAAACTTGACGGTGTGTATGAACGCAAATGCAAGCAAGCTCAAAAGAAAATTCAACAAAAACTGATCAGGTAAACCTGATGTGTGTGAACCAGGACTAAGAAATCGCAACGATATGTCGGTACGAAATCGATACGACATTGTTTTTGTTTGTACAGCGGATTACTGCTGCACCGTTATTTTGCTACTTTTGTCAAAATAATTTGCATATACATACATATTTATTACTTACTTAAATTTTTTAATATAAATACATATATGTATATATATATATATATATATATATATATATATATATATATATATATATATATATATATATATATATATATATATATATATATATATCTTAATATATATAAAAATCAAAAACACGTTTATTTGTTAGGGGTGAACTCTTCAATGCCCCAACAGATTTTCGCCTTCCACCCCACAAAATATTTGTAAAAGACCGGCGCGTGTTTTCATACATATTCTACCCCGGTAAATGCTACGCCCCTTTCAGAAATAGTGATTCGTCCGACAGATGGAGCAATTTTTAGTTTTTTTGTGTTTTGGCACTGTAACTCAAGAACTACTGAACCGCTTTTAACCAAACTTCATACACATGCTCTATAGGGCGTAAGTAGTGTTTCTGTGTAGTTTGAAGTTCGTCCGACAGATGGCGCCATATTTAGTTTTTTTTTGTGATTTTGCACCGTAACTCAAGAACTACTGCACCGATTTAGACCAAACTTTATATACATGCTCTATGGGGCGTGAAGAGTGTTTTTGTGTAGTTTGAAGTTCGTCCGGCAGATGGCGCAATATTTATTTTATTCGTGGGCAAAATCCAATTTTCATATTGTACCACCAATGCCATATACAACACTAATGTTTGCTTAGGGCCAGCAACGCGGACCGGGGTCAGCTAGTATATATATATATATTGTAATTCGTTCTTGTTTATTTGACATACATACATACATATTTAAAACAAAACTTTTCACCGATTCTTACTTTTGTATTTATAAATCTAAGTTTAAGGGCTTAATTCATAAAAAAAATATTTTGGTTTTATAAAAGGTTTATGTATTAATCATATTTCCATAGAAAATTTGTTTAATACACCTCTTATAAAACAAAAATATTTTTTATAAATAAGACAGTAAATGTTTTTAAAAATTTTGATTCAAAAAAATTGTTCATTGTTTTACCGAAATGTCTTAACGAATTCGGTACGACAAGCAAGTCTGACTTCAGAAAAAATCGAAACATTTGGCTTAGAGGTATACATGAGAATGATCGACGCGGTTTTTCAACCGGTTTTAAAAGCCGGTTTTTTCACAATGCGGTTGTCGGTTTTTTCAAAATATTGATTTTTCGAATGTCGAATAGTCCGGTTTCTTACAATATAAAAACCGGCTGAGCCGAATACTTTTCGATTTGTATACTTTCAATAAAATTAGTTTTTACTGTTGATTTTGCTAAGTATTATTTTTCAATGTAAAAGTTCTAAACATTTTTTGAGTATGTCAACACTTACTGAAACATGAAGTAAAAGCGAAATTATTTTATGAGGTGGTAGCAGTGGATAATTAAATTGGCCATATGGTTTTGTTGACAGTTTGCGTCATATTTTATATAGCGGTAGTATATATACTATACATACATAAGTATATGAAGTTAATTTTCATGTTTTACCTTTAATTTTTGTATTGTTTTATAGTATTTACATCAACTGTTAACTATCTTTTTTAATAAAGGAATTTAAAAACAAAACATTTGTATAATAATTTTCTTACTTCAAAAAAACCGGTTGACCGGTTTTCCCTGAATTGTAGAAACCAAAACCGGGGTTTTCATAATTTTAAATATTCGAACTAGTCGAAACCCGGTTTCTGGTTTCATATTGCTATTTGTATGAAAAAAAAGTCTGGAATCATACTATCGGCTCACTGCAGCAAAGTAATCAGTGATAACCCAAAATGGCATTACTACTCAATTAATTCTGGAATAAGTCTATATGACTTTATTACTAATGCAGTGTGGTGCAATTATATCCTTATACATATTTCAATTGGTTGAGCGATAAGGTAAGTTTAGATTATTACTTATGACTTTATTTCAGTGAGCCGACGAAAATCGGTACACTTTGCCGATACTGTGATCCAAGTTTAAAAGCCCGGTTAATTTTTGGATGCATAAAACATGAAAGAATATCATAAGTCAAGAGAAATTTGTTCTTGAATAAGGCTTTTACACTTTATTTCATTTGAATTTCAAACATATTCTGGAATTGTGGTAATACGAATAAATTATTTATTGTGAAAATCTGTAATACAAACATTTAGGGTTTGGAACTGTATTTATTCCAATAAGCACTCAAAAATTTAAAATTCAAGCACTTGAAATTGATCTAAAATCCAAAAAGCCGTAAGTACACTATTTACTTTTTTTTACAGGAGAAGCAATACACCTTATAAATTTAAGACTATTTACAAATTGAATAATGAATAAAATCGTTATTTTTGAACACATGTGAGTAAAATTTTAAGGAAATATTTATATATTTGGTTAATCACATCATAGTCAATGAAAAAGTCTATTTTGAATTTTTTGGTTGTTAGGGTCTTTTGGATTTTAGGTGACGATATGTAATTTATTTATTATTAAAACTGAAATTGTGGTGAAAATATCAAAAATAAATCAATAAAAAAGTGGATTTGGAAAACAAAGGTGAGTAAAATCATGAAAACAATAGCGAAAGCAGATGTACAGAAAATTATTATTAGAAAACAAAGGAATTGCACTTTGGTTTTTATTTTAAAAGCCTTGTTTTTGCAGCTTGAAATACACTTGAATTCAAGGCTTAATTGTAGTATAATTCAAGGCTTAAATTACACTGTACTACAACTTAATTGTTCGAATTGAGTTCAAGCTCACTTTTCACTGGAGAATGCTATTGAAATAAAGTGTAAATCAAGCATAATTCAACCCTTGACAATTGAATTTGTGGCTTGATTTCAAGCAAAATTGCTTAATGGGATATTTTGCTTTTTATATGTAGAAAAAAAAATAATTTCTTACATTGACTTAAACTCAAATTATAAAGCATGTAAATTAATTTTAAAGCATATCAGAGGTCTTTGCTTGAAATAAAGTGTATAAAACAAGTGTTATTCAAATCAAACAATCAATTGTCAAGGGTTTAATTATGCTTGATTTACACTTTGATTCAATAGCATTCTCCATTAAAATGGGAACTTGAATTCATTTCGAACAATTCAATTTTATTACAGTCCAATTCAAGCCTAGAATTGTACTGTAATTCAACCTTGTATTACAATTGGATTCAAGTATATTTCAAGCTTCAAAAACAATGCAATCGACAAGTTTCCTGATAATAATTTTCTGCTTATCTACTTTCACTATTGTTTTCACGTTTTTAATCACCTCTTGTTTTTTAAAAATTCACTTTTTTTTATTTATTTTTCACCACAATTTCAATTTTATTAAGAAATAAATTACGTATTTGGCAAGGTTTGAACATATATTTATGTATGTTGTCTGACTTTTTATTTCAAAATATTTGCATACTTGAATATTACGTGAAAAAATGCTTGAATTCAACTTTGTTTCCAGTTTTCAAGTGTTTGATTTTTAATGTTTTGAGTGCTTATTGGGATGGGAATCGTATCTTCTAGTCTGATAGAATAGTAAAAATTTAAATGGGCGCAAGCTAAATTTGAAAATGTATGTAGTTCGTTTAAATTTTCGAAATATTGTATTCGGATTCAAGTAAACTGCCGATATATTAGAAAATGTTCCCAAATGTTCGAACAAATGCATACTATCACATATAAAGATAAAGCATTCCTCAAACCGGATTTCTCACAAAAACCCTACGTTTCTCACAAAAAGCAACATTAAATTAATAATACTTTATGAATACGTGGGAAGATATTTTTCATGTACATACGTGTTTATGTATGTATGTATGTATGTATTTAGTTATGCATGTATGTATATTTGCATGTAACGTCGCTAGACCTAGATTTTATCAGCCTCATGTATGTATAAGAAAAAACTGGGACGAAGTTAGCATAAGTGACGACATTGAACTAGATGCTATAATTTGACATTAAAAATCGGTGCATAATGTTGTTTTAAACTTGTGTGACTTTTAATGTAAAATTGTATGGCAAGACTTGTTAGAATCATACTAAATTTTGCCACTTATGCTAACTTCTTGCCAGTTTTTTCTTATACATAATAAAGTCCTGCACAAGACTATTTATAAGACCTTTCAAGATATGCGAAATTTTTTAAACGCTTTACTACAGCGAAATATTCTAAAACAAACGCTAAAAAACACTGTTGGCAAGACAAAGAACTCAAAAATAATATTGCCAACAGTGTTGCTTAGCATTTATTTTAGAATATTTCGCTGTAGTAAAGCGTTTGAAAAATGTCGCATGTCTTGAAAGGTCTTATAAATGGTCTTGTGCAGGCCAATAATACATAAAGCCGTATAAGTTTATTATGAAACAGTCAGTATGTAGTAAGTATCTAAATGTATTTATGAAATTTTAAATGAATGTAAATGTCTGTATTGGTAAATAATAACAATTCATGAAAATTCTATTTTTTAAATTAGTATGTGTATGAATATACATCTACATATGTACTTGTATTTAATAGTGATATATAAATACATACATATATAAAATTAATAATTTTAAAAAGTTGATTTCAACAATTAACAGCTAATTATTTAAGATAAATGATTTATTTCTGTCTAGTTTTCGTTTTAAATTAGTTCATACAGTAAAATACATAAGTATGTGTGTGGCTGCTACTTAAGGATGCGTAGTAGTAAAATATTTCGATCAACCGTTCGGCTTATTTCTTTTTAACATTTGTAAACTCTTTACTCTAAACTCTCTAAGGTTTCTCAATGTACTTAGTTATTACGACCCGAAAATAGTTGGTACTGAAACAAAAAGTTGATACAAAAGTTTGTTTTAAAATTAATCAAGTTTTAATTTGGTATTTATTTTTGGTACATATTTTAATAAATTTATTACACTATAACGTCTCTTTTCACAATGTATGACTAAGAGTTAACGTGAACTTTAACTGTAACTTCTTCATACAAAACTTGCCGTTAAAGTCCCTGTTAGCTTTTAATTGAACATTGTGAAAAGGGCCGTAGGGCATATTATAGCCTTCATATTTATGTTATAAGTGTAAGTGTATTTCCTACAACATTCAAACTAACTACTTCAAAGGAGGAATAGGGGACAATTAACATATTCTTTTTTTACTACTTATTACGATTGTTTTATAATACTTTAACAAAAAAATTAACTAAACATTTGTAACATTTACCTTCTACTTAAGACATCGAAATAAAGACACTCACTACATACTTAAAATTGTGAATTGTATATTTTAGTATATGTATCTAAGATATAAAAAAATTAAGAGAGAATTAGTGTATTGGAAAGTGAAAACAAATTAAAATAATGAATGTTATTCTTATTCATGTAATTACTTACTTATGTATGTACACTTAATATAACACATATCTATGTCGGCAATTAAATCAACTTTTTTATTTTATTTTAACCTTACATTTGTTATTAGATTTTTGTAGTATAATTTTAAAATTCGTTCAATATTTTATTTTTTTAAGGCCATTCATTCGTTAGCTTACGTAGAAAACATAATAGCTAACAATTAAATGTTATTAAATTTGAGAAAACCATATCAATACCCTGTAGAAAGTTTGGTGAGAATGGATCCAAACGTACTCGTCGTACATGTTCACCATTTTCGCGATGTATCGTCTTGATCTTGAGCCAATTTAATTGAGACTCGGTCTAGTATTTTAGTAAATGGCACTGAACATGTTCGATGTGGTTGAATACTTGGACCTATCAAGTAGTGTAAATATAACATTAATTGCTCCCTCCAATGTGACTCTGGAACCAGTCCCGTAACTATACTTAGATATTAACCTAAGTTTAACTGGTATTTATACTTTTGAATAATGAGTGACCCTGTACAAGCCTGTCATGCACGAGGTTGTCGGTTCGAATCTCAAAAAATTTTCAGATTCAAAATAAAATTTCATTGCATTTGTAGCAATAAAAAGTTTATATTTGTTCATTGTTACAGTTAAGTGTCGGAATGACATTTATATATAATTTATATTATTCTACACCGAATAGGTCCTTATGGGACAGTTCAGTGACAAGTTAGAAACCGCATACAAAGTATGTAAAAGTGATTGGTCCGATTCATAGGAAGAGTTAGAACTCGGACTGGTCCTTATCACTTGCGGACCGGTTAGGTGACTAGTACTGTGTCAGTTCGATTTCCTGCAGGGTACTTTATACAATTTTTTAAAATAACTAGTTTTCATTAATAGCAACCTATGATATCAAATTGTTGTATTTTAAATGATTCTTAGACATTTCTTAGACATTTTTGAAAAATATGGGCGTATTTATATAATTTTTTTTTCTTAAACAACAACACAACTTCTACCTCATTTTAACTAAGCTACATATTGCTCATTAACTTAAATAACGTCATAACTAAAATAAAACCAGTTCCCCAGAAAACGCGCTTTAAGTCTTAAATTTATACACTACTTAATGGAAATAGAAAATTTTATTTTTCTCCCAAGAGTTGATTAAATAAGATATTGGTATGAAATTTTTACATACGAGTAAGATGAAGAACGATATGATTATTAATTCTGCATCATTAACTCAAAAAATAGATGTTTTATTTATGACGTTCTTTGAGTAAATGAGCGAAATGTATATCAAGTCATTTGAAAATTTCAATGTGCCACTACAACAATAAAAAAAGGCTTAAAATTGAGTAAAATATTTTTGTAGCTGTGAATGATTGTATATTTAGTAATTCTCAATAATTGCTTGGCAGTTTTTCTAAAGGATATGAAAGCAAAACGCTTTGTTTTTTTTTCATAAAAAACACACTAAAAATCACTAAATGCAGTAAGTATGTTTGTGTGTTCTAGTGGTGGTATACTATCTGAAATATTCAAAATATTGATAAAAAAAAACATCGATATCGATGTTATTATTTAAAATATAGATTTGAAAACTTTCAACAGCACTTTCTAGCTGTAAGTTAATTTACTATTAATTCTCACTGAGTAATAGTAAATTCATACTTATTCACATACTAAATATTATGATACATATATAGTTGTCGGGTACCAGGTCTCGAGAATAAAACACGAGTAAGATATTATTAACAACTATTTAAATATACGTTTATTTAATTAAATCTTGAATTGAAAAGTTTATCTTTAAAGTATAAAAAATACTAGAACGCTTTAGCTGTAGCTGCAAAGATTACTATCGGTACGATCTTCTGCTTTCGTCTGTCAACTTTCGTTGACGACTTACCAGATGGTTTATTTTCATACGTCAAAACTATCGGAGCTGCCAGACATACTCCTATGTTTTTCGTTAAGATTATTTTCTTGATAACTTTCATTTTTTGTTTTTTGTTTGTTGAGAATTATAATATGAATAATATTTTTGTTTAACTTTTTAGTCTATTTGTAGTTCCCTTATTGGGGAAAAAGGTTAATAGGTTGGTTCTTTTACATGCAAAATTCTAAAGCTTCACGCGAACAAATTGTTTTCCTTTTATAACTGATTTTTTTTAATTTCCTTTTTTCAAAAATGAGCTGTGTTAAAAATTTGTGTTTTGACTACCTATTTGCAATTATATTTACAAGAATTGATAATTATATTTGTTTGCTTGGTAAATTCTTACTTCAAATTCGGGATGTTTTCACGTTTCTTTGGAGTGTCAAATCTTTGAGTTGGCATCACTGCTTTATTTGACCACCTATTTAACAGCTCATAGTTGTTTTTTGTATAGTTTGCTTTGAAATTTCATTATAAATCGACTTACACCAGTAGTGCGATTCACTAACTTTTAACGATTTGCCAGTAGCAAAATTTACCGACAATTATTGCTATTTGCAGTAAAGCAAGCCACAGACCTTGCGACTGTTGGTACAACATGAGCAAGTTGTGTATAAGATTGTAAAGTGTGTGGGGTCGTCGTATGAAGTTGTGTATCGGTTGTACGAAAGATTAAAAAGATTTGATTTTTTGTCTAGTTGTATGGACAGGTTGTAAAATTTGGGAGTTTGTTGTACAACTTCATTTCATTTTGTTCTTATTTTCGTTGTGGTCATATGAAAAACATCGCGCTCGAATTCAAATTTGCGTATAAAATGGAGAATTGAACAGAAAGAAGTGATTTTATATAATTGTATAAGAGTTTGCGCGGAAGAATTGCTTTTTTATATGCATCGGCACTTTTGACAAAAGGTCATTGAATACTTCGTTTGACACCCACGTGTAATTTTTATAGTCCATTGGCTCACTTTCTTTTATTATTTCCAAAAGTTTGTTATTAGAATACGTTTTTTTATATAAATCACTCCTTTAACCAAATTCTTTTTTTCTGTCCTTTTTTACGATATTCTTCTTATTTTGTCACCAAAAAAAACCGTCCATTACAATATGCGACATAACACCCGATGTCATGTTTACTCCAAAAAAAAATTAAGAAATGAAGTTATGCTCTAATGTTGTGCACGTTGTTGTAAAGTTTGTGGGCAAAACACACAACTTGTTAATCCAACGTGTTGTACCAACAGTCGCAAGGTGTATGGCTTGCATAACGAGTTTGCAATTCACTTACTGATTGTTAGTAACATCGTAATATTATTCTACCATGTGGCATCTCTGTCAAAATATACGAAAAGCACAAAAAGGAATAGCAAAAAACAAAAAGTGTGTGCTATCTTTACAGGAGGTAAGTTAAAAAACTTTTAATTTATTCGTTTTATTGTTTTAAATATAATATTTGTTATATATTAGAATGTCAACCAACGCTGCTGCCAAGGGAAGTCGTGCCACAAACGAGCAACTTAGCCAAATGGTTGATTTTATGCTCGAAAATCCTGGTTTGGCTGTGGTTCCTCTGTGGCCAAATATTCAAAAGCCATCACAATATAAAATCTAAACTTCGTATCGATAAAATAAACAACACACAAATTTTTGTCGCTTGGTTAACGATAAGTAAGAAAGAAAACAAAAACAGCTGACTTTAACCCATAGCGAATATCATTAAAAAATTTATTCAATGACAAAGTCGATAAAATTTCGTTAAATATATTTAAACGATACGATTATCGTAATAAAAATTAGTGAATCGCACTACAGAGCAACGCGAGCAAATAATTGAATTTTTTAATCAAAATAATTGTTCTATTCGTTAAACTCATCGTGCATTTCTTCAATTTTCTGATGAAGCCCATTTCTGGTTGTACTGGGTACGTAAATAAGCATAATGCCACATGCCACACAGCGGACATTGCAATTGATTTACTCAAAGAAACTTTTGATGAAAAAATAATTTCACGTAATGGCCCAATTAAATGGCCAGCAAGATCGAGTGATGTAACCCCATTGGATTATTTTACTTGGGATTATGTTAAATCACTTGTCTACGTCGATAAACCAAGAGCAATTGAACACCTGGAAATCAACATTCAAAGAGTTATGGGCGAAATACGGCAGCAAATGCTGTGAAAAGTTGTGGAAAATTAGATTGCGCCTTCTGCGCGCCAGCCGCTGCGGCCACATGGCAGAAATCATATTTAAACATTAATTTGATAAAATTTTCTTGCCAGTAAAACCCGTTTCATTGATATTAAAAATATATTTCTTTGTTTTATTATGATTTAAACTTGTGTCAATCTATAAAAAACACCCTTTAGAAATCGCAGTATTACATTTCATTATTATTATTTCTATTTATTTTTCTTCCCTAATGTCAAGAATATACGCATATACACTTTGGTTAACAAAAAGTGGAGTCAAATATTGAGAAAATCCAACGAAAGCAAAACAAAATTTTACGTTTGATAACATCTGCTCCATGGTACATTAAAAATTCAAATATTCATCGTGATTTAAATATGCCACTAGTGAGTGAAGAAATTGAAAAATACGCAGGCAAATATTTAACAAAACTCGAGTCACATCCTAATCCGCTTACCCGTAATATTATGATCTTTACTGGACACATCCGCTTAAAAAAGAGGGACACAAGGGCTCTTATACTCAACACTCCAGATGGGACCTCTTAATACTTCTTTTTTTTCCTTTTTATTATCACTACTTATATATTATTTATAACTATCACTAAGTTTATGTCCGATACTGGTCGGGCCTAATAATTATATTTAGATTTAAGATTTGATTACTTATCGTTAGTTCATTTTTGAAGATACAATAAATAAATACATATATGAAAAAAAAAAGTGGAGTGGAACTATTGGCAACATGCTTGATACTGCGACTGCACTTGAAATCAATCCCTCATTTACCAGATTATTCTTACAAGAGCCTTTTACTTAAATGATATTGTCAAGGATCTAGCTTCAAATCAGGCTTATGGTTACAGGATAACTCTGGCCATAACGACAGGTATACTTCCAACTGATTTGGCACTATTGGAGATGGGGCCAGTTTAAAAACATGGCCTTAAAGGCAATAACTTGAAGACGTTACAACTTCTTGTGGAATACATTGTCGTTTTTTCTTGTCCCTGCTGGTTTACAATTAAATTGAAATTCTCTCCTCAGATATGAAAACAAAGCAGTAGCCGATATTGTTTTTCTAACAATCTAAAGTTCATTGTGGTTCGCATTTAGTGCTTCAAACACTTATGCTCGGAAAACACAGAAAAAAGGATTGCAGGGGTCAAAAGGATAATTGAATTAAGGAATTAACATGTTAGTACTCTGTCCGGCCTAGGTCTCTGTATTAAATTTAAATACCTTCCCTTTTAGCACTAATAGAGTGGTCACGTGTACACTTAAAATATCAGAAATAAGAAGGTTTGTTGAAGAGCCAATGCAAGTTGCCATGTCATGGACAGTCAATAGAGAGGTGTGTGAAACAAGTAACAAAGGATCCTGGCAAAGTGTACACACATGAAAAACAGGACGGATTCCTTGGAGCTCATGTCTTGGAATGAATCTAAGCAAGATAAGATGAATGTTAAAGAAGATGATGGTTAAAGAATTTTAAACTTTTTTTCGATGTTCTTATAGTGTTTGTTAAAAAGAAATATGTAAATAAAATAGTTTAACGGCTAGTTGTTCCGTTCTACTATGTGTTGTTAGTCAGAATATTTACAACAAACTTTGATGTTATTTGTTCATTAATAATTATCACATGTAATTTGGCTTACAAAGCAATACGAACTTTAGCTCGTTGAAATAATAAATATAAAATAATTTAAGTCCATTTAAACAAATCGTTTTTCACGCGTGTGAAAAGAGAAGAGCTAGAGGGGAATGGCAACAGCACAGATCACTCCAACTTAAAATCAGATTTAAAGAGTGCACTAAACGACACCAAGAGTTGCTTGCATCTGAAAAAACTACATCTCTTAAGAATTTTTTGGAAGGTCTTGATGTCACACTAGCATCTACTTAATCTTTGTGGCGCGCTGCTAGAAAGCTTAAAACACCCGTTGAGTTTAAACCACCTCTGCGCACATATACAGGAGATTGGGCAAGAAGCGATACTGAAAAAGGTAAAATATTTAGTGAGCATTTAAAATCCGTATTTACCCCAAACACATGTTCTGGTGTTGTTGATTTGCCGAATGTAGTTGCGTTACCCCCTCGACCCATACAATTTAAGACGCATGATGTACAAAAACTACTTGCTGAACTCAACCCGAAGAAAACTCCGGCTATTGATGGAATTAGTAACCAGATGCTGATGAAGTTGCCTCATATTGCAATTAGAATCCTGTTATTCATATTTAATGCCGTTTTACGACTGGAGTATTATCCACAATAGCTGGAAGCTTGACACACAGATGGAAGCGTGGTTAAAATGATTCCAAAGCTGGGCAAAGATTTTACCAAGTCGGAGTCATATAGGCCAATATGTTTACTGTAAACAATGTCAAAGCTCTTTGAAAAGTTACTCATGATAAAATTCTCCCCAATTCTAACTGATAATGGGTGCATAGCGGACCATCAATATGGTTTTAGAAGTCAGCACAGAACCATTAAAAAACTCATAGATTGGTTTTATTTATAAGAAGAGCTTTTAAAGAAAAGAAATTGCTCTGCGGTGTTTATTATCGTTTCTCATGCATTTGGTAAAGTGTGGCATGAAGGCCCAATTTTAAATTGAAGACTTATCTACCAATAAACATTATGAATCTTTTGGAAAGTTACGTTATTGCCCGGAAGTTCACTGTTGTGGAAGCAGACTTTGTCAGTATTCCTGAAACTATCTCATCCGGTGTACCACAGGGATAAATACTAGGGCCAGTTTTGTATTTGATTTATACTTGTGATATGCCATTGAGCAGTAATATCCACACATCTACATTTGCCGATAATAAAATCTGCCTTAGTATGCACGAAAACCCTCACGAGGCTTCCGGATATCTTCAGGAACATATTACCTAGCTAGAACTATGGTTAAACTTATGGCGAATTTAGGTAAACAAACAGAAGTGTGCTCAGGTAACATTTACTCTACGAAAAGATACTTGTTCCCCAATTAGAATACCTTGATCGACACCACCTTGATCGAAGGATTACATGGAAACACCACATTGTCTTTAAGCTAACACAAATGAAACTAAAATTAACTCAGGTACATTGGCTGATTGGTAGAAATTCATCCCTCAGTCTAGATTGCAAACTTTTGATATACAAGTCGATTTTGAAACCTATATGGTGCTATGTAAATCAACTATGGGGTACTGCTTCAGTTTCTAATGTCGAGAGAATCCAACGAAGGCAAAACAAAATTTTACGGTTATTAACATCGGCCTGCATGGTATATAAAAAAATTCAAATATACATCGTGATTTAAATATGCCACTAGTGACTGAAGAAATTGCAAAATACCAAACCGCTTGTTCGTAATATTTTGAACTTTAGTGGACACATCCGCCTCAAAAAGAGGGACACAAGGGCTCTTATTCACATCATTCCAGAAGAAAATGCTTGAAAATACTTTTGTTTTTGCTTATCACGACTTATGTATTATTAATAACTATCACTAAGTTTATGTCCGACACTGGTCGGGCCTAGTAATTATATTTTAGATTCAAGATTTGAATACTTATTGTTAGTTCATATTTGAAGATACAATAAATAAATACATGTATTAAAAAAAATGTTTATAACAAATCATAACTTTTTAAAAAATATTCAATATACACTTTTTATAAACGCAAATTTATCAAGCTAAATGTTTGTAAATAAGCAAAAACTTTTTAAATTAAACTAAAACACATTTTTTAACCCCTTACTTGCAAAAACCGCAACCTTTATTTTTCTCTTAAAGTCGACACACCCTAATATTACCTATCGAGATTTATTTTAGATTTCAATGGAAGGGACATGTAGTGAAAAATAAAGTTTTTTATTGAAATTTAAATTTTATGGGCCTACCCAAAATGATCAAAATGCCAAAATTGTTGATAAATTTTAAAATACAGGCTGTAAAATTTTATGATAAGCGGCAATTTGTATGTATGTATGTATGTATATATGTATGTATGTTATACATATTTGAATACATTAAAAAAAACATTCCTCCGAAAACTGTAATTTTTGTCGCTTACGATTAAATCGATATGCTTGATGCAAATAGAAGAAACCCAGCAAAAATTTTTCGAAATTTTGTAATGGGTAGTACTCTTTTAATGGCTTACAAAGTAACAAGTGGTACCTATTTATCTAATTATTTTATTTGCATAATAATGACTGTCATGTAATGAATAAAACTAGTGTTCGCCCAGTGGTTGAAAATCAACCATCAACGCACAGAGGTGGAGAATAGAATGAACATATTTAAAGTTTGATGAATTTAAAACACAATTTAAAAACTATATTCAAATATACATATGTATAGACTCCAAGGTAAACCACTTTCTTAACTACTAAATACGAATTTAAAATTTCATTTATCGGCATAAATAAGAATAGATTTTAAGCAAACTATTTAAAAAAGTTGTTCACTTTTTGAACTAAATGTAATTAGATATTTGCTCCTAGTGTTTTCACTTCATATTCATTATTATTGCCCAAAACAAAAATATATGCTTATTTTTTCATTGAACGCTTTTTCTCTAAAGTTTTAGACTCCCCATTAAAACGTTTGTTACAAAAAAAGTTTCTATTCACTATTCTTTGAGAAAGACCCCATATGTATGTACGAATATGCTAGCCTAATAATATAAACATTCCATCATATTCCAACATTCCAGTATGTTCAGTAATTTAAAGCACAGAAAAATAATGAAAACAATGAACAAAAACAAAACGCACACAAAATAAACCAAAAATAAAAAACTTACTTTGTGCTGTAGGTGAATTTAACTTTAATCAAAGTTATTAATAATTAAAAAAATATATTATTTTTAAGCATCTAAAGAAAAATAATACAGTACCACTCGTTATTTAAATATCCAAATTTTATTAGTTTCAACAATAATCGTTTAAGTACATAGAAAGATGGAAATAAGAATAGAATGAACAAATAAAATACGTTTTTCCTTCTGAGTGTTTATGAAGTTGCCAAGCCAAATTGTTGTAATTTTTTTTTTAGCAAATTAAGAGAGAAAGAGAAATCATGGCTTTATGATTGGCTAATATTCTTAAATGTTTTTAAATATCTTAGACACAAAAATGTAGAAGAAAAAATACTTTCTGCACTGCTCCTATTGTCAATCTATCTAACAGAAAAAAAATCAAGCGAATACGTTGAGTTTAAGTCAGTTAAAATGGTTCTTAACTTTTTTCACTTGCCTATTTATATATAGATAAGAACTTATTTATATCACTACGTGAAAGTACTTATTGTAGTACTTTCCAGCTAATAAGGAAATATGTATATCTAGAGAAATTTGTTACAAAATTTTATTAATTTAAAATAAAAAAATTAGAAAATATAGCAAATTAATTTTGAATAAGTTTAAGCAATAATTAATCTACATTATTTTACATATTTGTACTCAAAAAATAACCCATTAAATTTTGAGTACTTTTAGGCAGTCAGTAATCTATTAACTTTTGTATGTTTGTAGGCAAAAAGTATAGGGTACCGCATACTTTTTGAACTTCTCAAACAAAAATAATGGGTTATTCAGTCAAATTGTAAGTACTTACTAAAGAGTGGCACAAACACAAGAAAAATGTCTTACAAGCATTTCATGAAATTACAATTAGTGTGTATGTATTACTTGCTCATTGCAAAACACATACTTCCGAAAATATTTCTTTTGTTTCACGATCAAAACATTGAAGAAGAGAACACAAGTAGAACAAAACATTGTTAAAATAGAACAAGGCTGAAGTAGAAGAGAAATGAAGTAGAACATCAAAACTATTTTGGAACATTCAAAACATGTTTGAATAACTCGTAGACACACTTACAAAGAAACTTTTGCATTTTTTATGAACATAAAAAATCGAATGAATGTATATATTAGTTAATAACACTCTTGTTTACATTTTTACGCTTTTTTGTGTTGGTTCTAGTGTACTCGATGCTTTTGGTGTAATTTGCCGTTTTTTTTATTTCATTGTCTGTTTTTGTTTTGATGTTCTACTTCGTTTGAACATACAAGCACTAACAAAGCTATAGAGAGAAACTTTTCGAATGGTGCTTGTTTTGTTTCAGTGAGATGATTGTTATGCTTGTTTTGTTGATAATGTTTACACTGAAATATAAGGCTTGGAAGTAGTGTGCTTAGAATACAGAACTTTCAATACATTTTGTACAGCTCTTTAGTACTTACGGCTGAGGAGTACATACACTTTTTTGCATTCTAGTAAGCAAAGTTTTTTGCTGGGAAGCTTTTAATCGGGGTTTATTTTTTTGTTAATCAGTTATTGTTATTAATTATAGTTGTTATAAAAATGTAATACTTAAAAAACAAAAAAATAATATTTTTAAACTGAGACCAGCACAATTTTTCAAAACTGTCACCAAAAATTACGTTCGTGTATACATATTTAATTTTTATCTTCATTTACCAAACATTAATAAGAACTTTTTACAAGGTGTCAACTAAAGACTATCGATTTGAAACATAACTGTGCTGAGAGCGTAATAAACAACATTGCAAAAACCTTCGTTTATAATTAAATAAGATATCCATATAAAAATTAAGCATACATAAAATAAATCTTGAGTAAAGATCTTCCTAAAACATGAAATACTCGTATGTTTAACTAAAAAAAAAATATTATTTCTGGTTATTATTTACCCAAATAAATTCTGGTTTTAATGCTTATTTATTTCTTTTTTTTTACATGATTTTTATTTATTGTATCTTCATATATGAACTAACAATAAGTATTCAAATCTTAAATCTAAAATATAATTACTAGGCCCGACCAGTGTCGGACATAAGCTTAGTAATAGTTATATATAATACATAAGTAGTGATAATCAAAAGGAAAAAAAATAAAAGTATCTTCAAGAAGTCCCATCTGGAGTGCTGTGAATAAGAGCCCTTGTGTCCCTCTTTTTTAGGCGGATGTGTCCAGTAAAGTTCAAAATATTACGGGCAAGCGGATTAGGATGTGACTCGAGTTTGTTAAATATTTGCCTGCGTATTTTGCAATTTCTTCAGTCATTAGTGGCATATTTAAATCACGATGTATATTTGAATTTTTTTTATATACCATGCAGCCGATGTTATTAACCGTAAAATCTTGTTTTGCCTTCGTTGGATTCTCTCGACATTGAAAGCTGAAGCAGTGCCCCAAAGTTGATTTACATAGCACCATATATGTTTCAAAATCGACTTGTATATCAAAAGTTTGCAATCTAGACTGAGGAATGAGTTTCTACTAATCAGCCAAGGTACCTGAGCTAATTTTAGTTTCATTTGTGTTAGCTTAAAGTCAATGTGGTGTTTCCATGTGAGCCTTCTATCAAGGTGCATACCAAGGTATTTCACATGTGAATGTTGGGGAACAATTTGATTATTGATTCCAATGGGGGAACAAGTATCTTTTTGTAGGGTAATTGTTACCTGAGCACACTTCTGTTCGTTTACCTTTATTCGCCATAAGTTTAACCATAGTTCTATCTGGGTAATATGTTGCTGAAGGTATCGGGAACCCTCTTGAGGGTTTTCGTGCACACAAAGGCAGGCTGTATCATCGGCAAATGTAGATGTGTGAATGTTACTGCTCAATGACATATCACAAGTATAAATCAAATACAAAACTGGGCCCAGTATACTCCACTGTGGCACACCGGATGAGATTATTTCAGGCGTACTCATAAAGTCTCCTTCCACAACAGTGAACTTCCGGGCAATAATGTAACTTTCCAGCAGATTTATAATGTTTATTTGTAGGTAAGTCTTTAATTTTAAAATTAGGCCTTCATGCCACACTTTATCAAATGCCTGAGAAACGTCAATGAACAGCGCAGAGCAATACTTTTTTTCTTCAAAAGTTTTTCTTATAAATTGCACCAATCTATGAATTTGTTCAATGGTGCTCTGCTGACTTCTAAATCCAAATTGATGATCCGGTATGCACTCATTATCAGTTAGAATTGGGGACAATTTTATCATGAGTAACTTTTCAAAGAGCTTTGACATTGTTGTCAGTAAACTTATTGGCCTAAATGACTCAGCTTTGGTAAGATCTTTGCCCGGCTTTGGAATCATTTTAACCTTGGCAAGTTTCCAGCTGTTTGGATAATACTCCAGTCGTAAAATGGCATTCAAAATGAATAACAGGATTCTAATCGGTATACGAGGCAACTTCATCAGCATCTGGTTACTAATTCCATCAATATCAATACCCGGAGCTTTTTTCGGGTTGAGTTCTGCAATTATTTTTTGTACATCACGCATCTTAAATTTTATTGGTCGAGGTGGTAGCGCAACTACATTTGGCAAATCAACAGCACCAGAACATGTGTTTGGGGTAAATACGGATTTTAAATGCTCACCAAATATTTTACCTTTTTCAGTATCGCTTCTTGCCCAACCTCCTGTAGATGTGCGCAGAGGTAGTTTAAACTCAACTGGTGTTTTAAGCTTTCTAGCAGCGCGCACAAAGAGTAATTAGATGCTGGTGTGATATCAAGACCTTCCAAATAATTTTTAAGAGATGCAGTTTTTTCAAATGCAAGCAACTCTTGGAGTCGTTTAGTACACTCTTTAAATCTGATTTTAAGTTGGGGTGATCTGTTGCCATTCTCTTCTAACTCTTCTTTTTTCACTTACGAGTAGAGATGCTAAACGGGAAATCCCGAGCCCGGAAATCCCGGGCTTTTCGGGACTATGCAAATCCCGGAGCCCGGGATTTTTTAATTTTAAAGCCCGGGATTTTCGGGATTATCTGAATCCCGATTTTTAGCATAAATAATGTTTTTGGCGGTCATCTTCTATATTAAAAATTATTAGAAACTCCTTGTTAAAATAAAAAAATTGCTTTGAATAAATATTTTCGTAGATAATATTAAATGGTATATATCTGTGGCAATAAATGTCATTAATATTAAAATTATACGCATTTATATTTTAGCTTAAGTCTTCATGGAAAATAATACATAAGCCATAACATCTTAACTCAACTTAATCTTTTTTTAAGGTAGCTTTATTAATATTAAAATGTTTGAGTATTAAAAGTTGTATACATTTAAGTTCAATAACTTACAGCCCATTCAAAATATTCCTCATAAGAAAAAAAACTTATATTTAACTTTAACTTAATTTAAAAACTTATTTAAAAATATCTATACATTATCTCAGGTTTTCCGTAATTTTCAATTTAATCTAAAGCGACTTACTGTCAAAACAAATTATTTTGCATTTCAATATAATAGCTTAAGTTCACTTTAGTTTTTATTTTTCTGCCAATGGATTTTTTCATAACATCTTAACTAAAAAACAACGAATATAAATAAACTAATCGGGGTTGTCATAGAATCCAAGTCGGTTTTGCTGGTTATCGGTTTTGTAAACCAATATTGGATTCATTTGGTGTCATGAAAACAAGTCGGTTTTGTTATTTTTGAATATAAATATGTTCGATGTTCGAATCAGATTTTTTATGTTTTTGTTCATTTGTTTACGGCTTCTAATGCAAGTTTTTGTTTGAAAATTTTGTCAATTATGGTATTTACGCTAAAATATTTTTATGCAAATATTCTTTAACTCTAATAAGGGTGAAATTTGGAATAAATCACGCAATATTGGAAGTAATCAATAAACTAAAATTGCTTAAACTAGCTAAAACTGTGAGAGAAAAAGCAAAATACTACGAAAAGCAAAAGCTTGCAAAAATTTTAAATGTTAAGCTTTTAAGTAAAAATTAATGAAGAAATCCAAAAACTTTGGAAAAAATTACATCTTTTGCAAAAATAACAGAAATTTGCGAAAAATTGCAAAATTTTAAACAAGCCATAATTTTATTAAAAAGGGCTATAACTCTAAATAATGCTAAAAAAAATCTGTACAAAACGCGAAAATGGAAAAAATTCGCAAAAACTTGCTAACAGCTGAATAATAGCAAAGTCTAATAGCGAAAACTGTTAAGAAACAGGATACTGGCAAAAACTCGATTTTATCGCGATCATTGCGAAAATTCGCGAGAAGTTGCAAAATGGGAAACAAGCCTTAAAATTGATTATATGTCTTCAAAACTGTTAAAAATTTTATAAACTCGTAAATAACGCGAAAAATCGCAAATTCGCGAAAAAATCCTAGATCATATCTCAAATTACCAACTTTAATTTGGTTGACTATTCGCTAAAAATCAAACTGTTGAAAAAAATATATAAAAAATGGCGCTTTTAGCCTTTTTATTTATTTTCAATTAAAAAAAAAGACAGCTGTAAGCTGCTTGGTTTATATCCAATAACAAAGAGATAACATTGGTTTCTATGACACCTAAAACCGACAATAGACATAGTTTGAACAAAAATCCGACAGCATTGGATTTCATGACACCAAAGTATTTTTTTTGTCGGTTTCTAATCCAATTCCGATAAGATTGGTTTCTATGACACCCCTGAATAAAACGTTTTCTTTTTTTTTTATAAAATTAACAGTTTTGTTCCAAGTAAATGTGCGTCTTTTTCTGTGGCTAAAAATTTTATATAAAAACTAAACACAATTTAGACACAAAAAACCTTAATATCTCGAAAGAAGACATTTCGACTTAAGCCATTATTTTTTATTGCCACAGATATATGGCGTTTTCTTTTCTAGCTAAAATGTGTACATACATTGCACTTTTCAATTAAAATTTGCAACTAAATGTCTGAGTTATATAAGTACCTTTAAAATATGCAAAAAAAAAAATTAATTGTTAAATTAAAATATTATAATTACTATAAAGACGCACATTTGTGCACAATTTTTTCGGGATTTTGTAAGTCCCGAAAATCCCGGGGTCCCGGTTCGGGATTTCGAGACTCCATCACTAAATCCCGAAGCCCGGGATTTCAAAAAACCTGTCCCGATTAGCATCTCTACTTACGAGGCGTTCAATATCCGTAGAATAAATTTTATTTAACCTAGTCTGCGGATGGGCGGTAGTGGCATGTTCAGCAGCCTGTTTAATATTTTCATTAAGGTTGGCAAAGTTAGATTTAATATAATCATGTGTTTTTAGCGTAATATTTTCCGTGCAATGACTACTAACATATTTTTTGAATCGTAGCCAATTAACACGATTTAAAGAGTGCACTAAACGACTGCAAGAGTTGCTTGCTTCTGAAAAAACTGCATCGCTTAAAAATTATCGGGAAGATCTTGAAGTCACACCACCGATACTGAAAAAGTAAACTTATTTTCTGAGCATTTAAAATACGTATTTACTCCAAATACATGTACTGGTGTTGTTGATTTGCTGAGTGTAGTTGCTATATAGAGTTTAAGATGCGTGATGTACAAAAACTAATTGCTGAACTGAACACTATGAAAGCTCCGGGTATTGATGGAATTAGTAACCAGATGCTGAAGTTGCATTATAACTTAAAAAAATTAATTGAATTAAAGTTTCAGTGAATTCATCATGAAAGAAAATTTGTTGACGGAGTTCATGTTATTCACAAAAATGAATTGAACTAAAATTTTATTGAATTCATTAAATTATCAATGAAAGGAAGGGGAATTGTAAGTTATTTTTTCACTCATAAAGCAAAAAAGTGTTTGAAATTTTAAGAAACCAAAGAATTGTCATCGCGGTAATTGGTCTACTCATGACAGTGTGCTTGGAACTTGCAAGATTCAACAGCGTTCCATATGTTTGGCGATGAATGTCAGCACAAGATGTCCAAAGTGATCTTGTTTTGTTAGATTTATTCTTGTTTCTTGCTTCAAATCCAATTCCGATAAGATTGGTTTCTATGACACCCCTGTATGTTACAAAATTATTTTTCATGTAAGAAAATATATTTTTTTTTGCAGATTTTAATTTGTTTACAGATTTTAGGTTTATACAAAATTTCGTATATTACACCAAATTGCTTTTCATGATTCACGAATTTCTTTTGTAATATAAACATTGTTTTTCGTAAATTTACGAAAAATTATTTGTAAAAATACAAAATTTTGTTATTTACAGGCAAAAAGTATTTCGTAAAATAAACAAATATCATTTGTACTATGTACGCAGCATTTCGTACCGTAGAAACAACGAATATTTTCGTAAAATGAACCACATTTTTCGTTTATTTTACCTATGAAATATTTTCATTGCACTATAGTGAACATACGTCTTAGGAGAATTTTTCTTATACCCATACTAAACAAAAAAAATCATGAAAAAAATATTCGCAGTGCATACATGCATGATATTCGTAATACATATTGACTTTGATAAATAAGCTTTCTCTGCTTTACTAATATTTTTGACTTAGTCTGAAATAACAAAAACAAAAAAAAAACTGACACAAGTGACATTGAGGAATACTCTATATTGGTACGTCTAAAACAAAAAATTGTGAAGTGAGTTCTAACGGCATAAATGCCTATTTTACTGTGAGTTCTGAAGCTCGTAATGAAAATAATAAAAATAAAAAGATCTGATGACAGTCTTTTTCTAACAGTAAAGTCACTTTTTCGAGCGCGATCCACATCGATTTCTCCAATGCCAACTAGAGATTCATTAATATTACCGTTGCTTAATACTTCTGCATTTAAGTTAGTGCCATCATCTTGTTGTGTTCATCACTTAACCAAGTTGTCACTACAAGTAACAGTAGTAAGAAACTAAAGGTGTATGTGGGAATGGACAGATATATCACAGTTGTAAAATGCGGGCGAAGCCAAAAGATATACAGGGATCACCTAGAATTACAGGTATACACAAGATATACATTGATATACAGGATTAACTGTCGAAATCGTTTTTCAATATTACAGGCTAATACTGACCAACCCGCTGTATCATCGAACAAGTCCTCCAAACCACCACCAACCTATCTCTTATTAAAAAATTAATCTCGGAAATTGGTGAGAATGCATTTCACATTTTTCCAAATTCAAATATATGGAAAAAAAGAATTCTGCAAATTTGTTTTTGAAAAAAAACAAGTTTTTATACATACCAGCTTAAGATAGATTACATAGCATAGATTCTTATGCTATTCCCGAAGACATAAGGGACGCACTCATCTTCCAAGGAAGTAAGGTAAAAATTTCACTAATATCATAAATATGTTCCTCCTAGAAATTAATGGATTAGGGTTTCAGGTTGAACAGAAAAAGAGTGATATAAAATTGAGCAAAAACTACACCCATGCAATTTATAATTTAAAATATCTGTTATACCGAAAAATCACAGTTGAAGAACTACATAAGCAATCAGGGCCTGTACAGCAGTGTCGCAGTGTCATAATTGTCAAGAATATGGTCATAAAAAAACTTCCCAGCAATTGCGCCACTTAGAAGCAATAGCAACAAATCATTCACCTAACATATATGTACACACGTGTACTATGTACACTTGACCACCCAATCGCTCCACTGGCAGTTTCTGGTAGACTGGCCATAAAAAATTACATGTGCGAAAAATTCCACTGATAGCGTGCCAACCGCAAAAAAATCTGATTTGGAAGCACTAACAGCTGAGGGAAGCAATATATTGGTTACTGTCTATTAAAGTAGAAAATGATCATGAAAAATTTTGCAAAGCACTAACTTTCGCATCTGAGTACGCAAAAATTATATATTATTGCTTCTGCGAAACACTTTTTTTTTGGAAGCTGGCTCATCTCGAACAAAAAAAAAATGCCTTATTCATGCGCAACAGCAAGTGAATCTGTAACATTGTTTCCTTATAAAAACGCTTCTGGAAAGCATCCACATTGGCCAAATAACTTTCAAATGCTTCGTTTTTCGAACAAATTTTATATAACCATTTTTGTGCAGAATGAATAGCACTATGGCCTATCATGGTCCTTTATGAGATGAAACTGAGTTTTTTGGGAAGACTTGTTTTCAACGACTCTTGCGAAAAATTGGTTAGCGATAATTATAATCCGTTTTCATTATTTTACAAAGTAGGATATGTAGACTATGCACCTCCATTACGTTTGTTCGAAATATGTATCATTTAATAATACAAGAATCAAAACATCACATACCAGTTTATTCTAAGCTTTGTTATGTATTTGGAAATTATCCTACAGCTGGTGATCTATTGAATATATCTCAACAAAACTAGACACAAATATAGACGATAGAGGAAATTATATTTTTGTATAAAAAAAATCTGCGTACATACATGTAAATATATATATTTCCCACCTGCGAAAGAAAACGTTCGACTTAAAATTTATATTGAAAACAAAAACAAAATTTCATATTTTATTGTTGTTTTCAATATAAATTTTAAGTGGAACGTTTTCTTTCGCAGGAGGGAAATAAGCCATAAATACGCAGCATTGTTCCCAAGAATAACTGTTGGCACAATGTCCGATTCCTATAAATTGATAGTTGTGACACAAATTTATAGGTAGCTTCACTCAATGTGCTCCTGTGATCAGCTGTTAAAGTTGAACAAAAACTTTCCAGAAAGACAGAATGGAAAGGGGTGATTGAAAGCAATCTAGTGGTCCACGAAGTGTGAGTATTTTAGTAAGAAGATGTGAGAATATTGTAACTTGAAAATACTTCATATGCGAAAATTTATCGCTTGGTCCACAAGTTGCACAAAAAGGTTGTTTTTATCTGAAAGTATACAATTTAACAGCAAGAATTAAAAGCATTAAACACATTGACCATAGCAGGCTACCAACCAATATGTCAAATATCAACGGGCCTATTCCATAACATGCTAAGTCGACATAGCATGTTATGCTGGGAATAGCATTTCTGAATTCATCGTTGATTAATAATATTCTATCAAAAGTTATGAGCAAAAATGTACTTACATAATTTGTCAAGTTTAAAAAACCCTCCTTTTAAATGTTTTAAGTACACTTCGCATGATTTAGTTTGTAATTAATTATCCAAAAAAATTAATTTAAATTTTTCTCCAAACTAAAACATGCTATATGTACCATGTGAGGGCCATTGTAGGTGAGAAAGTACCCCCAGATAGATGCTAAGTCTACTAAGAGGACAATATTAAGTATTTTAAGTCACTTTTAACTGCGATCTACAACAAATATACAAGGTTCAAACAAACTAAAAAAATTCTATTGCAATTATTATATGATTACAAAAAGTCTCAAGTTTCTATTTCATAACATTCCTGAGGTATCATTAATAAGCCTTGAAGGCGTTTATCTCAAAACTAGCTTTTTTGACTTAGCATATTTTAGAAATGAGCCGTCGATATATACTACGCATGTTTACAAATAATCCTTCTCATATTATAAGAAGAATTATTTTTGACGGCAACAAGACAACCGGGCGGAAGGATTTTGTTCATGGTGCTTTTGTCTCTATACTCAAATTAAACTAATTTATATTTCTTTTTGACGACAATGGAAAAATATAGTGCTGTCAATATATTACAACATGTGGAATAAGTGATAGCTTACAAGTCTTTCATCTATACGAGGGTGGATTATCAACTCAGTGTCCTTTTGAATTCCCCGCTATTAGTTGAAATAACAAAGCTGCTCCCGCAAACAGACAATTGTCAGTTGACTCCTGTCTAAATTTGAACAAGCTACGTCTTTGCGTTTGGCAGCCGTTAATAGCAGGCTACCATGCGTTTTGAGAAAAAAATAGAAAAAAGTGAATTTCGTGTGCTCAGTCAGCATTTTTGCGAAAAAAACAATTAATCAAACCAGGGCTAAGCTTGATAAATAATGTGGGACTTCTTCACCATCAATATCAATGATAACAAGGTAGTTTACAGAATTTATTTGTGGTCGTTAAAGCCGAATGTTCTGGACTCCCAATTGAGGTCTCTATCCCCAAAATAATTGAAAAAAATGTACGAATGGCTCCCTCATCTGCCTTATGCTCTAGATTTAGCCCTGCGTGAATATTTCATGTTCCCAAACTTGAAGAAATGCCTCTGCGGAAAGAGATTTGACTCCAATGACGAATCATCTCTCAAACAAATGCCTATTTCGATTACCTCGACAAATCATATTTCTCATATTTGATGGGATAACAAAAATGGAGAAGCATTGGTCTAAGTGTATAGAACTCAAAGGAGACTATGTTGGAAAATAAAATAAAAAACCTGTCTTTCTTCAAAAAGTCACTGAGCTAATGACTCACCCTCGTATAACAGAAATATCATCCCGAAATTCATGTAAAAAAATGAATTTATTCATTTTTAAGGCTTGGTTAGCCGAACGTTGCTGTTGCTGTACCGTACCGTAACGTACTGTTAGCACGTTTGTTTAAAAACATGCGTACGCCTTACTTTGTTTTGTTGTTTTAATATGAAAAAAGAACAGCTGTGCAAAAAACAGTGATGGGTATTAAAAAGTTCAAATGGTGACTGTAGCGAAGAAAAAGTACATAAAATATATAAATGGTACTAAGACTGTATTGGAGCATGTGCATAAAAATATATGTATGTACATATGTTATACATTCATAATAAATAAATATGCTGTAACGTTGACGGCACGTCTCAACCTGTATTTTTTTTCATATATATGTATATATTTATTTACTGTATCTTCAAAAATTAACTAACAATAAGTAATCAAATCTTCAATCTAAAAATAATTATTAGGTCCGACCAGTATCGGAAATAAACTTAGTGATAGTTATAAATAATACATAAGTAGTGATAATCAAAAAGGAAAAAAAGAAGTATTAAGCAGTCCCATCTGGAGTGTTGAGTATAAGAGCCTTTGTGTCCCTCTTTTTTAGGCGGATGTGTCCAGTAAAGTTCTTCAGTCACTAGTGGCATATTTAAATCACGATGTATATTTAAAATTTTGATGTTCTATGGAGCCGATGTTATCAAGCGTAAAATTTTGTTTTGCCTTCGTTGGATTTTTTCAACATTTGAAGCTTAAGCAGTGCCCCATAGCTGAATTCCATAGCACCATATTGGCTTCAAAAGCGACTTGTATATCAAAAGTTTGCAGTCTAGACTGAGTGTTGAATTTCTGCCAATTAACCAATATATTTGAGTTAATTCAAGTTCCATTTGGGTTAACTTAGAGTCAATATGATGTTTCCATGTAAGCCTTCGATCAAGGTGTATACCAAGGTTTTGATTGTTGATTCGAATGGGGGAACAAGTATCTCTTCTTAGGGTAAACTTTATTTGGACACACTTTTGTTCATTTATATTTCAAGCTGGGTAATGTGTTCTTGGAGATTACGGGATGCCTGGTCAGGATTTCCATACATAAACATACAGGATGTATCATTTGCAAATGTATATATTATATACGAGACTGGCCCCAGAATACTACCCTGTGGCACACCGGAAGATATAGATTCGGGCACACTCGTGAAGTCTCCTTCCACAACAGTGAACTGCCTATCAATAATAAAACTTTACAAAAGCTTTTGTATGTTTATTGGTAGGTGTCTTCAATTTTAAAACTAGGCCTTCGTGCCATACCTTATCAAATGCCTGAGAAACATCAATAGAGAGCAGAACAATACTTCTTTTCCTCAAATGTTCTTCTTACTACTTTGACCAATCTATGCGTTTGTTCAATGGTGCTATGGTGACTTCTAAACCCCAATTGATGGTGCGGGATGCAACCATTATCAGCTAAAATGTTGGACAATTTAGTCATGAGCAGCTTTTCGAGAAGCTTTGAGATTTTTGATAGTAAGCTTATAGGTCTATATGACTCAGCCTTGGTAAGATCTTTGCCCGGCTTTGAAATAAATTTTATTTTGGCAAGTTTCCAGTTATGCGGAAAATACTGCATTCGTAAAATGGCAATAAAAATAAATAAATAGCAGGATTCTTATTGCAATATGAATTCTTATTGCAATATGAATTGGGAGTGAATACAGATTTAAATGTTCAGAAAATAAGTTAGATTTCTCACTATCGCTTTTTGCCCAGCCTCCGGTCGAAGTACGAAGTGGTGATTTGAGATCAACGGGTCTTTTAAGATTTCTAGTAGCGCGCCATAAAGAGTAATTAGATGTTGACGTTACATCAAGACCTTCTAAAAACTTTTCCAGTAATGCAGTCTTTTCCGACGATAGCAGCTCTTTGAGTTGTTTAGTACATTCTTTAAGTCTGATTTTATTTAGGGGTGATCTGTGTTGTTGCCATTCTCTCCTAGCTCTCCTGTTTCACATACAAGACGTTAAATTTCCGTAGAAAAAATTCTATTAAAGCCAGTCTGCGGATAGGAGGTAGTGGCATGTTCAGCAGCCTGTTTAATATTTTCGTTAAGATTGGCAATATTAAATTCAATATCATCAGATGATCTTAGCTGAATGTTTTCTACGCAGTGACTACTAAGATATTTTTTGAATTCTAGCCAGTTGACCCCATTAATCATTTTCTCATATGAGTTAGTTAAATCACTCCTTAGTGGGTTGAAAATTGCAAATTTTGTGGGAGAGTGATCGGAGGACTAATCTACAGAGGGCTCTACATGAATTAAGTCCCTATGAACCAACCAATGATATGTGTGTTACAAATAAAATAATGTTTAGATATTTTTTTGATACCATTTAATTTTTTTTATACATCTCTCTCATACATATTTACATACATTTATGCATAGTTCTTCATTATATACATATTTACACATAAATATGTATATATTTATATACATAAGTATATATATACAAATGCATAAATTTATGTATTATTTTGAGTTGTTTTTTTGCACCGATATTATTCTTAATAAAAGTACAGAAAACAGGGCCAAACTACGACCATTCGATTTAACATACAATATTACCATCACTTAACAACGTTAGGAAATTCTATTTTATACAGGTTGAGACCTGCCGTCAACGTTACAGCAAATTTCGGTAAGCGTTTGCATTGTTTTCAATCAACAAAAACGATCAGCTGTTTCGTAAGCTTACGTTTATCTTCGGCTCAAGGCTCACTTATGCGACGGTAATGTGAAGTAACTGCAACGTAGGAAACAGCTGATCGATATTTTTATATGAAAAGTAGGTTACTTTACATTACATCTCTATAACCATTTGCATTACTTTTCACATAACATGATCGATCAGCCGTTTCCTACTGTTGCAGTTAGATTACATTAAGGCTCAGTTACCCGACTGTAATGTAAAGTAACTGCAGCGTAGGAAACAGCTGATCGATATTTTTATATGAAAAAATGGTTACGTTACATTACATCTCTATAATCATTTTCATTACTTTTCACATAACAATATCGATTACTTTACATTACCGTCGGGAAACTGAGCCTTTACAGTCGGGCCTTAATTCTGCCTTTATACTTTTACTTTCGTTTGAAAGTGACATCACTCAAATGTGTATTTATACTGGAATATCGGCTGCTTACGATGCTGCCACCGTTTCAAAAGAATTAAGTAGCTGCAAATACGACGACAATTGCAGCTGGCGACATTTTAAATCGTTAGCTCGTGTAGCCTGCTGATGCCAATGTGATTAATGTTTGTTACACAAAAATGTTACAACAGGGTTAATGCAGCTTTATGCATTAAACACATTCACCACAGCAGGCTACACGAGCACACGACTTCAAATGGCGCTAGCAGCATTTGTCGCCTCGTAGCCAGCTAATTAATTATTTTGGAGATGGCAGCAGCACCATCTGCATCTGATATTCAAGTACAAATACTTTGTTCAGTATGGCCACTTTCATATATTTTGCATTTATAAAAATTAATTACTCTTTTAAAATGTAATTATTTCACATAAAAGTACAATAATGAATAAATTTATTCTTTACATCAAGTTTTGGATATTGTTTCTGGTAAATAATATGAAATAATTGTACGATATCATTCATTCACTATTTTGTATTATACTGGAAACACTGCATTTGCTCATTGTAGCCAGAGAAATAGAAATTACGTTAATTGGAGTACAATGACAAAATCAGCATAGACAACAACCTGTCGCCATGTTGCCTTACTGTCTTCAAAAGAATCATTCTCATACAAACATGTGTATTCTATCCATGGCATTTGGTAGTCGGTAGCTTGCTGTGGTGAATGTGTTTAATGCATTACGCGAAAATATTCTTACACGGTCAATAAAAAAACGGTCTAGAAGTATTTACCTAAAAAACTTAACGTACACACATACACATAAGAGTGCAAACACATGGTAGAAACAACCCTATGTTAGCAACGACACACGGTATTGCAAACATAAAAGTCGTTACACAGTAACCATGAAATTCAAAATACGCGGCCGATCGAATTGTCTACAAGCACCTAGAAACAGCAACATGAATTTTCTAGATTGTACTAGAAGACTGTTTGATCATTTTGCTACCAATAGTAAACACCCGACAACAAAGATGGTAACGTGCATAGAAGCAGTATACAGTTTCTGGCACTTGCCTTTACCAAGTGCATACATTTCATTACGCCATCTATAGGAACATTCTAGAACCAGTCCCTGTAGTATAAGCAGCGTTGCCACAACCAAAATATTTTTGTAACCAAAATATGAAAAACAAAAAATGTAACCCAAGGCAACAAAAAGTAACCAAAATTTTTTATATGTATTTAATAGATGCAGTATTTAAAAACTGTAATGATTTTCAATAAATTTAACTTTACTCTGCTTTCGCTTTTGCAAAATACAACAGTTTCAATCAAAGCAAAATCAGGAAATGATTTATGAACAATTGCGCACCACTTTCAACAATCGATGATTTAAAAAGTTTGAATTTGATTTACTTTTGCTTATTATCGCGAGTAAAAGCAGAAGCAGTCTATATGCTTTGGCAAGTCGCAAATAGTCACAGTCGAAGAAAGCAAAACCAATGAGCAATTTCTATTCGGATACAATTTTTTCTTGTTTACCGCATCCACATTTGTTTTAAGCCAAGAAAAATTATTCAACCATGTGGTAGTTTATCAAGATAGTTAGTTATATGCAAATTCAATATACCGTATAAAAATTGTTATTATTATGCTACAAAAAAGTAACCAAAATGGGAAAAATGTACACAAGTACACATTGAGAAATAAAACTTAAAAAAAAAAATTAAACCGACTTCAAAAATAAGCACTAAAAAGCTACAAATAATATAGATCTAGTTAAATAAAAGATTTTTATATATGCTACCTACAGTGCCGTTTGAAGTTGATGCCAGCAACATTGGTAACTAAGCACATACATATGTACATAAAAATTACTTGCAGTTTTTTACCGGTCATGTTCCTATGTGCTTAGTACCAGTATTACTGGCACCAACTTCAAACGGCACTGTAGGTAACATATATAAAAATCTTTTATTTAACTAGATCTATATTATTTGTAGCTTTTTAGTGCTTATTTTTGAAGTCGGTTTAATTTTTTTTTAAAAAGTTTTATTTGTAGCTTTTTAGTGCTTATTTAGAAATATGGTCCAGTTTTGTAAAAATCAATTAAGTAAAAACACGTGAAATATAGTAATAAATTTAATGGGGCGTGGCTACGCCTACTTTTCTAAAACAAGATTGTGTATTTTTAAGAGTTTAAGGTGTGTGCCAAGTTTTGTACAGATCGATAAGTAAAATCACGTGAAATTAAGTATTAAATTTTATGGGGCGTGGCTACGCCCCTTTTTTTAAAACAAAATTGTGTATTTTTAAGAGTTCAAGGTTTGTGCCAAGTTTCGTCAATATTATTTAAATACAAGCACATGAAATATTATACTAAAATTTAATAGGCGTGCCCCGCCCACTTTTTTGAAGGCAATTTTGTGCCTTTATTAAAGTTTAGGGTGTGTGCCAAGTTTCGTCAATATTGGTGAAATACAAGCACATGAAATATTATACTAAAATTTAATAGGCGTGCCCCGCCCACTTTTTTGAACGTAATTTTGTGCATTGATTATAGCTTAGGGTGTGTGCCAAGTTTCGTAAAAATCGGTGAAATAGAACCCTGTGAAATATAATATAAAATTTTAATTGCCGTAACCCCGCCCATTTTTTTAAAAGAAAATTGTGTCTATTTTAGAGTTCAAGGTGTGTGCTAAGTTTCGTAAAAATCGGTTAAGTAGAAACACGTGTAATGTTATAATACATTTTAATGGGCGTAGCCCCGCCCATTTTTTCAACTTAAAAATTTTTTTATTACAAGAACCAAAGATGTTTGCTAGGTTTCGCAGCAATCAAATAAGTAGAAGATCATTAAATTAAATTTAAAAAATTGTGGGCGTGACCCCGCCCACTTTTTTCAAATGGGACCAATGGGAAGCTATACCCTATCAGACAACAAAAAATTTTTACAATCGGTCTAAAATGCACCGAGTTATGGACCTACACACCTAAAAAAAAAAAAAAAAAAAATAGAGACGAATTGTTAACCTCCTTCTTTTTTTGAAGTCGGTTAAAAAGTAACCAATTTTGGGTGAAAGTAACCATAACGGCAACGCTGAGTATAAGTAAAGACAGTTTGTAATTGTGTTTAGTCAAGAATAAACGGAAGAACAGTAGCAAATCAATATTTGTGAGTTATTTATTTTTATTTTTGATCAATCAAAAGAACTAACACGTTTAGTAAACTTAAACGTAACAATATTATTGTTATTATTAGTTCGTGTCATATTTTATGTACAATGATATTCGTAGGAGAGAGGTAAAGTATACCAAGTCACATTTTAGAAATTTTACATAACTCCAATATTATTTTATTATGCTGAAAATATCCTTATTAAATTGACGTCATAAGTATTATTTACCTCGCACATGTCTTCCAACAGTAAAACCGTTCCCTTCAAATTTAGTTTTAAAGGGATGCACTCATCTGTAGAGAAAAAAATACTGATGTACAGAATATAATAAAACGTGTTTTGAAAAACAAATGTGACTTGGTGTAGTTTACCTCCCACCTATAGATATAATAAGTGAATTCATGGAAAGAGAAAAATAAAGCAATACATATTATTTTGCAAATTATAACTGAAAAATTTAAGTTAATACTGTTCAAGTGTTATTGTTTGTTTGTGAAAGTGTTATTTTACTAATTGAATGTTTCATTAATACAAAGATTTTATTTCAGTAGTTTAAAAAGAGAGCACAAACAAAAAATAAATGTCTTATTATTTATTATTCAAAGAAGTATCAAAAATAATTACATATGTCCGTCAAGAAAAATTTTATATTTTAATTCCACAAATATTAATAATAAGTAAATATTTATTTTTAATTACATATAGAAAATTGTACAACCATAGATACATAGATACATACATACATACATACATACCTTATTAAAATTTTATATGTATTAACCTATTATTCCTTTATTTTTCATAATAATGTATTCACATTTTTTACAGGAATCATTAGCATTATTAAAGTTTTGTTTGACATTTAATTGCACGCTATACAATTTACTTACACAATTAAAAATACTACTAAGATAAAAAGCATACCCAAAGTATATATAACTATGTAATTTGTGTAGATCACAAGGAAATGCAATATTTCCAAGTTATTTATTTATAATATCAATATGACTTATTTGATAGATGAAATTGTTTGTGTTACCTTTTCATTTTATTTGTGTGAATAGAAAAAAATTTCAGCTTTTTGTGATTATTGTTTTCACTCGAAAAAGTTTGCAAGTCGTTATATAAATATTCTTTAAGTTTTCCATTTGATATCTTTAAGGCACTTTATTTGAAACAGTTATATATTTACAAAATGCGTGTTCACCTTTACCACATAACATAAGTTACACTACAGTTTTGGTATATAAAAATTTAAGTATGTATGTATATGAAAAATTCGAGAAAAATAACAATTACGGCCTGTCCCAAGATGTCGACAGAAAACGTTGAATGGATTACTTATATACATATATTGAAAACAAAAACACATTTTCTTATTTATGTCGACATCGTGAGACAGGCCCTTAATGCTCGTAAGAAAACAGATAAACAGAAAATTTGATATTTGATTTATGGGCGTAAGCATGCACTAAAAATGCTGCAAGAAATTTAAATAAAAAATTTAAATGAGTACGAGTATACGATGTTACGAGCACAAAATTTAAATAGATTTCACATATAAACTAAAAACTATAAAGTAAGGAAAGCACAAAGTAATTAAATAATTGAAGAAAATAAATTTTCGATTTCAATTCGAAATAAAGCATAATACAATTGGCAACGGATTTTTATTTTGATAATAAACGTAATTTATAGCTCTAAGCTAGACGAATAATTGCTGCTAAGTTTAATTTTGAGCAACTTTTTGTTTTCAAGGTAATTGCAAAAAACCAAAGCATTCACACGTGAAAAAACAAAAGCTGCCCAGCAAAAAAATACATGCAAAAAAATGCATGGGTTCTACTACAAATGAATTGGTTCGATTTATGTGCAGAACACATGATTTTAAAGCAGGCGTGTCATTGACTAGCATGGGCTAACATTTAGCAAAACTCCTCGTCATTCGAATGAGTACTTAGAACCCATGCAAGAACCCTTGATTCGATAACGTTTTTTCACGTAAATACAAAACGAACATAAAAACATTTTTTTTTCGCAGCCAAGATACGAACTGTGCTGTTCTGAATGTTAAGGCATACTCTCTACCACTGAGCTATTGCACTCTTCTTATTTGTTGAAGATAAAACTTGATTTATGCAAATGTGTCAATGTGATGATTTAATTTAATTTTTGCATGCCTTTATTGCTGGATATTAATTTCAGCGTAATTACCCAGTTCGTCGCATGCATTCCAGAATGCATTCGAAGAAACAAATGCTCAAGAAATCATGAAACACTACTTCATTTTGAATGCGTTCATTTATTTTTTGCTAAGTGTACTCGTTAATGAACGAAATTACGAAATATTTCAATGGAGTTTATATTAGAATGTCTTAAAACTTCGAATCGTATCGAATGTCGTAATTTGCCCCTTGATTTTAGCAAACATAAAGCAATATTTTAATGTTTCTATACAGTGCCTTTTTTACCCAAAAATGATTTTATAGCACGTAACATTTTTCCCATCATGCTAGTTACATATACATATGTATATTGTTTCTGTTGCTATTTTAATGAAGTTATATATAAACAAGCTTAGTAAAGATGTTTTCAAATTAACAAAAGTATTTAACTACTTTCATCATGTCTCTTGAAAACGCACTCTTAACTTCTGTTTTACAGCTTTTGCAAACGTTTTCTTGCATTTGCAAGGCTAATTTGTGTTTGTTCATCATATAGCATGTCTGTAGGCTTCTGTCGACCTTGTCTCTTACTTATTCTGCCTTTTCTCTTCAATCATATATTTGTTTCCTTTAGATAACCCTTTTCACTGTTTCCAAGCATTTCGCATTCTTTTCTAGTTCTTTTATTTATGGTTTTGTAAAAAATTTCATCCTCCTACAATTTTCTCCCCAACGTTTGCAACTTTCTTTATTTATTTTCGATGTTTTTGCCTTAAATGTGTGTACAATTCTGTTATGTACTTTGTTTACTTTTACACTTATAATGTCGCACGTGACCACTTAATATATGTACCTGAGAATGACATAAGTATAGTGTTAAGTAGTCTTTG
Organism: Tachina lurida; assembly: GCA_944452675.1. Lineage (NCBI taxonomy): Eukaryota > Metazoa > Arthropoda > Insecta > Diptera > Tachinidae > Tachina > Tachina lurida. The sequence goes on from OX101754.1 coordinate 78,872,526, forward strand.
AGTGTTGGCCGTCAAATAACTATGAATGCGTGCAGCTAAAAATTAAAAACACGCTAAATGCAAACATACGCATTAATTTTAAGCCGAATACGTATAACTATAAACATCCAACAACTATATTTTTATAAAGTTTTTTAAATTACGCAGCACAAACGACAGCAACTAAAATTGATAGACTGTGTGAGTTCACTTACACGCCCGGATATAAAAATATTCCGACTATAAAATCGACTACACAGGCGTGCATAAATTTTTTTATTAAAACACTCACATATAGCATATTTTCAAACAGCCATATACACACACATGCATTTGTCATGGCATTTTATGTACTCAAATGATGAATAAATATTCCGAGTGTCCCTGTATTTTTGGTTTTGACTGATCAAACATTCATAGCCTGTGTATATATATACTCAGACTGAAAATATGAGAGAGACTCAATTAATTTGACACACATGTGCGTATTTATATTTAGTTGTAGCGTATTTTAGGCTTTTGCATAAATGAAGTGGAGATGCTCATGTATGTTGGAATCGGTTTTAGTCATAGTTTTTTCAGAGAATATATGTGAGCTTACAAATTCTGTGCGCTACAATAAACATTATGCGCAGTTGCTAAAATTTAGACTATTTATCTATGTATATTTTTTTATTAGCCAACTTCAAAAAAAGAAGGGGGTTAACAATTCGTCTCAATTTTTTTTCCTTTTTTTTTAGGTGTGTAGGTTCATAACTCGATGCATTTTAAGCCGATTGTAAAAATTTTTTTGTTGTCTGAGAGGGTATAGCTTCCCATTGGTCCCATTTGAAGAAAGTGGACGGGGTCTTGCCCACAATTTTTTAAATTTGATTTTGTGATCGTTTACTCATTTGATTGCTGCGAAACCTAGCAAACATCTTTGGTTCTTGTAATTACAAAATTTTCAAGTTGAAAAAATGGGCGAGGCTACATTAAAATGTATTATAACATTGCACGTAGTTCTACTTAACCGATTTTTACGAAACTTAGCACACACCTTGAAATCTAAAATAAACACAATCTTCTTTTAAAAAATGGGCGGGGTCACGCCCATTAAAATTTTATATTATATTTCACAGGGTTCTATTTTACTGATTTTTACGAAACTTGGCACACACCCTAAGCTTAAATATAGACACAAAATTGCGTTCAAAAAATTGGGCGGGGCACGCCTATTAAATTTTAGTATAATATTTCATGTGCTTGTACTTAACCAATATTTACGAAACTTGGCACACACCTTGAACTCTTAAAAATACTCAATCTTGTTTTAAAAAAAGGGGCGTCACCACGCCCCATAAAATTTAATACTTAATTTCACGTGCTCTTACTTTATCGATCTGTACGAAACTTGTCACACACAATCTTGTTTAAAAAAAGTAGGCGTAGCCATGCCCCATAAAATTTAATACTATATTTCACGTGTTTTAACTTAATCGATTTTTACGAAACTGGACCATATTTCTAAATAAAAACCGATACTTACAAATAAAACTTTTTTGAATTGACCAGAGCTCAAAAGTATGCACTAAAAAGGTAAAAATAAAACTTAAAAAAAAATTAAACCGACTTCAAAAATAAGCACTAAAAAGCTACAAATAATATAGATCTAGTTAAATAAAAGATTTTTATATATGTTACCTACAGTCAATTTGAGGTATGATGTGAAGGTTACTTGAGGTCAAAGACTTTTGAATTAATAAAAAATTTGTCTGCCACAGACAAACTCATCGATATATTATATCATATCTGTATGTAAATACTGAAGCTATAACAATTTTAAAAAGGTGACCTCTACGGTCCGCAACAATGAATTTGTAAAAGCATTTTTTAAATAGTTGTGCTGTAATTATCGAAATACTTTCTTAGCAAAAGTTTTATGATTTTTTGCGAGCTATAAATTTCTAACATTAGAGTGTCACATTAGGGTGGTTGAAAATGAGATTTTGGGGGTACACTTGAAGTCTATGGACCCTGAGACAAAAATATTTACTATATCAAACTTTAAGATCGGACTGTAAATATGGAAGAGATAACGAAAAAATTAAAAAGGCGACCCCTACGTTCGGAAAAAATTTTTTTTTTTTGAAATCTCCTTGGAACAATACTTTATATTTGCTGGTGTACGGAGAACTTTTTTTTTGTTTCCTGTTGGGCGAGACGCTCTAATGTGCATAGTACCACATGAACTTAATAGCGCGTGAAAACAACTGAAGTGAAAAGAATTATTCATTTACAAAAAACCAAAAATTAAAGCTATTCACAAAGTTATTATAAAATATATCAAAATGATAATAACAAAATTATTATCTTAATTTATTTGTGTTAGGTAATAATTTTGTTCTGCTTCAGAATTTTTTGGTTTGAATTTTTTCTTTCAAGGATACTTATCTCTGTTTCAAAAAATTATTAACGGTCTTGGTAATTGATTCTGGGAACCTTTTTTTATATTGAACTATTTGCTGTTTTGCTGGAAATGAGGCTGCAAAATTAAGTTTTTAATTTTGATTGTGAATAAGTTATTTTGAATATATAGAAGAACTATTATTTTAGTAAATGAAAGAATTGAAAAATTTAATCTTAGGGAAAATTCTTAAAATATGAGGATTCCATTTCGGCAAACTTAAGTTTTATTTTATTTGTTTCGAAATTTTTCAAATAATTAACGAGTAACAAAATACTATGAATTTCTTAACGGCTCAAATGTTTGCCTAAAGCACTGCAATCGATTTTTGGACTTGTGAATGAACAGGCTCAGAAAATATTTTGTATTGAAATTTTGCTCTATACGCTATAGAATGGCGGATATAGAGCAAAATGGACACGGTTTATCTCGGCAATGAGAAGAGATAGCCGAACACGTATTGCAGATTTTAACTCAAAATTGTCAAAATGGCGCCTACAGCGAATAAGCCGCCGGATGATGATATGTTTATTGAACTGATCTACAGAAGCAAAATTAAACAAAACTGAAAAAATTTTAATAACTGTGTCAACTTTTATACAACGGATCAGTGATTTAATTTTGAAAAGGTTTCGTTTTAAAGAGCAATCTTTAAAACAAACAAATCCAAATTTTGAAATTAACTTACGTGCTCAATTATGAGACATATTCACAAAAATTTGCAAATGGATTATAAAATAAATTTCGTTTAATATGTTCCACGAATAAGGTATTCTGAAATGAGGTTCAATTAATTGCTTTTAAAAATCTTGGTAATGTAAAGGAATCAAAGTGAAACTTTTTGATGTTTTCCATAAATTCTCTATTTTATAAAAAAAAAATTTGCCAAATTGCAATGATTTTTAGTTTATCGAATTTTTTTTTTGTAGATTTAAAAAATATCATGCAGATTGCTTATCACAATTTTGCAAATTTTAAAAGAACATTTATTGCTACAGTGCTACCAAGACTAAGGGCCTTATTTTGTAAAACGCAACGCTTAGCATTGCCAAACTTTGTATGTATTTTATTTTTGTAATTTAATTTTTTTCCATATAAAATTTGTCAACGCTTGACGTTGCGTTTTACAATATTAGGTCCTAATTTTTTGAGAATTTTTATTTTATTTTGGAATGGCATACGTATGAGTAATGGAATATTCTTCATCAGTATTACTCATACGTACCCATTTCCGAAAGAGAGCTGTTTTGAAGATCTAGCGGTCAAACTTAGTAGTATTGTTGTATGTAAATTGAGCTTAATTTTGGTAGATTTTTTAAAATTTAAAATTTTAACCCTCAGGGGATCAAGCTTCGCAGTTGTCCGATTTAGCCCAAATTTTGGGATCCGCTTACTAAAATATCGCTTTATGTAAATTGAGTCTTATATTGGTAAATTTTATAAAATTGCAATTTTGGCCCAAGTGTGGCACGGCAGGGAGCTACCCGATTTGCCTTTGATTTTCACTATGTGCGTTTTAGACCTAGTACTATAACAATCCACACAGCTTTTGTTTAAATAAAAAAAAAATAAAAAATCAGAAATAATTTCTTAATCAGGCTTGAGTTCAGTAATTTCAATTCTTATTGAATGAAATATTTTTATTAATTAATGTGAGTATCTAAAGAAGAGAAGAAAAATTAAACTAGACACTATTAGCTGGAGGAAATACCGATATTTTTCTGTGCAGCCACGCATTTCATCAGCACCCATGTCTATCTACTGGGGTAGAGATTATTATTAACATCAGCTATTTAACTTAAATTTCTATGAAATGGAATATGAGAATTGATTGTGTATACAATTATTGATTTGCCTTTGGCAAACACATTTGTAAGTATCACTATTCATTTTCTGTTTTTTCCATTTTCTATTTAGGTTAGCACGAAGTTATATCACTCTACCTATGTATGTTTAACTATTCTTTCTTATCTTTTACGATCATCACATTAATTATTTTTACTTATTCGATGCACCATCGGTACATACATATAAGTATTATTGTAGTGGCTTCATGTTACTTTGTTTTTGCTTTCTACAGTTGACTTCGCTTACCAGCATTCTGAAGCAGTGATAGCCAAGTGAACAGTGATCGCTAAGTGAACATATTTTTGTCACGTGCCCATGATGAATTAAATGAGACATTTTTATATTTAATTAAACTGTAGTGAATTTGAATCAGAAATAATTTCTTAATCAGGCTTGAGTTCAGTAATTTCAATTCTTATTGAATGAAATATTTTTATTAATTAATGTGAGTATCTAAAGAAGAAAAGAAAAATTAAACTAGACTTTATTAGCTGGGAGAAACACCGATATTTTTCTGTGCAGCCACGCACTTCATCAGCACCCATGTCTATCTACTGGGGAAGAGATTATTATTAACATCAGTTATTTAACTTAAATTTCTATGAAATGGAATATGAGAATTGATTGTCAGTCAACATCGATGTCACGTCAATACAATTTAAAAAAAAATTGGGGCTTATTCACTCGCTCTCGAGATGTTCAAAAACCGTGCTGCTATTTAATAACTTTAAAATATTCTTAGTATTGCACCTACGTACCAAGTAAACTAACTTGTTTTATATTTTCCCGTATTTAATAATCATTGATGTTGCAAAACTGCTTAGTATCTTAATTTAAAGTTCCCATTGCAAATGGTATACATGATGGTATTATGTAAATGTTTTATTCCTACAGGATTTTTTTTGAAATTTGCTTAGCAAAAAGGAAAGGTATAAGGAAAATTAAACTGAACATGTCCTTAAATTTATTTTTAGCGATAAATTTTAGTTTTATCTCCATTTATTAAAAATTAATAGTTATTATGCTGAGAGCACAATAAGCACAAACCATCTTGTATACTTAAATTAGATTAGATATCCATAAAAAAATTAAACATGTATAAAAAATCTTGAGTAATGATTTTACTAAAACATGAAATATGTTTAACTGAACAAAAATATTTTTGGCTATTATTTTTACCGAAAGTTTCTTCAATCTCCAACTCTGGAACCATATTTCTGAGTTTCTCAATACTAATTTATTTCTTTATAAAATATAGAATATATTTAATTAACAAAGAAATAATTAGTTTTATATACCAGAAAAAACTTAAGTTGTCCAGCTCTGGAGCTATGTCTTTTATTTTTCTAATTTCTATGCCAAACTATTTCATTCTAAGTCATAAAGTATATAAAACTTGCAAGCAAAAAGAAAAAACTAACTTGACATAGTTACTTTTGTAAAAAAAAAAACAATAAATTTACCAACTCTGGAATCAACCTTTTAGATTTTTCTGATTTAAAAAATTAATAAAGTGTGTTAAGTGTATGAACAAAGAAGTGAAAAAAAATTAATTTTATTTAGCTACTTTAATATCAAAAAAAAAATTCAAAGTTTCCATCTTTGGAGCTGTAATTTTAATTTTTCAAATTTTATACGCCAAACTTTTCTTTAAGAAGCATAAAATATATTCAATTTATAAAGTAAAAGAAAAAATTTTTTAGACCTATTTAATTTTACATAACACAAAAAGTGTAAGTTATCCAACCCTGGAGTCATAATTTTGGATTTTTCTGATTATTGATACCAATCAAGTTCTTTAAAAAAATACATAAAATATGTTAATTGAACTAGGCAAAAACGAAATAAGAAAAAACTAAGTTTCATTTAATTCCTTTAATATTAAAAAATTCAATAAAATGCGACTTTGACTACATTCGGTTTTGAGCATTTCGAAGTTTTTTTCAGTTTAAACGATTTTTTTAGTTTTGTCCCTTTTTCTCGTTTTGGCGATTTTTTTCTGTTTTTGGAGGTTTTTTAATTTTGGCGATTTTTTTCTGTTTTTGAGGTCTTTTTTCATTTTGGCGAACTTTTTATTTTGGTAATTTTGTCATTTCATTTTGGTGATTATTTTCTGTTTTTAGGGTTTTTTTTACATTTTGGAGATTTTTTTCATTTTGGCAATTTTTTTTTCATTTTGGTGATTTTTTTAATTTTGGCGATTTTTTCATTTTGGAGATTTTTTCTGTCGCTTGGGGTTTTTTCATTTTGGCGATTTTTTGTTCAAGGTTTTTTTTTTCATTTTGGCAATTTTGTCCTGTTTTTGGGGTTTTTTTCATTTTGGCGATTTTTTTTAATTTTGGCGATTTTTTTGCATTTTTGTGATTTTTTTTTTGTTTTTTCGTTTTGGTGATTTTTTTCATTTTGGCGTTTTTTTCATTTTGGCGATTTTCTTTCATTTTCGCAATTTTTTTTTTCATTTGAGCAATTTTTCCGGGTTTTTGCGATTTATTTTAGTCTTAGAAATTTTTTTTAATTTGGTGCTTTTTTTGTTTTGGCGATTTTTTTTGTTTTTGGCGATTTTTTCTATTTTGGGGTTTGTTTCAACTGGGCGATTTCTTTGTGCTTTTTTTGGGTCTTTTTCGTTTTGGCGATTTTTTTCATTTTGGCGATTTTTTTTTTCATTTTGGTGATTTTCTTCCATTTTGGCGATTTTTTTCATTTAAGCAATTTTTCGGGTTTTTCGCGATTTATTTTAGTCCTAGACATTTTTTTTATTTGGTGCTTTTTTCGTTTTGGCGATTTTTTGTTGTTTTTGGCGATTTTTTTCGGTTTGGCGATTTTATAATTTTTTGATTTTTTAGTTTTACCGTTTTTGAAAATTTCAAGAGTTTTGCTCTTACGGTTTCCAAGATACAGCAAGTTGTCAAAATTGCATAGTCAAAATTGTATTAACTGATGGAACACCCTTTAATTTAAATTTTTTGAAATTTTAGTGTTAATTTTTGTAGTCTGTATAAAAATACACTAACCTTACAAATTTCAAGTGTATATACATACAATTGTATGTATGTATATTACATGGGATTTTAACATTTTTCGTTGCTCGTTTTGGAACACCCTTTAATTTCCAATTCTCATGTATTTTTTGTTGTAGCCGCGAAAGGTCTACACACTGTGTCCAAGTTTCAAGTCTCTAGCTCTTACGGTTCTCGAGAAAATACCTAGCATACTTTTAGACATAGTTAATTTTACATAAAACAAAAAGTTAAAGTTTTCCAACCCTGGAAACGTCTTTTTAATTTTTTTTATATTTTTTTAATTTAAAATACCAACTTTAGTCGTACTGAAGTGTATAATAAGTTTATTTATTAAAAAAAATAAAAATTTGTTTTCGGTAGTGACTTTTATATGGCAAAATCAAGTTTCAGTTTTCCAGCTTTTAAACCGTCAGCTCGATTTTGCTGATTTTCAATACCAATCTAAGTTGGACCATTTCTGACACACAAGTCCAAGAACGAAGTCTCTAGCTTTTCTGGGAGCTTCGGAAAAACGATTTCACGTACACCAGATGGACGGACGGACGGACAGACGGACATCGCTTAATAGTCTTCCCTATTCATAAGGACCCAGAATATATATATTTTTTTGGTCGCAAATTAATATTATGGAAATTACACACGGAATGACAAACCTATATATACCCTTTTCCATTTTTGGTAAAGGGTATAAAAAAAATTCTAAAAGTAAGTCGCGAAAAACCGGAAAAATCGCTAAAATGAAAAAAATGGCCCAAATGAAAAAAATCGAAAAAATGAAAAACACCCAAAAACCGAAAAAAGTCGCCAAAACTTCACGTTAAAAACTAAAAAAACGTTTAAACTAAAAAAAAACGCCATATTAAAAAGTATTCAAAACTGAATGTACGGAACCCTTCGTGCGCGAGTCAAAGACGTATGTGTACGTATTAGAGTTTTTCTTTTCCCGGACTTTTTCATTTCCCGGGAAAACGGGAAAGATTTTTCGAAATATATAAATATTTTTAAATATAATTTTTTTCAACAAAAACAAATTATAATTCATGAGATCGATTAAATAATAACGTTTTATACACACATTAGTCAAAAAATAATACCGTTTCCGTCCTTTATGTAATAGTAATACATAGATACCAATACTATAAAAAAGAAATTGTACCAGTATTATTAAAAAAAATATTACAAAATATCCCCCTTATGAAAAAATCATTGTTAAACTTAAAGTTGGTTTAACAAACGAATTTTGTATGGCAAAACCAATTTTAACGCATGCTTTAACTTTAACAACCGTTTTTGCATAAGGGCATATTTCTTTGGAAATAGGACTTCAGTACAGAATAAGCTGTTAATGCTGTTAACCGTACTATTTACCAAATATAATCTGTAATTATTTGTATTATTTTATTTCCTTTGAACGTCGAGTTCTGCTTTTCACCATTCATAAAGTGAATAACGACACTCATCAAGGAATGTGTAATTACAAATTAAGTTGCCATAACAAAATCAACAAATCCCGCGAATTCACGCACAAATTTCCCGGGATTTCTTTCCCGGAAAATGTGCGGGATCGCGGGAAAAATTTCCCGTATGAAAAACACTAGTACGTATATAAACTTTGCATACTGTATGTATTTTCTAATGCATTTCTAATTAATAAAAGTCAAGCTTTTTTATGTGAGATATTATATATTCATTCATTTTAATATATAACAGGTTCCATATACATATTTTATCTTATTTTGTATATATGGACCCACATATGAAGAACTTCATAATTAAATTTCCACATAGGCTCATTTTATATATTCGTCCATATATCAATTCATATACGAGTACAATACTTTTCGCATGTGTACTCCTATACATTTCTATACATGAATTCATATATATTTATATACATTCATATATTAAAAATATATGGAACATATATAGTTTTTTTAGCTGGGTATATATTTTTTTAAGGAAGTGACACTCAAGCAATGAATGCTTACTACTATTACTAGGTGGGAACACCTAGTAAGTAGTGTTGTTATTTAATCACCAGGATACCAGGGTACCAGGATACCAGGCTCGAACCCAGGACCTTCAGTTTTGTAGTCAACGTGCTAACTACTGCAACGGCACGGAAATAACGCTTAAGGTCGAGTTACATAAAATCCGTCACACGTTATACGTCACCAACTGACATAGATTGAACAATGGGGAAAGTTAATGCACTGAGTACTTTATTGAGGCAAATATTTGAGCAGATTCAATAGTTTGCTCTACATTTTCTTTACTAAGCTTTAGTTATTTTTTTATTTATTTTGCTTATTTTATTTTTGTAGCCACAAAACATTACTCAGTGTACCTTAAAAGTTAAAAATTGACAAACTTGTGTACTGTTGCGTTAAAAGATACATATTGAATGTGACGGAGTTCATAGGAAAGCCTCCTTCCAAAAACATGTACTTTGTTTTGTTAATTACGACTTTTTTACACATTTTCGGACATGCTTGTCTTTTAATCATCGAATGTTTGACTTGCCACTAGTGAAGTAAGCGTTCGTGTTAAAATATCTGATTTCGTAAATGTTCGAGTCGTTTCGTGTTGAGAAGAATTGACACGAAAAACACGATATAAAATATGTGCACATATGAATGAATTTCCAGTAGAGAAAAAACTTAATATTTTGTATCGTAAAACACACAACACCAGCATATTTGTTGATATTGTATGGGCCTCTGAAGCTTTAATTTCTCTATACGTACCGATAGTATCTGCTATGACAGATAGTAAAGCTGGCAGTGGCACCTCGGTGCCATATTTTGAAAAGCGACTCTTGAAAAAAATCAATTAAATTTTCTGATTTTCAATACCATACCATAATATTTCGTGCGTGTTGTGCAGTATCGCGTGAGTGTTTCGTACGTGTTCAACATCTTGGTATTCGTTTCGAGTCGTGTCGTCATATGTTGGAAAAATTCGATACTTTGTGCTCAACGCAATAACTACTTCAGATTTTAGAAGCATATTATGTATAAACAAAACCAAAACTTTAGCTAAAATTATATAAAAAGTTTATGAAAAAGGCTTAAGCTTTGATTTTAGTTAGAATTACGAGTACCAAAATAAAGTGACTATAAATTAAAATGAAAAAAAAAAACATTTAAACCACAACATTTTACACAGCTACAAATAAGTGTGTTAAAAATAAAAACACTTTATACTTTTTATAAATATGAAAATTATATATATACTACACAATTTGTTAATTATTAAATTTAACAGTTTACATCTTAAATGTTTTTTTTTTGTTTGTTTGTTTTTTTATTTTTTATTTATTTATAAGCTTAGTATATAAGGCAAGCAGTTTAAAATAAGAGTTTTCTTGATCTCGATATTTAGAAAAAATCAACAGTGTTCCAAAGAAAAAAGTACTAAACCATCAATACGTGTTTTCAAACATACAAAAAACAGTTAATTTTATTACGAACACTTATAATTTTGGTAATTTGTGTATAAATTTGTTTTGTTTTGTTTTGTTTTTTTTAGTGTTTAGACTTCTTTAAAATGTATTTTAGGTTTACAACTAACTTTGATTGTAAATATGCGATTGTGTTCTTTATCATATAATTTAACAAATAATTTTATGTACAAGGTGATTATTAAAGCAAAACATACATACAATATTGATTACATTAATATTTTCATTTATTAAAGTGTCAGTCAATCAATTTATTTTTATAAAAGCATTTCTATTTTGTTATAATCGCTGCTGCTTTAAATGAAAAGGCTTTACTAGTGGAAGAGGTATTATTAAACAATAACGTTAAATAGTTTATTTGTTTTTCTATTAAATAAATATAAAAAATAACGTTTCTCTTGATACAAATTAATTCTAAATTTAAAAAGGAAAAAAATAAGTTTACTGATTTAGCATCATTAACAAGCAAACCAAATGCCAGATGGCTGAAAGTCAATAAAACAAATATTGAATTTAATTAATAATTAATATAAAAAAGTTAAGCGTATGCATTTCTCAGTTCAGATGGGCAGAAGGTAAAACTTTTATATAATACAATTCATACATATAAATCCAATAAAATAAAGTAGCAGTGGTAAAAAAAAACTATAAGTATCTATGTACATACATATGTGCATGTGAGTGGATGTGTGTTGTGTGCATGATTTATTTCTTTTTTGTTTTAAAAACTTTTATTCGAAAATAAATTGTTTATTTAGTGAGATAATGAACATGCTTCACATTTGTGCTTAAATCGCAAGAAAAGTTATTATTATTCACATTAGTATTGTAGTGTATCCACTGGAACGCTTATTGAGATAGATCAGTACCAAATTTAATTATTCCACGTTTTGTTTTTTTTTGTTGTGTTTACTATGGCTTTTTTACACTGCGAAACAATAAAAAATTCTCGTCTGCCTATTTGTATTGAATAAAACAACAAAGGACTCAAATTTATGTTTGTTTTCAATATAACAAAAATTAAAAATTTTAAAAACCCCCGAATATATCTAAAAAAGATGTGATATCTTCTAAACGGCTAAACGGGTTTTCTCAAAACATAGCTTAGAACCTTCTCGATTAAGTCACATTTTGAACTAAAAAAACTAAATTAAAATCAGTCAAGCCGTTTGGTCTGTAGGTGGACTCGTACAGACATACACTACAAATTTATAGCACCCCTTTCTCTGGTCGGGGGTCAATAAATAGGCAAACGATATTTTCGATTGTCTTCCGTAGCTGGCTGTCAAACAAAAGAAAATTTTAATAAATTATAATAAGTTCGATATTACTATCAAAGAGTAGTAAAACCCTATAACTCGTTTGACGATTTTGCTTACCAATATTTTTTTATAGGCCTCCAAAAATTTCGAAAATTAGTGCACCCTCAAAAAATGGTGTCATATATTATTAGATAAATCAAGTTACATCACTGAAAGGAAAATAATTCATTCAGAGAATGAAACGGTTTCATTGAATGTTCTGCATTATTTTAATACAACTTTTCATTAATGGTATGAACAATTACATTGTATAGATCAGGGGTGTCAAAAAGTTCCTTATTGAAGAGCAAATACCAATAAATTTAAAGAATAACTAATTTTCAAAGTTGACCACGGCTTTCGTTAATGATGTTGATTTCGGATATATCTCGAACATTTATCGTGTAAAACTATAGAGAGTGACACTCAAAAATTAAACGATAAAAAGTTCACCACTCGCTAGCAATATCAAAAGTGAGATAATATCGAACTAATTTCGCTATCGCAAAAAGGCAGCAGAAAAAGTAAAAATTATTATTATTTTTAGGGTTCCGTACACCAAAGGTGTACGTGCTCGAGTCAAAGTCGCGCTTTACTGAATTTATTTATTTTAAGAAATTTTATTTAATTTTTTTAACACCTTAACTTATACCCTACATGATTTGAACATGGTACCTCTATTCTAACAGACTAGCACACATCCACTAGGCTATTGTGCCAAATTATTTTCTGTTCAATTATTACACATACATATGTATGAAGTGTGTGTTCTTATTTTATTTTTTAACTCACAGTGCTGGGATGCCTCGAACTTGGTACCTCTACACTAACAGGCTGCCACATAGATCTATAGAAGTTCAAAATTTTAGGAAACATTCGAATTTTTTAGATTTCCGAACAAATATCGAACAATTTTGTTTCGAAATTTCTTCGCTTTAGTGAGCATTCGTTTTATCGAATTTCAATATTTTTTTATGTCAAAAACAATACACACAAAGAAAAAAGAAAATTTTTTTTTTTGTATTGGTAGTGCTGAGTGATGTATGTGTGTATTAAATCATACAGCCCGTGTTGCCATATTTCTTTTTAGCCTCACCGCCAAATTTCTTGCCGAGTATCCCAAAATATCGACAATATAATAAAACATTAATTTTGAGCTACAAAAATATTTGTATTTTTTAATTGTATTACAAAAATTTTTCAATTTGAAATTCGATTAGATAACATGTATCGTAAAACATACAAATTATCAGCCTTATTTATAAAAATTATTAATGCTTTATAAAGGCTTAATAAGAAAAATTTTTTTGTGAACATTTATGTTAGACCTCCTTTATAAAGCCTTAATGATCACGAGGCAATAGTGCGCCTAAGCACAAGCATCAAAAAGAAAGTAACAAATTTTTGAAAAGTATCTTGGAATACCTAGAGAAATCATCGCCCCATTTTTGGAAAACTAATAAAATTTAACTTAAAAAATTCCAAACATGTACCTGCATTAAATCACAAGAATATAGTTTTTCAAACTCATTTGCAAAATACTGAAATACTGGTCCGAACTTTAACTCATATCATTACTCATCAGCCCATCTTAGCGATTCCACCACAATATCAGGAGTTGCGGATTTAGTAACTCAAATCGACAATATGATTTACTACACACGAAAAAGTTACGGCTATAATTAAAAAGTTAAAAACAAAAAAATTAACAAATGTTTGAAAACTTGCCAATTATTTACTTTCCGGCAGCCATTTTTAATGCCTGCCTAAATTTAAGTTACTCTCCAAGTATAGGCTAAGAACATCCGAAGATATTGAATTTAACTTTACCAATCTTATCAAAAATATTAAAAAGCCTGCTGAACATGCCACTACCTCCCATTCGCATACTGGGCTTAAAATAATTTTTTTTACGGATATTGAACGTCTCGTTTGTGGAAAAAGAAGAGCTAGAAGGGAATGGCAACAGCACAGATCACCCCAACTTAAAATCAGATTTAAAGAGTGCACTAAACGACTCCAAAAATTGCTTGCATCTGAAAAAAGTGCATCTCTTAAAAATTATCTGGAATATATTGATGTCACATCAACATCTAATTACTCTTTGTGGCGCGCTGTTAGAAAGATAAAAACACCAGTTGAGTTAAAAACACCTCTGCGCACATCTACCGGAGGTAGGACAAAAAGCAATACTGAAAAAGGTAAAATATTTGCTGAGCATTTAAAATCCGCATTTACCCCAAACAGATGTACTGGTGTTGTTGATTTGCCGAGTGTAGTTGCGCTACCCCATCGACCCATAAAATTTAAGACGTGTCATATACAAAAACTAATTGCTGAACTCAAGCTGAAGAAAGCTCCGGGTATTGATGGAATTAGTAACCAGATGCTGATGAAGTTGCCTTGTATTGCAATTAGAATCCTGTTATTACTTTTTAATGCCATTTTACTACTGGAGTATTATCCACACAACTGGAAGCTTGCCAAGGTCAAAATAACTCCAAATCCGGGCAAAGAACTTACCAAGGCTGAATCATACAATACGTTTGCTGTTAACAATGTCAAAGCTCTTCGAAAAGCTGGCTGATTGGTAGAAATTCAACCCTCAGTCTAGATTGTAAACTTTTAGTATACTAATCGCTCTTGAAACCTATATGGGGCTACGGAATTCATGGGGTACTGCTTCAGCTTCAAATATAGAAAAACATCAGCGAAGGCAAAACGAAATTTTACTGTTAATAATATCGGCTCCGTGGTTCAACTTTACATCGTGATTTGAGTATGCCACAAGTAACTGAAGAAATTGCAAAATACCAAGGCAAATATCCAACAAAACTCGAGTCTCATCCTAATCCGCTTGCTCGTAATATCTTGAACTTTACTGGAAACATCCGCTTAAAAAAAAGGGACACAAGGGCTCTAATACTAACACTCCAGAAGAAGCTGTTTTTAAATACTTTTGTTTTTGCTCACGATTTATGTATTATTAATACCTATCACAAGTTAATGTCCGACAGTGGTCGGGCCAAATGAGTGATATTTAGATTTAAGATTTGAATACTTATTGTTAGTTCATATTTGAAGATACAATTGGGGTATTCACAACAGTGTCTTAAGTGTCATAAGTGTCATAATGTCTTAGCATTTTAGCATAGTTTAAAAAAATTGTTGATGTGGCTCAAACAAAAAGGTCATAAAGTAATAAGACTTTCTCAGCTATGTTTATTGTTTGTCACAACTACATGTCAGCGATGCCAACTATTTATATCAAAACGCGCTATTTTCCTACGCGATAGATTAAGTTTTAATAAAGGTGGATCGATGTAAGAATTAGTAAATACTCGTATTTATTAATTAATTTTTAACTCTTTTCAGATTATTCAATATTCCTTCTTCGAAATTATATCCTAAATAACTAAAATCATTTAATACAGAATCAGTCTCGCCTTCCAAATATTCGGAATTCTTAGTTTTTATTTTTATTTTATTTGTCAAATTTTGTAACAAATTATATAAATTGTTGTATAGTGTTGCGATTCAAATGCTTTTTGAAGTACAAAAAGAATAGATGCTTAATAAGTTATATACATTTTTTGGGTCACGAGTACGAGTACATATTTTTAGCTTTGAAATTTCAAAATATTTGCCATTTACAATATTTTTAGTTGTGAAATTTTAAAATATTTGCCATTTATAATATTAAAATGCGTTTTTAATTCTAACCACAGTCAGGGAATTTTATTTGCAACATCTGAATCATAACGAATTTAAACAAAAAGTTAAATTTAGAATATTAGAAAATTGTTAAATTTATACAAAAGAAGTAAAAAGATATTGAACTGAAATTATATTTTTGACTTTTTTATTAAACGCGCTAAGACGAGAAAAATCGCCTTTGGCATAGTTAAAATACGCTAAAACTAGCGCGAAAGGCGCTAAATTGGCATCGCTGCTACATGTAGAAATGCGTGAGAATTTACCAAAGAAATTGAGAGAGAGAGACAGACAGTAAGCAATGTACAAAGCAGCGATGCCAACTATTTATAACCCAAACGCGCTATACACCTTCTCAAAACGCGCTAGAACGCGCTAAGTTACAGCATTATCAACAATTTATAGTCAAAACGCGCTATTTTCCTACGCGCTAAATTAAATTTTAATAATGGTCGATGTATGTATTAGTAAATACGAGTAAATTAATTATTTAGTAACTCATTTTCAGATTGTGCAATATTGCTTCTTCGAAATTATATTCTAAATAACTAAAATCATTTAATACAGAATCAGTCTCGCCTTCCAAATATTCGAAATTCTTAGTTTTTATTTTAATTTTATTTGTCAAACTTTGCAACCAATTATATAAATTATTGTATAGTGTTGCGATTCAAATGCTTTTTGCAGTACAACAAGAATAGATGCTTAATAAGTTATTTATAAATTTTTTAGGTCACGAGTACGAGCACATATTTTTAGCTTTGACATTTCAAAATATTTGCCATTTACAATATTTTTAACTGTAAAATTTCAAAATATTTGCCATTTACAATATTAAAATGCGTTTTTAATTCTAACCACAGTCAAGGGAATTTTATTTGCAACATCTGAATTATTAACGAATTTAAACAAAAAGTCAAATTTTGGATATTAGACAAATGTTAAATTTATACAAAAAAGTAAAAAGATATTGAACTGAAATTATATTTTTGACTTTAATAAAAACGCGCTAATTTAGCGCTTTTTTTATTAAACGCGCTAAGACGAAAAAAAACCGCGTTTGGCAAGGTTAAAACGCGCTAAAACTAGCGCGAAAGGCGCTAAATTGGCATCGCTGATACAAAGATGCTAATGCCGGCCATACACTACACAAGTTCAGTGCTAAAGTCTCGCACTGCGTAAACTAAGCTTATGACACACACTATACAAGTAAACTGTGCATTTTTTTATTTTAATTCGCCATAATGCTGGTGATTCTTTGTATAATTCTATGGCCGGCATAAGACCAAAATACAAATAAGTATAATATTTTTAATTGTAAATTATGAGGGGTTGCTCACAGCATTATATTTTTTCGTGTTATTACTTTAAAACGTGTTAATTCATGAGTACCATCTGAATACCCCAAATAAATAAATATATGTATTAAGAAAAAAAACTGCAAGTTCTTGGAAATTGTCAAAGATTATTCCCTTTCTTAAGGCGAATAAGCCTGCTGCATTGCATCTCCCCTTTCGTACAGACCAATAAGCCTACTTTCATAATAATAATAGCTTAGTCATGAAGAGCACAACATCTTACTACCTCAACAATTTGATTTCAGAACCGAACATAATAATTCTCAACCGTTACTAAAAATTAGAAATATGGTTTTGGCATTGGCAAGTCCACTGGTATGGTACTACTCGATGTCAAACATGCATTTGATTGCGTTTAATACAACGGACTCAACTTCAAATTAAAGAAGTTAAATTTTCCGATAGAAATAAATAAAAAGATTCCCTGCACAATTGATACTTTTATATATTTCTGGGTTATACGTCTTCCCAACAAATTAACATTTTGGCTGGCTTAATAGGATAAATTAAAGTGGAACATCGAGATCAAATTCGTTATTTAAATCTTGTGTAAAATATAATTAATGTTTACTTCAACATGTGTTTAAGTACGCATATCAATTATTAATTCACATAAATTACATATTTTTTTAAATTTCTTTATTCGTAAAAAATGTTTTTTGAGATAAAGAGTTGCAGCATTAAGAAATTTAATAATGACCATAGACTTGGAATATATATGTACATATTTTCTGCAAATGGATCAAGCATTTCTGACAACAAGTTCTTTAAATATAGAACACAACACGAAATAGTTTATGTTTCAGAAAAAATTGCTTACATAAAATTGTCATATTTTTAACATTAATCTATATTATGGAAATCATAAAAATATAGCCGAAAATATCGCAAAGGAGTTCAAATATCACCAGGTAAATCACCAATTTGGTGAGATATCTGACAACACTGCACACAGTTTCTAGCTAATAGTATAGTATGTTTACACGGTACGTGCTTCGCACTCTATTCATGCTTCACACCCCAATCACGACCGAATCCACTTGCTTCGCCATACAAAATTATGAGAGTGAATCAAGTAGATTAAATATGAATCTACTTGCGAAGCACGTAAAATAGGTATCTTCTCTAACTTTTATCGCAGTTAATCGCCACTTTATCTGAACTAGCTATCAAAATAAAATAGGTATATGTGTATGTGTGTGTTTGTAAACAAATAAAAACAAACCAAAAAACATAGATGTGAGTTTAATATAAATAAATTTAATTAATTTATGAATAATATAAAAAGGAAAAATAAGAAGAAAATATAGAGATGCCTTCAAAAACAAGATTTTGAATGAATCGAATTTATGTAAGTATGTATGCATGTATATACGTGTGTATGATATGTATGTTTGTGTGAATATACATAAAAAAATGCCACGCGAACAGTGATGCCAACTTTTTCAGAGCAAAAAGCACTGTGTGTTCATATAAAAGCACTAAATGCAATATATTTTTTATTTATATTTTTATATTTATCTATTTATTTTCAATACAGAGAAAGCCCACATGGCTAATTATATATGTATTGAATGAGTAGAAATTAAAAATTTAAGTTAACTACAATTTTAAATTAACTACATTCCATAGGTTTTATGTAATAATTTCAATTATATCGAGCCATATTTCGATTTTGCTTATAAGTAGAATATGAGTAGGAAAATAATTGAAGTTCATTTGGCAAGACACTGCAATTATGGTGTGTTATTTTAAGAAAAGAGTGATCAACGAGAATAATATCCTCGTTTCAGGAAATGCAGTTTCATTTTTTTCCTCTGTCCATAAAGCTGTTTTAATAAAACAATTAGATTTTAGGTGTTTCATCTGAATTAATTTTTACATGAACATGGTTCAGTATGTTACATTCTGTAGCTCGATTCTGTATTTCTCGCATCGTAAAATTTCCCGTATGAAACAAGGGAATCGTAACAAAAACAGTGTAAATTGAAACACAAAATGGCTTTTCTCACATACATAAGTGTTTTTGTATCGTTACTTTGCGAGAACTATCTGTCATTTAAACAAATTTCCAGCAATTATTGGAACGATGTGAGAAAAAGTGTTTATGTAACAATATTTTGTGAAAAGTTTCTCGCAGGAACTGTCTAAATAACTCGCATTTTAAATTGGTGCGAGAACCAAATTTGTACAAAAACATGAAACATGAAAATATGAATAATAAACTAGAAAAAACTTATTTTAAGCATTTTACATTCACTTTATATTCATGTTCATTATAAAATTTTATTTTTCTTGAAAATTATTATTTTTTTGTTATTGAAATAATATTTTTGTGACTTTTGTTTTCATTTGACACTCAATTACTGGAAACATTCCAGTAAAAACAGATTCAGTGCTGTCTTTTTTCACATTCATATACAGAAACACTTTTTTCACAAATCGAGAAACGATGGAATTTTGTGTTTCACACTTCATGTGAGAAATTTTACGATGCGAGAATTACAGAAACGAGTTACTGAACAACATAAGCATTTTCTTTTTAGACCGTATATGAATGAAACAATTTGATTTATAAAATCATTATTGTATTTCTTACTTACTTTTAAAATAGTTATAAGCGCCAAAAGTTATTTCTACTTCAACATTTGAACATGGTTATGTTAATAGTCTTAGAGGAAATATTGACAGTATTAAAAATGGATTATGATTAGTTGAACTTCTATAATTATAAACTTCAATGCAAAATTGATCAGTTTTGAGCAAATTTTTCCATTTATGTATCCTTAAATTTCTGATACTTCGTTCTATTTCTTCAATTTCACCATTCCAGCAAAAATTACCGCTTCCCAGAAGAGTTTTTGTAAGCCAGCTAGAAGCAATGCCTTCAGTTTCCAAAAAGCCATTAATTTTTTGCTTTACTAGTTCGTTTTACAGAAGCAATAATGTGTAGTTTTTGTGTATTCAGTAGCTCGTTTCTGTATTTCTCGCATCGTAAAATTTCTCACATGAAATATGAAACACAAAATTCCATCGTTTCTCGATATGTGAGAAAAAAGTGTTTCTGTATTTTAATGCGAGAACAGACAACACTGATTCTGTTTTCACTGGAATATTTCCAGTAATGGAGTGTCAAATGAAAACAAAATGTCACAAAAATATTATTTAATAACAAAAAAAGAAATAATTTACAAGAAAATTAAAATAAAATAATGAAAATTAATATAAAGTGAATGTAAAATGCTTGAAATAAGTTTTTTCTATCTACATAAGAAAATAACACAAAATAAATTATAAATAAACATAATCATATCGACTCGTTAGTAATTATTTTAGTTCAACAATTCTTTGCATATCTTTTCAACTAAATTATTTTTAAATTTTTACACACAAATTCAAAAATTTACATATTTTTGTACACATTTGGTTGTTCTCGCACCAATTTAAAATGCGAGTTGTTTTGACAGTTCTTGCGAGAAACTTTTCACAAAATATTGTTACAGAAACACTTTTTCTCACATCCTTCCAATAATTGCTGGAAATTTATTTAAATGACATATAGTTCTCGCAAAGTAAACATACAGAAACACTTATGTGAGAAAATCCATTTTGTGTTTCAATTTACACTGTTTTTGTTACGATTCCCTCGTTTCATGCGGGAAGTTTTACGATGCGAGAAATACAGAAACGAGCTACAGATGCAAAAGTTACTGGTTTACATTTTTTTTACTTCTGTCCACTTTGTTAGAGAGCCTTACGTTAGTACTTTTCAGAAGCATTTTTGAAAGCTTTCGTTATCAAGAAAGCAATACATTACTTCCCTCAGTGGTTAGTAATTAGATTATTGTAATTAAGTTATTTTATAACGTGTTTCCAACGTGGTATCCTATGTAATTTCTAGAAATATATTATCTTTTCTCACTATGAAAGATAAAGTTTTTCTTCCTTCATATTTCACCCAGCTGAATTAACATTCTGCAAAGGAAACTTCGCATTTTTAAAAGGGGTGAAAGCAGATAGTTTTTGAAAAGTGAAAATAAAGCCACCACACTTTAACAAATTAATATTTAGTAGATTTGCAAAACGCACTAAAATCAAAGGTGAAAAGCACCAATTTAGTGCCTTTTTTTAAGCAACAATTTTAAAAAACTAAATGAATTAAAAAACTCTAAATCTAGTACGAAAAGCACTAAATTGGCACGCTGCACACGAAGCACGAATGAGCAGTCTAAACAGCATGATTCATAAACATGATTCAGAGAGCGAAGCAGGTGATTCAACTCGTCGTCTAAACATAGCATAAGCGCCTTTACAAAAGCAAATAAGCACCAAGCGCATAGAAGTTGGGCAACGCTAGTATGGATGAACTATTTCAATCTCTACTCTTCATGAGTTTTTCATACTTCATTGTATTTGTGGAAAATATAATTCATTTTGCCTATTTTTGTCTACTTACTGTATACAGTTTCTCAAACATTATTAAATAAAAATTTATTTAGTTAAAAAATATTTTATATTTCTAATTTTTTAATCTCTTACTTACTTAAATTGGCAAAATTAATTTACAAAATTTACTTCATTAAATTGGCAAAATTAATTTCTTCTGTTATATTCGAAAGTTAAGTGTACACTGTACACTCGCATTTGAGGTTACATCAATTAATTCTAATGATGTATGAGGGGGGTAAAAACACGACGAATGGCTTCGTATAAATATACACACTGCGTGCATTGTTCGAAACTTGGCCTGGCGCACTGCCGTGCGCATATATATTTTTTTAATGAAAATGCTTAAAATGAAGTCTGTAGTCATTTCTTTACATAGCGTCTATACTTGATATTAAATGTGATATAATATGAGAGAGAACGTCGGCAGAATAAGAAGAAAACTACATTTATATTACTATTAATATCTATGTGGGGGAAAACGTACTCTTGTAAATATCATAATATTTCATAATTATCAGGCAGCCATGTAGTGAACATCTCGTTTATTTTAACAGTATTGTGTGTTTTATACAAATTTTCGCACTTCCTTAATATATCGTGTATAATTAAAACATTTCTGTATTTTTTTTATAAAAAATATTAATTTTCGTTTTAACATACAAAATTCTCTTCTCGTATCTATGTATGTGTACGTTTTTTGACAGGTGATATAATAATATTGTTTTCTAAATATGTATGTACAATTATGAAAGCAATATTATAATATCGGATATAATACTAATTTACTATTAATACTGCAGACCACACGTAATATAATTCTCTCTGCTATGAAATTTGCTGATAGAAATATATTTGATATTATATCAGATATAGATGCTATGTTACATAGTGTCCACACCTGATTATTTTATATCACAATCGTAATATGACGCCGGCAGAGCAATTGTAATTTTTTCAATAATATGAACACAAAGGGATACACGTTGATAATTTTATATCATGATGAATCAAACAAATATTTGAAAAATACTTTCCAATAATATCTAATTTGCATGTTGTTTAATATTTTACGCATAAATAATTTTTGTGCCGCCTTTTTCAAACTAAAATTGGGATTAGTTTCTACTTAATAAATATATATACATATATATATATATATATATATATATATATATATGTATATATGGAATACATACATACATTCATAAATACTTTCATACGCCCACAAAAATGTCCATTAAATTTGTTTTGGATAATTTGGGAATTTTCGCAAGGGGAATTAAAACAATGGCAGTATTCGATGTTTGATGCAAATATTCTTGCGTCAGTGTAAATGCAAAATATATGAGGGTGGCGTTGGCTGAAGTAGTTAGCACGTTGACTACAAAACCGAAGGTCCTGGGTTCAATCCCTGTATCCAACAGTCATTGAATAACAACACCACGCATTTTTCTGATGTGCATTAGTGTCCCTTCGTATCAGTTGTTGCAGGAAAGTTCAAGTGATGAAGGCATAGTCACTGGTCACTGAACTATACCGACTTCAGCAGATACTAATCCTAATGTAACATCAGAGCGCCCTCCTTCGTTGTGTAGCAGAATCATCGGCGAAGTAAAATAATCAATAAAATGGCTACAAAACACAGCTTCAAAAATTTAATACGCCTCATTTGACACCAGATGGCGCAGCAAAACTGCATTATCAAAAAGCGTGCAAAAAAAAAAAGCAGAGTTGTAAAAAAAAAGAATGAAGCTCTCCTCTATCTCTTCCTTCACCACCTGTCTTCTCTATCACTAGATCACTAGCGTTGGCTGAAGTAGTTAGCACGTTGACTACAAAACCGAAGGTCCTGGGTTCAATCCCTGTATCCGACAGTCATTAAATAACAACACCACGCATTTTTCTGATGTGCATTAGTGTCCCTTTGTGTCAGTTGTTGTAGGAAAGTTCAAGTGATGAAGGCATAGTCACTGGTCACTGAACTATACCGACTTCAGCAGATACTAATCCTAATGTAACATCGGAGCGCCCTCCTTCGTTGTGTAGCAAAATCATCGGCGAAGTAAAATAATCAATAAAATGGCTACAAGACACAGCTTCAAAAAATTAATACGCCTCATTTAACATCAGAGAGGCGCTGCAACACTGCATTATTAAAAAAAAAAAAAAACGTGCGAAAAAGCAGAGTTGTAAAAGAATGAAGCTTTCCTCTATCCCTTCCTTCACCACCTGTCTTCTCTCTCACTGTCCCTTTCCTAAAGAAGGTAACACCTAGTAATAGTAGTAGGCATTAATTGCCTGAGTGTTACTTCTCTTTAAAAAAAAAAAAAAAAAAAAAATAGTAGTATTTCTTTAAAATCCATAAACAAAATACACACATAATGCAAAGAAAAGCTACCATATATTGCATTTGCACTTACGCAAGACAATTTGCATCAAACATCGAATACCGCCAATATAATGATGTTTGTAGATAAACAAAAATTAACTTAGCAAAAAGTGCAATATTCTGTTTTTAATATTTCGTTGTCATATTGATTAAAATTTTCCAAAAAGTTTAATGCTGAGACCTTTAGGTTTTCAACTTCTTTCTTTAAGAAGACTATTTTGACAGGTTTGACGTTTTCAAAATGATCGTTGTGAAAAGGTGTTAGGGATTCCGATCGATTTTTATAATAGTTTTTGAGCTTATCTCAGGCTACCGACATTTAAAAAGCACTTTAGAAGATCAAAGAACAATAATAGTTAATTAAATTATTTAATGAGGATCTGAAGTGAAACTTAAATCGGTTTTGTGTTGGTTAATAAAACCTACAGCTGAAATCTGGTTTTGTTCTACAAAATAATTTTGTTGAAATCAACTTTGAATTGGTTTTAAACAGGTTTTATGAAATAGGTTGTTTTCCATGTTCTAAATTCATTGCTACCAAGCTAAAATTATTAGAAACAGCTGACAATGTTTATGATAGTTAATAAGAATATATGTATACCGATAGTAAGATTTTAAACTTAAAGCCCGGAGAAAACTGAACCCTTAGACGGAAAATAAGCAAAAAATATTTTCATTGACCTCCGAGAGGAGCAAATAGACGAATTCAGGGGGAAAAGAAAGAATTTCCCTTTCGTGATTCCATTACCGATTGCAATATTTTTTAATGCTGCTTTAAACACAAGAGCACTGTTTCTTTCAAAATCGGCTTACGTTCTTAGATACATATAACAAGTTGATTTCTAAGCTCTTCTTCACTTTGCATAAGTAGTTCCATAATTTTAGAATATTCATTTAAAAAATATCAAACAGTTTCCATTGTAGAGCGCATTGTAAAATTTCTTAATTTTTTATACAAACAGAAACCTCTGTTGTGCAGTTTGTCAAATAAGTGTTAGAAAAATTAGAAAAAAGTATGGAACAAATACTTTTATTCCTATGGGAGATTAATTTTATGTTTAACAAATTTATGAGTTACAATCTGAAACTTATTAAGCTTGTAGTGTAAACGCAAAAACAGCTGTTTATGGTTTTAATGTTGAACCCAGATTTTAAGCAGGTGAAAACATTATTATTTAAGAATGCGAATTACACTTTCCTGTTTTTTGGGAAGTAAAAAAAATGCCAAACCGTAGTCCGATCGCAATAATAATATTAAACAAATTGATCTTCTAAGATGTGCATAGAAATTAGAGATGAGCAACATTTTCATTCCTACAACTTAATCACAATGATTCGAAAATCACTAGTCATTGCCGTGACTAAATTTATTAAGTTCTTAAAATCTAGTTCTTTCATTTGCTCAAAAATGTTGTAGTAAACATACAGTGAATAAAGCTGCTTTGTTTAAATTTTTTTCAATCATCAATTTGGTAACAAAACATTATCAGCCTTATCATGAATTCCACATGTGAAAATTTCCAAATAAAATTGTTCGTTCACATGGATTCTATTTTTGTACCATCAATTCCAATACATATTTCCACTTTTTCCAACAGACAAATATTTGTGAATAATTTTCTTCATAAATTGTCAAAATATTTCGCAATTGCTTGAAGTTTTTTATACAAATTGTTGAAAATTTCCATGTGAAATTTTATTTATGATAAGCCTGAATATTTCACCAAAAATAAGCTTTTTGTAGGAAGTTTTCCCTAAACTCTTTTTTATATCATTATTCAAAAATTATAACAGGTGGTGTAGTTTTCAAGTGAAATGTGTTTGAAATTATATTGAGTTTACTGTCGTTATTTCGAAAATACGTTCACCTTTATGTATGTGGAATTATTAATTTTTTGGAAGCTTCAGTATACACACGAACCTTATCACTGTATTCTTAAGTTTATTAAAAAAAACCGGTCTGATTTGAATACTAAATATTTAATATTCGGAAATATTTTCGCAAAAATTTTTTTTTTGCTACAGGAAATCAGTTAACTTTCAAAAAGTTTCTTGCGTTAATTCTTTTTGTTTGATTTTAGTTTTTTTTTTACAAAACATCATTAATTTTATATTAAATAATTTATTTTAAAACATATAATGAATATTAATCTAAAAAATGAACAATGTTATTAAATTCTTAAGTAAAGTCTGATGTAAAGGGTTTTTGCTTCAAATAAATATCAAGAGCTGAATAACAATCACATTTTTTAAAATATAAGATAAAACTTTTTACCCTCTGCCCCTCTTTTTGTTAATCAATAAAGAAAAATAATTTTTAAATTTAAATCGTTTAGTCCAATATTGACAATTATTTACAAAATTTAAATACCTTTTTTTAATTGTCGAGTTTTTCTTTTCAAAAAAGATTTCTTGTCTAAATCTCAAATGTTAAGAGTTTGATTATTTCTATGATTTTGTTTTAATATTAAAAATACCTTTTATTTTAATTAGAATATTTAAATTCAATATTCAGTTTCAATGATTAACGAAATCCTTTTTCGCTTGTTTAGTTTCAAATAATTAAATTACAACCATTTAAGTCAACTAATTTTAAGTTTTAGGGGTTTCAAACCTTAACTTTTATACACAAGACACAAAACAAATTTTAACAATTAAAAAAGACGATTACTTCAAATTCGTTCTATTTATTGACTGAATGTTATATTGAGTGACGGACACTTTCGGACATTTTGTCGTTGATTATTTACTTGCAATATGGGGACTAAGGGACTGGTTGTACCAGATACAGAGGTAAATTGTCTTACCATGCCACTGCCCAGCTGTTGTAGTAGACCAGATCCTGAACCCAGTGGACCCGATGACAAGACGGTTGAGGTACGCCTGGAGCGTATCGATTGCATACTGGAGGAGAGCAAAAATGGTACACTGCTCGATGTGTTCGGCATTGATCCACCCTGTTTGTGGGATGATAACAAAGGAGATTTCTTCGAAACATTAATAGTTGGCATACATATGTTTTTCAAATGTCTAATATGTAAATTTAAAATAATGATATTAAAAAAATTCATATATTTTTGTATAAAATTTTATCTTGTGCGAAAATGTGCTGGAGGAATAATAAAAGAAACTTAAATGAGGGAAAGAGATTAATTAATCGTTTTGGTTTTATTTTGATTTTGCTTTTATTATTGAGTTATGTAAATAATAATATGTCTTTTAGAATCTAATGTTTAAATACTGTGACCAACATTTCCTCTAAACATAATGCTGAGCAGGATAATATCTGTGCAGGCCCTCCTTCACAGAAGACAGACGTCCTTCGATATGGTAAGTATTTTCTCACCATTCTAGAGAAAACAATTACTATAATGCTATTTTTCGAAATATATGAAACAGAAGTAATTTCTTAATTATGCTCAATATTAGAATTTCTTTCAATTCTCTTTTTCCTAGATATTAAGCTGAGTTAAGAAAAATTAGTCCTAGTTTACACTATGCAAGTCTTATCGCTAAGCTGATTAGTTTGTTAGGAGAGAGAGACGAGGGGAACAGACATCTTTCCTTTCCGCTCGTCTCCTTCTCCTAACAAATTAGTACTTACTGAGCTTGAGCCTAATTAAAAAATTATTCCTTGAATTTAAATTCGATGGACGCAATATTATGTATAATATATTCATTATTAAGCGGCAGTGATTCTCAACCTTTTTTTTTGCACACTTGTAACGACTACAAAAAAAAAGACAAGTTAAAAAATTATTTACTTACCTTTAAAACACTGCGTAAAATAATTTATGATAATAATTTTAAATATTCGAAATAAAATAATATGTACAACAAAGACAACAGAACGTTTTTTAAGGGATTTAATTAAGTTAATAATAAGAATGCTTTTAATGCGAAATGTGAGCTTTTTTTTAAAGAGAAGTAACACTCAGACAATTGAGGACTATTGGCGGCATGAAATAATTCCCCACGAAATAAGTCCCCAAAAATGTACAGAAAGCAACAACAACGTTTTTTGGGGACTTATTTCGTTATTTCGGGGACTTATTTCATTTTTATTTTAGGGACTTATTTCATATGAAATAACTCTCCAAAATTCTGTAATGAAATAAATCCATAAAAAAATGTTGGGGAATTATTTTTCATTTTCAAATTTATTCAAAAATCGGAATGAATGCAACTCTTAGTTAAAAACATTGAATATTTTGAAGACGTGAGAAGTTAAATACAATTCAAAAAATTTTACTTTACTTATATATGAAGCAGCGCCCTTATTATATTTTTATTATCTATACTTTTTACTTTTAAAACTCTATTTGAAATTTAACTGAATTCATTCAAACACTAAAATACAACCCTGCATACTTTTATTAATAACATTTGAATTTAACGGAAATAATTTTGTATTGTTGTCAAATTTCATTTGCTATGTTATGCTAGGAACACAATTGAGACGAACGACGAATTTCGTCAACCTCGACGAATTCCTCGATATGAGTTCGCTGCGTAAATTCGTCGTGTGAAGCACAATAACGACGAATTTACGCAGCGAATTCCTCTCTTATATTTGATAAAGTTGGTTGTTGTGTGTACAAAGACAGAGAGTGAGAGAGAGAAAATTGTTTTTTCGTCGTTCGTCGGCGTACAAATTAGAAATAAACCTATCTCAGAATTCGTCACGTACGACGAATTTCGTTGTACGGCGGTGTTGTGTTCATTTTCATATGCACACATGTGTTTTATTTTTTATGACGAAAATTCGCACCGAAAAATTCGTCGTTCGTCCCAGTTGTGTTCCTAGCATTACACTTTTTTACTACTAATGTTTACAACTGTGTTTTGAAAATAATATATAAGCAGCATAAATTTAATGAATAAAATCACTTTGATTTCTGCCTTCAACTAATGAGTATCTCTGTTCAGCATTAAGTTATCGGACGAGGAGAAAGTTTTTGGAGCTCATAAAGAAAAGTAGTTTAAATTTTAAACAGTGTGTTTTAATTGTTCATTAAATTAACAAAATTTATAATCTTAGGAACAAGATTATTTTATTGGCGCCCAACTTCAGAAACCACTACCAAAGAAGAAGACAACAAGCTGACCCAGAAGAGACTACAACAGTAGAGGAAGAAAACGCTGCAGTTTTAACAGAGGCTATAAAAATCAACAACACAGAAGAGATGGCGACTTTTTCAGAGGAGCAATTTAGGCAGATTTTGTGTGCAATGGCTGTAAATAACAGAGGTGGGTCTTTTACGCACTGCACTGCCCGTTTTAAAGGACAAAGAGATCCAGCTGCTGTCGAAGAATTTTTATCGGCAATATGTGTTTTCAAAGACATTGAAAAAATTTGCGATGTCGATGCATTACGTGGAATGCCGCTGCTTTTTGAGGATTATGCTGCATCTTGGTGGATTGGTGTAAAAGAATCCATATCAACTTTCAAGCAGGCTACAGACCTCATTCGGAAGACGTTCACGCCACCTGTTCCTGACTGGCGCATATTTTCCACATTTTTCGAAACCAAACAGCAGACAACAGAGCCGACTGATAGTTTTGTGTGCAAAAACAGGCTTTTACTTTCGCAGCTTAAAGATGCCCCAAGTGAAGAAATTCAAATAAATATGTTGTATGGTCTTCTTAACATAAATATAAGAGACCGGGTACGGCGTGAAAGCAGAAATGTTTCTTTTCGAGGTAAAATCAATCCCTTGCACGAAGAAGAAAGAGAAAAACACCAGCGCTAAACGTTGCAAATTTTGCCGGATTAAGGGACATTCTATAGAAACGTGTTTCAAGAAGAAAACACACGACGAACAACGAAGTCATCAACAAAAACCACAACAAAAGCAAGATGCTCTTGCTAATCATCAAACTCAACAACCATTTTCAAACCAACCACAGAATCAGGCCATCGTTAAGAAGCCAATATTTTCTTGCTATGGATGTGGTGCACCTGGTGTATATAGGTCAAACTGTCCTACTTGTAGTACAAATCCAGTAGTATCAACAAGTCCACAATATTTAGCATTCAACTCACTGTCATCAACTATAATTGGACACTCATTACCTACAACCCATGTGACCTTTTTTGGTCTTAAAGGTGAAGCTATCTTTGATAGTGGAGCAAAAACTCACCGCAAATAAATGTAGTTTTCAAGAAGTACGTGCTGAAGTTACTCTTGACGATGGTTCAATGTCAACAACAAGGTTATGTCTACTATTTGCAATATAGCCATTGGTAACAAAGTACGAAAAATAAGATTAATATGTCTTCCGAACGCCACAAGAAACAGAACACTCCTTGGTGCTGATTTTCCCGAACAAACTGGCATTTTTCTCAACATGGCCCAACAGTTTTGGTATTTTGTGGATCAGCCTAAATTAAAATACAAATTTCCCACACCTGTTGAAACAACAATTTGTTCAATGCAAGTTACTCAAGAGTCATCCCCATGCACAAGTGCTATAAAAGAAATTTATGCGTTCATTAAATTTGTGGAAGACAAAAAAATACTGTCACCTATTCTCGGAACACCAAAAACAAATTCCACGAAAGAGAATGTTTCACCTTTACCCAAAACACCTTCATTTATAAATAAAGACGATTCTTATGCACAGCAAAAACTTATTGAAGAAAAATTAATGGCTAAGGTTGTAACATCTCAACAACACTCACCAGATTACAAAAATGAATTTCCACAGTACATACATCCAATGTTCAAACCAATTAATCTTCATGAAGAACGAACATATATAAACTCTTCTGCTGCACACGCAACACCATCCAAAACTCGAAAAGTTGACTACGATGACTATTTCACACCTTTGTTTTCAATGGATATACGAATTCTCAAAGAATCTGATGGTATTGGCATTACTACTGACCAAAAAATGGAGCTAAATAATATGTTGCTTGAAAATAAAAGTATATTTGAAGAGCCATTTAGTGCTACGCCTTATGCTATGGATCATATTCACACTGAAGAACATGAACCAATTGCACTACCTCCTTATCGGTTATCATTGACCATGAAAACTGCTTTTAAGAATGAAATAACAAAGATGTTGAAATTGGAAGTAATTGTGGAATGCCAATCACCATGGGCTGCTCCTGTAGTCATCGTGCCTAAGAAAACTGAAGGAATTCGGGTTTGTATTGATTACCGTCAGTTGAACGCTATCACAAAGCCCTATAGATACCCACTACCCAGAGTGGATGATATTCTTCATGAGGCTAAGGTAACCAAATATATGTCGACAATTGATTTGCAAAGCGGGTATTGGCAAATCGGGGTACACGCACCTGACCAGGAAAAGACTGCTTTCTTTACACCTTTTGGCATGTATAGATTTACGCGTATGCCATTTGGATTACGGAACGCCCCTGCAACATTCCAAAGACTGATCGATCGCTTGAGAGCTGCTCTAGGCGAAACAATTCTACTGGCATATTTAGACGACATAATTTCCTGTTCTCCCAGCTTTGAGCAACATCTGTGCGATTTGAAAAATATTTTTCTAAAACTTAAAGAATTTGGCCTTAAAGTAAACCTGGAAAAATGCCGCTTTGCATGCAGTGAAGTTCGATATCTAGGTCATATACTAACCCCTCAAGGAATAAAGACGGATCCTGAAAAAGTGACAGCCCTGTATAACCGCAGAAAGCCAAGAAATATTAAGGAATTGCTATCATTTCTACAAGCGTGTTCATCATATCGTCGATTTATACCATCCTTTGCTAATGTGTCCAAGCCGCTATCAGCCTTATCAAAAAATAATGTCGTGTGGTCCTGGGGTAAAAAGCAACAAAAATCTTTTGATCAGTTGAAGACTTTGTTAACAACAGCTCCAATATTAAAACAAGCAACTGACGACGAACCTTTCATCCTAAAAACAGACGCTAGTGGTTATGCTCTGGGAGCAGTTTTGCTCCGGGGGGAGGGCCCTTATAAATATCCTATTGAGTATGCCAGTATATTGCTATCAAGTGCAGAAAGTAACTACTCTACCATCGAGCGTGAGGCTCTTGCAATTGTTTGGGCTGTCAATAAATACCGTGGATATATTGAAGGAGCTCCAGTAAAATTAATCACTGATCACCAACCTTTGAAATGGTTAATGCAAATTAAAACCCAACTGGACGCTTAGCCCGCTGGGCATTGCAACTACAACCGTTTGACATTCAGATTGAGTATAAGACAGGTAAGACGAATGTTATAGCTGATGCTCTTTCTAGGCCTCCATGTAGAGACAATCATGATGTATCAAACCCTTGTGAAATTTATGCGTTTTCAATCGAGATGCCCAGGAAAAATGCAATCGAACTCAGAAAAAATCAACTAGATGATTCGGAACTAAAAACTATTATCGAATGCATCGAAAACTGGAATGAAGACCAAGCTTACTGGTCAAAAAGAGGTTACGTTGTAAACGAAGGTGTCCTGTACTGCTACCATGATAACGACTCCGACGATGCGCAGCTTGTGATACCTGCTAAAGAGAGACTACAAATTTTAAAATACTACCACAATGACGAAACTGCTGGCCACTATGGTATTGACAGGACTATTAGAAAAATCACTTCACGATATTACTGGCCCGGAATCAGAAAAGACATTGAGAAGCACGTCAAGGAATGTATAGACTGCCAAAGATACAAAGCTACGAACCTTAAGCCTGCAGGCCTTTATCAAACAGTATCAAGCAACCAAAGGTTTAAAATAATTGCCATTGATCTATTTGGACCACTACCTGTAACATGTAATAGGTTTCAATGGATTTTTATAATTGAGGATATTGCCAGTTGATGGGTTGAACTGTTTTCTTTGAAAACTGCCCAGATATTAATCAACGAAGTGTTCCTACGATACGGAGTACCTAGAAAAGTCATCAGTGACAACGGTGCTCAATTCATTTCAGCTGTAATGCAAAACGTGTTCTTCTGTTTTAATTATGAACACATACTGACTCCTGTTTACGATCCTGAGGCTAATCCAGTAGAGCGGAAGAACCGAGACATGAAGACCCAAGTTTATATTTTAGTTGGGAACGACCACCAAACTTGGGATGAAATATTACACAGCATTAGATTTGCGATGAACACAACATTATGCCAATCAACAAAGTACACACCAGCCTTCCTAACATTTGGTCGAGAGCTCCGTACTCTGGATGAAGTTCAGCATGACATAAGATCCGTAATCCAGAGTGAAAATTTTCTCGTTGAAATAACGCCATATTTAATGTTTTTAAAAACATCAAAGAAAATGTTTACAAGCAACAGGGTCACAACAAAAGAAACAGCAGTAGCCATAGACGAACTCAACCTCCATTGGAAATCGGGTCAAAGGTACTGGTAACAACACACGTTTTAAGTAATAGCAACAAGGCATTACTTCCAAATTCGTTCCAAAGCGAGATGGTCCCTATACTATAATAAAAAAATTGGAACTACTTCTTACACAATTGCACATGAAGATGATTTAGGCCTACCACTAGGAACCTATAATGCGTCTGCTCTAACACCATTGGTAACATCAAGAAATTGTCCTACTCAACCCTAGGAAAATGAGAAACAGAGGTCGACCTAGAAAATGAGTGTTGATGCTTCATCGGGACGCTTTCAGCATCAAAGGGGTAGATTGAAGCAGCGCCCTTATTATATTTCTATTATCTATACTTTTTACTTTTAAAACTCTATTTGAAATTATAACATTTGAATTTAACGGAAATAATTTTGTATTGTTGTCAAATTTCATTTGCTATGTTACACTATTTTTACTACTAATGTTTACAACTGTGTTTTGAAAATACTATATGAGCAGCATAAATTTAATGAATAAAATCACTTTGTTTTCTGCCTTTAACTAATGAGTATCTCTGTTCAGCATTAAGTTATCGGACGAGTAGAAAGTTTTTGAAGCTCATAAAGAAAAGTTGTTTAAATTTTAAACAGTGTGTTTTAATTGTTCATTAAATGAACAAAATTTATAATCTTAGGAACAAGATTATTTCAAATATTATTTATTTTCCACGTGTTTTTTGTTATTATTGATAAAAAAAAACTTCTTCAATGCAAAGTCTTTGATTTCGATTAAACTATATTCGTAACAGACTATGAATAAGCTATGATAATAAGTATTTTCAATATTTTCCCACTGGCAATGGCAGTTTTATGCTTGTAAATAAAAAAATAAATTTGGGGATAAAGGAATAAAAATATTATTGTGTTTCACAATAATAGTTTTATTCCTTTATATTACAAACTAAGCATTTAGACAACAATTAATTTAATTGTCATTTAATTAAAAATATTACTCAGAATAGTTCTCTACAATATAGGAAATATTAGCTATATTATAGGTTTTTACTAATGAAAATTTAAAATAATAAAAATATGTTTTTATCTTTGTTAATTTTACCACATGTGTTAAAAAAATTATATATTTTTTTTAATAAAACATAGTAAATCTCTTTCCCTCTTATTTTAAAGCATTAATAAAGAAAAATAAAATAAAGTAAAATAAAGACGAACATATTTGAGTTTTCTAGATAATTTACAATTTTAATGCGTTTTGGCAAATAAAATTTTAAACAAACCAACCAACCAGCCAACCAACAAACGTCCAAACAAAAAGATTTAAATGAAAGAAACAAATAAATAATTAATATTATCTGTGGTTTTATTTTCGTATTAAATTCAATTCTTAAACATAAATTTATGCCAAATAGCAAATAAAATGCATAATTAACCAAATAAACAAAGACGTTGAACAACTTCAAATTAATTTCAAATATTTATTTCTTATTGTTGTTTTTTTTATCTTGTTAACAAATACAAAAAACAATTAGCAGTATAAAACCATGTAGACGAGAATACGCAAAAGGATATAGAAAAAGCTTAAAGAAAAGTTTGTAACAAGGAACTTGAAATTTTATAAAAATTTTACGTGACAAACACTAAAGACAATTTGTGCCTCAAGGCTTAAGAAGTTTCAGTGTTTCTTATTGTATTTAAAATTGTTTGAAAATTAGGAAAAATATATAATTAAAGAAAGAAGAAAATAAATGGGCAAATGTAAAATTGCTTGTACTGTGAAGGGGAATAATTGATTAAAGAAAAAATGCATGAATTCCTAAAAAAAATTAAAAATAATTGTTCAGAGGTTTCACAGTTCATTGTATAGTGATGATTTTCAGTCAAGGCCTTACAACTTTTTATTGTAAAGTTATGAAATTTAGTACGTGAATTTAAATGTTTTATTACGCCTATAAATATCGCTTCGAATAGCATCATATATAAAATGTATAGTGTTATGTATGAAATTATTCTTGTAATTAATAACTTTGATAAAAACTACTTGGTAGTTTTTATCAATTATCAGTTTTTTTATAATTACTCGAAATATATGTCAATTTGTTTTTGTTTAATATTTTTTCCTATTTTTGAAACTTTTGTTAATAAATAATATTTTTACTTTTAAATATACAAATACAAAATTGGTGTCAGAAGTGGGATACAAAATGAGTATCTCACAGGAGCAATTGACTTCAGTTATGGAAATGCTTGCAGGAGCAATTCGTTCTGCTGTAACAGATGCCACACAGTCGGCGGCATCTATGAGGCCTTCAACATCTAACACTTCTTCAGAATGTTCTTCAAGATTGCCACAGTTTTCGGTATGTCCATACAAACAAGGTGATGAAATGACTGTTGCAGATTATTTTACAAGATTTGATTGGGCGTTGCAACTTTCAAATATAGCTGATAATGAGCATGCAAATTATGCTCGCGTACATATGGACGCAGAACTTAACACAGCTTTAAAGATTCTTATCAGCCCGAAGCT
Source organism: Tachina lurida (assembly GCA_944452675.1). Taxonomy (NCBI): domain Eukaryota; kingdom Metazoa; phylum Arthropoda; class Insecta; order Diptera; family Tachinidae; genus Tachina; species Tachina lurida. Next base: position 78,908,351 of record OX101754.1, read on the forward strand.
ACCAGGTGAATTAAATTACGACGAAATAAAAGATGTTCTAATTCAACATTTTGACGGTAAGAGGAATAGATACGCAGAGAGTGTCAAGTTCAGGCAGATAAAGCAAGAATCAGGTGAGTCAATAGCAAATTTTAGTTTACGTCTTAAAAATGGTGCAGTTTTTTGTGAGTATGGCCAATTTTTAGATAGAATGTTAATCGAGCAGTTACTAATGGGCTTAGAATGCAGCAATATCTGTAACGAATTGATTGCTAAACAGCCAAAAAATTTTAATGAAGCTTATGAAATTGCGCATGGTAGAGAACTGACGCATTATGCGACGAAAGAAGTAAATGCTCGGGAAGCATCACATACAGAGCAAACATTTAAGTTAGGCTTTGCACCACTTAGAACCAAAAATAAAAACTCTTTCAGTGACAGTGACGTTTCAAATAAGTTAAAATGTTTTGGTTGCAACGGTAATCACATGAGAAAGGATTGCAACTTTAAGAATGCTAAATGCTTCTCTTGCGGCAAATTGGGACACATTTCTAAGGTGTGTAAATCAAAAACTGGCCAAGTTTCTGTGGGTCACGATGATGATAATGAAACAGTTGTGAAACTAAGTTCGATTAATAACGTAAAATTTTCTAAACCATATGATAAGAAAATTATTGTGGCAAATATCGATGGAAAGTGTTTAGAAATGGAACTTGATACGGGTGCTCCCTGTAGTATCATAAGTAAGAAGAAGTTGCGTAATATTAAGCCCAATTACAAGTTATTCAAATCGAAAAGAAAATTTTCCAGCTATACTGGTCATTCTATTAATTGTATTGGTAGAGTTGTGGTAAATGTAACGGTGGGAAAAACGTCACGTTTGTTAAACTTATATGTTGTAGAGAATGATTTAGATACCCTGTGTGGTCGTGAATGGATAGCACACTTTGCTCATGATATAAATTTTTCCGATCTTTTTTCATCTTCGGTTCGAACAAATAATTCATTAAACGACAGATTTAGTTTAAATGCTCTTCAATGTATTTCTTCGAAATTACCTATATTAAACTCAATGCAGAAGGCCCAGCTAGAACAAATTTTAGCTCAATTTGCGGACGTATTCGGGAAATCAGCAGGAAAGCTTATTGGTCCACCTATTAAAGTACATATGAAAGCGAATGCAAGGCCGATATTCGCTCGACCAAGGGAAGTTCCTCTGGCTTTAAAGGCGGCATATGCAAAGGAGATTGATGCGAAAATTGCGGCTGGCTATTACAAGAAAGTAGAATATTCGGAATGGGCATCAACAACTCATATTGTGACTAAAAAAAATGGAGCGCTACGTATTACCGGCAACTATAAGCCAACAGTTAACCCGCAGATGATTATAGATGAGCATCCCATTCCAAAAGCAGAAGATTTGTTCAACAAAATTAAGGGTGCTACAATTTTTGCTCATTTAGATGTCACTGATGCTTATACGCATTTAGCTTTAGATGAGGAGTTTGCTCACATTCTTACCCTTAATACTACAACTCATGGATTAATTCAACCTACCCGTGCAGTGTATGGTGCTGCAAATATACCAGCAATTTGGCAGCGAAAAATGGAAGAAATTTTGCAGGGTCTGCCTAATATTATTAATTTTTTTGATGATATACTATTGTTTGCAAGAGATTTCAATGACCTACAGACAAATTTAGAGCTTACATTAACGCGAATGAGAAAAATTGGGCTTAAGTTGAACAGATCAAAGTGTGTTTTTGGTGCGAGTTCCGTTGAATTCCTAGGGCACATATAGAAGAACTACAGCTGTTGGGTAAAGCATCTTACTACAGCGCTTTTATTCCAGATCTAGCTACTCGTGAAAGACCTCTACGAGGCATACTAAAATGTAAAATATTTTCTTGGGATGCAAGAGCAGAAGCTTCTTTTAGGGACATTAAGCAATTGTTAGTATCGCCTCAAGTTCTTTTGCCGTATAATTCAGATGTTCCACTGTTGTTGGCAACGGATGCCAGTAAAACAGGCTTGGGTGCGGTGTTATCTCATTGTCTGCCGAATGGTAAGGAACGACCAATAGCGTACGCCAGTAGAACAATGAGCAAAACTGAACAACGTTATTCGCAAATTGACAAAGAAGCCTTAGCTATCGTTTGGGCCGTACAAAAATTGTTTAAATACTTATATGCTCGCCATTGGACTTTGATAACGGATCATAAACCTCTGACTCAGATTTTGCACCCGAGTAAATCACTTCCAACACTTTGCATTTCTCGCATGGCCAATTACGCAGATTTTTTAAGTAATTTTGATTTAAAAATTATATACAAAACTTCCAAGGCAAATAGTAATGCAGATTATTTGTCACGAATAATACCGAAAGAAAAGCAAGTTTCACAATGCAATGAAAATCTGTTAATTCCTGAATATGACGAGTTTGATACTTTCATTTTTCGACAAATTAACCAATTACCAGTTACTGCTGAGAAAATCGCTATAGAAACTAGAAAAGATCCCGAACTAGGGAAAATTATAAAAATATTAGAAAAAGGACACAGTTTATCTAAAAATGGTTACAAATCGCCTGAATCTAGTTATACTCTTTCAGGTGATTGTCTAATTTTTGAGCACAGAGTGGTAATACCTGCAAAGTTTCGTAGAGATGTGCTTCAAAATTTGCATGCGGCTCATTTAGGGTTAGTAAAAATGAAGGGCATTGCACGCTCTTTTGTATATTGGCCGAAAATAGATGTCGACATCGAAAATATAGCAAAAGATTGTAGTGATTGTGCAAGAGTAGCAAATAAACCAAAGAAGTACACTGAACACCACTGGCAGTATCCAAATGGACCTTGGGATCGTGTGCATATTGATTATGCTGGCCCTTTTGAGGGAATGATGCTTTTAATAATTACAGATGCTTATAGCAATTGGTTAGACGTTAAAGTAACTGCGTCAGCAACGGCTGCTGCAACCATTGCTTTGATTGATGAGGTTTTTGCTAACTATGGTGTACCACTCATGATAGTTTCTGACAATGGTACAAATTTTGCATCACAAGAGTTCAGTAATTATCTAACGACAGTGGGAGTTAAATATCACAAATTTACTGCCCCTTATCATCCTGCTACTAATGGACAAGCCGAGCGAAGCGTTCAGACGGTAAAAAATGCGTTGAAATCCATGTGTACTTCGAAGAAAAATTTGCAACAAAATCTTAATGAATTTTTAAGACAGTATAAAAATGCGCCACACTCAACAACTGGTGTATCACCTGCACAACTGTTTCTGGGTCGTCAACTGCGCACGCGACTTGATTTAGTTCAGCCAGAACAGGTTTCATCCAAAGTTAAAAATAAACATTTTCTTCGATATGATGGGTGCTTTAGAAAATTTGAAATAGGTGATAACATACACTTTCTATCAGAAAATCCAAGAACAAGTAAATGGCTACAAGGTGTAATAAGTAAACGCTTAGGTGAATATTCATTATGAGATTTTTTATCAAAATAAACGTGTAAAACGACACGTTGATCAAATTCGTGGCCCTTGTAAAGAGAGGGTAGAAAACCAAGGTACACAAGAAATGAATTTCACTGAAGCAAAAAAGAGTTCCAGTGTTACAAGTAGTCGATGTAGTACAAACACGGATTTTCCAAGTGCAACTCACAATGATCTCTTTAGTGATTATTTCTGGGATCCTATTCACCCTACTGACACAATATCTCCTACAGATAATTCGAGTCCTAGCAACATAACTGCGCAACATCACAGCGATAATATATCAAATGATGATAACAGTCCCAGTCGAGAAAAAGAAACTGACGAAGAATTCGAAACACCGCAAGCTCTTCAGTTTAAAACATTTCCTGACGCTCAGCAATTTGAAATACCGCAACAACGAGCTGAAGATCCGTTTGAGAATTTAACACAAGGAATTCCAAATTTACAATCCGAACAGATACTTCGCCGATCAAAAAGAACACATAACCCAAGAGTGTTATTTGAACAAGAGATTCCAAGAAGGAAGAGATAAATGTTATGTATGAAATTATTCTTGTAATTAATAACTTTGATAAAAACTACTTTTATAATTACTCGAAATATATGTCAATTTGTTTTTGTTTAATATTTTTTCCTATTTTTGTAACTTTTGTTAATAAATAATATTTTTACTTTTAAATATACAAATACAAAATATAGTATATCAATTCCTTTTGTTCCAATAAGGAGCATAGAGCATAGAGGATTGAGCAAGGCACGAAAATATGGTCTTGCTTAAGTACGTCGCTTAGTCCATAAATTAAAGAAGCACAGCTTTAACAGAGGATCTCCAGTTGGCAGCGGTCTTCAAATAAACGATAGACATCTATTGACAGCTTTCCCCATTTTATCGGCGTATGAAAACGGGATTCATATCTTGCAACAAGTGGTTCGCTACACAAAGTGAGCATACCTTAACACTTCGCAAACATTTACCCAAAAGAGCGTAACCAGTAAATACTAATGGAAAACGTTTTGATTCGGTATCGAACTTATTAAGTTAAGCAGTTTACAATCATGTTGGGTTGTCTTTTTGTTGTGTATGAAACTGTTTAACTTATTAAGAACTAATGTGAATTAAAACTCTTTTCATTAGTATTTAGTGGTTACGCTTTTTCAAGCAAATGTGTGCAAAGTGTAAACGTACCTTTAGACTTGTATCGAACTCTTTCAGTATCTCGTTTTACCATTACATGGATTTGATTATTGGTGTGTATCTAAAACGAGCTACTGAAAGATTTCGATACAAGTCTAATAAAGTTTTATACATATAAGGCTTTTGTTATCATTGAAACCTAATAGAACACATAACAAATGTTTTATTGAACTGAATCTAAATTATTTGTAACCTTCTATTGCGTTTTGAGTCTATTAAATTTTATTTGTATTTATGTTCAGCTTTTTTGTATCAATAATAAATTTTAGGAGGTGAGGACTCGCTAAATCTTTCAGACATCAGATTTCGACATATGTGCATAACTAGAGCGAGGTTTCGTGGAAATCAGTTGAGTATAAGTACTCGCACCTATATACAATGTAATACTGAATTTTATTAGCTCTTAGTGTGTGCCAAGTTTCGTAAGGGTATCACAACATTTGCAATATTAATGTGCAATAATTGATATTGTACAAAAAAGTCTCTTGACTTATATTGCGCAATAAGAAATATTTTATAATGTGTTGACAACATTATACAATAATTATTTCAAGGTACATCACTAAACACTTTTCTATTTTTTCTATTTTTTAAATAACTTAATTAAAAATTAATTAATTTGATGAGCCATTTTTTAGATTTAATTGAACTGTAGTGAATTTTAATCAGAAATAATATCTTAATCAGGCTTAAGTTCAGTAATTTCAATTCTTACCGAATGAAATATTTTTATTAAATAATGTGAGTTTATAAAGAGGGGAAATACCGATATTTTTCTGTGCAGCCACGTACTTCATCAGCACTGGGGTAGAGATTATAGATTATAGATATAGTTAAACATACTTAGGTAGAGTGCTAACCTAAATAGAAAATGGAAAAACAGAAAATGAATTGTGATAGTTACAAATGTATTTCCCAAAGGCATATCAATAATTGTATACACAATCAACTCTCATATTCCATTTCATAGAAAATTTAAGCTAAATAGCTGATGTTAATAAAAACACTATTCTATATTTTTATATTTTTTAAATAACTTAATAAAAAAAATAATTAATTTGCATAGGATGTATCTTGTACTGAGCTGCCCAAGGTAACACCGAAAAAGTAGTGTCGAACGTCGATCGGCGAATACATTTGTCTCGTGTTTCTCTCGGTGGCCAGCTCTGATCTCGTATGTATTAGAGATCTGCATGATTAAGAATCAAAAGGAATAATTTTTCCTTTTTGAAAAATGAATATTTATCTAGCACTTAAAATTAAAGAAATGAAATTTGCTAATGCATGATTCGTATTCGCAAGACTATTGTTAATAAATGCATGCCATTGCTTGCAAGTTCGGTTTATTCATATGATTCACAAAAGCAGTGAATCTGTCCAACGTACTCTTGTGAGTAATTTGATTATTATACAAAACAATCAAACAACAGAAAGAAGTTTTTATTCACTTTTGCAAACAGTACTTAAAAAACAAGAGTTAGTTAATGACAGTCAGTTGATAGAGAGTTAACACTGCAAGCAACATCATTAGTATATAGTGATGTCAAAAAATAAAACAATAGAATTGTAAATGTGAGTGAACATCAAAAGTGAATCAACTCATCCAGTTCTCTGGTATGCATCACGAAAAATCAAGTTCCTTAAATTAGCATGTGTATGTAGCTTTTGTTCACTTTTACACAAATTGTAAGACAAATTATGCCATATATTTATTTTAATAATATGCAATTTATTGAATAGCATGGAGCAAAACGACAATTATAATAGCAATAAAGTAGAGTTGGGCACAGTTGTTCCTTTTTGTTCCCAACAACAAAAAGAACTAGTTCGTTCTTTTGTTCTTTTTGATCAGTTGTTCTGTTAACAACAGAACAGAGATTGCACAATCATCGAATCCTCTAATGTTTTCTTTCTTTCTTTTTATAAAACTTAAGAAATAAAATTATTTTCATTTTATACTTAGTGACATTATCAAATCGTTAAGATTAATACTTGTGATTGAAAATGCTTAAAGTGAAGTCTGTGATCATTTGAAAACAAATTTTAATCACTTTTTTAATACTGAATTATATTCAACACAACAAAATATTTCTTTTAGTTTAATAAAAATTTTCCTTGTTCATAATTATTTTCATTTGTACTTTGTGGTCTCTTTCGCTGTATGCTTTCAGTAAGTAAAAGGTAAAAATTAATATTTTTGAACGCAAATTTTTAAATGAAATCATTTGTCAGTTTAAAACAAATTTTAATCACTTTTTTAATTCTAATAATCTTATTCACAATCTGGTTTTTAATTCAACACCACAAATTATGTCTTTTAATTTTGTAAAACTAATTAATAATTAACTAAAACTAATTATACATTTTCTGTTGTTTGTTTTGATTATAATGCTAAAGATTTGATAGGTACACTAACAGTATGCAAATCAGAAGCTATGGCGCGTAGTCATAGTCAAAACAAAGTACACTTTAAGAAATTAAAATCAGTATTTTGTATGGTAATACTAGTTTTAACTTAACTACGCGCTTATATCTTTTAATTAAAATGGTTTGCATGTGTGTTGGTCAGTAATAGAGAATAAGATAGGCAAAACGACCTAAAGACAAAAAACGAACGAAGGGACAAAAACTAACGAAAGAACAAGAAAGACCAAAAGAACAAGAAATACCAAAAGAACGAAAAGGAACAACTAGATTGAACTAGTTCACATTGTTCACTAAGGGAATAGTTTAATTGAACTAGTTCGTTCTTTACGGCACAACTCTACAACAAAGTACTCAATAATAATGTGTAGTAACTGTACCCAGCAAAAAATTACACATTACCATCAGAACTACTTGCTATATAATGACTTACTTTTCTGATTACCAAATTTCATTACTCGCTTACAAATCACATTACCTAAAATTTAAAAAACAATATGTACAAGTTGCTAAATGAGGAGAATAATTTTTTTAGATTAAATACATTACGTCAACAAGTTGCCAAATAAAAAAAGTAAGTACTTCTCAAGAATCGATTATTTTAGTCTCACGCCTTGTTAAAATCATTAAGTTGGTAATCCAGTAAGGAACAGCTTCCACCAAAAATGCTTAATTCCAAGCCCGATTACCTTTTTTGACATTTTTTGCTGGGTATGTTTACCTTAATAATCGGTTAAATAGATGGACGTGGCCTCGCTCACTTTTTTAAGCACAAGATTATGTCATTCCAAGAGACCAAAGTGCTTGCGCAGTTTCGTGGCAATGGAGTAATCAGACGTCGGACGTGGTCACGACCGCTTAGCACAATATCGTGTGTTTTTTAGAGCTTAAGATTTGTACGAAGACTTGTAAGAATTGTCAAGTAGAAAAATATGGAATACAATCTTAAATTTTAATGGGAGTGACTACGTATACTCTTAAAGCACGAGATTGCGTTATCGATTGTGTCAATTTTCGTAGCAATTCGATTAGGAAAAATAGAGAAAAAAATTATTTTTTTTAAATCTTTCTGTAGATGACAATGTTATGAAATAAATGAATACCAATTCATTGATAAACTGCTCCGTTCTTAAACTAACATTTATATTTCCTGCAATAATAATAGCGTTTCGTAAAAAAAACTGTGAAACCCCTTCACATTAATATTTTTAATTATAAAGAATCTTTCCATTATTCTGGTATTAAGTCTCTATGCATACAAATAAATAGTTACCAAGTTTAATTTATTTTAATTAAAAAGAAAAAAAGAAAATTAAGATTGATTAAAATGAAAACGTGTACTCACGATCATGCTCCGTGCAAGCTGCGCATTTATTCATTTCAATTGTTATTTATAAGATTTTTATATTTTCCATTTAAATTTTTTGTAGTTTTTTTAGTACACGTAAGGAAGTGAAATACAATAAATCAAACGCAAAGTATCACGGAAGAGAAAAGAGTTAAAGAAGTAGTAGTAGTAGTAGTACACACAAAAAAGTAATATGAATGATTTTGTAATATTAATTAAAATTTTTGTAATATCAATTAAAAAATTAATTAAATTTTCACCTATAAACAATTTGATAATATTAATTAAATTTTTCCACTCAAATTAATAAATACAATTAATAATTTAATTGAATCAATTAATATTTTAATTGAAAATATTAATTGGTGAATACTTTTTTCTGTGTAGCAGTAGTATTAGTTACACATACATACACACATGCACGCATACATGTGCAAGTGAGTATGCATGAGTATATAAATTGTTATAAATTTAAAGTAAAATACATATACTTTTCAATCCATTATGGTAGAAAAAAGAAAACGGATGTATCAAAATAAAATAATTTTACACTTAAATAGTTTTTTTTTACAAAATAAGTAGAAATTATAATCTGCGAGAAATCTTACTGAAATTAAATATTTTGGAGTATAAAGTTGAATAAATATAAATAACTTTGCTAATAAACATACACATCGTCACCTTAAATGCAAATGGTCGTAACTACATTTTTATATTTTTTACAGGAGAAACAAAAAACGTTTCAAAATCAATAAGAAGAAAGTATTCTTGAAAATTGTCTTCGAAATTTACTTGTAGTATGGATACTTATATGTTTTTAACCATTTATTTCCTTTTTATGTATATTTAAGATTTTATGTTAGTTACGTTCCTTGCAATACAAAAGAGAAGCCTTCCTTATTACGTCCATTTGAGTTTCTTTAATAAAGTCGTCATATTTGATCGCAGGGGTATAAGTATTTGTGTGAACATGTAGTTTGACAAAAGGAACCATAATCAATCAATAACTCGATTTTGAATTTTTGTGTAGTTACGTCCGCTTGCATTTAAGGTGACGATATGCTTATGTACATATGTATGTATGTATATTTGCATTAGTTAGATAAACTCACAAAATGCCCTCCCCAAAAACTGTTGAGAGCTGTTGTATTATTTGCTTTAGTCGAAATTTGTATGGAAGTTATGTTTTAACGTACACTTCAAACACAAGTTATTGTTTTTTTAATACGGGATTTATTCTTTGATATTAATTTTTTTATTGTTTCCTTTTCGTCTTGAGCAGGCAGAAAGCCACAAAGAAGAGTGGTAAATGCTGGCTGTACATTGGGCAGTCGCCGAGTTATCGTTAAAGGAATTTTTAGAAAATAAATTCCTACACTGTACTACGGTCTGCTCTCAGAGACTTAAACTACTGAATGTTTATTTTGTGTCAACGATATGCTTAAAAATGCTTACTTTAGAAATGAGACAAAAGTTTTAATGTTTGTTAGAATAATTGCAATGTTTTTTAGAGTAATTTGTTTTCTAAATATTATCATATGGAATATATCTTTCCCGAATTTTCAAACTTGAGCCTAATTAAACCATATAGCATAGAACAGTTAGTTCATAAAAGTGAATTTTAATTGAATATTAAACCAATATAACTTTGAATTTGTGGCATATCAGATGAATGTTTAGGTTTTTGTGTGGAAAGTTTATTATCAACATCGTCATTATTGTTTAAAAAACAAATCAAACAAGAATAACAAATTATATTAAACCTCTTCTTACTCCATGTGTGTATTTCTTTTGCAGTAATATCACTCTTTCATTTTCAGTAATTAAACAGAACCACCAATTCAACCAAAAATAATACTAATAATCTAAAGAACTTTATAAAAATTAAATTACATAACAAAAAGAACGTAAACGATATTTATACAAACTTTTGAGATTTATATTTTTATGAAAGTTAGTCCTTATAAAATTTATGAAATAAAATGTGGTATGAATTTATATAAAATGTTTACAATGTAATAGGGGACATTATGTATGTAACAAAAGGCATGAATTGGATTTGCAGATGTTTATTAATGCTTAATATTCAAAACATACTAGATTATCAGAAACGATTTGAATATAGAGAAATAAAACAAAAAGCACTCGTACAAATAAACAAATTATGCTAATGTTTATGAGATTGGAAGAAAAACGGTTAATTTTTGGATAAAGATAAAAGTACAAGGATATACATGTGTACGTATGTATGTATGTATGTACATAAATGTGTATTTGAGCGTGTTTGTGTGCATGTGTATCTGTTGTTATTTCAAGTAAATAAGTATGAGTTAATAAGTTTCGTACACACGCAGCAAGAACAAGAATATGAAAGCCCTGAATACACACATACAAAATTTATTACAAAGTTATATGATAAAAAATACGAATGTTTAACATGAACAACAAATACACCAATCAATGTTATAAAATCTCACACACACGTATAAATATAAACACACACACACACAAACACACACACACACACACAAACACACACACACACACACAACAACAACAACCCAGCTAGCATTTGGGTGATTATTTTTTGCAGATATCTCTTATATGATTCTCCTCAGATCACTTTTGATGATTAATCACTTGGGTGATTGAAAAAGGATTCACTTACGATTCATCTATATGATCAAATAAGGATTTCTTGAAAATAGACGAACAAAATGCAAAGAAATCGCAAAAAGGCGATTGGATGATTTAATACTACCAGAAAATTTCTCAAAAAGTAATCAGCAAATCGTATCATAAATGATTCTTTGGTATGATTCATCTGTAGGGTACCATTTTCTCACAACGAGAGTATCATTTATGATCGAAAAATGAGCTCACATGCGGTTATTTTTCCCGTCAAGCTGATTCGGAAATGATTCGATTGTGATACAAAATGCTAGCTGGGAACCCTAATGCAGTGACTGGCAATAACCCGTAATTTTATATTTAAGAATATAGGGCGAAACAAGCACTGTTGCTTCAAACGGAAACGGAAAAGCTTTTACTACGCAATGATTACCGCGCAAACTTTAAGACATATTCGTAAATCCATGACATAAAGTAATAGGTCTTTGATACTTATCTTCTCGCAAAGCTTTTATTTTCCCTCTTTTTCATTGAAATTTGATAATTTGAAAGTTCTCAGAAAACAACTCATAACCGGCTTAAGCTTTTATATCACACGAAGTCACGAAAACTACTTCAACGTTTATAGCTCAATTAAATAAAAATCATTTGGGTATATGTATTTCATAAAGTCTGAAGCGTGTGGAAAGCAAAAGTATGTACCAGGGGTGGCCATCTATGCTAGCTTCGTCGGCCACGCTTACGAATTAATATTTTAAAAAGCCATTTATTTATTTTTGAAAGCACTGTGCCTAATGGTAGAATTAGTCGATTCGTATCGTGAGTTAACGAATCAGCTGACAAAATCTGTAACATAAAAAACATTTATTTAATATGTATCGTAAGGTATGTGAGGTAGAAATCTACAGCAAATAGATTTTTATGTAGCTCACGTCAACTTCTCTCATACACGCACGTATAAAGCAACGAGAAATACAATAATAGCTGACAGATTTAAACGATACGACAACTTCAAAAGTAACACGATACGATAGAAGACTTAAAAAATTTTTTGTTTGTATATATTTGTTTCCTCTTAATCAGGCTCAAGGTCATAATCATTTAAATAAAACTCTTTTTGTTTTATTAAATTATTGATTTTTCTTATATCTTTTATTTTTTCAATATTTCGAACACCTTCGGTGTCCTTCTTCAGGAAAAATTCTATATAAAGGACAAAAAACAAAAATAAAACATATGTATGTACATTAAATATATATGTAAATACAAATTTCAATTTTATATACATAAATACAACAAAAAAATATTATTATCTTACTTAGAGTAAGGTCGTCAGCTGTCCGCTTTGAGAAAGAGTCAAATTCTTACTAAAAACGTGTTTGTTTATTTTCTTATTTTTTGTTTATGTTTAGCGGACAGCTGACGACCTTACTCTAAGTAAGATAATAATATGTTTTTGTTGTATTTATGTATATAAAATTGAAATTTGTATTTACATATATATTTAATGTACATACATATGTTTTATTTTTGTTTTTTGTCCTTTATATAGAATTTTTCCTGAAGAAGGACACCAAAGGTGTTCGAAATATTGAAAAAATAAAAGATATAAGAAAAATCAATAATTTAATAAAACAAAAAGAGTTTTATTTAAATGATTATGACCTTGAGCCTGATTAAGAGGAAACAAATATATATATTTTCTAAGGTCGAAGAAAAATTATCAATACAATTTTTGGTTTGAAAATATTTTTGAGTGTTTGTTTTTGAATTGCCTAATAGTGCATTTATACTTGAGCAAAATCAAGTATATTTCCCAAACAAAACAAAATCTACTACGTCATTAGATTTTGTCCCCAAATCTACTCAAAATCTTTTTTTAAAAATTGTATAAAAAAGTAAGTTTCTATACGTAAAAAGCTGTGTGGATTTGCTACAATGCAGTTGTTTGGTTATAGCTTAGGAAAATGTTCAGATAATGGATCTTGTTTTGGATAAAAATCTTGATAAATGTAAAAAAAACTTCGTGTAAATAGTATAGATTTTGTTAAAGAAATTTACTAAATTTCGTGCAGGTGTAAATGTCCTATAAATCATACCAGAATTAGGGCATTAATCTAATTTTAAAGTGAGTCAGCTTAAATTTTAAATTTAAAAAGAAAATGTTTTTTCTTTCGCAACTATCTGTTAAATCTTTGTACTTTGACACCGTCGAGAGCGCAATACCCAATGAGGCTTCGGCAACAACAATCCAGTAAACATAAGATCAAAACTTTGAATTCAGAAGAAAAACATTTCAGAATAACGTTTGAAAGTAACATTTAAGAAATTTATTAATCGACATATTGTCAAAAGTATTTTAATTTGAAATTTATTTGCTGGTGGTTCAGCGATGTCTATATGCATTTCATTGTTGCTGTAACAAATCGTCAGTAGACTACAACCACAAATCTTGAACAGTCAGAAACCCCTTATCTTATGTACAGACTTTCAAAAACTATTTGAGAATTCACAAATAATAATATTTTTGAAAATCACAAAAGAAAAATAAGCATAGTAGGCTTAGAAACTCATACAAAACCCAGCAAATAATTCATATTCGATATGAATCTATTCTATTTTTCTACACCTTTATACAATTAGAAATCCTTTGGATAACAATAAAAGTAATTATAAGGCAAAATGAAAAATAAAATCTAAATTTAACATTTAAGAAATTTATTAATCGACATATTGTCAAAAGTATTTTAATTTGAAATTTATTTGCTGGTGGTTCAGCGATGTCTATATGCATTTCATTGTTGCTGTAACAAATCGTCAGTAGACTACAACCACAAATCTTGAACAGTCACAAACCCCTTATCTTATGTACAGACTTTCAAAAACTATTTGAGAATTCACAAATAATAATATTTTTGAAAATCACAAAAGAAAAATAAGCATAGTAGGCTTAGAAACTCATTTTGCCTTATAATTACTTTTATTGTTATCCAAAGGATTTCTAATTGTATAAAGGTGTAGAAAAATAGAATAGATTCATATCGAATATGAATTATTTGCTGGGTTTTGTATGAGTTTCTAAGCCTACTATGCTTATTTTTCTTTTGTGATTTTCAAAAATATTATTATTTGTGAATTCTCAAATAGTTTTTGAAAGTCTGTACATAAGATAAGGGGTTTGTGACTGTTCAAGATTTGTGGTTGTAGTCTACTGACGATTTGTTACAGCAACAATGAAATGCATATAGACATCGCTGAACCACCAGCAAATAAATTTCAAGTTTGAAAGTAACGCCAGAATAGAAGATTTTTTCAATTTGAAAATAGTTTCCCCTTTTTGTTGAAAAGGCAATTTTTTTCAATTGTTTTCAAATCACTTTTAAACGTTTCTTACTTGAGAAAAGGTTTGATTTCAAATCCATCTCAATTTGAAATCAAACCTAATAGTTTCGGTACTTCGTATTCTTGCTGGTCATTGAATTTAACACTTAAATTTGTTAAAAATGTGTATTGTTTTCAGTGTTTAAGAAACTTAAGTCCAAGTAGCAAAAGTTGTAAAATTTTTACTTTTCGCTGCTTTTCTTTTTTCCAACTGTTTAAAATGAACCAATGCTTTTGCTTGTGTTTGTTGAAATAATCAACAGTCGCAGTCGAACTAAAAGCTGAAAATGAAAACGAATCATGAACAATTGAGCAGTACTTTCAGCAGTCGACGATTTCAAAAGTTTGAATTTGATTTGCTGTTGATTTTGGTTAGTTTCGCTAGTAAAAGCATAAGCAGTCTGTGTGCTTTTGTAAGTACCAAACAGTCATACAGCCTGTTTTTCGAAAATGAATAAGTGTATATGTTCGTTAAAATAACGAATGAAATCATGTTTACGTTTTGGTAGCATTTATTAATTTTCATGTGAGTCACAACAAAAGAGCTTTCAGTTTTACACACTCATAAAATTTCTTATGTAAAATTAATTAATAATCAGTCTACATATTTTTTTTCTTTAAGTTACAAAAAAATAAAATTAACGAGAAAATGTGAATGACTTTTTCATAAAATTTAAAATAAATTTAAAATTAATTTTATTTAAAATTTTTCATCGAATTTTTTTAATAGATTTTATTTTTTTTATTCTTTCACTGTAATAATTTTTTGAGTTTATATTTTTGGTTATAACTAAAAAGCTCTTTTTATGTGAAAACTAAAGCTTTAGAAAATGTTTTATAAAAATCAAATTATAAACGTTATCGTTTATAAATGAAACATAAAAACGAAAGGGCTTATGTTTTCGAAAAACAGGCTGATAGTCGATGAAGCAAAAGCTCTTGCTTTTGGAAGCTTTCAGCAGGGTCAGTCAAATATTTTGTGCTGTTTGTCATGTTTTTGCACATCAGACAAGAAGCAAAAACAAAAACCACTTTACTGCGATTGCTTAAAACTTCTAAAAGCAAAAGTTTTAGCTTTTTCGACTGTGACTGTTTGCGACTCTTATAGCATAGACAGACGACAGCGTTAATTTGCATTAAAAGCTCACTAATGCGAATTAAAAATTTACCCTAATGCATTAAACACATTCGACACAGCAGGCTACGGGCTACAATCTGTCAAAAATAGAATACACACATTCTTATGGTAACAATTATTTTAACGACAGCAGGCTACACGAGTGCACGACCACCGTTGTAGCTGTCGCCAACTTTAAACTAATTTCTATTTCTCTGGCTACAATGAGCAAATGCAGTGTTACCAGTATAATACAAAATGGTGAATGAATGATATCGTACAATTATTTCATACTATTTACTAGAAACAATATCCAAAAATTGATGTAAAGAATAAATTGATTCATTATTGTACTTTTATGTGAAATAAGTACATTTTAAAAGAAAAATGAGTTTTTATAAATGCAAAATATATGAAAGTGGCAATACTGAACTATGTACTTGTACTTGAATATCAGCTGCAGATGGTGCTGCTGCCGTCTCCAAAATAATTAAGTAGCTGGCTACGAGGCGACAAATGCTGCTAGCGGCATTTGAAGTCGTGTGTTCGTGTAGCCTGCTGTGGTGAATGTGTTTAATGCATAATAGCGTAGACAGACAACAGCGTTAATTTGCATTAAAAGCTAACTAATGTGAATTAAAAAATTTACCCTGACAGACGACAGTATTTGCATTAAGTAAATCGTCATTTGGTTATTGACTTGCGGCACAGTGTATCCAAAATATAATATTATTGCAGCAAACCAATAACCAACCGATGATTTGTTTTATCCAAAACAAGCCCCATTAACTGAATGTACTCGTAGCCAATTCGCACACCTTTTCAAGCAGTCCGTATCTAATTCACTCATCAACCAACATTTGATTGATTGGTGACGGTGTTGCCATATTGAAATAGGTAAATTCAGTATTAATTCACTTTCATTTAGTGCATTTACTTCAAATCAAATGCGCACTGGCATGGCAGTTAATGCAAATTATTGTGTTTAGACTCAATCTGTCAAAAATAGAATACACACATTCTTATGGTAACAATTATTTTAACGACAGCAGGCTACACGACTGCACGACCACCGTTGTAGCTGTCGCCAACTTTAAACTAATTTCTATTTCTCTGGCTACAATGAGCAAATGCAGTGTTGCCAGTATAATACAAAATGTTGAATGAATGATATCGTACAAGTATTTCATATTATTTACCAGAAACAATATACAAAAATTGATGTAAAGAATAAATTGATTCATTATTGTACTTTTATGTGAAATAAGTACATTTTAAAAGAAAAATTAATTTTTATAAATGCAAAATATATGAAAGTGGCAATACTGAACTATGTATTTGTACTTGAATATCAGCTGCAGATGGTGCTGCTGCCGTCTCCAAAATAATTAATTAGCTGGCTACGAGGCGACAAATGCTGCTAGCGGCATTTGAAGTCGTGTGTTCGTGTAGCCTGCTGTGGTGAACGTGTTTAATGCATTAGTTGTCACTGAGAAAGCGACGAATGAGGTTGTGCACGCAT
This sequence comes from Tachina lurida, assembly GCA_944452675.1. Classification (NCBI taxonomy): domain Eukaryota; kingdom Metazoa; phylum Arthropoda; class Insecta; order Diptera; family Tachinidae; genus Tachina; species Tachina lurida. The sequence goes on from OX101754.1 coordinate 78,925,455, forward strand.
GTACGATTTTTTCCTGGGTTTTTGCTTAGTTTTTTTTTGAGCACACGGAACAAAATTAAAGTTTAAATTTTGTAAAGCAAAAAAATAACTATGGAAGCTAAAAACTATTTCGTCATAAAAAATGCTTTTGGCAATTTATGCTATGAAACATTTAAAAATAATATTGAAAATATTTTAAGTATATTCTTAAATGGGCTTTTTAGGTCAGCGAATTAAAATAAACGATTATTTATTTTTGTTAATTATTTCATCCGACGTTTCGTTGGAAAATCCCAACTTCATCAGGGATGTTTTTATTTATTAATCTGGTAACCTTGTGTAACAGAAAATATAAAAACAGCAATTTTAGAAACTTATCATTATAAAATTGTTTTTGTGGTAGTTACATACAGCATATATTTTGTAATCATAATTATTATTAAGAACAATCATTACTTACATATAATAATATTTTGAAAATTATTATTGTTTTCCCTAATTTGTATTTAACATAAATAGCATTACATAGAATACAAAAACTCGAAAACAAACATCATATACAAAACATACAACATGAAAATAACGACATCGTTCTTAATATTAATATCACAGTAAAACTAAAATAAAATAATAGAGTAGTTGGCATTTATATTGTCTTTGTCTTCCTTCTTGTTAATTGCACTGTTCCCTTTTTGTTGTATCCTGAGACTCTCAAGTGTATATCTTTTATTCTCTCGTCTCTCTTTGTCCAGTATTTTTACATTCGTCAAGTCAGCTTTATGATTTTTCTCCGTGCAGTGTTGTGATAGTGCGGTTGAATGTTTTTGTTTTTTAATATCTGTTTCGTGTTCACTCGTTCTTATGCTTAAACTTCTCTTTGTTGTTCCTATATAAACTTTACCACAGTTATCAGATGCATTTCCTAGACATTTAATTTGGTACACAACATTACTCTGATCTTTTTTGTCCACTTTTGTTTTTGTTTTTGTGAATAAATTATTTATCGTCTTGTTTGCTCTATATGCCATTGTAATTTCCTTGTTGTTTATTAGTGTTCTCATTTGTTTATTTTCTGTAAGCCTAGGAATGTATGGAATGCTATAAAATTTGACGTTGCCAGATGAGTTTATTTCTTTATTTTTATCCCCATATTTTACTTTTTCTATTAAATTGTTTATTAAATATATCGGGTAGCTATTATTTAAAAGTAGTTGTCTTATTTTTTGCATATTTTTATTTTTAAATTGCTCATCACTAATTTCCAATACTTTCTTAATTAAATTCAAAGCAGTATTTGTTTTTTGTTGCATAGGCTGTGTCGAATGGAAGTTTATAAGGCGCCCTGATGCAATCGATTTTGTGTACCAATCTGTTATAATCCTATTGTCTTTTTTATATATTTTCAAATCTAAATATGGTATGCAGTTATTTTCTTGTTTTTCGATTGTAAACTTTAGTTTTGTATGATAACTATTGAAAGTGTTTAATATAATTTCTTCGTCGTTTTTTCTTATTACCGCAAATAAATCATCTACGTATTTTGTTATATATTTTATGTTGATGTTCTTTTCTTTTAGTTCTTCAATTGTTGTCTCTAGTAATTTATCTAAAACTACATATATCTGCTATAGTCGGGGAGAGTGGGTTACCCATGGGCATACCATATGTTTGGTTGTAAACTTTTCCATCATAAATAAAATAGTTATTTTCACGAAGACAGAATTGTAATATTTTTAAAAATATTGGTTTCGGAATTTTTGTAACTTTTTGCAATACGGTCCATTGTTTCATTATATTGTTGATAGCCAGGTGGATTGGAATATTAGTGAAGAGTGATACGACGTCCAGTGATATTAAAATTTCATCATCCTCAACTATTATGTCCTTAAGATTCTTCTTTAATTCTAGGGAGTTTTTAATATTATATTTTTCTTTTATAAGTTGTTTCAAAATGTTGCCAATATATTTTGAAAGGTTGTAGCACGGTACTTCAATTGATGCAGAAATTGGTCGTAATGTCATATCTGGTTTGTGAATTTTTGGTAAACCGTACAATCGAGGTGCTGTGGCAGAATTTGACGTTAATTTAATTTTTTCATACTTTGTTATAATATTTTGTTTGTAAAGATCTAGTATTATTCTGTTATTTTCTCTTTGTAGTTTTTGGGTAGGATCAAATCTCATTACTTTATAGGTATCGTATGCTAGCACTTAATTGTGAATAAATTCAGAATTAATGCAATGATTTTTAATAAATTTGGCTCGTTTTATTTATAACATATGAATGTATCACAATTAGTAATAAAATATAAAATTTTCTTCAGTTTAAAATTTTAATGAGTCTTTTAAGAAACAAACGATTTTCTAAATTTTTTTGAAAAAAATTAATTTTTTTGTATAAAACTTTCTGAATATCTCTGAAACTATAGGACTGTTGAAAAATTCATGAAGACGTAATTTAAAGGTCAATTTGTTTCCTAGCCTTCTGTGTAATTTTTTATTGAATCGAAGAACTGGTTCTCGATTTAAGCCAATTTTGTGATACAGCATCCTCTTTTTTTTATAACGGAAAATCTCGAGATACAGAGTCAATTCAAAAAAACTAATTTAAAGGGATTGATACACAGTACTTAGTATATACAAATTTACTATGAAACCTTTGACCTTACATAATAAATTTCATTTTGTTGACCTGTGTTATTTGTTATTTTTATGTATTTTTACTTTGGATTTAATCAATCCATTGCTTATAACTTTTTAATTTTTCGGTCGATTTTCTTCTAGTTGGTCTTAGTTCGTACGTAAAAGTATTATCTTTATGTACATGAACAGAAACCCGACGATTTTTAAACGATTTGTACTTTTCTGTCAGCATATAATCACTGTAAAATGTGATTTTTTTGAAAATGTGCCCTATTTTCATCGATATATTTTGAACCGCTATACCAATTTAAGATCCGATTATACATATTTAATTGTCAACTCAATACCTTTCATTTGAATATCAAGAACGTCCCAATCGGACAGTTCTAGCTCGATATATGATAGGTCATGTGAAAAAAGATCGAAAAACTGAAAAAATCACAATATCTCAAAAACTGGTCCATAAAAAAAATTTTAACATTGATTTTTGAATTCAGCGAAAGAAAATACATAAGGAAAATCACCTCTCGTCAAGTGTACATTTTCAGTGTAAACTAGTGTAATTTTCGCCGAGCTGTGAATAAATTTAATTTGAAGTTTATAGACTACATTGTTGAATGGATTATTAGATTTCTTACTTTTTTCTTAAGATTTTATTAAATTGCTTATTTACAAAAAATATTCAAACAATGAATAACCTCAATTAATTAATTTTAAATTACAAAACTTTTCTTCAAGTGTAACTTTTTTTACTCCAATTTTTCTCACCAATACAAACATATTTTATTTTGTGGATCAACAGTGTGACCAGATTTTAAAAATAACATTAAGCTAAATCACGTTTGAAAAAAGCTAAAAAGTTATGCAGGGTCACATATGAATATTAAATATTATTATGTATAACAGTCACTCCAACAAACTTCAAGATGCGCATGCTGTCCGCGAGTAGCGTTATGGCCGCTCAGGTATATACAGTATATAATGGATATAAAAACATCTCATATAAGAAGAAAAAGCTTGAAACAACGTATGACAGAAACACAATCTCTTTTTCAATAGTTTTCAGTATAAAAAGTATTGTGTATAAAAGCCGGGGCACAATGAATCCGTCATGCGTTAAACTTCGCCTTTTTCAACTAACAGCTAAGTTGAAATACATGGTTTCTTATGAAGTCTATTACATTCAGTACGTGTCCGTCAACGCAAAGTACAAAATTTGCTCAACGGTTAACTTTTTGGGTACGTTGAGTAGTTTGACAGATATTGGTTGATTTTTTTTGGTATATTCTGATTTAGATTTTTGTGTTTTGTGGCAGCAAAAATAAAATTAAACAAAAGAAATAAACGAAATAAATACAATAAGTTGAATTTAATAAACAAAATTGAGAATCGACCTATAGAAGCTGTTCAAATACTTCCGTCAATAAAGTACTGATTGTGCCAACCTTCTCCGTTGTTGCATTAATGCCAGTTGAAAAAGGCGAAGTTTAACATATGACGGATTCATTGTGCCCCGGCCTTAAGAAAAACGCTTCTGTCCACTTTTATAAGAACATCCCATCAATTTCAGAGCTTTAGGTGTAAAAATCGGTCAAGTAGAAGCACGTGAAATATAATATTAATATTTAATTCGCATGACTCCTCCTGACATTTGTTTAAGTACAAATTAATGTCACTCCATGAGCTAAAACAATTTGCTAGTTTTCGTAGAAATCCGATAACTATAAATACATACATAGAATTTAATTCTAATTGTTCATAGTCGTGGCCCTGCCCGCCTTTTTAAATACCAGATTGTATCTTTTTCAGAGATCAGGGTGTGCTACTGAATCTATGACAAATTTAAAAAGGTGACCCCTACGGTCTGCAACAATGAATTTATAAAAGCATTTTTTAAATAGTTGTGCTGTATTCATCGAAATATTCTTAGCAAAAGTTTTATGATTTTTTGCGAACTATAAATTTCTAACATTAAGGTGTCACATTAGGGTGGTAGGAAATAAAAATTTTTTTTGAAATCTCCTTGGAACAATACTTTATATTCGCTGGTACGGAAAACTTTTTTTTTGCCTGTCGGGCGAGACGCTCTAACGCACATACTAGGAATAGGCATAGGAATACGAATATATGAAACGATATTTGCTAATACGAATATTATATGTGAAATTTATAGACATTAAATTAGGGTTGCCTGCACAATTAGAAAACATTTTTATGTTGGAGTACTTTGAAGTTAATAAAAACTATCCAAAATTTTAATAATAGTCACTAAATAATCGTGTATGTTCTGGCTTCCGCATAGTTTTCACATGATTTCTTGTGAATGCGGATGTTAAAACACATGCTACGCCTGTTTAAGCTGAAATTTAGAAAATAAAAATTTATAGTGTGTGTTCTACACTGAGAAAATTAAAAGCTTTAAAACCAAAGAAAAAACGTCTTTGTAAAATTGTAACGAAAATATCTTTGTTAGAAGGAAAAAATCCTTGCATCACTGATTTATTCTTTAAACAAGCAAATGCTGCGTCTTCACAACAAACGACTACAATTCTTTGAAGCTTAATCAAAGAAATTATCTTTTCCGTAAAGATAAAATATTTGCTACAACGATTAATTTCTTTGCTAATAAGGGATTGAAAAACGTATTTAAAATTAAAGACTTTTCTTTGTTTTTTTAAAGCTAAGCATCCTTGCTACAAAGACAAAGTCTGTAACTTTAAAGAATTTTGTCTTCAATGCATAAGTGAAAATTTTTGCTTGTTCACACATGTTGGCTTGCAACGGTAAACAAGAGCGGTTAAAAAAAATAAAGATAAAGTCTGTGGGCCACAACCATAGTCAACAAAAAAGTATACTTTTTTAGTTTTAGAATGCACTTTTTTAAAAAATTAACTTTCGACCTACCATAGACCTACATAAAGGAAAAAGTCGGTTCTAAAGTTAAAACATGCTGAAGCTGTTTTTAACTAGATTAGCATCGACTCTGGCTCTTTAGTTCAAGACAAAACGCATTAAAATAAAAGAGAAAATATGTATGTATGTATGTACACATTTGTATGTATGTATGAATTCCTATCTCTTGGCTTCTTTTGTTCCTATAAATAATTTATAATCCAATTATTGAATAGTTTATTGTATTAAAATAATACAAGATACGAATACTTTTTAAATTTCCTCTATATTATTTATTTGTTAAGTTGTTTTCATGTTCGGTTGTTTTATTTTATCTTTTTATTAAATTTAACCCTTTTCCATAACACAGTGTCAGATGAGAGAGAGATGCCACTTTGTTATATTTTATTTTCCATGGTATGAAAAATTTCCTATATTTGTTGTGACACCCAGTTAAAGTCGGTTCAACTTAACACACACTTTGTTTTTGACTATAGTAGAAAAATATTTAGAAACACGTTTTTAATTTTAAGTTGTTTCTAAAACGAACCGACTTTATTCTCTGATTATGGTTATGGCCCTGTATCTTTAAAGAATTTAGTCTTCAAAATTAAATTTGTTTACGTTTATGTAAAAAATAAAAAGAATTGTTTTCGTGGTTGTCATTAATTGTAAGTCAGTCGATAGGAACGCTCAATTGTGCATGTGCGCCTTGTCTTTTTTTCTTCTTTTTCGTCAAGTGATTTAATATGTAATTTTAATATAAATTGAAGTGTTGTGTTTTTTTAAATATATTATAATAACAATATAAAATATATAATAATAAGAATATAAAAAAAAATAAAATAAAAAAACGCTCTATCGTCGTGGCAGCGCTTGACCTTTGTCAATATACTTATAACTATTAGTAGGTGAAAAGTGAACTATGTATATGAACTATTTTTTATTTTTATTGTATTAACCTTTAACTACTGAGGTGAAGTTTTTGGACTTACCATCTGATGTGGTGGTAAATTTGGCCCTTTTTTATTTAAGCTAAAATTTTTTTTAAATAACATTTTATTTTGATATTTTTTTTTAATTTTCAGAGACAATATTTTTAATTCAGAAACAAATAAACTATTAATGAAACAATTCTTTTAAGTGCAATACAACGGTAACTTTATAAAACATGAATTTTTTTAACCCAAAAAATAGCACTTCCGGAATTGACGGAAAAAATATGAATCTAAGATTTGTCAAAAATTTAAGTGCAATTTTTTCATAGTCAAAGGTATAGCTTTAAGTAAAATAAAAAAAATAAAAGAAGAAAAAGATAGTTGTAGAAATTGCGGGTCGACCTTTTACTGGGTTTTTAATTCATTACAATCTGTGTTTACACAGTGTACGCATATGAGTTGGCTACAGTATATGCATATTGGGTGCGTAGTTTTACATTTTAGCCTTTATATTAAAAGTTTCGGAGAATAGTGTCTTATTTTAAGACCACAACTGTCGATTGAGCTGACTTCAACATAACCTTAAAATAACTTTGTTATTGCTCAACCACTGAGCTTCCTTATTTTGATATGATCTATAACTACAAATTACTTATTACGTAACCTACAGAAATAGATTTTGAAAGATTTCATAAAAATATTCGTTAAAAATGCTAAAATATTTTCTTTGAACAAAATTACGTAAATACGGACGTGTGGTCATTTTTACACCAGGGTATAGATATTTTGGATAAGGCTATAATAACATTTACCAAAATAAAACTGAGTATGAAGAACGATGATATAGGAAGATACTAAAAAGGATAAATTACTAGAGCACAATTGAAAAAAGTAGTATAAAAAATGTAAAGTCAGGGTAAAATTTACCACTACCTCAGTAGTTAAAGGTTAAACTTAAATAAAAAAATGTATTATAACTCTTTTAACATTAAAAATGTCTAGAGTCAGTATTAAAGTCAAAGTCTAAAAATGTTGTTAGATTTTAATTAGTTAAGTAAAGTTATGCTGTATATGAACTATTTTTTTATTTTTATTACATTAAACTGAAATAAAAAAATTTTATAAAAATGCTGTGTTTGGTTTCATTAAATATTTTATTTTGCAGAAAAATTTTAATTTTTTAAAACATTTCTATAGCAGATTTCAAAGAAAATTGCCTTTGTTCCTACATATTTCAAAGAATTATTTCGTTGAATTTAATTGCATTTCTTTGTAATAATGTTAAAATTACGTCTTTGTTACAATGAAAATTGTACTTAAAATCAAAAATTCAAGTCTTAAGACTAACGAATGAAAGTCTTTGTGCCAAAATAATTTTTCCTTAGTTTAAGGACTTTTTTAAGTGTTTCCAAAGACGTAAATCCTTGCCACAAGATTTTAAGTCTTCGATTTTAAGTATATATTTCATGGGAATCTAAAGAACTTTGCGCCTTTCCGGTAAAGTTGTTTTGTCTTTGGGCACAATCTGACCAATAAAAGTCTTTGCAACAAAGTGTATTTTCTTTGATTTTACGATTTAATTTTCTCAGTGTAGCATCCGAATTTAGAAGAAAACAATTTGGAAATGGACGATTTCAAACTTTTAAATTTTTTCGTTTTCACTTTGAGCAAAAAAAAATCGTATTCTTATCACAAGCCTGTTAACAAGTGAAAAGAATACGAGTTTTTTGCTTAAAATCGAAAACGAAAAAATCTAAAAGTTTGAAATCGCAAATTTTTAAATTGGGTTCTTCTAAATTCGGATGCTACAACAGACACTATTAATTTTTATTTTCTAAATTTCAACTTAAAAAGGCGTAGCATGTGTTTTAACATACATACGAACTCGCAAGAAAACATGTGAAAACGCTGTGAAAGCCAGAACACACACGAATATTTGAAAATGATATGAAACACAAATTTCTATAAAAAATTTGATGGATTCCTACACAGTACGACACATTTTGATTTTAATTTTTTTTTGCAGTAATGACACTTTTGTCAAACAATCTAGAGACAAATTGTAGTCAACCTGCTTGAGTGGTTTTCATTACCTCATCTTTTCTCCTTCTACATTTTTAGATATTTTAAATACATATAAATAGCTTATTTCAATATCAAACTACAACATTTATTACCAATAAAGGTAACAAATACATAGAAGGAAATGGTCTTGCAAAAGTTTATGAAAATACATATTTCTTCCCATTCCCATGGACAAAAAAGTGCCATTTCAAAAAATAAATGGATGTGACAATATCAAATTATGTATAAGCTTTTAAATTCTTGTTGGCTCACTTGAGGCTACATCGTTATAGTTTTGATAGAGTATTAATGGAAACTTTCATACATAGACGTATCTGGATATTAAGAGTATTTATTTTAATTTTTTTATTTAACCGAACTAAAGAAAATATTTTTATAAAACAGCAGTTATCGAGGAAATAGCTAGTTTTCCCTCCAACATATTTAAAGAATACTTTATTATATTTTAATGTGGAAAAATAATTTTCTGATAAGAAAAGTACTTTAACTTTTTAAATGTTAATTGTAGAAAAATTTTGTTTGATTTGTTTTTAAATTATTGTAAACTAATATTTTTAGCCATTTATTTAAACTACGTTTATTTTTTATTTATTTTTTTTGAAAAATATTCGTATTCGTATTTGCCTGAGCTTGGCGAATACGATTATCTAAAAATGGCTGAATATCCGGGAATTAGAATACGAATATATACAAAGAAGAAAAAGAATGCGTTCCAAATATCGGCAACAGGTGGTTCAAATTGTCAAGCAGCCCTTTTGCTCTCAAATCTAAAACTAAGCTTTATCCAGTGTTACCGTTGAAAAAACCGGACACAATAAGGGTATTTTTTGAAAAAATGTGGCACCGAAAAGGGCATTTCTAAGAAAAAGGAGGCAAACTTCAGAACAAGAAAAATTAAAAAAGGACTAAACATATTATATTTATTTATTTAGGACTAAGAAATATTATATTTATCAGAAAATAAAGCTACAAAAATAAAGATAGAGATACATACATTTCAATGATATTTTTTTGGCATTGGTAATTATTTACTAACAAAAGGACAACTAAGCTTATTTTTCTTTAGATAAAATTCGTTTTGCATTGAATTCTCAAGATAATTCTGGTACAAGATAATTCTGTAAATTTGGTGTGCATTACATTTTTTATTTAATAGAAAGACGTCTTTCCCAGGCATTTTGAATAGTTATTAAATAAATTTTCTTTTTCGCAACTATATATATATTGAGATATATGTATATCTCTACTTCTGAATAGGCTCATCAATTGGAGCCCAGTGTTACAATCACTTTGATGAAAATTTAAAATAGAAAGCATGGAATGACAAGTTTCCGCTCAGCGGAAGCAATATTATACAACAAACTAAATAAATTTTGTTTAGCATTTCATTCAAATGGACTTAACTATTTGCGCAAATGTTGAAAGGAGGCTTCATGAAACAAGTCTCGCAAATTTGACCAATTGCACAATTGGGAGTTTTAAGAGTTCTCATGAATACCCTTATTGTCCTTAGACATATTCTTACGAGGAATTTAACTACTGCTTACATAAAAGTTGCCTACATGAAAAATCTACATAATATTTATTTATTTATTTATGAAAAAACATATGACAAGATCTTAAAAATTCTATAACGGAATGGAGCGCTGCCTCCACAGTAATGATGCTGTAACCAATTCTGTAACTGACAAAGAAGGGCATAATAAAAGCAAACAGCAATTCTTAATTCAGAAAACCAGCTAATATTTTAAAAAAATGTGACCTTTGACCACCATGTAAAGTTCACTATATAGGGCTTGCAAAGCTTTTCAGGGGCCTGTTTCTCAAAACCTACAAGCCTTATAATAATAATAAAATAATAATAACAATAAAATAATAATAATAATAAATAATAATAATAAAATAGTTGTAAAAATAAATTATTTTCATGTTAATAATATGTATATTTCCACAACTACATATATTACTTGCATTACAATACTTTTAACTTTTGAGAAACAGGCCCAAGATCTCGTACATTATGAATATTTGTTGTGACTTGATACGGCTCCGATTACTGCATGAAAAATATAATATGTGACCTGCTCCACGAAAAGGGACCTTTGCGCCGAAAAGAAGTTATTGAGAAAAACGCGTTTAAAAAAAGCGCTTCGTTTTTCCGTGTTTTACGCATGGTTATGCAACTCTTTCTTCAACCTGATCATCTGGCGATGTATTTCGACTCTCTGGTACTTTGTACGATGTTCACTATGCAGTGTTGCCTCTATGAAAATTATTTTTGTAATTTTGTACCTTTGATATTGAACTTTTTTTAAATTTCAAATATTATATATATTATCTGTTTATATCACATTTTTAAATTTTTTCATTAATTATGTTCATCTTTACAGGTGATTTGTAAAAAAACTAAAAGACATAGAAACTTGCGGTTTGCGGCATTTCCTATAAGAAAAAGTAAAAAAAAAATTTACGGCGCAGAGGCCCTTTTCGTGGAGCAGGTCACATATGTTCTACGAATTATAAGTACTACTCAGCATAGATCGAAAATCATGCAGCAAATTCGGCGTTAACCTTGGTATTTATTGATTATATTGTAACTAACTGATACATATATTTTTTTACACTTTTCAAATTCAGTCAATCTTACAAGCAGATAAAACATTTATACAGACAAAAATAAGATGCAATCAAACCATTCCAATTATAACAAAATATATGATGAAAATGAGACATTAACATAAATAAGGCGATAAACAAATTAATCTGACATAATGTGAAAGTAAACAAAAACACTTTCATAACAATTTTCATTACAATCATTTGAATTATTTCAAGAAGCTTTTCTCACATTTAATAAAATAAAAATGTTAAACATGTGAATATCAAAACCTTAGTAACTTAATTCTCATATTTATATATGCACTTAGATTATTTCTGCAAATACATAATTCTTTTAAGACAGACAGCAGAGGCAAATTATAAAAATAACTCAACAGCAGCTGACAAGGAACAAGTGTCAATATTATAAAAATGCGAGCAATATTTATACATATTTAATACATGCATGTGGCATGTAGCATGTATTACGTTAGTAGATACATATATTCGCTTATGAAAAATATGACATATGAAAATCCATAAAATTTATTAGATGTCAAAACACACATGATTTTACCATATACAAAGCGTCACTTCGTACATAGTTTTGAATTTTTATTGACTTATTTTATTTTAACAAAGAAAATACAACATAATTCAAGTAAATAAAATAATAATTACGAGTATAATAATAGTTATAAAACGAATTGGAAGCAAGAATAAGTTGTAAGTATATCGACAATCGGAACACATTCACACTCATACACTAGCAGAAGTGGCAAGTTATTATGTATTATTTAGCTCTACGTACTTATGTAGTTAGATTAAAATTGAAACGATAAGCGACGGTATTAAATAATACATTAACTATATATTTATCTGTACATACATATATATGTACATGTATGTTCAGTTAATATTCACAATGAAAAACCTTTTTATTCAGACACGTGTGTTAAGGAGTTCACAAATTCTATGTATTTTCCTATTATCTTTCTATTTGGACAAATGCAGCAAATGTGCGAATTGGTGACGGGAAATTTCATGAAAACAATATGGCGTAGCAGTTGCGGTTATTTCGCTGAGATTGTTTTCGTTATTAATGGCATACCCTCCTCAGATAGACACAGGAGCATTGCTCTACTGTTATCTACTCCAACTGCCCCTCAGACAAAATACCAATGGCACACCATAAGAAGGTGGACAATGCCATAAACGAGAATATAGTGGAATACGTTCTAGCAGCTAAAGAAAATGCTTCACAAATTCTCAATATGATGTAAATTTATGAGGGACATGGTGTAACTACAACTGGAGTCCGACTCCTGTATAGAGACTTGATAAAAAGCATCAAAGCCCCGTGGGAAGACGGCAGTCTCTCCCTGGTAAAGAAGGCTGACATCCCAATCCTAAACTAGTCATTCTTTTATATAAAAGGATGGATAGACAATTTAAAGACTGGGACTGTAACAAAAATTATTGTCAAAAAAAGTAAGGGCCTGGGTGTGAGGAAGTGGGAGATCGTCTATCGTGAAGAACCAGAGGACGGCACCTTACTCGTGGTAGGACTGTACAAAGCGTCCATGGCATATCTCGAAGAAAGAAAAGGGAATGTCTGTGGGGCCTACTAAGACTACCGGACCAGAGGCGGAGCCAAACAAGAGGGAGGGAGACTCCCTATTAGCCGAAGAAAATGATGCTGCTACTGCAGAACAACCTCTGTCGGTGTAACACCCAACTCAAACACTGATGGAACAAATAACAAAAGGTAAGGATAAAAACAAAGTTTCTGACCTAAATGACTGTAATTGAAAATTTTCTTATGCTATACCCTGACCAACGTCGGACTTAAGGTGCATCATCTTATCCACCAAGAATAAAGGTAGGAATATTTTAATAGGCTCTGACGCCTACTAACATAATCTCTCTTGGACCAGCTCTAACAAAAACAAAAGAGGTGATGCGTTATTTGAATTCATAAATGAAAATAACGTTTTCACCCTAAACACTGAAAATAAACCAACATTTATTTACAGTGTAAGGGAAGAGGTTATTGATATTACTTTATGTTCAGGAAACTTTATTCTCACTTCATCTTCATAACTAACCACCCTCTCCCAAACTCTATAACTTTTTGAAATAGGGTCAAAACTGAATAGTCAAAATTTAGCCTAAGTATACAACACAAACTCGAAAACTACTTAGTACCTACTTACGAAAGAAACCAGAAAAGCATTGACTTAATAGAAGATAGATTGACTAATATCATACCAACTGTGTAACACTTGCAAACACCCCAATGGCATAGAGAGAAGCAAGAGTTGTCTTATTGCCAAAACCAGGCAAGCAAAGCTACGCAAACCCAAATAATAATATGATAGAATAAAATTTAAGCAACAAAATTTAAATAGCACATTAGATGCAGGTCTGTTGAGACAGATCTGCAAAGGAAGTTGTATATCCAGGCACAAAAATAAGAGGTCATGTACTACCACCATATACAGCCTACTAAAGCTTCTATCCGAAGAAGCATTCAAGCCCGTCTGTTGTGCAGACGACGTGGCGATTTTAATAAGGAGACCTTATCATAGTATATCAATTGATAGGGCTACAGAAGCTCTTAACTTATCTAACAACAGGACCAGAGAGCAAGGTCTTAGTGTTAACCCGAAAATACAGATATTTGTTTGTTCACGAGAAAGCGTAGAATTCCAACAGTTGATCTGCTGTGTTTCAAAACAAAACATTACATATTACCAAAAAGGTAAAATCTCTAGGAGTAATAATTGATTAGTCATCATTCTGAAAAGGCCATAGAGAAAACAGAGCGATTAAGGCTTAACGATTCAACCCCAAGATAATGGTTTTACACGAGTGTGGTATGACCAACCAGAACGTACGCATTGTTAGCATGATGGACATCTTCACCTTCTTCACACCTTCAAAAAATACAGAGATGAATAATAATAATAAAAAAAGCGATGGAAAGCGTTCTTTCAATCCTGGCAATTTATATATGTACAGGTTAAATATGAGGTAGCTTTCGCCGCCACAAGACTGATGGTAATGGAGAACAGGAAAACAGGAGAACATACAACCAAGTACCAAATTATAATACATACCTTTCTTAAGAAAAACAAACGTCAACCCCGTCATGTGTGATAATGTCTGAAACTATGAATACGAGAGAGAACAATAATATGAAATAACCCCGAAAATATCCTTTACACGAATTTTACAATATAAGTCATAATGCACGTAAGTTTTTTCGCTTGCGGACTCATAACAAAGTCTTTCAGACTGACGCATATAATGGAAGGCAAAGTAGCAAATTTATCAAAGCCTTACGAAATCATAAAGTTGAATCTGGAAGCGCGTTTCAATGCAAAAATTATATAAACTCATACAGGTATTGCAGAAAAATTGAGATAATATGGATTCCATGTTGTCTCTGGAAACGAAGAGGTGGATAGTCTCGCAAAGATGGGATCATTGCTGAGTAATATCAGATTAGAAAATGCCAAACCTCAAGAATTTTTGCCAAACCAGAGATTGGAAAAATTCCACTGTGGGAAGAGTAGCCGAAATTCTCTGGGAAACCCCAAATAGAAAAAAGACAATATAGATTCGGAATTTAAGTAGCATAATATCAGGACGTAAAGAGTTAAAAAGACATCTGGCTTGCATAGGGATGTTAACGATACGACATGTAGAGCTTGCCATACGTTTGAAATATTATTGTGCAATAATTAATATTGTACAACAAAATTGTATGTTTATATCATATTAGTAGCAGCCAAACCTAAATTAGAGCGTCAAGCGGCCCATGAGCAGCAGGGTACGTATTTGAAGTATATTTAAACATAAAAAATAATCCTAGAATGTACTGCTGTTTACGCAACGCTTGACGATCTAATTTAGATTTATATATATGTATATAGATGCCAAACTATATGACATAAAATTAAATGTCTGTTGATATCGTATGTATGGCTCAAAAACGAATATTGGGTTACGTCACTGGCTTAGTACTAGAAGGTTGTATATTATGTATTTAGATTATTTCACATAGAACCTTATAATATTAACACAGCGATGTGTTGGCAACATTGTATTGTAATGATTTCCCATGACTCAAGTAAGTATTATTATTTTTTCTAAAGGTACGGTCACACTTGGCAAACATTTTCCCAAAAAAGTGTAACCAATCAATGTTTGTGAAAAACTATTTGATTCAGACAAGTGTTTCTTAAGTCAGACAGTTTCATAAACAACTAATAGACAACGTCATTGATTCCAACATTATTGGAAACTATTTAACTTAACAAACACGTATCCGAATTGAAAGCATTTTCATTAATATTTTGTGCTTACGTTTTTTGAGCAAATATTTGCCCAAGTGTGATCATCCACTAAGAAATATTTTAAATTGCAGTTATTAGCACTATGCAAAAACATTTACACATGTATACATACATAGTTTTCTTTAACGACAATAAGACAACACCTAATTATCATTTGTTAATTTTTCACAATTCTAACAACACATAAGAACACATGTTGTAAACCATAATCGCACGAAATTTAACATAGACAACTAAAATGACAACACTCAAATGAGTGTTGTAAACTGTAATCGCAATTTGAAACATACAACATTAAAATAACAACTACAACTACTAAACCATAATCGGGCCTTTTATTGAACATAACAATGGATAATGCAAAGCTCATCACTTTTTCTCTATTTGTCCGAAACAGCTGATAAGTTATTGGAGAAAAAGTAATTATAAAAAGTTAGGAACAGAACTATACAGCACAGAACAGGAACATAAGGTAAAGACTAGTGACGCCGACTAATACATGAGCGACGGAAAATAATTTCACAAGTTCTGAACATTACATGAGTGTGGTTTTGCTTACTTTTACATCCATACATAAATATTTTTAAATATTGTGCAACTTATTAAATAGTGTGGATCAAAGCGACAATAATAAAAGCAATTTAGTACACAATAATATCGCGTAGTCTATGGGAACATTAAGTAGCTTATCGTTTCAATTGTAATCAATCGTAAAACCATAGTTAGTACATATACATACATGTATGTATGTATTAAAAACGCTGAATTAAAACATCATACTCGCACAAGTAATTTGAATTTATATCTGTGGCAAAAAGAAAAAAGTGCTTAAGTCGAGATAAGCTGATTTTAAGTTAATGGCACCCCTGTAATTTCCATATTTGAAAGTACCACTGAGCGAAAACTCAATTATTTTCTGCGATTTTTCAGGAAGTTATAGCGCAATGACTTGCTACTTCTTTTTCTTCGACTTATAACCTCATATGTATGTATGTATGTATAATAATGCTTAATTTAGCTTATACTTTGTTATATTTCAAATTTAATCTATTCTTTATTGTGTGTAGAACGATGTTAAAAAAATTAAGTGAATACCGAATTTCATAATTTAACTGCAAAAGAAACAAATTTCTGAAAATCGACTTCAAAGTTTAAAAGCATGACTTAAGCACTTTTTCCTTATTGTCACAGATATATTTACTACAGTAATTTGTTTTATCGCTTTGACGTTTATCATCATGTTCCCTTGGATCTATTATTTACTACATAATAATATTATTTATTTGTTGTAATTGTTTTTGAGTTTTTTAGACTTACTACATATACAGACGTTGAGGGAACTGAGAGACTTGATCCTGAGCCACCCCTTGCACCAAAACCATATGCCTAGTAAATATGTGATTGGAGTGTTTATATATATATATATGTATGTATGTATATAAAGTATGGTATAGGTAGTTTGTTTTGTAATATAAATATATATGTATGTATGTATGTATATGTTTTAGGTTAGTATCCGTATGTATGTATAAAAGATTTAGTGTGTATTTTGATACAAAGGTTTTTTTTATTTGTTGAAGGGATTAGGCGGTTATTTTTACATTTGTATTTTTGTTGTTGTTGTTCATCAAGGGGGGTGGGGAAGGAAAAAAGGAAATGAAATAACAAAAGTATATTAGGATTTATCTTGGTTATTACTAAGGTCTCTATTTCAAGTACTAGTTAGTAATAGTTTAGGTTTTAGGTACATATGTATGTATGTACATAATAAAGAATGAAAAACGTATGGTTGTATACGTATTTAGTTTATTTAATTTCTTTTAATTTATTTAATTTTTATTAAATAATAACTAAAAAATAAAACAATAAAAACAAAATTAAATTTTACATATTTTAAATTAGGTCGTGGTTAATTACGGAATATATGTATTTCTTTTTAAAATCTTAACCTCAACTTATGGCAAATTGTAGCATTGGTAGACAATTGCTTCTACTCATCCGACTTTAGCTATTATTTAAGTATCAAAGAGTAATTATTTGAATTGCATGAAAATTAAATTTCAGTCAATCAAAACAACCATTGCTAGAATGGCTCATTTATGGATGGCAACCTAACAGCAATTGAGTTGTAAGCTGTCATGACAGTTTGGCAACACAATATAATGTAAACCTGGCTTCAAATTAAACGAGGAAGAGTGCTATATTCGGCAGTGCCGAATCTTATATACCCTTTACCCTACATATATACATATATGTAGTATACGGATACATACATAAGTGCATACATACATATTTGTTTATAATTTTTATAGCTATTGCTATTTATGGCGCGATACAGGGGTTAGAAAATAATTTTCGTAACAAAATTAATCGACACTATTACAGTTATAAACTTATTTTTGTTTTGATTTCTTTGTACTTAAAAGCAGCGTACGAAAATAAACGAAGCAAATTGTTTGAATTTGTTTTGTTTGGTTCTATGAAGTGAGTTGAAAAAAAAACAAAACTAAAACAATGAGAAACATCGCTCAGTTTGTTTTTGTATTATTTTTTGCAAATAAGCACAAGCCAGAGAACATTGCCGATCGACTGTAAGACGAATAACAGCCGCCGCCGGCAACAAACAATATTGTTACGGAAATGGCCGTCGACAAGATTAATAAGTGTTACGCAAGAGTATTCGAACAGGGCCAATATAAAGAAACATCCAGAAGTATTTAAATAAATAACTAAACGTACACTCGTATTCACATACAAGCACTATAGCAAACAACTATATACACATGCGTAGCACATACATACGTGATTAAACGTAAACAACCAACAACAACTACAAGCTTCCCCTTGTTATGAAGATAGACATAGCTACATGCATACACACATACATGCCTGACAATTCCAACTAAAGGCAGAAATAAAAGTAAACAACCACTTAATGATGTATGCATATACACACGTATGTACATAGTTACCACATGAACTTAATTACGCGATTTGTAAAGCCGAAGGTCCATACCATCCGTTCAATGCGTAGTTGCGTTTCATGCATTTGTCAAAAAGTAGAATCAAGGTTGTATGTGGCAAGTTACAGAACAAAACGCAAAGAACGTATAGACGCATAGGACTGATAAAGTAGGTTTACTTTCTACTTTTGTATCCGTCGCATGCATCATGCTCTCTTTTATTGGCAAATGTTCGTGGGGCGAATTTAAATTTTTTCTCTTTTTGCATTAAAACAACAAAAATGCTTACGTATAAGACGAATTGCATGTAACTTGAATTTATAATCGGAGAGAATGTACAGAAACGCATACCACGCATATGCAAAAAACGGATGGTATGGACCTTCGGCTTAAACAACATTGAAGATAATGATGATTCGGTCTAGACTTTGCATGAAAATTCTAGTGGTTGTTGTGCGAAGTATAAAAAGGGGTTGACGCACCCAACAGCAGTTCAGTTGCGATCAAAAGTTAGTTGTGAACAAGTCAGTTGCGAAGAAGCTCAGTTGCGAATAAGTGCAGTTGCTAATAAGAAGTCTGTTGTTAATCAAGTGAGTTGACAATCAAGTTGTGCGCAGTCCGTGATTTGTGATACAACAGTGAGTTGATATTTGAGTCTGTGCTTTACAATACGTGAGTTGGAAATTGAAGAGACTATAGTACAGTCTATAGTGACAGTTAGAGTCTGTCGTGATTTGAGATTATTGTGGAGTCCCTTGAGTAAAGAGTAAGGGAGCAGTGGAAGCTGATAAACGTGGGTAAGTGAAGCCAGCGAGTCCTGATTAGTGTATCAACTGTGAGAGTCTGCCATAGAGTTGTTATTGGTGTATCAAGTGTGAGTGACGGCAGAGTGAGTCTTGTGTGTGACGTGCAACAGAGAAAGCAGAATTGTGTCAACACTAGGGCAGCCAGGTCTGTAGACGTGTATATACAACAGCGAAGAAGACGTAGTGGTAACCAGTTGTGAATATTTAAGTAAACTTTGTGTTTGTATTTAAGCTCTTGAATTGAATTTAGATTAGTGGCATTTATTGATTAATAAAGAGTGTATCATTCTTAACCCTAATTAGTACACTGGGGTCTTTTATTTATTGCAAATCTACGAATCTACGGAAAAGCGTTTTTAACAGAGAATAAAAACGTAACAATATATTCATTTAATCGTGCTCCGCTAGAAAATATAATAATGGGTTATAAATGGAAACGTTTTGAAATATTTGCGGCGAATTTAAACACATTGAGTTTGTTTTATACTATGTTCACACTTATGTTTTTAAACATGTTTAATACATCGTCAGCTGGTTTCTGGTTTGCGGCACAGTATATACAAAATACATTATGTCTGTAGCAAACCAGAAACCAAACGACGACATTTTCACAATTATGTTTAAGACGAGTTTTCTAAGAACCAAAGTTTTCTAAGAACTAAACACAACCGTTCACATTATATTTGAGATGTTTAAGGTTGACGTTTTGTCAGTAAATTATTGTATTTGTAAAAAATTACGAATAATTATCTTTTCAAACAACAAATATTTTTGTAAATAATTGACTATTTTTTAAGTAATTACTTGCTTACCAAATAATTTATCAGGTGCCGCCATTTAATAGCAAAACAAAGGTGCCAGAGTTATCAAAAAACGGACTGAACATACTCTATTTACGTGTTTAAATCTTAAACACTTCATTTGAGATGTTTAACAAAACAAGTCAATGTATGGTAAAAAATCTAAAAATCATTGTGTTTAAGCTCTTAAACCTGAATGAGGCGTTAAACACGTTTAAAAACATAAGTGTGAACATAGTATTATATAGCTAAGTAGCAATTGCTATAACCGGGTGTCCTAAGACACCTCTCTCCTTTTTTGTTATAGTGCAATTTTTAGTAAGTGACCTCTCGGTTTTTTCCACTAACGAATTTGCTTGAGTAAAAATCTTCCTAAAACATGAAATATGTTTAAATGAAAAAAAAAATATTTTTTTTTATATTTTTACCCAAAATTTTTTTTCAATTACCATCCCTGGAACCATAATTTAAATTTTTGTGGTTTTAATACTGACTTAATTCTTTCTAAAATATAGAATTTATTTAATTACCAAAGAAATAACTATTTAATTAGTTTTGTATATCACAAAAAGTTTAAGTTTCCCAACCCTGGAATAATCTTTTTAGATTTTTCTGGGTCCTTATACCAATCTGATTGCTTAAAAAATATATAAAATATGTGAATGAAACAAAGAAAAAAATAAATAAGGATATAATAATAAATACTAGTTTTATTTAGTTACTTTAATATCAAAAATTATTAAAATTTACTACCTCTGTTGTTTATATTTTTCTAATTCTCTATACCCAACTTTTATATATATCACAAACAGTGTAAGTTTCCCAACCCTGGAATCATAATTTTATATAAAAAAGTTAAAGTTCCCAAAACTGGAAACGTCTTTTTGACTTTTTTAATATTTTTTTTATATTTTTAATACAAATTTTATTCGTTCTGAAATATAAAATAAGTTTATATTTTTTGTAAAGGGTATACAAATCTAGAGTAAAGATCTTCCTAAAACATGAAATATGTACATACGTATGTTTAAGTGGGAAAAAATAGTTTTTCGTTATATTTTTACTGACAATGTTTTTTTTTAATTTCGAACCCTAAAACCATAATTTTTATTTGGTAATTTTTAATAGTAACTTATTTCTTTCTAAAATATGCAATATATTTATTTACCAAAAAAATAATTAGTTTTATTTAATTAGTTTTATATACCAGAAAAAGTTTAAGTTTTCCAGGTCTGGAGCTACGTTTTTTTATAATTTTTGTGCCAAACTATTTCTTTCTAAAACATAATATATAAATAATTTAAAAACAAAAAAAATAAATAATTTGACCTAGTTACTTTTATATACAAAAAAAATATTTTTCCAGCACTGGAATCATCCTTCTAGAGTTTTTTTGATTCCTTACACAAATCTAGTACTTCTCAAAAATATATATAAAGTATGTTAAGTGAACACAGAAAAACGGAAACTAAAAAAAATTGTTTTATTTAGTTACTTTAATATCCAGAAGAAAAGTTTAAATTTTCCAGCTCTGTAGCTTTGGTTCTTATTTTTATAATTTTCTACACCAAAGTATTCTTTCCAAAACGTAAAATATATATAATTTATAAAGAAAAAGAAAAAAATTAATTAGACCTAGTTACTTTTATATATCACAAAGAGTGTAAGTTTCCCCAACAGTGTAATCATCATTTTTTATTTTTCTGATCTCTAACACCAACTTCTGGCTTTTAACAATATAACATATCGCACACTAAATCATAAGGAGTCACAACTCAAAAAATTTCAGATGCTGAGTAGTTGCAAACAACTGTTGATACTGTACAATTGACGCTAGTATGTGACATAAAAACAAGCATAACGCTATTTTATATTATTCAAGAAGACTGTATTGCAAAAGAAACTGTTGAGGTCATTATAGATTTCTTCAATAAACTGGCTTATAAAAAAGCAAAATCACTTTTATAATTTTGAGTTGTGACTCTTTATAATTTAGTGTGCGATATGTTTAATTTATAAGAAAAGGAAAAATTAGTTTCAGTAAATTATTTTTATATAACAAAAAAAGTTAAAGTTTTCCAACCCTGGAAACGTCTTTTTGATTTTTTTATTTATTTTTAAAATTTGTATACCATTTTTTTTGGTACTGAAATATAAGATAAGTCTATTTAACAAAAAACATACAAATTAATTTTAGCTAGTTACTTTTATATGGCGAAATCAGGTTTAAGTTTTCCAGCTCTGAAACCGTCTGGTCAAATATATTTTGGACCATTTCTGACACACCAGTTCAAGAACCATGTCTCTAGCTTTTCTGGGAGCTTCGGAAAACCAATTTCACGTACACCAGACGGACGGACGAACAGACGGACAGACGGACATCGCTTATTCGTCCTCCTTATGCATGTGGATTCAGTACTTATATATTTTATGTGTCGCATATTAATATTATGGAAATTACACACGGAATGACAAACCTATATACACCATCATCCTTTAGACCGCACTTAGGAAGTAATTCAAATTTTTTAGAGTTACGACCTCGACTGTGAGTAAATATCATTGCTTAAAATAATTTTATTTTATTTAGTTTGAAAACCTCCAAAAGTAGGAGTAGGTTATTTAATTAAATTAAAGTTTTTATTGCAAATTTGGCAGATTAAATTAAAAGCTGTTAGTTCTCTGTTTCCATACGTAATAGCAACTGGTAACTGGCATAATCGAGCCATAAGACATGAAATTTTTTATCCTCGCAAGTAACAATAATGTCTTTAAAAAAAAATATTTTTATCAAAGACTATTGGTAGCGAATTAAAAAAATACGTTAAAAATATCGAGCAATAATAAGTTCACAAATTAAAACTATTGAATATTGGTGAGAAAGTTAATATTAATCGAATATTCAAGTTATAATCTGAAGCAGTGATGCATTTTGAGTTTTTTGTTTTAGGGCCAAATTAACGATTTAAAAGGGGCAAAAATACCTTTGATAGGGCCAAAAAGTTTTTTAATGTACTTGACTATAATATTTTAATAATACATCTGATTTATTTTGTTTAGAGCATAAACAGAAATTAGCAACAAAAATTTAAATTTTTTAAAGTATTTTTTTGTTAAATTAAAGTAACTACATATTTTATATGTACATTAGGTATGGCGTAGTTAACGATTTTTCGATTTCGACTTGCAAGAACCCCTCCCTCATTTTGTGAGGTTCGGAAAAAAATATTCTAGCCAAAAAATGGCGGCGGTCAGATGGGGGGAAAGGTCTCCGCTTCGTGCTCAAAGTTGAGGGTAAAAGCAAAAAAAATACAAAAAATCATATAACTTTCCCGGGGTCACCGCTACAAGGGTCAAATGTATAACGAGGACCCATTAATTTTCTCCGCCGAACATCTTTTTTAAACACACCAACCGCCTAACTCCTCTCCTTAAGGGGGCTCCCATAGAAAGGGGTCCCCATACAAAAAAATAGTTTTTGAATATTTTTTTTTAAGAAATCCGCTTTTATGTTTTATGTTACGACGCTGCCGAAAGAGGCGTAAAATTAATAGAAGATTATAGTAGTGCGTTATGCCGCGACGAAGAAGAAAAAATATTTTTACTTCAAGTCGTTGCCCAAAATAAAAAAATGTATCCAACACATGCCAAAAATAAATTAGTTATTTGACAAAGAATTCTTTTTTTTTGTATGGGGACCACCTTAATGGTTGAAGATAGACGATAAGTATGTTCAGAGAAAATCTTTGTATTGAAAAAATAGTGGAGGTCGGTCGTACAGTTGACTTCGATAGGAACACCCCAGAGGCAATTAGAGCCCTGTGAGTAAATTTTGTACAAATTCCGCCTTTGTATGGGAGCCCCCTTAATGAGTCGAGATAGGGCATAGGTATGTTAGGAGGAAATGTTGAAAATTACAAATTACTGTGGATCGGTCTTACATTTTACCACCCTAGGAGGCAACATAAAAGCGGAAAAAGCGGATTTCTTACAAAAAAAATATTCAAAAAACTATTTTTTTGTATGGGGACAACCTTAACGGTTGAAGATAGACGATAAGTATGTTCAGAGAAAATCTTCGTAATGAAAAATATTGGAGGTCAGTCATACATTTTACTTCGATAGGTACGTCCTAGGGGCAGTTAAAGCCCTGCGAGTAAATTTTATAAAAATGTCCCCTTTGTATGGGAGCCCCCTTAAGGAGAGGAGTTAGGCGGTAGGTGTGTTTAAAAAAGATGGGCGGAGAAAATTAATGGGTGCTCATCATACATTTGACCCTTGTAGCGGTGACCCCGGGAAAGTTATATGATTTTTTGTATTTTTTTATTTTTTTTTGCTTTTACCCTCAACTTTGAGCACGAAGCGGAGACCTTTCCCCCATCTGACCGCCACCATTTTTTGGCTCGAATACTTTTTTCCGAACCTCATAAAATGAGGGGTTCTTGCAAGTCGAAATCTCGTTACTAAGAATGCCCATATAACACTATGCCATAGCTAATGTACATATGTATGTTGCTTAAAAAATTAAATTTTAGTTTAAAAACATTCTATATGCAATTCTAATTCTTTTATTATACATAATCTCTAAATTATTAGTCCAATAGTTCCTCAATTTACTCCTATTTAGAAGCATTTTTTTGTGTTAAGTTTTAAAATATCTTCATCATAACAATTAGTATTACAATTAGATTTCATTAAATCTTTTAATTATATTAAATATGACACAGTATTTTTTACATGACGACGATTTCTTCTATTATGGCCTGCTTCACGATATCGAAAGAAAACTCTCGACTAAAAATGTATATTGAAAACAAAAGCGAATTTTTACATATTATTGTTGATTTCAATATAAATAAATAAATCAGTCGAAAGAAAGAATACTTTCCACACATGCTGAGGAATGGGGACAGACAGAGTTGCTGGAATAATTTTGTATAAATTTGTATGCAAAGGTTCACCAAAACGATTTTTAATGGTAGAAATCGTTTTTCAAAATTTACTTCTACTTAAATCTTTGAGCTTTTTAAATTCTGGAACTTGCGATACTGCCCTATGTTCGTTATTTATTTGTTCTGTTTCCTTTTGAAAAAGTTTAATAGGAAGGGGTACAATACTGTTGGCTTCTCCACTCAAAACATGATCTGGCGCAGATTTCTAAAGCCAGTTAAAATAAAAATCTCCAAAAAATAAAAGTAGTTTTTGAAACGGAAAAAAACTTAATTAAAAAGCGTGCTCAAAGGTTTGAAGGAATTATTTAAATTTTGAGCTGAAAGGGCCAAAATAGCCTATAGAGTACCACAGGGCCATCAAACATCCAAAAGTGCCACAAATGGCCCAATTGTGCCACATTTTGCATCACTGATCTGAAGACAAGTGTGTTTGTATCGAAGGTGCAATATATTAATACTGTTCCCAATCAATACAGGAAAAATTTTAGAATTCTCAAAAATGTTTTTCTTGTGATATCTTATTCAATAATTAATCACCAATTTAATTTTTTCTTGTTTTTGAAGCATGTATAAAATCATTTAGTTTGCTATTGATCCAATTATACTCGTATTGTTGTCTCAACTTTTTTTATTTGCTGATAAAAGACGGAGAGAAAATATCTCAAAAAAAAAATAAATTCCTACAACTAATTTCATACAAATCTATTTTGATAATTTTTAGTTTTTAACTCAATGGGGATCATAATTAACCACGACTTAACAATAAACAAAAATCATTGCTTTTCTCTCACAAATCAAATAAATTTTTTTTTTCAATTAAAGTCATAATATAAATCCGAAACTTAACAAAATCTTAATAAGTAAATGTCAAAAATAAAAATATAAAATATGTAATAAATAATAAAATAAAAGAATTAATTAACAAATGAAAACACGAATAAAGTATAACAAACGTGTTATGGCAAAAAATAACTGACAACATACCGTAGGTGGCGATAGATTTATTGTTGAGCCTCGTCTCTCCTGTGGACCAATGCTTGAATGACGACGTGTTGGCAAACCACTTCCAGGTGTTCCACCCGGTGATGAGGCGCACGATGGCGCAATGCGTATTTTTGGTGTCATTAATGTATTGTCTGATAAACGACGATTGGGAAATGCATTTGCCACACGTAGAAAATTACTGTCCGGTGATGAAGGCGAGCAACCAAACCACCAACCACCCAGCATACCAGAGCCTGGAAAATAAAAATAGTGGAAATATACACACTGTCATGCAAAAATAATTTCACTCATACGTTCATATTTATATGTGCAATGTCAATAATAAATACATATACATACATACATATATACATATGTATACATATGAACATAATATACATATATGCACTTAGATTTATACATGCACAATTTCCAATGTAAAATAAATTTATTGTGCGGAGTGAATAAATTATTTAGTATTGCTTTACGGCTTCATCAGTCTTTACTTTCTGTTCCTGTTCTGTGCTGTGCCGTTCTGCTTCTAAATTTGAGTTTCTGTAGTAACTTATCAGCTGTTTCTGATCAGAACGGTAGCAGTTTTCACTAAAGTGATGAGTTTTGCATTGTTATTTTTCAATATAATTTTATGTTTTTCTTTTAAAAATTAATATTTTTAAATTCTAACAGCCTAATTTATAAAAATTATTAAGGTTTTATAAAGGGTTTTCAAAATAGGTTTTAATACAAAATTTTTCTTAAAAAGCCTTCATAGTTTTTATAAATAAGGCTGTAAATATACAATCACAATTTATTTCAAAATGTTTTTATTTAATTTATGTTGTCACTTACACCACGTCTCCACACGCAATATTTATTTCCGAACATAAGCAATAACGTTGGCAGCGTGACGTCACAAATATGTTCATGTACAAGCTTATGTTTTTAGGTGAAAAACATTTACTGCATATTGAACATAAATCTAAAAATTTCGCTGTGTATAAATACATTAATTTTAGCGTTTTTGTGCTTGATTCATTTATTTTTATTTAAAATTTGCATATGCATACATATGTACATACTTTTTTGTTGGTTTTAAGAAAAAAAGTTAAATATTTTTTTATTTAACTAGCAAACACAGCCAAATTTGACAGTTTATTTCCAACATAATTGCTTGAAAATAACTTTGAACAATTATTTCTCACTATATGTAAAAATAAATGGTTTTGCGGTCCACACGTGAACATATTGTGTTGGAAATAGAATATGATGAGATGAGAACATAATTATTTCAAAGTTTATTGCGCGTGGAGACCCCCAGTTACAATTACTTAATAATTTTTTGATTTTCACAGGTTGAACCGAAACAGAACAGAACGAAACAGAAAAACTAAAGATTTGTATAAACAAAAAAGAGTCAGCTGATTCGTAACAGAACAGAAAGTAATTCTGCCTTTAAACACATTCACCACAGCAGGTTACATCTGTAATAAGTTGTTGAATAAAAAAACTTTTTAAATTGATTTTATAAATGAAATCTTTTTTATTTAATAAAATATAAAGATTATTAAATTTTAAAATAAAAATACATCGTCTTATATACTAGTTATGAGAATAAAGATTAACCTATCTTAACTTAAGAGGGAAAAGAAAAGGTATATGCTTAATAAGCAAATTGTTCCTTTTAGTTTCCCACGGTAGGCGTGCGGCGTGTGTCTCATAAGAAATTTGGAAAACATGGTTTTTTGTATTGTTTATATTTATTATATAAACACATGCGGTTATTAATTATGATTCATTCAAGTGCATTATGCTGCAGCCTTTGATCAGACTGGCGAGTGTCAAATATCATTTGTACAAAATACATATTTACGTTGCAGTCTGTCAAATGCATTTATCTAACACTTCATGCAGCGGTATTTACCCGATTGCATGCGTGTCAAATGTCCAGTGCACAAAAATAATTTCAATGCCATTGAATGTTATGTATATTGCGGTCAAGTTGACTTCAAATGTTTACTACGCAATGTTAGTCGTAGTGGTAGTTAGAACACGCTACACATCGCTACGCGACTACAAGTGCCGCTGGGTACAAATGTTGCCTGATAGCCAGTTTTTTCAGTGTTGCCATTTTCAAATATTTAACATTTATAAAAATAAAAAATCGTATATTACTAATGGGTGTTTTTTATTGAGGTATAGAACTTTAAGTTGGCATCACTTTTTTAACTGGCGGCCATTTTGTCAGCTGTCAAGTGATTAATATTTAGTTTGGTTTGCCATTTCATCATGAACAGGTTGACAAAAGAACAACGCTTGCAAATCGTGCAAATTTATTTCGAAAATAATGGTTTAGTTCGCGAAGTTTACCGCAAGCTCCGTCCATTTTATGGTCGACATAATCGTCCATCAGAGCAATTAATTCGGTTAACAATGGATCGTTTTCGCACTACGTTTACTCTATGTGATAATACGCATCCGCAGAGACGTTGAACAGTGCGCACCGAAGAAACAATTGCCGCTGTAGAGCAAAGTGTTGAAGAGGACCCGAATGAATCGATTCGCCACCGTGCACAGCAATTGGAGCTTTGTCCATCAACTTTATGGAAGATTTTGAATGTGGATGAGTTGTGGTTCCAACAAGACGGCGCTACATGCCACACAGCGCACGTCACAATCGATTTATTGAAGGAAACATTCGATGAGCGCATAATTTCGCGGAATGGACCTGTCAATTGGCCACTAAGATCGTGTGATTTGACACCATTGGATTATTTTCTTTGGGGATATGTGAAGTCGCTCGTCTACGCCAACAAACCAGAAACGTTAGGGGACTTGGAAGCCAACATTCGTGGCGTTATTGTCAACATACGGCCCCATATGCTCGAAAAAGTGGTTGAAAATTGGACCTGTAGAATTGGCTTTATTCGAGCCAGCCGCGGCGGCCACATGCCCGAAATCATATTTAAACATTAATGGCATAAAATTATCCTTCCAATAAAGCCAAATTGATGGACATTAAAACGATTTTCTTGTGTTTTATTTCAATTCGAAGTTCTATACCTCTAAAAAAAACACCCTGTATTTACAAGTTTAGTAATTTCTTGAATACATTTAGCAATATTCCGCTAATTTGCGATGTTTTCGCGTTTGTACCATACTCTTTTATTCTTAGCGGCTTTGGCGATTTCTAATCAATATAAGAAATCGCCTCCGATTTTGGAACTTTTGGTGAATTTTGCAAAAATTAGCGATTTTTTGCAATGTTTTTCGTTCCCTACTAGAGATGGGCGCGTGTCGTATTCTTTCCGTGACTCTAGCACCTACGAATTAACACGAAGTGTTCGTGATAAAAAATCTGATTTCGTGCGTGGTTGAGTCGTTTCGTGTGTAGTGTAGTAATGGGGACGGGCGACATGTTTTGAGAATTAAAAACCGGGAAAAATCAAAAAGGGTGGCAACCCTGTTACAAATGAGGGGATTTTGGGGATTTTGTTGGCTATTTGTGAGTGTGTGTGTGTGTGTGTGTGTGCGAGTTTTTTTGTTTATGTGTATGTATGTATACTTGTGTGTACAGCTTCTGTTGTTATTGTAGAGAAGCGTTGTGCTTACAGTGGGTGTACAATATACGCACATACAAATGTGCGTATATTGACAATTCCACCTCTCTCCTTTTACACTGACGGATAGAAGAAAACTTATTATACCAAAATTGTTACTAGAATTTTAGTGTTGACACAAAGACACTTACTCCCAGTCTGACTGCAGGGTAGTGACAAGCGATCTGTGTATTTGTGTGTGTGTAGTGATTGTTATTTGATAGACTTTGGTTTGCTGTTTTGAGTTGTCGTTGCTATGCTGATGTAGGGTTATTGTATGTATGCATTTATGTTTGCGATCTCTGGGGAAATAATCTAATAACTGCAGAGAGTGGCAACCCTGTTGTGAATGGAAGTAGATAGGGAATGTATTTGGTAATGTATGTATATGTTGTTGTATTAATGTATGTGATCGCATCTATTTTTACTTTGAAGAATATCATTGCTTGGGTGTATTGTTTGGCCTTCGAGAGTTTTTCATACATATTTACAAATAAATGTGTATATATTTTTTTCGCAATTGACGTTGCTATTCTTATGGAGATAGAAAATATTGTGTTGATATATGGTTTATATGTACAAGTGAATTTCAGATGTTAAATATTTTGAATCAAATCAGGTTGATAAGCAGATTTTTTGAATAGGGGTAATGATATTTTTATTTCAGTGTATTACACTTTAATGTAATAATTATAGGAAGAAGCTTTTGGAGAAATACAGTAAAAAATTTTCTCGTACCTTTGTATTACAAACTGATGCTAGAGATTTTGTTCTGGGTGTTGCTGTGTATATGAATTTCATCATATATCGTAATACCAACAGAGAATTGTGGAAATGTGTATGTGTGTGTGTGTGTGTGCATGTATGTGTGTATGTATGAATTTCATCATATGTCGTAATAAATTAGATTTTATGACTACTACGCGATTCTCATATAAGTAGAAGAAATAATGTAGGTTGTCATCAGTCTGCTTTGATATCTCAACAAGTGACATCCTATTTTCTCAACCAAAATTTCTAAAGTGCTTAAAATCCAATAACTATAAAAGTGCTAGAACTAATTACTGTTTGTTAAACAAGTTTATAGTGTATAAAAAATAATTAAATAAATTGTTTATAACTAAAATAATATGTTTATAAATAAAATAATTAAATAAATTGTTTATAAATAAAATAATTATATTAATTAATAAACAAATATATAAAATGAATACTAAAAGTTGTGCAATCAAACAAAACTAAATCAGCATATGGAAACGCACACCTATACTAACCAATCGAAGGTTATGCTTGGAACTAGTAAGCTGGATCTTCAAAACAAATATTGTGAGGATTGTGATGAGATGATCCCATCAAATGGTTGCATGGCTCATGTCAGAACCACGAAACACAAAAACTGTTGCCACCAAGAACAGAGTGGGGATTTTCTCATTAAAAGAGTGAACAACTTCAATGGGAGGACCGAGACATTTATCCTTCTCAACAAAAATGGGGGTGTTATGTTTCCGGAGGAGTTTCTGCAATCTGCCAAGAGCTCCATACTACAACAACTAAATGAATGCAGTGGGATACATACTACATTTAAATTTAATATGGAGCTCACATGTGATTATATGAAGACGGCGAATTATGAGATGAATGTTTCCCAACTTGTACATATTTCGAAAATGATGTTGGTGACTTTGTCTGATGACATAGAGGATATGTACAAGAAACAGACCGAGGACTTAAGAGCCAAAATGGAAGAATTTTAAGAGAGGGATAGCGGATGGACCTTGATTTCAATAAATTCCCTTGAAGTTAATATAAACAAGGCGTCCATAATAAGAGGATCGAGCCTTATCCCTCTCCCAAAAAATATTGCAGTGAAATGTGCATGCATAAATGTCGAGAACAATGATATTTATTGCTTTAAATGGTGTATCATTGCGGCCTTGTACACAAATAGAACTTTAGATCGAAGACAACAGAAAAACTATAGAAACTATAAACATTTCTGATGAGAATATTACTATAGGGGAAATTGTATTAAATTTCGAAGGCCTAGAGTTTCCACTCCCATTGAAGCAGATTAAACAATTCGAACGTCAAAATAATATGAGCATCAATGTATTTGGTCACAATGGAACATCGCTTATAGGACCATACTACATAACAAAAGGAGAACAACATGTTCATAATCTGTTATTGCTCCAGTCCAATGAAAACTTCCACTATGTGCTCATCACGGATATATCAAAGTAAGTTTAATTAGTGCATTTATGCAAAATGTGTTTTCATCTCTATTTAAAAAGTTACTTCTTATTGTTATATTTTTTAACCGACTTCAAAAAAAGAAGGAGGTTAACAATTCGTCACTATTTTTTTTTAGGTATGTAGGTCCATAACTCGGTGCATTTTAGACCGATTGTAAAAATTTTTTTGTTGTCTGAGAGGGTATAGCTTCCCATTGGTCCCATTTGAAAAAAGTGGGCGAGGTCACGCCCACAATTTTTTAAATTTGATTTATTGATCTTCTACTTATTTGATTGCTGCGAAACCTAGCAAACATCTTTGGTTCTTGTAATTAGAAAATTCTTGAGTTGAAAAAATGGGCGGGGCTACGCCCATTCAAATGTATTATAACATTACACGTGGTTCTACTTAACCGATTTTTACAAAACTTAGCACACACCTTGAACTCTAAAATAGACAAAATTTTCTTTTAAAAAAATGGGCAGGGTTACGCCCACTAAAATTTTATATTATATTTCACAGGGTTCTATTTCACCGATTTTTACGAAACTTGGCACACACCCTAAGCTTTAATCAAAGCACAAAATTGCGTTAAAAAAGTGGGCGGGGCACGCCTATTAAACTTTAGTATAATATTTCATGTGCTTGTATTTAACCAATATTGACGAAACTTGGCACACACCCTTAGCTTTAATAAAGCCAAAAAAATGCGTTAAAAAAGTGGGCGGGGTCACGCCTACAATTTTTTAAATTTGATTTTGTAATCTTCTACTCATTTGATTGCTGGGAAACCTAGCAAACATCTTTGGTTTTTGTAATTACAAAATTTTTAAGTTGAAAAAATGGGTGGGGCTACGCCCATTAAAATGTATTATAACATTACACGTGGTTCTACTTAACCGATTTTTACGAAACTAAGCACACACCTTGAACTCTTAAAAATACACAATCTTGTTTTAAAAAAAGGGGCGTAGCCACGCCCCATAAAATTTAACACTTAATTTCACGTGCTTTTACTTCATCGATTTTTACGAAACTGGACCATATTTCCAAATAAAGAAAGATACTTACAAATAAATTTTTTTTGAATTGACCAGAGTTTAAAAGTATTCACTAAAAAGGTAAAAATAAAACTTTTTAAAAAAAAATTAAACCGACTTCAAAAATAAGCACTAAAAAGCAACAAATAACATAGATCTAGTTAAATAAAAGATTTTTATATATGTTACCTACAGTGCCGTTTGAAGTTGGTGCCAGCAACATTGGTAACTAAGCAGATACATATGTACATAAAAATTACTTGCAGTTTTTTTACCGGGCATGTTCCTATGTGCTTAGTACCAGTATTACTGGCACCAACTTCAAACGGCACTGTAGGTAACATATATAAAAATCTTTTATTTAACTAGATCTATGTTATTTGTTGCTTTTTAGTGCTTATTTTTGAAGTCGGTTTAATTTTTTTTTAAAAAGTTTTATTTATTTCTTATTGGTATTTTCTATATTTTCTTCAGACTTCTTCGTTCCAACATGACATCACACAGAAGTAAGATCCATATTTGCAATACCTGCCTTTATCATACACATGATGATTATGTGTATAATCACCATAAAAATGTTTGTGGGAAAAAAGTCATCAGAATGCCCGAAGATGAATCTAGTATCAAGTTTGAAAACTACTACAAACAGTTAGATGTACCATTTGTAATCTATGCAGACTTCGAGTCTATTTTGGAAAAAGTTGATGATCCTGTAAGTAAAAGCACTACAAATGTACAGAAACATCATGCTTGTGCATTCGGTTATTTTATTAATTGTAGCTTTAAGAGCGAAAATAATTTATATAGACATTATTTTGGTGATGATTCGGCGAAAATATTTATCAAAAAAAATTGTTGAAGATTGTACAGATATGTATCTAAATTATTTACTTAAAGTTAAGAAAATGTTCATGACCCCAATAGAAATAGCTCAATATAATAATGCACAAAATTGTCATATATGTAATAAAATATTAAATAATGATAAAGTTAGAGATCATTGTCATCTTACGGGTAATTATCGTGGGGCAGCTCATAGCGACTGTAATTTGAATTATAAAACACCTCATTTTATACCGGTTATCTTGCATAATCTTTCTGCATATGATATGTACTTATTTCTCAAAGAACTTTCTACTATAAAAAATTCCACAATAAAAGTGATTCCCCAGAACACAGAGCGTTATATTTCTCTTTCAATTTTCATCAGATGAGATGCAAAACATGGTCCAAATAAGATTTATAGACTCGTTTAAATTTATGGCTTCGAGTTTAGATACGTTAGCGAAAAATCTTGATAGCAATGATTTTAATACTATTCGATCATGTTTCGTTGATGAAGCTCATTTCAACCTGATTAGAAGAAAGGGTGTATTTCCGTACTTGGATTCCATGACTAAGTTGAAGGAAATTAAACTCCCTAGTAGAGAAGAGTTCTTCCATATTCTAACGAATGAAGAATGTGATGTAGTCGAGTATGAACATGCTCAAAAAATATGCAGAGAGTTTAACTGTAAAGCCCTCCTTGACTATACTGAACTCTATTTAAAGACAGATGTCCTTCTTTTAACCGACGTGTTTGAACATTTTACGATAATTTGTAGAGATATATACGATTTGGACCCCTGCCACTATTATACAGCACCAGGCTTATCTTGGGATGAAATGTTGAAAACCACAGAAGTTTCACTCGAACTGTTCACTGATTCCGAAATGTATATGTTTATGCAAAACGGAATAAGAGGTGGACTAGTTCAATGCTCGCAAAGATATTCAAAGGCGAATAATAAGTATTTAGAAGATTTTGATGCATCAAAACCATCGGAATTTCTTGTCTATTTAGACGCTAACAATTTGTATGGTTGAGCGATGTCGGAATATCTTCCTTGCGGTGAATTTGAGTGGGTATGTGATACTGATTTTGATGTTAAAAAAATTTCTGATACTGCAGAGTATGGGTACATTTTGGAAGTAGATATAGATTATCCCGATTCAGTGCATGATTTACATAATGATTTGCCATTTTGTCCTCAAAATAAGCCCGTGGGGGGATCCAAAATCAAAAAATTAGTTGCAGACTTACACTCAAAAACAAATTACACCATACACTATAGAGTTTTAAAACAAGCCATTTCAAATGGCCTCATCTTAAAACAAATCCATAGAATACTCAGATTTAAGAAATCCTCTTGGCTTAAAAAATATATTGACTTAAACACATTTCATAGGACAAAAGCTAAAAATAATTTTGAAAAAGATTTCTTCAAACTTTTAAACAATGCTGTTTACGGGAAGACAATGGAAAACATTGAAAAACGTAGGGACATTAGAATTACTTCATCTTGGGAAACAACAAACAGGAATCATTTAGGTCTCAGAGCATTAATTGCGAAACCAAATTTTAAGCAGTTAACAAAATTTTCTGACGATATGTATGCGGTAGAGTTAGAAAAAATGGAACCACTATATGATAAACCTATATATGTTGGTTTCACAGTACTGGAGTTATCCAAGTGGAGAATGTATGACTTCCATTATGGCTTCATGAAGCCTAAATTTGGAGAGAACATATCTATCAACTATATGGATACAGACTCATTTATTTATTCAATTAAAACTGATGATTTTTACGATGACATCCGTAATGATATTATTTTGAATTTTGATACGTCAGAATATCCTATAGATAACCAATTTCGTTTACCGCTACTCAACTGTCAACTCTTCGCTCGGAAGCTGTTAAAAAATCTAAAGGGGTCAAAAAGTCTGTAATTAAAAAGTTGTCCATTAATGATTACAAAAGTTGCTTATTTGAATCCAAAATGATCTCGGATGAAATGTTTTTGTTTAGATCTAAAGCACATCAACTATATACACAAAAACTACATAAAATAGCACTTAGATTTTCTGATGATAAAAGAAATATAATGAAATATAAAATTAAAACGCGCGCTTGGGGACATTACATAGACCGAAACAATGAAACAATGGATGTGGGATAGAATGTTTCCTACTAAATTGCATGTAAGATGACAACGAAAATTTAATTTCGCACTAATTGTATTTATGCCCTAATTCAGTAAGAAGATTTAGGACGTTTTTGTTTGAAAATGCTTCTGAGTTCTTGTCTTTGAAGTTTATAAATTATTTTCTTCAGAAATTGTTGTTGTCTTTGACAATGAAAAATATAAATATTATTGCCATGTTCTTAAAACATAAAAATTCAATTAAATTATTATACAATACTTTGAAAAATATATGAAAAAATATGTGTTGGATATAATGTTTAGAACAAAATCATAAAGCAAATACACGAACATTCTAGCATAGACAATAAATAATAATCGTTTTAATGAATCAAAACTGCTTCTTTTTTTCGTCCATAGACAAGACAATACATTCGTCGAACAGAATTAGGGCATATTTATTTATGTATTTCTTTAATTATTTATTATTTACTTATTTGCTTATTATTTAATTTATTTATTTATTTATTTGTTCATTAATTTATTTATTGATTTGATTCTTTAATTAATTATTAATTTATTTATTATTTACTTATTTGTTTATTAATTTATCTTTAATTTATTTCTTAATTTATTTATTGTTTATATATTTGTTTATGGATTTATCTATTAATTTTAGTATTTTATTCATACAAAAACATGTAACAATTGAAGGGTTTAAAACTTTTATCTTTTAAACTACACCTAAATTAATTAATGATCTTTTTTCTTTTTATATCTATATATTTTTATTTATACATATAGTTAAATTTGTATTAGTACTAAGATTTTTAAGAAAAATGTTAAATAAAATATTGAAAAAATATTCAAATATGTAAATGGTTTTTATTTCAGCTTAAATTTACTAAATATAAATTGTAACTACAAATGTCTACATTTTTATATTTTGTTTCTCTATTGGCTTTACTTCGCTAGATCAAAAATTTTTCTTTTTTGTTTTCATATCGCTTAAACATGCACAGTCTTGTTATCTTTGAGAGGTCCTACACAAGAGGAATTGAATTTCACAATATTATGAAATTGCATTAAATTTCTTTAGATATTTTCTTGTCAACACCAACTGTTTTAAAATTTTCTAATCCATGTTTAATAAATAAAAGGTATTAGCTATTAGATCAGGTATCAGCTACTAGATCAGCTTATCAGGACCTGGTCTGGTTTTCAGATCAGCTTATCAGGACCTGCTCTGGTTTTCAGATCAGTTTATAAGGACCTGGTCTGGTTTTCAGATCAGCTTATCAGGACCTGGTCTGGTTTTCAGATCAGCTTATCAGGACCTGGTCTGGTTTTCAAGTATCAAATCAGGTTATTAGGTAGCTGGGGGTCGATTCTGTTTCTGTGAAATCGTGAAAATGAAAAATAAAATATCACTTCATTGAAAATGCGATTCTGATTTTAGTTTTTTATGAGAACTACCTGTCAAGTGAAGTGAATATGATAAATTTTTTATCACTTCATTTTTATCATAAATTCAGAATCGACCCCCTGGTCCGGTTTTCAGATCAGCTTATTATTAAACTTCTCATTTGTTTAAATGAAAGTTTATAACATAATAACTCTAGTTGTTCTAAGATTTTTGGGTAAAGGTTCCCTGATGATCTGCATTAGCAACAGTGATATGCGCATAGGATCCAGCTAAACCCCACAATAATCAATTTAAATGTATTTTTAATAAAAAAGTTAGTTTACTAATTAAGTAAAATAATAATTTGGGATTATTAGTGCGTTAATAAACGTTAAACTTAAATTGTAGCAATTCCCAAAAATAAAACACTAATTATTAACTTGACTGCACCAGGGCAAAAATAGTTGTGTGGCAACACTCTATTCTTATATAGATGTTGTTGTTATTTACATTTATTTTCTTTACATACTTTTTACAACTACAACTAGAGCTGAAAAAAAGTCAGCCAATGTAGTAAAGTAAGAAAATAAAAAACATGTTGATTATTGAGTTCTTGTTTCAACTTTGTTATTTGTTGAACTTCTCATTTGTTTAAATGAAAGTTTATAACATAATAACTCTAGTTGTTCTAAGATTTTTGGGTAAAGGTTCCCTGATGATCTGCATTAGCAACAGTGATATGCGCATAGGATCCAGCTAAACCCCTCAATAATCAATTTAAATGTATTTTTAATAAAAAAGTTATTTTACTAATTAAGTAAAATAATAATTTGGGATTATTAGTGCGTTAATAAACGTTAAACTTAAATTGTAGCAATTCCCAAAAATAAAACACTAATTATTAACTTGACTGCACCAGGGCAAAAATACTTGTGTGGCAACACTCTATTCTTATATAGATGTTGTTGTTATTTACATTTATTTTCTTTACATACTTTTTACAACTACAACTAGAGCTGAAAAAAAGTCAGCCAATGTAGTAAAGTAAGAAAATAAAAAACATGTTGATTATTGAGTTCTCGTTTCAACTTTGTTATTTGTTGAACTTCTCATTTGTTTAAATGAAAGTTTATAACATAATAACTCTAGTTGTTCTAAGATTTTTGGGTAAAGGTTCCCTGATGATCTGCATTAGCAACAGTGATATGCGCATAGGATCCAGATAAACCCCTCAATAATCAATTTAAATGTATTTTTAATAAAAAAGTTATTTTACTAATTAAGTAAAATAATAATTTGGGATTATTAGTGCGTTAATAAACGTTAAACTTAAATTGTAGCAATTCCCAAAAATAAAACACTAATTATTAACTTGACTGCACCAGGGCAAAAATACTTGTGTGGCAACACTCTATTCTTATATAGATGTTGTTGTTATTTACATTTATTTTCTTTACATACTTTTTACAACTACAACTAGAGCTGAAAAAAGTCAGCCAATGTAGTAAAGTAAGAAAATAAAAAACATGTTGATTATTGAGTTCTTGTTTCAACTTTGTTATTTGTTGAACTTCTCATTTGTTTAAATGAAAGCTTATAACATAATAACTCTAGTTGTTCTAAGATTTTTGGGTAAAGGTTCCCTGATGATCTGCATTAGCAACAGTGATATGCGCATAGGATCCAGCTAAACCCCTCAATAATCAATTTAAATGTATTTTTAATAAAAAAGTTATTTTACTAATTAAGTAAAATAATAATTTGGGATTATTAGTGCGTTAATAAACGTTAAACTTAAATTGTAGCAATTCCCAAAAATAAAACACTAATTATTAACTTGACTGCACCAGGGCAAAAATAGTTGTGTGGCAACACTCTATTCTTATATAGATGTTGTTGTTATTTACATTTATTTTCTTTACATACTTTTTACAACTACAACTAGAGCTGAAAAAAAGTCAGCCAATGTAGTAAAGTAAGAAAATAAAAAACATGTTGATTATTGAGTTCTTGTTTCAACTTTGTTATTTGTTGAACTTCTCATTTGTTTAAATGAAAGTTTATAACATAATAACTCTAGTTGTTCTAAGATTTTTGGGTAAAGGTTCCCTGATGATCTGCATTAGCAACAGTGATATGCGCATAGGATCCAGCTAAACCCCTCAATAATCAATTTAAATGTATTTTTAATAAAAAAGTTATTTTACTAATTAAGTAAAATAATAATTTGGGATTATTAGTGCGTTAATAAACGTTAAACTTAAATTGTAGCAATTCCCAAAAATAAAACACTAATTATTAACTTGACTGCACCAGGGCAAAAATACTTGTGTGGCAACACTCTATTCTTATATAGATGTTGTTGTTATTTACATTTATTTTCTTTACATACTTTTTACAACTACAACTAGAGCTGAAAAAAAGTCAGCCAATGTAGTAAAGTAAGAAAATAAAAAACATGTTGATTATTGAGTTCTCGTTTCAACTTTGTTATTTGTTGAACTTCTCATTTGTTTAAATGAAAGTTTATAACATAATAACTCTAGTTGTTCTAAGATTTTTGGGTAAAGGTTCCCTGATGATCTGCATTAGCAACAGTGATATGCGCATAGGATCCAGCTAAACCCCACAATAAAAAATTTAAATGTATTTTTAATAAAAAAGTTATTTTACTAATTAAGTAAAATAATAATTTGGGATTATTAGTGCGTTAATAAATGTTAAACTTAAATTGTAGCAATTCCCAAAAATAAAACACTAATTATAAAAAAAACATGTTGATTA
The DNA here is from genome assembly GCA_944452675.1 of Tachina lurida. Taxonomy (NCBI): domain Eukaryota; kingdom Metazoa; phylum Arthropoda; class Insecta; order Diptera; family Tachinidae; genus Tachina; species Tachina lurida. The sequence continues at coordinate 78,965,485 of OX101754.1, forward strand.
TTGAGTTCTTGTTTCAACTTTTTTATTTGTTGTTAGGCCTTTCATTTGTTTAAATGAAAATTTATATCATAACAACTCTACACCATTTCCAGTTGTATTTCAGAAGTTTCCAATTGTTTTTCAGAAATTTCTACATATGTTTCAGAAGTTTCTAATTATATTTCAGAAATTTCTAAATATGTTTCAGAAGTTTCTAATTACCGTTCAGAAGTTTCTAATTATATTTCAGAAGTTTCTCTTTATATTTCAAAAATTTCTAAATATGTTTCAGAAGTTTCTAATTATAGTTCAGAAGTTTCTAATTACACTTCAGAAGTTTCCAATTATGTTTTAGAATTTTCTAATTGCATTTCAGAAAATTCTAATTGCTTTTCAGAAATTTCTAATTGTTTTTTAGAAATTTCTAATTGCATTTCCGAATTTTCAAATTACATTTCAGAAACTTCCAATTGTATTTTAGAATTTTCCATTTGTATTTCAGAAATTTCTAAATGTATTTCAGGCTGTTATATGGATATATAATTTTTGTGCACCTACATTTTATAAAATCTAATCATTTCTAAGTATTGTATGTTAACATATTTTCAATAATATTCCAAACAGTTAACAGTTACAGTTATTGTGTAATTATAACATAAGTATCAAGGCAAATTCATTTCCAGGTAATATCAGGATTACAAAAACAATGAAAAAATACAACAATGAAAAAAACAACATGGGTTTTAGTTCATCCAAAACTTCACAAATAGAATTTGTTTAACACAATAATAATAAATATTATTAACATAAATTTTAAAATATTTCTCCACGGCAGCTACCACTAACAAAATTTGCAACGTTTAGCACTTCTCACAATTTTTTAATAGTTTTTTCATATTTTTAAATTTGTTTTCACAGATTTTTTTTTTGATAAAATATTTTTCATATTGAAATTTTTTAACATTTTCTTTTAATTTCTCTTTCGTAAAAAATTTTTGAAGTTTCGGATGAACTTTAGTTTGAAAAAAATAGCTCAGCTGCATTTCCGCTACTACCTTGTGAATGTGCCTTGATAAGTATATTATTGCCGTATATGATATTATTAATATAACTTAGCATAACCTTATACATAGTAACAAAATCATAATGATAATTGTGCAAACAGAGATCAATACCTGGTTCCTGGTACCATATATATATATACGTAAATTGTGCGAAAACCAAGTAACCTATACTTTTTTTGTATGTATGTAGTTCACAATAAAGTGGTATAATTCCTACACATATTGTTTATTTAAAAAAAACCCCAAAATTTTATACAGAATAATATATATAAATATCTGAAATAAAAATGGAAAATTCTGAAATACAATTGGAAGTTTCTGAAATGTAATTTGAAAATTCGGAAATGAAATTAGAAATTTCTAAAAAACAATTAGAAATTTCTGAAAAGCAATTAGAAATTTCTGAAAAGCAATTAGAATTTTCTGAAATGCAATTAGAAAATTCTGAAACATAATTGGAAACCTCTGAAGTGTAATTAGAAACTTCTGAACTATAATTAGAAACTTCTGAAACATATTTAGAAATTTCTGAAATATAAATAGAAATTTCTGAAATATAATTAGAAACTTCTGAACGGTAATTAGAAACTTCTGAAACATATTTAGAAATTTCTGAAATATAATTAGAAACTTCTGAACTATAATTAGAAACTTCTGAAACATATTTAGAAATTTCTGAAAAACAATTGGAAACTTCTGAAATACAACTGGAAATGGTGTAGTTGTTCTAAGAAATTTGGGCAAAGGTTCCCTGATGATCTGCATTAGCAACAGTGAAATGCGCATAGGATCCAGCTAAACCCCTCAATAATCAATTTAAATGTATTTTTAATAAAAAAAGTTATTTTACTAATTAAGTAAAATAATTATTTGGGATTATTAGTGCGTTAATAAACGTTAAACTTAAATTGTAGCAATTCCCAAAAATAAAACACTTATTGTTTTCATTTGTTTTGTGAATATTCGTGTTTGTAAATTTTTAAAATGGATGCACATTTTGGGTTAAAAGAAATTTTACTTGCATATAATGGAAATATGGAGCTCTCGGAGTCAGTGCGACTGATTTTTGATTCAAAATTATCAGTGCTTAAAAAAAAGGAAAAAAAAATATTCAATTTTACAGAGTTTTAGAAGACAGCAGCTATCTCTCCTTGCATTAATGTTTTAATTTCACGTGTACATCGCGCGGGCTGTATGAAAAGCCCAACTGCTGCAGCTCATCCGCCATCTCAACGTATACGTGACCATTTTTTTTTTTGGCCACGGAGCTCCTCTATTCGACATGGCCACAACTCCAATAGAGCAGCTTCACTGGCCTCACTCCACGCGAGCTCCTTCCTCTTAATTTTTTTTCCTATTTATAAAAGATATTTGTTAATAAATTTATCTATGAATTTAAAAAAAAACTTCTTCACCAACCATTTCTTTTTTGTTTATTTATTTTTTTATTTATTTATTGGAGTTGAATTCTGGTTGTACCTTCATAGTGAACAGACGTAATAGCGGAATTTTTCTTACATACAAACAAAACAAAAAAACAATCATACAAAAAATATTCGTAGTACATATTAACTTTGATAAATAAGCTTTTTTTTTGCTTTGCTAATATTTTTTTACATATAGAAATAACAAAATCAAAAAAGAACCGTAAACAAAAAAACCTACAAAGTACCCTTGAGGAATACTCTTTATGAGTACCCCAAAGGAAAAAAATAGTGAAGTCAGTTCTAACGGCAGAAATGCCTATTTTACTGTGAGTTTTGATGCTCATAATGATAACAATAAAAATAAAAAATCTGATAATAGACTTGCTGTGAGTTCTGAAGCTCTTAATAAAAACCAAAAATCTGATAATAGACTTTCTCTAACGGCAAAACCACAGTTTCGTCAGCGATCAACTTCGCTTTGTCCAATGCCATCTAGTGAATCGTTGACATTATTGCCTAGTACTTCTAAATTTAACTCAGCGATATCATCCGCTTCGGGCTCGTGGTCATCACTTAAACAAGTTGTCACTGAAGATAAGAGCACCCCTAAGCCCAAGGTCCAAGTCGGAATGGACAGATACATTACAATTTTAAAGCGCGGGCGCAGCCCAAATTCTACTAAAATTGCATCTGTTCCAAAGATGTCCAGGGATAACAGCGCATCCTCTACTAATCGGCAAAACCGTTTTAAAATATTGCAAGATGATAATGAAAAACCCGCTGAATCTGCGAATAAAACCTCCAAGCCGCCACCAATCTATTTAAGAGAAAAAAACTCAAACGCTCTAATTAAAAAATTAATTTCGGTCATTGGTGAGAATAAATTTCACATTGTTCCAATAAAACGTGGTAATATTGATGAAACGAAAATTCAAATTTATGAAGAAAAAGATTTTCGCACAATGGTTTCTGAACTTGAAAAAAGTAAAACAAATTTCTACACATATCAGCTCAAGAGTGCTAAAGGTATGCAGATTGTGTTGAAGGGCATAGATTCCTATGTTGCTCCCGAAGAAGTAAAAGATGCTCTCGTCCTCCAGGGCTTTAAAGTAAAAAATGTATCGAACATAATAAATAGGGAAAAGATCCCTCAACCTCTATTTCGCGTTAAACTTGAGCCAAATGATATAAAATTGAAAAAGAGTGAGACCCATCCAATATATAATTTAAGATATCTCTTATATCGAAATATAACCGTTGAAGAACCACACAAGCGTTCAGGACCCGTACAGTGTCATAATTGTCAAGAATATGGCCATACTAAAACTTAGTGCAAATTACCTACTGTTTGTGTTGTGTGCGGCGAGTTGCACGGCACTGCTAGTTGCAATAAACCGAAAGATCAAAGTAACAAAAAATGCAGTAATTGTGGAGAAAATCACACTGCTAACTACAGAGGTTGTCCTGTGTACTCTTTCGTCAAACAGACTATGAGGCAAATGCCTAAATTGGCCACAGCCCAATCAGCAAACGCTTTAACAGCCACTATTGCGCAAGTGAGCCAACCACTATACTATAAATAATTTTACAACAAATATGACTAGCATGATGCAAGAAATGCTGCGAATGCAGAATACATTGCTTCAAGCTTTAGTTAACAAACCATGAACACGTTAAAAATATGTTTTTGGAACGCAAACGGCATTCGCCAACATAGAAATGAACTTGAGCACTTCCTCACGGAAAAAAAATATGGATATAATGTTGGTCTCTGAGACTCATTTGACTTCGAGAAGCCTTTTTAAAATTTAGGGCTACACCTTATATGATTTAAAGGACCCGAGAGGAAGAGCATGCGGTGGATCAGCAATTTTAATAAAGTCAAGACTCAAGCATTATATTATTGATATTTGTGAAGAACATCTACAAGCAACGAATATTTGTGTCGAAAATTTTTGCACTAATTTTGTCATATCATCCATTTACTCCCCTCCTAGATTCGCAATTACTGAGAATCAATATGAGGATTTTTACAAATCTCTGGGCCCTTGTTTCATAGCAGCCGGCGACTATAATGCTAAACATACGTTCTGGGGTTCGCGTCTTATTACACCCAGAGGTCGAGCGTTGTTCAATACAATTTCCAAAATGGGCTTGGATGTCATTTCGAGTGGGGAGCCCACTTATTGGCCTACTGACATACGTAAAATTCCGGATGTAATAGATTTTGGCGTTATGAAAAATATCTCTAGGGATTTAATTCAAATTGAAGCTTCTCTAGATCTTTCGTCCCACGAAAGCACGTTGACTACAAAACCGAAGGTCCTGGGTTCAGTCCCTGTATCCAACAGCCATTAAATAACAACACCACGCATTTTTCTGATGTGCATTAGTGTCCCTTTGTATGAGTTGTTGTAGGAAAGTTCAAGTGATGAAGGCATAGTCACTGGTCACTGAACTTTACCGAATTCAGCAGATACTAATCCTAATGTAACATCGTTCTGTAGCAGAATCATCGGCGAAGTAAAATAATCAATAAAATCAAATCAAAACACAGCTTCAAAAAATTAATAGGCCTCATTTAACATCAGAGAGGCGCTGCAACACTGCATTATTAAAAAAAAAAAAACGTGCAAAAATCAGAGTTGTAAAAAAGAATGAAGCTTTCCTCTATCTCTTCTTTCACCACCTGTCTTCTCTATCACTATCCCTTTCCTAGTGATAGTAGTAGGCATTAATTGCCTGAGTGTTACTTCTCTTTCAAAAAAAAAAAAAAAAAATTAGGGGTGTGTCTGAACACGGTATTAGCGATTTTTAATCAATATTATGACTTATTTAAAATTTCTGTTAGTAAGTTTTTGCGAATTTTCGTAATTTTCGCAGTTTTGAAGAACCTTTTGCATTTCATAAATTTTTTGCGATATTTTCTCAATATTGTGACTTTTTTAAAATTTCGCTACTTTTCGCATTCTATTGTTTTTTCGCTTTATAAAAATATAATTACTTTTGTAATTAACATTAAAATCTTATTTAAGAAATTTATTATTCGACATATTGTCATAGGTTTATTTTAATTTGAAATTTATTTGCTGGTGGTTCAGCGATTTTTGAAAAGCAAAAATCAAAAATATTACTATTTCTGAATTCTCAAATAGTTTGTGAAAGTCTGTACATAAGATAAGAGGTTTGTGACTGTTCAAAATGTGTGGTTGAAGTCTACTGACGATTTGTTACAGCAACAATGAAATGCATATAGACATCGCTGAACCACCAGCAAATAAATTTCAATTAAAATCTTATAACTTTCTTTTCTATTTTGCAATAAAAAAATATATCTAACCTTGCATTTACACATGTAAGTAATTGTTTACAAGTAGTGTACACCTATTATAAGCGAAAATTTCGAAGAAGTAACCGAAAGTCTTGCATGTTTATTTTAAAAATATATGAACTCAGTATTGCCGTATTTTCGATATCATAAAATTAGTGAACAACAACTTCAACAACTTTTTTTGTCAAAATGCATGAAATTCATATATAAGAATATGATTAAGATGCCTTGTTGCATAGTTGTGTTTTTTTATATATTATTTTTTTAAATGCGTAGGAAATCTGGGGCAAATTGCGGTGCTCGTTATCAAACGAAATTATGAAATATTTCAATAGAGTTTATATGGAAATATTTTTAAATTTCGAATCGTATCGAATGCCGTAGTTTGCCCGAAGTAATAATAAATTTATACAGAACTCATTCTCGGTAATACTGTTTCTTCATTTGTAATTTTACTTACATAAATTTACTTGGGGCCATTATGACAACTTAAAGTTAGTTAAAAGTAGGATTTTATCGGACGTATATAAAGTTTTCCAGCAGTACAATTTTAGCTTAACCTAAAGTGAGGGCTAAGTTAAAGGCAAATGTATCCTTCCTGGCAAGTTAAATTAAATTTATAGTAATGAATAGAGTTTTGTACGTCCGACAAAATCTTTAAGTTGTAATAATGGCCCTCACCACTGTTGCCAGATAATTTTATCAAAAATCTGCAAAAATTGGCTAAAAAATCTGAAAAATAATTTTAAAAAATCTGTAACTATAAAAACGCCTTCATTTTGAATTGTTTTTCATTTTGTTTTCGAATTAACATAAATTACCTTACTATACAAAAACATATGCTGATATTAGAAATTGTTTGATAAAAATAAACATTAACAAAAGGATAAGGACAAATATATGCACAAGTATTCTACATGAAGCTTAAGAAAATAATACATATACATACAAATCTGTGCAAAGAAATATACAGACATATCTCACACTAAATCATAAACAGTCACAACCCAAAAATCCCAGATGATCAGGAATGGCACAAAACTATTCAAGAAATCTTTGCTGAAAACACAAAACCATTTTCATAATTTTCAGTGGCCCTTACAAGGAAATTGTGTTGTAAGCTGAGCAGTAAGTACAAAAAAACTTTTAAAAAAAAATTAAACCGACTTCAAAAATAAGCACTAAAAAGCAACAAATAATATAGATCTAGTTAAATAAAAGATTTTTATATATGTTACCTACAGTGCCGTTTGAAGTTGGTGCCAGCAACATTGGTAACTAAGCAGATACATATGTACATAAAAATTACTTGCAGTTTTTTTACCGGGCATGTTCCTATGTGCTTAGTACCAGTATTACTGGCACCAACTTCAAACGGCACTGTAGGTAACATATATAAAAATCTTTTATTTAACTAGATCTATATTATTTGTTGCTTTTTAGTGCTTATTTTTGAAGTCGGTTTAATTTTTTTTTTAAAGTTTTATTTTTAACTTTTTAGTGAATACTTTTAAACTCTGGTCAATTCAAAAAAAATTTATTTGTAAGTATCTTTCTTTATTTGGAAATATGGTCCAGTTTCGTAAAAATCGATGAAGTAAAAGCACGTGAAATTAAGTGTTAAATTTTATGGGGCGTGGCTACGCCCCTTTTTTTAAAACAAGATTGTGTATTTTTAAGAGTTCAAGGTGTGTGCTAAGTTTCGTAAAAATCGGTTAAGTAGAACCACGTGTAATGTTATAATACATTTTAATGGGCGTAGCCCCACCCATTTTTTCAACGTAAAAATTTTGTAATTACAAAAACCAAAGATGTTTGCTAGGTTTCCCAGCAATCAAATGAGTAGAAGATTACAAAATCAAATTTAAAAAATTGTAGGCGTGACCCCGCCCACCTTTTTTAACGCAATTTTTTGGCTTTATTAAAGCTTAGGGTGTGTGCCAAGTTTCGTCAATATTGGTTAAATACAAGCACATGAAATATTATACTAAAGTTTAATAGGCGTGCCCCGCCCACTTTTTTAACGCAATTTTGTGCCTTGATTAAAGCTTAGGGTGTGTGCCAAGTTTCGTAAAAATCGGTGAAATAGAACCCTGTGAAATATAATATAAAATTTTAGTGGGCGTAACCCCGCCCATTTTTTTAAAAGAAAATTTTGTCTATTTTAGAGTTCAAGGTGTGTGCTAAGTTTTGTAAAAATCGGTTAAGTAGAACCACGTGTAATGTTATAATACATTTGAATGGGCGTAGCCCCGCCCATCAATAATCAATCAAATAAGTAGAAGATCAATAAATCAAATTTAAAAAATTGTGGGCGTGACCCCGCCCACTTTTTTCAAATGGGACCAATGGGAAGCTATACCCTCTCAGACAACAAAAAAATTTTTACAATCGGTCTAAAATGCACCGAGTTATGGACCTACATACCTAAAAAAAAATAGTGACGAATTGTTAACCTCCTTCTTTTTTTGAAGTCGGTTAAAAACAAATTATAATTCGTGAGATCGATTAAATAATAACGTTTTATACACACATTATTCAAAAAATAATACCGTTTCCGTTCTTTATATAATAATACATAGATACCAATATTTTAAAAAAGAAATTATACGAGTATTATTAAAAAAAATATTACAAAATATCCCCCTTATGAAAAAATCATTGTTAAACTTAAAATTGGTTTAACAAACGAATGCATGCTTTAACTTTAACAATCGTTTTTGCATAAGGGCATATTTTGGAAATGGGACTTTAGTACAGAATAACCTGTTAATGCTGTTAACCGTACTATTTACTAAAGATAATCTGTAATTATTTGTAATTTTCTTTTATTTCCTTGCTCATTTCTGTTTTTACTTTTATGAATTGTTGTAGAATTAAATTTTGATAGTCGCGTTCTGCTTTTTCCAAATAAAGGCATCTACGTCTCAGAATGCATGTGTACCAGATCTAAACTCGGCCTTAGTTGTTGTAAAGACTTTAGCTATTGTGATATTGCCATCACCTTATTATTTCACCATCGCATTAATAAAGTGAATAACGACACTCATCAAGGAATGTGTACATACAAATTAAGTTGCAATAACAAAATCAAAAAATCCCGAGAATTCCCGCACAAATTTCCCGGGATTTCTTTCCCGGAAAATGTGCGGGATACCGGGAAATCCCGTATGAAAAACACTAATACAGACACATACATACATATTTGATTTGTGATAAAATTTATAATGTGACCTTTCGGTTTTTTTTCGACTAAAGAATTTGATTCAAATATTTTATTTTCGATATAGTTAAATATTTTATTCTACACTCTATGTTTAAGAACTATTTTACATTCACCCTTATTCCAGTTGTCAACATCGACGTCACGTCAATCACACGTCAATCAGTACTTGCTCGCTCTCAAAATATTCAAAGCCCGTGCTACTATTTAATAACGCTAAAATAGTCTTAGCATTGTAACTCCATACTAGGGATGGGCAAAAAATATGGAAATATCGAAATATCGATATTTGAGAAAATAAATATCGATATATATCGCCGATATTTCAAAAATCGATATATCAATACATCGATTCTTATTTATGAGTATCGGGTTTCGATAATTTTAAGAGCTATAGCGGTTTTTTAACTGTACTATATTGACATTACTACTAGTGATGCGAAGAAAAAAAAGAGAAATGTCATAACAATATCCCAGGCGAATTTATAAGGTGACCCAACTAAGGCAGGTGACTTTTTGGATTGTGTAGGTAGAAGCCTAAAGACAGAATTTGTTTTTACTTTCTGTTCTGTTACGAATCAGTTGGCTCTTTTCGGTTTATAGAATTCATATACAAGCCGTTAGTTTTTCTATCCTTAATTCTGTTCTGTTTCGGTTCAACCTGTGAAAATAAAAAAACTGTTAGTTTATTGTAAGTGGCAGCATAAATAAAATAAAAACATTTCGAAATAAACTGTAATTGTGCTTAAAGAATAAAACAAAATTAATTTTAATGGAAATCTGTGACCGTTCTGATCCGAAACAGCTGATAATTTATTTTAAAAGTCTGTGCATACGATAAGAGGTTTGTGACTATTCAAAATGTGTGGTTGAAGTCTACTGACGATTTGTTACAGCAACAATGAAATGCATATAGACATCGCTGAACCACCAGCAAATAAATTTCAAATTAAGAAAAAGAAACCATTAAAATTTAGAAATAGAACGGCACAGCAAAGTGCAGCAACAGAAAGTAAAAACTAATGAAGTCTTAAGGAGCTACGTATAACTTAACATAAATAGTTCTTTTGTATTAAATATATCCATACATTTTTTCATTTGCCCATCCCTACTCCATACCAATACTCTTTCGTGTCTCAATTTTAACAAACATTAATAAGAACTCGTTACAAGGTGTCAACTAAAGACCATCGATTTGAAACATAACTTTGCTGAGAGCGTAATAAACAACATTGCAAAAGCTTTCGTTTATACTTAAATTAGATATCAATATAAAAATTAAGCACATATGACAGCGCATAGAGAAAGGTACCTAAGGGTAAAAAAAAAATCAATTTTCAACATCTGAGCATCGAATGAGACCGATCCCATGCCCCAAAAGTGTTCCCTCCCAGAGATATGCGCCTTGAAGTCAACGATTCTAAGGTTATGTGAAAAATGTTTCGTACTAACAGAGCGATATTCACGATTTAAAAGAATTATAAACGAGCATTTATTATAATTCACAATTAATAATTTCAGATAATAAACCTGGTTTCGAAAAAACGCTAGCAAAATTGATATCAAACTCATGGCAACAGCGCGCTAGGTAGAAAACAGTAAAAACCAACTACACAAAATAAGAGGTAGGGATGACCTACGCGCGTTTTCAAGGTTGACCAATACGTTCCTGACGTCATGAGATGTGTCGCTTTCAAATGAGACCAGTACCAACACGCTCCGTGATGGTACAACAAAGATACACGTATTTAAATCTTTAAAATGGCTCTCCTGAACAAACCCGGTTTTTACCCTTAGGTCCCTTTCTATTTTGCGCGTCACATATATAAAATAGATCTTGAGTAAATTTCTTCCTAAAACATAAAATATTCGTATGTTTAACTGAAAAAAAAATATATAAAACGGTAAAATTAGTTTTAGTGGGTGATTTTTATATATCAAAAAAAGTAAAAGTTTTCCAAACCTGGAAAAGTCTTTCTGATTTTTTTTTTATTTTTTATAGTTTTAATACCATTTTTATTGGCACTGAAATATAAGATAAGTCTATTTAACAAAAAACATAAAAATTAGTTTTCGCTAGTTACTTTTATATGGTAAACTCAAGATAAAGTTTTCCAGCTCTGAAACCATAAGCTCGATTTTGCTGATTTTCAATACCAATCTATTTTATACAATTTCTGATACACCAGTCAAAGACCGATATCTCTAGCTTTTTTGGGAGCTTCGGAAACCCGATTTCACGTACACCAGACGGACGGACAAAGAGACGGACATAGCTTATTCGTCTTCCCTATTCATAAGGATTCACAATTTATATATTTTATGTATCGCATATTAATATTATGGAAACTATACACGGATTCACGAACCTATATATGGACATAATGTTGGTCTCTGAGACTCATTTGACTACAAGAAGTCTATTCAAAATTAATGGCTACACTTTATTTGATTCAAAGAATCCAAGAGGTAGAGCTTGCGGTGGACCAGCAATTTTAAAAAGTCAACACTCAAACATTATATTCTTGGCAATATTTGTGGAGAACATCTAAAAGCACCGAATATTTGTGTCTAAAATTTTTGCACAAATTTTGTGATATCATCATTTTACTCCCCTCCCAGATTTGTAATTATTGAGGATCAATACGAGGATATCTACTAATCTCTTGGCCCTTGCTTCGTAGCAGCTGGTGACATGCTAAACATACGTGTTGGGATTCGCTTCTTATCACACCTATAGGTCGAGCGTTTAAAATATGGGCTTGGACGTCATTTCGACTGGCCTACGACGTTCAAAAAATTCCGAATGGTATAAATTTTACCTTCATGAAAAATACTTCTAGGAAATTAGTTCACGTTAAAGGTTCCCTAGATCTCTTGTTCGATCACTCTCCTACGATCCTTACAATATGTAGCCCACTCAAAAGTGCATTACCTCACTAAAATGTGTGAATGATCAGTCGTGTTAATTGGCTGGGATTCAAAAAATATCTTAGTAGTCAATGCACGGAAAAAATTACGCTAAGAACAACCGAAGATATTGAAGCTAACAAAGCCAACCTTAACGAAATGATTGCACTGGCTGCTGAACATGCTACTACCTCCCATCCGCAGACTGGATTTAATAGAATTTATTCTACCGATATTGAACGTTTCGTGTATGAAAAAAAAGCTAGAAGGGAATGGCAGCAGCACAGATCAACCCAAAATAAAATAAAATTTAAAGAGTGTACTAAACGACTTGTTGTTTGCTTCTGAAAAAACTGCATCTCTTAAAAATTATCTGGAAGGTCTTGATATCACACCAGCGATACTGAAAAAGGTAAGATATTTTCTGAGCATTTAAAATACGTATTTACTCCAAATACATGCACTGGTGTTGTTGATTTGCTGAGTGTAGTTGCTATACACCCTCGACCCATAGACTTTAAGATGCGTGATGTACAAAAACTAATTGCTGAACTGAACACGATGAAAGCTCCGGGTATTGATGGAATTAGTAACCAGATGCTGATGAAGTTGCCTTGTATTGCAATTAGATTCCTGTTATTAATTTTTAATGCAATTTAACGACTGGAGTACTATCGACTGGCTGGAAACTTGCCAATACCAAAATTCCAAAGCCCGGCTAAGATCTTATCAAGGCTGAGTTATATTGACCTATAAGCTTACTATCAATAATCTCAAAACTTTTCGAAAAGCTACTCATGACTAAATTGGCAAAAATTTTAGCTGATAATGGGTGCATCCCGGACCATCAATTTGGTTTTAAAAGTCAGATAGAACCATTTAACAAACGCGTAGATTGGTTCAATTTATAAGGAGGATATTTGACGAAAATGTACATTGTTCTGCCCTTTTTATTGATGTTTCTCAGGCTTTTGGTAAAGTATGGCATAGAGTACTAGTTTTAAAATTGACGACATATCTCCCAATAAATATACAAATACTTTTGGAAAGTTATATTACTGATATGGAGTTCACTGTTGTAGAACAGGAGAGTATACTGGGGCCAGTTTTGTATTTGATTTATACTTATGATATGCCTGTAAACAATAATATCCACAGCTATACATTTGCCGATGATACAGCCAGTATGAGTATGCACGAAAACCCTCATGAGACATCCCGCAATCTGCAGGAACATATTACCCAGCTGGAAATATGGTTGAACTTATGGAAAATTAAGGCAAATGAACAAAAGTGTGTCCATAAAACGTTTAGCCTAAGAAAAGATACTTGTTCTCCCATTAGAATAGACAATCAAAATATTTCTCAACGTTGTATAGTGAAATACCTTGGATATACATGGCTTACATGGATACTCTAAGCTAACTCAAATGAAAATCAGCCCAGTAAAAAAAGCAAGGTTGGCAAGCGGTATCGTAAAATACCGATACCGATTCAAATACCGCTAAAATTAGATACCGGTATCCTTACCGATACCGAAATCCATTTCGGTTAGAAAATACCGGTATCCAGACTACCATTTACGTCTATACCGGTAAGTACCGGTATACCGATTGCGGGCAAAAAATAAATGATAGTTGGCAAATTTTTATTATGTATTACAACTTTTTTCACCATGAGACAACTGCTTTTTATCAGTTATATTTTGGTTTTTATTTCGAACATTGTGTTCGTTTTGCTGTACTATTCCAGACGCCAACCAATCCCATTTGTCAACCAATAGTATTGTCGTGTTCATAAAACATAGAATCTCAAGAAAAAATAGCAAGGCCAAAACTAAAAATGTTTAAAATGTTTTGTAATGGATAGTATGGTTTCAAAAAATATAGTATAGATAAGAGCCTTTGTTTTTCGTACAATTTTTCGAAGTCAACTAAAATTAGTTGTTATTCAGAATACAAAAAAAAAAAGTTGTTTAAAAGTTAAGCTGTTGCAGTTTCAATCCAACTTAGTTGAGCCGTAAACAATAATATGGGAACAAATTGCAAAAATATATTTCAATTAACTTTCCTTCTTTGGTGTTGGTCTTGTTTATACACTTCACCGTAATATATAAGGTTGGTAGAGAAAAAAACTTCTAAACTTTTATATTTGAAGCTAAAGATTCCTCTCTTGAGGGAGGTGAAGAAAAGTACTTTTTTGTTCCAATTTTGTACTCTGTAGCTCGTTTCTGTATTTCTCGCATCGTAAAATTTCCCGCATGAAACGAGGGAATCGTAACAAAAACAGTGTAAATTGAAACAAAAAATGGCTTTTATCAATAAGTGCTTCTGTATATTTACTATGCGAGAACTATCTGTCATTTGAATAAATTTCCAGCAATTATTGGAAGGATGTGAAAAAAGTGTTTCTGTAATAATATTTTGTGAAAACTTTCTCGCAAGAACAACTCAAAACAACTCGCATTTTGAATTGGTGCGAGAACAACCAAATGTGAACAAAACCATATGAATTTTTGAATTTGTGTGTAAAAATATGAAAAATAATTTTGTCGAAAAGATATGCAAAGAATTGTTGAACTAAAATAATTATTTACGAGTCGATATGATAATGTTTATTTATAATTTATTTTGTATTATATTCTTATGTAGAGTCAATTGATAGAAAAAACTTATTTCAAGCATTTTACATTTACTTTATATTCATTTTCATTATATTATTTTCATTTTCTTGTAAATTATTTATTTTTTTTGTTATTAAATAATATTTTTGTGACATTTTAGTTTCATTTGACACTTGATTACTGGAAATATTCCAGTGAAAACAGATTCAGTGTTGTCAATACAGAAACACTTTTTTCTCACAAATCCAGAAACGATGGAATTTTGTGTTTCACACTTCATGTGTGAAATTTTACGATGCGAGCAAAACAGAAACAAGCTACTGTGTTGATATAAATCTATTAAATTGTACTTTCATCATCATGGAATCTTAAATACACCGAAAACGTATAAATAGCACACAAAATACATCATATGGGCAGTTTTTTTTTTTAACAAAAAGTCTTCTAAAAAAATATTTAAAACAGTCCTGCGAACTACTTTTATTCAATTATGTTTTATAAACAAAGTTATAAACAATATAGGTCCAGTACAAAAATATTGCCTAAGAACGTGTCCAAAGAAGAAAAGTGTCGAAAAAAACCGAAAAAATTATGTTTGGTGAAAAAATAAAGACATATATGTATTTGAAATTTACTGTAAAAGGTCTTAGTCTCTTCTTTCTGTATCCGTTTATAAATTTAAAATCGGTTAATATTTAACTTAGTTAAGAGGTTGATAAGTGTCTACGGGTACGAAAAACGGGTTTTTTACCCGTAACTGAAGATTTTAGAGGTGTCTGGAATATTTCAAATACAATTTGTATTGTTATACTCGACAATACCTAGCAGAAAAATAGTAACACGTCCCAGGTATTTCGATTTCATTAAAATTTGTCACACAGTGTAATATATCAGTATAGACAAAACTTTTATTTTTACTATTTTGTTTAATTAACCAAAATGTATACTTTTTGAACTGCAGTCTCCTTGTTTCACTTTTTTAATAAATTATTTTTTAATAATAGTATAAAAACATATAAAGAAACAAATAAGTTTATACGCTTTTATACGAGTACATACATATGTATGTTAATGTAAAAATACTCCCTTTTTGAAGTAATTTAATAAGAAAAAAGATTTTTCGTTATGTCCAATGCAGTGATGCCAACAATTCAGAGACAAAACGAGCCAACCTAGTAGTCAAAAAGAGCTAAATTAAAAAATCTGGCATTTCTCCGTTTTAAATCTATGAATGTATTTATCATTCAATTTGTACTTCAAGATTTTTTAACATTAATAAAAACAATAGTAAGAAAATATAAAAGATCCATTGCTTAAAACGGTGTATGTACTGCAGCATATATAGATTTGCGTGCGCAATTTGCGTTTGTCTTGGAACGTCTATTGAAAATGATATGTCAGGCTAGGATAGCAAAATATCGTTAAATGGAGCCATACATTTTTTATGCTTTTGAGTCTCCGAATGGAGTACTAAATCAAAATGTTCCGCTTTTATAATTGAATTGTAATATTTACACAAAGCCGTATATGGATCTTTTGTTGGTTTAATCTATTTTTTAAACGGGGATTTGATTCCAAAATTCCCCTTTATTTTTGGCAGTAAGAATCCTTTTCAATAATTTATCAAAAATTGTCTAATTTTTCAGAAACTAACAGACTAAATACATAAATACATCTAACATAGTTGCAAAAATGTAATTGCCTGAAAGACGAAACAATAGGCTAAAAACGGGAAAATTTAAGATGCGAAAAGTGCTAAACGTCCCATTTACACAATTGAAAAGAGCTGTGCTACCTCTTTTCTTTAAAAACGAGCTACAGGGAAAAATTTCGAGTTAGAAGCAATCAAAAAGTGCTAAATCTAGCTCTAAAATAGCTAAGTTGACATCGCTGGTCCAATGCCTGAAATAATAAATTTATCAGTAATATCGGTATACCGGTATTATAAACTCGATAACGGTATGTACCGGTAATACCGATACCGAAATAAAAAAAATACCGATACCGCTACCGATACCGAAATTTAAAAAATAATTGTACCGGTATCAATACCGATACCGTTATTGTATTCGGTGTCCAACCTTGAAAAAAAGACACTCCAAAAAAGTCATGAAAATGTAGAGTTTGCGATCTGGAAGTAGTACAAATTTCGATCCGTTTTAATGATTTTTACATAGGGTTGTCATTGCAAGAAGTTCTCTTTTTCGATGCCTGGTCACCGAGTTGGAAGTGATTTTAAGAAAAATTTCCTTTTTTGTGTTCTATGACAATATTTTCATCTAGGAAAAATGGTAAATAGTTACCTGTTTTAACAATTCGTTTCTTTTTATATTAAGTTAATCCCGAAACAGTGCTTTCATTTAAATTTAAGTAAATAACTTTTAAATTTTAGACAAAAATTAGTTCATAAATTAAAAAAAATAGTTTTTTTTTAAATTCTGGTGAGTATTTTCTAAAACTATTGAGGAATTACAAGGTTTTGTATGACTAAAATAAACCTCTACTTGGTTTTCTGCTAACAATGGGCAAATTAAAAATATTGATTTTTTGGAACAAATGAAAATGTAGTTCGTTTGGAATGACTTCCAATTTTTTTACTGGGAAGTTAACTCAAATATATTAGTTGATTGGCAGCAATTCAACACTCAGCCCAGATGGTAAACTTTTAATATACAAGTCGCTTTTGAAGCCAATATCTTGATACAGAATTCAGTTATGGGACACTACATCAGCTTCAAATGTAGAAAAAGTCCAACGGAAGCAAAACAAAATTTAAGATTGATAACATCGGCTCCATGGTACATAAAAAATTCAAATTTACATCGTGATTTAAATATGCCACTAGTGACTGAAGAAATTGGAAAATACGCAGGCAAGTATTTAATAAAATTAGAGTCTCATCGTAATCCTTGGCTCATAATATATTGCACTTTACTGGACATATCCGTTTAAAAAAGGGGGACACTAAGGGTCTAAGGGTATTGCCCTTTAAATATAACAAGGGGGAAAAAGAAACCGCCTTCACAGAATAAAATGATTTGAAAATACAACGACTTTTGTAAATACAATTAACGAAATTGTAAGATAAGGGAAAATCTGAAAAATATTTTCAATTAAATATATCAACAAATAGTTTGTTGAAATTTATTTATTTTTTCAACATTTATTTTTGTTAGATTTCAAAGTTATTTCAATTAAAGTTCTTGTTATATTAACAATGCGAATTGTTGAATTGCAATGCAAGTTTTGATTATCATAATTGTTATATTAACAATGTTTTTTATATACAATCACAATCCTGTAAACGATTTTTAGTTTGTCTGCGAAAAACACTAAATATCTTTGGGCGGAGTTGAACCGGCAACCTCAGGATTTATAAGCTAACTTACTTACCTCTCAGCTAAAGAGAAACACTTTATTAGATGCTCAAATAATGAATACACACAAAACATGATTTCTTGTTTCTTCTGCATGTGCGCATTCCCTTATGATATAATTTTTTTTTCCATATATATTTATTTATTGTATCTTCAAAAATGAACTAACAATAAGTAATCAAATCTTAAATCTAAATATAATTATTAGGCCCGACCAGTATCGGACATAAACTTAGTGATAGTTATAAATAATACATAATTACTGATAATCAAAAAGGGGAAAAAAAGAACTATTCTTAAGCAGTCCCATCTGGAGTGTTGAGTATAAGAGCCCTTGTGTCCCTCTTTTTTAAGCGGATGTGTCCAGTAATGCTCAAAATATTACGGGCAAGCGGATTAGGATGTGACTCGAGTTTTGTTAAATATTTGCCTGTGTATTTTGCAATTTCTTCACTCACTAGTGGCATATTTAAATCAGCATGAATATTTGAATTTTTAATGTACCATGGAGCAGATGTTATCAAACGTAAAATTTTGTTTTGCCTTCGTTGGATTTTCTCAATATTTGAAGCTGAAGCAGTCCCCCATAGCTGAATTCCATAGCACAATATTGGCTTCAAAAGCGACTTGTATATCAAAAGTTTGCAGTCTAGGCTGAGTGTTGAATTTCTGCCAATTAACCAATATATTTAAGTTAATTTAAGTTTCATTTGAATTAGTTTAGCGTCAATATGATGTTGCCATGTAAGCCTTCGATCAAGGTGTATGCCAAGGTATTTCACTTGAGAATGTTGAGGAATATTTTGATTATTGATTCGAATGGGGGAACAGGTATCTTTTCTTAGGGTAAACGTTATATGAACACACTTTTGTTCATTGACTTTAATTCTCCATAAGTTCAACCATATTTCAAGCTGGGTAATGTGTGCTTGGAGATTGCGGGATGCCTCATCAGGGTTTTTGTGAATACTCAAACAGGCGGTATCATCGGCAAATGTAGAAGTGTGGATGTTATTGCTCACAGGCATATCACAAGTATATATTAGATACAGGACTGGCCCCAGAATACTACCCTGTGGCACACCAGAAGATATAGACTCGGGTACACTCATGAAGTCTCCTTCCACAACAGTAAATTTCCTATCAACAATATAACTTTCCAAAAGCTTTTGTATGTTTATTGGTAGGTATGTCTTCAATTTTAAAACTAGGCCTTCGTGCCATACTTTATCAAATGCCTGAGAAACATCAATAAAAAGGGCAGAGGAATACTTTTTTTCTTCAAATGTCCTCCTTACAACTTGAACCAATCTATGCGTTTGCTCAATAGTACTATGCTGACTTCTAAAGCCAAATTGATGGTCCGGGATGCACCCACTATCAGCTAAAATTGTGGACAATTTAGTCATGAGCAGCTTTTCGAAAAGCTTTGAAATTGTTGAAAGTAAGCTTATAGGCCTATATGACTCAGCCTTGGTAAGATCTTTGCCTGGCTTTGGAATCATTTTAATCTTCGCAAGTTTCCAGTTATGTGGAAAATACTGCATTCGTAAAATTGCATTAAAAATAAATAGCAAGATTTTTATTGCAATATGAGGCAAGTTCATCAGCATCTTGTTACTAATGCCATCAATACATGGAGCTTTCTTCGGGTCGAGTTCAGCAACTATTTTTTGTAGTTCACGCATCTTAAACCTTAAGGGACGAGGGGGTAGAGATACTACACTCGGTAATCCGGCAGCACCCGTACATGAATTGGGAGTGAATACAGATTTTAAATGCTCTCACTATCGCTTCTTGCCCAGCCTCCGGTCGAAGTACGCAGTGGTGATTTGAGATCAACAGGTCTTTTAAGATTTCTAGTAGCGCGCCATAAAGAGTAATTAGATGTTGACGTTACATCAAGACCTTCTAAATACTTTTCCAGTAATACAGTCTTTTCCGACGATAGCAGCTCTTTGAGTCGTTTAGTACATTCTTTAAGTCTGATTTTATTTAGGGGTGATCGGTGTTGTTGCCATTCTCTTCTAGCTCTCCTTTTTTCACATACAAGACGTTCAATTTCCGTAGAATAAATTCTATTAAAGCCAGTCTGCGGATAGGAAGTAGTGGCAAGGTCAGCAGCCTGTATAATATATTCGTTAAGATTGGCAATATTAAATTCAATATCATCAGGTGATCTTAGCTGAATATTTTCTACGCAGTGACTACTAATATATTTTTTGAATCCTAGCCAGTTGACCCTATTAATCGTTTTGCATATGAGTTAGTTAAATCACTCCTTAGTGGGTTGAAAATTGTAACTATTGTGGGAGAGTGATCGGAGGACAGATCTAGAGAGCCCTCTACGTGAATTAAGTCCTTATGGATATTTTTCGTGACGCCAAAATCTATAACATCTGGAATTTTTCTTACGTCAGTAGGCCAGTAAGTAGGCTCCCCACTCGAAATGACATCTAAGCCCATTTTTGAAATTGTATTAAACAACGCTCTACCTCTAGGTGTAACAAGACGCGAGCCCCAGTACGTATGTTTTGCATTGTAGTCACCAGCTGCCACGAAACAAGATCCAAGCGATTTGTAGAACTTCTCATACTGATCTTCGGTAACTGAAAATCTGGGAGGTGAGTAAATTGAAGATATCACGAAATTCGCACAAAAATTTTCTACGAAAATATTCGTAGCTTGCATATATTCTTCACTAACGTTCTCAAGGATATAGTGCTTGAGTCTTGACTTAATTAGAATTGCTGATCCACCGCATGCTCCCCCTCTCGGGTCCTTTGAATCATATAGAGTGTAACCATTTATTTTAAAGCAGTTTCTCGAAGTCAAGTGAGTCTCAGAGACCAACATTATATCAATATTTTTTCCGTGAGGAAGTGCTCAAGTTCATTTTTATGTTGGCGAATGCCGTTTGCGTTCCAAAAACATATTTTTAACGTGTTCATGGTTTGTTAACTAAAGCTTGAAGCAATGTATTCTGCATTCGCAGCATTTCTTGCATCATGCTAGTCATATTTGTTATAAAATTATTTATAGTTTGCACCAGATTCTCAATAGCAGCTTCAAGACGACTAAAGTTAAAGCTAGAGTTTTCATTCGTTGAATTACTTGGCGGTGGAACATTTTGTGTGGGAATAGAACTAGTCTTAGCAGCATCGGCATACGATACATGTGAAGTAACTAGTTGGCTAGTTTGAGGAAGAGTGGCGGAGTAAGTATTTGCTGATTGAACTGGAGCTAATTTAGGTTTTTGACCCATAGCCTGTTTAACGAAAGAATATACAGGGCATCCTCTGTAGTTAGCGGTGTGATTACCTCCACAATTACTGCATTTTTTTTCTGCTTGTACTTTTGGCTTGGTACAGTTAGCAGTACCATGCAATTCACCGCAGATAACACAAACTGTAGGTAATTTGCAGTAAGTTTTTGTGTGGCCATATTCTTGGCAATTATGGCACTGTACGGGACCTGAACGCTTACGTGGCTCTTCAACTGTGATTTTTCGGTGTAAAAGGTATTTTAGACTATAAATTGGGTGCGTCTTGTTTTTTTTTTAACTGTATATCATTCGGCTCCAGTTCAACACGAAATATAGGCTGGGGAATCTTCTCTCTATTGATTATATTGGTAACATTTTTTACCTTAAATCCTTGTTCGATAAGTGCACATTTTACTTCTTCGGGCTCAACATATGAATCTATGCCCTTTAATACTATTTGTAGGCCTTTAGCACTCTTAAGTTGATATGTGTAAAAATTAGTTTTATTTTTTTCAAACTCACTAACAATTTTTCGGAAATCTTTTTCATCATATATTTGGATTTTAGTTTCATCAATATTGCCTCGTTTAATTGGAATGATGTGAAAAGTATTTTCACCAATGGTCGAAAGTAGATTTTTTAGAAGCGCGTTAGAATTTTTTTCTCTCAGATAAATAGGTGGTGGCTTAAAAGACTTTTGTGATGATGCAGCTGGCTGTCGTTTTTGTCTTGTAATAATGAAAAACGATTTTGACGATTGATAGAAGATGTGCTGTTATCCCTAGACATCTTTGGGGCGGATCCAATTTTAGTAGAATTTGGGCTTCGCCCGCGCTTTAAAATGGTTATATATCTCTCCATTCCTACTTGTACCTTTGGTTTTGAACTACTGCTATCTTCAGTGACAACTTGTTTAAGTGATGACCACATGCCCGAAGCGGATGATATCGCTGAGTTAAATGTAGAAGTACTAGGCAATAATGTCAACGATTCACTAGTTGGCATTGGACAAAGCGAAGTTGATCGCTGACGAAACTGTGGTTTTGCCGTTAGAAAAAGTCTGTCAGATTTTTGATTTTTATTAAGAGCTTTTTGTTTTTGTTATTTCTATATGGAGGTTGGGCAAGAAGCGATACTGAAAAAGGTAAAATATTTGCTGAGCACTTAAAATACGTTTTTACGCCAAATATATGTACTGGTGTTGCTGATTTGCCGAATATAGTCGCTCTACCCCCTCAACACATAAAGTTTAAGACGCGTGATTTAAAAAATTAATTGCCGAACTCAACCCGAAGAAAGCTCCGGGCATTGATGGAATTAGTAATCAGATGCTGATGAACTTGCCTCGTATTGCAATGAGAATCCTGTTATTCATATTTAATGCTATTTTACGACTGGAGTATTATCCACACAACTGGAAACTTGCCAAGGTTAAAATGATTCCAAAGCCGGGCAAAGATATAACCAAGGCTGAGTCATATAGGCCAATAAGTCTACTATCTACAATGTCAAAGCTTTTCGAAAAACTGCTCAAAACAAAATTGTCCCCAATTCTAATTAGTAGTGGGTGCATACCAGACCATCAATTTGGTTTTAGAAGTCAGCTTAGCACCATTGAACAAACTCACAGATTGGTTCAATTTATAAGAAGAACTTTTGAGGAAAAAAAGTATTGTTCTGCGCTGTTTATTGACGTTTCCCAGGCATTTGATAAAGTGTGGCATGAAGGCCTAATTTTAAAATTGAAGACTTACTTACCAATAAACATTTTAAATCTTTTGGAAAGTTACATTATTTCCCGTAAGTTCACTGTTGCGGAAGGAGACTTTACAAGTAGGCCTGAAACAATTTCATCTGGTGTGCCACAGGGGAGTATACTGGGACCAGTTTTATATTTATACTTGTGATATGCCTGTGAGCAGTGTGATCAGATTTTAAAATAATATTAAGCTAAATCACGTTTGAAAAAAAGCTAAAATAAGCTAAAAAGTTACATTTTAGGCTAGAAAATAAAGCTAAACTTTTTTCTACTTCTTTGATCACTTTTCAATAGTTTCTTATTGCTAAACTAACGTTAAATACTACACAAACATATTTTTTATTATATATTTGTTTAATGAAATTATTTATTAATTATTATAAGAACAAAACAAAAACTTTCCCAAAATAATCTTAAAAAGTTTTTAAAAATGTAAAAACATTTATACTAAAATACGAAAGCTTTTTAAGTGAATTAAGCTATTTAAGGTAAAGCATGGATCACACTATCTGCACAATGTACCGAGTTTCGTCAGATCAGTGAAATAAAGTCAGAAGTAAAGAGTTTGCTCTAATTTATGGACTACTTGAAATACAAGGACATAATTTCGCCACACTGCATTGGTAATAAGCCCATATAGACTTATTCCAGAATTAATTGAGTAATAATGCCATTTAGGCTTATTACTTATGACCAGGGAAACCGCAAATATGCAATTGCATGTTTTTTCTTGTATCACGTATTAATGCGGGGACAAAATATTTATCCGTTTCAGAACTTTTAATGAATTTTGGCATCGATTTATTAGTGCATATTTTTGCATATTTTACTCTTTAAAGCATGTTTATGCTTATATCAGTTTTACACGCATAATTTTAGCATATTTTCGTATTTTTAGAGCAAAATTTACGCTTTTAGGGCATATTTTGATACTTTATAGAATTTATTTTATTTTAACCCGCTTGGCACCACCATCCTTTAAAAAAACAGTCTATTCCGAAAAAAATTTTATGAAATTTTATGAAATTTTTTTTTCTAGCAACTCATTAAAATTTCGGTTTTGAAATAAACATTTAAGTTTTAAAGAAAATTTTATTCTGCGCTATATGGGTTAATATGCATACAAATTATTTTTAATATTCTCCATCTAAATCTCTGTTCCAATGTTCCATGTAGTGCATAATTTTTTTTATATATAACGCAGTTTTACGGGCGTTAGTTGCAATACAAATTTAGTTTAGCTATGTGTGATTTACTCTGCCCCGAAAAGACCTTGAAGGAACATTGTAAATGTATGAAAGTTCAATAAGATGGGACAGAAAAGATTTTTATTTGAAATTCTAGGTCAATATTTTGTTATCGTGTTGTTTCCTCAATGCAAGCAAGCAACTTATTTGTTTTAGTACTGCACTTCAAACCCAGTTATTCTTTGTTAATTATGTTTCCGTTTTTTGGTTATTTTTTCTTGTTTTGTATGCAAATGTTGTTGAATTTTTGATTCAAAATATATTTCCATTTACAAATAAACAAATTTATTATATTTTTAAGAGCATATTTTTTTTTACTTTTAAGCGCATAGTTACAAGTTTTTAGTGCATATTGAATGCGCATAAAACACTTTTTTAGAGCATATTTGTGGTTTCTCTGCTTATGACTTTATTGTGGTGGCCCGACGAAAATCGGTACATAGTGTTATCCATGCTCAAGGCTATTTCAGGTTTTTGTTTTAAGTTAATTGATGCCGCTGAATGAACGTTCAACTCAAGTCAAATAATTTTATACCCAAAAAACTCAAAAAGTGTTTTGGCCACTAATATGAATTTAACTTTTTCCATTGGAATTCTAACCATTCTGCCATTATCTACTATTTTTCAACTTTCCATTTCTGTTATAAAATTGTCGTATAACTTACATTTTGCATATTTTGTAAACTATTTTACAGTGTTAAAAAATTATAATTTTTATAAGTTGTTTATGTTTTTAATATATTTTTAGAGAACACGCAATTTAGACTAAAAAAAGGCTAAAAAAGCTAAATGACTTTTTAAAAAAAAGCTAAAAAATAAGCTAAGAGCTAAATGAAAATTTTAAAGCTAAATCTGAAATAAATAAGCTAAATTTAGCTCAAAATAAGCTAATATGGTCACGCTGCCTGTGAGCAGTAGTATCCATACTTCCACATTTGCCGACGATACAGCCTGCCTTAGTATGCATGAAAACCCTGATGAGGCATCCCGCAAACTCCAGGAACACATTAGCCAGATGGAGCTTTGGTTAAACTTATGGAGAATCAAGGTAAATGAACAAAAGTGTGTTCAAGTAACATTTACTTTACGAAGAGATACTTGTTCCCCCATTCGGATTAACAATCAAGTTGTTTCTCAACATTCACATGTTGATCGACGACTTACATGGAAACACCACATTGACTCTAAGTTAACTCAAATGAAATTTAAATTAACTCAGGTACATTGGCTGATTGGTCGAAATTCTACACTTAGCCTAGACTGTAAACTTTTCATATAGAAGTCGCTTTTAAAGCCAATATGGTGCTACGGAATTCAACTATGGGGCACTGCTTCAGCTTCAAATGTAGAGAAAATTCAACGCAGGCAAAACAAAATTTTACGCATGATAACATCGGCTCCATGGTACATCAAAAATTCAAATATACATCGTGATTTGAATATGCCACTAGTGACTGAAGAAATTGCAAAATACGCAGGCATATATCTAACAAAACTCGAATCACATCCTAATTCGCTTGCTCGTAATATTTTGAACTTTAGTGGACACATCCGATTAAAAAAGAGAGATACACGGGCCCTAATATTCAACATTCCAGATGATGAAGCTGCTTGAAAACACCTTTTTCTTTGTATTATTACAATTATTATGCCCGACATTGGTCGGGCATAATAAATTTTTTTTTTTTTTGATTTAAGATTTGAACACTGATTGTTAGTTCATATTTGAAGATACAATAAATAAAAACATGCATTACAAAAAAAAAAAAAATTTCTATATGTAAAAATATTAGCAAATCAAAAAAAAGCTTATTTATCAAAGTTAATATGTACTACGAATATTTCCGCTATTACGTCTGTTCACTATGAAGGTACAACGAGAACTCTATGATGATATAATTTAACAAATAATTTTGTTGAGTAATTTAATTGACTAAAAAATTTAAATTTGTTATATCAACAATAATGATTGTTGATTTTTAAATTAAATATTAACAATTTGTTTTGTTGGTTGCATTTCGATGATATTTTTTTCTGTGTTGGTGTTTTTACCCAATGCCTACGGAAAATATATCTGACATTGTTAATATGCACACATTGGATTGGGCTCTGAGAAGCTCCAAGCCTTATAAGTCTCCAAGACCCAACGGTGTCATACCGGCTGAGATATGGAAGGTATCGAATCTCATAGCTCCTAGGCTACTGAGAATTTACACCAGTTGTCTAAGACTGAGTCATATTCCTAATAAGTGGAGGGAAGCGAGAGTGGTTTTCATACCGAAGGCTGGTAAAAGATTCTCACATCACACCGAAGAACTTCAGACCGATAAGTCTATCATCCTTTCTTCTGAAAACATTAGAAAGGATGGTTGGTCATTATATTCGTAGACCCATCAATGGAAAACTACTTTCCTCGCATCAGCATGCATATCAAAGGGGAAAGTCGACCGAATCGGCTCTACACTACCTGGTTGGCACGAAAGAGAAATCTCTCTATGGGTGAATACACCCTTTTGGCCTTCGTCGACATTAAGGGGGCTTTTAAAATATTTCGCCAGATGCGATAATAGATGCATTTTCGAAATTGGGAGTAAATGTACAATTGTGTAAGTGGACTCAAAATCTACTAACTCACCGCTGGATAGCCTCGGCTCTAGAAGCTTCTAAGCAGACACGCTTTGTAAATAGAGGTGCACCACAGGGAGGAGCTCTTTTGCCACTATTGTAGAATCTAGCTCTAAGTCCTGTGCTGCTATCTCTACAATGGTGCGGGTGCAGGATCGTGGCTTATACTGACGATGTGGCAATAGCTCTAAGAGAAAAATTCCTCACTACTCTAAGAGATATCCTACAAGATGGTTTTTCACACTTAACAAGATGGGTGGAAGTATAAGATACCTAATTTCCGACTTATTACTCTCAATAATACCGAGATAAAAGTGTCCAACACTGCAAAATATATCGGTCTTATTCTTGAATCAAAGCTGAGTTTCAAAACTAATATTCAAGAGAGAGTGAAAAAAGCAACAATTTCACACTATCTATGCAAAAAGTCCATTGGAAAAAATTGGGATCTTACCCCAAAAATCGTTCATTAGATCTATACTGCAATAGTGCGTCCAATTCTCATATATGGCATCATCGTCTGCAGGCCATCCCTGCAGAAAACGACATATCTACATATCTTACCTAGATAGACCTAGTAGAAAAGGAGATGGCAACGTCCTTGTCAATCCGTCTTCGATGTATCTCTCTGTGGAATGAATGAATACTCGATGATGAGGTTAGGGGATGGAGGATTGACCAAACCTCCCCTGTTCTACTACACGAACGTTTTTATAAAACCTGGATACCATCCACCTAGTTGTGGATGAATGCAACTCATGGTAGAAGAAAAAGTGTTGATTTTTATACGGACGGCTCCAAAACACATGAAGGTGTGGGTTATGGAGTGTTCTCGAGTTTTCGTATTGCTAGCCGACTTCCGGATCACTGCAGTGTCTTTCAGGTAGAGATCCTTGCTATAAGAGAAGTTGCGAATTTTTTGAGAGTAAATGTCACTTCAACGACTTTGATTAACATATACACCAATAGTCGATCAGCTATTATGGCCCTCGAATCCCCGCTTCTAAGAACAACAACAGCCCTCGACTGCCGATCATCTCTAAATGAGATGCCAAAGCAGTTTGATATTAGGATCATCTGGATCTCGAGGCATAGAGGCTTTCAGGGGAACTCTACGGCTGATGAGCTTGCTAGAATCGGGACAGCCTTACAGGTTCCACAGGATTTGGAATGCGTGGAAAGCATAGAGTACTTTCTTTGTCACTGTCCTAAAGTTGCAGGGAAGATAATGGCCACAATGGGCGCTCTGAGTTCAGGGAACTTTCTGACGTTGCTAGTGTTGAACTATCACAATGGTCCAAAGTGAGTCCGGGTTTCTGACTGCCACCCATATCTAACCTTCTGTACTTTTCTTTGGTTTTACCCTCAACTTTGAGCACGAAGAGGCGATCTTTGTCCCCATCTGACCGCCACCATTTTTTGTCTCATATATTTTTTCCGAACCTCACAAAATGAGGGGTTCTTGCAAGTCGAAATCTCGTTTCTAAGAATTCTCATATAACACTATGCCATAGCTAATGTACATGTCCATTAGAGTGGCCGTTAGTTGTATGGAGGATTTTTTTTGTTGATTTATTTTATTCTCGGTTCAGTTTTATGTAAAAAAAATACAAAAAAATTTCATAGCGATAAGTTGTGTTTTAGGGGGTGCGTCCGGCCCTCAAAGTTAGCCCGCAAAACCCATATATTCAACTTTAGACCTCAAGCCCATGTATTCAATGTATTTTTTTCTTTCTATTTTTTTTAGTTGTCTAATGACTATACTGAATATATGTATGAATTAATTTAATAGATATACATACCTATTCACAGAAAGTATTGTGACTGAAAAATAATCATAATTTTAACATTGTGACTAAAGACTAAAATTTCCGATTCTCCAAAAAAAATTGTATTTACATAAATGTTTAAAATAAAGACCAGGAATGTCTACAATCATAGTATTTGTAACAGGCATTTTAAACGAAAATAATTAAAATTACAAACTTTGAACAAGAAACTTATGTGGAAATGTAATATGTAATATTACATATATAAATTTGACTGAAGAGCAGCGCCGAAATAAATTTATTAAAAGAAAAAGAGAGATAAAGCTAAAAAAGCAATCCGTTTTCTTTATAGGAGTACATATTGAAAAAGTTTTATCATTGTTATTGTTTGCCCAAGGAGTATATCAAAAACATTTGAAATAGCTTCTTGATGCCGATTGTGACAAAGTTTCCGCAAACAATCGAAGAACAAGTTGTACTAAAAACTGAGTAAAGGAGCGCACACAGAGAAATAACTGCCTCATAGAATCAAGAAGATTTTCTCTATGAAACATTTCTAGGTTAAGGGGTATCCCAGCAGAAAGAAGCGACGATTTTTTTCATAGAGATTCCTAATTGTTCTTATGTGGTAAATCTTATTAATTTTATCAAGAAGAAAACCACATAAAATTAAGAAGAAATCTTATTATTCACAACTTTTTTTACTCAATTTCCGTTGTTTTTGGCACCAAAAAAGCAATCCATATAGAAAAATTTCTTAATTCTATTAGATTTTCTTATAAGTAGTAAACTATAGGGATTTCTTATTGATTTTGTTAGGTCGCCTTATTAATTTTTTTAAAGGTTTTCTTCTTGATTTTATTAGGATATCTTATTGATTTTTTCAATAAGGTTTTCTTCTTGATTTTAGTAGGTTCCTATATGATTATGTGTAAAGCATCTTATTGATTTTGTTAATAAGGAAATCTTCTTGATTTTATTAGGTTTCTTGTTATTTCGTTTCTATAAATAGACATAGAGACAATTTGTTTCATGAATTTTTTCATTTTTGTATAATGCCCTAATTCTGTTCGGCGAATGTATCGTCTTGTCTATGGACGAAAAAAAGAAGCAGTTTTAATTCTTTAAAACGATTATTATTTATTGCCTATGCTAGAAGGTTCGTGTATTTGCTTTATGATTTTGTTCTAAACATTATATCCAACACATATTTTTTCATATATTTTTCAAACTATTGTATAATAATTTAATTGAATTTTTATGTTTTAAAAACATGGCAATAATATTTATATTTTTCATTGTCAAAGACAACAACCAATTTTGAAGAAAATAATTTAGAGACTTCAAAGACAAGAACTCAGAAGCATTTTCAAACAAAAACGTCGTAAATCTTCTTACAGAATTAGGGCATAAATATGTTTGTACAATTATTTCAATGGTTGTTCAAGCTGCTTGTTAGCATATTGTTTAGAGTGCTTGCCTATCAGTCAGAAGTTTGCTGGTTCAATTCTTGGTGAGTAAGTTAGTTAAGAATATAACATAATGTGTATGTATATATCTATAAACAAATAACATCTACAATATACTACATACATACATACATATGTATATGGTATAGAATTTAAATGAAAATACACAAGTACAGAGACGCAATTTATTTTTTATGAGGTCGCCTAATAAAAACAAGAAGAAAACCTTATTGAAAAAAATCAATAAGATAACCAAATAAAAACTAGAAGATCTCTTCTTGATTTTTTCAAAAAGGTTTTCCCTATGAAATTAATAAGATTTTCTTATTGAAAAAACCATAGATATTTCTTATTAATTTTATTCTATTTTATGAGGTATTTAGTAGGCACTGTTTTCTCTGTGGATACACTACAACAGAATGCATGTTTGGTTTACGTTTCGCTGTAGTGAAATATGTATAGTTTGATATTTAGCTGATGGTACCAGCTTGCTGGTGCAGTATATAGTGAAATTAGTTCAGTTGAGGGAGTTGTCATGGAATAAGCATGCATTTGAAAAATATAATTTCTTGAAACATAATTTGCAAAATATCAAACTCTATTTGACATCGCTACAGCAATACGTACAATCACACAAAATGCCCATAGTGTAGTGCATGGGCCCCTTAAGAAATTAATATTGTACCAGCTTGCTGGTATGTTATGTGGTTCGAGCATGATTGTTCAATCGATTGATTGCGCGTGCATGCTGTTGTAGTGCATGGATCGCTTATTTACTTACTTATTTCATTATTTACTACTTTCGCAGATTTTAACCAGAAATATTATATATTTAGACTTTTTTATACATATTTATTTATTCAATATTCAAATTTCATAAACTTTAAAGTCATAATTTTCGTTTAACATAGAATGTAAACTATACAATTTTGATTTTTGTGACGATTTTGATTTTTTTACGAGAATACAAAATTAAGACCGATTCCATGGTGTAATTATACAGGTGACTGCGTAAGGATTTGTTATACAAAAATACGGCAACCATAGCTGTGTAAAGAACCGAAGAATGTCAAAAGCACAAAAATAATTGTATGAAAACCAAAACAAAACGAAATTTGTGACATTCGTTAGCTACAAAGCACACAGAGCAAAAAATTATCAGCTGAAGTAGCGCTGCCACCTAGTTAGATACACCTTGACCGAGTCACTTCGTAACAAAGTATATAAACAAACTGTCAAATTGTCTTGCGATTCAAATACTTTTTAAAGATCCGTACAATGAAAGTGAAAAGGACCCTACTGTCTTCACTACGATGTCCATCTGTCCGTCACAGCCCGTTTTATCGAGTACCTTAATAGCTATGGACCTGATATTTTCACAGAATATATAAAACTACAACAACAAATATATGACAGTTAAGAATTAAAGGCTGTTCTAAAGCGACCAACGAAAAATAATGAAATCTTAATGTAATATACAAATAACACTATGTAACAAATTGAGACTTTGGAAAAACACATGATCCTGACAGTATCCTGAGATATTTAAGATACCAAGACATGTTCAGATTATATTGATATGTTCACAAAAAATTTTCAGCTTTACCATAGGTACAACTTTGCCAAATATTGTTAGCAAAAATTTAGGAGTCCCTTTAAGTTATTCTGAAAAAACTGAAAAAAAATGTTTTTCCTTAATTTTTGTTCAAAAAGAGTGCACGAAAAAAAAATATTTTTGGCGTAAGATCTTAGCAGGATATGCTCGGTAGACTCTTAGCTACATTATTGCTAATTATAGCTAAGGGCTATCACTAAGTATGAATTAGCTGTTGGCCAAAAATTTATGACACCATTTTTCGAAATTTTTGAAGGCCCATAAAAAAATTGGTCACTAAAATCGCCAAACTGGGTATAGGGTTTTACTACCCTTTGGTAGTACTATCAAACATATACAATACGGACCGTGCGGATTTTTCACTGTATAGACACTTGAATTTGCAAAGGTAGTGTATTTTTATGCAGACTACATCAATTAACACTGAAATTAAAAAAATAATCAAAATTAAAGGGTAGTCTCTCAGTTGTTGAAGTTTTGACTATAATTTTGACAGCTTGCTACATTTTGGAAACCGTAAAAGGCAAACTCTTGAAATTTTGAAAAACGCTAAAACAGGAAAATTCTACACGAAAAAAATCGCTAAAACTAAAATCAGTTGCCAAAAAACAAAAACCAATCATTAAGTATATAATTTAAAAATTTTATCGAAAGGTTTTGACTAGTTATTAGAAAATAGTTTAAGAATAAGAATTTTATCAATAGGTTATAGTAAATTACCATTTTTTCATTTGCTTACTCATGCTTTATTTAAAGCTTTATTATTCATAATAATTTATAATAAAATTAATAAATATTGAACTGAAATGTTGAAAACACGGATGGAAATCATGGTACAATTGTACTTTTTATGGTACATTTTTGACCTCGTTGATACCGTGGTACTACCGCGAGTTACTTGGTACAATTTAAAAATGCGAATGTTTCACTATATCCTATCATTAATTTTGCATGTGTTGTCTTTAACTTTTTTGTGTGTGTTTTATTTAGAATAACCGATCTCTAACAGGTCTAATCTAAGAATGTACCCTTATGAATGAAATATTTAATATTTTTTATGTTATTTTTAATTTTTTATACTGAATTTTTATACACATTTTTGTTAAGTTTCTGTTTTTTATTGTTTACTTCTGAATTTTTACACATTTTTTTACGTTTCCGTTCTCATTAATAAAAGTTAAGAAAATGGTACCGTCATGGTCCAAAAAGTACATTTTGTTTTCACAGTTGGTACAAAATCCAAGAAGTCATTTTCCTTCCCTGGTTGAAAACGCGCTAATTTAGTGCTAAGACGAAAATAAGCGTTCTTGACATGGCGAAAATCTGCTAAATTGGCATCGCTGATTAAGACATCGTATAATAATACGATTAAAACAAAATTACGAAACCCCTCGCTTAGGAACTCAACTTCGAAAAACTGTAATCGAAACAACTTTATACAAAAAGAGGAAAATTAATATATGTACATATAACAATTTACCCAGCTAGCATTTGGATGATTGAATTTTCGGTAGTCATCTTACTCACTCATTTTTGACTAGTTTTGGTGATTAAAAATTGAGTTTTCATACAGTTCATCAAAAAGATCAGTCAAATTTGTCTATTCTTTATGATTAAAAACTGATTACAATTATTTTTATCATTTGCTTGAGTTCTTTTTGACTATTCTTGGTGACCAAAATGTGATACTTACTTACTCTTTTACCCCCACCATTTCGCAAACATAAAAAGTGATCAGCTTGTAAACAAGTTCCCGTAAACCAACAAGTCAAAGGAAAAGCAATGCAGAAAAAATTATATATTGTATTTTGATCGCATAGTGAGAAGTCCTGTTTTTGATCGCTAAAGTGAGAATTGGTGTCTATTTTTGTTATAAAAAAGTTTTTTATTGAAAAAATTAAAAAAAGTTAATCACCCTTATCCCATTTGTCGACATCGACATCACTTTAACACAATACTAAAAAGTTGGGGCTTGTATACCCGTATCTCGAAAACAAATGACTCTTGTTGGCAGGCTCAAACTCTTTTGTAGACCTTAGGGTACAGAAATAGACTATCCATAGCACAAAATTGTTCTCGAGAGCGAGTAAACAAGCCCCAATTTTTTGGTATTGTGTTAAAGTGACGTCGATGTCGACAAATGGAATAAGGGTGAATAATTATAATAAACAAAATACTAATAACTATTTAAAATAAATTAAAAAATTAGAAAATTTAAAAAATCAAGTGAAATTATGTCAGCCAAAAAAATTAGACGCATTGCTAAAAGAGAAGCTGAAAAAATTATGTCATGCAATTTTAGTAAGTAAAATGAATTCTTGAAATTATTTTATTATTATTTTGTTTTTTTAATTAATAGTATATGTATATATAACATAATTTTATTCCCCTAGACTTAAGAGCAATGAATTTAAGAAGTTATTTTATTATTTTGTTTTGTTTTGTAAATGCATAAGAATTGAATTATAATAAAAATTTTATCATAAAACTATATCAAATTATAGTCTGATTTCTATTAAAAAAAGGGTCAAATATTATACATAATATGGTCATAATATGACTTCAAATTATGGTAAGATTCGTTTCAAAAATTGATCGAATATCATACAAAATATGATCATTAAACGATTTCAAAAATGGGTCGAAAATGAAGCAGAATGTGATCATAAAATGATTGCAAATTCAACTAAAAAGTGAACAGAAAATATTATCACATATGATAACAAATGTACATGAAAACTACATTAAAGCAGAGATCATAAATGACTATTCAGGAATAGTCACATGCAGGGTACCATTTTCTCCCGATGACAGAATCATTTATGATTAGAAAATGATTGCATATTTGATAGTTTTAATCATCTAGAATATTCAAATGTGACTATTTTTTGATCATTATTTTCACAAAATGCTGGCTGGGTATATACCAATGTACATACATATGTATGTGCATATGTATAAATGAATGTATTTATTGTTAAAGTTCTCATTTCAGTTACAGCCTTGAACCTTCCAATAATATTTGTTTGCCATAAAGCATTGATGTTAGTTAATGGTACCAACATGTACATACATATGTATTTATGTTTTTACAGTTGAATTTGTAGTTGTTATGCGGTCTTTATAAACTCAAACACCGTACATATCGCACACTTAATCATAAAGAGTCACAACTCGAAATTATAAAAGTCCTGTTGCTCTTTTATAAACCGGTTACTTGAAGAAATCTATAGCGACCTCAACAATTTCTTTTACAATAGTGTCTTCTTGAAGAATATAAAATACCGTTATGCTTTTTTTATGTCACATACTTGCGTCATTTATACAGTACCCACAGTTGTTTGCAACTACTCAGCATCTGAAATTTTTGAGTTGTGCCTCTTTATGATTTAGTGTGCGATATGTAGTCGTACATACATGAATATGCAAAACAATTTTGTTTTAATGTTTTAGTTGCTTGAGCGTGATATCAGTATCACCTGCTGCTAGTATGGGGCAACAAAAGAGAGGTTTTGTCCATACGAGGGTTGGTTGTTTTACATATGTATTTTGAAAATGATATATTTTCCTAATTTACATTTCTTAATTGCCATTTCTAAAAGAGAATCTGTAGTATAAATGATTTCGAATCTTCATAGAAAAAAATATCATCGAAATGCAACCAACAAAATAAATTATTAGTATTTAATTTAAAAATTAACAATCTTCACCTTATAGATGAGTCTTGTTATTATGAAATTTTTCTTTTTTTCTTCGCATCACGAGTAGTGATGCCAATATCGTACAGTTAAAAACTGTCTAAAATTTGTAGAGCTCTTAAAAATATCGAAACCCGATACTCGTAAATGATAACCGATGTATCGATGTATCGGTTCTTGAAATATCGGCGATATATATATCGATATTTATTTTCGCAAATATCGATATTTCGATTTTGTGGTATAAGCCTGAAGACAGAATTAGTTTTTATGTTCTGTTCTGTTACGAATCAGCTAACTCTTTTTTGTTTACAGAAATCTTATACAAGCCGTTAGTTTTTCTCTTTCGTTCTGGGGCCCGTTTCTGAATTCTACAAGTTAGAAATCAAAAAATAAAATACACACAAAACAACAATACAATTTTTAAAAGTGTTGTTGTTTTGTGTCTATTTTACTTGTAAATTTGTAACTTGTAGGTTTGAGAAATAGACCCCTGTTCTTTTCGGTTCAACCTCTGAAAATCAAAAAACTGTTAAGTAATTGTAAGTGGCAACATAAATAAAATAAAAACATTTCGAAATAAACTGTGATTGTGCCAAGGCAAATTCATTTCCAGGTAATATCAGGATTACAAAAACAATGAAAAAATACAACAATGAAAAAAACGACATGGGTTGTAGTTCATCAAAAACTTCAAAAATAGAATTTGTTTAACATAACAATAATAAAAATTATTCACATAAATTTGAAAATATTTCTGCACGGCAGCTACCACTAACAAAATTTGCAACGTTTAGCACTTTTCACAATTTTTTAATAGTATTTTCATATTTTTAGATTTGTTTTCACAGAATTTTTTAAATAAAATATTTTTTCATATTGAAATTTTTGTACATTTTCTTTTAATTTCTCTTTCGTAAAAAATTTTTGAAGTTTCGGATGAACTTTAATTTGAAAAAAAAAATAGCTCAGCTGAATTTCCGCTACTACCTTGTGAATGTGCCTTGGATTGTGATTTATGAATTTAAAAAATTTAGTTTGTTCCAGAAAAACATTTTTTTTTTTAATACATATTTTTTTATTTATTGTATCTTCAAATATGAACTAACAATAAGTATTCAAATCTTAAATCTAAAATATAATTATTAGGCCCGACCACTGTCGGACATAAATTTAGAGATAGTTATAAATAATACATAAGTAGTGATAATCAAAATGAAGAAAAAATTAATAAAAAATAAAAATTATTTTCTGGAGTGTTGAGTATAAGAGCCCTTGTATCCCTCTTTTTTAGGCGGATGTGTCCAGTAAAAATCAAAATATTACGAGCAAGCGGATTAGGATGTGACTCGAGGTTTGTTAAATATTTGCCTGCATATTTTGCAATTTCTTCAATCACTAGTGGCATGTTTAAATCACGATGTATATTTGAGTTTTTTATATACCATGGAGCCGATGTTATTAATCGCAAAATTTTATTTTGCCTTCGTTGTATTCTCTCGATATTGGAAGCTGAAGCTGTGACCCATAGTTGAATTCCGTAGCACCATATCGGTTTCAAAAGTGACTTGTATATCAAAAGTTTGCAATCTAGGGTGAGGGTTGAATTTCTACCAATCAGCCAATGCACCTGAGTTAATTTTAGTTTCATTTGGGTTAACTTAGAGTCAATGTGGTGTTTCCAAGTAAGCCGTCGATCAAGGTGTATACCAAGATATTTCACATGAGTATGTTGAGGGACAACTTGATTGTTAATCCGAATGGGTGATATGTTACTTGAACACACTTTTGTTCGTTTACCTTAATTCTCCATTAAGTTTAACCATAGTTCCAGCTGGGTAATGTGCTCTTGAAGATATCGGGATGCCTCGTAAGGATTTTCATGCATACTAAGGCAGGCTGTATCACCAGCAAATGTGGAAGTGTGGATATTGCTGCTCAGAGGCATATCACAAGTATAAATCAAATACAAAACTGGTCCCAGTATACTCCCCTGTGGCACACCGGATGATATAATTTCAGGCATGCTCATAAAGTCTCCTTCCATAACAGTAAACTTCCGGGCAATAATGTAACTTTCCAAAAGACTTACAACGTTTATTGGCAGGTATATTTTTAATTTTAAAATTTGGCCTTCATGCCACACTTTATCAAATGTCTGAGAAACGTCGATAAACACCGCAGAACAATACTTCTTTTCTTCAAATGTTCTTCTTATAAATTGGACCAATCTATGAGTTTGTTCAATGGTGCTATGCTGACTACTAAAACCAAATTGATGGTCCAGTATGCACCCACTATTAACTAGAATTGGGGACAATTTTGTCATGAGCAGTTTTTCGAAAAGCTTTGACATTGTTGACAGTAAACTTATTGGCTATATGACTCAGCCTTGGTAAGATCTTTGCCCGGCTTTGGAATCATTTTAACTTTGGCAAGTTTCCAGCTGTGTGGATAATACTCCAGTCGTAAAATGGCATTAAAAATAAATAACAGTATTCTAATTGCAATACGAGGCAACTTCATCAGCATCTGGTTACTAATTCCATCAAAACCCGGAGCTTTCTTCGGGTTGAGTTCAGCAATTAGTTTTTGCACATCACGCGTCTTAAACTTTATTTGTTGAGGGGGTAGAGCGACTACATTTGGCAAATCAATTACACCAGTACATGTGTTTGGGGTAAATACGTATTTTAAATGGTCAGCAAATATGTTACCTTTTTCAGTATCGCTTCTTGCCCAACTTTCGGTAGATGTGCGCAGAGGTGGTTTAAACTCAACAGGTGTTTTAAGCTTTCTAGCAGCACGCCATAAAGAGTAATGCTGGTTTGACATCTTGGAGTCGTTTAGTGCACTCTTTAAATCTAATTTTATTCTGGGGTGATCTGTGCTGTTGCCATTCCCTTCTAGCTCTTCTTTTTTCACATACGAGACGTTCAATATCTGTAGAATATAGTCTTTTAAACCCAGTCTGCGGATGGGAGGTAGTGGCATGTTTAGCAGCCTGCTTAATATTTTCGTTAAGATTGGAAATGTTAGATTCAACATCATCAGGTGTTCTTAGTGTAATGTTTTCCGTGTAATGACTACTAAGATATTTTTTGAATCGCAGCCAATTTACACGACTGGCCAACTTCACATATGAGTAAGGTAGACCACTTCTCAGTGGGCTACAGATTGTAACGATCGTGGGAGAGTGATCGGACGATAGATCTAGGGAAGCTTCTACGTGAATTAATGCCCTAGAAATATTTTTTATGACGCCAAAATCTATAACATCCGGTATTTTATGTATGTCAGTAGGCCAATAAGTGGGCTCCCCACTCGAAATGACATCCAAGCCCATTTTGGAAATTGTATTGAACAACGCTCGACCTCTGGGTGTAATAAGACGCGAACCCCAGAACGTATGTTTTGCATTATAGTCGCCGGCTGCTACGAAACAAGGGCCCAGAGATTTGTAAAAATCCTCATATTGATCCTCAGTAATTGCGAATCTAGGAGGGGAGTAAATGAAGATATGATAAAATTAGTGCAAAAATTTTCGACACAAATATTCGTTGCTTGTAGATGTTCTTCACAAATATTATCAATAATATAATGCTTGAGTCTTGACTTTATTAAAATTGCTGATCCACCGCATGCTCTTCCTCTCGGGTCCTTTGAATCATATAAGGTGTAGCCCTAAATTTTAAAAAGGCTTCTCGAAGTCAAATGAGTCTCAGAGACCAGCATTATATCAATATTTTTTTCCGTGAGGAAGTGCTCAAGTTCATTTTTATGTTGACGAATGCCGTTTGCGTTCCAGAAACATATTTTTAACGTGTTCATGGCTTCTTAACTGATGCCTGAAGGAGTGTATTCTGCATTCGCAGCATTTCTTGCACCATGCTAGTCATATTTGTTGTAAAACTATTAATAGTTAGCACCAGATTCTCAATAGTAGCTTCAAGGCGACTAAAGTTAAAGCTTGAGTTTGCATTCGTTGAGTTATTTGGCGGTGGAACATCTTGTGTGGGAATAGAACTAGTCTTAGCAGCATCGGCATATGATAAACGTGAACTAACTGGTTGGCTTGTTTGAGAAAGAGTGGCGGAGTAAGCGTTTGCTGCTTGAGGTGGAGCTAGTTTAGATTTTTGAACCATAGCCTGTTTAACAAAAGAATATACAGGGCATCCTCTGTAGTTAGCGGTGTGATTACCTCCACAATTACTACATTTTTTTTCTGCTTGATCTTTTGGCTTCGTGCAGCTATCAGTACGATGCAATTCACCGCAGATAACACAAACTGTAGGTAAATTGCAGTAAGTTTTTGTATGACCATATTCTTGGCAATTGTGGCACTGTACGGGACCTGAACGCTTATGTGGCTCTTCAACTGTAATTTTTCGGTATAAAAGGTATTTTAGGCTATAAATTGGATGAGTCTCGTTCTTTTTCAACTGTATATCATTTGGCTCCAGTTCAACACGAAATAGAGGCTGGGGGATCTTCTCTCTATTGATTATATTAGTAACACTTTTTACCTTAAATCCTTGTATGTTGAGTGCATCTTTTATTTCGTCGGGATTAACATAAGCATCAATGCCCTTCAATACGATCTGCATACCTTTAGCACTTTTAAGCCGATAAGTATAAAAATTTGTTTTATTTTTTTCGAAATCAGTAATAATTTTGCGGAAATCTTTTTCTTCATATATTTGAATTTTTGTTTCATCAATTTTACCACGTTTTATTGGAATAACGTGAAATGCGTTCTCACCAACTGTCGAGACTAATTTTTTAATAAGGGCATTCGAATTTTTTTCTCTCAGGTATATTGGTGGTGGCTTGGAAGTTTTTTTTGATGAAA
The DNA here is from genome assembly GCA_944452675.1 of Tachina lurida. Lineage (NCBI taxonomy): Eukaryota > Metazoa > Arthropoda > Insecta > Diptera > Tachinidae > Tachina > Tachina lurida. The sequence goes on from OX101754.1 coordinate 79,005,718, forward strand.
CAGGATCTTGGTCGTTATTTGTTTGCAATATTGAAAAACGATTTTGACGGTTAACTGCTGCGGCGTCGTTATCCCTGGATATCTTGGGAACCGATTAAATTTTTGATGAATTTGGGCTTCGCCCGCGCTTTAAAATTGTGATATATCTGTCCATTCCGACTTGGACTTTGGGTTTTGGGCTAATCTTATCTTCAGTGACAACTTGGTTAAGTGATGACCTCGAGCCCGAAGCGGGTGATATTGCTGAGTTAAATGTGGAAGTACTAGGCAATAATATCAACGATTCACTAGTTGGCATTGGACAAAGCGAAGTTGATCGCTGACGAAACTGTGGTTTTGCCGTTAGGAAAAGTCTATTATCAGATTTTTGATTTTTATTAAGAGCTTCAGAACTCACAGCAAGCCTATTATCAGATTTTTTATTTTTATTGTTATCATTATGAGCATCAAAACTCACAGTAAAATAGGCATTTCTGCCGTTAGAACTCACTTCACTATTTTTTTTCCTTTGGGGTACTCATAAAGAGTATTCCTCAAGGGTACTTTGTATGTTTTTTTTTGTTTACGGTTCTTTTTTGATTTTGTTATTTCTATATATAAAAATATTAGCAAAGCAAAAAAAGCTTATTTATCAAATTTAATATGTACTACGAATATTTTTTGTATGATTTTTTTTGGTTTAGTTTGTATGTAAGAAAAATTCCGCTGTTACGTCTGTTCACTATGAAGGTACAACGAGAAAAACATAAAATTATATTTAAATATAACAATGGACGAAGCAAAACTCGTCAAAACAGCTAATTTATTACAGAAAAAATAGCTTTTAAAATTAGGGATGTAACGAATGTTCGCATTCGCTTTCGCATTCGCAAATAATTCGCTTACTTTTGCTATTTGCATTCGCTAAAATGTAGGCGAATATTTAAAGCGAATACTAAAGACAAAAATATTGGAAATATTTTCCAGTTTTTGAAAAAGAAAAGGCAGTGTTTGATTTGCGCGAAAATATTTTCTACTTAAGACTATTCTGTTAAAAATGGTAAGCACCAGTCATTAATTCGTACAAAAAATTTTAAATGCAAAAATATTAACTAATCCTTCTTTGTTGTAAATTTTTTTTCATGTTTTTCTCAAGATGAACAGAGCACTACTTCTGCAAATTTTTTTCATGATATGTATTTTGGTAGCATTTTACAGGAAACGTTGAACTTGGTACAAGGTCTTAAGGCCAAAGTACGAATGGGTTGATTGCCTAACATTTTGTAAATTTATTTTTAATTATTATCTATACTTATTTTAATATGATTTCATATATCTTTCAGTTTAACAATATTGAATAAATATTTGCTGAATTCAAGACTCAAGTGGATCTATCTATACAACACAACTTCATGTTCTTAGACAAATTTATTTTCATGTGATTTTGTTAACGTATTGTAATATTTGCATTCGCTTTCGCTTTCGCAAAAATTAAAATGTATTATTCTTTTTCGTATTCGCATTCGCTAAACTGGTATTCGTTACTTCCCTAATTAAAATGTAGAAATAGAACGACACAGCACAGAACAGCAACATAAAGTAAAGACTAAGGAAGCGTTAAGGAGCTACAGTAGGTTACGTATAACTTATCATACGTAGTTCCTTTGTATTAAATTTCTTAAAGTGACTAATTATGCATTCGAAATGAATGCAGTTTTTCAGAAATCATCATGTAATACAAATTAAACATACAGATGTATGGATAAATTTATTTGCTTTTTCGATACCAATATCAATTTGGGTTTTCTCCACTCATGGAGTTCATTAAGTTTTACGTTAGTTGTTCTCCATTTCTTTAAATATTATTGTTTGGGTATTTCTGTGTTAAATACGGGCATTCATTAATCAATGATTAACATCATTATTTATAAAAATTATTAAGGCTTTTGAAAGGTCATTAAAACGCATAAGGTATCAATAGTTGTTCAAAATTTATATCGCTTAAATTTTTTTTGGTGGTTACGGCACGATATGTTAGTATGAGTCTTTATTTTAGATTTCTAATATGTTGGCAATATTTTTTGGCAAAAAATATCGATATATCGAAATATCGATGCTTTCAAAAAATATATATCGATACTCTTCAAATATATCGATACATTTTTGTCATTTGCCCATTTCTCTTGCCCATAGTTCTCTTCAAAATATTTTGTATTTTTTTAACTAAAACTTTTCAAGTCAAAGTATTTATTTTGTATTTTGTTAACTAAAACTTTTCAAATAAATTTTTTGTTAAATGATCAATGAAACAATGTTGAATTAAAATTTTATTCATGATGGTACATATTTAGTGTGTATCCAAAAAACATTTAAAGTTGTTGAGGCTGCAAATGTTAAATCAACGTGATATAAAGTTATTTCAAAAGGAAAAAATTTCTTCGAAAATTACTATTAATCATGTTAGATTAACATGAAAGAGATACGAAGCAAAATCATTGCCGAAAAAGATTAGATTAACCTTGTTTACATAGATTTTAAGTTTAAATTTTTCTGTGTGCAAAATTTATTTTGTTTCCAGTTAACTATTAAACACAGAGCTAAATAAAACAAAATATTTACTTCATAACATATGTATAAGATAAGTACCAAATATCATAGTTTTAAAAATTTTATTTTTTATCTTTTGTTATCTTCTCTAACTTTTATCGCAGTTTATTGCCAGTTTATCTGAACTAGCTATCAAAAAAAAGTAGGTATATGTGTGTGTGTGCGAACAAATAAAAACAAATCAAAAGAACATAGATGTGAGTTTAATTTAAATAAATTTAATTTAACTATAAATAGCATGAAAAGGAAGAAATAAGAAGGTAATTGAGGGATGCATTCAAAAGCAAGATTTTTTAATGAGTCGAATATACCATGTATGCATGCTTATGTGTGTATATACATTAGGGTGGCCGTTATTTATTTTTTTTATTTATTTTACTCTCAACCCCCAAATCGGTTCAGTTTTATAAAAAAAAAATATAAAAAAATTTCATACCGATAAGTTGTGTTGTAGGGGTTGCGCGCGCCCCTCAAAGTTGGCCTTCAAGGATATTTTCAATGTAATTTGTTTGCATATGACTATCTTAAAAAAAAAGATTTTACAAGAATATGATGTATGGCATTAGCTCTTCTAGTCTACAACATTAGTCTCAAAGAAAACTTTTTGCTAAAATTAATATTTTAGGAAATAATAAAGAAAATAACCAACAAAATACCAAAAATTATAATTATATACCAAAAATGCATATACATGGAAATTATTTTTCTAACCGTTTACAATAAGAGTTTATATCTATTAAATTATTTCATACATATATTAGGTATAGTAATAAAAAAACTAAACCAAAAAAAAAAAATTACATTGAATGTATGGGCTTTAGGGCTAGCTTTGAGGGCCGGGCGCACCCCCTAAAACATAACTTATCGCTATTGAGGTTGAGAGTAAAAAACTGTAATATACATACATACGTCCGTATGATACGTATGTATGTGTAAATATACACAAAAAATGGCAAAACGAAGCACGAATGCGCAGTGTAAACGGGATGATTCACAAACATGATTGAGAAAGCGAAGCTTGTGGTTCAACTCGTAGTGGAAACATACTCGTAGCATTATAGACCAGCAAATAAATTTCAATTAAAATAAACTAATGGAAATATCTCAATTAAAAGTTTTGTTAAATGCTAAAATATAAATTTTTAAGTTAGTTCGACACCAGGTATTAAAAAGTGTCAGTACACACTTTCCTAGTCCACCGCCATATAGAGTCATTAGTACTCTTCAAAGCAATTTTTACAACTTGAACTATACCCTAACACTTGGGAGCAAGTCATTTCACTAGTTTTGACTCAGCTCCTTTCCTTTACAATGGTGAAAAACTACACAACAAATACTAATTATTCGGGCTCAATGAGTTGTTGTAATGTCAGATCCATCCAATCCATAAGATAACCCTCGTATCAGGAGTATAAAATCCCTTGGCGTTTTGTAATAATGCAACACAAAAGTGATTAATTTAAGGGAGAATTTTATTTGAAATGGAATTTATAATGAAGTTACTTAAAAAGGGCTTGAGGCAGTTTATTATTGGGGAAAATCATAACAGATATTCACAAACAAGTGTGAGTGCGGTTTTATGATTTCTATTACATAATTTTGCATGAAACTTCTATTTAAGTTTTCTTTTCATAACTCACAATTACCACAGCAACTGAAATTATGTTTTCTCATATGTTAGGGTAGTTCGAAGTTCTTAGTTAGTTTGACAGTTATCAATGTATGATACAAAGATTAACATCGATTGTTAAAGTTAAAATATTCTTCAGACCGGTGTTTTCATATAAATAAAATCAATACGTTAAACCAATATTAAATTTAATAATCATTTGTGAATATTGGCGTAAATATATTAATTTTTCAGCATTCGCATCAGTATCATTTTTTTTAGATAAAAAAGGAACATGAAATAGGCGTTTTTTATAGAGTGTAGAACTTTTAGAGGTATAGCACTTTGATTTTAGTTACCATCTCTATATTTACCATTGTCGTTTGTTCTTTACTAACTATGCACATGTTTGTAACTTTGATGTTATTTGTTCATTAATAATTACCACATGTAATTTGGCTTAAAAAGCGTTACGAACATTAGCCTATTCGATTCATAATTAAGGGCACATATCGTCGCTGTTTTAACTAACTGACATTTTGTAAAAAAAATTGTGGATAATGTCTATTATAACTCATAAAGTCTTATAGTGGACTTAACTCATTTTTCAAAATTATGTCAGTTAGGTCAGTTAGTTAAAACAGCGACGATATATGCGTCAACGAATTATATGTATGCAAAGTCAACTTTAACATCATTCAATACCAGTATGAACGTCTATGATATCGCTCGTAATTTGGACGTGAACTAGGAAGTTAGCGAAGTTAAGAACTTGTTATCCCAGTTATCGGAAATCGGGCTCAAAAACCAGAGCCTCTATATTAGGAATAGTGGTTGGGATAATCGCTGAACCCCCCCCCCCCAAATTTCTTGCCCCACTATTATCACAAAACTGCCTGAACAACTTTGATCTCATTTCTACTTCTACCCTTCTCGCCCTCCTCTTGTTCTCTCTCTCTTTATATTTTTTTTAAATTACAGGCAGCACAAAGGTATCAGTATATTGGACCCAAGTGAGCGGGACTCTAATTTTCCACTTTTCCTTGCCAGCAGCCTGCTAACCTAGCCTAACCTAACCTAACCTAAGAACTTGTGATGTGAAAATAATTCATACTTGCATGATTTCCTTTTGAATTGAAATCGGGGACAATACTAGTTTAGGTTGAATCGGCAGTCATCCGTCAGTAGGTCCCATTGTAAACCACGTATTTAAAGGACCAATTTGTCCTAAATGTCCGGTCTACCTTTAGTCTTCACCCTACCAGTTTGTTTAACAAAATTATGAATCTTGTGTAAATTAATACGATTGTGACATTTTTTATCTATGACTCTTGTTAAGTGTCCGAACCTGGGGGCAGTTAAAACCGTGTTATCTTTGGAGTTCTTTCTTTCCGGGTGTTTTTGATGTCATTACAATTTTTTTAAGTTTGTGTGAAATTTTATATTTTCCATATATTAATTATTCTAATTTTTGGGTTGCTGATGGAAGAAGCAAGGGCATTTGCCCCTATTATTGCCATTAATATACTTATAGAGGAACTCAGGTAAGGGCAACCGTCATATGCTTTGATATACATCTCTTCCAAGGGCAGGCAGCATTGCCAGTAAAAATTGGTATTAATATGTTCCAAATGTTGATTAATCTTAATACCGGATGTCAAATGGTACTGAAATGATAATGGTAGCAAAGACTTGGGGAAAATCTTCCACCAAATTGTCCAAAGATTGTTATCATGTAGAATATTACTTGGAGGCTGCACCTGGAAAATCAAGATAAACAAACGTTTGCTGCTCCTTTTATGGGCCAGAGCCCTTTTGTGGCTTAAAGTTGTCGACTGTCATCTCTCTGATCAGGTTTAAAGCAGGCTAAAGCATTGATACAGCCAGTTTTATGTAGTGGCATCCTGAACTTCAACAGTAATGTTGTTGCTGGTTTTCTCTCTGGTCACTTTTGACTGGAAAATCCCTTGTGGGATAGTAGCTAAGTTCGTTCACAATTGTTTTTTTTATGCTTAGAAGATGATGAGAGAACGCTACACATCCTCTGCTAGTGTACTGTCTTTTGTAATAGTAGAATGCATATCTTTCATTCTGACTACCTGTGCTCGGATAATATGGGTGGGCTTATCTAACATATTCCTTTCACAAGGAGCGTTATACAGAGCTTGATTTAATTTATAGATATATTAAAAAAAATATCTATTAGGTGTCACATTGCCTCCAAAACTTATATATATGTATATACGATCTATATAAATATATATATATAGAGAGAGAGAGATTTATAATCAGTTACTCAATAAAAATTTGTCAAAGGCTTGGAAGACTGTAGAAGTTAGTAATTGGCATCTTAATCGACTGAGAGAGAAGTGATTATCAAACGTATTCTGAGGCAAATAGACCCAGGAGTGTAAAACTTTGCTAACAATTTGCAAAACTCATACAGACAAAATGTATCAAAATTTATATCCTAATTGAGGTACACAAATTCGCAACAATTTGTTTGTTATTGATAAGTTAACATTACAATTTTTAAACTAACTAGGGAGTGGGTTGAGTTTTTGGTTGTGCTTGATATTTTTGTGTTATTATTCTCTTCAATCCTGCATAAGTTTAATAACTGTTCGTAGTTTCGTCACTTAATATACAAAAGTTTTTCTCAACACTTGGTATATATGTATGTATTTGCAATACTTTCAAAGTTATTTTTAATATTGGATGGTTCCATTCGGTTTCGGATCAGCACCAAGTTTTCTTTTACAACTAGAAGTTTGTATTGAAAATGTTATCTCCACCTCCATCATGTTTGAAATGATTTCCTCTTATATTCTTACAGCCTTATTCATACGACTTATTGAGGCTTTTTTTGCCGTAAACTTTTAAGTATCTTATCGTCCACCAATATTGGTGAAACATATATGGTTTCCAAAGTATTTTTGTGTAGGTATGCACAATATAAATGTTTTTTCAAATTTCTTGGCCCAAAAGCTGTAAAAATCGAATCAAATTTGCTTTAAAAAAATACGATTTTCTTCTCCGTTTTTGCTTTGTACATATGTTCTTATAATAAATACAAGTCAAGTGGTTTAATTTAGTCCACCGGGCAATCCTAGTTTTTATATATAAGGCTGTTATATTTTAAGAAATTTTTTATTGAATTATATTTCCTGAAATTTGCTGTTGTTTTACCAATTTTAATATTTAAAGTTGTTAAATTCGGAAATCGCGGGTGAGGCCACAAAGTTTGTATTTTACAGAACCGAACATTTGGCGAGTTCTTGAAGAGGTTACGTTATATAAAACTAGTACTATCAATAGTAAAAGGTTGTATAAAGATGTAATGAATATTTCACTTTCCAAATTGTGTTTCCAAAAGAATTTGAAGTCCTTGATTATGCAATGTCAATCAAATGCCCTTTTTTTGTCTCATGCAAGCAATTCAATTCGGATTAAAACTGCATTTAAAAATGTATGTAAATATTTAGGCATTTGGTACAATTGAGTTAAACATTTAAAATAGTGCGTTATTTTTATTTTACTCTTCCAGCAAAATATTTGTTCATTACAAATACAGTAAAATTATTGAAAGGCTAGCTGGTTCCTATATGCATTTAATTGCTGATCTAGGTAATCAAGAAAGGTTAGGCTAGGTTGGGAAGGGTGGTGCTATAACGCATCTCCACTTGGAGACCCCATTGGGTCCATTGTGATTCCCTTCTATTGCCAAAAAAAGTAATATTCACCCCCCTCACCCCTTTTTGTTGCAGGAAGTGACCCTATCATCCGTCATTGAGCCACCAAATATCTATGATGAAGCCCCTGATGTCCTCTAGTTTACACTTCACTAGGAGTTATAACGTTGTAGCTTTGGGCAGTGACAGATAATATGTTCAATGGTTTCTGGTTCCTCTTCATCCCGCACATCCTACAAAAATGCCAGTTTCCCAAATGCTGGTTCTTGCTCTGACCGAGCAGTGACCTGCTAACGCGCCTATCACGATTCGCACAGCCTTCCTATTCATGTCCGGTAGCAGTTTGTATCTTCCTGAGTCAAGTTTTGGCCACATACTTCTCGAGACCGGTAATCAGGAAAACTTCACACAACAATGTTTAAGAACAACTAGAACTATTATGTTAAGTAACTAGTTCATAGTTGAATCAAGAATTAATCATTAAACGGAATACCGGAATAAACACATTTTTCATACAAATTGACACAAAAAAAGCCCCAGAAACCAGTCGTGACATAAAATAATATTGGATGTGTATACATTAGATAACTTTTTAGTTTTAAAACCTGCATTGTTGTGTTGCTATTAAATCACTTTTATGATGCGCTTTATTGCCTTATTGCTTCAAAAAACATGAACATTTTTTACTGGGTAACGATTATGTGCTTCTATCAAGTTATTTTCTTAATTTTATGTAGGCCTGAGCTAAAAAGGCTTTTGGTTTTTTTTCGATCCAAGTCTAGATTAACGTGTTCGACCTAAATCTAATTTTGAGTGTTATTCACAATAGATGTAAATCAAACCCATTCAGTCGGTATTCTTAGTTACAACCCTATGATCAAACCAATGCAATTGAAATGGCTTTGTCTAGAAGAGTTCGAATAGAGTCTAGGCTGAACAAGTTCGACAATAAATGAATTGTTCTTCAAAATATATGATTGAAAGTTGCTCTTCAGCTTGCGTGGCACATTTAAGATACGTATTGTAAAAATTGATCCACCTTAACTTTTATTCGTATGGTTTCGGAAGACGTGCTTACAAAATGTTTGACATGAAATTATTAAATGGCATTTATTACACAAAAATTTGACCAAAAACAAAAAGTATGTTAAAACAAACAAGTTCTTTTCAAAAAATTATTTATAACAAAAATTAGTAACCTTGACATTGAAATAGCTTAATAAATAAACTTATATTTCTATTAACTTGACATTAAATATGCCATATGCATTTGATTATTCAAGATTTGTACAACTGAAAATTAACATGTTGCATAATATGAAATTATTTTTGATTTATTCAAATGAAATCTAATAAATATCTCGAAACAATAAATATATAATTTAGACCACTTTCACAATTATGGGCACATATGTATGTACATATTGTTATGGAAATGGCCGTCGGGTTAATATAAGTGTTACGCAAGAATATTCGAACAGGGCCAATATAAAGAAACATCCAGAAGTATTTAAATAGATAACTAAACGTACACTCGTATTCACATACAAGCACTATAGCAAACAACTATATACACATGCGTAGCACATACATACGTGATTAAACGTAAACAACCAACAACAACTACAAGCTTCTGCTTGTTATGAAGATAGACATAGCTACATGCATACATACATACATGCCTGACAATTCCAACTAAAGGCAGAAATAAAAGTAAACAACCACTTAATGATGTATGCATATACACACGTATGTACATAGTTACCACATCAACTTAATTACGCGCTTTGTAAACAACATTGAAGATAATGATGATTCGGTCTAGACTTTGCATGAAAATTCTAGTGGTTGTTGTGCGAAGTATAAAAAGGGGTGACGCATCCAACAGCAGTTCAGTCGCGATCAAAAGTTAGTTGCGAATAAGTCAGTTGCGAAGAAGCTCAGTTGCGAAGAAGTTCAGTCGCGATCAAAAGTTAGTTGGGAATAAGTCAGTTGCGAAGAAGCTCAGTTGCGAAGAAGCTCAGTTGCGAATAAGTGCAGTTGCTAATAAGAAGTCTGTTGTTAATCAAGTGAGTTGACAATTAAGTTGTGCGCAGTCCGTGATTTGTGATACAACAGTGAGTTGATATTTGAGTCTGTGCTTTACAATACGTGAGTTGGAAATTGAAGAGACTATAGTACAGTCTATAGTGACAGTTAGAGTCTGTCGTGATTTGAGTTTATTGTGGAGTCCCTTGAGTGAAGAGTAAGGGAGCAGCGAAGCTGATAGACGTGTAAGTGAAGCCAGCGAGTCCTGATTAGTGTATCAACTGTGAGAGTCTGCCATAGAGTTGTTATTGGTGTATCAACTGTGAGTGACGGCAGAGTGAGTCTTGTGTGTGACGTACAAAACAGAGAAAGCAGAATTGTGTCAACACTAGCGCAGCCGGTTGTCTGAGACGTGTATATACAACAGCGAAGAAGGCGTAGTGGTAACCAGTTGTGAATATTGAAGTAAACTTTGTGTTTGTATTTAAGCTCTTGAATTAGATTTAGATTAGTGGTATTTATAGTAAATAAAGATTGTATCATTCTTAACCCTAATTAGTACACTGGGGTCTTTTATTTATTGCAAATCTTCGAATCTACGGAAAAGCGTTTTTAACAGAGAATAAAAACGTAACATTTGGTGTCAGAAGTGGGATTTGCAAATAAAAGCGGCACTTTTAAAAAAAGGTTAAACGTAAAGTAAGAGTGATACGAACAGGATAACCTCACACGTTTGATAAGGTTAAACGTGAATAAAACCACACACGTTTGAAAGGGTTAAACGTAATAATTGGTTTTGAGGAAAATGAAATTTCAAGAGCTTAATGTGGAGCAACTCAAGGAAGAGTTGAGTAAGCGGAAACTGTCGACAACTGGTGACAAGGTACAGCTACAGGAGCGACTACTGCAAGATTTCCAGCAGCGCAACATCGAAATAGAAAGCAATGAGTTCGATGAAAAAGAAATTGAGGTATGTACTCGCTGCTATGATGAGCGAAATGGAGGCAATCTACGAAAATTCTAAAGCCAACAACGAGAGAGTTCTAGCTGAAGTTAAGGCCACAAATGAGAAACTGCTAGATAAGATGGATGCGAGACTTGTAGAAATGTCTGAGTCCATAAACAAAAGGGCACATGGTGAAGAAATGCAAGTCAGTAAATCAGACGAAGAGATTTCTGACTTGGGAAACAGTGTCAACGCAGACATTTCTGTCACAGAGGAAGACGCTGACGAAAAACTGAAGACAGAAGATGAAATCAACAGTGGTCAGTGTCAACAAGTTGGACGTGAGCAAAATTTGCCAGAAGTTTCCAGCACAGTAGGGGACGTTGGTTACTTAGATGATAGTCAAGCTGTTTGTGACACGGCGGAATTAGCTATGGAAGAAATGGTCGCGTTTGCTCAGGGTAAAGAAACTGCTACCGTATACGAAGTACGCAGCAGAAAAGCAGTAAGGATGAAGAAGACAACTTCTGTGCAGATCTTCAAGCGTGTGGTAAGGCGAACCCTAGTCGAGGGACAAGGTAGAGTCGGAGCCAAAGGCCACAAATATGAAAGGAGTAGTCATCTCCAGGGTATGGCAAGGCAAGCTCTAGTTGAGAGACAAAATAGAGGCAGAGCCAAATACCACAAATGTGGAAGAGTTGTCATCTCCATCTTAAAACAAGGCAAGCAGTAAAGGAAATACAAAGCAGATTCTGTACCAAGGGTTGCAAGTGTCAAGGAAGGTTTCAGCTCCAGCATACGGCAAGGCAAGCAGTAGAGGAAATGCTAAGCAGAGTCAGTGCCACCAGGGGCCGCAAATATCGAAAAAGTAATCTCCAGCGTATGTCAACACCAGTACCAGTTGAAAGACGAGGCATAGCCAGAACTAAAGCCAACAAATATGGAAGAGGTAGTCGTCTTCAACGTAACTACAAGGCGTATAGAAAACGACGAAAAAGAAAGGCGATGATGTGCCTATTCGGGACGAATAGGCTTAAGTGGGCGGCAGTGTTACGGAAATGGCCGTCGGGTTAATATAAGTGTTACGCAAGAATATTCGAACAGGGCCAATATAAAGAAACATCCAGAAGTATTTAAATAGATAACTAAACGTACACTCGTATTCACATACAAGCACTATAGCAAACAGCTATATACACATGCGTAGCACATACATACGTGATTAAACGTAAACAACCAACAACAACTACAAGCTTCTGCTTGTTATGAAGATAGACATAGCTACATGCATACATACATACATGCCTGACAATTCCTACTAAAGGCAGAAATAAAAGTAAACAACCACTTAATGATGTATGCATATACACACGTATGTACATAGTTACCACATCAACTTAATTACGCGCTTTGTAAACAACATTGAAGATAATGATGATTCGGTCTAGACTTTGCATGAAAATTCTAGTGGTTGTTGTGCGAAGTATAAAAAGGGGTGACGCATCCAACAGCAGTTCAGTCGCGATCAAAAGTTAGTTGCGAATAAGTCAGTTGCGAAGAAGCTCAGTTGCGAAGAAGTTCAGTCGCGATCAAAAGTTAGTTGGGAATAAGTCAGTTGCGAAGAAGCTCAGTTGCGAAGAAGCTCAGTTGCGAATAAGTGCAGTTGCTAATAAGAAGTCTGTTGTTAATCAAGTGAGTTGACAATTAAGTTGTGCGCAGTCCGTGATTTGTGATACAACAGTGAGTTGATATTTGAGTCTTTGCTTTACAATACGTGAGTTGGAAATTGAAGAGACTATAGTACAGTCTATAGTGACAGTTAGAGTCTGTCGTGATTTGAGTTTATTGTGGAGTCCCTTGAGTGAAGAGTAAGGGAGCAGCGAAGCTGATAGACGTGTAAGTGAAGCCAGCGAGTCCTGATTAGTGTATCAACTGTGAGAGTCTGCCATAGAGTTGTTATTGGTGTATCAACTGTGAGTGACGGCAGAGTGAGTCTTGTGTGTGACGTACAAAACAGAGAAAGCAGAATTGTGTCAACACTAGCGCAGCCGGTTGTCTGAGACGTGTATATACAACAGCGAAGAAGGCGTAGTGGTAACCAGTTGTGAATATTGAAGTAAACTTTGTGTTTGTATTTAAGCTCTTGAATTAGATTTAGATTAGTGGTATTTATAGTAAATAAAGATTGTATCATTCTTAACCCTAATTAGTACACTGGGGTCTTTTATTTATTGCAAATCTTCGAATCTACGGAAAAGCGTTTTTAACAGAGAATAAAAACGTAACAATATGAAAGTTCTGTGATTTTCAAGAATAACTATGTAATTCGCTTTTTGTTGATTTTGGATTATTGACGCTAAATGATTAAACAGAATAAATCCGTAACTTCAGGAAAAATCGCTGTCAAATTAACAAAGCCCATAATAAAAACTACGGCAGTAACTTCCAATGCTCTCTAAGTTTTGTTTAATTTTCTTTTATGCTTATATTTCTTTGTAGTTTTGTTCACAAAATGTATGAAATTTATTGAAAGTATGGTAGCATTATTGAGAGAATATTAATTTATATGTGAGACCATAAGAAAAAACGCTGTCAAAATAAAATAGATTCTATGTCTCGACTGCTTTCTGGATGTAATTTTTTGTGTCAATTTGTATGGAAAATGTGTTTATGCCGCAATTCTGTTTGATCATTAAGTTACTTCATTTTAAAAGCACTTCAGATACGGTTAAAATGTTTTTTTTATTATAGATGAAAGGTTTGTTTTTTTTTAATAAAAACTACACTGAGAGAAAAATCGTCGTAAATGAAATGATTTTTTACATTATATTTATGATTTTGTCTTTATCTTTCAACCAATGAAACGCTTCATTCGCAATACGAAAATTTTTTCATTAGCTGAAGAAATCTCATATATACGAGTACAACGAAATATTTTCATTCATGTAACGACATGTTTTTTATTAAGCAACGCACATTTTCATATTTTAAATGAAAAATGTAATTAATGCAATGAAACTGTTTAGTTTATAAAATGAAGTGCCATTAGTTTTACATTTGTTAACGAACTATTTCGTTGAATTAACAAAATTTTTCATGTATATCATGACAGTATTTTATATATAATTGGCTTCCCCGGCCAAGATTCGAACTTGACACTCATCGCGTGGTAGTCAACGCGCTTACCGCTGCAGCCAATACAACCCTAAATATTCGCTAGATACACACACTAGCATCATTAATGAAATTTTAACTGCACATTATTTAATATTCAATCAATGAATCAATTATTGATCACTTAATATAAAATTTATTTGAAAAATCATATTTAAAAAAACTATATGTATAAAAAAATTATATTAAAAAAAAATACTTTGACTTGTCTACAGGACTCGAACATGCGACTACAATGCTAGCACGCTGTCTACTAGCCAACAGCATTAATGAAATGTTTTCGCAACTAAAATGAAGAATGTAGTTACGAAAACATTTCATTAAAGTTTCAACAAAACTATAGATTAATTAAAATTGTGGTTTGATAGTTCAAAAAAAAATATAAATAAGACCTCACTCAAATTTTTGGCACAAAATGCAGAGGAGTCTGTCAGGATTAATATATATTTTTTTAGAATTTTAAAAATTTCACGCGACAGTGATCTTTGACCTTTCAGAAAAAAAGTTTAACTAAATGCAGTTTAAAAGCTATTAAATGGAAAAAATTTCGACCCTGTATCTTAAAAACTTTTGAAGATATGAGCAATAATGGCAGACCACTTATATGTGTTTTTAATGAATTTCCTATTTTTCGAAGCGTCATATTTCGGGAACCACAAAATCTAGATATCCAAAATTTTTGAATTTATAGTATTTTAGTACTATAGAATATTCGTGCAAATTTTTGTACAATTCTAAGAGGGTTAGATAAAAAATTGCGCTTTATTTTTGTGTGAATTTTTCATAAAAACATGTATTTAAGTTTTTCATTACCCAAATGAAAATTATTTCGCAACATTAATGATACTAGGAAATGCAAAATATTAAGCATTAGAAAGGTTTCATTCCATTAATGAAATTTGCATCAATATAATATAATGTTTCATTTTATTAATGAAATTTGTTGTTGTATTAATCAAAGAGGTTCAACGTAATGCTTTCATTCGCGTTATTTTTTTTTTTTTTTTTTTTTAATACATGATATTTATTTATTGTATCTTCCTATATGAACTAACAATAAGTATTCAAATCTTAAATCTAAAATATAATTATTAGGCCCGACCACTGTCGGACATAAATTTAGAGATTCGCGTTATGAAGTGTTTTTCTTTCAGTGTATGTGTGTATGTATGTGTGTATATCGACATTAGAGTTTTTCTTTTCCTGGACCTTTTCATTTCCCCCGATAAAACGGAAATTATTTTTTCATTTCCCAGGTATTCTCAGTCAGAACATAACGATACAAAATATTATTTAGTTTCATTTATGAAAGGGATTTAATTCAAGTTGAAGCTTCTCTAGATCTCTCATCCGATCATTCTCTCACGATCGTTACCTCACCCATAAATCGTGTTAATTCGCTGGGATTTAAAAAATATCTTAGTAGTCATTGCACGGAAAACATTACGCTAAGAACACCCGAAGATATTGAAGCTAACATTGCCAACCTTATCGAAATGATTAAACAGGCTGCTGAACATGTCACTACCTCCCATCCGCAGACTGGGCTTAACATAATATATTCTACGGATATTGAACGCCTCGTGTGTGAAAAAAGAATAACTAGAAGGGAACGGCAACAGCACAGATCACCCCAACTTAAAATCAGATTTAAAGAGTGCACTAAACGACTCCAAGAGTTGCTTGCATCTGAAAAAAGTGCATCTCTTAAAAATTATCTAGAATAACTTGATGTCATATCAACATCTAATTACTCTTTGTAGCGCGCTGCTAGAAAGCTTAAAATACCCGTTGAGTTTAAGCCACCTCTGCGCACATCTACCGGAGGTTGGGCAAAAAGCGATACTGAAAAAGGTAATACATTTGCTGAGCATTTAAAATACGTATTTACCCCAAACACATGTACTGGTATTGTAGATTTGCCGAATGTTATCGCTCTATCAAATAAAGTTTAAGACGTGTGAGTTACAAAAACTAATTGCTGAACTCAACCCGAAGAATCAGATGCTGATGAAGTTGCCATTAGAGTCCTGTATTCCTTTTTAATGCCATTTTGCGACTGAAGTATTTTTCACACAGTTGGAAGTTTGCCAAGGTCAAAATGATTCCAAAGCCGGGCAAAGACCTTACCAAGGCTGCGTCATACAGGCCAATAAGTCTGATATCAGCAATATCAAAACTTTTCGAAAAACTGCTCATGACAAAATTTTCCCCTATTCTAGTTGGTAATGGGTGCATCACAGACCATCAATTTGGTTTTAGAAGTCAACATAGCACCATTGAACAAACGCATAGATTGGTTCAATTTATAAGAAGAACATTTGAAGAAAAGAAATATTGTTCTGCGCTGTTTATCGGCGTTTCTCAGGCATTTGATAAAGTGTGGCATGAAGGCCTAATATTAAAATTGAAGACATACTTACCAATAAACATTGTAAATCTTTTGTGGAAAGTTACATTATTGCCCGGAAGTTCACTGTTGTAGAAAGAGACTTTATGAGTATGCCTGAAACTATGTCATCCGGTGTGCCACAGGGTAGTATACTGGGTCCAGTTTTGTATTTGATTTATACTTGTGATATGCTTTTGAGCAGCAATATCCACACTTCTACATTTGCCGATGATACAGCATGCCTTAGCATGAATGCCTTGCGAGGCATCCCGATATCTTCAGGAACATATAACCCAGCTAGAACTGTGGTTAAACTTATGGACAATTAAGGTAAACGAACAAAAGTGTGTTCAAGTAACATATACATTACGAAGAGATACTTGTTCCCCCATTCGGATTAACAATCAAATTGTTCCTCAACATTCTCATGTGAAATATCTTGGTATACACCTTGTTCGGCGGCTTACTTGGAAACACCACATTGTGTTTAAGCTAACACAAATGAAACTAAAATTAACTCAGGTACATTGGCTGATTGGTAGAAATTCAACCCTCAGTCTTGATGGGAAACTTTTGATATACAAGTCGCTTTTGAAACCTATGTGGTGCTAATCTTTATAATCAAAAGTAATCCTGGCTAAAATCCCAATTAGTTTGTGAAATTTATCAGGAGGTAATATAGCAAGGACTGCTTATCTATTTGCGACTCACAATCTCATATGGAATAAAAGGTTTATTCAGCTTATAGTACTTGGTATGCTTGGTAGATGACTTAAGGCTACATTAGTCTTTACTTTCTGTTGCTGTTCTGTACTGTGTTGTTCTGCTTCTAAATTTTAGTACTTGCTTTTTCTGTAGTGACTTATCTGCTGTTTCTGACCAGAAGGGTCACAGTTTTCCACTAATGTGATCAGTTTTAGATCGTCCATTTTTTCAATATAATTTTGTTTTTCTTTAAAAAAAATCAATTTTTTACATTTTAAAAGCACAACTAAAATTTATTTCAAAATATTTTAATTTAATTTATGCTGTCACTTACAATTATTTAACAATTTTTTTATTTTCACTGGCTGAACAGAACCAAGGTGTATATAACCACTTGGCAGCGCTACTTCAGTTGATAATGTCAAAAATTTCGTTTTGTTTTGGTTTTGGTACAATTATTTTTGTGCTTTTGACATTCTTCAGTTCTTTACAGAGCTATGGTTTTCATATTTTTGTATACCAAATCCTTACGCAGTCACCTGTATAATTACACCATGAGCAGAATGAAACAGAAAAACTAACGACTTGTATTAAATTTCTATAAACAAAAAATAATCAGCTGATTCGTAACATAACAGAAAGTAAAAACTAATTATGTCTTCAGGCTTATACCCACACAAACCAAATTTGGCATTTAGCTTAGTTAACAAATAAGTCACCTCGCTTAGTGGGGCCACCTAATTCCTCATTGGCACAGATTTATTATAGGAAAAAGTATTATATAAGATTAAATAAAAACATTTCCATAGTTAAAATAAAGTAAACTTTAAGCATTTGAAACCAGTATTACCATACAAAATACTCATCCATTATTTTTATTTTATTTTTAACATTTTAGTTCCATTTTGAAATTTTCAGGAACTTTGTCAAGCTGCCCTCCTCAAATGTTACTGGTCCCAGTTTTCTAAATGCAAGATATCGCTACTTTCAGAGCTCAAGAAGTGTGTGAAGTTTCGTTAGAATCAGTCAAATAGAAGCACGTGAAAAATACATAACATTAAGTTTTAATAAATAAGAATATTATGCCATTACAAGAACTCAAATTGTTTGCCAAGTTTTTTGGATATCGAATAAAAAGGGATACACATAATTGAATACTTAACATTAATGGGCGTTTCCCCGTCAATTTTGTTAAATGTAAGATCATTTTATTTTACTTTCAGTTACGTAAGAAACGTTTAAAGGCCTCATTAGTCTTCACTTTCTGTTGCTGTTCTGTGCTGTGCCATTCTGCTTCTAAATTACGGTACTTACTTTTTCTGTAGCAACTTATCAGCTGTTTCTGACCAGAAGTGATGCAGTTTTTCACTAAAATGATGAGTTTTGCTTCATCTATTGTTGTGTTTCAATTTTATTTTATGCTTTTCTTTTAAAAATTAATTTTTTTTAAATTTTAAACGCAAAATCACACTTTATTTCAAAAAGTTTTAATTTAATTTATGCTGTCACTTACAATTACTTAATTATTTTTTCATTTTCACAGGTTGAACCGAAACAGGACAGAACAAAAGAGAAAAACTAACGACTTCTATAAGCAAAAAAGTGTCAGCTGATTCGTAAGAGAGCAGAAAGTAAAAACTAATTCTGCCTTAAGTACAAGCATGGAAAAAATATTTATACATATATATATTATATATATTAATATATATCTAATATATATTTTTTTGCAACAGGATTAAATACTCGTATATATCATTTCAGACAAAAAAATAATTTATAAAATCCGTCTAAAAATGTTGGAAGTATTAAGTAACATACATAAAAGAAATACAGAATAATTTTCTCCTATTTTGAAGTTGGTTAAAAAGAAATTTAAACTATCTGAATTAAGAAATATTCATCATAACGTAAAATTTTGGTATCGTTTTCGCAGTATACATTGTTTTATAACTTGGCATATGTATATTTGTCTTATGAGCACACTGCTATAATGGAGTAAAATTTAAACATAAAGTAAATTGTTTTTGCTTATCAAAATGGATAGCAGGTGTAACATCATCACCATTCACGTTTAAGCGAATTCGTAATTATTTTAAACAGTTTCCAGTAATATTGGATTTTATGACATTATCTATTAGATACATACATATGTATGAAACTGTTTAACTTTATAAACATCTGTCTTAATCAAAAGGGGTGTCAATAGTATTTAGTGGTTACGATTTTTTGAGCAAATGTTTGCCAAGTATGACCATACTTTTATTCACACGTAGCCATAATTTTTTTTTTTTTTTTTTTTTGGTATTTGACAGACAAACTGAAGGAAGTGAAGAAGGAAAATGAAAGAGGAAATATGAAAAAATTCAATTAATTAAAAATCTTACCACCAGAATTTTTTCTTGCCATATCTTCAGCACTGGATGTTTTACGTTGATCAATACGCAAATTGGGTATATTAAACGGCGGTATTGAATTCATATTATCCGTTGAATACTGATGCCTTAAGATGCGATGACGTTCTGGCGATGACATTGATAGATTCTCCATTTTCAAACGATTGCGTTGTTGCCGGTCAATGTTTTCCAAAAACGATTGAATTGCCTTTAAATGATATGGAAATTTGATAACTATTAGGGGTGATCATTGACATAATTTAACAAAATTAACTATAAGAAATATGCATATGAATATTATTAATAGTAGTAAATTATGAAAGTATTTGAAAGTAAACTTTTTTTGTTTGCCGCTGACTAATGGGCGAAGTTACCGACTTCACATCGATTTTCGAATATCTGGTTTACATCAAATCTTCTTACTTTTAAGTCAAAGCAATTTATAACACGCATATTTGCGGGAATGTCCGTATAGATCATTGATGTCAGTTTCACAGCACAATTGTTTTAGCCACGGTTGCCAGAAATTCAGATTTATCTGGATTTTGCAGATTTTTACCCTCAACAAAGACGAAATGCAGATTTTAAGATATTTGGCCTAAAAACGCAGATTTTTAAACTCCAATTATAGCGCATTTTTTAAGTTTTTCCTACTACTGCTACTAATTCTTGTTTCTTTTATGTGTGAATGACTCATAGTTTAGAGAGTTACAATTTTTGAATTTGGAAGACATTATTAAAGAAAAAGAAGAAATAACTTTGGCAAGCTTCTGGAAACGAATATCTGATATAAAGCGAGCTTATTCTGATAACGATTTTGCATCCCTTAGTTTATTCAAAATGTAATGTCTTTACCACATTAATTTGCAAATGTCGAAAGAATTTTCAGTGAACTGAACTTGAATAAAACAAAACTTTGGATATTTATGCAACAAATTAAATGACTTTTTGTGTAATTTTTTATGTACCCGATTTCTTTTCTCATTCATTTTATATTATTTCCACATAAATATGAAGCATTTTTACTTGTTTGTTGGTTATATGTATTTCGTTTCTCCAAAAGAAATACGGGGTTTTAACGCGCAAAGTTTACTTTGCAAAGTCTTGAGTTTGCAGGAGAGAAGAGAAAAGAGATTTTATTCTATATTATTTTTTCTTCAACAGACTTAAGACTTTGGAAAGTAAACTTTGCGTGTGGAAAAGCCGCCAAACTTATCAGTAGACTTCAATCAATGTGGCTAATTCTAAAAAGGTAATGAAAAAATTAGAGTGGGTTCAAAATCGAACATATTGGATTGTAAAGATTTTGACTTGAAGCTTTTAAGCTTATCCTGCCGTACTATTTTTATTCTGTTTTACAAAATATTTACAATACAAACTTTGTATGGAAATTTGTTTATTAAACGTTTTGTAACCCAAAATAATTTTTATGAATACTACCCATTATGTTTGTGTACGCAATTTTTAATAACATATCGTTGTTTTATAAATATATGAAGTTTTTTACCTTATTTAAAAAAATGATTTTGTTAAAGTCTGCAGAAACGAAATGCACATTCATCACACATTAAAAAAAATAGGTGCTTGAGAGTTATTTTAAGAAAATTTTTTCTAAAAAATGTAAATAAAATACATTTTAATCCGAGTTTAGGTTTTATGAATATAGGTTAATGAAAAAATATTTACATATATTACATATGTACATCCATATTTATGTAAGTTTTTTGTTTTAAACATTGCCTTGAAGATTTTAAAAATAGAATGCAGATTTTGAAGACTTTTTCGTGAAGAGTTGTTGAATTTTGCAGATTTTATTCTTAGAAATTCTGGCAACACTGGTTTTAGCTAAAATCACCAGCGATGCCAACTATTTATAACCCAAACGCGCTATTCCCCTTCTCAAAACGCGCTAGAACGCGCTAAGTTACAGCATTGAAAACTATTTATAGCCGAAACGCGCTATTTTCCGACGCGCTAAACTAAATTTTAATAAAATTCGATGTATGTATTCTGTGGTTTTCATTAATGATGATAGCATACGTTGATATATTTCTCATTTCGCATTTATGATATCAAATTGTTATATTTTTAATGCTTTTTAGAGAGTTCTACGAAATTTTTTAAAAATATGAACGCATGTACATAATTTTTTTCTAAAACACAACTTCCACTTTTTTTAAATAACCTTGAAAAATATTTTTTTTGGGCTCTACGGAAATAAATTGATTTCGGACATACATTAGTATTAGTAAATACAAAAAATTTGTTTTAGTAACTCTTTTTCAGATTTTGCAATATTGCTTCTTCGAAATTATATCCTAAATAACTGAACTCGTTTAATACAGAATCAGAATCATATTTCAAATAATCGATATCCTTAGTTTTTCTTATAATTTTACTTGTCAAACTTTGTAAAATATGGTTTTAATTCTAACCACATTTGAGGGAATTTTATTTGCGACAGCTACATCATTAACCAATTCAAACATTTTTATCAGAGTTTTGGATACTAGATAATTTTAAAATACATACAAAAAAAATTAAAAAAGAAGAGAGGTGTCTTAGGACACCCGGTTATAGCAATTGCTACTTAGCTATATAATACTATGTTTACTTTTATATGTTTAACGTCCTTCTCGTCTTTAAGAGCTTAAACACAATAATTTTTTGTTGTTTTATCATACTGTTACGGAAATGGCCGCCGGGTTAATATAAGTGTTACGCAGGAGTATTCGAATAGGGCCAATATAAAGAAACATTCAGAAGTATTTAAATAAATAACTAACGTACACTCGTATTCACATACAAGCACTATAGCAAACAGCTATATACACATGCGTAGCACATACATACGTGATTAAACGTAAACAACCAAAAACAACTACAAGCTTCTGCTTGTTATGAAGATAGACATAGCTACATGCATACATACATACATGCCTGACAATTCCAACTAAAGGCAGAAATAAAAGTAAACAACCACTTAATGATGTATGCATATACACACGTATGTACATAGTTACCACATGAACTTAATTACGCGCTTTGTAAACAACATTGAAGATAATGAAGATTCGGTCTAGACTTTGCAAGAAAATTCTAGTGGTTGTTGTGCGAAGTATAAAAAGGGGTTGACGCACCCAACAGCAGTTCAGTCGCAATCAAAAGTTAGTTGGGAATAAATCAGTTGCGAAGAAGCTCAGTTGCTAATAAGAAGTCTGTTGTTAATCAAGTGAGTTGACAATTAAGTTGTGCGCAGTCCGTGATTTGTGATACAACAGTGAGTTGATATTTGAGTCTCTGCTTTACAATACGTGAGTTGGAATTTGAAGAGACTATAGTACAGGCTATAGTGACAGTTAGAGTCTGTCGTGATTTGAGTTTATTGTGGAGTCCCTTGAGTAAAGAGTAAGGGAGCAGTGGAAGCTGATAAACGTGTGTAAGTGAAGCCAGCGAGTCCTGATTAGTGTATCAACTGTGAGAGTCTGCCATAGAGTTGTTATTGGTGTATCAACTGGAAGTGTCGGCAGAGTGAGTCTTGTGTGTGACGAGCAACAGAGAAAGCAGAATTGAGTCAACACTAGCGCAGCCAGTGGTCTGAGACGTGTATATACAACAGCAAAGAAGGTGTAGTGGTAACCAGTTGTGAACATTTGAATAATATTTGTGTTTATACTTAAGCTCCTGAATTGAATTTAGATTAGTGATATTTATTAATTAATAAAGATTGTATCATTCTTAACCCTAATTAGTACACTGGGGTCTTTTATTTATTGCAAATCTACGAATCTACGGAAAAGCGTTTTTAACAGAGAATAAAAACGTAACAGTTGGTGTCAGAAGTGGGATTTGCAAATAAAAGCGGCACGTTAAAAAAAAAAGGTTAAACGTAAAGTAAGAGTGGTACGAAAAGGAGAACCTTACACGTTTGAAAAGGTTAAACGTGAATAAAACCACATACGTTTGAAAACGTTAAACGTAGGAGCAATTGGTTTTGAGGAAAATGAAATATCAAGAGCTTAATGTGGAGCAACTCAAGGAAGAGTTGAGTAAGCGGAAACTGTCGACAACTGGTGACAAGGTACAGCTACAGGAGCGACTACTGCAAGATTTCCAGCGGCGCAACATCGACATAGAAAGTTATGAGTTCGATGAAATTGAGGTATGTACTCGTGCAGCAGCAAACAGTATAGACATCAGCGCAATGCTAGCCGCAATGATGGAAAAAATGGAGACAAACAACGAAAAACTTCTAGGGCAAATGAATGAGAAGTTTCAAGCGTCTTCTAGGGCTAACAGTGAGAAAATGGAAATTTGGTTTGATAAAATGGATACGAGATTTGTAGAAATGTCTGAGTCCATAAACAAAAGGGCACATGGTGAAGAAATGCAAGTCAGTAAATCAGACGAAGAGATTTCTGACTTGGGAAACAGTGTCAATGCAGACATTTCTGTCACAGAGGAAGACGCTGACGAAAAACTGAAGACAGAAGATGAAATCAACAGTGGTCAGTGTCAACAAGTTGGACGTGAGCAAAATTTGCCAGAAGTTTCCAGCACAGTAGGGGACGTTGGTTACTTAGATGATAGTCAAGCTGTTTGTGACACGGCGGAATTAGCTATGGAAGAAATGGTCGCGTTTGCTCAGGGTAAAGAAACTGCTACCGTATACGAAGTACGCAGCAGAAAAGCAGTAAGGAAGAAAAATACAACTTTTATACAGAGCCTCAAGCGTGTGGTAAGGCCAACTCTAGTCAAGGGACAGTCTAGAGTCGGAGCCAAGGGCCATAAATGTGGAATGGTAAGGCAAGCTCTAGTCAAGGGACAAGGTAGAGTCAGAGCCAACGGCCAAAAATGGGAAAGGAGTAGTCATCTCCAGACTATGGCAAGGCAAGCTCTAGTTGAGGGACAAAATAGAGTCAGAGCCAAATACCACAAATGTGGAAGAAGTTGTCACCTAAAGCATAAACCAAGGCAAGCTGTAGAGGAAATACGAAGCAGATTCAGTACCAAGTGTCAAGGAAGGTTTCAGCTCCAGCATACGGCAAGGCAAGCAGTAGAGAAAATGCTAAGCAGAGTCAGTGCCACCAAGGGCCGCAAATATCGAAGAACTAATCTCCAGCGCATACTAATACAAGTCCCAGTTGAAAGCCGAGGCAGAGCCAGAACTAAAGCCAACAAATATGGAAGAAAACGAAGAAAAAGAGAGGCGATGATGTGCCTATTCGGGACGAATAGGCTTAAGTGGGCGGCAGTGTTACGGAAATGGCCGCCGGGTTAATATAAGTGTTACGCAAGAGTATTCGAATAGGGCCAATATAAAGAAACATCCAGAAGTATTTAAATAAATAACTAACGTACACTCGTATTCACATACAAGCACTATAGCAAACAACTATATACACATGCGTAGCACATACATCGGCGAAGTAAAATAATCAATAAAATGGCTACAAAACACAGCTTCAAAAATTTAATACGCCTCATTTGACACCAGATGGCGCTGCAACACTGCATTATCAAAAAAAAAAAAAAAACGTGCAGAAAAGCAGAGTTGTAAAAAAAAAAAGAATGAAGCTTTCCTCTATCTCTCCCTTCACCACCTGTCTTCTCTATCACTATCCCTTTCTTAAAGAAGGTAACACCTAGTAATAGTAGTAGGCATTAATTGCCTGAGTAATACTTCTCTTTAAAAAAAAAAAAAAAAAAAAAAAAAACAACTACAAGCTTCTGCTTGTTATGAAGATAGACATAGCTACATGCATACATACATACATGCCTGACAATTCCAACTAAAGGCAGAAATAAAAGTAAACAACCACTTAATGATGTATGCATATACACACGTATGTACATAGTTACCACATGAACTTAATTACGCGCTTTGTAAACAACATTGAAGATAATGAAGATTCGGTCTAGACTTTGCAAGAAAATTCTAGTGGTTGTTGTGCGAAGTATAAAAAGGGGTTGACGCACCCAACAGCAGTTCAGTCGCGATCAAAAGTTAGTTGGGAATAAATCAGTTGCGAAGAAGCTCAGTTGCTAATAAGAAGTCTGTTGTTAATCAAGTGAGTTGACAATTAAGTTGTGCGCAGTCCGTGATTTGTGATACAACAGTGAGTTGATATTTGAGTCTCTGCTTTACAATACGTGAGTTGGAAATTGAAGAGACTATAGTACAGGCTATAGTGACAGTTAGAGTCTGTCGTGATTTGAGTTTATTGTGGAGTCCCTTGAGTAAAGAGTAAGGGAGCAGTGGAAGCTGATAAACGTGTGTAAGTGAAGCCAGCGAGTCCTGATTAGTGTATCAACTGTGAGAGTCTGCCATAGAGTTGTTATTGGTGTATCAACTGGAAGTGTCGGCAGAGTGAGTCTTGTGTGTGACGAGCAACAGAGAAAGCAGAATTGAGTCAACACTAGCGCAGCCAGTGGTCTGAGACGTGTATATACAACAGCAAAGAAGGTGTAGTGGTAACCAGTTGTGAACATTTGAATAATATTTGTGTTTGTATTTAAGCTCTTGAATTGAATTTAGATTGGTGATATTTATTAATTAATAAAGATTGTATCATTCTTAACCCTAATTAGTACACTGGGGTCTTTTATTTATTGCAAATCTACGAATCTACGGAAAAGCGTTTTTAACAGAGAATAAAAACGTAACAATACACTGACTTGTTTTGTTAAGCATCTCAGATAACAAGCTTTAAAATTAAGCTCATCGATAAACACGTAAATGAAGTATGTTCAGTGCGTTTTTGATAACTCTGGCAACTTTGTGCTGTTATTAAATTGCGGCACGTTAAGAAAATTTTTTGGAATACAATAATTGTTTAAAAAATATACTTTATTTACAAAAACATGCGTTGTTTAAAAATAATAAAGCAAACAAAAAGCATAATTGTTCGAAATTTCTTACAAACATAATAATTTATTCACAAAACGTCAACTCGTCATTAAAATGTTTAACAACATAACAACATATGTGAACATATATTAAACATATTTAAAAACATTAGTGTGAACATAGTATAAAACAAACTTAATGTGTTAAATGCAATGCAATAAAATTATATTATATGATGATGTCAAATTCGCCGCAAATATTTCAAAACGTTTCCATTTATTTCCCATTATTATCTTTTCTAGTGGAGCACGATTAAATTAATATATTGTTTGTGGCCGGTGGCGGCTGTAAGCCGGCTTACAATCGATCATGTTCTCTGGTTTGTGATCAGGGCAAAAACAATACAAAAACAAATTGAGCAACGTGTCCCATTGATTTTGTTTTGTTCACTCACTTCAAAGAACGAAACAAAACAAATTTACACAATTTGTTTTGTTTATTTTCTTACGCTGCTTTTAAGTACAAAGCAATCAAAACAAAAATAAATTTATAACTGTAATAGTGTCGATTAAATTTATTACGAAAATCATTTTGTAACCCCTGTATCGCGCCATAAATAGCAATAGCTATAAAAATATTGAACTGAAATGATGATATTGACTTTATTTAAAACGCGCTAACTTATCGCCTTTTTTATTAAACGCGCTAAGACGAAAAAAAGCGCGTTTGGCTTAGTTAAAAAGCACTAATTCTAGCGCGAAACGCGCTAAATTGGCATCGCTGCAAATCACACACATTCTTATTCTCTTTCATTTAGTCGTCAACAGTGTGGCCACAACTGAAAAAATTTTGAATGCTAAATGAGGCTTAAAATAATGCTAAAAATGCTAAAAAAATATTTGAAAATGCTAAAATATAATGCTAAAAATTTGGAATGATTTTTTAATAATTTTACCGGTTTAATTACGAATAAGTATAATTTTCTTATGAAAATCAAATACATTAAATAATTTTACACTTTTATTTGATACGTTTTAATATATTAGCATGCCAGCTATCAGCGTAATGCGAAAGACATTTACAAAATACTTTTTGCATTAAAAAATGTATTAAGTTATTTTTTCAGTTTTATTTTTCATTCTATGTCCAGGAGCCGGATTCCGCAACGATGAATCTTGAAGTGTTCGATCACGAAAAAAACATAATTTTGAATACTTCTTTTCTTCTTATTATTAGTTGTTTGACGTTTAAAGCGGCTATTAGACGGTCATACTTGGTATATGAACATGACAGACTTTCGCACATTTCAATAAACACCTTTAATGAAGCGCGCTCTAACCAAGTCATCAAATGTGCACTGAGTTTGACAGAAGATCTATTAAACAAGTATGATGGTATGATGACAAATACAAAAATCCAAAATTTTTTGAAAACCAAACCAAACTGAAAAACACGAATTTTGCATTAACACAACATTCTTAAATACCAAGTACGACAGCTTAATAGCCCCTTAAGACGTCTTATGCTGTTTAAACGGTTTCCATCATTATACATTTGTATAAAAATAACAAAATACAATGAAATACATTAATTGACAGAGGTTTTTACTGTTATAAATGGAAAGGAGTACATGAGATCTATAAAATTAAAAATGCTAAATAATGCTAAAAAATTAATAAAAAAATGCTGAAAAAAATGCTAAATGCAAAATAAAAAATTCACTGCTAAATCAAACTACATAATGCTAAATTTAGCAGTGAAAATGCTAAAAGGGTCACACTGGTCGTCAATGAAACAACGACGAAAACACATGCGTAGCGGGTGTATTTAATTCTTTGTGGATACAGTGACAGAAAAAAAGTCGTATGCGAAAAATAGTCTATGATCACCAATGCTTTTCGCGATATTCAATGTGTTTTATGCTACAAAACTTTTAAGGATAGAAATGAATATGTATTTAAAAGACATGTTGACTTTTTTTTGGAGCATCTTCACTAAACAACACTTTCTATATAAACTATAAAGACCAATAACTCGGGACCAATAATGGGCTGCAGGCAATTCTATTTACTAAGTTTTTTTTTTATTTTTTACATTATCATACATCTGATAGATAAGCTTTTTAAAAAATTCTTTTGGAGATTTTTCACAGTTTGTTATCAAAAGTTCAGAGTACCATAACTCCAAAAATATGGGTCGCCCCCAACTTTTTTATTTAATTTTTCTTCTTATTTTTAATTTTCTATCACATTTGCTCCTTTTTATTTATTTTTGGCTGCTTTACTAAACTGCATTTGTTCCAAATATTTATTTTTTCCTATGTACTTCAGAGACGAATGAGACAACCTTTCTCACACATACAACTATATTTTTATTTTTGACACCACTGGTATAGATGTCTGCATGTGTAGGTACCCAGCAAAAAATTACACATTACCGTCAGAACTACTTACTAATAACTTGCTGTGGTTAGAATGCTACATATGGTAGGAGGGGAAGATCACATGAAAGTAGAATGATGTATATTAATCCCTTAGCTATAAAGCTTCGAAAAACATTGCTTTACTTAAGTCAACTTAAACTGTTATTCCATATTGCCACATATAGGTTTATATATATATATATACATATGTATGTAAACCTCTCGTAACTGAAGAATGGGTTAAGGTATCGTAACCAAATCTGGACCATTCTAATGTTACTGATTGACGTCTGTTAGATCATTTGATTTGTTATTATTAATTTTAAACTAAACTCGTTAGTTATCTTTCAAAGAGGGGGTGGCGTGGTCTGAAGAAGTTATCACGATGACTACAAAACCAAAAATCGTAAGGAAGCTGGAATAAGAGTGCCTTATTTTTTCCTCACCCGAATACACCATTAATATTTTCTGAAGTATATATTTCGCATAATGCAGAATTTTTGTGTGTGTTTTTTTTTTGCTTTCATTAAATTATTTTCGAATAATTTGCTTTATTTTTTTCTCACCCGAATGCACCATTAACATTTTCTGAAGTATATATTTCGCATAATGCAGAATTTTTTGTGTGTTTTTTTTTTGCTTTCATTAAACTATTTTCGTTATTTTAAAGTTTACGTTATTTTTATTTATTTTAAAAATGGCTCATACATGAGCAGAGTTAAATATCAATCCTATTTGCTATCAAATTTGCCTAATGCTGAAAAGCTTGCATAGGCTTTTCAACAAATAACATATCTGACAGCATACATAGCAAATTTGTTACAAAGTAAAAATATTGTGTCTACACGATATGCTAAGATCTTTAACATACATACGTTTGCTAACAACTTTAACAAATTCCCTTCATATGTAGTTAAGCATACGCATATTGAAAAAAATTTGTGTCTACACGATATGTTGGCACTTATAACAATTTTTTCATCATAAATATGCTGATTCAACATATCGTCTAGACTTAGCTTACTCATTGAAATTATTTAATAATGTTATTTATTCAAAAGTACTCTTTTCTTTTCTTCTTATTATACTCTTTTTTATAACTATGAAAATAATCATAACGCCATTTGATATTATGTTCCGCATATTATTTAAATGTTTTATAACGTAAAAAAGTCGGATATTTCAAAAGCGTGTTTTTTATTAAGCTATTATTTGACTATTATTTATTATATTAAAAATACTATTATTTATGTATTTATTATTTTATTCAGTTCTCCCAAAGATATATAAAAGTATTGTCATTTTGTTGTTGACTACCAAATGCGAGAGCATAGGAATATGTGTGAAGCTCAATTGTACTATTAAAGAGACAGGACGAACTGTCATATCTATTATATAATGTAGTCTTATAATGTGGAGCCTTTCGTAGACGATATAAAATTTCTAATAATAATAATAATTAATTATATCACAATTTAAACATAGTGACTTTTACAGTCAAGAGCCACCATGTTCCACACTAATGGAATTTTTCTTTCCTTTTCAGTTGCTTTTAAGTAGTCGGGTTTTTTGATTTTTTTTAAACTTATTTGTTATTTTAAACTTTTTTGTGTCGCGGCAACTCTTATCAACAAAGATATAAATTACATATATGCACATATATGTATATTTTTGTAATTCCCTTTTCCTATATTTTGATACCCTACTCGATAGGTTTCTTAGTTTTTTTATTAACATAATTTTATGAGAGGATCCAGCCAGTTATCAAGAAATTTTAAATATTTTGTTCTTTATCAAATTTAAACATAACTTACATACTGCTTGTTTAACGTATTAATATTTCGGGCAAAAAGTCCCTCATTTTGTTTCTTGTTTTTGAGCACCTGTCTAAGGACACTTGGGCTCTTAAGACAAATATATATGTAGCTATACCTTAGTTATCGGAAACCAAACAGAAGTTTGACCGATACTTTGTTATACAGACATATATAAAAGAAACACGCGAAAAACATAACCCTTCTTTGTCATCGGGTAAAAATTTCATACAAATAGCTTATGAGGTTACACTATGTGGTTTATGCCACGTCAGAAAGATATTTTTGTATGTCCGACACGACTATTATTCTATCTAGCGATGTCACACAACAGTGGCTGACGATACCTGGGATTTTATTACAGTAAGATTATGTATAGCCCCCGTGATATTTCTGTACTAATCGTTTTGACGCAGCTCAACAAATAACTTTCGGTTTCTAAGCATATTTACCCTGCGTTTACACATGCAAGTACCTTGCATGCAAGCTCTGTGTATGTAGTATCAAAGAAAATTTCGCACAAATTGCCGACTGTCTTGCAACTTACATGTTTACCTTTTAGTGCAGAGTTGTCCATAATATAAAAAGGTTTAATTGTAAGGGAACCAGATAGTATTGAAATTTATTCGTGTTGTTTCAATGTTATTTATGTCTAAAAAATTAATTAACTGCTTGATTTATGAATATTTAAGAAAGAAATTATTAAATTAGCTTTCAAATTTATTTAAAATGAGTACAAAATTAATATAACATTACACTGAAATCCAGTTAATTTGTGCTAAAGTATTCATAGGGCAACTCTGTTAGCTAACTTTTCATTTACTTGCTACAAGTTCACCAAGTCACTGTCTTGTAAAATTCCTTGGCAGTTGAGTTGGAAGTAGACTGCAAGTACCGAAAGTGTAGATGTGTTAGTAAAAGAGTTTGAGTGTACTCAGTTTTTCGAACTTGCACCTGCGCGTGTAAACCATAGGTTAGTATTAGTGGCAGTAGCCTATATATCAATGCAAACGTTTTTGAGGAAGTTACTAAGAAAAAAATTATCTTAGATATTAAAAAAATAGCATATTATTTGCTGAAAGTAACTTGGCAGTCAATGTATTAAAAATGTTAAAGTTTAAAGCAAAACTATCTTTTTTTAGTTCTTATAATGTAGCAATAAATCAGTGATATGTGAATCGTTGCACATCCTCAGATTATTTTACGTATAAACTAACGTATTCAAACTTATGGACCGTAATTTTGGATATTGTCATAGAATGATTAATATGAAGCTGCGAATATCCTTACTATACTGTCTGGGAAAATGGTGCGTTGTTGAAGCATATCCTTAATTTATGACCATGCAAATGAAACGACTGTTGTCTATCGACTGTTACTCCTTGTGTATGCAAGCATAACCAGGAGTTCAGTTTCACCTCGTGTGCATATTTTTTACATTAATTTAACTTTTTCATCATATATCCACATTTTTATACCAACCTCGAGTAAACAACAATATTGTTCCAAAGATAAATGTGGATTAATGGTGTGGGGTATCAGGAGGGGCAGGACATTGTTGGCAATTGCTTCAGTTGTTAAATTATACGAAACATCAAAGAACATTCGCTGATAAATGCCTGTAAATTAAATGAAAAAATATTTTATTTTTCTCCTTTTAATTCTTGTATGTGCGTACAACATAACAAGAGTTAAAATTTTATTAATGGTGGTTGTGATGATGTTGCAAACGAAGCGTTCCTTAATACATTTCAATGGAATTTATGCAAAAAGAAAATTCATACTTACGCACAGAACGCATAATTAAATCCGGATCTGGTATTTCCACACCAGCAAGTATCGATAAAATTTCTTCTGTAACCTTGAAATAAAACACAATACAATACTTTTGTTTTAATACACGGAAAATAACTTATTTACAAGTGCAAATTTTTTGTTAAGAAATCCAGGAATATTGTTTTGAAATAAATTTACCTCTGGCTTATCCATCTTGTCCATGAGGCTTTCAACGCATATTAGAACATTTTGTACAATTTTAGGATCGGTGAGATTCTTTTCGAAAACAGATTTCACTTTTGGCAATACCATTCGTTTAATTGACGCTTCTGTAATATTGCCGTAAACATTTGTAACCGCAACCACTGCTGCATTCTAAAATAAAAATAGTGAAAGACACAAAAGGGACGAGTTGAAAGAAAAAGTTTTACAATGCAAACATACACACATAGCCTTATATCGACTCTCAAATAAATGATAATTTTTATAAAACCAAAAACGGCGTCAGCACTCAAAATGAAATATATTTACGGAATTCACAACGAGTATCTTAAAATTTTAATGTGGCAACATTTTGCCATTTTAAAATTTTTTCATTGTGAGCAGGCAACGCTATAAAACACAGTATACTGAAGTAATAATATAACACAATTTTTTTAATTAGATATTATTGTTGGATAAATTTATCAAAATAATTTTTGTTCTGTAAAACGCCTCAAGGCAGCGAAAACTACAAAAATTTTTCATAGGCTAAAGTAGTAATAACAGTTTTAATTTATTAAGTTTAAAATTAACATATTGCCATATTGAAAATGATATGCTTTTTATGCTTTCAAATTTTCCACCTGGTAATAAATCTGATTTACACACAAACAAAAACAGCAAACTTGCCAGCCCATATTAAAGTATTGAGATTGAAAGTTTGCAATATGAAGACATATTTTAAAACGCTATTATGAACTCCCTAATTGTTAAGAAAATATACGTTCGCTGACCTAATACATATGTTATCATAAAACTATTTGGTAAACAAAAATGATATTCCAGAAATAATTAGCTAAAGAACATAAATATACAAACATACGAGTCGATATCCCAATAAGCACTCAAAACATTAAAATTGAAGCACTTGAAATTTAACTGGAAACAAAGATGAATTCAAGCATTTTTTCAAGTAATATTCAAGTTTGAAAATATTTTGAAATAAAAAATCAAACAACATACATATTTGTTCAAACCTTGTCAAATACATAATTTATTTAAAAAAAATTTAGATTATGCTGAAAAATATCAAAGATAAATAAAAAAGTGAATTTTAACAAAAGAAAAAGTGACTAAAACGTGAAAACAATAGTGAAGGTAGATATGCACAAAATTATCTTAAGAAAAATTGTCGATTGCAGTTCCTTTCTATATTAAATACATTGTTTTTGAAGCTTGAAATATACTTGAATTCAATTGTAATTGTTGTATATCAACTTGCATTATATTTACTTGCTGAAAATATATTAAATGTTTATTGAATTATTTGTCATTTACGTATGTATTATAAAAAATGAAAATAAAAACTTCCTTACTTTTGATTGAACCAACCAACAGCAAACAGGTTTTGAGTCGTTACAGTAATAAAAGGTGGAATTACAGTATAATTCAAAGCTTGAATTAAGCTGTAATACAATTAAATTGTTCGAATTGAATTCAAGTTCCCATTTCACTGGAGAATGCTATTGAAATAAAGTGTAAATGAAGCATAATTCAATCTTTGACAATTGAATATGTGACTTGAATAACAGTTGTTTTACACTTGATTTCAAGCAAAATTACTTATTGGGATTGAAGTAAACATTAAGGGTCGTATTGAAAAAAACTTATCAAAGCTTTGCTAAGCAATATTAAGTAAAGTTGTATTAAAAAAATAAATTATTATATCAAAATTCTAAAGTAAGCACCTGCGTTTGTTAAGATTACTTTAAGTTGATATTTCCAAAATGTGTATTTTGTACCTCAAATATATTTGTTCATACATCACATATTGATTCATGATACATCTGAAAATCAAGCTGGAAGTGTTAGCTCTTATCTTAAATTTATTATTTCTGTCATTTTATGGAAAAATTATCTAACTGATTCGAAATACATAGAAAAATCCATAAAAAAATATTAAAATAAATTCAATTATACAAAAATGTTTTAGTGATGTACATACAGTCAAAACAAATGGAAAAAATCTGGATATTCAAATACTCATTTCATTCGAATAAAATAAATTGTGATAATTTTTCTTTGTTCATCATATTATTTTTACTTTTACTTCATAGAAATGTTTATCTGTTTTCCTTCCATGTCAGAACCTCATATTTCTTAAAGTAGGTTGCTTTACTTCAAGATAATAAAAATTTATTTAATAAAATAAAAAATTATTTGAATACAATTGTCTTTTGAATACAATTTCTTAATAAAGCAATGTTAGCCTTAAAGTGCTTGGTAACTACTATGAACTTTAAAGCTCAAGCAAAATATTTTTTGGAATACGACCCTTACATTTTACTATATGTGACGCGCAAAATAGAACGGGACCTAAGCGTAAAAACCGGTTTTGTTCAGGAGAGCCTTTTAAAGATTTAAATACGTGTATCTTTGGTGTACCATCACTGAGCGTGTTGGTATTGGTCTCATTTGAAAGCGACACATCTCATGACGTCAGAAACATGCTGGTCAACCTTGAAAACGCGCGTTGGTCGTCCCTACCTCTTGTTGGTTTTTACTGTTTTCTACCTAGCGCGCTGTTTCCATGAGTTTGATATCAATTTTGCTCGCGTTTTTGCGAATCCAGGTTTATTTTCTGAAATTATTAATTGTGAATTATAATAAATACTCATTTATAATTCTTTTAAATCGTGAATATTACTCTGCTAGTACGACAATTTTTCACATAACCTTATTATGTTAATCGAATATTACGACAAAAATGGTGTTTATCCACGTGAACATGGCATGACGAATAACATTAATCGTACAGATGTTTTAACTACTGTGGAAAAAAAAGAAATTGTTTCAATTATCTGCCGTTTTGCTGAACCTGTTGCTATCACTTTACCTGGACGTCAACCAAATCATCGTGATTATCGTTTATTGAAACTTCCAACTACTGAAAGTAAGACTTCTGTTTACACTAGATACACCAACAGCGTCGAACTGGGTGGTAAAATCGTAAAACTTCGCACTTTCCAAACGCTGTGGAAGAAATATTGTCCCTACATCGTCACTATGAAGCCGGCATACGATTTGTGCGAATTGTGTCGAAATCTTTTAAAAGATTCTGTTAATACAGTAAACGTTACTGAAGTTGAAAAAGAAGCAGCATTGAAGGTGTATTCTGATTATTTGCAATCTGCCAGAACTCAGCGAGAGTACTATAACGACTTGAGAACATTAGTCAAGCCTGATCTAAATGCCATGTATCCAGGTATTCCAGAGGAGGACTATCTAGTAATATCTATGAATTATGCTGAAAATGTTAGCTTTCCGTCGGGTCCACAGCATAAAGGAACTGCATACTTTAAATCAGGCCGCAAAACAGCAATTTTCGGAATTACAAACGAACGTCAAAATGTTCAACACATCTTGTTTATTGACGAAAGCGATTCCATTGGAAAAGGTCCGAATTCAGTAATATCAATGCTTGATTACTACCTACGAAAAGTGCATTCAACTAAAAAATTAGTGATATTCGCTGATAACTCTGTTTCACAAAATAAAAAGAATGCGATTATACGATATTTACAACACCTTGTCGATACTTCAAGAGTCAGTGAGTCAGTTGAATTGAACTTTTTGTTAAGCGGACATAAAAAGTTTTCACCTGATCGTTTATTCGGAGTTTTCAAATCAAAATATGCCCAAACTTATGTCGACTGCTTCATAGATGTAGTTGGTTGTGTTAGAAAATCATCTTGTAATGGATTTAATGTTCCTGTACCTATTCGACTTTCAAACTCAAGTGAGCCTGTTGTTGAGTGGAGAAAATGGGACGAATACTTCTCCACTAAATATAAAACTTTAATTGGAATATCGAAGTATCATCACGGTGTATTTATTGCTCAGTCACCAGTGCAATGTAAACTGTTTGCGAATTCAGCCAGCATAAATGAAAACATACATCTGAGTAACAATACCAGTTTCGATGACAAACCAATTATAATTCCGTCACCAGGGTTATCGATGAAGCGTTAATGGTACTTGTATAAAGAGATCCGGGGTTTATGTTTTGACGATTCAAAAAAAGATTCGGTTGCTCCTCTTCCTTTGGTCTCTGGAAATGGAAACGAAGAGGAAGATTCGGTGGAAGTGGACAATCCTCAAGAAGTGGAGGCAGCAGACGTTAAGAAGAAATCGAAAAAAAAATAAATAATAAATAAACCTTATTTGCAAATAGTTTTCGCGAGTTATTAACTTACAATAAAAAAGTTATACGGCAACGCATTCCAGTTTTATTTGCAAATAAGACGTACGTATCAACGGGATATATGACTCTCAGAATAGGTCGCGAAGTGAGCAATTGTCTATTTGATTGCAAAAAATTTCCCAATAAATATTCAACAAATTTAAGTTCAATTACCTGAACTTTTACTACAAATAAAGTTCAATGCAAGCTTTTTTTAACCGACTTAAAATATGAGGAGGTCACGAATTTGTTTCTATTTATTTATTTTTGCTTGCTATTTCATGACTCAGTAACTTTTAGATCGATTAAAAAAAATAAAATTCTTGTCTAAGAGGTTATAGCCTTCCATTACGTTGCATTGTAAAAAATTTAACTTTAATTAATTTTATGATCTTTTCCTTAACCGATTTTTACAAAACTTGGCACACACACTAAGTTTAAAAAAATTAACTCTTGCATTTGAAAAAGGGGGGGGGGCGCCTACGAAAGCTAAATATTAAATTATATATATTTCTATTTATCCGATTACCACGAAATTCGGCAATTCATGTTAGGATGACATGATTTTGTGCTTAAAGAAGTGTGTGGAGCCATGCCCATTCAAGTTTAATATATTACACCAGCTTACACTAAAAATGTACACTTCACGAAAGGTGATTTTACTTATATATTTCATTCCGCTGAATTCAAAAATCAATTTAAATTTTTTTTTATGGACCAGTTTTTGAGATATTGCGATTTTTTCAGTTTTTTGACCTTTTTTCACTTGACCCGTCATATCACGAGCTAGAACTGTCCGATTGGGTCGTTCTTGGTATTCAAATGCAAGGTATTAAGATGGCAAATAAATATGTGTAATCGGGTCTTTATTTGGTATAGCGGTTCAAAATATATTGATGAAAATAGGGCACATTTTCAAAAAAATCATATTTTACAGTGATTATATGTTGACAGAAAAGTACAAATCGTTAAAAAACGTGTGGTTTCTGTTCATATACATAAAGATAATACTTTTACGTAAGAACTAAGACCAACCAAAAGCAAATCGACCGAAAAATTACACAGTTATAAGCAATGGATTGAATAAATCCAAAGTAAAAATACATAAAAATAACAAATAAAACAGGTCAACAAAATGAAATTTATTATGTAAGGTCAAAGGTTTCACAGTAAATTTGCATATACTAAGTACTGTGTATCAATCCCTTTAATTAATTGCACCAACGTATACTTTACCGCACCCAATCATTTCAGTATCATTTCCAATGCATTTAATTTCATAAACAACATCACTTTGATCTCTTTTTTTTCAATTTTAGTTTTTATTGTTTTATTGGGTTTGTGTGCAATTGTTATATTTTCGTCTTTAATTATATCTTTAATGCCCTAATTCTGTTCGACGAATGTATCGTCTTGTCTATGGACGAAAAAAAGAAGTAGTTTTGATTCTTTAAAACGATTATTATTTATTGTCTATGCTAAAAGGTTCGTGTATTTGCTTTATGATTTTGTTCCAAACATTATATCCAACACATATTTTTCATGTATTTTTCAAACTATTGTACAATAATTTAATTGAATTTTTATGTTTTAAAAACATGGCAATAATATTTATATTTTTCATTGTCAAAGACAACAACCATTTTTGAAGAAAATAATTTAGAGACTTCAAAGACAAGAACTCAGAAGCATTTTCAAACAAAAACGTCCTAAATCTTCTTACTGAATTAGGGCATAAGTTTGTTGTTTTCTGTTACTTGATGGTTACACGATCAAGTTTTGCCTTTCAAATTTCAATACATTCACACTTTTATAATTTGATGGGACTTTGACTTCAAATTTTCTTTCCAATTGTGTATTCAAATTTATAGGCAAAAAACAACTGACACCAATTTCAATGAGCTCACTTTTCGTTTTTGTTTTCAAATATTCTGCCGGCATAGTATTTTTATGTTCTTTTATTACACATAATGTTATGTTCCTCCTAAAAACTTTAATTAACTTTAAATAAATATTATTAGGAACAAAAATATGTAAAAATGTAATAATGTGTTGCGGTTTATAGACCTAAATAGAAGCCATGAAAATGTGTGTTTAAGCTGTTTTCTTATCAACGGCATATTGAAAATAAATTTGCTTGAAAATTGCTTGAAAATTGCGTGCAGCCTACGTCACAGCTTTCAATTTAAATTACTTTTGACCACCAGTATGTGTGAAAAACTTGAATGCAAATCTTGGTCGTGTAACTGTAGCGTTATACTATGTTTAGACGGTACGTGCTTCGCTCTCTATTCATGCTTCACGCCCCAATCATGACCGAATCCACTTGCTTCGCCATACAAAATTATGAGAGCGAATCAGGTAGATTCAATATGAATCTACTTGCGAAGCACGTAAAATTGGTATCTTCTCTAACTTTTATCGCAGTTAATCGCCACTTTATCTGAACTAGCTATCAAAACAAAATAGGTATATGTGTATGTGTGTGTTTGTAAACAAATAAAAACAAACCAAAAAACATAGATGTGAGTTTAATATAAATAAATTTAATTAAGTTATGAATAATATAAAAAGGAAAAATAAGAAGAAAATATAGAGATGCCTTCAAAAACAAGATTTCGCATGAGTGGAATTTATGTAAAGTATGTATGCTTATGTGTATGCATGTATATACGTGCGTATGATACGTATGTTGTGTGAATATACATAAAAAAATGCCACGCGAACAGTGATGCCAACTTTTTCAGAGCAAAAAGCACTGTGTGTTCATAAAAAAACACTAAATGAAATAAGTACTCGTATATATGTACATATGTATGTATGTACATAAATATATTTTTATTTGTTTTTTTATATTTATCTATTTATTTGCAATACAAAGAAAGCCCATATGGCTAATTATAAATGTACTGAATTAGTAAAAATTAAAAATTTAAGTTAACTACAATTTTAAATTTACTACATTTCATAGGTTTTTGTAATAATTTCAATTACATATATCGAGCCATATTTCGATTTTGCTTATAAGTAGAATATGAGTAGGAAAATAATTGAAGTTCATTTGGGAAGACACTCCAATTATGGTGTACTATTTTAACAAAAGATGATCAACGAGAATTATACTCCTCGTTTCAGGAAATGCAGTTTCATCTTTTTCCTCTGGCCATAAAACTGTTTTAATAAAACAATTAGATTTTTAGGTGTTTCGTCTGAATTAATTTTTAGATGAACATGGTTCAGTATGTTACATTCTGAACAACATAAGCCTTTTCTTTTTAGACCGTATTTTATATGAATGAAACAATTTGATTTATAAAATCATTATTGTATTTCTAACTTACTTTTAAAATATTTATAAGCGCTAAAAGTCATTTCTACTACAACATTTGAACATGGTAATGTTTATAGTCTTGAGAAAATATTGACAGTATTAGAAATGGATTATGATAAGTTGAATTTCTATAATTATAAACTTCAATCCAAAATTGATCAGTTTTGAGCAAATTTGTCCATTTATGTATCCTTAAATTTCTGATACTTCGTTCTATTTCTTTAATTTCACCATCCCAGCAAAAATTACCGCTTCCCAGAAGAGTTTTTGTAAGCCAGCTAGAAGCAATGCATTCAGTTTCCAAAAAGCCGTTAATTTTTTGCTTTACTAATTCGTTTTACAGAAGCAATAATGTGTAGTTTTTGTGTACTCAGATGCAAAAGTTACTGGTTTACATTTTTTTACTTCTGTCCACTTTGTTAGAGAGCCTTACGTTATTACTTTTCAGAAGCATTTTTGGAAGCACCGTTATCAAGAAAGCAATACATTGCTTCCCTTAGTGGTTAGTAGATTCGATTATTGTAATTAAGTTATTTTATTACGTGTATGGTATCCTCTGTAATATCTAGAAATATTTTCTTTTTTCTAACTGTGAAAGAGAAAGTTTTTCTTCCTTTGTATTTCACGCAGCTGAATTAAAATTCTGCAAAGGAAACTTTGCATGTCTAAAAGGGTTGAAAGCAGATAGTTTTTGAAAGTGAAAATAAAGCCACCACACTTTAACAAATTAATATTTAGTAGATTTGTAAAACGCACTAAAATCAAAGGTGAAAAGCACCAAAAAAAGGCACTAATTTCTTTTTAATGCAACAATTTGAAAAATTCCGCACTGTTATGAATTAAAAAACTCTAAATCTAGTACGAAAAGCACTAAATTGGCACGATGCACACGAAGCACGAATGCGTAGTCTAAACAGCATGATTCATAAACATGATTCAGAGAGCGAAGCAGGTGATTCAACTCGTCGTCTAAACATAGCATTAGGTTTGGAATAAATGGCATACCAGTGATGGGAAATGAGATTTGCATTTCGGTATCAAAAACAAATTTTTTTAGTACTTTTTTGATCCCGAGAGTACCAAAAATTATAATATTTCCTATTTAAATTTTATTAACAAAAAATTATAAGAAATTCATTTACAAAAACAGGAACACATAGGTACAAATATACAAATAGGTGTAGCCTGGATTAGACTTAATACTGTTGGAACATAAAGCTTGCCCCCGTATTCCATAGATCGCTAAAGCTAAAGCTAAATTCGACCGCTAAAATGCTGAACAAATAAAAAATTTTAAATTTTTGGCGATGACATAAAGCAATAAAATTTCGGCGAATTACATTTTTAAGCCATTACCTGATTTATCAATACCCGTTTGAAAATTGCATTCGTAGCCGAAAATCGACAAATTGATTTTATGGATTCTTAGCGATAGAGATTTAGCTTTAGCAAGTTACAGAATACGATGGCTGTTGATTTATATTTTGTATTCATGAAATTTTGGTAAGAGAAAATCCTTTCGACATTTACAGAGGAGTGAGGCATGGATAAAATTCCGTAAGCTACTCTCGATATATCAGGAAACATGTATTTATTCATCTAATGCGTTTTTATATAAGCCAATGCTCTATATTGGTTGTTAATATTTCAAATTATTTTTCTTTTCCCTGGGAACATTTTAATTAAAAGTGGTATAATGATATTGGTTTAACAGATAAAATGCTTTCAGGGGGAAACTTACTAAACCAAACTAACATTTTATTGTCAAAGTCCACTTTTGCCCTTAGAACTTAATATAAACTTTTTAAAATTTTCTTTAAACTGATTTAAAACAGTTGTTTCAATAGATCAACTTCTGTGCCACATAAAATATCCTTGAATGAAATATGGTTTTCGTATATATTTAATTGTGGTCACTCTTTTCTAAAAGATCTTTAATAATAATATTTGTCGAAAAAACAATTTAATTCTTGGCAAAATATATGCATGCGCGAGTCTTCTGACTGCATTTCTAAGTTGCCCGTGAGAGTATCAAATTTCTTAGGGGAGTACTACGGTACATTTTCATGTCAAATAATATCAAAAAAAGGACGATCGTACCAACTTTCCCATCACTATGGCATACTGTAGTATTTGGTGTTACCAGATGAATTTTTTGGTTGATTATCCCGTGTGCTTATGTTGTTTGTTACTTTGTGGATTAAATTGTTTGTAATGGATTTTGGTTGTTTTTAATTAAAATAATAAACGACAATGGTAAGACTGTTGTAATATATATGCACAGAAAAAAATGATTTTCATATTTGAATACGAAAATCTTTGATTCAATAAAAATATCTTTTAAATTTTCTGTGATGACGATTTTTACAATATTGATAAATAAAATTGTAAGCATGTTTATTGGATATAAAGTCAACATAGCGATTTAATGAATCAAAGAAAAAAATTGTTGGCTGAAATTTTATTTTCAGTGATATTTGTTTTAGTGTGTGTGTGTGTGTGTGGATGAATGTCGAATTTTTTTAACCCCTTTTGGTTTGTTTTTGCTTCGCTGCGATTAAAACTAAATGTGTTTGGGATGAGTCGAACCGGGAGTCTCTTGACTAATAGTTTAACATACTTACCACTCAGCTAAAGAGCAAATCGCTTTACATACGCAAATAATGAATACACGCAAAACATGATTTCTTATGTTTCTTCTACATTTGCGCATTGCGTTATGATATAATCTAAAAATAACTTTGATGAGAAAAAAAACAAGCCACGACGTTTTTCGGCTACTTGTTGTAATTCACACGTATACAAGCCGAGCAATCAAAATAAACAACAACAATAGCACATGACCACGTTGGGTCAATCAACAAGCAAGATAGACACCAACACAAACAAATTAAATTAAATGATATTTTAAAATGCGCGGTATTGATAAACATAATATTCAAGTTAATGACAAATATCATTGAATTTAAAAATTTTATTCAATAACATTGTTTGTTGAAAATAATTCTTGCATATTTTTTTCTGTGTGGAAGATGGTAAATTTTGAGCCTTCATGACCTAACATATATATGAGCAAATTGAAAAATGCAATGAATCAAACCAATTCACATATTCCATTTGCAATAAAGTTTCGTATATAAGGCAGACATCTACATCAACTGACACCACACACAGTGGACCAAAACACAGAAGAACGCTGATGAGGAAGGTTTAGTGGCCTTCGAAAACGGCTGGCTGTTCCGTTCAACTATGTGTTGTTGTCAGAATATTTACAACTAACTTTGATGTTACTTTTTCATTAATAATTATCACATGTAATTTGGCTTAAAAAGCGTTACGAACATTAAGCCTATTCAATTCATAAGAATATAGAAACAAATACAGTTCGAAAAATAATTAAATTAACTAACAATATCTTTTCTAATGTTTATATTTTTAGACTTAAATCTATTATCGCTGAGTTTTAGTACTCTATTCATTAAATTATTAGCTGTATTTATTTTTTGTTTCATTAGTTGTGTTGAATCATCATAATTCATTAAACCCCCTGAAGCTATTGATTTTGAATACCAGTCAGTGATTAGTTTGCCTTTTTCTCTATATATTTTCATCTCTAGATATGGAATAGCATTGTTTTCTTCTCTTTCTATTGTAAATTTTAGTTTAGTGTGATAGCTGTTAAATGCAATATGACTTGTTGGAAGCACTTCTTAGAATAAACACACACTTTAAGAAACCATTCCATTTGTTGTGACAAATTTAATACTTTTGCTGAAATGCTAAAGCTTTTTAATACAAGTGTACTACAAAGTTTCTGAGGCTGATGAATCAGAAGATTTCGATTCTGAATTTTTTTTAAATGGTTAGCTTTGGTTGAAATTTTTTTTTATGCTTGTGTATATTAAACTATGTGTAATTTTTTCTTTACAAGTTTTACGGCTCTTTTCATAATGAACAATTGAATGCTCACAGGGTCTTTAACGGCAAGTTTTGTATGAAGAACTGTCAGTTCACGTAAACTCTTAATTATACATTGTGAAAATGTACGTTATAAGTACAAACTAAATTAATATGAATGTAAATATAGCTATCGATATAAATGAATTTTAATGAATAAATACATATCGCACACTAAATCATAAAGAGTCACAATTCAAAAAATTTCATATGCTGAGTAGTTGCAGAAAACTGTAGTTACTGTACAAATGACGCAAGTATGTGACATAAAAACAAGCATAACGGTATTTGATATTCTTCAAGACGACTGTATTGCAAAAGAAATTGTTGCATGCGCTAGAGATTTGTTCTATTAACTTGTTTATAAACAGGCAAAACCACTTTTATCATTTTGAGTTGTGACTCTTTATAATTTAGTGTGCGGTATGTTATCTTTATTATTCTCTTTTAAATAAAAGTAAACAAAATTTATTTTTTTTTCACAAAAAAAAATTAATAAAAAAAAACCCAATTTGGAGATGACAAATCAAAAATTGGGAATAAGCTCTAGAAAAAAACTGGCAACACTCATTGTTTGTGCAAAGAACGAGATAAAATTGTTTTTCGTCGTTCATCGGCGTAAGAAATAGAAATAAATCTATCGCAGATTTCGTCTTGCACG
Source organism: Tachina lurida (assembly GCA_944452675.1). Classification (NCBI taxonomy): domain Eukaryota; kingdom Metazoa; phylum Arthropoda; class Insecta; order Diptera; family Tachinidae; genus Tachina; species Tachina lurida. The sequence goes on from OX101754.1 coordinate 79,050,498, forward strand.
ACGGATTTCGTTCGACGGCGGTGTTGTTTTAATTTTCATATGAACAAATGTATTTTATTCTCTATGATGAAAGTTCGCAACGAAAAATTCGTTGTTCGTCCCAGTTGTTACTACGTTTATACGCAGGGCTTATTTGCAAATAAAACTGTAAATTGTTGCCATATTATTCTCTTTATTGCGACTTACTAATTCAGAAAACTATTCACGATTAACGCACTATTTGCAAATAAAATGCTTAAGGTTGCCACGCTTACAAATGTTTGATAACAAAAACAATAAATGGACAAATATTGCAACAAAAAACATTGATAGAAGCAAATAATAACAATTAAAACAAATAATTATTTGATATTTTGTGCATTTACACTATTTCTTTTGTCGAGATAAGTAAGCTTTCTATAGAAGTGCTACCAAGTTTGTGTACTTTTGCTATGCCGTATAAACAGTAGCCCAATTCACAATCTTGTGCAAATGGTCTTGCATCGTAGCATTTGAAAAATGGTATAGTATATTGATACTCACCACTAAGAATTGTTTGCAGATAATTTTATTTGCAAATAGTGCGCGTATAAACGTAGTATGTGTTACCAGTTTTATTCGTGAGTTTCAGTGTAAAAAATATGTATGTATGTATGTGTATGTGATGCATGAGGTATACACAGTGATGCCAACTTAGCCCTTTTCGGGCTAGATTTAGCCCGTTTTGAGTCACTCAAAACGCGAAAAAAAATGTTTGGCCCGAAACTAAAAAACGCGCTAATCTAGCACTTTTTACAATTATATTTCAGCCCTTTTAGCCCCTTTTTACTTTTTGCTCGATATGTCTACATTTAAATTTTTACGAACTTTTTTCTTCCTTTACTCTAGCAATATCGACTTATGAAATAACGTGACAGCATTGTTTCTTCTGTTAGTTTGCTTTACCAATTAAAAAAAGAAGAAACAATAAGGTATAGTGTTCTATTTCTTCCAAATCTTTTGTGCTTTGAAAGATTCTCAGTATAGCCTAAAAACAGACTTTTATTTAATAACGACCAAATTTAAATTTACTTTCCTGTACATATGTATGTATGCATAAGTGTGTCTACAAGCTACCGGCCTGACCCACAATGTCACCAGAAATAGTTCGATCGAAAACTTCTATTGCAAACAACAATAATATTAGAACATTTGTTGTTGTTTTCAATATAAGTATTCGATCGAACGATTTCTGTTGACATCGTGGGACAGGCCGTACAAGTATAATTACTAGAATAGCAAGAACTAGTGCAAAAAGGCTTAAAGTTGTTGTGTAAAATTACTAGTTCTGATGAGTTTAAATCTAGCCCCTTGTCGCGCTTTTTTCAAAAATTTGACTTAATGTTGCGCTAAACGTATATATTTTCAGTTTAGCCCTTTTTAGCCCTTTTTTCAAAAATTTTTACGCTTTTTGAGTCTCAAAAGTTGGAATCACTGGGTATACACAGGCTTTAGCAATTCCCCTCAAATTATGTTTTTCTTTTCAATTCCAAGAATTACAGATTATTCTACAAAATTATTTTTCAAATGTAAAATATATTTTTTTGCAGATTTTTATATTCTAACAGCCGTATTCATAAAATTGTTAAACAGCATTTAATAAGTTGTTTAAGCAATATTTGCAAAAATTGTATTCATAATAGATTTTTAGCTTAAAACCCGTTTTTTAAACCTTGCGTAAATCAGCAAATTTTAAAAATTGACAACCCCCATGTTTAAACCAATTTTAAGATGTTGTTGTTGTAATTTTGCTTTGCGTGTGTGTATGTATGTATGTACTTATATATGTATATGTCAGTGTTGTTTAGAAAAACAATTTAATTATTTTATAGAAACTATTGCCGAAATATTAAATGGACTCCAAAAGAATAATAATATTAATATTAGAATATTTCTAACTTTATGTGTTAGCAAAAATAATAATAATTATAGAAAATTAACTAGTGCTGTATAAACACTCAAAACAAATAAAGTAAAACTCGTTATTCTAGTGCTTCTTAATTTGAAATAAAAAAATTTATATAAAAAGCACTTTTTAGTAAGATTCGTTGTGAACTGCTTTCATTTTTTATTAAATACAAGTTGGAACACAATTTTTATTTTATAAAAACAATATTTCTCTGAAAACCGACAAACAAACAATTATAAACACGAGTACTCTGTGAATTAATAATCGCTGTTGTGCAGAACTAATGCTATGTTTAGACGACACCTGCTTCGTGCTCTATTCATGCTTCACACCCCAATCATGACCGAATCCACTTGCTTCGCCATACAAAATTATGAGAGCGAATCAAGTAGATTCAATACGAATCTACTTGCGAAGCACGTAAAATTGGTATCTTCTCTAACTTTTATCGCAGTAATCGCCACTTTATCTGAACTAGCTGTCAAAACAAAATAAGTATATGTGTATGTGTGTGTTTGTAAACAAATGAAAACAAGCCAAAAAAACATAGATGTGAGTTTAATATAAATAAATTTAATTAAGTTATGAATAATATAAAAAGGGAAAATAAGAATAAAATATAGAGATGCCTTCAAAAACAAGATTTTGCTTGAATCGAATTTATGTAAGTATGTATGCATGTATACACGTGCGTATGATACGTATGAATGTGTGAATATACATAAAAAAAATGCCACGCGAACAGTGATGCCAACTTTTTCAGAGCAAAAATCACTGTGTGTTTATAAAAAAGCACTAAATGCAATATATTTTTTATTTATATTTTTATATTTATCTATTTATTTTCAATACAGAGAAAGCCCACATGGCTAATTATATATGTATTGAATGAGTAGAAATTAAAAATTTATGTTAACTACAATTTTAAATTTACTACATTTCATAGGTTTTTGTAATAATTTCAATTATATCGAGCCATATTTCGATTTTGCGTATAAGTAGAACATGAGTAGGAAAATAATTGAAGTTCATTTCGCAAGACACTGCAATTATGGTGTATTAAAAAAAACAATTAGATTTTAGGTGTTTCATCTGAATTAATTTTTATATGAACATAGTTCAGTACGTTACATTCTGTAGCTCGTTTCTGTATTTCTCGCGTCGTAAAATTTCCCGCATGAAACAAGGGAATCTTGGAAACAGTGTAAATTGAAACACATAATGGCTTTTCTCACATAAGTGTTTCTGTATCGTTACTTTGCGAGAACTATCTGTCATTTAAACAAATTTCCAGCAATTATTGGAACGATGTGAGAAAAAGTGTTTCTGTAACAATATTTTGTGAATAGTTTCTCGCAATTCTCGGATTTTAAATTGTACAAAAACATGTGAATTTTTGAATTTGTGTGTGAAAATATGAAAAATAAACTAGTTGAAAAGATATGCAACGAATTGTTGAACTAAAATTATTATTAACGATTCGATATGATTATATTTATTTAGATTTTTTTTTTGGAATTTTCTATAATAGAGACAGTTGCTAGAAAAAACTTATTTCAAGCATTTTACATTCACTTTATATTCATGTTCATTATTCAATTTTATTTTTCTTGAAAATTTTTAAATTTTTTTTGTTATTGAAATTATATTTTTGTGACTTTTGTTTTCATTCGACACCCGATTACTGGAAATATTCCAGTAAAAAAAGATTCAGTGTTGTCGGTTTTCACATTCAAATACAGAAACACTTTTTTCACAAATCGAGAAACGATGGAATTTTGTGTTTCACACTTCATGTGAGAAATTTTACGATGCGAGAATTACAGAAACGAGTTACTGAACAACATAAGCCTTTTCCTTTTAGACCGTATTTTATATGAATGAAACAATTTGATTTATAAAATCATTATTGTATTTTTAACTTACTTTTAAAAAAGTTATAAGTGCTAAAAGTTATTTCTACTTCAACATTTGAACATGGTAATGTTAATAGTCTTAGAGAAAATATTGGTAGTATTAGAAATGGATTATGATAAGTTGAATTTCTATAATTATAAATTTCAATCCAAAATTAATCAGTTCTGAGAAAATTTGTCCATTTATGTATCCTTAAATGTCTGATACTTCGTTCTATTTCTTCAATTTCGCCATCCCAGCAAAAATTACCGCTTCCCAGAAGAATTTTTGTAAGCCAGCTAGAAGCAATGCATTCAGTTTCCAAAAAGCCATTCATGTTTTGCTTTACTAATTCATTTTACAGAAGTAATAATGTGTAGTTTTTATGTATTCAGATGAAAAAGTTACTGGTTTACATTTTTTTTACTTTTGTCCACTTTGTTAGAGAGCCTTACGTTAGTACTTTTCAGAAGCATTTTTGAAAGCTTTCGTTATCAAGAAAGCAATACATTGCTTCACTCAGTGGTTAGTAATTAGATTATTGTTGTAATTAAGTTATTTTATAACTGTAATTTCTAGAAATATATTCTTTTTTCTCACTATGAAAGATAACGTTTTTCTTCCTTCGTATTTCACCCAGCTGAATTAACATTCTGCAAAGGAAACTTTGCATGTCTAAAAGGGGTGAAAGCAGATAGTTTTTGAAAAGTGAAAATTTCTTATTTGGTGTTTCTTATAAACCACCACACTTTCACAAATTAATATTTTGTAGATATGTAAAACGCACAAAGGTGAAAAGCACCAATTTAGTGCCTTTTTTTTAAGCAACAATTTGAAAAATTCCGCACTATTATAAATTTAAAAACTCTAAATCTAGTACGAAAAGCACTAAATTGGCACGCTGCACTCGAAGCCCGAATGCATAGTCTAAACAGCAAGATTCATAAACATGATTCAGAGAGCGAAGCAGGTGATTCAACTCGTCGTCTAAACATAGCATAAGATACAAGTGACAAATAAAGAATACAGGGTTGCCACGATATCTATAGAATATCAAGTTAATTGATTTTTGGTTAAAATACTGATTATGAATACCAATATTTAAAAAGCCTTATTTAGCCTTAAAATGTTTTTTAACTAATAAGCTTTTTAAACCTCAATCTATTTTTTTTTTATAAATACGGCTGTAAAGATTTTAATTTCAAACAAAATTTCGTATATAACACAAAATTGATTTTTATTATTCACAAATTTATTTTGTAATATAAGCATTGTGTTTCGTAAATTTCAGAAAAAAATTTGTAAATAAACTAAACTTTGTTATTTGCAGACAAAAAGTATTTCGTAAAATAAACAAATATTATTTCCACTATTTACGAAGCATTTCGTACCGTAAAAACAACGAATATTGATGTAAAATGAACCAAATTTTTTGTTTATTTTACCTACGAAAAAAAAGTCAGCCAATGTAGTAAAGTAAGAAAATAAAAAGCATGTTGATTACAATTTGAAATTTATTTGCTGGTGGTTCAGCGATGTCTATATGCATTTCATTGTTGCTGTAACAAATCGTCAGTAGACTTCAACCACACATTTTGAACAGTCACAAACCTCTTATCTTATGTACAGACTTTCAAAAACTATTTGAGAATTCACAAATAATAATATTATATTTGAAAATCACAAAAGAAAAATAAGCATAGTAGGCTTAGAAACTTATACAAAACCCAGCAAATAATTTATATTCGATATGAATCTATTCTATTTTTCTACACCTTTATACAATTAGAAATCCTTTGGATAACAATAAAAGTAATTATAAATTTCTTGCATGTTGATTATTGCCTTCTTGTTTCAACTTTGTTATTTGTTGAACTTCTCATTTGTTTAAATGAAAGTTTATAATATAATAACTCCAGCTGTTCTAAGATTTTTTGGTACAGGTTCCCTGATGATCTGCATTAGCAACAGTGAAATACGCATAGGATCCAGCTAAACCCCTCAATAATCAATTTCAATGTATTTTTAATAATTTAAAAAAAATATCTTACTAATTAAGTAAAATAATAATTTGGGATTATTAGTGCGTTAATAAATGTTAAACTTAAAATATATTTTACATTTGAAAAATAATTTTGTAGAGTAATCTGTAATTCTTGGAATTGACGGTTGCAATAATTATGAAAAGAAAAATATAACTTGAGGGGAATTGTTGCAGCAAAGACTATAAACAAAGACTATAAATATATAAAGATGTTCCACGTAGAACATTAAATGAAAACTAAAATTTTTTGTGTTTATAGATGCTGTGGGGGAAGTAACAAGGGAAAAATAAATTGTTTGTTATTTGAACGAAACCACAAAGAGAGCACAAAATTTTTGAGCATGCACACTTATATAAATATGTATGTAGTAATGTTGTATGGCATACAATGTATGCACACACATAATTGAAGCTTATAGAGAAATTTAGTTGTGTGTGTGTTATATTTCTTGTTTAAAGCGCAGTCAAGTAGGAGCAAAAATATGAAATAACTAAAAGAAGTTTCTTGTTTTGATACATTCATGTGCAAATAAATCATGAAAATCAAATGCGACCGATTGTGTTATTGTAGGGTAAAAATACGTGTTTTATTGTTGTAAAATTAAAAATAAGTTGATTCGCACCGAACTATAATTATTTTATTTAGAAATTTCAATTATATGTATGTATATCAATTATATATTTCAATTACAGTGGAATCTCTCTTGAGCGGACACTGAAGGGACCATTGAAATGTGTCCGTACAAGGGAACTGTCCGGTCAAGAGAAAACTAAACATTTAAATGGAGCGCTGCTGGGACCTGTCAAAAGTGTCCGTCTACAGGGGGTGTCCGCCTATAGGAAGTGTCCGTTAAGGGAGATTCCACTGTATTATCTGTTTCTTTATCATAATTTTTAGCGTGAACAAACATTTCTGAAGGATATGACAAAACTTGTGCTGGTTTAATTATATCCACACGACATTTAGCGCAAGTAATTCGTTGAGCTACATATATAACCAACAAAATATCGGCTTGATGTTAACTCTATTGGAACATTATTAGAGTTAAAACAATCTGCATCTTCATTAAAATAATCTTCATTTTCATCGAATATGTTTGTTACATTAACGTCAGGTGTGCGACTACCTACTTTCTGCTGTACTTCGACTTCTTTGAGTATCTTCTAAAATTGTTTGGAACTCAATAGGTAAAAATATCGCATCGTCGTTTGCACAATTTGAAGAGGTACTAAATTGCGTTATTTTAAGAGATAGCAGTTTAGCTACTGCGACATTTAATTCATAGACCGAAGGATTTTTGCAGTGTCCGCCCTTGGCACGTATATATGAAAACAAGTTTTCCAATGGATCTTGATTAAAATGGCTCGTTAAAATGCATATCAAATTTGGGTTTTCCGCAAACAATTCTGACGATAACGATAAAATAGCTCTCGTAGTTTGAATTAGGCCATCAATTGAAAATATTTTATTTCCTGCGTATTCAACCTGTTTCATATAGGTAATTAGCTCTTCGAGTAATTGCCAAGTTGTGCTTTTCGGCTTCAGGGTACGCTTCAGGGGCTTTGCATCGTTAAAATACATGCTGTTTAAGCAATCAAAATAGCTATCGAGTTTTTTTTATAAAAGAGCACGTTGAAGTGGCTATTGCTGCGGAACTTCGTGTAAACTGGCGATTTTCATTTACAGATTGGATTGCAGCAGCAACTGAATTGCTCAAAGTTTGAACAGCTAGGCCAACACGCATCTTCTGAAAATTATTTGGGTTTATGTGCACCGTTGTTAATTTTGTCATTTTGGTTACTTTTCCATACTCCAACTCGAATATTTCTCTAACAACGTCGAATCGCGCTACGCCATGCGGTGTTTTAAAATCGGCTTTGATGAAAGCATATCTTATGGATTTGAAAATATGGGGTACGTCGTACATCAGGTAAATTTTTGCATTTTTATAAATAAAATAAGGTTTTTCACAAGATCCGCCTAGCATATCATAGCATTTTCTATTATTGGGTCCTTGATCACACGTAAGCCCACGCACATTTAGTCCCATTTCTCTTAAAATGTCAAAGTTTGACTCCACAAGTTTTTTTAGTACATCACCTTTTATTGAACTGGAAGTAACAAAATAGTTTAAAACGAACTTCCAACTTTTTACAACTCCTCTTATCATAAAAACGCAAACTTGGGACCCCACTTGATTCACTCGTTCATATCCTAAATCGACAACTCCATCTATAACATCTGCACATTTATTATAAGTAAATTTTTTTCTTATAGATACTTCATCAAAAATTAAAATGCATTCTTTTTCAAAAGGTTGCATCTTTTTCACAGTTTCTGTGAGCGCATTGTATATACATGAATTGTTACCTGGCTGCAAATTTTTAATGCTACTTCATCCACTAAAGGATGAAGGACTCTGAAGGTTCAATTTCAATATATTTCTTAATAACAAGTATGTGGAGGTTGATCTTTAAAATATACTTTGAGAAAAGCTTATCTCATGCTCTTCCCAACGCGCATTTATCCCTCTATTTATCTTTAGGAGCATTTTGCAAAATGTTTTTCGTTTGGACTTATATTTAAATTAAATAAGTAAATTTATATTCGGTGCGAATCCATGTATTTGCCAAAGTACAACAATAAAATACATATTTTTGCCCTATAAATAGACAATCGGTAACATTAAATTTTATGTAGCTTATGTCCATACACTTATGCATATGTACGAAAACACAAGTTCTTTTTGTTTGTGTAAATTTTTTCTTTGCTTTAAATTAAATACACACATCCATTCATACTTACGCATGCAAAGGCACACACACATGCATGCGTATGCAGATGAATAGCGAAGACTTGAGAATAATAAGTGCTCTGAGAAAATAAATTACTCTCTTTGAAACAAATGGATTTAGTAGTAAATCCACCAGCAAATTAAGCACTGGCATTACAATGTATGGACGTAGAACATCTTTATATATTTATAGTCTTTGGTAATATGTTGCTGAAGATATCAGAAAGCCTCGTGAGGATTTTCATGCATACTAAGGTAGGCTGTATCATCGGCAGATCTAGATGTGTGACTATTACTGCTCAATGGCATATCACAAGTATAAATCAAATATAAAACTGGCACCAGTATACTCCCCTGTGGCACACCGGATGAGATTATTTCAGGCGTACTCATAAAGTCTCCTTCCACAACGGTGAACTTTCGGGCAATAATGTAACTTTCCAGCAGATTTATAATGTTTATTGGTAGGTAAGTCTTTAATTTCAAAATTAGGCCTTCATGCCACACTTTATCAAATGCCTGAGAAACGTCAATAAACAGCGCAGAGCAATACTTTTTTTCCTCAAAAGTTTTTCTTATAAATTGCACCAATCTATGAATTTGTTCAATGGTGCTATGCTGACTTCTAAATCCAAATTTATGATCCAGTATGCACTCATTATCAGTTAGAATTGGGGACAATTTTATCATTAGTAACTTTTCAAAGAGCTTTGACATTGTTGACAGTAAACTTATTGGCCTATATGAATCAGCCTTGGTAAGAAATTTACCCGGCCTTTTAATCATTTTAACCTTGACAAGCTTCCATATGTTTGGATAATACTCCAGTCGTAAAATGGCATTAAAAGTGCATAACAGGATTCTAGTAGCTATACGAGGCAACTTCATCAGCATCTGGTTACTAATTTCATCAATACCCAGAGCTTTTTTCGGGTTTAGTTCTGCAATTAGTTTTTGTACATCGCGCGTCTTAAATTTTACTGGTCGAGGGGGTAGCACAACTACATTTGGCAAATCAACAGCACCATAACATGTGCTTGGGGTAAATACAGATTTTAAATGCTCACCAAATATTTTACCTTTTTCAGTATCGCTTCTTGCCCAACCTCCTGTAGATGTGCGCAGAGGTGGTTTAAACTCAACTGGTTTTTAAAGCTTTCTAGCAGCTCGCCACAAAGAGTAATTAGATGCTGTGTGACATCAAGACCTTCCAAATAATTTTTAATAGATGCAGTTTTTTCAAGTACAAGCAAGTCTTGGAGTCGTTTAGTGCACTCTTTAAATCTGATTTTATGTTGTGGCGATCTTTGCTGTTGACATTCTCTTCTAGCTATTCTTTTTTCACTTACGAGACGTTCAATATCCGTAGAATAAATTCTATTAACCCTAGTCTGCTGATGGGAGGTAGTGGCATGTGCAGCAGCCTGTTTAATATTTTCAGTAAGGTTGGCAATGTTAGATTGGCTACATTTCATTTTGTTGGTTGTAATTTTGGAAATTTTCCAGTTAATGAGTTTTGTTTTGGATAAAAAATTTTGATAAATGTAAAAGAGGTGGTGTAAATGGTATAGATTTTCATAAAAATATTAATTAAAATCTGCTAGATTTTGTGCTGTGTAAATGGCCTATAAAATGCTTTTAGCTACCTATTAAATGATTTAGACAATTGTGTGTCAAGATGGCACTCGTACAATTTTAATATTCACGAGTAATCCTGGGCAAAATCCTATTTTACATTGCATTACACTGCATTTACACTGTCTCGAAATCTAGTACTTTCGATATTTCGAGCTAAATCAAGCTGTTTTTTCCAGATTTCCCATACAAAACTAAATCCAATTTCTCAGTAGATTTGTAGAATCTAATAAAAATCTAATATTTTTAATTATTCTTTACTACCCTGTACAACAAAAGGTGAGTGAATTAGCTACGGTCTGCTTAAAAAAGTGTGTGAATTGGTTACATTGCAGTTGTTTGCTTGTAGTTTTGGAAACAATTCAGTTGATGGCTTTTGTTTTGGATAAAAAAAATTTGGATAAAGAAGTTGTTGTAAAAGGTATAGATTTTCATAAAAATTTTAATCAAAATATGCTAGATTTTGTGCTGGTGTAAATGTCCTATTATGGTACTTATCAGAGAACGACAAAATCTGATTGAAAAAATATTCATACGTAATCAATATCCTAAAAGCATGCCTTTTGTTCATACATTCAAACATGTTCCAACATACATAATCGTTGCTGCTTTTTAATCATTCCAATCATACGGTTGTTGTTGGCTCTACGACTTTAAACATATGTTGAATCATACCAATCAGTTCGGGTGTTTGCTCCTTTTTTCCCATTCATGATTATTTTGATGAAAAATAAAATAATTAGGCAAAAGCCTTCGTTCTGATTATCAACAAATATTTGTATGATGAATAAAGTCAAAAAAGCAAAAATGAGCGCGTATGCATCAAGTGATGATGATTTTTTAGAAAAAAGGGAATATTATGTACTATGTATTTAGCAATTTATATACCGATGGTATCAAGTAGAAAAGCCATATTTCGTAATTTTTACGAAATTAACTTTTTCAGTGATTCCAATACATTTCACACAAATACACCTTGTCACAAAAATTTAATGCAATAGCGTAAAAAATAACGCTTTTACAAGCAGTTGGACAAAAAAAGTTACATTGTGAATATTACAGTTTCTATTATACCTTCTCCTGTAAAGTTGCAATTACTTGTTATGGCCCTTCTACTTGAGACCAAGGATATATATACATATTATATACATATATATATATATATATATATAACGTTATATAAAGTTATAACGTTATATAACGTTACTGACTGACTAATAGACATATCCTCGCCCAGCCCCCAAACGACATTTAGTGCGTTGGCTCCCCTTTGATGTATAGAACCACTATGAAGGGATTTTTGGTAATACGAATGCGAAGGGGATAACAAGGTGCAAAAAGGGTAAAATCGATAACTCAGAAGCTACTATAGACAAACTACAAATCTCAAACAATAAAATAAACCCACACGTGTTTGGTACTTTTTCGATAAGTGTACTTTTAGGGGTTAAAAGGCGGTAAAAATTGAAGTTTGGTATCTTTTTTACACTGGACACATCTTCTTAAGTGTTAAGCACAGCAGAGAGGTTTTTGAGTCGTTCTTTTCCCTTGGACAGAATCTGAAATAAGTTTTGACACTTTCTAAAAATTCGAACTTATAAGGGGTAAGATAGTGCCCGTTTTCGTTACTTTTTTTGTTCTTTACCTTATCATTGTACATATGTATGTATGTATGTATGTACATATATACATGTAAAAATAATTTACTATGACTTCCTACAAATAGTAAAAGCTAAAATATATGTTTTTTAGAAGGTCCCAAAAAAGGTACCAAAATGGGTAAATACGAAAAAATTTTAAATTCTGGCTTTACACTTATTGGACACTTTAACTCCTTAAGTGATTGACAGCATTTATGTCGGCTTAAATTGAAAGATTGTCTTGACGTATATTTGAGGAGCTTCGAAGATTTACGGCAGTACAAATACCCCTCTAAAATAGCTCCATCCTCTTTAATTATTTGTGATAATATGCTCCATATTACACTTCTTCCTTTTCGTCTCGGTAATAAAGTATAAACATTTAGAAATATGGTCTAGCACAAAATCCTGGTCGTTTTCCATTTTTTCTTTTTAAAGTGTTTGCTTTCTGATTTGTATTAAAACAATAATATTTTTCATAACTCCTCTGCTTTGATTTTATTCAACATGAAAACCTGATTATATCAAAATTTGAATAAAACATGTATGAAATTACTTGCAACTAACCAAACGATACGTTCGTAAGTATGATTCTGATTTTATTCAACATTAAGTTTTAGACTTGGGTCGAACTCGTTCACTAGTTCATTTTTGCCACAAACCAATGATCAAACCCATTTAAATTACATGGGTTTGATCATTGGTTTGTGGCAAAAATGAAATAGTGAACGAGTTCGACCCAAGTCTATTAAGTTTTGTTGCATGATTAGCTGTGAACAAAAGTTTAATGTATGATGAATGATGTGAATAAAACATGTTCGATCACTCGACTCACATTTACTTAAATGAAGTGTTCACCATTACGATGATGATTTTACTCAATGTTGATTTATTTTGCATGATTAAAAGTGAATAACAAATTTATAGTATGATTAAATCAGAAAATACGTGATTTTTGTCGTTCTCTGGTACTTATGTTTATTCGAAATCTCATATCATATGGAATAACACTATAATTTAACTTATACTTTGGTAAAAAAAATTTCATAATAAGAAGTTGTGCTTAGGGAGTGCGTCCGCCCCTCAAAGTTGCCTTCAAGTCCATTTATTCAATGTAATTTGTTTGCATATGACTATATTTTTAAAAACACATGTTTCAAGAATATCATATATGGCAATATATTAGCTCTTATAGTTAACAACATTAGCAAGGCAAATTCATTTCCAGGTAATATCAGGATTACAAAAACAATGAAAAAATACAACAATGAAAAAACAACATGGGTTTTAGTTCATCCAAAACTTCAAAAATAGAATTTGATTAACACAATAATAATAAAATTGATTCACATAAATTTGAAAATATACATATCTCCACGGCAGCTACCACTAACAAAATTTGCAACTTTTAGCACTTCTCACAATTTTTTAATAGTTTTTTTCATATTTTTAAATTTGTTTTCACAGAATTTATTTTAATAAAATATTTTTCATACTGAAATTTTTTAACATTTTCTTTTAATTTCTCTTTCGTAAAAAATTTTTGAAGTTTCTGATGAACTTTAATTTGAAAAAAATAGCTCAGCTGAATTTCCGCTACTACCTTGTGAATGTGCCTTGCTACATTAGCTTCGCAGAAAGTTTTTTGATAAAATTATCATTTAAAAAAATAATGACGGAAATAACGAACAAAATATTTATTTATTTTACTAAGCAGGTACAATAAGAGCTTATAACTATTAAATTATTTCATACATATATTACGTATATATAGTCACAAGAAAACTAAAAAAATATAATGCATAAATGGGCTTGAGGTCCAACTTTGAGGTCCGGACGTACCGCCTATAACACAATTTATCGCTGTGAAATGTTTTGGTATTTTTTTTACATAAAACTGAACTGATTTGGGGAGGGAGGGGAGAGAATATAAGAAATGAAAAAAATATTATCCATACTACTAACGGCCACTCTAATGTACATATAACGATAAAATCAATAATTTTGTGTATATGTATATACGAAGTTATTTAAAAAAAAAAAGAAAACAAAAACGTAGAAATCCTTTACGGCAGTAAGAAATTTGCATAAATTTGTTCATGAATTGAAAATGGCAATGAAATTTCTTATTTTATTTTTGTAACTTTATAGACAGATAAAGAGATGGCAATTTATGTATTTATTTATGGCAAATTGAAACTGAAAAGTTATTTTATGACAGCAGGCTTTTCAAGCACAGCTAAAGAAAATCACTGAAGCTTAAAAATATTTAATTTTTGAATAAACATTTTCATTTAAAAATTGGCCATTTTTTTATTTTTCTGAGTTATTTTTATACCAAGAAGTAATTTAAAGAAATTTAAACAGTTACATATCAACGCGGCATGAGGATGAAGAAAATTATTCAAACATTTATTCCAAGAAGTGAAAATCTTGCTATTATTATAAATAAAGGGCAGTATTCTAAAAATTAAAATAATATACTATACGTACTCTATCATATACATATGTACATATTTTAATTCGGTTTAGTTTACAATAATTTGTTTTCGTTATTCCCTGTACACTAAATTAATTTATTTGATATGATAATACAGGATGTCTGTTGGCAAATTTATATTTTTAAATACGATTATTTCAAAAAGCAATAAACGGTGCGGATTGAGGGTGGCGCCGTTGGAATTATCGATTGTGCGGATTTGTTAGTCACGATGTCGCAGTGGTCGAGTGATCATTGCGCGTTCGCTGTAGATACATCTTTTAAGAGCAGTGTACGAAAATAAACTGTACATTATTTAATGTATTATACAAAGGGTAAGATATGACAACTTTCTACTTTGTGTATGTTTACATGTACACTACGCGATTAGAATCACAATGATGTTTCAACTCAAGTAAAATACTTTATAAAGCACTCTGCTTGACGGCCATAGCACTGAAATTAAAATTGTTGTGTACATCTCTGTGCAAATAAATTATATTTTATAGTATGTTTAGACGGTACGTGCTTCGTTCTCTATTCATGCTTCACGCCCCAATCATGACCGAATCCATTTGCTTCGCCATCAGTGTGGCCACAACTAAAAAATTTTTTAATGCTAAATGGGGCTTAAAATAATGCTAAAAATGCTAAAAAAATATTTGAAAATGCTAAAATATAATGCTAAAACTTTTTAATGATTTTTTATTAATTATATCGGTATAACGAAGAAATATTTTATTTAATTTTAATAAAACAAACAAAGTTGATTCAAAAGTTAAAACAACAATTCAGGAACATACAAAATACGAGTACAATTGCTGAATTCATAAAACCTCCAGTATCTTTGTACGATCGTATTAAATATAAAAGTGTAAAATTTGTTGCTGGTAATTTTCATATAAAAATTAAATACATAAAATAATTTTACACTTTTATTTTATATGTATGTTTTAATGTATTAGCATGCCTGCTATCAACATAATATGAAAGACATTTAAAAAATACTTTTTGCATTAAAAAATGGATTAATTTACTTTTCTATTTTTTACTGTACGTCCAGGAGCCGGATTCAGCAACAATGAATTGTGAAGTGTTCGACTCCGAAAAACATAATTAAAATACTTTTTTTCTTCTTATTATTAGGTGTTTGACATTTAAAATACATTAAGGCGGCTATTAGACGCTCATACTCGGTATATGAGCATGACAGACTTTCGTACATTCCAACAAACACCTTTTAAAATGCGCGATCTAACTAAGTCATTTCTATGCTTTGCGTACTCTACGTTTCCACATGGCATGACATTTCGTTGTAACTTGAAGTTATAAGTGATTTGTTAAAACAAATGCACTATCAATAATGTTATCACTTGAAAAAAGCATTAATTTGAGCAGTCTACACTTAACATTAACTTACAAGTTTATGTTCAAGTGAGCCATCTTATGTTAGGAGACCGCAAGTTACGAAAACATAAATGAAATTTGCACTGAATTTGACAGAACATACATATATTAAAGGAGTATGATGACAAACACAAAAATTCAAAATTCCTTAAAGCTGAAAAACACGAATTTTGAATTATCACACCATTCTCAAATACCAAGTATGACCGCTTAATAGCCGCTTAAGACGTCTTTTGCTGTTTACATGGTTTCCATCATTATATATTTCTACAAAAACGACAAAATACAATGAAATACAGGAGTTTTTACCTGTATAAATGGAAAAGAATATATGAAATTTATAAAATTAAAAATGCTAAATAATGCTAAAAAAATAATACAAAAATGCTGAAAAAAATGCTAAATGCAAAATAAAAAATTCACTGCTAAATCAAAATACATAATGCTAAATTTAGCAGTGAAAATGCTAAAAGGGTCACACTGTTCGCCATACAAAATTATGAGAGCGAATCAAGTAGATTCAATATGAATCTACTTGCGAAGCACGTAAAATTGGTATCTTCTCTAACTTTTATCGCAGTTAATCGCCACTTTATCTGAACTAGCTATCAAAACAAAATAGGTATATGTGTATGTGTGTGTTTGTAAACAAATGAAAACAAACCAAAAAACATAGATGTGAGTTTAATATAAATAAATTTAATTAAGTTATGAATAATATAAAAAGGAAAAATAAGAAGAAAATATAGAGATGCCTTCAAAAACAAGATTTCGCATGAGTCGAATTTATGTAGGTATGTATGCTTATGTGTATGCATGTATATACGTGTGTATGATACGTATGTTGTGTAAATATACATAAAAAAATGCCACGCGAACAGTGATGCCAACTTTTTCAGAGCAAAAACCACTGTGTATTCATAAAAAAGCACTAAATGAAATAAGTACTCGTATATGTATATGTACATATGTATGTATGTACATAAATATATTTTTATTTATTTTTTATATTTATCTATTTATTTTCAATACAGAGAAAGCCCACATGGCTAATTATAAATGTATTGAATTAGTAAAAATTTAAGTTAACTACAATTTTAAATTTACTACATTTCATAGGTTTTTGTAATAATTTCAATTATATCGAGCCATATTTCGATTTTGCTTATAAGTAGAATATGAGGAGGAAAATAATTGAAGTTCATTTGGGAAGACACTCCAATTATGGTGTATTATTTTAACAAAAGATGATCAACGAGAATTATACTCCTCGTTTCAAGAAATGCAGTTTCATCTTTTTCCTCTGGCCATAAAACTGTTTTAATAAAACAATTAGATTTTTAGTTGTTTTCGTCTGAATTAATTTTTACATGAACATGGTTCAGTATTTTACATTCTGAACAACATAAGCCTTTGCTTTTTAGACCGTATTTTATATGAATGAAACAATTTGATTTATAAAATATTGTATTTCTAACTTACTTTTAAAATAGTTATTAGCACTAAAAGTTATTTCTACTTCAACATTTGAATATGGTAATGTTAATAGTCTTAGAGCAAATATTGTATTAGAAATAGATTATGATCAGTTGAATTTCTAGAATTATGAACTTCAATCCAAAATTTATCAGTTCTGAGCAAATTTTTCGATTTATTTATCCTTAAATTTCTAATACTTCGTTCTATTTCTTCAATTTCACCATCCCAAAAAAATTACTGCTTCCCAGAAGAGTTTTAGTATCCATTTTTTGCCTTACTGTTTCCATTGACAAAAGTAATAATGTGTAGTTTTTATGTACTCAGATGCAAAAGTTACTGGTTTACATTTTTTTACTTTTGTCCACTTTGTTAGAGAGCCTTACATTAGTACTTTTCAGAAGCATTTTTGGAAGCTTTCGTTATCAAGAAAGCAATACATTGCTTCCCTCAGTGGTTAGTAATTATAGGTAGATTATTGTAATTAAACTATTTTATAACATGCATGGTATCCTTTGTAATTTCTAGAAATATATTATTTTTTCTCACTATGAAAGATAACGTTTTTTTTTTCCTTTGTATTTCACCCAGCTGAATTAACATTCTGCAAAGGAAACTTGGCATGTCTAAAAGGGGTGAAATAGATAGTTTTTGAAAAGTGAAAATAACAAATTAATATTTAGTAGATTTGTAAAACGCTCTAAAATCAAAGATGAAAAGCACCAATTTAGTGCCTTTTTTAAGCGACAATTTGAAAAATTCCGCACTGTTATGAATTAAAAAACTCTAAATCTAGCATGAAAAGCACTAAATTGGCACGCTGCATACGAAGCACTAATACGTAGTCTAAACAGCATGACTCATAAACATGATTCAGAGAGCGAAGCAGGTGATTCAACTTGTCGTCTAAACATAGCATTAGTGTTCTTTGCCAAAGTGTTATTGCTTCATAAGCAAACCCTGTAAAGATATGTACATCCATTCATGCATGCATGTATGCATGCATGTATGAATGGATGTTCATATAAAGATGTGAAATTTAAAAAAAAAAATTGGTTTTCGGTGGGAGGAAAGTAACTAAGAGAGAAAATTATTGAGTATAAAGCAACACATCGTCGGTTGGTTTCTGGTTTGCTGCAAATAGAATGTATTTTGAATATACCGTGCCGCAAACCAATAGCCAAACGACGACAAAACATCAGTGTTGCCGAATTCTGCGATATTATCTATACATGGAACAAACCAATTTTTCCACAACTATATTTGAATTACAAAATATATATGTAATTTTAATATAATTTTGCTAGAATTATTCAGTGGAAAGAATATTATAGTTTACACTTTTGATAATCACGTTGCATACATAAATATTTTGACACATTTCGTGTTATATTAAAAAATTATATAAAAAGTATTTTGTTTGTCATTTATATATCGCACACTAAATCATAAAGAGTCAGATGCTGAGTAGTTGCAAACAAATGTTGATACTGTACAAATGACGCAAGCATGTGACATAAAAACAAGCATAACGATATTTTATATTCTTAAAGAAGACTGTATTGCAAAAGAAATTGTTGAGGTCCTTATAGATTTCTTCAATTAACTGGTTTATAAAAAAGAAAAGGCACTTCTATAATTTTGAGTTGTGACTCTTTATGATTTAGTGTGCGATATATTAAATACATGTAAACACTTAAGTATGGAACTAAACGTGTGGCAAACCTTTAACTGATGGCATAAAATCTTCCACAGGCTCATCAAAATTTCATGAATGACACTTAATAAAATATGACATTTTAATGCCTTTCGATAGAGAAAAACATACCGCATCGATTACCCTAAATATTTGTTTTAATTAGAAACTCTACATGTCGAAAAAACTTGACGTATTAGGTTAATTTCTTAACCAATGTATAGAAACAGGGTGACCGATGACATTTTTCAAAAAGTGGCACCAAATAGGGGATTTATCACAAAAAAGGGGCAAAATTAAAAATAAATGAGAAAACTACACTAAACTTTTTATTTTTAATGTATTTTTATATAACTCACCCTAAAAAAAGGAGGGAAAAAAGTGGCAAGGAAGTCGAAAAAGTGGAAAAGTTGAAGCGATGTATCGAAAAAGTGGCAATTTGCCACTTTATTCGGTCAAACGGTCACGCTGTATAGAAAATGTTAACAGTATTTTGTCTCTCCTGTAAAATTTTATTGAAGTGAGTTAGCAGGTTTGCACTCTAAGACGACGATATCTTACGATAATCGTTTATTGTAAGCATTATTTGAATTAATCAATTTTAAGGTTAAATATAACCTTTTTGTCATTTCTCCTATAATTGTTATGTCCCTGGTTATAACTTTTTATTTTTATTACTAAAATAATATTGCCCGCAAGATAGATCATTGGGAGAATTACGTCCAAATAAAGTTATATGTACATGTATGGAAGCATGTATGTATTTAAATAATTGTTTGTCTTATACGTATATGTAGAATTAGATTTCAAAACTCGCTACATGCAAGGTTAAAAAACGTTTAGTCCTTATTTACAGTAAGCAAGTCTTATTGCTAATCTGATTAGTTTGTCGGTGAGAGATACGAGGGGAACATATAAGTTTCTTTTCCCTCGTCTCTCTTTCCTAAAAAACTAATCAGCTTAGCAATAAGACTTGCTGAGTGTAAATTAGGACTTAATAAAGCAAGTCTGTCATTTACAGTTACGTATATTCGTTATTTTGTTGGATAGGCACATACATAGTAAATTTGTGCAAAAAAATATTTTACTTAAACCATATATGTATGGCAGCACTACTTGGCAACGGAAAGTACGACAACTACACAAAGCAAAAACAAGAGTTACACATTAGGCTGGTTATGGTGCAAGGGACGAGTTTTGTTCTGTTCCACGTAAGCAAGAAGTTTTTTTCTCACTAGACAATGCAAAAAAAGAGTTTTGGAACTCCCTCCAAAGTTTAATACCTATAATTTTCAGTAATTATTGAGCAATTTGCTTGTTATTTGTCAGAAGTTACTGCTATGGTGATTTATTTATATACATGCAAGTAATGTACATACTTATGTACATATGTATTTAGGAATAGAGCGCCGTAAATAAAATTACAAAAAATTTCGTAATATCTAAAATTTGGATTAGTTTTATCCCTGTAAAATGAATTACGATTCCGGCAACACTGAATAGAATACAAGATTAATCCAACCCAAGAACATTGCAGACGGACGACGCCATGCACTCTTTATACTTATCTATTGATAATTTTAAGCTAGGATTGCCAACTTTTACAAATGTAATGTAAAACAGTTCTTCTTGTAGTAAGTTTGGCAATAAAGTGTGGATAAAAATTTCTACAATTTTTTAACCTGTTTACATATGTATGTACATATGTACGTAGAAAATAAAAGAATATTGTTTTTGTTGTATTTATCCTTTCTTGAATTTTAGCGGTAATTGCGGAATTTAATGTTATGGATTTGCAAATTGTAGCCAATGTATTCTAACGAGCTTTATTTTACTACATTTTATAGTTAAGCCTGGTACTCTGTTTAAAATTTCACGCGAAATGTTGACATATTCCATACAAAAAAAGTTTACGTGAAATTTTCATGAAATAATGTTGCAAAACTTGTACTCTGTTCAACTCGTGAAAAATGTATGAAATGTATCTGGCAACATTTTCTTGCTATCTGTGAAATAATGAGACTGGCATTTATTTCGTGCGAAATATTGACAGCTGATGTTTTTGTTGACAAAAGTTGATCAGTGTTGCCTACTTCAAACCAATAAATACGAACATTTTTTCCGAAAAAGTAAAATGGGCATCACTTCTTACGTGTCAAATTTTTCACGCGAAATAATCAATGTTGCTGAAAAATTTTCACAACTTCGAACAGAGTACCAGGCTTTAGGAAGTAAAGAAAACTACTCGTAACCAATTTTGCCATTGAAAATGTCAAATTACTCTCACACACACACAAATGCGATAAGCAAGGTATTTTTAAGCAATTTGAAGTTAAAAATCAGACAATATTATGGTTTCTAAAGTATTTATTTCAAAATTAAGTTTCATTTTTATTCGGCAGTCTTAGAAGTTAATAAATCACAATGTTATAATATTTTACTTAAAAGTATTGCAATATTTAACCTAATAATAAAACAAAAATACCACAGACTTTAGTTAAAATTTACACGAAAATCTCTTACATATAAATATTAAAATTCATTGAAATGCGTTTATTTAATTTGGTAAAAGTTTAATAAAAAAGTTAAAATGATATTTTTGCTTGTTTTGTTGACTAAACAATGCATTTTTTAGCTTATTTTATATATTAAAAGTTATGTGTTTTACACAAATACATACATTTGTATATACACATACATATATGTAAACATATGTAAATTAAAGCTAATCACTAAATAAAAATATTTTATTACCCCTCTGAAACTAAAGATCGATATTTTTTAAAGAGGATTCCCAAACAATTAAGGGATCTAGAGATAACTGTTCACGTATAGGATCGTGTCTAAAATAGGTAAATTTTTATATATTTTTTTTTTGGAATATTTACGTATATTTTCGCAAGGCAATTAATTAAAAAAAGATACTTTATCTGATTGATTTTTCAACCGCGTCCAATACTTATGTATATGTATATGTAAATATATACTATATACATACACACAAACATGGCTTTAAGGTATAGCTTTCAATTATTTATGTATTTAAAATAACCATTTTAAAATTTTCGATGGAAAAAAGTGGTTACAAATCCTTTTCGTTACCTGCTAACAACACATACGTATTATTATAAAAAAGAAACCATAAAACGTTGGAAAATCCCACAGCCCATTGTAAATGCATAAAATTTAAGTACCTACCCAATTACTCGTAAAATCAAAGAGTATAATGGTAAAGAAAACATTCGACTTACAATTTACATACATATGTATATTGAAAAAACAAAAACAAATTTTCATATTTCATTGTTGTTTTCAATACAAATTGTAAGTCGAAAGATTTATTTCGCAGTTCGGAAATAGGCCATATATACAAAAAAGTAGGATTAATTCTTGTCTTCCCTTTTTTTTACCGAACTTAGCAAGAAAAGTGGGATAAAATTACCTGACTAAAGGTTGGCAGTCCTGCAGTAAAAAAAAAATCTATATATGAAGTACACAGTGGGCAGTTAAAAGCAAAAAATAAGAGCGAAATTGTACGGATAACTAAGACTTTTCGTTTTTTTAATACATACATATATACATACATACATACGCACATATTTTTGGAAATTGGAAACTGTTGCAATCAAAGATATGCCGTAGATTCTTAAAATTAGGCAGATTTTGAACATAATATAAAATCAGAAAGTTGAAACTAATGACATTTTGGGGTTTCAAGTTCGTATTCAAAAGTAGAAATTGATAATATGCCTGACTTATATGTTCATAATTCGTATAGCCGACACATGTAAGCAAACGATTTTAAACAATACAGTGTTTAATATCAGTTGTGGCTATCTTGGTAATATACATATGTATGTATGTTTGTATCTACTTAAAAGTATTAATAGCATTGACGATATGCTTCAAAATATATATACAGTATTTTTCGGTTAATTGCACATAAAAATTTGCACAACTTTTTGTTCAATTAACCGGGGAACCAATTAGCCGATACCCGCTTAATTGAACAATTCGTTCAATTACAAGAATCCCGTTTAATTGAACAGTTTGTTCAATTACAGAAATCACGCATAATTGGAACTATTAATGAATTAAAAGAAATCGCATATGTGCAATTTAAGTTTTTCAAAATAATTTTTTTTTACCTTAAACGAAAAAAAATGCAAGTAACAGAAAAAAATGTACATATGTATATGTGTATATGGAGGTATTTATTATTGTAGGTACATATGTACTATTAAATGCACTATTTATGTGCACATTAGTTTTACAAAAAAATAAAATTTATAAACTAAAAAGCAATTCATATATTGGTTTTACAAAAAAAAAACATTAACTTAAAGAATAAAAACAATTCATATGTATATACCATACAGCTCTTCCATTCACGTAAGTATTAAAATATTACATAGTGCTTAAAAAATAAAAAAAAGGAACAAATAAATTCATGTTGTACATATTCACACTTTTCGAGATCATTGTGCAAAAATGCCAGATTATTTTTCAATAATAATGCAATTAACCGGGTAAAAGTAAGAGTAAATTTATTTTTGATGACATGAATTTTGAACCAATTAAGCGGGAAAATCAATTAACCGGGTTCAATTATCCGAGGAAATTTACATGTGTTTTCGTATGCAATATTTTTTTGCCCGATCATGTGGTTCAATTAAGCGTGGAAACCAATTAACCGTAGGGTCAATTAACCGAAAAATACTGTATAGGCAACGAGTTAGAAGATTTGCAGTATGAAGGTGTGTAGAATTCAGTCGGCTATTATTGTTATAAATTAAAAATATTTATTAATCATATGAGTGAAGGTGGATTAATAATAATAAGCAAACCGTAAAATTCGTTAAAATTAAAAGTCTTATGTATTTTTTATATTTGTATATTTATATTTTTATATTTTCATTAGCATTCACAAATTTAGACAATAATTAAAAAAATTTAATTTTTCGCTTTTAAAATTTATGGAGAAAAATTATAATTTGTTCCACTGTGATGTTTTCCCAGTTTTTTTGCTTGTTTTTTTTTCCTTATATTTTTCAGCTTTTGCATTCGCTAAAATGTATGCGAATATTTCAAGCGAATACTGGCGACAAAAAAATTGTATTTCTTTTATGAAAATAGTTGGCGCTTAACAAACGTCAAAAAAAACACAACTACTTTTGCAAGATTGTTTTTGGAAAAATTTATTCCAAGTTTTTTTAAATTTATTTTGACAGCATTTCACATGAAATGTTGAATAGAGTACCAGGCTTTAGAGCCAAAGTAGGAATGGGTTGATTCCCTAATATTATGTAAACTTATTATTAATTATTATACATACATACGTACTCTTATATAAATTTATTTGCATGTGATATTTTAACGAATTGTAATATTTGTATTCGCTTTCGCATTCGCATTTGCTTTCGCAAAAATTAAAATGTATTATTCGCTTTCACATTCGCATTCGCTAAACTGGTATTTGTTACATCCCTACAATGCATTATGCGTCAACAAGTACCGTAATTCTTTAATATATGCATACATACATACATATCTGTATCATACCTGATCGATGCTAGCCAGTGCTGTCAGATTGATTTTTAGCCACAGCGCTGACACATTTGTCGTTTATCGTCAATATTATACAACATTAAATATTAGCTACACAACATTTTTTATTTAAAACATAATTTTATATCTTTTTAGGTTTTTAGAAAAATGTGGTTCATTTTAGGAAATATTCGTTAATTTTAGGGTACGAAATGCTTCGTAGATATGTAGTAGTTGTGATATTTCTTTATTTTACGAAATATTTGTTGTCTGCAAACAAAATTTTGTATTTCAAATTTTTTTTCGTAAATTTAAGAAACACAATCCTATTAATAATACAAAATTAATTAGTGAATCATGAAAAGCAAGTTTGTGTTATATGCGAAATTTTGTATAAAACTAAAATACGTGGAATATAAAAATCTTCAGAAAATTTATATATTCTTGGAAAATAGTTTATTAATCTTTAATTCCTAGAATTGAAGGTTGTAATAATTATGAAAATAAAAAGATAACTTAAGGGAAGTTGTTACAGCCTCTGCATTCCTCATACATCACATACATACATGAATATTTTGCAATGAAAGTCACGAATCAAACTGGGAACACAATTGGGACGAAGACGAAGTTATCATTGCGAACTTTTGTCATGGAAAATAAAATACATACATATGTAGTATATTTGTTCATATTAAAATTAACACAACGCCTCCATAAAACGAAATTTGTAGAGCGTGACGAGTTCTGCGATAGATTTATTTCTATTTTGTACACCGACGAACTATGAAATACAAATTTTCTCTCTGTCTGCCTTTGCAAATGCTTCAAACAACTTTATAAATTATAACAGCTGAATTCGTTGAGTAAATTCGTCGTTGTTGTGTTTCACACGACGAATTTACGCAGCAAACTCTGCGTGGACGAAATTCGTCGTTCGTACCAGTTGTGTTCCTAGCATGAACTAAAAACAAATTTTTTATTACAATAATTTTTTATACAATAACAGGAAAATAAATTGGGGATATAATAAAAAGTAAAACAAAACAACAGTTTTTATTATATGTTTAAATTGTATTTTGTAAAATTCACGAAACTTGTGTAGGTTTAGGAATAATTTTGTACTGTAAACAAAATGATAACAAAACAAAATTTATTTATTTCACGAAATTTCCAATTTTGTAAGAATGTTTTATTTCTTCCTAAATTCAATGAAATAAACGAAAAATGTGTTACTATATACGAAAATAGTTGTAGGAAATCGTTTTTGTAACTTAACGACATTCCTAAAATTATGAAACTTGTTAAGGCCGTGATACACTATTATACAAAGTCGTGCGATCTACGAATAATACAACCCTGATATGATGGAGTTTATAAAATATTTCAAAAGACAATAAGAATTCATCACACAAGGGTTGTACTTTTTTCGTAGATCGCACGACTTTGTATGAAAGTGAGAAATGGCCTTTATCCTGCAAAGCAACAAATATTTTAGTAAAATTTAAAAATTTTTAGTTTATTGTACAAAAATTAAATTACGAAAAAGTGTTTCGTATTTTTAAGCATGGAATATTTTGGAGTGTAGTTCATTTATAAAACAGACATACATACAAACATACGTACTGAAGTATGAAACATACTAAAAATGAATTACATCAATATGAATCTTATTTTCAGTTAGTTATATCCTTACCATGATGCATAAGGCTATTTATGCATCATTATCCAAAATGCTAGTTCCAAATTAATAAAAGGAAGTTTTCCCCACTATGTTTTATAAAAACCACACTTTAGATATAGAAAACAAATCTCTTTTCATTAATTATTTTATGTTGTAGAAAACCTTCCTTGTGTAAAATTTGCCATGTTTTTAACATTAATCTACATTGTTTAAATTGCATATGTGTGTTTAGCTAAAATAATCGCAAATGAGTTGAAATATATAAATGAACAAAAGGCTCGTCAAAATTATTATTTTAAAACAAAGCTTTTGGCGATTTTAGAGACAAATCGTTACATCCGACAGCACTGGCGGTGGTCATACTCTCAATTTTATATAATTGGGACAGTGCTATCAACTTTTAAATTTCGAAAAGCACTGCAACTATGAAAAGCACTTAATTTATATAAACAGATGTACTCAATGTTATTGGGCCTAATTTCGAGTGTCGTATTACGACTTCGGCTACGACGATTTTGTAGTAGACTAAAGAACATTGCAAGATTTTTTCTTTAGTCTATTACGAAATCTTCGTAGTCGTAGTCGAAATACGATACTCGTTATCAGGCCCAATATGTTTAACTTTTATGAAACCCACTCATATATTAAAAAAAAAATCAAATATTAAGGAACATGTATATAGCAAAGATAAAAAAGATCGAACATAGCAAGGTTTCATTTCATAAAAATATCACAGTCCCTATTTAAAAAAGAACTTATTTAACAAAAAAACTGATATAAAAATATTATAAAAAATAGAAAAATGTCTATTACAATAAGTAAAAAATAAGTTTAAAGTACTAAAGAGATGTAGATATCATCGTTTCTCCGACAAAATCAGGTTTGTTTTCAGGAGAGCAAAAAAACTGTGTTATTTTGAAACCTGTAAATTTTTTTATATAAGTATTTCGTAAAATTAATCTTAAATAATTGTAGATTTGAGAGGTATAGCGGAAGTGCCTCAAAAACTACACATAACTCATTTTATTGTTCAGCTTCAAGAGCATTTCTAATAAAATAGTTTTTTATTTTAAGACATAACAGTTTATGTTGAATATTTTTTCATAAATATGTAGTATACTTTTGCTAACTTCTGAACCGACTAATATATCATTAAATGATTTGGTGGGTGAATGTATGACACATCAAGTTTTATAATAATGAAATAAACACTTTTTCTGTCAAAGATTTAGAGCCGGACATTTTAAATGCGTACTTTTGTTTCAAATGTGACTTGTTTTATTAACAACTGACTTTAACATTCAAATATTTTATTCAAATTAATTTCGAATGTCACCATTTCGAGTAATTTGTAAAGCACCAAATAAACATTTACTCGTTTTTGAAAATTTCTCGTTTTTAAAACGATTCGGTTTACAGAACATACCCGATCACCTGAGCATAACATAGTTTTTTAAACTTTAAAGTTATATACATTACATTGCTATTTATATAAAAATCGTTATTATTTGTTATTTCATTGATTTCACAACAACAATTTTATCGTTTCAGACCTTTGTTATATGAAAGCGTTAAACGCGTGCAAAAATATTGTGGTAAAAAATTTATAGAGCTTAAAACCCGTTCTATTTCTACATGTTAATATGGATGTGACAGAACTTGTATGTCAATTTTTACTAAATAGGTTTATATCAACTGAATCCATAAAGACTCAATTCTCTCTCAATTGCATTAATTGAATCATATTCCATATATTGTCTATAACAGACCAAATTTCGCTATTCGACTCTATTTGGAATGTTGATGACATTATAATTATCTCTTGTTAGACAAAACACTTTTTACATTAATTAAATTAAATATTAAAGTCAGAGTTTGATATAGCGCGTATTCCTTGAATCAATTTTCTAACAATACAAAAAACATCTTGAAATGCACAATTTAAATTTTTAAATGACAAGTATGCTCAAAACAAATTTGATTTAAAATTTTTAGTTTAGAGCTCTTAAGAAAAAAAAAAATTAAAAACTAATTTAAAAAGCACTGAGCACTGAGCACTACAAGTATCTTCATATTTTTTCGCATTTAAAATTTTAAAAGGTGACAACATTGCAAAGCGAGTATAATGAGTGATGCTCACAGCCTATCCATACACCCGCGAAGCACATATACTAACAAAGAATAAGATAGTGTATGTGTGGACACAACAGCTCTTGATACATTTTACACTCAAAATATGCTGTTAGTAAATTCAAATTAAACATAATTTTAAACAATATTATTTTGATTTAAAAACCGCTCTACTAACCCTATGGTACACGACATATAGAAAGACACTTATGACGACAGGAGAATTTCCAACACATTGATTGGTTGCATTAGCGGCGTAAAATTTTAATAGTATTTTTGTGTCAAAATCCAAATGTAGGCAGCACTTATGTGTAAATACATGTGATGATCTGGTCAAACAAAAAAGTCATTAAATAATAATAAATTCTCAGCTATGTTTATTATTTTGACATAACTACGTGGTATGTAGCATATGCAGCTTCATAGTGACGTCAATATTACGCCCAAGCTACATGCGCACGTGTTTTTTTATTTGCCGATTACAACAGGCTTTTTTTCATGCGAACCGAATGATTTTCAATTTATTTTAATTTCAAATTTCAGTAAAAAAGATTTTTTTATTTTATTTTCAATAGCTAAAAACAACCTGCACATAATTAAAAGTATTGATTTTAAATCGTCTGTTTCAAAATATTTTTTTTCTAATTTGGGGCACAAGTATTAATTTGTGTATTCAAAATTTCAACTTAAGGTGTGGCATGTCTACCACTGTTTTTCTAAATAATTTATTATATTGAGTGCACAGAAAATCATCAATATATTGTGGTTTGCTTATTAAACAATAAACAAAAAAGATTTTACATACAAATAACTTGGTAAAAATTTATCTACCTGTAAGATTTACTTTAATTTTAGTTAACAGAAACTTCTTGTATATTCAGTTATTGTAAAACTTTTTTGAGTGTAACCTACATGCATTAAATCTACATTAATAATAATGTCTTTAACATTACAAAACGTAGTGTTGATCATCATCATTTTGATTAGGTTAAATAATAAACATCTGCATGAAACTTAATAATGATGTTTATGAAATGTTCGCTAAAATTTTTTATTCGTTTCATCCTATTTCATACAGATGAATAGGCTTGCCAGACGTACTCTTTTCAGCAGTACGCGTACTTCTTTTAAATAATTGTACTGCTGTCTGCATAACTACTAAAGAAGTACGCAAAAGTACTGTTTTTTAGTTCTTGTACTTCTTTTGTACTTTTTTTTCAAACAAATAAAAAAAATGTCTATGCATATGTATAGTACAAACAAGTAAGAGTGCTATATTTGGTGGTTGTGTCGAATCTTACATACGCTTTACCAAACAAACGCAAACGCAACTTTTTGAGGGCACCCTGTTGTGATATTTATACTTCTGCTTTATTAAACATCTGCAACTAGATTAATGTGGCGGGTTTTTGCAATTTTTGCGAATTATCAATTCTAAAGCTATTTTTTTAGAAAGTGATTTAATAATAAAAACTAATTTTGATTACACATGTAAAGAGTTTTTTAATTTTTTAAAAACCGAAAGAGGTAAAAATGCCATTGTTAATGAAGTACAAAAAAAATGATAAATATTTGTTATGATTTAGTAGAACTGTCTGGTTTTTAATTCAAAAATTTGTTTGACTATTCTTTAGTTTATATAATATTATGTATAAATAGTATTTATGATCTCTTATTTTGTGTTCCTTACTTTATAAATTGTTATTCTTATGCAGTGAATTTTATATTTTGAGTTTTTATTAAATAAATTGTTTATTTTATGTATTGAATTTGAACTTAATAAAATAAACACAGTGTACTTTTTTTTCTTTAAATGTACTGCCTTTTTTTTCTTAATGTACTTTTTTTGAGGATTTAATATCTGGCAAGCCTACAGATGAATAACTATGAAACAATAACAATGAACACTCAATAGTTAAGAACGCAGTAAAACGATGTTGGTTTGTTCATATATACAAGCAGGGCTGCCGTTTTTGGTTATTTCTAACCAAAAGTGGTAACTTTTTTCTTTAATGTGGAGATGTGAATATTTTTCTCATTTTGGTTATTTTTTTGCCAAAATAATGATACACATGTACATATTTTCCTTTGTTATACTTTTTAAGCTTTTATGTTCTTCAAGTTTTAGTATTGCTACCAAGGCAACTGAAAATAAAACACTGTGACTAAAATCGCTATTGCAGCCACCTGTTATGAATTCGCCTTGATTGCTACTCACTTGCTTACAATACTTTTACAACACTGTCAACAGCTTTTAATTTTACTAAATGATCGCAAGTCTGTACTACAGAAATTACATGTCTTTTGTAATGGCGGCAATATTCAATTAAAATATTTTACAAAGTAAATTTATATAAAGAATATGCACGTAAGTGCATAAGTGCGAAGAAAAACAAAATTCAACAATAAAACGGAAAACTAAACGAGAAAAAATTAATCAGCTGCCGACTGGCATATACCTTACAAATGAGCATTGAAGTATTGCTTGCAAGTCAGCTTCATGTACCTTGATTTCTTGTTGTAGTGCGGCACAAATTGTATGCATTTTCAATGTTATTTAATAAAAATACTACATATTGAAATTTGATTTTTTTTTCTCATTTGGTAACTTTTAAAGCGAATTTTGGTTGTAAAAAGTTTTCGGTTGTGGCAGCACTGTATACAAGAGCATACAAACACTCACAAATGTGAAACAGAACATGCGTTGAGTAAATCTCGATTAAGTTCATGCAAAAACAATATGCTTTTAAAGATCAGTGTTGCCAGTTGAAGGAAAATACTAGAATAATCGCCGAAAAGGAAGTTAAAAGATATTAACGAGATCTAAATTAAATTTAGTTTTTAATAGTGAGAGCAACCTCGGTAAAATATTTCATTTATAGACATAAGTTAAATGTACACATAATTATCTTTCTTTTAAATGCAATATTATTGTTGTTTAAAATTTCGTATTTTTGCATTAGGGTGATAATAAAATTGTTTGAGTTTTATTACAAATATTAATTTCAAAAATAATTTTTAGTTATATTTTTGCTTGGAAGTATATAAATAGTTATTTTCGCTTGGAAAGGAGTACTTTTGTTGTGTTTTCTTTAATTTTTGTCACACAACTAATAAACTATTAGGCCGCGTTTACACATGTGTGCCATGTGCCACACAAGTGTAAAAAAAGCGTAACCACTAATTACTAATGAACAACTGTTTGATTCAAACATGTATTTATTACGGGTCAAACCCACGATATCGACACCGTTCGACTTGTCGCACACTTACATTCAAAACAAAAACAAATTTTAATATTTTGTTGTTGTTTCAAATGTAAGTGTGCGACAAGTCGAACGTTGTCGATATCGTGGGTCAGGCCGTAAGTTAAATAGTTCCATACATAGCTAATAGACAATTTTATAGAATCCAACATGATTGGAAACATGTCTGAATACATGTCTGAATCAAACAGCTTTTATTATTAATTAGTTGGTTACGCTTTTTTTTTGCAAATGGCACACAAGAAATGCCAGATGTAAACTCAGCCTTATGAACTGGTTTAAGTTCTTATTTATTTAAATAGTTCGTACATAAAATTTAAAATATAATCACAAAGTTAATTAAAAACTGTATAACTTCCAAGCTGCTGGATCGAATTTCTTCAAACATTGCTTACAACACTCTCGATAAACTCACCTTTCAAACAATAACAAACTAAATGGAAATTGGTACAGACGTTTTGGTTCTGCGAATGCGTAGGCTGACACACAGATGCACACTTGAAATTTATAAAACTCCTCTTGTTTGGTCGGAGGTACCTGATTACTAAAGAACAGAACATTATTACTTTAAATTTCTTTTTCAGTACATGTGCTTACGCTGGTTCGACATTTTTGTAAATTTCGCTCAATCATAATAAGAGAACATAATAAAACACAAATGATCATTATTTTATGTGGTTTATTGAAATGCAATTTGAAAAAAGAGTAATTATCAGGAAAATTCGATATGATTTTAAAATTATATTATTGCAAAGAAAACCAAAAACCAATGCGTGATTTATATAAAAATTATAAATTCAGTTAGTGTTAATGGAAAAAAGTTTCATATGAATTAAGCATCACGTTCGAAATTCTGTGTTTTTATATTATGATGTAAAAACATAATTTTTTCGACTGACGCTGTATTCCACCCAATGATGCAACGTTTTTCAGAAAGTAAATTTCTTGCTGCCGAAAACACCCGTTCCGAAGACTCACTGCTAGCTGGTATGAAAAAATCTTAGAGCTTACTTGGTATAAAAGAGGAAATTTAGACTTATTTAATTCCCAAACTAGTTGGAAAGATATACATCGAATTTTTTAACTAAAATTATTATTAACAGGTCGATATTATTATATTTATTCATAATTTTTTTGTGTAATTGTCCTATGTATGGACATTTTATCGAAAAAAACTTTTTATTTCAAGCATTTTACATTAATTTTATATTCTTGTTCATTATGTTATTTTCTTTTCTTTGTAAATTATTTCTTTTTTCGTTATTTAAATAATATTTTTGTGACATTTTGTTTCATATGGCACGCAATTACTGGAAATATTCCTGTAAAAACAGAATCAGTATTGTCTGTTTTCGCATTCAAATACAGAAACAATTTTTTCACAAATAGAGAAACGATGGAATTTTGTGTTTCACACTTCTCAATATAAATACTATTTGAAAAAACATAAACATGCATATCTATGGATAATAAAAATACTTATGTACATATGTATGTGCTATAAAAATACCTGTAAATACTAATGAGATTGTATAACCATGAAATTCAAAGCTATTTCAACAATTTATTTTTAAATTTAAATCTGATGAAAAGTACAATACTTTTCTTCTGCAGAACATTTTAGCAGAATTTTTTTTACAGATTTAACATTTTCTCATCATCATTTTCTGGCAACACTTTTATTGCGTATTAATAACAAAAAATGAGATGAGAGAAAGCAGCATGAAACAATACTCGTTTCAATGAACAATCTCTTTGTCTTAACAGTATGAAGCGAAATGTTTTCACTCACATTATGATAAAAGCAACACTTTGTTCAGTTTAAAATATTTATTCGAAGTTGGGTTTTAGTGAACAAACATTTCAGTAGTTTCATGGATGGAGTTGTTCATGCAACCCTATATTAAATAACGATTCTCGTTGGGCACAAGTTAACTAAGATTGTAAGTACTTATAATTTTAATGTACTCGGTATACGTACATTATTAGCGCTTGTGCGTGTGAGGTTGTACCTTACAGAACATTAAAGTACATTAAATAATGTTTATTTTCGAACAATGTTTAAGAGTAATAATTCTTACGTTATTTTGTTCAAAGTTCGCTATTCGGCGAATAAGTGATGGACCGAGTGTAAATTTAATTCGTTCGTCCGCGCAACTGCTTCGGCTATAAATGTCCCACGGCAAGGGCCCAGTCGATATTCGAGGACACCCGAAAACATTTCGAAAGCAGCTTACGTGAAAATCCGCGACTTTAAATACGGAAAATAGCAGCCTGACTCGGTCTTCCAAGAGCTATTATTCATGAAATTTTGAAAAAGGATCTGAAGTTCCATCCTTTTTAAATTCAAACCGTTTAAAAACTGAAAGAAAGTTAGTTTGATATACGTAAAAATGTGTGTGAAACGATGTTAGAGCCTTTTCGCACTGTAAATCTCATTTTGTGGAGCGACGAGGCTCATTTTGACTTACACGGCCACGTAAACAAGCAAAACTGCCGTTACTGGTCTCCAAAAACCCGCAACCCTTGACTGAAACTTCAAAAACCATTGCATTGCCCCAGGCATGAGATAAGTGCACCATTTTGTTTTTCGAAAATTCTATAGGCCAGGCGACGAATGTCAACGGTGAAAATTATCGACGCCTGATTACGGAATTGTTTTTACCAAACCTGTGAGCCAGTGTGACCATTTTAGCATTTTCACTGCTAAATTTAGCATTATGTATTTTGATTTAGCAGTGAATTTTTTATTTTGCATTTAGCATTTTTCAGCATTTTTGTATTATTTTTCAGCATTTTCAATTTTATAAATTTCATATATTCTTTTCCATTTATACAAGTCAAAACCCCTGTTTTTTCAACTTTTGAATAAACTTTGTTTTATTAAAATTAAATAAAATATTTCTTTGTAATTTTGTTTTATTAAAATTAAATTAAATATTTCTTCGTTATAACAATATAATTATTAAAAAATCATTCCAAAATTTTAGCATTATATTTTAGCATTTTCAAATATATTTTTTAGCATTTTTAGCATTATTTTAAGCCCCATTCAGCATTCAAATTTTTTTTAGTCGTGGTGACACTGCTGTGAGTTCATCCATTGTGCTCTTCACGCACGTAGTTTCAACAGGATGGGGCGACTGCACGCACACACAGCCAGAGCTTCGATGAATTTGCTTCGGGAAATTTTTTCCCAAAAACTGTTCAGTCGCTTTGGGGACATCCCATGGCCACCAAGGTCAGAAAGTACACAGAGATGTCACGAGACGGAAGAAAATTTACGAATTCTGACGTCTCGCTCACACCGAGCCAGTGTCTTCTTTAATGCTTCTTTCGTAGTTGCATTGATTTAACGGTTTTGCATTTTATACTTTGTGTCCTCATTTAAATTTTAAGATTTTTAAAATTAATATTTATGAACGAAAAAGCTTAAAGTTACTCGTAAATCAGAAATTATTAGAAAAGAAATCTTAATGACTATTTTAATACTAATAAACATTTTCACATTTTGTTTTTTAATTCAATACAACAAATTCCTTGATTTAATTTTGTACAAATGTTCGCTTGTTCAAATATATTTTCATTTTATTCTTTGTGGTCTTATTCTCTATGTGCTTTTTGGAAGTAAATGGTAAAAATTAATAGTTTTTAATGAAAATGCTTAAAATGATGTCTAATTATTTGGAAACTAATTTTAATCACCTTTTTTTTTACCACTACATAATAACCTTTTACACGTGTGTTTTCTAGTTGAACACTACAAAATCTTTCATTTAATTTTGTAAAAATGTGCTCTTGTTGATTTATTTCACAAAGTACACATTTTCTCTTGTTTGTTTTGATTATATTGTTATATACTACAGTTGTTCCTTTCTTGCCGAACCCGTGTCAAAAGTAATTTTAGATTTTTTCATCACTCACTTTCTTCACCTCTGTATACTCTGTGACAGATGGTGTTTTTTTATGGAGTTTAGAATAACAATCACCAATCTCTTGTGGCTTTAAGGGAAAATATTCGTCGAGAAATCAGCTCAATTGAACCAAGTTTACTGCAGCGTGTGGCGCAGAACACAAGGCTCCGTTTTGAACAGTGTGTTCAACTCGACGGAAGACGTCTAGATGACATACTCCTTAAAAATTAAATTCCCCATTTCCATTCTATTGTTGAATGCCCTTTATATAACTTTGTGTCAATTATTACGTTTTTTATTTACGTTTGAAAATTTAAATCTGCTACCAGACACCCTGTACATATATTTTATTTAATGTTCTTCACTAGCCGTCCACACGAGCAATAATCTTGGCAATTTTTGCCTTGGCAATTGTCAAATTCGATCGCATACACAAGATATTAGCGTGTAGACCGTATATCTATTCAGCAACAAATGTTAAATACATTGCTGAGCAATAACCCCCCAAACAAAATGTTTCGACTTTTTCTTAAGTCAGATTTATCGTACCGAATTCGTTAAGACATTTCGGTAGTTTGTCTGAACTCAGACTTTTCGTACCGAGCTCGTTAAGAAATTTCGGTAGTTTTTCTGAACATTTTTTTTTAACATTAAAACTTTGATTTTTGAGTACATAAGTAAAAGTCTGTGAAATTTTTTTTTAATAAATATGTGTATATGTTGATAAAAAACAGGATTGTAGCAAATATTAAAAAGTGTGAGTATGTGCAAGTTATTTCGACAATAGCAGCAACATAACGGTGAAGCGGTACTCTGCTATAAAATCAAAAAGAAATCGTACCTACATGTCGTTACGAATTCGTACCGACTTATCGTAACGAATTCGTACCGACATATCGTTACGAAGTCGTGTCAACCATTTCATACAAAAATTGTTACAATTTCGGTAATATTTCGGTTTCGAAATCGGAAGATTTTGTCGACCAGTCGTTACGAATTCTTTACGAATTCGGAGCATTTTGTTTGATGGGAATCTATTAACACATGCTGTCAAATTGAAATAATATTAATTTTTTTTTAACAAATCAGTAAGGAATTTGTAAAATAAATCAGTAAGGAATAAATAAAATAAATTGAATTTGAATTTGCAATTAACAAAAGATCTCATAAAGGATAATTTTGGTATGTATATACATAAAAATACAAATATATTTGAATGAACGTGTTCGCCACCCCTAGATAGATTGTTGAACAAATGCAATTTGACGTCATCATTCTGCCGATGTTATTGCTTGTGTTAAGACACAACAAATTGCTCGTGTGGTCGTAGTGTCATTGGAGCAATTAGGCTTCTCATTAATGCAATGAACAATTAATTACATTGAAATTACATGAACTATTTCAATCTGTCCTCTTCATTACTTTTAAATTTAATATTTTTTAATGAAAACCGTTTCATTGTTTCTAAAAATTATTAAAAAATATAAACATACATATTTCTTTATATTTAATTTATTATATATTTTTTGCCCTAAGTACAAATTTCAGGTCCGTAGCTCTTACGGCTCTCGAGAAAATACCCTGTGACAGACAAACGGACAGACGGACAGCGTAGCGAAAACAATAGGGTTCTTTTTCACCTTTGGTATACGGAACCCTGAAAATGTGTACTAAAATTAAAAGTAAATCGAAGTCGTTAAGCAGCTCTGGGTCGGAGAACATCTCTCGCGTCTTGATAATTTTTTAAGTGCGGTCAGGTTTGTGTGTGTTTTTTGGCCTTCGAGAGTTTTTCGTCTCGCTCGCACTGTTTGACTGATCTACCACGGATAACGACCAACGTTCCTACTTCCTATGTGAAGGCATAGGTCGTGTACAGTCAGTCACAAAACCTTTTAAACTACTGTTAATAACATCTTGGGCATATGGTCTTAGTTACTCCGTCCATA
Organism: Tachina lurida; assembly: GCA_944452675.1. NCBI lineage: Eukaryota > Metazoa > Arthropoda > Insecta > Diptera > Tachinidae > Tachina > Tachina lurida. The sequence continues at coordinate 79,087,977 of OX101754.1, forward strand.
TTTATGCAACACTATATTATGCAAATTTATTTTGTATAGTATATTAAATAAATAAATAAATAAAATGCCAGTTATTCGAGTAACACAATAAAGTTAAATAGTGTCTAAATATAATTGTGGCTGTGTTCGTAAATGCATCACTGCTGTGCATCATACGTGCAAACTTTTATTTAAAATGTAATACAAGTGCGCTGATAATCTGGTTTAGTAGTAATCGTGTTTGTATACCATATTTGACATTTATTTGTGTATTATCTACTTCAGTGAACCAGTTTAGAACATTTAAATTTCCATTTGCAGCGCAGTGATGCATTTACGAACGCAGCCTGTGTTATACTTTAAGCTAGCTTTTTGGATCCGGCTTTCCCCGACTATCGATAACGTTAGAGTAAGAGAAATATTCACATATCTATAGAAAATATCTACGAGTATGAAAAACGTGAATACATATTCAATATTATATTTTATTTCCTTAGTTATGAAAAGTGTTAAAGGTTCTAAACACAAACATTGTGTTTTTAGTAGTTTTATTAACATTAACAAAAAATCTCTTATGAAGTTTAATCAACTAATTTGAATGAGATCATTATGACGAGATAAATCATGTAGTCCTAAGCTGCACTAAGTAACTGATGCAAAATAATATCAAATTGGTACGTTTATCCAACACGGAAAGTTCCATTTATCGGCAACAGTTGGGAAAATATCGGTCTCTAGATTAAGAAATTTTTAAGCTAAAGATAAACAAAGTCTTTGAGATGTACTTGCATAAAATTACGACAAATTACACAGGAAAATTGGCAAATTTTTTTTTCAAAAGCATAAATAAAGTGATTAAAGTTTTTGCTTCCGTTTAAAAACTTTTCTTTGATTAGAAGTGTACAAATTTTTGTATTGCCTTAGAAAGTTATTTTTTTTTTGTTTCTATGAGTTACTAAAACTTTTCCAAGAGAGTGTAAAAAAGCTGTCTGTGTCTTTAAAGTTTGTATAGTCTACCCTTCAATTTGATATATTGATGCCGGGTTTTATTTCATATTGATTCTATAAGAAATAGATTTATTTCAATGAAGAACGTTTAATGTTTTTTTTTATACACTGTATATGTTTTACAAACTTGTTGAAGGGCAGTCATGTGATATATCAAAATTGGAAAAATCTAGTAGGTCATAATTCAGCTTTGTTATCAGTAAATTTGAAAGAGATTTTTTGGACAGCTTTGACCTAAGTTTTGTCAAAATAGTAGACAATGCGCTGAATGATCGCTGCACTGAAACCTGGCTGGCTGGTACAGCTAATGCAGTTTCTATAAGTTTTTTCATTTCCTTGTCTGTGCTACAAGATTTGTGCCAATAATCAAGTATACTCGTACCAAAATTAACTCTTTCACCTTCACATATTCTAACTAACTTCTGTTTAACACTTGTGGAGCTACGCGAAGATAAATTTTGTGTGTTCAATAAAGTACGAACGTGATTGTCTAGCACATCGTAAGAATCCGAAGTTGAAGTCGGAATATCATCTTGGAAACCGCAGCTCGAAAGATTTGATATAGATTCTTGCTCATTTGCATTATTTGTAATTCTGTTTATCATTTCATATGTTTTTAGCAAATGATCCTGTAAAAAGATAGTATGTGTTAGTTACTTGAAGTATATACATGTGCAAATATTTGTGTATATATATATATATATATATGCCCAGTCAGCATTTTATGAAATTAATGATCATATTCGATTCTTTTTCGACTCTTTCCCACGATTAAAATAAGCATTTATGCGCTCGTTTTCGAGTCGAAAATGACTGTTCATTCGGGAGGAAATGGTACCCTAGCCGCGACTCTTCTAAAGGAGTCTTTTATGACTCGCGCTTCTGATCAATTTTGACTCACTTTCGAGACAGTTTGTGGTAGTTCTTACAAGCAGTTTCGAATCTTCTTCGAGTCATTTTTCAGTCATCTTACTAGTCATTTACGAGTCTTTTTCGAGTCATATCATACGAGCATTTATAATTCCATTTCTGCTGTATCAATACAATCATTTATAATTGTTTGTTTTTAATATAATTTACATACGTACATACATATATTATATTAATTACAATAGTACATAAAAAATTATAAATTTCAATTTGCACTTCAATAACCTTTTCCGTCAATTTGGTTACAGATTAATAATGTCCTTTAAATGAGGTTTTCCTCAATGAAATTAGCATAATTTTTAGACATATTTATTGGGGCTGGAGGAGAAAAATTTTGAACTAGAAACGATTTTTTGATTTAATAGAAATATACAACATCGAATATGAAATAAAATTGCAAGGCAATTCCAATTTTTTTTTAATTTTTATGTTGAAAAAAGGCGTCTCCGTCTTTTTAAAGCTTTCGTTATATCTTCCGCATTTACTTCATGTTCGAAGCTGTGTGTTGTAGATCAAGTTTTTACTTACAATTTATTGAATTATTGGACTCTGTAGAGCTTATTTGTGACATCTTTAATGAAGGAAATATTTTTTTTATTAATTTTATTAAAAGTAAATTTAATTGTATACATACATAGGATTCAGACGATGAAATTTATGACGTCTATTTTTCTTGATTCCCTTTTGAAGTTTCTACCAAAAATTATTTGCTTTCATACGATGATTATTTTTACATGTCTAATTTTTTTTATTGATTTTGATTTTTTTATTGATTTTATTGTTTATACATACATTTACATACTCTGTCTGAGAATGTGTGCTTGACTAGAAAAATAGTTAACTTATAGTTTGTAACGAACAGTTTGCACACAAACTGTTGTCACACCCTGTAAAGTAGTAAAACATAAAATAACAAATATGATCGACGAACTAATTTATAAAACAAAAGACACTAACAAAATATATTAAATGAAATAAACTAAAGAACAAAACATACAACAACAAACACATCCAACAAAATAATTTACAAGCAAAGGGATTAACGGTCACTAACAAAACATACATACAAACATTTACATTAAAATAAGTTAGGGACAATAACAACCAAACATAAGCATGCAGAAATCTCTGTAAATATTACAACAATAATGTAAAGGGGAAATAGTATAAAAGGCCGAAGAATTTGCAAACAAGGGATCAGTCGTTGCGTAGACATCAGTTGATCAGGATGAATCCGAGTAAGTTAGTATTCAACTAGCAAACATTGTTAGCGATTACCTAGTCGCGAAACAATACAGTAGAACCTGGATAAGTAGATATTTAATAAACATTGTTAGCGATTGCCTAGTCGCGAAACAATACAGTAGAACACGGATAAGTAGACATGGACAAACATTTTTAGCGATTTCCTAGTCGCGAAACAATACAGTAGAACCTGGATAAGTAGATATTAATACACATTGTTAGCGATTGCCTAGTCGCGAAACAATACAGTAGAACACGGATAAGTAGATATTAATAAACATTGTTAGCGATTTCCTAGTCGCGAAACAATACAGTAGAACACAGATAAGTAGATATTTAATAAACATTGTTAGCGATTGCCTAGTCGCGAAACAATACAGTAGAACACGGAGAAGTAGACATGGACAAACATTTTTAGCGATTTCCTAGTCGCGAAACAATACAGTAGAACACGGATAAGTAGATATTAATAAACATTGTTAGCGATTTCCTAGTCGCGAAACAATACAGTAGAATCTGGATAAATAAATAATAATAAACATTGTTAGCGATTGCGTAGTCGCGAAACAAGACAGTAGCACCTAGATAAGTAGATATTAATAAACATTGCTAGCGATTTCCTAGTCGCGAAACAATACAGTAGCACCTAGATAATTAGATATTAATAAACATTGCTAGCGATTCCCTAGTCGCGAAACAATACAGTAGAATCTGGATAAATAAATAATAATAAACATTGTTAGCGATTGCCTAGTCGCGAAACAAGACAGTAGCACCTAGATAAGTAGATATTAATAAACATTGCTAGCGATTTCCTAGTCGCGAAACGATACAGTAGAACCTGTATAAATAAATCTATATATAAATAGGCAAGTGAAAAAAGTTAAGAACCATTTTAACTGACTTAAACTCAACGTATTCGCTTTATTTTTTTTTGTTAGATAGATTGACAATAGGAGCAGTGCAGAATGTATTTTTTCTTCTACATTTTTGTGTCTAAGATAGTTAAAAACAGTTAAGAATATTAGCCAATCATAAAGCCATGATTTTCTTTCTCTCTTAATTTGCTAAAAAAAAATTACAACAATTTGGCTTGGCAACTCCATAAACACTCAGAAGGAAAAACGTATTTTATTTGTTCATTCTATTCTTATTTCCATCTTTCTATGTACTTAAACGATTATTGCTGAAACTAATAAAATTTGGATATTTAAATAACGAGTGGTACTGTATTATTTTTCTTTAGATACTTAAAAATAATATATTTTTTTAATTATTAATAACTTTGATTAAAGTTAAATTCACCTACAGCACAAAGTAAGTTTTTTATTGTTGGTTTATTTTGTGTGCGTTTTGTTTTTGTTCATTGTTTTCATTATTTTTCTGTGCTTTAAATTACTGACCATACTGGAATGTTGGAATATGATGGAATGTTGGAATATAATGGAATGTTTATATTATTAGGCTAGCATATTCGTACATACATATAGGGTCTTTCTCAAAGAATAGGGAATAGAAACTTTTTTTGTAACAAACGTTTTAATGGGGAGTCTAAAACTTTAGAGAAAAAGCGTTCAATGAAAAAATAAACAATTATTTTGGTTTTGGGCAATAATAATGAATATGAAGTGAAAACACTAGGAGCAAATATCTAATTACATTTAGTTCAAAAAGTGAACAACTTTTTTTAAATAGTTTGCTTAAAATCTATTCTTATTTATGCCGATAAATGAAATTTTAAATTCGTATTTAGTAGTTAGAAAGTGGTTTAAGAGAGTGGTTTACCTTGGAGTCTATACATATGTATATTTGAATATAGTTTTTAAATTGTGTTTTAAATTCATCCAACTTTAAATATTTTCATTCTATTCTCCACCTCTGTGCGTTAATGGTTGATTTTCAACCACTGGGCGAACACTAGTATTAATAAACATTGTTAGCGATTGCCTAGTCGCGAAACAATACAGTAGAACCTGGACAAATAAATATTAATAAACATTGTTAGCGATTGCCTAGTCACGAAACGATACAGTAGAACATGGATAAATAAATATTAATAAACATTGTTAGCGATTGCCTAGTCGCGAAACAATACAGAAGCACCTAGATATTAATAAACATTGCTAGCGATTCCCTAGTCGCGAAACAATACAGTAGCACCTAGATAACTAGATATTAATAAACATTGCTAGCGATTCCCTAGTCGCGAAACAATACAGTAGCACCTAGATAATTAGATATTAATAAACATTGCTAGCGATTCCCTAGTCGCGAAACAATACAGTAGCACCTAGATAATTAGATATTAATAAACATTGCTAGCGATTCCCTAGTCGCGAAACAATACAGTAGCACCTAGATAACTATATATTAATAAACATTGCTAGCGATTCCCTAGTCGTGAAACAATACAGTAGCACCTGGATAATTAGATATTAATAAACATTGTTAGCGATTTCCTAGTCGCGAAACAATACAGTAGCACCTAGATAATTAGATATTAATAAACATTGTTAGCGATTCCCTAGTCGCGAAACAAAATGTAGCACCTAGATAATTAGATATTAATAAACATTGCTAGCGATTACCTAGTCGCGAAACAATACAGTAGAACCTGAATAAATAAATATTAATAAACATTGTTAGCGATTGCCTAGTCGCGAAACAATACAGTAGCACCTGGATAATTAGATATTAATAAACATTGTTAGCGATTTCCTAGTCGCGAAACAATACAGTAGCACCTAGATAATTAGATATTAATAAACATTGTTAGCGATTCCCTAGTCGCGAAACAAAATGTAGCACCTAGATAATTAGATATTAATAAACATTGCTAGCGATTACCTAGTCGCGAAACAATACAGTAGAACCTGGAATAAATAAATATTGGTAAAACATTGTTAGCGATTACCTAGTCGCGAAACAATACAGTAGTACCTAGATAAATAGACAATAATAAATAAATAGTGTTAGCGATTCCCAAGTCGCGAAACAACATCGATAAGGAGAAGTTAATAAATGTTGTTAGCGATTCTCTAGTCGCTAAGCAATACAGTAAGACACCGAGGACTAGATATTATAAACACTGTCAGCAATTACCTAACCACGAAAACAATACAACGCCACCACTGAAACGATAGAAGGCCAGTAGCCGATATGTTCAACTGTGCGGAAACATAAGTAAAATATCCATAAGGCCCCAATTTTCCTGATAAGGGACTACATAGGACCACAGGAGTAATACAAAGGTTGAATACGGAAGCATAGAAGACAACTCGCAGGAAGAAAAGCCATAACAAATCCGGGGAGCTGAGAGGCTATAAACAAAACAAATGATATAATACTACGGAATTGAAGTCAAGTGAATTATATTTCAGAAAACACTAAATTTATTAATTTTAAATAAAGAAAAGTAATAAATTAAGGAAAAAAACGTGTTATTTCTTGTAACGACCATTAGCATTCTCAGGCTGAGTATACCCGGCAGAAAACGACGTTACAAGTTAAATTTTCTTAGACTGACTAAAAGGTAACTGCAATGTCATCCAGAACAAACCCAAAACTAATTCTTAAGTTGAGTACGTAATCAAATTTGATGAGAGCCAACAAATTTATTCTCAGCTTTTTTGAAACTCAATTCAGTTTATATTAATATTTTGCTGTCTTTATTTTACCTGATACCTTAGCCGAGTGGTAGCGCGTTGAGTACACAACGTGTGATGATACATGTTCGAATCCCGGTAATTTTTTTTAATTTACTGACTACCAGGTGATTTAAAAAAGTCAACTTTAAGTTAGTTGAAAGTAGTGCAGAGTGAGACAATTGACTACCGCCTAGGACATCGCAATGTTAAAATAGTCAGTTGATTACATTGAAAGTGTCAGTCTGTACTATTTGTGAAATAGTTTGCTTAAAGTTAACCGAATTTCCGACAGGGTACTTTATTAATAAAATTTTCCTTCGAAGAACACACCAATATGAGAATATTAATAATAAAACGTAACAACAGGAACACAAATTTATGTAAAGAAAAATATGAAAAAAACCATAGAAAACAGAAATCGAGTAATTTTTTCTACCCCTCTTTCTTCTCTACCCCGTTCGCTATCAAACCAAAAATGACGTCGAGAAATAGACTTCATAAAAGTCTTCGTGTGAATTAGGTGATATGTATATTATGACACTTATATTTTATTGACTTTACTGCACGAGCTTGTTGTTTTTTTTTTGTTTTTTAAACAAATTAGTTTCTAAGCATTTCTGGGAATCATTTTCTAGTCTTCTTGTAAAGGCAGAGCTGATTAATCAGTTTTTGATCATCTAAGGTACTCGAAAAAGACTCAGTTTGGTGAAACAATCTTCCACATGCTGACTGGGTATAGATATATATATATATATATATATATATACATATTATTAAATTATGTAAGCAAAAATATTTCGTATTGCTTTTTTAACTTTCAATATAATTGTTTTGTTGCAATCTGTACATATGTATATACATACATATATATATATGTATATGTATAGGTATGTATTTGTGAAAAGAAAAATATGTAATCACAATAAAGTTGCTATTGGAATTGGTCATTAAAAGTAAGATTTTAATAAACATTTTTCTCTGAAAACATTTTTTTTCAACTTTATACGATATGTCTGCTCTCTTACCAAAGCACTTTGTTTACGATCCGCAGTGATAAAAGGGGTACCCTCAAAGTTAAAGCGCGGGTCTAAATATATCGCAGCAGCAAAAGCATTATGTGCTAAAAGTGTCTCTTTTCTTTTCCTCATCGCGTTAAGCAGTGCTACTGCGTATGTATTTATAGGAACTAATCCTTCTAGTTCCAACTCACATACTAACCAGTCTCTGAAAAAGTCTCCCAATATATATTGCTCTTTTTGAAGTTTCAAAGTGCATTTTGACAATGGAGCAAATGCATTTACAAAGCTTTGGATAAATATCCAGTTAACGTCAATGTTATTAAGACTTTCGGAGTTTTCAATATATTCTTTAAGGGCAAGGATTTTGTTAATCATATTATAGGTGGAATTCCATCTTGTTATGACATCTAAACATGGTAAACTGATATCATCGTTTCCCGTTCTTACCGACGTTCGAAGTTTCTTTGCAACTTTTCTGCATTCTTCTATATCGTTATCGATTGTTTGCAAAACATCATAGGCAGCTAATTGGACTGTATGTGCTGCACAGCGAACAATAGAAAAAACAGATGAGATGTATGACTCAATCTGATTGGATCCATCGATTTCATTGTCGCCCCTCTCATTCTCTATGAGTTCCTCCTGCATTTCTTGCAGCAATGTCGATAGCTTTAAAACATTAACTCCGTTATCAGTTGTATTTGAATATATTTGGTTCATATCAATATTGCACTCTTCTAGGCACTTAAGAATTTCTTCCTTCAAATTCGCAGCCGTATGTTGTTTTGTTGTTTGTATCATGCCTTTGAAGTAAATAAATTTGGAGGCAAAGTGAAAATTAGAAAAGGGCATGTCGAGGTCTATAAAGACGATTATAACATTTTGTAACCAAAATAATAGTGTTTATCACCAAAATACGCGAAAAGCAAATTTTTAAAATAAACCAATATATTATTTTTTATCAACTTACCAATTGTATAAATAAAAATTTTATAGTCTTTAATAAATTGAATATTGATTCCAACCACACTCCTTTCCATACGGCTGGCAATATCAATTTTTAGACATATCATTTTTTGTTTTACTAGAGCTGTAATTTTGGACTTAATTTGGCTACTAGCTTTGTCCAGTATTATCCCAATGTTGCTAGAATTTAGATTTATATTGAATTTTTGCTCGTATGGTGCAATTAACGGTTTAAAGCACTCTTGGTCATCAAATACTCTAAAAGGGATATTTTTTTTCGTCACCAAACCAACGCAACATTTCAGAAAATCCTTTTTATCAATAATTGTGGCTAATTTTACTGTTTTTTTAATTCTCTTAATATCGTCACAATCACTCTCATCATTGTCTAAGTCACGCTTGTGAATAAGTTTGTAATGTCTTTTAATGTTACTTTTTGCTTTACCACATAATTCTTTTTTGCACGTTTCTATGACACAAGTACTTTTTTTTGTGGATTCGTCGTACGACACAAATTTTTCCAGGTTAAACTGTTTTTTTGGCATATTTAAATTTTTTAACTACATCGAACGCGCACACGTCTAAACAACAACTGGTTACCTAAATAGCAGGTTGCAGCCATTTATACTGAAGCATAGAATATAAATCATAGTACCGAAATACTCACTCACCTTCATACATGAAATGTGCGAGAGCGTTTCAAAAATTTTCTGTTTCTCCTTGAACAGAGTGAGAGCACTAAAAAACATTTTGCTTTTTACATTTTCATGTGTGCACTAATTTGTTTTATTTTGTGTTACACACACATGAAAATGAAGGCAAAACTAGGTTTTCATATAAGAGCGCACATGCAGTGTGCAACTTCAAACGCACATTTATGAGTTTTATTCATTTATGAATTATTCATAAATGAGTAAAAATTTGTGCTAAAAAATCTTGGATTTTCTTGTGGTATGCAAGCAAATGGTTTTTTTATGTATGTGTGTATGGCTTGTGATTCTATTGTTCATATGACTGGGAGAGTTGCCGATTTGGATATTTTTAGCCGAAATTAATTCTTTATATAAATTTACTGCAAATAAATTGTAAATTTTTACACAGTGTCAGCGCTGCCGATTTGCAAATTCTTAACTCAAATTTAGTGTATATTTATTTATATCAATACATTCAAATCCCGATAATTCGTACCCCGATAAATCGTAATTCCCGATAATTCGTAATAAACTGTCGGTCCCTTGAAAAAATCTTGTTAATTCGTAAAATTTCCATACATTTTGGTCCCCTCGCTAATTCGTAATTTTTTTTCAAATAAAATCTTCTTTACCTCTTATAAATCGTAATTGTTTGCTAACTACCACTTATAATTCGTAATAAAAACAACAAAAACATGGAAAGAATGATGAAATGAATTTGTCAGTTTTATTTTATTTTTTTTATTTGCTATTAAAATTACACGTATTTTACGCTAAGTAAATGAATTTGCTATTTTACTTTATGTATTTATTTTATTTAATTTTAACCCCGTTAAATCGAAACCCCACTAAATCGAAACCCCCTAGAATTCGTAAGAAATGGCCGGTCCCTTGCGATTACGAATTATCGGGATTTTACTGTACATACATACATATGTGTAAACATAGAAATTTACCTTTAATAAATGTGATTCGTCGTACGACAAAAATTTGTCCAGTTTAAACTGTTTTTTTGGCATATTTAAATTTTTTAACTGCAACGCACGCGCACAGGCTTAAATAACAACTGGTTACCTAAATAGCAAGTTGCAGCCATTTATACTGAAGCACAGAATATAATTCATAATAGAATGCGTATCTCACGGACAACTAAAATATTTTTAACAAACGTTTAATGATGCCGAAGGGAAGAGAGAAGAAAAGAAGCAAAAACAAAGAACTTAGCAACAAAATACATAAAGGAGCACATTTCGCATTTCGCACTTCATATGCGATTTGGACCTCATTTCAAAAAGAAAATTCCCAATGATCTAATTTTTAGCAAAAATGATTACCATAAAAAACTAACAACAAAACATGCATCCTTCTGATAGCGAAACTCAAAAATATACCTGCGCAACTACCTACTATGTATAATACTTTTACAATTGCTTGTGCATATTTTACTAAAAATCAACCCTTTAAGCAGGTAGGGCCTGCATTTCGTGTTTTTGTTATTGTGCAGTTATGACTTACCCACTGTTTGTGTAAGACGTTTGAGTTAAAAATCCTGGCGTTTCTGTAATAGATTAAGGAAAAGTTGTACCAGTTCCCTTTAATCTATTACAAAAACGCCAAGATTTCTTACTCAAACGTCTTACACAAGCAGGGGCTTTGTTTTACATTTTTTGCATAAGCAATTAAAAAAAATACATTTACACAAATCAAATAAAACATGCACACTTGCTGGACAAAAGGGTTAGCGAATATGACGCGATGTCCCGCAATTTGTGTATTTGAAATCAAAAGAAAAATTTTCTACACACATTTATGAATAAGTGATCAATGTGTTTCAATAATAAAAACTTGATATTTATTTAAAGGTAGATTTCTATGTACATCGATGGCTTAATATAAGAAACGCGGAAGTCTAATTTTCGATATTTTATAGGAGAAGCAAAAAACTGAGGGGAAACCAAAGCATTAACAAACAAAAATAATTTTTCAAGATGCTATAACTTCTTCATTTTGAACTGTAACGTACTAAGATCTTCAAGGTGGATGCAATTATATGTTGTCTCCGAGAAAACGTTAAAAACGCGATTTCGAAAAAATTGGTATACGTCCTTTTTATATTAAGCCATCGATATGTATGTACATATACATACCTACATATGTATATGTATATACACATATGTATGTACCTATATGTATATACATATGTACATACATATGTAGATATTTATATGTACTATATTAATTTAAAAATTTACAATTTATTATGCAAAAAAATGAACGTGTGCTTTCCGGTTTTAACGTAGACTTGAAGCACATGTTAATTTGTTTGCATATGAGGATTAATATATGTTTAAAATATCCAAATCGGCAACGCTGATGAGCAATAAAAAATCTTTAGAGGCACAATACATAAAAAACCATTTGCTTGTATACCACAAGACACGGATGGAAATCATGGTACAATTGTACTTTTTATGGTACATTTTTGACCTCGTTGGTACCGTGGTACTACCACGAGTAACTTGGTACAATTTAAAAATGCCAATGTGTCAGTATATGGTAACTTTAATTTTGCCTATTTTGTCTTCAATTTTTTTGTGTGTGTTTTATTTTAGACGGTCAGCTTCTCTGTTTTTGTTGCAATGCTGTTGTCAAGGCAAAATCATGTATCAGGTGGTGTCAAGGCTGCTACAACAAAATCTGTCTAGTAATTTAACTGCACCTGTGAACTTGACAGCACCTCGTACATGAACTCGCCTTGGCTGCGGTTATATTTATTTTTATAGTGCATGAAAATAACAAGCCTGTTAATAAGAAAAAGTTTTAAAATAACCGATATGAATGTAATATTTAATACTTTTTCATGTCATTTTTTATACTGAATTTTTATACACATTTTTGTTAAGTTCCTATTTTTATTGTTTACTTCTGAATTTTTACTTATTTTTTTACGTTTCCGTTCTTATTAAGAAATATTAAGAAAATGGTACCGTCATGGTCCAAAAAGTACATTTTGTTTTCGCAGTTGGTACAAAATCGAAGAAGTCATTTTCCTTCCCTGCCACAAGAAGATCCAATATTTTTGCTCAAAAAATTTTACTCATGTATGAATAATGCATAAATGAATAAAACTAATATATGAGCAACTCATAAATGTGCACATCATGTGCAGGGTTGTCAGATTTTTTCTGGCCTATTTCGCCAAATTGATTTTAAAAATCGCCAAAAGTCGCCAAAATCAATTTTATGTAGTTTTTCTTAATAAATATTTGATAATAAATTTGATTTTATATAAAATTTTTTTAATATAAATTTTTACAAAATAATTGTATAAAATATTAGCAGAAAATCGCCAAAAGTAGAAATAAAGTCGCCAAAAATTATTTTTTACAAGTTTTTCTCATCCAAATTCAAATTGAATTAATTAATATAAGAAAAATCATCAAAATCCAGCCGATTTTATTTCTTGCAAACGAGTTTTTGTGGGATTTATTTTTTTAAACTACTCCATCAACAAAGTAATTTTGCTGAATTACAAAAACTTTGAGTTTAAATTTTGTTCAAAAAATAGCCACAAAAATCGCCAACAAATTTATTTATCGCCAGAAAAATCGCCACGTCGCCATACCAAAAATTTAGACCCCATAAAAGTAGAAAAATCGCCGCGTTTGGCGAGAAATCGCCATGTCTGACAGCCCTGATCATGTGCGTAAAATTAAAAACAAGTAAGAGTGCTATATTCGGCTGTGCCGAATCTTATATACCCTTTACCAACGTACGTACATATACATACGTATATAGTATGCACAGTAGTAGTAGTAGACACATACATACATAATTGTTTTGTAAAAAATTTAAAATTTTTTTCTCTAAAGGAATTAATAGTAGGTGACCTTTCAGTATTTTTCAATTAAAGAATTTGATTCAATTGTTTTATTTTCGATATTAGCAATAGTTGATTTTTCTGATTTAAAAAATTAATAAAGTGTGTTAAGTGAGCAAAGAAATAAGAAAAAATTAATTTTATACTTTAATATCCAAAAAAATTCAAAGTTTCCATCTTTGGAGCTGTAATTTTCAGTTTTCAAATCTTATACGCCAAACTTTTCTTTCAGAAGCATAAAATATATTCAATTTATAAAGGAAAAGAAAAAAGTTTTAGACGTATTTAATTTTACATAACACAAAAAGTGTAAGTTTTCCAACCCTGGAATCATAATTTAGGATTTTTCCAATTCCTTATACCAATCTAGTTCTTTAAAAAATACATAAAATATGTTAAGTGAACAAAGAAAAAACTTAGTTTCATTTAATTCCTTTAATATTAAAAAATTCAGTAAAGTGCGACTTTGACTCGCTCACGAAGGGTTCCGTACATTCGGTTTTGAGCATTTTTTTAATGTGGCTTTTTTGCTTTTTTTGAAGTTTTTTTAAGTTTAAACGATTTTTTCAGTTTGGCGCTTCTTTCTCGTTTTGGCGATTTGTTCTGTTTTTGGAGGTTTTTTTAATTATGGCGATTTTTTCCTGTTTTTGGGGCTTTTTTCATTTTGGAGATTTTTTTTCCTGTTTTTTTCATTTTGGCGACTTTTTTCTGTTTTTTTTTGGTGTTTTTTTCGTTTTGGCGATTTTTTTCATTGTGGCGATTTTTTTCATTTCGGCGATTTTCTTTCATTTTGGCGATTTTTTTCCATTTTAGCAATTTTTCCGGTTTTTTGCGATTTCTTTTAGTCCCAGACATTTGTTTAATTTGGAGGTTTTTTCATTTTGGAAATTTTTTTTATTGTGGATTTTTTTCTGTTTTTGCGATTTTTTTTTTCTTTTTGGCGATTTTTTTCTGTTTTTGGGTTTTTTTCATTTTGGCGTTTTTTCCTGTTTTGGGGTTTTTTATTATCTTGGCGATTTTTTAGGTTTTTTTTTTGGGTTCTTTTCGTTTTGGCGATTATTTTCATTTTGGCGATATTTTTTTTCATTTTGGCGATTTTCTTCCATTTTGGCAATTTTTTTTTTCATTTTAGCAATTTTTCCGTTTTTTTGCGATTTATTTTAGTCTTAGATTTTTTTTTTAATTTGGTGCTTTTTTCGTTTTGGCGATTTTTTTTGTTTTTGGCGATTTGTTTCGGTTTGGCGATTTTATAATTCTTTGATTTTTTAGTTTTACCATTTTTGAAAATTTCAAAAGTTTCGCTCTTACGGTTTCCAAGATACAGCAAGTTGTCAAAATTGCTTGACAAAATTGCATTACCTGATGGAATACCCTTTAATTTAAATTTTTTGAAATTTTAGTGTTAATTTTTGTAGTCTGTATAAAAATACACTAACCTTACAAATTTCAAGTGTATATGTATACATGCAATTGTATGTAGTATATTACATGGGATTTTAAAATTTTTCGCTGTTCGTTTTGGAACACCCTTTAATTTCCAATTCTCATGTATTTGTTGTTGTAGCGGCCAAAGGTCTACACACTGTGTCCAAATTTCAGTTCTGTAGCTCTTACGGTTCTCGAGAAAATACCCTGTGACAGACATAGTTTTAGCCATAGTTAATTTGGAACAAATCTAGTTTAGGGACACCTCCCCAAAATTAAAAAAAAGTATCCCATCCTATAGTAAATTGAAAAATAAGAAAAAAAAATTAAATAAAAATATTGGCGGCGAGGCTTAGTTTCCGAGTTATGGGCCTCTGAAATTCTAGTACAATATTTTGATTATACGGTGTTTTTCAACGAATATGACCAATATTGGTTTTTCAAAAATTAAAAAAAAAAATTGCTATCCTATAATGCAAAGTTTTCATGTCTAATAGCTATCCTATAATGCAAAGTTTTCATGCCTAATAGCTTATTTCTGCGCTCCCGGCCTTTGGCCGGGCTTAAGAATTTTTACCACCATGGTGTTTCCCGAGACGGCGTAGCCTAGTAATGATTTTCTGCCTTGCAAAGTTTTCTTGCCAATAATGTGTTCCTGCACTGCCGGCCTTCGGCCGGGCTTAACGATTTTCTCCACCATGGTGTTTCCCGAGACGGCGCAGCCTAGTAATGATTTTCTGGATTGCAAAGTTTTCTTGCTTAATAAAATTGTTCTGCATTGCCGGCCTTCGGCCGGGCTTAAGGATTTTCTCCACCATGGTGTTTCCCGAGACGGTGCAGCCTAGTAATGATTTTCTGGATTGCAAAGTTTTCTTGCTTAATAACATTTTTCTGCATTGCCGGCCTTCGGCCGGGCTTAAGGATTTTCTCCACCATGGTGTTTCCCGAGGCGGCGTATCCTAGTAATGATTTTCTGCCTTGCAAAGTTTTCTTGCCAATAATGTGTTTCTGCACTGCCGGCCTTTGGCCGGGCTTAACGATTTTATCCACCATGGTGTTTCCCGAGACTGCGCAGCCTAGTAATGATTTTCTGGATTGCAAAGTTTTCTTGCTTAATAACATTTTTCTGCATTGCCGGCCTTCGGCCGGGCTTAGGGATTTTCTCCACCATGGTGTTTCCCGAGACGGCGCAGTCTAGTAATGAATTTCTGCCTTGCAAAGTTTTCTTGCTTAATAAGGTCTTCCTGCACTGCCGGCCTTTGGCTTAGGGATTTTCTCCACCATGGTGTTTCCCGAGACGGCTCAGCCTAGTAATGATTTTCTGGATTGCAAAGTTTTTTTTTAATTTTCTGTAGGATAGCATACCTTTTTTTAATTTTTGAAATACCAATATTGGTCATATTCGTTGAAAAACACCATATAATCACAATATTGTACTAGAATTTCAGAGGCCTATAACTCGGAAACTAAGCCTCGCCGCCAACATTTTTATTTAATTTTTTTTTCTTATTTTTCAATTTACTATAGGATAGGATACTTTTTTTTCATTTTTGGGAGGTGTCCCTAAACTAGATTTAAGCCTTAATTTTTAATACCAATTTTAGTCGAACTTAAGTGTAAAATAAGTTTATTTATTAAAAAAAATAAAAATTTGTTTTCGGTAGTTACTTTTATATGGCAAAATAAAGTTTGAGTTTTTCAGCTCTGCAATCGTCTGCTCGATTTTGCTGAATTTCAATACCAATCTATTTTGGAAAATTTCTGACACATCAGTCCAAGAACGAGGTCTCTAGCTTTTCTGCGAGTTTCGGAAAACCGATTTCACGTACAGACAGACGGACAGACCGACATCGCTTATTCGTCTTCCCTATGCATAAGGATCCAGAATATACATATATATTTTATGGGTCACGTATTGATATTATAGAAATTACAAACGGAATGACAAACCTATATATATGTACAATTTTACCATTTTTTTTGGTAAAGGGTATAAAAATATATACTTGCACACACAGGAGTTTCCAATTTTGTTTTGTTTCCAATTGCACCATCAACATGCGTATAAAAACAGAAAAAGATTTAAGCACTCATGTTCGTTGTTTGCAGACTTGTTTTTTTGTTGCTGCATTTATGAAAAGAAACACAACGAAAAAATTTGCGAGTTTCCATTTATGAAGAAACTCATAAATGTTTGTTTTTTTAGAGCACACATGAATATTTCTGTACTATGCTTTTAAGACACATGCTATAAACACAATCAAAGGCTACCGACCATCGACTACCGACTACAAAAGTAGCTGGCTACAAAAATAGCCAAGTCGCCAGCTACTTAATTCTTTTAACGACTACCGACCACTAACTACAAAAAGTAAACATCATTACATTAAACATCATTACATTAAACAATATAATAAATACAGTAAAAATGACTATTATATACTTACCAATTTCAATAAAAAAACCAAAAAGTAAATATAAATGAAACAAATGAAATGATTATTATTTTTCAATGGTGCCACTATAATAGTTTTTCGCGTTTTTAATAGCGATATTTAATGTATTGAGTTTTTAAAACCACCATTTCATGCATTTATTGTATTGGCAGCACTAATCTGTTTTTCGTAGCCAAGAAAAATAGAAATTAGCCTAAGTTGGCTACGGGCTACAAAAGTAGTCGTGTAGTCGGTAGTCGTGTAGCGGCTAAAAGAATTATTCTCATAAGCACGCATGTATTCTATTTTTGACATCTTGTAGTCGATGGTCGGTGGACATGATTGTGTTTATAGCAACAGGCTGTGAGCAGAGAAGCAAGTCGTGTCGGCGCGGCTAGCGGCAAGCTGCGCCGCCGATTACTTTACTTCACTCAAGCCGCCGCAGAAGCCATCGGCGCATCGGTGCCTTATTGGCAAGCCGATTTGATAGGCTCCGCCCAAGGCGAATTAGGTATCAGGTGAACTCTTCCCTACAACAATTTTACAACACAAAAAACAACACGTAATTTGCTATGCTACAAAACCAATCTGTCAGAAGATTTCTAAGCAAATTTTGACATTTTGGTTCAAAATGCTCAATTCGGCATCAACAGCTGATAATCAGCCGGACTGATAAGGTCACCTGATACTGAATTCGCCTTGGGCTCCGCCGATATTTTTTAATTTTCTTTTGTACCGATTTTTTTTAATTTTCTTTTGTACTGTAATGGTTGCCAAATACTTTTAATATTTTTTAAGTGATGTTAATATGTACTTATTTTTCGAAGGTGGTTTTCTTGTTTATGAAAGAAGTATTGCATATTAGCGATTTTGTTCAAAGTAGCATGATCACCTCCATGGTATTATGCGTTATTGAGGTAGTTTACACAAGAACAATTTTTATGCCGCACAATTTTTGTTCCTTTAAGAACACACGAGACTAATTCATCCGCCATAAAAATGTGTACGTGTACACAGCTTTGTGTTCGTTAGTGTTTTTTGTATACATTTAACATTTGCTGTTTTTTAAGTTGTGTGTATTGGGTTTGTGCTGCTAATGCGGGGTTGTAGTTGTTTGAAAAATTATGCCAAACACAAAACCACTCTCTTTGCCTCTTTCACCTACAAACTGACATGTTATGCCAGCACAATTATGTCCGTGTAAATCAGCGCATTAAAATGACTTCAATACTTTCAATTTGCACGTAGCTTAACGAAAAAAGAAAAAATTATTTTTCTCTTTAGAGTTGAGTAAAGAAGATTTGTAAAAGTTTGTGCATTTTTAACTCAAGCATCAAGTAGTTTACACAAATAACCAGAAAATATACAACATTCTATTTGAAGTGAAGTTAAAGGCCAGGACTTACTATCATACCAAGTCGTGCAATCTACGAAAAAGTATAACCCTATGTGATGAATTTTTATTGTCTTTTGAAAATTTTAATAAACTCCATCACAACAGGGTTGTATTTTTCGTAGATCGCACGACTTTGTATGATAGTGAGTCATGGCCTTTATCCACTTAATTTTTTTTTATTGCATGAATATTAAGAATATAACCTTAACAGAGTAAAGTACCACATGAATAAAAGGAAGAACCATTTTTGGGAGTTGAGTTCGTTTCACCTCTACAAATTCAAGACTTAGCAAAGTAAAGCCTTTCATTACAATTACAAATACAAAATTGTAAGAAAATCCAGACTACTTCAAAACTGATGTGCATAAAATATTATCCCCGGCGATTACCAGATGGCTCTCAATTCATTCATGTGTTACTCGTGTTTTAGAACAATATGAACCCTTAAGAAGTTTTTTCAGGCTTGAGGTTTTTGAAGATCCTTCAAAAATTACTAGTTCAATGCTAGACGCATTAGATAATCCAGCAACTAAAATCTATTTAGAATTTTTATCACATGCCTTAGGTATTTTGGTTTCTTTTAACGCACTTTTTCAATTTGAAAAAACTATTTTGTATAAAATAAAAGATGAAGTTATAAATATATTGCAGACTTATTATTCAAATTATATTAAAATATCTGAATTAAAATTAAAAAGTCTATGGGAAATTGATGAGCGTGAAGAGCATTTGTTTCTAAATTTAGAAGAAATCTATATTGGAATAGCTCTATATGAATCTTTGTCTAACTGCACTAGTACCGAAAAAAAGTTATACTTCAAAACTGTAGAGAGTTTTATATAGAAGCTATTCATCAAATAAAATTAAAATTTGATTTTTCAAATGAAATATATACAATTGTCGACATCGTTCGTCCAAAATTTGCTCAAAACTTTCATTTAAAGACATGAAAAATTTGAACTTAGTGTAAGTTTAGAACCAAAAGTATGCTGGCCAAAAGTTTTTAGATTAAAAAATTCTTTAGGTGAAAGTTTGTTTCCAAATTTACAAAAAGTAATTAAATTTCTATTAATATTACCATTTTCTAATGCATCAGCAGAAAGAATATTTAGTAATTTAATAAATTGTAAAACAGATTTTAGAAATAAGTTATCTTCAGAAATAATTGCGGAAATTTTTTTTACCAAAGAAGGAATTCGGAGAAATGAAAATGAAAACTTCGAACCTACGCAAACTATGTATAATAAGCCAAATTGGAAAAATTGATTTTGTAAAAATTAAGCATTTTAAAACATTATGGGCATAATTTTGCACAACGCAACGATAAACAATAACAAATTTGAAATTATTTGAATAATTTTCTTTGTTAAAAATTTTAAACTTTTCAATCCCAAAAACAATGGAGCATTTTAAATGAAGTTTAAATTTTAAATTTACATCCATATGTGTGTATGTACAAACCAACAACTATTTAAAATATTTTCAAATTTGTTATTTTCTGTCACAAAAATTCTGACTGCTGCGTTGCGTTTTACAAAATTATGACTTACATATATTTTATAGAAAAAATATAATTAATTGATATAAAAGTGTTGTATATACCAAATACTTACATATGTATACATAAAGTATTATTTTTATAATTCCATATGTACCTATGTCTCTAAATGTAATGTTCAAGTTTGAATTACTATTATTTTTTTGTTTGTTTTATTTTTTGGTTGAATATAGTACATACATATCGCACCCTAAGTACAAAAGGGGCACAACTCAAAATTATAAAAGTGCTTTTGCTTTTTTATAAAACAGGTAATTGAAGAAATTTATAACGACCCCAACAATTTCTTTTGCAATACAGTCTTCTTGAAGAATATAAAATACCATTATGGTTGTTTTTATGTGACATACTTGCGTCATTTGTACAGTATCAACAGTTGTTTGCAACTACTCAGCATCTGAAATTTTTTGAGTTGTGCCCGTTTTGTATTTAGGGTGCGATATATAAAAAAAATCATGTGTAATTTTTCTTCAGATGTGTAATATTGGAAACAGTGATGTGTAATTTCCAAATTCTTCATCGGCAACACTGGGTTGCAGCCATTTATACTGAAGCATAGAATATAAATCATGAATGAAAGAATACAAGATTACGCATTCAGCTTTTGAAAAAATTATTTTTCTGCGCATGTACGTCACATCAGCCGATAAACATAAGCACAATCACACACACACGTGTATTTGGTATAGGGCAATTTTGTTTGCATTTAAATTTCTACGTCATTTTGACGTCACACCAGCACACTCAAGTTAAGAAACATGCGCAATGCGTAATCTTGTATTCTTTGATTCATGAATATAAATCATAGTACCGAAATACTCACTCATGAAATGTGCGAGAGCGTTTCAAAAATTTTTTGTTTCTCCTTGAACAGAGTGAGAGCACTAAAAAACATTTTGCTTTTTACATTTTCATGTGTGCACTAATTTGTTTTATTTTGTGTTACACCAGGGAAGGAAAATGACTTCTTCGATTTTGTACCAACTGTGAAAACAAAATGTACTTTTTGGATCATGACGGTACTATTTTTTTAATATTTATTAATAAGAACGGAAACGTAAAAAAATGTGTAAAAATTCAGAAGCAAACAATAAAAACAGAAACTGAACAAAAATGTGTATAAAAATTTAGTATAAAAAAAACATTAAAAAATATTATATATTACATTCATAAGGGTACATTCGTAGATTAGACCTGTTAGAGATCGGTTATTTTACAAATTTCGCTTATTAACAGGCATGTTATTTTTATGCACTATAAAATCTAAGTTATGCGCATAAAAAATGCGCGATAAAACCTAAAACACACTATCACAAAACATAACACTATTGAAGTAAAGGAGCGATATGTAGTTAACAAAAATAAATATAACTACAGCCAAGGCGAGTTCATGTACTGTCAAGTTCAGGTGCTGTCAAGTTAACAGGTACAGTTAAGGTACTAGACAGATTTTTTTGTTGCAGAGTTGACACCAGCTGGTACATGATTTGCCTTGACAACAGCATTGTAGCAAAAACAGGGAAGCTGACACACACAAAAAAATTTAAGACAACATATGCAAAATTAATGTTACGATCAAAGTATATTTATATAAAGTATATGCAGGTCTACAACAACTAAGAAAATACAAAAACAACATGCGCTTTGTTTGTGTAAAAATAATGGATGAATGTCAAAAACAGATGATTACAACCAGACCTGGGCAACTTGCATTACTTTTCATAAGCACTGATTGAAAAACAAAAATTTTAGTGAAAATTTAAATTTGATGTTTGTAATGCACTATTTTTTGCACTAAAAGTAATGGATTAATATTGCATTAGCAGCTAATCGTATGGCGAAAAATGCACTAATTTTGTATTGCCACTAAGCACATCATGAAGTAATCCAATATTATTGCAATTACACATATTTTACACAGTAAAATTATATAAAACGTAATCATATTTTTATCAGATAGCACAAATAAAAAAATACAATAAAGGAACATTGAAGGCACCTGTATAAGTACGTGCATACAAATGAAAGGTCAGAACTTAGGGTTTCGTTAATTTTATTGTAAAGTTATATCTTAAAAAATGGTGATTTTATAAACGGAATATACTACCGCTTGGAACAATTTAATCAAGTTTTGTCTTTCTCTTGAAAATTATAAAAATGGTAGTGATATGATTTTTGCCTTAAAGGGCCACTCAGACTATTATACATGTATAAAGACTTTCATCACACTTTACGAAAAAGAAATCTAAACACATTTGTTTCGACTATCAAAATATCTAACGTAAATTGACATTTTATGTTCACACCATCACACCTCATATTACATTAAAAACACAAGTATAAAGCAAACAGCTGTTGAGGATTAACATGCCTACATTTATCTTTGACTTCCGGCGGTAAAGCAGTTTCATGTACGCTGTGGTCGTGCCGGCCTCTGAAAATAGACGGCGGTTAAAGTAGTTGATTTAAATAAGATAAATAAAAGAAAATACGATAGTTTCGTTAACTTTCAGACATGTCTTACACGAAAAATTATTCAATACGATAAGCACATTCAATATTTATATCCGTTTTAATACAAAGACATATAACATAAACGACGGCACGGCATCGGCGTCGAAACAGACGGCTTGTTAGTTTGGATTTTGTAATAATGCAACCCTGATCAGATGAAAAGTATTATCGTTTAGAAAATTTTCAAAAAATGGTCAAGTATTATGGGATGTCAAATTTTTATCGTATTATTTACCATTCGTTATGACATTTTGCATTCACAATATCGCACTTGCACGTATTATTTGAATTTTTGACATGTATTAATACAAAGACATGTATTAATACAAAGTATAATAGTCTGAGTGGCCCTTAAGTGGCGATATGTACATAGAAAAAAGTTTACATATTTATGTATGTACGTATGTTTTTATGTACGTACACATTTACGTTCTATTTTTCGCCATGTGATTTGGTGCTAGCGCAATATTAATGTATTTGAAGAGATTTTAGTTTAATGCCAAAAAATTGCACTATAATTATCAAAGTTAGTTCTAATGTAATAAATTTGCATTTGTATTGATTTGGTTGAGTGTGGGAAAATGGTCAATGCATTTGCTTATTTAATGCAAGTCCCAGATCTGCATAAAACAAAAAGGAAATGTATGGATAGACAAAACCAAATTAAATTTATTAATTGATAAACTTTTATTACGTGAAATAAGTATAATAAAAGCTACATATTTATTTTAATAATTAAATATAATTATTTTTAAATATTTTTTAACACCTTTTTTAAGTAAAAATTAATTTCAACTTTTTCACTACACACAATTGTGTATAACAAAGCAAAGCAAAACAAAATAGCGTATGAAAATTGTAAACAACTTTTGACATTCATGCATTGACACTACACGAGAAAAAAATTAATCACCTGAGTATTTGCATATACCTTATATAAATTTACTTTGTGCATAGGATTTCTTATAACAATGCTCTTATAACAAATATTATAAGAAGGCAAATAATTGACTTCTCAATTAAATGTCATTTAGCTAATTGCCACTTTTTTTTTTTTTTTATTTTTTTTTTATGCATGAATTTTTATTTATTGTATCTTCATATATGAACTAACAATAAGTATTCAAATCTTAAATCTAAAAAATATAATTAGGCCCGACATAAGCTTAGTAGTAGTTATATATAATACATATGTAAGTAGTGATAATCAAAAGGAAAAAAAATAAAAGTATTTTCAAGAAGTTCCATCTGGAGTGCTGTGAATAAGAGCCATTGTGTCCCTCTTTTTTAGGCGGATGTGTCCAGTAAAGTTCAAAATATTACGGGCAAGCGGATTAGGATGTGACTCGAGTTTTGTTAAATATTTGCCAGCGTATTTTGCAATTTCTTCAGTCACTAGTGGCATATTCAAATCACGATGTATATTTGAATTTTTGATGTACCATGGAGCCGATGTTATCATGCGTAAAATTTTATTTTGCCTGCGTTGAATTTTCTCTACATTTGAAGCTGAAGCAGTGCCCCATAGTTGAATTCCGTAGCACCATATTGGCTTTAAAAGCGACTTGTATATTAAAAGTTTACAATCTAGGCTAAGTGTTGAATTTCGACCAATCAGCCAATGTACCTGAGTTAGTTTAATTTTCATTTGAGTTAACTTAGAATCAATGTGGTGTTTCCATGTAAGTCGTCGATCAAGGTGTATACAAAGATATTTCACATGTGAATGTTGAGAAACAACTTGATTGTTAATCCGAATGGGGGAACAAGTATCTCTTCGTAAAGTAAATGTTACTTGAACACACTTTTGTTCATTTACCTTGATTCTCCATAAGTTTAACCAAAGCTCCACCTGGCTAATGTGTTCCTGGAGTTTGCGGGATGCCTCATCAGGGTTTTCATGCATACTAAGGCAGGCTGTATCGTCGGCAAATGTGGAAGTATGGATACTACTGCTCACAGGCATATCACAAGTATAAATTAAATATAAAACTGGTCCCAGTATACTCCCCTGTGGCACACCAGATGAAATTGTTTCAGGCCTACTTGTAAAGTCTCCTTCCGCAACAGTGAACTTACGGGAAATAATGTAACTTTCCAAAAGATTTAAAATGTTTATTGGTAAGTAAGTCTTCAATTTTAAAATAAGGCCTTCATGCCACACTTTATCAAATGCCTGGGAAACGTCAATAAACAGCGCAGAACAATACTTTTTTCCCTCAAAAGTTCTTCTTATAAATTGAACTAATCTGTGAGTTTGTTCAATGGTGCTATGCTGACTTCTAAAACCAAATTGATGGTCTGGTATGCACCCACTACTAATTAGAATTGGGGACAATTTTGTTTTGAGCAGTTTTTCGAAAAGCTTTGACATTGTAGATAGTAGACTTATTGGCCTATATGACTCAGCCTTTGTTATATCTTTGCTCGGCTTTGGAATCATTTTAACCTTGGCAAGTTTCCAGTTGTGTGGATAATGCTCCAGTCGTAAAATAGCATTAAAAATAAATAACAGTATTCTAATTGCAATACGAGGCAACTTCATCAGCATCTGGTTACTAATTCCATCAAAACCCGGAGCTTTCTTCGGGTTGAGTTCAGCAATTAGTTTTTGCACATCACGCGTCTTAAACTTTATTTGTTGAGGGGGTAGAGCGACTACATTTGGCAAATCAATTACACCAGTACATGTGTTTGGGGTAAATACGTATTTTAAATGGTCAGCAAATATGTTACCTTTTTCAGTATCGCTTCTTGCCCAACTTTCGGTAGATGTGCGCAGAGGTGGTTTAAACTCAACAGGTGTTTTAAGCTTTCTAGCAGCACGCCATAAAGAGTAATTAGATGCTGGTGTGACATCTTGGAGTCGTTTAGTGCACTCTTTAAATCTAATTTTATTCTGGGGTGATCTGTGCTGTTGCTATTCTCTTCTAGCCCTTCTTTTTTCACGTACGAGACGTTCAATGTCTGTAGAATAAATTTTATTAAACCCAATCTGCGGATGGGAGATAGTGGCATGTTCAGCAGCCTGTTTAATATTCTCGCTGAGATTGGCAATGTTCGATTCAATATCATCGGGTGTTCTAAGCGTAATGTTTTCCGTACAATGACTGCTGAGATATTTTTTGAACCCCAGCCAATTAACACGATTGATCATCTTCACATATGGGTCAGGTAAGTTACTTCTTAATGGGCTACAAATTGTAATGATCGTCGGGGAGTGATCGGACGAAGATCAAGAGAAGCTTGAACTTGAATTAAATCCCTAGAGATATTTTTTATGACGCCAAAATCTATAACATCCGGAATTTTTTGTATGTCAGTAGGCCAATAAGTGGGCTCCCCACTCGAAATGACATCCAAGCCCATTTTTGAAATAGTGTTGAACAATGCTCGACCTCTGGGTGTAACAAGGCGCGAACCCCAGAACGTATGTTTCGCATTGTAGTCTCCAGCTGCTACAAAACAAGGTCCAAGAGATTTGTAGAAATCCTCATATTGATTCTCAGTGATTGAAAATCTGGGAGGGGAGTAAATTGATGATATAACGAAATTTGAACAAAAACTTTCAATGCCAATATTTGTTGCTTGTAGGTATTCTTCACAAATGTTATCAAGAACATAGTGCTTGAGTCTTGACTTTATTAGAATTGCTGATCCACCGCAAGCACTTCCTCTAGGGTCCTTTGTATCATATATAGTGTAGCCATAAATTTTAAAAAGACTTCTCGAAGTCAAATGAGTCTCAGATACTAACATTATATCAATATTTTTTTCCGTGAGGAAGTGCTCAAGTTCATTTTTATGTTGGCGAATGCCGTTTGCGTTCCAGAAACATATTGTTAACGTGTTCATGGCTTATTAAGTATTGCTTGAAGCAGAGTATTCTGCATTCGCAACATTTCTTGCATCATGGTAGTCATATTTGTTGTAAAATTGTTTATAGTTTGCACAAGATTTTCAATAGTGGCTTCAAGGCGATTATAATTAAAGTTTGAGTTTGTATTTGTAGAATTATTTTGCGGTGAAACATTTTGTGTCGGAATAGAACTAGCCTTAGCAGCATCTGCATACGATACACGGGAAGTAACTGGTTGGCTCATTTGCTGAAAAGTGGCAGAGTAAACGTTTGCTGATTGAGCTGGAGCTAATTTAGGTTTTTGCACCATAGTCTTCTTTACAAAAGAGTACACACGACAACCTCTGTAGTTAGCGGTGCGATTACCTCCACAATTACTGCATTTTTTATCACTTTGATCTTTTGGTTTGTTGCAGCTAGCGGTGCCGTGTAATTCGCCGCACACAACACAAACAGAGGGTAAATTGCAGTATGTTTTTGTATGGCCATATTCTTGGCAATTATGGCACTGTACAGGACCTGAACGCTTATGTGGCTCTTCAACTGTGATTTTTCGGTACAAGAGGTATTTTAAATTATAAATTGGATGCGTCTCATTTTTTTTCAATTTTATATCATTAGGTTCTAGTTCAACACGAAATAGGGGTTGGGGAATCTTTTCTCTATTTATTATATTGGACACATTTTTTACCTTGAACCCCTGGAGGACGAGTGCATCTTTTATTTCTTCGGGGACAACATAAGAATCTATGCCCTTCAATACGATCTGCATGCCTTTAGCGCTCTTAAGCTGGTATGTGTAGAAACTTGTTTTATTTTTTTCAAATTCAGCAACCATTTTGCGGAAATCTTTTTCGTCATAAATTTGGATTTTAGTTTCATCGATGTTGCCACGTTTTATTGGAACAATGTGAAATTTATTCTCACCAATGACCGAAATTAATTTTTTAATAAGGGCATTTGAATTTTTTTGTCTCAAATAGATTGGTGGCGGCTTGGATGTTTTGTTCGAGGATACCTCGGGTTTGTCGTTGTCATCTTGAAAAATTTTAAAGCGGTTTTGGCGATTAGTTGAGGCTGCGCTGTTATCCCTAGACACTTTTGGAGCAGATGAGATTTTTGAAGAATTCGGGCTTCGCCCGCGCTTTAAAATTGTAATGTATCTGTCCATTCCAACTTGTACCTTGAGTTTCGAGCCGCTGTTATCTGTAGTGATAACTTTGTTAAGTGATAAACACGAGCCTGAAGGGGATGATATTACTGACTTAAATGAAGAAGTACTGGGCAACTGTAATGTTAATGCATCATTACTATTTGGCATTGGACAAAGCGAAGTTGATCGCTGACGAAAAATTGGCGTTGACGTTAACAAAAGATTTTCATCAGATTTATTTTTAATATTTTTTTCATTCAGAGTTTCAGAACTCACAGTAAAATAAGCATTTCTGCCGTTAGAACTCACTTCAAGTTTTTCTGTATTTGAGGAATTCAAAAAGAATTCCTCAAGGTTTTTTTTTTTATTTTCGGTATTTTTTGTTTTTGTTATTTATGATTGTTTGTTTGACTTTGAGGTATTCCTCAATATCACTTGTTTAAGTTTTTTTTGCGGTTTTTTTTGTTTTTGTTATTTTTACTATGTAAAAAATATTAGCAAAGCAGAAAGCTTATTTATTAAAGACAGTATGTATGTACCTATTACGAATAATATGTACTACTAATATTTTTTTTTGTATATGTAATTTTTGTTTGTTTGGTAAGTATGTAAAATTCCGCTATTCGACCACAAAACATACAGAAGTGACACGAGACGGAAGATTTTTGTGTTTTTATACCTATCTCGCTCTCCCCGGAATTTTGGCGTTGATTTTGCTTTGATTTTGCTTCTAGCGCAACAAAATTTTAGCTAGTTTTGTGATTATGCTTTGTGCTTTTATTCATGTGTTAATTGGTAAGTAAAAGGGTGAAAAATTTTTTAATTTTATGAATTTGTGTTTATTGTTGGCTATATTTTCAGTTTATTTTCAGGAAACCATTCTTTGGCTCAATATTTAATGTAAGTATAATTCTCAGTTGGAAAATTACAAGAAATATATGTATTTATTAATATTTTGCTTTCAGAAATTTGGCAAACTTTTTTCTGGGAAATTGGCAAACTTCTGATTTCAATCCCGAAAATGCCAAGGACTCGAATCAGGAAACACTGTTCAGTCAACACTTCTTAGTGTGTGCGTTGCAAGAACTGGGCTCTATGGTATTAGGATTAGGCACAACACCTCAAAACCTTCTGGCTGATCAATCTCTGCATGCCATTGATTCGACTTGTGCTGTATTGGTGCATCCAAGTGCAGCAGCCCAAGACTGTGTCAAGTCTAATAACACCACTTATCGATAGCTTTGTTGATGCCCTCGAGCAAATGCGGTCTTCACCGGAGTCCATATCAGGTTACAGTTGCGCTTTGGCGGCAACATATCAAGGATAAAATTTTATTTAATGCGACACGAGTAGAATGTCGCTAAATCGTACCCAAGCCGGTTGGTTGTTAATTGGATCCATAATGACTGGGATCTCCCATAAGTGAAGGGACTATTACCCAAATTGTTGCTGTTGTGGCGCCACTCTTTTCCTAGTTCCAGCAAAGAATTGGAGTCAGAAAAGGCTCACGGCGCTTCATTTACATGGCAAGTTACGAATGCCGAGCAGGGACCGGAGTCCACAACGATGAATTTTGAAGTGTTCACCAATTCCAGTATACACTTGTTGCTTTGTGCATCCTCAACGGTGAGAATGAATAATTTTGATAGTTATAGTGAACACTAGCGTCAAAATTTATCACTGCAAAAAGTATGCTGAATTGTGAACACTGAAATTGGTGAACATTTCAAAACTCATCGTTGCGGAATCTGGCCCTAGGAGTCTAGGAACCAAATATTGTAACCACACGTTATTAAGTAAATTAAAGATTTTGTTAAATTCGTTTTAAATAATCGATTTGTTTTTTATTTTTGTAACAACTTCAAATTTAGTTAATATAAAATTTTTCCCTCTATACTTGTTCCATTAAGTTACAGTTTGTAAGGCGGGCAATTGCTCCACATATATTATCGAGAGCGGCAGGTTCCTATTCATTGGCAATGTGCTGAGACAATGCCATCAAAATATAGATATATGCTCTGCAATTGAAAAATATAAATATTTTTTTTAGTTATTGTGTGTAAATTTATTTAAAAAAATTAATACTTACTCGAATGATTTTCCCTCGGAACAAAAAACCAATTCACCCAATACGAAAACAGTATTTTGACGAGCAGAATGTATCCAAATAGTTTCCGGTGAACATTCGGCCAAAGCTCTATATACAAAGGCCCTTTGTAAATCCAGTTTCTCATCCTTCTTAGTTTTTTGCTGCAAATATATTTAAAACCCGCAAGTGCTAATTATTATAAATATAAATTTACATGAATTTTTGCTTAATTACCTGTCCCAATAATCGCAGCAAATTACCAGCACCTTCGTATTCACTTTCGTCGTCATTGCCGCCAGCAGGCTCATCAAAATTGCAATCATTCATTTTCACCCGGCAGGGAATTGTGTTTCAAAATATAGGAGAAACTTTCAAGTGCAGCAAGCACAAGGGAAACCTTTTTATCGTCACGCACAATTTGATCCAATTTAGGAATTAGTATGGTAATGGCATTTCCAACACCTTGTACATATGTATATATTGTATTGTATTCTATTCTCCTTGTACAAGGCAATGAATGTTTTGTGGCACTGATGAATGTCAACAAGGCATCGATATAAACTTTACAAACATCTTCCTGAGGATAATCAATCATTTGTAGACAATATTGTAAGACTCCCCAATATATGGAACAAATGCAACTCCGGCACGTTGAGCGAATTCCTTAATGGCCAATACAGACTCCTCGTTCTCACCCAGATGAAGTTTTCTGCACTATAGCCAGCAATATTGCCATTGAAAGATGCCGGAAACACTTAATGAACACTCCCAACCTTTTATTTCACCTTTTTTTTTTTGCTTAAACACATAAAAATGATTAAATTTAAATTTTTTAAAACTTTTCTAATAATTTTTGCTTTTTCACATTTTTATAATTTTCGTTTTCAGTTTGTTTATTTCCATACTTTCTTAATAACAAATGCACTATAGTTGTCTCTTTTTCCCACGAATTTTAAAAACCTGATCCTAGCTTTTCTGACCTGTCACTTTCTTCACTTCTGTGTATTCTGTGATTCGACTGTTCGCTATGAAGGTACCACGAGAACTCATGAATTATTCATAAATGAGTAAAAATTTGTGCTAAAAAATCTTGGATTTTCTTGTGGTATGCAAGCAAATGGTTTTTTTATGTATGTGTGTATGGCTTGTGATTCTTCTTCTTCTTCTTCCTGTTGTGCTGACATACTATGTAGTATGTCAAAAAAGGTGACTTCGGACACTTAGTCCATGGTGTCACCTTTGTGGTGATAATTTTTTGTTGTTGTGTAGGAGCTTCCTTCGGTTGCTGCGAACGACCTATACCTTCGTATAGGAAGTAGGAGTTTCCAAGATCCACTCCTTTGTGGTGATTGTTTTTATAATTGTTTTTGTTTTTGCATGTGGTTAATGGAAACCAACGGGATATCGCGGTGATACCGTTAACCGACGCCAACCATTAATCACATGCGGTGAGACGCAAAACTCTCGAAGGCCAATAAACAACAGTGGCCTGGTTGCATTTAAGAAATAATTGCCAACGACGCGTGATGTTGACTCGCCCAGAGCTGCTTTACGAATCCCGGCTTGTGATTCTATTGCTCATATGACTGGGAGAGTTGCCAATTTGGATATTTTTAGCCGAAATTAATTCTTTATATAAATTTACTGCAAATAAATTGTAAATTTTTACACAGTGTCAGCGCTGCCGATTTGCAAATTCTTAATTCAAATTTAGTGTATATTTATTTATATCAATACATTCAAATCCCGATAATTCGTACCCCGATAAATCGTAATTCCCGATAATTCGTAATAAACTGTCGGTCCCTTGAAAAAATCTTGTTAATTCGTAAAATTTCCATACATTTTGGTCCCCTCGCTAATTCGTAATTTTTTTTTCAAATAAAATCTTCTTTACCTCTTATAAATCGTAATTGTTTGCTAACTACCACTTATAATTCGTAATAAAAACAACAAAAACATGGAAAGAATGATGAAATGAATTTGTCAGTTTTATTTTATTTTTTTTGTTTGCTATTAAAATTACACGTATTTTACGCTAAGTAAATGAATTTGCTATTTTACTTTATGTATTTATTTTATTTAATTTTAACACCGTTAAATCGAAACCCCGCTAAATCGAAACCCCCTAGAATTCGTAAGAAATGGCCGGTCCCTTGCGATTACGAATTATCGGGATTTTACTGTACATACATACATATGTGTAAACATAGAAATTTACCTTTAATAAATGTGATTCGTCGTACGACAAAAATTTGTCCAGTTTAAACTGTTTTTTTGGCATATTTAAATTTTTTAACTGCAACGCACGCGCACAGGCTTAAATAACAACTGGTTACCTAAATAGCAAGTTGCAGCCATTTATACTGAAGCACAGAATATAATTCATAATAGAATCCGTATCTCAAGGACAACTAAAATATTTTTAACAAACGTTTAATGATGCCGAAGGGAAGAGAGAAGAAAAGAAGCAAAAACAAAGAACTTAGCAACAAAATACATAAAGGAGCACATTTCGCATTTCGCACTTCATATGCGATTTGGACCTCATTTCAAAAAGAAAATTCCCAATGATCTAATTTTTACCAAAAATGATTACCATAAAAAACTAACAACAAAACATGCATCCTTCTGATAGCGAAACTCAAAAATATACCTGCGCAACTACCTACTAGGGATGGGCAAATGAAAAAAATGTATCGATATATATCGTATCGATATTTTTTAACAGTATCGATATATATTTTTTGTAAACATCGATATTTCGATATATCGATATTTTTTGCCAAAATATTCCAAATCTAAAATAAATACACATACTAACATATCGTGCCATAACCGCCAAAAAAAGTTTAAGCGAGGCTTCATTACTCTTTACTTTATGTTGCTGTGCCGTTCTATTTTTAAATTTTAATAGTTACTTTTTCATTAATAAATTAGCTTTTTCTGACCAGAACGGTTACAGTTTTCCACTAAAGTAATGAGTTTTGTATCGTCCATTGTTATGTTTCAATATAGTGTTTATTTTCTTCTGGTAAAAATTTAATTTCTTAAATTCTTAAAGCACCATCAGTTTATTTCGAAATGTTTTTATTTTATTTATTTTGCCACTTACAATTACTTAACAGTTTTTTTATTTTCAGAGGTTGAACCGAAACAACACAGAATGAAAGAGAAAAACTAAAGGCTTGTATAAGATCTATATAAACCAAAAAGAGTCAGCTGATTCGTAGCAGAACATAAAATAAAAACTAATTCTGCCTTTAGGTTTATATCCACATAATCCAAATTTGGCATTTAGCTCAGTTAACAAATAAAAGTCACCTGTATTAGTGGGGTCACCTTATAGATGCGCCTGGGTTGTTATTATGAAATTTCTCTTTTTTTTTTTTCTTCGCATCACTAGTAGTGATGCCAATATCGTAGTTAAAAAACGGCTATAGCTCTTGAAAGTATCGAAACCCGATACTCGTAAATAAGAATCGATGTATCGATATATCGGTTTTTGAAATATCGGCGATATATATCGATATTTATTTTCTCAAATATCGATATTTCGATATATCGATATTTTTTGCCCATCGCTACTACCTACTATGTATAATACTTTTACAATTGCTTGTGCATATGTTACTAAAAATCAACCCTTTAAGCAGGTAGGGCCTGCATTTCGTGTTTTTGTTATTGCGCAGTTATGACTTACCCCCTGTTTGTGTAAGACGTTTGAGTTAAAAATCTTGGCGTTCCTGTAATAGATTAAAGAAAAGTTGTACCAGTTCCCTTTAATCTATTACAAAAACGCCAAGATTTCTTACTCAAACGTCTTACACAAGCAGGGGCTTTGTTTTACATTTTTTGCATAAGCAATTAAAAAAAATACATTTACACAAATCAAATAAAACATGCACACTTGCTGGACAAAAGGGTTAGCGAATATGACGCGATGTCCCGCAATTTGTGTATTTGAAATCAAAAGAAAAATTTTCTACACACATTTGTGAATAAGTGATCAATGTGTTTCAATAATAAAAGCTTGATATTTATTTAAAGGTAGATTTCTATGTACATCGATGGCTTAATATAAGAAACGCGGAAGTCTAATTTTCGATATTTTATAGGAGAAGCAAAAAACTGAGGGGAAACCAAAGCATTAACAAACAAAAATAATTTTTCAAGATGCTATAACTTCTTCATTTTGAACTGTAACGTACTAAGATCTTCAAGGTGGATGCAATTATATGTTGTCTCCGAGAAAACGTTAAAAACGCGATTTCGAAAAAATTGGTATACGTCCTTTTTATATTAAGCCATCGATATGTATGTACATATACATACCTACATATGTATATGTATATACACATATGTATGTACCTATATGTATATACATATGTACATACATATGTAGATATTTATATGTACTATATTAATTTAAAAATTTACAATTTATTATGCAAAAAAATGAACGTGTGCTTTCCGGTTTTAACGTAGACTTGAAGCACATGTTAATTTGTTTGCATATGAGGATTAATATATGTTTAAAATATCCAAATCGGCAACGCTGATGAGCAATAAAAAATCTTTAGAGGCACAATACATAAAAAACCATTTGCTTGTATACCACAAGACACGGATGGAAATCATGGTACAATTGTACTTTTTATGGTACATTTTTGACCTCGTTGGTACCGTGGTACTACCACGAGTAACTTGGTACAATTTAAAAATGCCAATGTGTCAGTATATGGTAACTTTAATTTTGCCTATTTTGTCTTCAATTTTTTTGTGTGTGTTTTATTTTAGACGGTCAGCTTCTCTGTTTTTGTTGCAATGCTGTTGTCAAGGCAAAATCATGTATCAGGTGGTGTCAAGGCTGCTACAACAAAATCTGTCTAGTAATTTAACTGCACCTGTGAACTTGACAGCACCTCGTACATGAACTCGCCTTGCCTGCGGTTATATTTATTTTTATAGTGCATGAAAATAACAAGCCTGTTAATAAGAAAAAGTTTTAAAATAACCGATTTCTAACAAGTCTAATCTACGAATGTACCCCTTATGAATGTAATATTTAATACTTTTTCATGTCATTTTTTATACTGAATTTTTATACACATTTTTGTTAAGTTCCTATTTTTATTGTTTACTTCTGAATTTTTACTTATTTTTTTACGTTTCCGTTCTTATTAAGAAATATTAAGAAAATGGTACCGTCATGGTCCAAAAAGTACATTTTGTTTTCGCAGTTGGTACAAAATCGAAGAAGTCATTTTCCTTCCCTGCCACAAGAAGATCCAATATTTTTGCTCAAAAAATTTTACTCATGTATGAATAATGCATAAATGAATAAAACTAATATATGAGCAACTCATAAATGTGCACATCATGTGCAGGGTTGTCAGATTTTTTCTGGCCTATTTCGCCAAATTGATTTTAAAAATCGCCAAAAGTCGCCAAAATCAATTTTATGTAGTTTTTCTTAATAAATATTTGATAATAAATTTGATTTTATATAAAATTTTTTTAATATAAATTTTTACAAAATAATTGTATAAAATATTAGCAGAAAATCGCCAAAAGTAGAAATAAAGTCGCCAAAAATTATTTTTTACAAGTTTTTCTCATCCAAATTCAAATTGAATTAATTAATATAAGAAAAATCATCAAAATCCAGCCGATTTTATTTCTTGCAAACGAGTTTTTGTGGGATTTATTTTTTTAAACTACTCCATCAACAAAGTAATTTTGCTGAATTACAAAAACTTTGAGTTTAAATTTTGTTCAAAAAATAGCCACAAAAATCGCCAACAAATTTATTTATCGCCAGAAAAATCGCCACGTCGCCATACCAAAAATTTAGACCCCATAAAAGTAGAAAAATCGCCGCGTTTGGCGAGAAATCGCCATGTCTGACAGCCCTGATCATGTGCGTAAAATTAAAAACAAGTAAGAGTGCTATATTCGGCTGTGCCGAATCTTATATACCCTTTACCAACGTACGTACATATACATACGTATATAGTATGCACAGTAGTAGTAGTAGACACATACATACATAATTGTTTTGTAAAAAATTTAAAATTTTTTTCTCTAAAGGAATTAATAGTAGGTGACCTTTCAGTATTTTTCAATTAAAGAATTTGATTCAATTGTTTTATTTTCGATATTAGCAATAGTTGATTTTTCTGATTTAAAAAATTAATAAAGTGTGTTAAGTGAGCAAAGAAATAAGAAAAAATTAATTTTATACTTTAATATCCAAAAAAATTCAAAGTTTCCATCTTTGGAGCTGTAATTTTCAGTTTTCAAATCTTATACGCCAAACTTTTCTTTCAGAAGCATAAAATATATTCAATTTATAAAGGAAAAGAAAAAAGTTTTAGACGTATTTAATTTTACATAACACAAAAAGTGTAAGTTTTCCAACCCTGGAATCATAATTTAGGATTTTTCCAATTCCTTATACCAATCTAGTTCTTTAAAAAATACATAAAATATGTTAAGTGAACAAAGAAAAAACTTAGTTTCATTTAATTCCTTTAATATTAAAAAATTCAGTAAAGTGCGACTTTGACTCGCTCACGAAGGGTTCCGTACATTCGGTTTTGAGCATTTTTTTAATGTGGCTTTTTTGCTTTTTTTGAAGTTTTTTTAAGTTTAAACGATTTTTTCAGTTTGGCGCTTCTTTCTCGTTTTGGCGATTTGTTCTGTTTTTGGAGGTTTTTTTAATTATGGCGATTTTTTCCTGTTTTTGGGGCTTTTTTCATTTTGGAGATTTTTTTTCCTGTTTTTTTCATTTTGGCGACTTTTTTCTGTTTTTTTGGTGTTTTTTTCGTTTTGGCGATTTTTTTCATTGTGGCGATTTTTTTCATTTCGGCGATTTTCTTTCATTTTGGCGATTTTTTTTCCATTTTAGCAATTTTTCCGGTTTTTTGCGATTTCTTTTAGTCCCAGACATTTGTTTAATTTGGAGGTTTTTTCATTTTGGAAATTTTTTTTATTGTGGATTTTTTTCTGTTTTTGCGATTTTTTTTTCTTTTTGGCGATTTTTTTCTGTTTTTGGGTTTTTTTCATTATGGCGTTTTTTCCTGTTTTGGGGTTTTTTATTATCTTGGCGATTTTTTAGGTTTTTTTTTTGGGTTCTTTTCGTTTTGGCGATTATTTTCATTTTGGCGATATTTTTTTTCATTTTGGCGATTTTCTTCCATTTTGGCAATTTTTTTTTTCATTTTAGCAATTTTTCCGTTTTTTTGCGATTTATTTTAGTCTTAGAATTTTTTTTTAATTTGGTGCTTTTTTCGTTTTGGCGATTTTTAGGGTTCCGTACACCAAAGGTGAAAATGGAACCCTATTGTTTTCGCTACGCTGTCCGTCCGTCCGTCTGTCCGTCACAGGGTATTTTCTCGAGAACCGTAAGAGCTACGGACCTGAAATTTGGACACAGTGTGTAGACCCTTGGCCGCTACAACAACAAATACATGAGAGTTGGAAATTAAAGGGTGTGCCAAAACGAGCAATGAAAAATTTTAAAATCCCATGTAATATACATACAATTGTATGTATGTATATTACATGGGACCCTTGGCCGCTACAACAACAAATACATGAGAGTTGGAAATTAAAGGGTGTGCCAAAACGAGCAACGAAAAATTTTAAAATCCCATCTAATATACATACAATCGTATGTATATTACATGGGATCCTTGGCCGCTACAACAACAAATACACGAGAGTTGGAAATTAAAGGGTGTGCCAAAACGAGCAACGAAAAATTTTAAAATCCCATGTAATATACATACAATTGTATGTATGTATGTATATTACATGGGACCCTTGGCCGCTTCAACAACAAATACATGAGAGTTGGAAATTAAAGGGTGTGCCAAAACGAGCAACGGAAAATGTTAAAATCCTATGTAATATACATACAATTGTATGTATATGCACTTGAAATTTGTAAAGTTCGTGTATTTTTATACAGACTACAACAACTAACACTAAAATTTAAAAAAATTTAATTAAAGGGTGTACCATCAGTTAATGTAATTTCGACTATGTAATTTTGAAAACTTGCTGTATCTTGGAAACCGTAAGGGCAAACTTCTTGAAATTTTCAAAAACGGTAAAACAAAAAAATCTCAAAATTATAAAATCGCCAAACCGAAAAAAAATCGCCAAAATCAAAAAAAAATCGCCAAAACGAAAAAAAAGCACCAAATTAAAAAAAAAATTCTAAATCGAAAATAAATCGCGGAAAACCGGAAAAATCGCCAAAATGAAAAAATCGTCAAAATGAAAAAAAAATCGCCAAAATGAAAAAATCGCCAAAATTAAAAAATCGCCAAAATTAAAAATATTGCCAAAATGAAAAAAAAAAATCGCCAAAATGAAAAAAATCGCTAAAAAATAACCAAAATGAAAAAAAACGCCAAAATTAAAAAAAAAATCGCCAAAATTTAAAAAATCGCCAAAACGAGAAAAAAGCGAAAAACAATAAAAAAAATTATTTCAGCTGAAAAAACGTAACAAACACTGTATTAAAAAAAATGCTCAAAGCCCAACGTACGGAACCCTTCGTGCGCGAGTCAAAGTCGCACTTTACTGAATTTATTTTTGTTTTTGGCGATTTGTTTCGGTTTGGCGATTTTATAATTCTTTGATTTTTTAGTTTTACCGTTTTTGAAAATTTCAAAAGTTTTGCTCTTACGGTTTCCAAGATACAGCAAGTTGTCAAAATTGCTTGACAAAATTGCATTACCTGATGGAATACCCTTTAATTTCAATTTTTTGAAATTTTAGTGTTAATTTTTGTAGTCTGTATAAAAATACACTAACCTTACAAATTTCAAGTGTATATGTATACATGCAATTGTATGTAGTATATTACATGGGATTTTAAAATTTTTCGCTGTTCGTTTTGGAACACCCTTTAATTTCCAATTCTCATGTATTTGTTGTTGTAGCGGCCAAAGGTCTACACACTGTGTTCAAATTTCAGTTCTGTAGCTCTTACGGTTCTCGAGAAAATACCCTGTGACAGACATAGTTTTAGACATAGTTAATTTTACATAACACAAAAAGTTAAAGTTTTCCAACCCTGGAAACGTCTTTTTAATTTTTTATATATTTTTATTAATTTTTAATACCAATTTTAGTCGAACTTAAGTGTAAAATAAGTTTATTTATTAAAAAAAATAAAAATTTGTTTTCGGTAGTTACTTTTATATGGCAAAATAAAGTTTAAGTTTTTCAGCTCTGCAATCGTCTGCTCGATTTTGCTGAATTTCAATACCAATCTATTTTGGAAAATTTCTGACACATCAGTCTAAGAACGAGGTCTCTAGCTTTTCTGGGAGCTTCGGAAAACCGATTTCACGTACAGACAGACGGACAGACCGACATCGCTTATTCGTCTTCCCTATGCATAAGGATCCAGAATATATATATTTTATGGGTCACGTATTGATATTATAGAAATTACAAACGGAATGACAAACCTATATATATGTACAATTTTACCATTTTTTTTGGTAAAGGGTATAAAAATATATACTTGCACACACAGGAGTTTCCAATTTTGTTTTGTTTCCAATTGCACCATGAACATGCGTATAAAAACAGAAAAAGATTTAAGCACTCATGTTCGTTGTTTGCAGACTTGTTTTTTTGTTGCTGCATTTATGAAAAGAAACACAACGAAAAAATTTGCGAGTTTCCATTTATGAAGAAACTCATAAATGTTTGTTTTTTTAGAGCACATGAATATTTCGGTACCAGACAGCGTGACCATATTAGCTTATTTTGAGCTAAATTTAGCTTATTTGTTTCAGATTTAGCCTTAAAATTTTCATTTAGCTCTTAGCTTATTTTTTATCTTTTTTTAAAAACTCATTTAGCTTTTTTAGCCTTTTTTTAGTCTAAATTGCGTGTTATCTAAAAATATATTAAAAACATAAACAACTCATAAAAATTATAATGTTTTAGCATTGTAAAATAGTTTACAAAAAATACAAAATGTAAATTATACGACAATTTTATAACAGAAATGGAAAGAAGAAAAATAGTAGATAATGGCAGAATGGTTAGAATTCCAATGGAAAAAGTTAAATTCATATTAGTGGCCAAAACACTTTTTGAGTTTTTTGGGTATAAAATTATTTGACTTGAGTTGAACGTTCATTCAGCGACATCAATTAACTTAAAACAAAAACCTGAAATAGCCTTAAGCCTGGATAACACTATGTACCGATTTTCGTCGGGCCACCTCAATAAAGTCATAAGTAATAAGCCAAAATGGCATTATTACTCAATTAATTCTGGAATAAGTCTATATGGGCTTATTACCAATGCAGTGTGGCGCAATTATGTCCTTGTATTTCAAGTAGGCGATAAATTAGAGCAAAATCTTTACTTATGACTTTATTTCACTGATCTGACGAAACTCGGTACATTGTGCAGATAGTGTGATCCATGCTTTACCTGAAATAGCATTAATTCACTTAAAAAGCTTTCGTATTTTAGTATAAATGTTTTTAAATTTTTAAAAACTTTTTAAGATTATTTTGGGGAAGTTTTTGTTTTGTTCTTCATTAAATCTAAAATATAATAATTAATAAATAATTTCATTAAGCAAATATTCTATATGTATAATAAAAAAATATGTTTGTGTAATATTTAACGTTAGTTTAGCAATAAGAAACTATTGAAAAGTGATCAAAGAAGTGAAAAAAAGTTTAGCTTTATTTTCTAGCCTAAAATGTAACTTTTTAGCTTATTTTAGCTTTTTTTCAAACGTGATTTAGCTTAATATTATTTTAAAATCTGGTCACACTGGTACCAGAGGTCCAATTCGTGTGGCTTACAGCCGCCGCCGGTCTAATTTTCATTGACAAAGCCGCCGCCGATGCATGCGGCTGACATCGGCTTGTTTTCGTCAGCGGTGCTTACACAACTAGATGGCTGAGCCGATTTTTGTAAATTAATATTTTTGGTTTTTTTCAATTTATACATATTTTCATAAGTTATGTCTTCATTTTATATTATTACCAATTTAAATTTTTAATTCTGACTGACGCAGTTTTAGATACATACATATGTACAATGTTAAAAATATGCAGTACTGCCAACTAGGGATGGGCAAATGAAAAAAATTTATCGATATATATCGTATCGATATTTTTGAACAGTATCGATATATATGTTTTGAAAACATCGATATTTCGATATATCGATATTTTTTGATGCATTAATTTCGAATGTACAATTAGGGCTAATAAATCAGTCAAAGATTATTTGTATTTTATTTTTAAATCTTAAACACAAAAATTTGTTTCTCACTGCACAATTAAATTAAACTTAAACAGCCAACACTGTAGATTTAAGTGTTGTTTAAATTTTACAAACACACCATATGTTTTGTGCATGTGTGTCTTTTTTGAAGGCACGTACATGAACATCATGTGGTCGTATTAAAATGAATTTCGTTTAATTTTCGCAAATATACAACAAATGTAACACATATTTTTATATCATGAAATATATAAATAGAAAAATGCATTCTGATGCTCTCTTTGTATCATAAAATGTGTTTTTTGCTATTTCACTTTTCTGCAAATTGATAAATCAACTTTCTTATTTATATTGAACACCTGTTTTTTGGAAAGCTTTCCATAATATTTGGAAATATTGTAGTGCTACCGTACTTTCAACTTAATTTGATAATAACTTTAACTAACCACTGAAAAAATTAAAGTGTATTTAAACACATTTTAATTTTTAATGAAAATTAACTTAAACAATATTTAATTATTCATTGATTTATTAGCCATTAGTCACTTTAAGAAATTTAATACAAAAAAACTATTTATGTTAAGTTATACGTAACCTACTGTAGCTCCTTAAGACTTCATTAGCCTTTACTTTCTGTTGCTGTTTCGGGCCACAACGGTCACAGTATTCCACTAAAGTGATGAGTTTTGCATCGTCCATTCTTATCAGAGTTTTTCTTTTCCCGGACTTGTTCATTTCCCGGGAAATAACGTTTTATAAACGCATTAGTCAAAAAAATTATACAAATTCAGTTCCCGTCCGTAATTGTTGTAAAGTTTTAACTATAGTTCTACTGCCATCACCTTATTATTGTACTATCGCATTCATAAAGTGAATAACGGCATTCATCGAAGAATGTGTACATTTGTACCAACTAAAGTTGCCCGTACAAATTTTCCGGGATTTCTTTCCAGGAAAATGTGCGGGATCCCGGGAAATCCCGTATGAAAAACACGAATTGTTATGTTTCAATATAATTTTATGTTTTTCTGGTAAAAGTTAAATTTTTTTAAATTCTTAAAGCACAATCACAGTTTATTTCGAAATGTTTTTATTTTGTTTATGCTGCCCCTTA
The DNA here is from genome assembly GCA_944452675.1 of Tachina lurida. Lineage (NCBI taxonomy): Eukaryota > Metazoa > Arthropoda > Insecta > Diptera > Tachinidae > Tachina > Tachina lurida. The sequence goes on from OX101754.1 coordinate 79,130,172, forward strand.
CAATTAGTTAACAGTTTTTTTTTATTTTCACAGGTTGAACCGAAACATAACAGAATGAAAAAGAAAAACTAACGGCTTGTATATGAGTTCTATAAACCAAAAAGAGTCAGCTGATTCGCAGCAGTACAGAAAGTAAAAACAAATTCTGCCTTTGGGCTTATACCCACACAATCCAAAAAGTCTCCTGCCTTAGTTGGGTCAACTTATAAATTCGGCTGGGATGCTATTATGAAATTTCTCTTTTTTTCTTCGCATCACTAGTAGTGATGTCAATATCGTACAGTTAAAAAACGGCTATAGCTCTTAATGCTATGTTCAGACGGCAGCATGAACCACTTGGTTCGCTCTCTGAACCACGATTGCGAACCCTGGTGTTCAGACGACACCATTCGTGGTTCGTTTTGACAAATATTTTTGATGCAGTGATGCCAACTTAGAACTTTTCGTGCTGGATTTAATCCGTTTCCAGTCACTCAAAACGCGGAAAAAACACGAAAATCTAGCAATTTTTATAATTATCAGGCCTGTCACAGAAATCATTGCATATCATTTTCGAAATTGTTTTGATTACGAATTTTTATTTCGATCGATTTTGTTTTACCTTCTTCAGATTTCGATCGATTTGTTCATTCCGAAAAAACGTCAATTCGATTGTTTTCAATTTAAATGTGGCAATATTGGGCAACAAAAAACACATTGTTGCTCGTATTAGAAGATCAACAAAATACCAAAGGATCAACTTTTTTATTGAAGTGAACCAAATTAAAAAAAGTATACATTCATTGTCTGGAATTGCAATAACTGCAATTTTGGATGCCCAGAGCGGTCAAGATTTTGCCGAAAAATTGCTTCAGATCCACTTTCATATCGAAACGTAGTGTATGTGTTAAAGTTTTATTTAATTTTATTTGAAGGAATAGACTTGAGAAAATATCTTAAATATGTAAAAAAATTAAATAAAACAAACATATATTAAATAAATGGTTGAAAAAATATTTTCTTTGTTGAAATCAAGTTTCAAACTGATTTTTGTACTTTCACATAGTGAAAATTACAATTCAGAGCATTATTCATCGAGAAAATTCTTCGTTTTTCGTTTTCTGCAGAACCTAATTACGGAAATGAAATTATTTCTATTGAATTTGGTTTCAGGCCTTTAGCCCCTTTTTACTTTTTGTTCAATATGGCTAGATTTTAGTCTTTGTGAACTTCCTTTAATTTAGCAATATCGACTTTTAACTCATTTTTATTTTGTTAGTTTACCAATTTAAACAAGAAGAATAATATAGAATAATCTTCTATTTCTTCGAATTTTTTGTGATTTGAAAGATATTCAGTATATCCTAAAAACATGATAATGTATGTTTTTGCAAGAGCAAAATATTGAAATTTTGTATGTATGTACTTACGTAAACATAGATACATACATATGCATATATACTTCTATTATGTATATATGTAGGTACACTATTTATATCTACCTTATTAAAATGTAATATGAAATGAAATATCTCTAGCTAATGTACTTATGTACTCGTATGTATTGATCTTATGATAGGTACATATTAATTTTTAATAATTTACTTAACAAAAATTTTTGATGTTTTGATTTAAAACAGAAACACTTTAAAACTAGCTCCTTTTCGCGCTTATTCAAAAAATTTTACTTTATTTTGCGCTAAATGCATATTTTTTCAATTTAGCGCTTTTTCAAAAAAATTTTACGCGCTTTGAGTATCAAAAGTTGGCATCACTGTTTTCATGTATATACATATATGCATACATATATACGTGAATAGTTGATACGCGTTTTATATTCTGTGTTATTTGCTTTTTTACAGTAGATAAACAAATTAAGCAACAATAATTAATAAAATGTGTTATAATATTATTAATTCATACTCGCAATAGTTTTTTGTGTGTTTGTTTGTTTAAAAATGTGTATGTGTATGTATGTACTCATTTTATTTTGATAGCTAGTTCAGATAAATTAGCGATAATTTGTTATCAAAACTAGCGATGATAGCAATTTCTTCATGGTTCGCAGCTAGGTTCAAAATGAACCAAGTTGGTTCGCTCTCAAAAATTTGTATGGCGAACCATGTTGATTCAATCAAGGTTCGACCGCGAACCGTGAATGGGAGAGCGAACCTCGATAATTGCTGTCCGTGTGAACATACTATAAAAGTATCGAAACCCGATACTCGTAAATTAGAATCGATGTATCGATATATCGGATTTTGAAATATCGGCGATATATATCGATATTTATTTTCTCAAATATCGATATTTCGATATATCGATATTTTTTGCCCATCCCTACTGCCAACTAGCTTTTCTATGTACATACATATGTATGTATATTTGTATGCACATGCAATGTAATGCTATGTTTAGACGACAAGTCGAATCACCTGCTTCGCTCTCTGAATCATGTTAATGAATTATGCTGTTTAGACTATGCATTAGTGATTCGTATGAAGCGTGCCAATTTAGTGCTTTTCGTACTAGATTTAGAGTTTTTTAATTCATAACAGTGCGGAATTTTTCAAATTGTTGCTTAAAAAAAGGCACTAAATTGGTGATTTTCACCTTTGATAGTGCGTTTTGCAAATCTACTAAATATTAATTTGTTAAAGTGTGGTGGCTTTCTTTTCACTTTTTCAAAAACTATCTGATTTCACCCCTTTTAGACATGCAAAGTTTCCTTTGCAGAATGTTAATTCAGCTGGGTGAAATACAAAGGAAGAAAAACTTAATCTTTCATAGTGAGAAAAAATAATATATTTCTAGAAATTACAGAGGATACCATGCACGTTATAAAATAGTTTAATTACAATAATCTAATTACTAACCACTGAGGGAAGCAATGTATTGCTTTATTGATAACGAAAGCTTCCAAAAAGGCTTCTGAAAAGTACTAACTTAAGGCTCTCTAACAAAGTGGACAAAAGTAAAAAAAATGTAAACCAGTAACTTTTCCATCTGAGTACATAAAAACTACACATTATTAATTCTGTAAATGGAAACAGTAAGGCAAAAAAATTAATATCTTTTTGGAAACTGAATGCCTTGCTTCTAACTGAAATTGAAGAAATGGAACGAAGTATTAGAAATTTAAGGATAAATAAATGGAAAAATTTGCTCAGAACTGATAAATTTTCGATCGAAGTTCATAATTCTAGAAATTCAACTGATCATAATCCATTTCTAATACTCTCAATATTTGCTCTAGGACTATTAACATTACCATGTTCAAATGTTGAAGTAGAAATAACTTTTAGTGCTAATAACTATTTTAAAAGTTAGTTAGAAATGCAATAATTTTATAAATCAAATTGTTTCATTCATATAAAATACGGTCAAAAAGGAAAGGCTTATGTTGTTCAGAATGTAACATATTGAACCATGTTCATGTAAAAATTAATTCAGACGAAACACCTAAAAATCTAATTGTTTTATTAAAACAGTTTTATGGCCGGAGAAAAAGATGAAACTGCATTTCTTGAAACGAGGAGTATAATTCTCGTTGATCACTCTTTTGTTAAAATAATACACCATAATTGGAGTGTCTTTCTAAATGAACTTCAATTATTTTCCTACTTATATTCTACTTATAAGCAAAATCGAAATATGGCTCGATATAATTGATATTATTACAAAAACCTATGAAATGTAGTAAATTTAAAATTGTAGTTAACTTAAATTTTTAATTTTTACTAATTCAATACATGTGGGCTTTCTCTGTATTGAAAATAAATAGATAAATAAAAAAAAAATAAATAAAAATATATTTATGTACATACATACATATGTACATATACATATACGAGTACTTATTTCATTTAGTGCTTTTTTATGAATACACAGTGGTTTTTGCTCTGAAAAAGTTGGCATCACTGTTCGCGTGGCATTTTTTTATGTATATTTACACAACATACGTATCATACACACGTATATACATGCATACACATAAGCATACATACCTACATAAATTCGACTCATGCGAAATCTTGTTTTTGAAGGCATCTCTATATTTTCTTCTTATTTTTCCTTTTTATATTATTCATAACTTAATTAAATTTATTTATATTAAACTCACATCTATGTTTTTTGGTTTGTTTTTATTTGTTTACAAACACACACATGCACATATACCATTTTGTTTTGATAGATAAAGTGGCAATTAACTGCGATAAAAGTTAGAGAAGATACCTATTTTACGTACTTCGCAAGTAGATTCATATTGAATCTAGTTCAGTGGTCTTCATTCATATTACCCAGCTAACGAAAATGTTCGGGTTTTTATTTATTCTCTTCGTGAATATTACAAACAAGATTGCTCAAACTAAAAAAAATCTAAAAAACGGCTTCTCAAAATGTACCAAAATTACCTCCATTGCTAATCTTTATTACATTATATTTTATTTTAAGTCTTGTACTGTATTTGGTGATATTGCTTTTATAATTCATGAAAAGCTATTTTTGCTTATTTTCCTGTCAAAAACTTGAGTAATTGTAATAAATTAACGGCGTTATAAAATCTTTCATAAAAAAAATCCATACACTTTGTTTTTATTGTGTTAAATGGCAATCATTATTTCAACCACAATCATGTGTGTGAAACAAACATTTCACTTGTAAGCTTTCAACAGAGTAGGAGTGTGTCGGATGTTTTTGTGTTTTAAATCTTTTAAAGAGAACTAAAATATTTTTTGATACACTGAAAAGTTGATAACAAGCTATATAAATTTATGAATGTTTATGTTTCGTATAATTATATATGTACTTTTTTACAGCATTTTAAAACAAAATATTTAATAAAAATGTGGGATGTTGAGTGGGAAAATCTTTTTTTTTGTTTTCTTTGAACACATCGAAGAAAGCAGAGTGCCTTTTAAGTAATCAGGTAATAAAGAATATGTTTGCCTCTCATCTTAAGCGACATTATGATAGAAAGCATCCTGAATTGCATTAAGTTTTCATGAGGAATAATACACATATATATTTTTTTAACTGAAAATATTCAATAATTTAATCGAAAACCGTATATAATTTTCTAATATATATATATACACATATATATATATATATATCTTGTTCTTATTTTTTAACAAAAAAAAAAAATAAAAAAATAATCACTTCTCGAATGTAAGAAAAAAACTTTTTTAAATTTTAGTTAAATGAGACTATTACTTTTTTCAGTGTAATACTCTTATTTTAGGTGTGTTTCTCTTTGTGAAGACCACTGCTTTAGACACTGTTGCAGTAATAAGGGAGTGAGAAAATATAAGATCGTTTTATTGCATACAAACATCACTTAATATTTTCATTCAATACACTGCAAAAGTTCAATTATGGACATATTTAAGTGCCATTTATTTATTTATTTATTTAAATATATTTTGTAATACAGTAAGCCTGCAAGGCCAAAATCGTATTACTAGAGTAATACGACATATTTATAAAAAAAACTTGATAAAACCTTATATTTTCAAAAAACTTATTGGCATCTCAAAAAACTTCCAAAAAAAGGGAAAACTTGACAAATGGTAACGCTGCGGGAGACTAAAATAATGTTTCATTTGGTAACTTTAAATAAGTTATCTGTTTACCTTATTTTTATAATTACATATCTTTGTATGTATGTGCGTATTCACTTAAAAAAAAAAGTATAGCCTTAAGGCCGGGGCACAATGAATCCGTCATACGTTAAACTTCGCCTATTTCAACTGAAACTAACGCAACGACGGAGAAGGTTGTCACAATGAGTACTTTATTGACGGAAGCATTTAAACAGCTCTTTTGTTGGTCGATTCTCCATTTTATTTATTAAATTCAACTTTTTGTATTTATTTCTTTTATTTAATTTTATTTTTGCTGCCACAAAACAGAAAACGGAATTGTGTAGCTTTCCAGTTTGCTAAATTCAATAGTATGATTTTCTTTAAAACTCGAAAAGGTAAATTTTTAAATACCATTAGCAAGTTTTGTTCAAGCGCTGATACATTTTCTTGTGAAATATAAGAGAATGAACTCTTTACAATTATCTTTTGAAATATAAGAATTCATTCATCTTTTGAAATTTAAAAATTCATTCTTTACAATTATCTTCTGAAATAATTGTTTCAAGTATTGGGAATTTTAAACACTTAACAAAAAAGTATGTTGGGAAAACACTTTAATTTTTGGTTTTCATAGTGTTTAGCCAACGACGTAAAAAATAGTAGGCCAACCCCATCATGAGGTTATCATTTGTGTGTTGGCACAACACTCCAAAAGTAGAACTTGTGATGTTTTGCCAACGTTAATGTTAAGTTTGGACTGCTCAAGTTAATGCTTTTTTCAAGTTATAACATTATTGTTAGTGCATTTGTTTTAACAACTCAGTTATAACTTCAAGTTACAGCAAAATTTCATGTCAGGTGGAGACGTAGAGTTAGGAAACGCCATGATACAATTATACAAGTAACCGCGAAGCGCCAGCTGTTTTGCTTGTTTCGTGGTGCCATCTGCCAAATGTTGTTTGTGTTTTACAAACACACACACACGCTGTTTATCTTTCATTTCAATCACTTGCTCTATGGCCTTTCACACACGAGAACAATTGTGCTGGCATAGCAAAGAGAGGGGTTTCGTGTTTGGCATAATTTTTCAACCAGCTACAACACCGCATCATCAGCACAAAACCAATACACACATAACTTAAAATAACAGCGAATATCAAATGCATACAAAAAACACTAACACGCACAAAGCTATGTATACGTATACATTTTTATGCCGGATGAATTAGTCTCGTGTGTTCTTAAAAGAACAAAAATTGTGCTGCATAAAAATTAGTCTGGTGTGTGAGAGGCCTATGACAGTTGGCACCACAAACTAGCAACAAAAAGCCCTCTTGTTTTATTTGCTGTAAATTTGTTGTCGATTTGCGGTTACCTGTATAATTGTATCATGGGAAACGCTTTGCCAACGTTAACCACATTGTTTTTTCTGCTTATTATTGTATTTTTCTAGTTATTACAAAAATTCGGCTCCAGCCGGCTAGCCGCCGCCGGTATATATTTCCTCAGCCGCCGCCGCCAACAATTTTGCGACGAATTGGACCTCAGTTCGGTACTATGCTTTTAAGACACAGGCTGTAAAATTTTATCGTAAGCGACAATTTATGTACGTACAAAAACATATTTGAATATTTTAAATGAACCTTCTACTGAAAACTTTAATTTTTGTCGCTTACGATAAAATCGAAAATAAGGCTCGATAGGGTAAAAGCCCCTAAAGTCGGCATGCACCAGTAGTCGGCACTTTTAACCCTGCATGCCTAATCATATTTTTTATGCGTTATGACCAATGTTAGTCGATTCGACTAACATCCGAGAGGTATCAATTTTATGGAACCGGCGGTACTCCCAATTCTTAGAAGTTACTGAAAAATTAAAAACTTATACCTTTTTATATACATATAAAAATAAAAAAATATACTCTATACCAGGCATACAGTTTCCTAAGGTCGGTATGAACTTTTATTATAAGTTTATTGAACTGAGGATCCTAGAAAGATTGCAATTTTGTAATTCATAAGAGATAATTACTTCATGCAATAACAGAAAATTGTATGATTGTAAATATGACCACTTTGAACAGACAAAGTACATAGCGTGCTTTTAGAAAGCTCATCTGAGGTCAAGTACCTGGGAGTGATATTAGACTCAAGGGTTTTATAGAGATACCATTTAGAGGCGATTGCCCACAAGGCAATAAAAGCACTAAAGGTGAGTATATCTATGCAGGAAAAACATAACAGTTGCACACGCAAAACCTTAAGATGAATATACACCATGATAGTGAAACTTATCATCACTTATGATGCTTGGTCGGAAAGCTACGACCAGAGATCGGTTGGAGATTCACTGAGGCTCTCATTGAGCTCACACCTCGAATAATTTTTATAGAAACTGCTGCAAAGCAAAAAGTCATCAACGACCCGGGAAGAACAGACAGTGACTGTGTAATTAACCAATGGGAACAATGATCCCTGGAAAGACTCTGATCGTTTCAGATGTCTAACTTTTTTTATCATAAGTTTATGCCATTGAGATATGCGCACAATTTTATCCTGACAGGTACTACCGAGGAGGAGAAATAGCAACCTGTTGCCATTAAAGCATAGTTGCTCAAAGTGGCACCAGTGTGGAGGACTTTAAAGCACTTAGTTCATATAGGTATAGTTCGAAGTTATCTTGGGACTGCCACATTGAGCTTAATCTGCTACACACCATAAATAAGATCGTACTCTACTGAGTTCACAGACACGTTGGAGTTGATGGCAAGGAAAATGCAGACAAATTGGTCAGCGCACACAAGGTCGGACCAGAACCGTTCCTGCTCATTGGATCGGATTAAATCCGGGAATATATATGGATGGAGATCAGAAATACCAGGAAACATCTCTCCCTGGATCGAGGCATGGAAACCTAATGATTATAAAGTATAACAAAAATTTTTTGAATGATCCCATGTCCTAAAATAAAAATAATCTTGGAATGCTCGCAAGCTTCCTTACAGACTGAGAAAACACCTAAACAGACTTCTCATTGGGAGTAACAACCTGTGCAGAATATGTGGTTGTAATGATGAAACTTTAGAGCAGTAGTAATGTGAATCTTTATGCCCTCTGTGGTTCCACAGGATAGCAGGTATAGACGAGGTGCTCTAGTACTTGGTAAGCAATACAATAGCCCTGTGCCTCCAGGACTCCAGGTTCGAGTTTTGTTGCGATTTGTTATGGTCGGGGGAGAGGGTCTTTGAAAATGTTACGTAACAGAAAAATTTTAGTAATTTCGTACAAAAATACGTATGTTTTTCTTATTTATTTGATTATCATTTATTTAATTGATCATACGTCTTACCTACATATCGCTCATTTGCTGCAAGAACGGCATAACTCAAAATTTTAGATTTTGAGATAAATGCGTTTTAATTGTTTAATTGACTATAGCTCTGAAGAAAAATTACTACATGTAAATATTTTGATATCATCTTGCAAATCATCTTATATTTAATATATCCGTATAGAAAAAAATAGAACAAACAATTTTTAATAATTGTTTTTAGATGGAAAATTGTTTATACTTTGAGTTATGACGTTATTGCTGCTAAAGTTCATAGTAGTGTAGTAAACTAAAATGTGTCCTTATTGCGAAAAAAAAATTTTTGTTAGATGATTTTTTTCAACAAAACAGTCAGAACACAAAATATGCCAGTATATATCGAGCCTTGAGCGCGACATTATCGTAAGCGACATCCGGTAAAAATTTTTTTTATTTGAAAAATTAAGATTTCGTGACATAGCTCAAAATTCGAAATTGTCAAAATATCAGAATTGCTTATAGTTTCAAAAATACGGCGCTTGAGATTTTATCGTAAGTAGATGTTTACATTAAAAAAAAATAAAAATTATCGTAAGCGACACATATTTATTGAGATATTTTATTTTTAATTATGAAACATATAAACTATTGGAAAAATTAAATGAAAATTTATTTCACCGATTCTTACGAAACTTGTCACACACCCTAAGCTTTAATAAAGGCACAAAATTGCGTTCAAAAGAGTGGGGGCACGCCTATTAAATTTTCGCATAATATTTCATGTGCTTGTACTTAACCTTTATTTTCGAAACTTGGCACACACCTTGAACTCTTAAAAATACACAATCTTGTTTTAAAAAAGTAGGCGTAGCCACGCCCCATAAAATTTAATACTATCGGGTATGTTCTGTATTCCACGTGAAATTAAAAGGTGTGGAATTGCCACAGAATTGTTGTTATAAATACATATTTCCAGCAACAATTCTATAGCAATTCCACACCTTTTAATTTCACGTGGAATACAGAACATACCCGTATATTTCACGTGTTTTTACTTAATCGATTTTTACGAAACTGGGCCATATTTCTAAATAAAAAAAAGATAATTACAAATAAAACTTTTTTGAATTGACCAGAGCTCAAAAGTATGCACTAAAAAGGTAAAAATAAAACTTTTTAAACACATAGGAACATGCCCGGTAAAAAAACTGCAAGTAATTGTTAAGTACATATGTATGTGCTTAATTACCAATGTTGCTGGCACCAACTTCAAACGGCACTGTAGGTAACATATATAAAAATCTTTTATTTAACTAGATCTATATTATTTGTAGCTTTTTGGTGCTTATTTTTGAAGGCGGTTTAATTTTTTTTTTTGTTTTATTAACAGTAATTCCCTACTTTTTGAAAACGTCTAAGTGCTTGCAATCTGTAAAAGTAACTTTTTTGTTACCAGGACACACAATGATACCTGTAGACTCCGTTCACGCCACAATTGAGAATTTTATAAAAAATAGAAGTATTTGGGCACCTTTTCAATGGGCATCACAAATTTCTAATTCGCATTGTACTAAATTATACTAATTTTCAAAATTGGAAGACATACTCCAACGTATTTTTGCCACATAACATTAAAATAAAATTTAATAATTTTTGACAAAAATAAGTTTCGCGAACAATTAAAGTATGGATACAATGATGATAAAATCGAAGAGTTAAACCTTAATTTAATAAAGCGCTCAAGAAAAAATACAGAGCTCCTTGAAAATGGACCGCAAATTCTTTATTCACAAAAATTAGAAATAGCACAAAAATTTAAAGATTTGTGGACATTATGTGACAACGGAATAATCTCTGAAAGATATCATCAAGAATACATTAATATGAAAAGTAATGATAAAATTGAAGATATACTAGCTGAGAGTGACGATGATGATAATTAAAAAAATTAAAGCCATTTCCATAAGTATTACTACTAAATACCTAACATAATTATATTAATAAAACACTTTATAATATTTAAATAATATTGTTTATAACACATAATACCTATTTTTTACCAAAATAATATTGTTTTGACAACCTAATTGTAATCAGATTGAAAAAAACCCAAATGTACCAATTTATTTTTCTATTAAATAAAAAAAAACACAAAAAAAAAATATCGTAAGCGACAAAATTTTTTTAATTCCTCCATTAATATGAAAAAAAAAAATTATCGTAAGCGCCATAACTAGTGCCAAATATGAAAATACAAAATTCTTTTTGCTCCCAATCACTGGCCAGGACAAAATTATCACAAACTGCATAAAAACATTTTCAATTTTATCCATACATTTGGAAATAATCAATAAAAAGGCTTTCCTGTAAAGTTTGGTTATTGTCGCTTACGATAATGTTGCGCTCAAGGCTCGATATGTAAGTATTTTTACTACATAAAACATATTTTACCTTTTCACTGTCGCTCTTTCCGAAAGCAAAAGGATGTTCACACCTTAACGACTGTGGCGTAACTAACGATGTGTCGTCAGTGCTGCCAGAATGATGATTTTATCATATTTTTGATGATTTTTGGACCAAAATATGATTTTAAGATTTTTGTTGTCGAATGATGATTTTTAATTTTGCAAATTATGATTTTTACTTTCAATACATACATATGTATGTATGTACAATTTCAATAGCTACACCTATAAAGAAAACATTTTTGTTCCACCGAAAATATTCGTCTTCATGGAAACAGGTTGGTAAGGGGCAGAGAGCACAACTCTCCCTCCTCTTCTAGGGTCATTTGCAAAAAAAGAATAAGAAAACGTTACTTTACAAAAAAAATCTTGTACAAATGTTTACGAAATCGTTTAAAAGAAGTCATTCGTCGCCAAGGAAAAGCAATTTGCCTCTAAATTTTAGAGTATATATAGAGTACATCAGTGATGCAAAATGTGGCACTATTGGGCCATTTGTGGCACTTTTGGATGTTTGTGGCCCTGTGGTACTCTCTAGGATATTTTGGCCCTTTCAGCTCAAAATTCAACTAATTCCTTGAAACCTTTTTAATTGAGTTTTCTTCGTTTTAAAAACTACTTTTATTTTTGAAGATTTTTATTTAAAATGGTTTCCGAAATCTGCGCCAGATCATGTTTTGAGTGGGGAAACCAATAGTATTATACCACTTGCTATTAAACTTTTTCAAAAGGAAACAGAACAAGTATATAGGCAATATTGCAAGTTCCAGAATTTAAAAAGCTCAATGATTTAAGTAGAAGTAAGTTTTGCAAAAGGATTTCTACCATTAAAAATCGTACAAAGAAATCAAAACAAAAATAAATTTATAACTGTAATAGTGTCGATTATTTTTGTTACGAAAATTATTTCCTTACCCCTGTAATAGCAAAGCTATAAAAATTAATTATTTTCAAAAATATATGCATGCGCGCGTCTTCTTACTGCATATCTAAGTTGTCCGTGAGAGTATCAAATGTGTTACGGTCCTTTTTCATGTTAAATAGTATAGTAAATATAGATAGTACTAACTTTCCCATCACTGCTCACAGCACACACTCAGTCCTAGCAATACGAAATACACATGCACACATGCACACATGCAGTACCAGCAATACGAAATACACAAACAACTTTGTCTGTTAGTTTGTTGTCGTTATTCACTGTATATACGCAAATGCAAAGCAACAAAATTATTTCTTTTTTCCTTGAACAAATTGAGCAATCGTTTTCACTGTTTTTGTTTCTCTCACTCCAAAGAATTAAACAAAAGAAAATCAAACAATTTGTTTCGTTTATTTTCGTGCTCTGGTTTAACTACAAAGGAATCAAAACAAAAATAAATTTATAACTGTAATAGTGTCGATTATTTATGTTACGAAAATTATTTTCTAACCCCTGTATCGCCCCTTTTTGTAGCATAGCTATAAAAAAAATAATGAAATCTAGTTCTAATAATTGTTATGATGAAGATATTTTAAAACTTAACACAAAAAAAATGCTTTTAAACATGGGAGGAGGAACTAAATGGAGGAACTATTGGACTAAGAATTTAGAGATTATGTTTAATAAAATTAGAATTACATAAATAATGTTTTTTAACTAAAGTTTAGTTTTTTAAGCAACATACATACACAGCGTTACCGTTGGTGCCACTAAAGTAGCAATTTGCCACTTTTACGACTGCTTGGGTACTATTCTGCTACCTTTACAAAATGCACCTAAATTTGATACTTTTTCTAATTTTGGCAACTTTTTGATACTTTTTACTGAATGAAGATATATTTTTTGTACTTTCGGTGTTATTAATATAAAAGTTATGTTATTTTAATTATATTGATATGTAAACCTATACGAAATCTTTTTTTTTATCATGTGTGGTTAGCTTATGCATATATTTCGATAAAAAATTTCCTATACGATAGAAGACTGATTGTATTAAAGTATTTATTTAGATCCAGTATTTATTACATCAATTGAGGACACTTTGAAATTGTTTCCGTTTTTATTAATATAATAAGTGAACTTTAGGGTTTTGTAAAATAGTTAAAGGAATAAGGAAACCTTTCATGCAATTCTCAAATGTCTGAAATGTTGGTACAAAAAAAAAGAATTTTTCAAATTGCATGGATGAAAATTTATAATCAAAATTGTATATGTTTGATCCATATATATGTATTTAGTAAGCTGCAAACTAATGCTTCCGCTAAGCGTTATTTTTTTGCTAAACTTGCATCATTAGAAAATAAATTATCTAAGGCTGAGTTTACATCTGGAATTTCTTGTGTGTCATTTGAACAAAAAAAAAAAAAAAAAACGCAACCAACTAATTACTAATGAAAAACTGTTTGATTCAGACATATATTTATTGATTTAAAAAGTTTTCAATCATGTTGGATTCTATAAAATTTTCTATTAGTTAAGTATGGAACTATTTAACTTAATAAATACATGTCTGAATCAAACAGTTTTATATTAGTAATTAGTGGTTACGCTTTTTTTACGCTTGTGTGGCATTTGGCACACCTATGTAAACCCGGCCTAACACACTGAAAGTTTAAACTTGTCATTCCATGTTATCTACTTTAAGTTTGTAGCAAAGGGATTTGAAAGACTAGATTCCAATTGATGAACATATTCAAAAGCACATATATACAGTTTCAAGACATAGGCATTCAATAACTTAAACATTTCTAAAAACGTTGTTTTCCCATCAATTAAAAAAATGCAGTGTACAAAAAATTTATAGAATTGTCTTGTGCCTATCTCTTCATAATTCAATATTCAGATATTTATAAAAAGTTAAGTAAATGAGTTAATTTTTTTCTAAATTAGTTCCAATGCCAAAAAAGCATTAAAAATGTATCCGTATCTTCAGAAAATTCAAGCACCTATTATATGAATTATTTTTACAGTTTGTGGCTTTATTTTATCATGAAAATAGTATATTTTAGTCTTTAAATATGCAAAACCTGATTTTTGTTCTTGAGGTTTTTAAAAATAATCAGATTTGTTTTAATTTTTCTTTTTTTTTAAGGTTGCCCCTTTTTTTTTAAAATCCCCTTTTTGGTGCCACCTTTTTAAAAAAAATCCCCTTGTTGTGCCACTTTTTGAAATTTTACAACGGTAACGCTGTACATACATATAAAATATGTATTAACTTTAATTTAATAAAAAATACTTTAAAAAATTTTGAAATTGGTGTACGTCGAATAGTTTTGTTTGTCCACTGTAAATATGTCAATTGTTCCTTTTTTTTTAAATTGGACTTGTGATGATATTTTTCTTCAAAATATGATTTTCTTTCCGACAAATGATGATTTTCTTCGCAAACCTTCTGGCAGCCCTGTGTGTCGTTGTTGTGAGCAGCGTGACCATATTAGCTTATTTTAAGCTAAATTTAGCTTATTTGTTTCAGACTTAGCCTTAAAATTTTCATTTAGCTCTTAGCTAATTTTTTAGATTTTTTTAAAAACTCATTTAGCTTTTTTAGCCTTTTTTTAGTCTAAATTGCGTGTTCCCTAAAAATATATTAAAAACATAAACAACTTATAAAAATTATAATTTTTTAGCATTGTAAAATAGTTTACAAAAAATACAACGACAATTTTATAACAGAAATGGAAAGAAGAAAAATAGTAGATAATGGCAGAATAGTTAGAATTTCAATGGAAAAAGTTAAATTCATATTAGTGGCCAAAACACTTTTTGAGTTTTTTGGGTATAAAATTATTTGACTTGAGTTGAACGTCCATTCAGCGGCATCAATTAACTTAAAACAAAAACCTGAAATAGCCTTAAGCCTGGATAACACTATGCACCGATTTTCGTCGGGCCACCTCAATAAAGTCATAAGTAATCAGCCAAAATGGCATTATTACTCAATTAATTCTGGAATAAGTCTATATGGGCTTATTACCAATGCAGTGTGGCGCAATTATGTCCTTGTATTTCAAGTAGTCGATAAATTAGAGCAAAATCTTTACTTATGACTTTATTTCACTGATCTGACGAAACAGATAGTGTGATCCATGCTTTACCTTAAATAGCATTAATTCACTTAAAAAGCTTTCGTATTTTAATATAAATGTTTTTACATTTTTAAAAACTTTTTAAGATTATTTTGGGGAAGTGTTTGTTTTGTTCTTCATTAAATCTAAAATATAATAATTAATAAATAATTTCATTAAGCAAATATTCTATATGTATAATAAAAAAATATGTTTGTGTAATATTTAACGTTAGTTTAGCAATAAGAAACTATTGAAAAGTGATCAAAGAAGTGGAAAAAAGTTTAGCTTTATTTTCTAGCCTAAAATGTAACTTTTTAGCTAATTTTAGCTTTTTTTCAAACGTGATTTGGCTTAATATTATTTTAAAATCTGGTCACACTGGTTGTGAGGAAAAGAAGAGCCAAACATACCCTATACCTAAATAAGAGCGGCAAGCGTCGCGTTAGCAGCAGGGTTCGCATTTTCAGTACATTTAAATGTGAAAATATGATTTCATTGTGCTGAAATTACGTACTCTGCTGCTAACGCGACGCTTGCCGCTCTTATTTAGGTATGAGGGATAGGAATAGAAATAACGGCATATACTCGTCTCACACGTTCTGTATACAAGATATCAAAATGAGTATTTTACACAAGATAAAACATGATGTTGCCAATATTTCTGTATTATTAACTCTAAAATCGCGATTTATATATTTATATACCCTTTATACAGACACATACATACATATTTGTTTTGTAAAAAATTTATCATTCTTTTCTCTAAAGGAATTAATAGTAAGTGACCTTTCAGTATTTTTCGATTAAAGAATTTGATTCAATTATTTTATTTTCGATATCAGCAGTAGTTGACTTTTCTAATTTAAAAAATTAATAAAGTGTGTTAAGTGAACAAAGAAATAAAAATAAATTAATTTTATACATTAATATCAAAAAAAAATTCAAAGTTTTCATCTTTGGAGCTGCAATTTTCATTTTTCAAATTTTATACGCCAAACTTTCCTTTCAGAAGCATAAAATATATTCAATTTATAAAGGAAAAGAAAACAATTTTAGACCTATTTAATTTTACATAACAGAAAAAGTGTAAGTTTTCCAACCGTGGAATCATAATTTAGGATTTTTCTAATTCCTTATACCAATCTAGTTTTTTAAAAAATACATAAAATATGTTAAGTGAACAAAGCCAAAAGGAAAAAAAACTTAGTTTTATTTAGTTACTCTATTATCAAAAAAAGTTCAGTTTCCATCTCTGAAGCACTAGTTTTAATTTTTATAAGTTTATACGCCAATTTTTTCTTTCAGAAGCATAAAATAAATTTAATTTATAAAGGAAACAAGAATTATTTAGACCTATTTAATTTTACATAACACAAAAAGTTAAGTTTACCATGCCTGGTGTCATAATTTTGAATTTTTCTGATTATTGATACCAATCTAGTTCTTTAAAAAATACATAAAATATGTTAAGTGAACAAAGCAAAATCGAAATAAGAAAAAACTTAGTTTCATTTAATTCCTTTAATATTAAAAAATTCAGTAAAGTGTGACTTTGAATCGCGCACGAAGGGTTGGCTTTTCTGAAGTTTTTTTTCAGTTTAAACGATTTTTTCAGTTTTGTCGCTTTTTCTCGTTTTGGCGATTTTTTTCTGTTTTTGGAGGTTTTTTCATTTTGGCGATTTTTTATGTTTTTGGGGCTTTTTTTCATATTGGAGATTTTTTCATTTTGGCGATTTTTTTTCATTTTAGCGATTTTTTTCTGTTTTTGGGTTTTTTTTGCATTTTGGCGATTTTTTCCTGTTTTGGGGTTTTTTTCATTTTGGCCATTTTTTCTGTTTTTTTTTCGTTTTGGCGATTTTTTTCATTTTGGCGATTTTTTGCATTTTGGCGATTTTCTTTCATTTTGGCGATTGGTGATTTAAGCTCATTAGGTCTTTTAAGATTTCTATCAGCGCGCCATAAAGAGTTATTAGATGCTGACATGGAGACCTTCTTAATATTTTTCCAGTAATGCAGTTTTTTCCGACCATAGCAACTTTTTGAGTCAGTTAGTAAATTTTTTAAGTCTGATTTTATTAAGGGGTAATCTGTGTATTTGCCAATCTCTTTTAGCTCTCCTTTTATCATATATAAGACGTTTAATATTCGTAAAATAAATTCTATTAAAGCCAGTATGCGGATGGGAGATAGTAGAATATTCTATAACTTTTTTAATCTTTTCATCAAAGTTGGAAATATTAGATTCAACATCCTTGGATAATTTTAGCTGAATGTTTTCTACGCAGTGACTACTAAGATATTTTTTGAATCCTTGCCAGTTAACCGCATTAAACATCTTCACATATAAATTAGGTAAATCAATCCTTAGTGGGCTAAAAATTTTAACTATTGTAGGAGAGTGATCGCAGGAGAGATCTAAAAAGTTCTCCACTTGAATTAAGTCCCTATGAATATTTTTCATGACGCCAAAATATATAACACACGGAAATTCTGGTACGTCAGTAAGTGACCTTCCCACTTGAAATGACATCCAAGCCCAATTTTGAAATTGTATTAAACAACGCTCGACCTCTAGGTGTAACAAGACGTGAGCTCCAGTACGTATTTTTTGCATTTTAGTCACCATGAAATAAGATCCAAGCGATTTTTAGAACTTCTCATACTGATCTTCGGTAACTGAAAATATGGGAGGTGAGTAAATTGATGATATTACGAAATTCGCACAAAAATTTTCTACGAAAATATACGTTGCTTGCATATATTCTTCACTAACGTTGTCAAGGATATAGAGCTTAAGTCTTGAATTAATAAGAATTGCTCATCCACCGCATGCTCTCCTTCTCGGGTCCTTGGAATCATATAGAGTGTAGCCATTTACTTTAAAGAAACTTCTCGAAGTCAAATGAGTCTCAGAGACCAACTTTATATGAATATTTTTTTCCGTGAAGAAGTGCTCAAGCTCATTTTTGTGGTGGCGAGTGCCGTTTGCGTTCCAGAAACATGTTCATGGCTTATTAACTAATGCTTGAAGCAGTGTATTCTGCATTCGCAGCATTTTTTGCATCATGCTAGTCATATTTGATGTAAAATTATTTATAGTTTGCACCAGATTATCAATAGTAGCTTCAAGACGATTTAAATTTAAGCTTGAGTTTGTATTTGTTGAGTTATTTGGCGGTGAAACATTTTGTGTGGGAACAGAACTAGTCTTTGCAGCATCGGCATCACAAAGTATACAGAGGTGAAGAAAGTGAGTGATGAAAAAAGCTAAAATCAGCTACGACACGGGTTCGGCGAGAAAGGGACAACTGTAGTATATTTGTTATTAAGTTGCTAACAATATAATCAAAACAAACAAGAAAAAATGTGTACTTTGTGAAATAACCAAGAGCACATTTTTACAAAATTAAATGAAAGATTTTGTAGTGTTGAACTAGAAAACTTAATGTGTTAAATGTTATTAGTGGTAAAAAAGTGATTAAAATTAGTTTCCACATAATTACAGACATCATTTTAAGCATTTTCATTAAAAAATATTAGTTTTTACCATTTAATTCCAAAAAGCATATAGCGAATAATACCACAAAGAATAAAATGAAAATACATTTGAACGAGTGAACATTTGTACAAAATTAAATCAAGGAACTTGTTGTGTTGAATTAAAAAACTGAATGTGAAAATGTTTATTAGTAATAGCCCTAATTCACACGTTGATTTTTCAATGATTTTTTGAAACACGATTTTTGTAGTTTGTAGGCGAACTGTATAGAAAAGCAAAGGGGGAAGAAAAAAAATCACATTTTCCGTTCTCCGAGTTTTTTTTTTTCAAATTTTCTTTACACATATTTTAATTTTTGGTATGTTGCTTTATTTTATTTTTTCATTCAATGTGACAACAGCTTTTTTTTAATAGAAAACAGTGTTACCTGTAGGTATTTTTGTCGCTAATATAGGAGTATAGGGAATATCGGACAAATATTTTATTTTGGCCAAAATATAGGTATGTATTTTGTATTCTCATATTGCATTTTTTGTGCATAAATGTAAAAATAACTATACGCAAAATATATTTTTGCTCCGTTTAAAAATTTGTTTTTGCTCGTAATTACATAGACTTTTATCTAATTATTTTGGTGTCGCAGTGCCTGTATTTGGATAGGATCTTCCCTCTATTCTTCTAATGGCAAGCACCCCAGGAAATAGGAAATGGGCATCTATTAAACAATGATTTAATAATTAAGGATATTACTTACAACTATTTAACTTCAATCTTAATAAACTCCATTATTGGAGAAAACACAAATATAGATATGTGTTATATTTGTATTATAAGATAATTTCTGAAAAACTGTAGAAAAGTATGCATTAATTTCGAAGGCAGAAGTAGTCACTTTGAATAATTTAATACAAAAGAATTACATATATACATGTATATGTCATGTTTTAAGTTACCTACTGTAGATCCAAATATTCAGAAGAAATAATTTTGGTTTACAAAAGGTTTACAAAACAAATTTTTTAACATGTAGGGAAAACCCGAATTTTTTTAAAATCTAATGGCAACACTGATTAAATTTTTGGAAGAAAAAAAATCAAAACTAGAAACATGGAAAAAATCATCGTATGAATGTAAAATGTTTTTGGAAGCAACTTTTAAGGAGAATCAAAAATAAAACAAGATTTTTAAATCCTCGTATGAATTGGACCTTAAAAAAGTGATTAAGATTTGTTTTCAAATGATTCCTGATTTAACTTTGAGCTTTTTAGTTCATAAATGTTAATTTTAACATTTTAATTGCAAAAATCTCATAGCGAATGAGGACTCAAAGAATAAAATACAAAAACGTTAAACCAATGCAACTACGAAAGAAGCTTAAAGAAGACACGGGTTCGGTGTGAGTGCGAAATCCGAAAACACACAAATTATCTTCCGTCTCGTGTCACCTCTGTGTACTTTGTGATCGGCATACGCGGCATTGGTTTTGCTCATTTATGCAAAATGGACGGAGTAAGTGTTTGCCGATTGAGCTGGAGGTAATTTAAGTTTTTGTCCCATGGTCTGTTTAACGAAAGAATATACAAGTCATCTTCTTTAGTTAGCGGCATGATTATCTTGACAATTACTAAATTTTTTTCTGCTTGATTTTTTGGTTTAGTACAACTAGCAGTATTCTTGGCAATTATGGCACTGTACCGGACTGAACACTTATGTGGCTCTTCAACTGTGATTTTTCGGTGTAAGAGGTATATTACTCGTAGGCTATACATTTTATGTATCTCGTTTTTTTTTTTGAACTGCATGTCTCTACTTCAATACGAAATAGAGGCTGGGGGATCTTCTCCCTATTGATTATATTAGTAAAATTTCTTACCTTAAATCCTTGTATGATGAGTACATATTTTACTTCTTTGGGATTAACATAAGAATTAATGCCCTTCAATACGATTTTCAGACCTTTAGCGTTTTTAAGCTGGTACTTATAAAAACTTGCTTTATTTTCTTCGAATTCTGTTACTATTTTGCGGAAATCGTTTTCTTCGTATACTTGAATTTTAATTTCGTCAATGTTACCATGTGTTAGTGGAATAACGTAAAATGCGTTATTACTAGGGCTAGGAATCTCATGCAAATGCATGTTTTCACTGGGCATCATAAAACGGAAACGGTTAAGTTATCTTTGCGAATCGTGAAATTTCCTTTGAAATGGCATTCAATCGTTTTTGCATATTTTGCTAAAAATACTCGTTTTTGCATATTTTTGCGCATATTATTCAATAAATGCATGTTTTTTGTGCATATTTTTGCTATTTTGGTTAGCATCCATTTGAAAAAGTAAAACGCTCCTGATACTTAGTGCGACATCTTCTGGTAAAAGTTGACACATAATTTGTTACAAAATATTTACCTGAATCACCCTGTTGAACTCTAAATTTTTATATTTACGCTATGTTTAGACGACGAGTTGAATCACCTGCTTCGCTCTCTGAATCATGTTTATGAATCATGCTGTTTAGACTACGCATTCGTGCTTCGTGTGCAGCGTGCCAATTTAGTGCTTTTCGTACTAGATTTAGAGTTTTTTAATTTATAACAGTGCGGAATTTTTCAAATTGTTGCTTAAAAAAAGGCACTAAATTGTTGCTTTTCACCTTTGATTTGATTGCGTTTTACATATCTACTAAATATTAATTTGTGAAAGTGTGGTGGCTTTATAAGAAATACCAAATAAGAAATTTTCACTTTTCAAAAACTATCTATTATTATTTTTTTCCTTTTGATTATCACTACTTACATATGTATTATATATAACTACTACTAAGCTTAGATTTAAGATTTGAATACTTATTGTTAGTTCATATATGAAGATACAATAAATAAAAATCATGCATATAAAAAAAAAAAAAATAAAAAAAAAAAAAAAAACTATCTGCTTTCACCCATTTTAGACATGCAAAGTTTCCTTTGCAGAATGTAAATTCAGCTGGGTGAAATACGAAGGAAGAAAAACTTTATCTTTCATAGTGACAAAAAAAGAATATATTTCTAGAAATTACAGTTATAAAATAACTTAATTACAACAATAATCTAATTACTAACCACTGAGGGAAGCAATGTATTGCTTTCTTGATAACGAAAGCTTTCAAAAATGCTTCTGAAAAGTACTAACATAAGGCTCTCTAACAAAGTGGACAAAAGTAAAAAAAATGTAAACCAGTAACTTTTGCATCTGAGTACACAAAAACTACACATTATTACTTCCGTAAAATGAATTAGTAAAGCAAAAAATGAATGGCTTTTTGGAAACTGAATGCATTGCTTCTAGCTGGCTTACAAAAACTCTTCTGGGAAGCGGTAATTTTTGCTGGGATGGTGAAATTGAAGAAATAGAACGAAGTATCAGAAATTTAAGGATACATAAATGGAAAAATTTGCTCAAAACTGATCAATTTTAGATTGAAGTTTATAATTATAGAAATTCAAATAATCATAATCCATTTCTAATACTGCCAATATTTTCTCTAACACTATTAACATTACCATGTTCAAATGTTGAAGTAGAAATAACTTTTAGCGCTTATAACTTTTTTAAAAGTAAGTTAAAAATACAATAATGATTTTATAAATCAAATTGTTTCATTCATATAAAATACGGTTTAAAAGGAAAAGGCTTATGTTGTTCAGTAACTCGTTTCTGTAATTCTCGCATCGTAAAATTTCTCATATGAAGTGTGAAACACAAAATTCCATCGTTTCTCGATTTGTGAAAAAAAGTGTTTCTGTATTTGAATGTGAAAACAGACAACACTGAATCTGTTTTTACTGGAATATTTCCAGTAATCGAGTGTCAAATGAAAACAAAAGTCACAAAAATATTATTTCAATAACAACAAAATAATAATTTTCAAGAAAAATAAAATTGAATAATGAACATGGACATAAAGTGAATGTAAAATGCTTGAAATAAGTTTTTTCTAGCAACTGCCTCTATTATAGAAAATTCCACAAAAAAATTCTAAATAAATATAATCATATCGAATCGCTAATAATACACCATAATTGCATGTTCTACTTATAAGCAAAATCGAAATATGGCTCGATATAATTGAAATTATTACAAAAACCTATGAAATGTAGTAAATTTAAAATTGTAGTTAACTTAAATTTTTAATTTCTACTCATTCAATACATATATAATTAGCCATGTGGGCTTTCTCTGTATTGAAAATAAATAGATAAATATAAAAATATAAATAAAAACTATATTGCATTTAGTGCGTTTTTATGAACACACAGTGATTTTTGCTCTGAAAAAGGTGGCATCACTGTTCGCGTGGCATTTTTTTTATGTATATTCACACATTCATACGTATCATACGCTCGTATATACATGCATACACATAAGTATACATACTTTACATAAATTCCACTCATGCGAAATCTTGTTTTGAAGGCATCTCTATATTTTCTTCTTATTTTTCCTTTTTATATTATTCATAACTTAATTAAATTTATTTATATTAAACTCACATCTATGTTTTTTTGGCTTGTTTTCATTTGTTTACAAACACACACATACACATATACCTTTTTTGTTTTGATAGCTAGTTCAGATAAAGTGGCGATTAACTGCGATAAAAGTTAGAGAAGATACCAATTTTACGTGCTTCGCAAGTAGATTCATATTGAATCTACTAGATTCGCTCTCATAATTTTGTATGGCGAAGCAAGTTGATTCGGTCATGATTGGGGCGTGAAGCATGAATAGAGAGCGAAGCACGTACCGTCTAAACATACTATTACACAACATTTTTATTGTTTTGTTCGGGAATTCGCTGAAAATTTGTAACTTTACACAACATAACACATTTTAAATGGAAAGGGAGTTGGTTTTGAGATTTTTTCTGCAAAATTATGGAAATAAACGGCCTGGTCCACGATGTCACGAGAAATCGTTCGATCGACAACTTGTATTGCAAACAAAAATAAATTTTCTAAAGTTATTGTTGTTTGCAATACAAGTTGTCGATCGAACGATATCTGGTGACATCGTAGGCCAGGCCGTTAATTTAACTTAATTTTTTGTTGTTGAATTTATTGTTTTGTTTTTCTTTATACTAATTTTATATGTAGATACATATTGTTACGGAAATGGCCGTCGACAAGATTAATAAGTGTTACGCAAGAATATTCGAACAGGGCCAATATAAAGAAACATCCAGAAGTATTTAAATGGATAACTAAACGTACACTCGTATTAACATACAAGCACTATAGCAAACAACTATATACACATGCGTAGCACATACATACGTGATTAAACGTAAACAACCAACAACAACTACAAGGGTCTGCTTATTAAAGGCCGTTTCACACTATAATACAAGTATTAATACTTTTGTGGAAAATGCAACTCTGACATGTTGAGTTGTTATTGTCTTTTGAAATTTTTGAAACATAAATTAGATTAGGGATGCATTTTCGTCAAAAGTATTAATACTTGTATTACAGTGTGAAACGGCCTTAAGAAGGTATACATAGCTACATGCATACATACATACATGCCTGGCAATCAGTGTTGCCGTTTTGGTCGGATCCGACCAAATTGGGTCGGAAAAAATTTAAAATATTTAATTTGGTCGGATGGTCGGACCAATTAAATTTTGGTCGGTTTTTGTCTCTAATCACAAACTATTTTTCTCTTCGCATAATTTATTTAAAATCTCATATATATTATCTTAAAAATATTTTTTACACACTGTTTAACATTGAGGTAGTTTACACGAGACTAATTTTTATGCGGCATAATTTTTGTTTTTTTAAGAACACACGAGACTAATTCATCCGTCATAAAAATGTATACGTATACACAGCTTTGTGTGTGTTAGTGTTTTTCGTATTCACCACAGAATATTGTTAGTCTATGGTATTCACCCTGAAGGAAATGTCGATGGTGAAAATGTACTGAGTCGCTTTTGACTTTGTCACCAGTACTACTCTCTAATTAATCCCCATACAATACTTTGTGCTATAGACATTTAGCATGTGCTTGTCATTGAAAATCTACTAGTAACACTAAAACAATTGACTAGGTAGTGAATACATAGTTCTTATGGGAACATGGAGACATACCAACCAGACATTTAGTGGTACATTTCTATACCTTACGTACATACAATTATATGAATATTGACAAGTTGTTGCAAAAGCCTCCAGAAATAGACCACATTTGTTGTCTCTCTTTCTTTTATACTGACGAATAGAAAAGAAATTGTAGACAATGTACCTACTACTAGAAATTTAGTGTTGACATAGAGACCTTTGGCCCCAGTCTGACTGCAGGGCATTTATCATTTGGAGTTTTTTAAGTTGTGTGTTTATTGGTTTTGTGCTGCTAATGCGGGGTTGTAGCTGGTTGAAAAATTATGCCAAACACAAAACCCCTCTCTTTGCCTCTCTCACCAACAAACTTGCATGTTATGCCAGCACAATTAATCCCGTGTAAATCAGCGCATTTACCAATAAAATATGCACTTCGATGCCGGGTAAGTAGTTATTTACGACGTTTATATTAGATCAGTGACAGTGAACTCTGCGATACGTTAACCGAATTCCGCTGTTGGCCATTAAATTATAAACGACCTTTAGCCTAATTTAGTGACAGCGATTTGTGTTATGTTTTTTCGCCCTTATGAATGTAAAATCAAGAACTTTAACTTTTTATTTTTAATGTGATATATTTAATACATGCCTGAATTATAACATAAGTAAATTAAAACAACATATGTTAAAAAGACTGAATAAAAATTTTTTCTTATAATTTACAATTTTAATGTATTTAATTATTAATTACATTACATAAATATTAATTTACATGCCTGAATTCCTTAATGCAAATATGTTATATCTGAAATTTTTATTTTACTTAAATATTAAATAAAATGTACATCAAAAAACACAAATATTTATTAAATTTTCAAATTTGGTCGGAAGCAGGCGATTTTGGTCGGATTTTGTGAAAATTTTGGTCGGAAAACTTTTTTTCAAACGGCAACACTGCTGGCAATTCCAACTAAAGGCAGAAATAAAAGTAAACAACCACTTAATGATGTATGCATATACACACGTATGTACATAGTTACCACATGAACTTAATTATGCGCTTTGTAAACAACATTGAAGATAATGATGATTCGGTCTAGACTTTGCATGAAAATTCTAGTGGTTGTTGTGCGAAGTATAAAAAGGGGTTGACGCATCCAACAGCAGTTCAGTCGCGATCAGGGAACGAAGCCGATACTGATTTATCGGCGGCGGCGGCTGACCACAAATATCATCGGCGGTGGCTAAAAGTCGACTTGCGCCGAAGAAATCTCGGCGGCGGCGGCTAAGAAATAAAACCGTCGGCGGCTAGTACAAATCGGCTGAGAGTCGGCTAATGTCAACATTTTGTACAAGCAAACCAGAATAGTAAATATCACTATTTTTCAAAGCAAAATTATTAAGTTAACATTACTGACAGAAGCTAACACAAAATTTGCAAAAAAAAAAAAAATCTGAAAAAAACGGCTCAGCCGAAGCCGAAAATGAGCCGCATGGGTCGGCGGCGGCTGAGACTCTTTGAAAATTGCCGGCGGCGGCTGTTAGCCGACTCACAGCCGATCGGCTTCGTTCCCTGGTCGCGATCAAAAGTTAGTTGGGAATAAATCAGTTGCGAAGAAGCTCAGTTGCTAATAAGAAGTCTGTTGTTAATCAAGTGAGTTGACAATTAACTTGTGCGCAGTCCGTGATTTGTGATACAAAAGTGAGTTGATATTTGAGTCTGTGCTTTACAATACGTGAGTTGGAAATTGAAGAGACTATAGTACAGTCTATAGTGACAGTTAGAGTCTGTCGTGATTTGAGGTTATTGTGGAGACCCTCGAGTGAAGAGTAAGGGAGCAGCGAAGCTGATAGACGTGTAAGTGAAGCCAGCGAGTCTTGATTAGTGTATCAACTGTGAGAGTCTGCAATAGAGTTGTTATTGGTGTATCAACTGGAAGTGTCGGCAGAGTGAGTCTTGTGTGTGACGTGCAACAGAGAAAGAATTGTGTCAACACTAGCGCAGCCAGTGGTCTAAGACGTGCGTATACAACAGCGAGGAAGGAGTAGTGGTAACCAGTTGAGAATATTTGAATAATCTTTGTGTTTGTATTTAAGCTCTTGAATTAGATTTGGATTAGTGTTATTTATTAGTAAATAAAGATTGTATCATTCTTAACCCTAATTAGTACCCTGGGGTCTTTTATTTATTGCAAATCTACGAATCTACGGAAAAGCGTTTTTAACAGAGAATAAAAACGTAACAATATGTATATTAACTGCCTTATTCATAAAAAATATTTCTGTTTAATAAGAGGTTTATGAAACAAATTTTCTATGGAAATTTGATTAATAAACCTTTTATAAAATCAAAATATTTTTTATGAATTAGGCCCTAAATGAATTGTTTTCTGCTTTTTTTTGTAAAATTGTTTTTAAATAAAATGTAAAAAAAATATTTTTAATTGCATATTTTCTGTGTTTTTAGTGCATATTTTCAAATTGTAAGTGCATGTTTTATGCGCATATTTTCGATTTTTTAGCGCATGAGATTCCTTGCCCTAGTTATTACCAATGACCGTGACAATTTTTTAATAAGGGCGTTAGAATCTTTTTCTCTCAGATATTTTGGTTGTGGTTTGGAGGTTTTTTTTCAATGATACAGCGGGTTAGTCTTTATTAGCTTGCAATATTGAAAAACGATTTTGACGGTTAACTGATGCGGTGTCGTTATGCCGGTATATTTTGGGAACCGATGAGATTTTTTATGAATTTAAACTGTGATATATCTGTCCATTTCGACTTGAACCTTAGATTTGTGACTAGGGTTATCTATAGTGACAACTTGATTAAGTGATGAACACGAGACCAAAGCGGATGATGTCGCTGACTTAAATGATGAAGTACTAGGCAACTATAATGTTTACGAATCACTATTTGACATTGAACAAAGCGAAGTTGATCGCTGACAAAAAGTGGATTTACCTTTAGAAAAATACTATCATATAATTTTTTATTTTTATTATTTTCATTAAGATCTTCAGAACTCACTTCACATATTTTTTCTTTTTGAGATACTCACATAGAGTATTCCTCAATGTCACTTTGTTTGTTGTTTTTTTTTTGCGGTTGGTTTTCTTTTTATTATTTAGTTTAAACCTTCTCTGCGCACTTCTACCGGAGATCGGACAAGAAGCGATACTGAAAAGGTAACATATTTGCTGAGTATTTAAAATTATTTATTTACCCCAATCACATGTACTGGTATTGCTGATTTGCCAAGTGTAGTTTTCATCGATGTTTCTTAACTTTTTACTGAAACTTTCATGAAAACTTTGTTTTGCGCCTAAATTTTCAACCGTTTTCCGAAAATAAAATATTATTTCAAAGGGTAGTTTTTTAGTAAGATTCTTTTTGGCAACATTGTGTTTGGCAACTCAGGTGTTTTCGTATATCATGTTACTGTTAAACATGTTTAGTTTGATCTATAATTTAACCATTTAATTTAAAGGAACAACGCTTGCAGATTATAAAATTTTATTATCAAATTTCATGCTCGTTCACATTCGTTCACTTCTTTCATTTTATGGTCACTTTAGGGTACTTTCTGAGGCAGCTTGTTATAAAATGTCGCTCCAAAATTACGTTATTGAACATTAAACGACCAACACGCATATGTAGAGTGCGCACAGAGGAAACTCTCGCAGCTGTATCCGCCAGTGTTGTTAATGATCGTGAACTATCGATTCGGTGCAATTCACAACAATTGGGCATCGGTTACTTTTTTTGTCCAAAACGGGAAGAGATAGAATTGGCTGACATGTGCTCAGGCAGAAATTGTTAACCGTACAAAAATTGTGGCACTCGGAAAGCATTTTTACTAAAGAAACCAAAACGGTTTGCCAACGTTACGGTTTACAATCTGAAAAATTATTTGCCAATGCTTTTTAATAAATTTTTATTTTCTATTTATATTCGTTTTTATTTATTTTTATATTTATGTACAGGTCAAGTTTTTTGTGGCACAAAAAATGGTTCAAAATGGCTGGCAAAGTAGCACAAAAAAGTATAATAATTGGCAAAAAAATAAAATTTTATTTAAGAAAAATTTATTAAGGGGCCTGCAAAATATAAAATCACAAATAATGGATCTTGTACCTTAAGAAATACAGCTTAAAAGTTTCCTTAGTCTTTACTTTCAGCTGCTGTTCTGTGCTGTGCCGTTCTGCTTCTAAATTTGAGAACTTAATTTTTCTGTAGTAACATATCAGTTATTTCTCACCAGAAGAGTCGCACTTATCCACTAAAGTGATGACCTTTGCATCGTCCATTATAAAGTTTCAATAGAATTTTATGTTTTTCTTTTAAAAATTAAATTTTTTAAATTCTAAAAGAACAATCATAATTTGTATCAAAATGTTTTTATTTAATTTATGCTGTCACTTACAATTACTTAACAATTTTTCGATTATCACAAGCTGCACCGAAACAAAACTGTACGAAACAGAAAAACTAACGACTTGTATTATTTATTTATTGGTACATACTCTACAAAGTAAATTTGTAGAATATGGTTGCACAAAAATGGACGGGTGACTAAGACCAATGTCCATGATGTTATTAACAGTATTCTTAAAAAAAAATTTTTTTGTGACTGACTATACCCGACCTATGCCTTCACATAGGAAGTAGCCACGTGGTTGTCAACGAAATTCCACAAAAGAACCGCAAGAATATACGGTCAGCCGTGGCAGATCAGTCAACCATTGCGAGCGACACGAAAAACTCTCGAATGCCAAACAACACACACAAACCTAACCGCACTTAACTAGCGGTCTCCACTAGCCTTGAACTTGGTAAGGGCATCATGTCGGAGCTGGCAAATGGCTAATAGAGACCGCTCATGTCCAACTTTCTCAGTAAATATTTTCTATTTTTAACAAGAGGAAATACTAATGGTATATTATTTGAGAAATAGTTAGTACAGAAAATGTGCAATTTAATTTGAATTTGCGCTATTGAATTTGTAGTTGATTTAACAATTGACTTTAAATACCCCAAACTATTTTCAAAATCAAAAGATGAAAATTGTGATAAAGGGGCTCCTATGTTAATTGCATCATCTGGTATATGAATTAGATTATGTATATTCATAGTTTGCGAATTAGGGCCGTAATATCGAGGCACGAGTCTACGCCAACAAACCAGAAACGTTAGGGGAATTGGAAGCCAACATTCGTGGCGTTATTGCCAACATACGGCCCCATATGCTCGAAAAAGTGGTTGAAAATTGGACCTGTAGAATTGGCTTTATTCGAGCCAGCCGCGGCGGCCACATGCCCGAAATCATATTTAAACATTAATGGCATAAAATTATCCTTCCAATAAAGCCAAATTGATGGACATTAAAACGATTTTCTTGTGTTTTATTTCAATTCGAAGTTCTATACCTCTAAAAAACACCCTTTACCATTAGTAAGGTTTCTTGAAGCGCTGATACATTTTCTTGTGAAATATAGATAATGAATTCTTTACAATTATCTTTTGAAGTATTGGAAATATATTATACTTAACAAAAAAATTATGTTATATTATGTTTACACTATTTTTTGTGTAACTATCTTCAGGCTCATGTCTATAGGAACAAGTCCAAAACGGTTGACGGACTGAAAGACAATAGTGAAGAACTTATTCGTAAGATACCGGCGCACAGTGGCGTGAATTAAAAAAAAAGTGGTAAAAAGTCCGCAACTTTTGAACTAGTTAACCGATTTCGATGAAACCAACTGTTTTGGAAAGTAGAAGTGTTGAAATTTTTAGAAAGCATATTTTGAGGCACCCTGTTGTAAGACAGGGTAGCTCCAAACAGCCTCAAAGTGGGAAAGTGCGGGTATCGAAATTCTTTCGGAGCTTGTAACTTTTGTAAATAGGGACCGATTTCAATAATTTTCAGCGGGACAATCTACGTTAAGAAATAAAAAATAAAACATGCTAAGAGCACCATTTTATCTCTTTCAGTTTCCAAGTTATTTGACTTGTAAAATTTATTTTTTAATTTTTGGCCCTGACTTTTTTTATTTGTTAGTACATAACTTCTTTATTACTTGGCAAAACTCAGTATGTTTTAATGTTTTTGAAAGAAAACTTCATTACAATTCATATAAAAAATTTTTTTTTGATATCTCAAAAATTGTAGCAAGGAATAATTTTGCAATTTGGATTTTTAAAAATTATGAAAAAATTTGGTATATTTTGTGAAAAAAGTATTCTTAATTTTTTTGGAATATTTTAAAAAATTACTAAGTATTTGATAAAAACTTTGATTGTTTCTGAGAAAGGAGACATTGAGAAAGGCAGTGAAATAAATTTTGGAGATTGTTGTTGGTGCACCCTACATTCAGCACTGGTCGAAAGCTAGCAATTTTTTTTTCAAAAAATCCGATTTTCGGATGTGGCAAAAAAATTGCACGGTCGTTTTTGTAAATTTTTTGGTTTTTTATTATAAATAAATTTGTTGTAAGTAACCTGTAAGAAACTCTTAAAATCCTACACATAAATGTAGGCAGGAGAGGAGATTTTCTAAAAATTCTAAAATTTTTCTAACACAATTTT
Organism: Tachina lurida; assembly: GCA_944452675.1. Classification (NCBI taxonomy): domain Eukaryota; kingdom Metazoa; phylum Arthropoda; class Insecta; order Diptera; family Tachinidae; genus Tachina; species Tachina lurida. The sequence goes on from OX101754.1 coordinate 79,161,755, forward strand.
TCCCAATAAGAAAAAAGTATTTTAAGATTATAAATTGGGAATAATTTTAATTTTTATCAATAGTATACATTTAGCTTTGCAAACTGAAAAAAAATAATTCTCCTACCTTCAATACTTTTTAAAAGTCCAATTTTGATTAAAAATTTTAATTTTCTACATTTTTTATTTTTGTCTAAATTATTGATCTTATTTTCTTTACTGCAAATGTTTCTTAATTTTTTCTATGTTATTACAATAGTAGATATAATTGTCTATTCAACGGTATATAATATGTATTCCTTTGCCATTATATCAGTCTTAAAATGTATACACAAATATAACACCTCAGGTAACAATTTACGTGTTTTATCTGATACTCAAACAAACCCACATTTTTTATGAACTCTTGAAGCTGTTATTAAATACTTTCTTTACTTAAATACAATAAAATATAAGAATTTATATACACACAGTATATTTATATACCCACAAGGACAAAGGTACCTGCGCGCACAACTCCAATATGGGTATGGTTTTACCTGATATTTGTATCGGTTTTGTATTCGTAGCTTGTAAAATAGCTATATATGTATTTAAGCTGCGATGCATTTAATGTCATTATTTCAGTTAAAGCTATCATGGAGATAAAAATTAAAAATAAATCGTTCTGCAAATTAATGTGGGAAAACCTCACTGATGGTAGTACTCGGTTGGACAAGGTAGACCAAATGATGTACATAATATCTACTACATATGGTTTATCTGTAAACACCAATTTATCGAAAAAACTTGAAAATTTTTTTAAATTATATGAAAAGAAGATACGTGAATGCAATAAATCAATTTCTAAATTTCAGAATAAAAATCAGGATTGGTTAGATATGGGACTATCTACGGAAATATACCCAAAGAAGTTTGGTCGGCCAAATAAAGATTACGATAACGTTCGACGCAGGAGCGAAAGGATTAAACAAGAAGACTTGATAAATACGTATTCGGAAAATGAAATCAAAGATTCATTCAAATTGATTTTAGCGAAGACTCAACTTAAAGAAGCAGGCAAAATCGTAGATGTGCTACCAGTTGCTTCTCCAAAAAGATTAAGACGGATGGTGGAAAGCACTCCAACGCCAAAATATAGTAAACATTTTACGGTGGAAGATGCACTAGCACTCATTCTTAATTTGGGCCTTTCAAGAAATAAATACGATATCTTAAGGAAGGTGCTTAAAGAAAAAAGTGGGCCTTTGCCATCAAGTACATTGTTGTTAAAAAGAAAATCGGAAATTTTGCCACATCCGATAACATTGGATAACCGAAGTGCAGTCATTAGTTTGTCAGACCTTCTTCATAATACAGCATCAAGACTCATCACTACTTTTGACGAAAGAGACTTAGATACATGTAATAATTCTGAACTAACACTAATATACAAATGGGGATGTGAGGGATCATCTGGATTTTCAGAATATAGACAGCCCAGTGCATACGATAATGACTTTTCCAAAGTTTTAATGGCATCATTAGTACCATTAAGGCTTCGACTACATAATGAAATGCCTTCAACAAGTACAAATGCATTTAAAGATGTGTGGGTAAATACTACTTCAGGCTCAAAGTTTTTATGCCGACCAATACGTTTTGAATACATCAAGGAAAACAAAGAAACAACTCAAAATCTGGTTGATGGTATAAAACATGAAATTTCTAATATGGAACCCATTGACGTTCATATATTAGGACGAGTAATAACAGTATCTTTTAGACCTTATTTAACAATGATAGATGGAAAAGTTGCAAATGCAATAACCGATACAAAATCTTATTTGATTTGTAATATGTATATGCGGAAAGAAAAATTCCGATTTTAAGGACATTGAGAATTATACTCCAACTAATGAAGATGCCCTTAAGCTTGGAATATCACCACTTCATGCTCGGATTCGATTCATGGAGTACATTTTACATCTATCTTACGACAATAAATATCGCAGTGTACCAGAACTTCAGAACGTTCGAGTTGCGAATAATTCTGCTTTAAAACAGATACGGTTGGAAGAAAAGAAAAGAATTCAAGATGAGTTTATGAAACGTGGCTTAATCATTGACAAACCTTTATATGGCTATGGAAACTCCAATAATAGCAACACTGCCAGGCAATTTTTTGATGACCCTGAAACCACATCTAACATTCCATAACTGGTATTAGCTTTAATCTCATAAGACGTTTAAAAATAATACTGGCCGTCATAAATAGCAACAAGTTAATTAATAAGGACAAATTTGAAAAATATGCAAAAGACACCCTGATTCTAATAAATGAATTATATCCATGGAAATCAATAACTCCAACCGTACATAAAGTGCTAGCACATACAAAAGAAATAATAGAAACAACATTCTTCCTCTGGGGGAACTAACAGAAGAAGCACAGGAAGCTAGAAATAGAGATGTTAAGCAATATCGACTTTTCAATACACGTAAATGCTCTAGAGTTGCTCAAAATAATGATTTAATGCATCATTTGCTATTGTCTTCAGATCCAGTCCTACAAGGCATAAGAATGAAGTGGTTGCCAAAAATAAGTATTGAAATCGAGAAGGACGATCCCGAAGCAGAGGAAATTAATAGCTTGCTAGGCCATGATGTCTCAGATTATTTTATTTATTTATTTATTTATTTATTTATTTATTTATTGTAGTTCAGTCAATGGACAAATAATCCTTACAGACTAAGATAACATTCAAAGATAAGGAACTAATACTAAGGTTGTTTATAAAATTTGTATTAAAAAAGAAAAAAGAAATCTATCACGGATAAACATATATATACATATATACAATATTACTTTGAAAAGTTTACAATTAAATTAAACAATTAAATAGTTTTGAGATCACAGTTATTTCAATAAACTAAAAAGAAGCAATTTAAACTCTGATTTTTCAGTGCTAAATTCGATAAAAGATTTTGAATCTTTTTGAATATTATAATTTATTTCGTTCAAGAAAGAGAATGTACGTGATAAGGTACCATTACGAGAATAATCTGTACGATGAAATGGAACATCGAAAAGTTTAGCGAACCTCATATTCCTGGGAGGTATGTAAAACCGTATGGCATAAAGCAAATCAGGGCAATCAATAGAACCATTGATAATATCATATAACAGCAAGGCAGATTGAACTTTTCTACGAGACGCCAAAGTACGTAGACCAATAAACAAGCATTTAGATTCATATGGAACGGATGATAAATAAAGTAACGAGCGCGTAGCATATTTGACGAAAATGCGTTGAACTCTCTCTATACGAGCAATACGATTAGAGACATGGGGATTCCAAATAACAGCAGCATATTCTAGTTTAGACCTAACAAAAGACGTATAGATATATTTCAGAGTGTATGGATCAGCAAACTCAGAACAAGTTCTCTTCAGAAAACCCAGTATTTTATATGCTTTAGGAAGTAAATACTCAACATGAGCATCAAACGATAAGGAGTTATCAAATATAACGCCTAAGTCAAGCTTAAGATTAGAGGTATTCAACACTACACCATCAATATAAAAGGCTACAACACTGGGGGTAACAGACCTATAGAAGGAAACATGCACACATTTATTAATGTTCAGACTTAAACTATTTAGGCGACACCACTCACTAAGATTATAGAGCTCAGTTTGCATAATTTGGGCATCATGAATCGAATCTAATTTTAAGAAAAATTTTAAATCATCAGCATATAATAAATAATTTGATTTCAAGAAACAACTACCGATATCGTTAATAAAGAGGTTGAACAATAAAGGACCGAGTATACTACCCTGAGGTACACCCGACATTTGCAGATAAGGCACAGAACTATAACCTTCAATATTAACGGAACAAGTTCTATTGGACAAGTAAGACGTAATCCAGACTAAGAAATTAGAATGGAACCCCATTAACTTCAATTTAGATAATAAGACCGAATGCGATAATTTATCAAAAGCTTTTGAAAAGTAAGTATAAATCACCTCAACTTGGGCGCCGTTAACCAGGGCCTCTAAACAGTATTCCTTAAATAGCAACAGATTCGTTACAGTAGACCTTCCAGCATAGAAACCATGCTGGTAAGGCGAAATCCAACTCTTTGTCAGAAAGAACAGTTTCTTATGAATGATGTGCTCAAAAATTTTAGAGACACAAGTTAATTTAGAAATTGGCCTATAACACCTAACGTCATCTCTCCTTCCATCCTTAAAAATAGGAGTGACCGTCGCATACTTCCATCTATTAATAAATACACCCTCCTTAAGTGACAAGTTGAAAATAAAAGTCAATGCAGGAATAAAAGACGAGGCAGCCTTCTTCAATAAATGAGTACATAGGCCATCAAAATCAGATTTGAATGAGATCTTAGCCTGAATGATTGCTTCAGATACATCATCCTCAGACAAAATAAAGAATCCCACGTTTAAGTTAGTATGAGTCCCTGAAGTAGAAATGTTATCTCCAGGTGGTTCGAAGTTAGATTTAAAAACATATTAACGGCCTCTTCGCAAGAGTTAGAAACTATCCCATCCAGCTGAACTGTCGAAGGAATATCAGACGATTGTTTCTTAGATTTTATGTAAGACCAGAATGACTTAGGGTTACTTTTTATCTCCTGTTCCTTAGATAAGAGAAATTGTTTATAAAGAAATTTATTCAAGAAGTTGAATTCACGGCGGTAGTGAAAAAACTTGGCTTCAGACTCAGAATCACCCATATCTATAAATTTCCTATGAAATTTATTACGCAAATTCTTTAGATTTTTGAGACCCCTAGTGTACCATGGTAGTTTATAAGGCTTCTTATTCTTAGTTGGAATATTATTACAGCAGATATCACGCACTTTCTGTAGAAATAAATCATAACATTCATTAGTATTTAACTTATCAAACGAATCAGTCCAGTTTATAGCCTCCAACAAGGAATTAAGCACATCAAAATTACATAAGTTAAAGTTAAAGTCATTAGCAATTGCCGATTGAGAATATTTGAAAAATGTTATGTTATCAATTTCAATAACCAGAGGTTTGTGATGAATATTAGGTTGAGAAATCCACAGTAAAGGAACATAAATTTTGTATTTAAGAAATTCAGATAAAAATATAAGATCTAGAAAACGATTTAATAGATTGGAAAAGTTATTAATTTGACGCAGATTAAGAGAAAATAAACTATCAATAAGATTAATCTCATGACTATGGTTTACATTGCAAGGCGTTAGTAATGAGCCGTCAGATAACATTGACCAAGAGATATTTTTTAAATTGAAGTCGCCAAGTACACAAAGACTGTCATTTACTGTGAAGTTCTCACCTATAGATAAAATGTTAGAAATATGAGCATCATATAAACAATCAGAGCTATTAGGCGGAATATAAGATGCACATACCAGAAAAGAACAGCTTACATTAGATATGGATACAATTATTTGGTCCACCAAACCATTATGATTATTAATACAGCACAGAGAGGACTTAAATCGGGTTTTCACTGCAACTAAAACACCTCCATCTAATAAGAGGCCAGTGGAGAATGGATCCCTATCTTTACGGAAAACATTCCAAAGATTGGGGTCAAAATATTCAGCATTGGAAAAATCACTGTTCAACCAGGTTTCAACTAACACGAAAACATCAAAATCGCATTGCGAGGAAAAATCATAGACTATCTTAGACTTGGATCGCATACCAGAGAGATTTTGAAAATAGATTTTTAAACCATTACATCCATTAGCTAGTGTTGCTGCGATAGCGGCGTTCGATCTCGAAAATTTACAAAAGGCCGAGCTTTGATATCAGCTGGCCAAATTTCAGGCTTTAAGATCTTGGCATAAAGTCCATCAGAAATCCCAATCTTAAAATTAACACGTTTCAATGTAGATAAATCAACACCATTTTTAACCAACTTAAAACAGGCCATTTGGGACTTGCTGACGTTCGCAGTTTTTTCAATATAATTTAAAATTTGATCCTCTGTAACGGTTGGCTTGAATGACGATATGTGAATCCATTTTTTATTAGAAACAACATCCAAATCATTAGATAAATTGGCGCCATAAATCACAGGGCCTTTATTAAAATTACGCTTGCTATTACTGGTACGTGCGGGTGTATGTTTGTTGACAGTGTGTGTAGATGTATGTGTATTTACAACGGGATTGCGTGACGAATGCGGTGGTGAAGACGAAACAGACAAAGCAGACTGCTTATTTACATTAACTGTTGAAGTATTACGGCTAGGTGAGACAATTAAATCGACAAGTGCACAAGCACCAAGCTCAACATTATTACAGACAGGAACAGGTGGTTGTTGTTGCGAGTTTGATGGAGGTAACTCAGACCCTACAATGTTTTCTTGAACCGCAGTAACTAAATCAGCATTATGCATATTAGAAGTAGCCAAATTATTTCTTAATACATCCGAAAAAGACGTTTTGCTCACTTGCGCAGTTGACTCTTTAATTGTATCTTTTATAACATTGCAGATTGTTTTGTTGTTTTCTGTAATGCTGCTGAAAATTTCTTTGTTTATGTTATGGTGTTCATTTAATGCACCACATAAATGATTAATCTCTTTGAGATTTCTATCACAAGATCTTTGAACTTCATCAAGCTTTTGCAGTCTATCCACATATCTTTTTTCAATAGCTTCCAATAACTTTTTTATTTCCATTTCATTACGTTTCAACGAGTCCTTAAACTCGCCTTTGTATTGAGCCAAATTAACACTATTTTTTTTAACACCATCTTGCACTTCTGCCATTACCAAATCAACATTATGAATATATTGGAGGCAATCATCACAAAGAAACCTGATGAAACCAGTAGATTCAAGTATACCACGAGAATATTGATCTACACCAGAGCATTTTTTAGAAGAATGGTAGACTTTTTTGCAGATTCCCTCACACATTAGGCCGCTTTCACCACGAATTGCAGTTTTGCAATGATGACATTCTTCCATTTCGCAGTTATTGCACTATTTAAGCTTTTAATTATTTTAATTTATTTAAAAAATATTTATTATTTAATTTTAATTTGGGAGCCGAAAAATTTTGCTTCTTGATCACACAAGAGTTGCTATTATTTTAAAGCAAATTCTTGAAGTAAAACCCAAATATAAATTAAAAACAACATATGTATGTCTCCATGCACTTAGATACGAGTAATAAAGAAAACGAAACTGAACTTATTAAATTTAATACAATTATCAGAATCAAAACGAGAAATTTAGTTGTAAGTTTTCATACTCATACATACATATGTACATTGTACATATATCTCTTGATACATAAGTATTTATATTCATACAAACAAATATCTGATATCATGGCAAAAAGTCTCTGGAATTCTTGTCGTGTGTGCACAGCCAACTGGTAAAACAGTCAGCTGGTAACGCAGTCACCGGCCAGCTGATAAAAAAGTCGCCAGTCAGCTGTACAAAAATAAATAAAGAAATAACAATGTATAAAAGAAAAGAACAAATAAGAAATGAAAGCGTATAGGCACAAAAAATTAAATAAAATCCAGCAAATTCCTGGAAGGCAGTTGCTTCGTCAAGGAGTTTGGAAGTTAAAAAAAAGATGGCGGAGAAGTTTTGGCGGACAGAGGCTTCGAGAAAGAGAAAATGAAGGATGGAATTCATTCGAGTCTGGGGAAGTAAAGTAAAAGGCTGAAAAGAAAAATTTAAACTAAAAGTGAAAAAAAGTGTTACATTTAGAATTTTATTAAACGAAATAAATATATATATAAACTGGTATAAAATAAATAATTAGTAACACAATAAAGTATAGTGAAATTCATTTATTCGCCAGATTGCCAAAATTTAAAAAAACAATATTTGGACATTTTCTTGTGTTGTAAAAATTTTCTTGGTATGCGTTTGAAAACTAAGCTAAACTAAATTAATACCAAAAATAAAATAAATATAAAAACTAAATTAAAACCAAAAAGAAAATAAATAAGAACTAAATAAATATTAAAATTAAATAATTAAAATTAAAACAAAATTTCTCAGCCTTAGAAAAAAAAAGAAACAAATATAAAACACCAAAAGAAAATAAAAAACACTAAAATAAAAACTAAACACCATCATAAAATATAAAAATCCAGCGGAGCAGCAGAATTCCTAAAAGAGGCCAGCACCCAGAGGATCCAGCCGACATAAGGACGTATAAACAGTGCAATTATGCCCATGGAAGGTTATGTGTGGACACCACTCACCCCAGTAATAAGCACCAAATACATCGAAAGTCAACAGCAGTAAAGGTATTGTGCCCATGACCCATACGTTTACACGACAGACAGACTAGACGAACTGCAAAATTATTATATATGTATATAAACACATTTATTTTTATTGAAGAAGTTTGGTTAGGGAAAGTAACCATTTACGCCAATATTTCTAACCTGTAGGTCCATTGATTTGCCTGCACCCAACGTTGTTTTGAGCTCGAACCTCCGTTTTTAAGTTGTTTTAGTCCGGAAACTATTTGGTTTCGAAGGTGTTCCCTTTAAACCAAAAACTTTGTCTTCGATAAAAAGGAATTTTCTTAATTTATATATATATATGTACCTGAATATCTACATATATTGTTGAGACTTAACCTTAACGTACAAAAAACTAACTAAACGGGCTATAAATCTACCTTGAAAAAAAAAAACTGAAACATATATATATATGTACATAGAATTGTCATTTATTTAAATATTAAAATTATATAAAAGAAAGGATCATGAGTAATTTTGCTATAAATTAAAATAAATATTTTTCATAAAATTTTCATTTTTCTCCCTACATTTTTTTAGTTTGTTCAAATTCTCATTATTAATAAAAAAAAATATAAGTATTTACCAATATATAAATCTAATAACAAATAAAATGCTTTTATAATAGAATAAATTCAAAGAGCTTTGATTAAATCAATGGAAATGTCCGAGTAGAAAAATCTGGATTTTCAATAGGATGGTGGCATAAGAGTAAAGGGGGGAGTAGGTAAGTGAAAGCAGGATTTGGGACAACCTGAAGAAAAAGAAATTGTTGGCTAAAGCAGGTTGTCATGGCAGGATTTCCCTTAATCCTGATGGGGAGGGCAGCCAGAGTCTATTTACATCAACCGACTCATATGTGAATGTGTACATTTGGGATGTAAAGCGGTATATGGACATCTTGGGGTAATTTGACAGCAGCTAATTGTCAGGTAAGGTTCACTGAGGGTCCCAAAAATTTCTTTTTTTGTTTAGTTCAATCAACATCCCAAAGCTGGTATGATTTTTTTATTATTTCTGTGTGGTAAGTAGCACGACACCAGGTTGACATGGCAAGAACCCAACCCAAGACGGCGAGCCCTAGCCGGTGCATACGCCAGCATACCAGCGATGCCAACAATCTGGCCACACCAACACTCTAGGTATTCAGTTGGTTTTATTTTACACCTAGATACACTATCTGCGAATTAACTGCAAACCACCCATACCACAATCATAAAATTCTCTGTCAAATTATATTCAAAACTTAGGCAATTTATATGCGTTTAAAAAGGAGCTACATAAAAAATGTTCGTAATTTAATGTTCTAATGTTAAATTAACTACTAATTTTTTTTAAATGAATAAATAACTCAATCTATTTGTCCTTGTAGGTATATAAATATAATTACTTCAAGAGTTCATAAAAAATGTGGGTTTGTTTGAGTATCAGATAAAACACGTAAATTGTTACCTGAGGTGTTATATTTGTGTACACATTTTAAGACTGATATAATGGCAAAGGAATACATATTATATACCGGTGAATAGACAATTATATCTACTATTGTAATAACATAGAAAAAATTAAGAAACATTTGCAGTAAAGAAAATAAGATCAATAATTTATACAACAAGTAAGAGTGCTATATTCGGCTGTGCCGAATCTTATATACCCTTTACCAACGTACGTACATACATACATATATACATATATAGTATACAGACATACATACATATTTGTTTCCATCTTGGGAGCTTTAATTTTCATTTTTCAAATTTCATACGCTAAACTTTTCTTTCAGAAGCATAAAATATATTCAATTTATAAAGAAAACGAAAAAAATTTTTGGACCTATTTAATTTTACATAACACAAAAAGTGTGAGTTTTCCAACCCTGGAGTCATAATTTTGGATTTTTCTGATTATTGATACCAATCTAGTTCTTTAAAAAATACATAAAATATGTTAAGTGAACAAAGCAAAAACGAAATAAGGAAAAACTTAGTTTCATTTAATTCCTTTAATATTAAAAAATTCAGTAAAGTGCGACTTTGAATCGCGCACGATTCAGGCAGGCTATTTTGCTTTTCCGAAAATTTTTTCAGTTTAAACGATTTTTTCAGTGTTGTCGCTTTTTTCTCGTTTTGGCGATTTTTTTCTGTTTTTGGAGGTTTTTTTCTTTTTGGCGATTTTTTTCTGTTTTTGGGCTTTTCTTCATTTTGGAGATTTTTTTTCAGTTTGGAGATTTTTTTTTCAGTTTGGCGATTTTTTTCAGTTTTTGGGTTTCTTTTATATAAGCGATTTTTTTTTGCTTTTTTCATTTTGGCGATTTTTTTCTGTTTTTTGGGGTTTTTTTCGTTTTGGCGATTTTTTTCATTTCGGCGATTTTTTTCATTTTGGTGATTTTTTTTTTCATTTTGGCGATTTTTTCTGTTTTTTAGGTTTTTTTTCGTTTTGGCATTTTTTTCATTTAGGCGACTTTTTTTCATTTTGCGATTTTTTTTCATTTTGGCGATTTTTTTTCATTTTGGCGATTTTTTTTCATTTTGGCGATTTTTTTTCATTTTAGCAATTTTTCCGTTTTATGCGATTTATTTTAGTCTTAGAAATTTTTTTTAATTTGGTGCTTTTTTCCGTTTTGGCGATTTTTTTTTGTTTTTGGCGATTTTTTTCAGTTTGGCGATTTTGTAATTTTTTAGTTTTACCGTTTTTGAAAATTTCAAGAGTTTTGCTCTTATGGTTTCCAAGATACAGCAGTTGTCAAAATTGCATAGTCAAAATTGCATTAACTGATGGAACACCCTTTAATTTAAATTTTTGGAAATTTTAGTGTTAATTTTTGTAGTCTGTATAAAAAGTGTATATACATATAATTGTATGTATATTACATGGGATTTTAACATTTTTCGTTGCTCGTTTTGGAACACCCTTTAATTTCCAATTCTCATGTATTTGTTGTTGTAGCGGCTAAAGGTCTACACACTGTGTCCAAATTTCAGGTCTGTAGCTCGTACGGTTCTCGAGAAAATACTAATATAGTTTTAGACATAGTTAATTTTACATAACACAAAAAGTTACAGTTTTCCAACCCTGGAAACGTTTTTTTAATTTTTTTATATTTTTTTAATTTAAAATACCAGTTGTAATCGTACTGGGGGTCGATTCTCGTTCTGTGAAACTATGAAATGAAAAGTTTTTTCACGATTTCATAGCATTTCTGATTCCCGTTCAGTGAAAAATTAAGAGAATTTAAATACATTTTCATATATGAAAAAAATGGGGAACGGAACAAAACTCTTCACAGTTACATAACTCTGTCGATTCTTGTTTAGTGTAACTGTGAAAAAAAACTTAAAAAACTTTTCATATGATCAATTATTTTACACAAAAAATATTTAGGTGAAAACAGTAGAGAATCTAGGAAAAACACGCGTAACAGCGAAAATCAAATCTTTTTGATTGTAAATTATTTAGAGGATGTCGAAATTGTTAACAACAAGTCCAAAATTTAAGTACATAATCAAAAATAATATCTTATGAATTATTTAGGGGTGGATGTCGAAATTGCAAGCGACAAGTCAGAAATTCAGTTAATAAAATAAAATAAAATAACAGATGAGTCTGCAGACAGTGAGTGCCAAGTTCAGAGAAGAAAAGTGCAGAGAGGTACAAATAGGTCATTCCTTTGGGTCATCCTAAAATTTAAGATGCTAGAATGTGGAAAATGAATTGGGGTGGTTTCAGATGTGGGTGGTAGCATTTAAAAAATTAAATAATAATATTCATGAAGTTGCTTTCATTTTTGACGATGGGCATCATGTGCTTTTTGCAAGGACAAAACATTTTACGAGCATACCAAAAACAGTAGCATCAAGATGTTTTTTGCCTTCAAAGCTGTCGGCCGAACTAAAGGGGTTTCTCCCCTAAGTATATCGAATAATGGCTTTGTTGAGTAAATACTTATCCTTATCCAGCCTTCTGCAGAACTTAATGGCTGACAAAGATGTTCTTCATTAAAGGCTATCGGCAAGATAAAAAGGAAACCTTTACTCGACACAGCCACTGTTCGATATTCAAGCCCGACAGAAGACGTGCACATTTCCCTATTCCTGCAGAAGAAGCTAATAATAACACCTAGGGGTTGAAATAAATTTTGTCTGAAATTCTGCTTATGACGCTAATTCGTAACAAAGAACAGACCTTGCAGTTGGAAGCGTAAATTTTGCACAATCTATAATAAAGAAGAGAAAAATATTAAGTTTAATTAAGTAGCGATAACCTTTTTAACACCTTTACCTATGCTCATACCGAGTTCCTTGCAATATTTTTATAAATAATAATTAATATTATTTATTTACATGACATATTTCAATAGCATAAAAACAAAAGTTTCATAGGCACAACGGAATAAAACAATGTTTTCATAATAGCAACGAGAATCGCATTTTATGTAATTGTGAAAAGTATTATGAAAAAGGGTTGTGAAAATGAATATGAAATTTTTTTTTTTCATTTCACATTATCACAGAACCAGAATCGACCCCCTGATGTGTAAAATAAGTTTATTTATTAAAAAAAATAAAAATTTGTTTTCGGTAGTTACTTTTATATGGCAAAATGAAGTTTACGTTTTCCAGCTCTGCAATCGTCTGTCCGATTTTGCTGAATTTCAATACCAATCTATTTTGGAAAATTTCTGACACACCAGTCCAAGAACGAAGTCTCTAGCTTTACTGGGAGCTTCGGAAAACCGATTTCACGTACAGACAGACGGACAGACGGACATCGCTTATTCGTCTTCCCTATGCATAAGGATCCAGAATATATATATTTTATGTGTCGCTTATTGATATTATAGAAATTACAAACGGAATGACAAACCTATATATACCCTTTTACCATTTTTGTTGGTAAAGGGTATAAAAATAAAAAATGTAGAAAATTAAAATTTTTAATCAAAATTGGATTTTGAATATTTCAAAAAGTATTGAAGGTAGCAGAATAATTTTTTTTTTCAGTTTGCAAAGCTAAATGTATACTATTGATAAAAATTAAAATGATTCCCAATTTATAATTTTAAAATACTTTTTTCTTATTGGGAAAAATTGTGTTAGAAAAATTTTAGAATTTTTAGAAAATCTCCTCTCCTGCCTACATTTATGTGTAGGATGTCAAGAGTTTCTTACAGGTTACTTACAACAAATTTATTTATAATAAAAAACCAAAACATTTACAAAAGCGACCGTGCAATTTTTTTGCCACATCCGAAAATCGGATTTTTTGAAAAAAAATTGCTAGCTTTCGACCAGTGCTGAATGTAGGGTGCACCAACAACAATCTCCAAAATTTATTTCACTGCCTTTCTCAATGTCTCCTTTCTCAGAAACAATCAAAGTTTTTATCAAATACTTAGTAATTTTTTAAAATATTCAAAAAAAATTAAGAATACTTTTTTCACAAAATATACCAAATTTTTTCATAATTTTTAAAAATCCAAATTGCAAAATTATTCCTTGCTACAATTTTTGAGATATCAAAAAAATTAGATAAAAGTCTGTGTAATTTTGAAACGGGTTATGAGCAAAAATATATTTTAATTATAGTCCTTTTTTTATTTATATACAAAAAATGCAATCTGAGTATAAAAAATACCTACGTTTTGTCAAAGTATTATTAATACTTATAAATAAAGAAACGTTTTGGACAAAATAAAATATTTGTCTGATATTCCCTATAGTCCTATATTAGCGACAAAATAACCTACAGGGAACACTGTTTTCTGTTATAAAAAGCTGTTGTCGCATTGAATGAAAAAGTAAAATAAAGCAACATACAAATTAAAATATGTGTAAAGAAAATTTGAAAAAAAACTCGGAAAACGGAAAATGTGATTTTTTTCTACCCCCTTTGCTTTTCTATACCGTTCGCCTACAAACTACAAAAATCGTGTTTCAAAAAATCATTGAAAAATCAACGTGTGAATTAGGTGTCATACTTGTGAACTTCATGAACTAGTAAAACATATATCTGAACTGCTCACTCCACAGTATATTACTAATCAGTACTGATGTAAACATCGTCAGAACTGACTAATCAGTACTGATGTAAAATTGATATACTAATAATATGTAAATATAACTTTTATAATAATTTAATATTTTTTTTATTATCGAGAGTATAGAAAAATACAATAAATGTTTAAGAAGAAAACAAAGAAAAAAAATTGGTAAAAACTATTTTGATACCGCCTTCTTCAACCCCCAACGAATCTTGCCCTTTCCAAATATCTAAAAATTTAAAAAGAAACGAAATTATACATACATACCCTACAAGAAATGAGTGACTGAAACTAACACAAACGTAATTTTTTCACTAACACATTTGCAACAATTTTATATTGAAATCAACAGTGACATTCAATTGCTCTAGTTGCTCTACTCTAACATATATGTAAGAGTGGAACATCTAATATGTATGTATATGCCAAAAATTTAAAAACATGGCATTTTATTGTAAAATATACAATTCGTTCGGTCTGTGTAATTAAAATATATGGAAGTGTTAAAAAAAGTTAAGTAAAAACAACATTGAATAAAATAAATTTACAATGTTTAATTTAAACCATACTTTTCTTTTTAAAATTTTAGATATTTATAAAACAAAGTGTGGTGGTGGTTCAAAACAGTATGAAGGGGCAGATACCATCTACGTTATTTTGTTTTTTTTTTTGTTATTATTCTTAATTTTTAAATAGTTTACTTAACTATATATTTTTTTTATAATAATAAACGTTTTAAGCAACATAAAAATTGTGTTTATTAATGTAATTATGCAGGTTTGAATAGTTTACTATGACGGTTATATACATCAAATGTGATCAGTCAGACGTGACTACCACATGCATCATCAATGCCAAGTAAATATACGGCAGAGCAAGCAGGTTAGATATATATGTTTCATAGTAGATATTTTTAATTAGTTAGACAAAGATGCAAAATCAAACGTATACAAAAGTTTACATCACTTTTTCCACATTGGCCTTAACAAACTGATAGAAACTTAGATAGCTAAACTCATCACCACTCCCAGTCAAATGACCGGTCTTGCTGGGTACATATGTATATTTTTAATTAAACTTTACACAATTTCTTTTGTTCATTATAGTTTTTATCTCACTTTTTCACAATTACCATAATTTTTTTTTACCACTTTTATACATTTGAATTTTATAAACCGAACGAACTATAAATTATTTTCAATAAAATTCAATATTTTAAACATTTGGACATATGCACATTAGATGTTCCACTCTGGCATACATGTTAGAGTAGAGCAACTATAATCGCTGTTAAATTGAATGTAAAATTGTTGCAAATGTGTTAGTAAAAAAATTTTGTTTGTGTTAGTTTCTGTCATTCAATTCTTTTAGGGTATATTCTTATGAATTGAACAGGCTAATGTTCGTATCGCTTTTTAAGCCAAATTACATGTGATAATTATTAATGAACAAATAACATCAAAGTTAGTTGTAAATATTCTGACAACACATAGTTGAACGGACCAGCTAGCCGTTTTCGAAGTCCACTAAACCTTCATCATCAGCGTTCTTCTGTGCTTTCATTACAAAACACCTTTCAGCAAATTGAATACGGCGAATCAAAATAATTCACGTATTCCATTTGCAAAAAAGTAGAAATCTACATGAACTGACACCACAAACAATGGGCAAAACACAGAAGAACGCTAATGATGAAGGTTTAGTGGCCTTCGCAAACGGCTGGCTGTTTCGTTCAACTGTGTATTGTCGGAATATTTACAACTAACTTTGATGTTATTTGTTCATTAATAATTATCACATGTAATTTGGCTTAAAAAGCGATACGAACATTAGCTTGTTCAATTCATAAGAATATGGAATTTTTTTTTTCGTTCTTCCAATTCGTTGATTACAACAAGAAAAAGCAAACTTGTTCTTCTTCTATAAACTGGCAGTTAATAAACGGTGTTTTTTATATAGTGATACAAGTTTAAATCATAATAAAGCATAGTAATATATTTTTGATATCAATGAAACGGTCTTTATTGTATAGAAAATTTTGTGACATTAATGTTTAAATATGATTTCGGCCATATGGCCGCCACGGCTGGCGCGTACAAGGCGCAATCTGGAACATCAATTTTCACAAACTTTTCGCAGCATTTGCGGCCGTATCTCGCCGATAACACTTCCAATGTTGATTTCCAGGTGTTCAATTGTTTGTGGTTTATCGACGCACACAAGTGACTTTACATAACTCCAAAGAAAGTAATCCAATAGGGTTAAATAACACGATCTTTGGAGCTAATTAATTGGGCCATTTCGTTAAACTATTTCTTCGTCACAAATTTCCTTGAGTAAATTAATTGTAGCACCCGCTGTGTGGTATTTGGCTCCGTCCTGTTGGAACCACATATCAGCAAGATTAATGCCACCTAATTGAGGTTCAAAAAAACTTCGAATCATGTTCCTATACCGTTCATCATTGACATTAACATTCTGACCATTATCGTTTTTGAAGACATATGGGCCAATGACTCCGCCAACCCACAAAGCGTACCAAACAGAAATTTTCTGTGGATGTAATGGTGTTTCGACAAAAGCTTGTGGATTGTCTTCACTCCAAATGCGACAATTCTGGTTAGTTACGTAGCCGTTCAACCAGAAATGGGCTTCATCGGAAAATGGAAGAAGTGCACGATGAACTTGACGAATAGAACAATTAATCTTATTAACAATTTCCACAATTTGCACGCGTTGCTCTGGTGTAAGTTGATCCATAATGAAATGTCAAAGCAAACTAAACAAAAAGCGACTATCAGCTGTTAAATGGGTGGTCAAGTAAAGCAGTGATGCCAACTCAAAGTTGTATCACTCTATAAAAAACACCCTTTATATTGAATTTATCTTGTCTATTCAAACAAAAGCTTATTGCCAGCAACAGAATTTCACTACTGCGCACATAAAATTGTTTACGTGTTGAATAGATTTACAACGAAAATTCCAGTTAATGATTTTTTTAGGTTTTCACTATCGATCTGTATATCATAGCTAATCGCTACCTTAATATAGAAAGGCCCTAACTAATTATATTATTGAATTCGTGTTTTTTTGATTTTTTGATAGAGGAATATCTAATGTATCGAAAAATGCAAAGATATTGATTTCGAAAAAATAATGAGTTAGGGCTAGGGTTTGGGAAACGGGAATTCCCGGGCGGGAAATCCCGGGAAATGTCTGTCTAATATTCCCGGGAAATTTTTGAGATTTTCCCGGGAAAACGGGAAATTTAAAGTGCATGTTACTTCATAAATATATAGAATTTATAATCCAATTTTACTTTAATATAAAAACTTATTATTTTTTTTATATATTACAAAAGTTCGTTTGAATGATTGTATGACTAAATTTACACGAACGTTGACACGTTTTTCATCGTCTGTTTAAACACTTACATACATATACCTTGTTCGAAGAAATTTTTTAATCTTAAAATTTAAATTGAGTTTTTGTTTTAAATGTAACTGTAAGAAAGAAAGAATTCTTTTGACTCCGATAAACAAGAAGTAAAATGTCCATGTTTTTTTAATATAAAATAAAAATGTGAGCTATTCAAATCTAGTCTGAAATTTCATAAAAATTCCATTAAATTTAGGTCATACCATATCTCCTAAAAAAAGTGGAATAAATTGTATAATGATATAATCGTTTCCTAAAGTAAATAACTCGATGCTAAGCCAACTTGAAGTGATTTTTCGCCGAATTAGTGAACAAATTTTGAAAAGTGTAGTGAAAATTTTAAGCTGTAAGAACTCTGAGTTGACGAAACTTAAATTGATTACAAGTAGACGCTATTATGGAAACCCTGCAGAAAATATTTTAGGAGAAATAAAATGAAAGACACTTAGACATACTGTGGCTCAGGGTATTCAAAATTCGGCGCAGCGCAGTATGGTACTGCTTATCGTTAAGTACTGCTTGTACTTAACGATAAGAAACCGCCTGGAACTTTTTGAAAAAGAATGAGAAACAAGCAAGGCAAATTCTTATTAAAATGAAGGTAGGTCTTATTAGAAAATTGTGTACTAATTGTGGTAACAGTCGTCAATTGGTTTTTATATGATCTTTTGCTGTGTAATAACTTTATTCCATTTGCTTAAATTCAATTAAAATTCTTAAAAATTTGTCTTAGAACTGCTTTTTTATTAACTTTTATTTCATTTAATAAATGTATTTAATTTAGAAAATTAGGTTTTCCCGGGAATCCCGGGAATTCCCGGGAACTTGATTTTTAAATTCCCGTTTCCCGGGAAGTGCAAAAGTCCGGGAAATCCCAAACCCTAGTTAGGGCCTCTCTATATTAAGGTAACGCAATGCTTTTATATAAATATGTCGGGTTTACATTATACTTATCAAAGTATATGTGACTTTTTACTAACAACTAGCTAACTTTTAGCTAACTCAAGGCTGATGCAGAGATGAGTCAAAGTTTATTGAGAAGATATCAGTATAAAATCAGTTTTTTGTTAACTCAGCGTTGTATATAATTTATATGGCGCAATAGCAAAGTGTTAAAAATGATTGCTGACAAACAAAGTGAACACTGATCATTATCGTCTCAAACAAAATTTAATTTAAAATTGTTTCAAATTTAACTTGACTACAAATGTTAATCATTAGTAAGTCCTAATTTACACTATGCAAGTCTTATTGCTAAGCTGATTAGTTTTTTAGGAGATAGAGAGAGACGAGGGGAAAAGAAACGTTTCTGTTCCCCTCGCTCTTCTCTCCCACAAACTAATCAGCTTAGCAACAAGACTTGCATAGTGTAAATTAGGACTAAGCTAGCTCAAAGCACTTATTTGATGCACCCACAAACTAACTCATAATGGGCCAACCATTTGTTAGTCAATTCGCAGCTGGTAAATATTGTACTTGAATTTTATCTGCCAAAAATTTACTCGGAACTAGCTAACTCGTGACTTATTGTGAGGACATTACGTTGAAAAACTGAATAGAGTTTAACATGTAAAATGAGTTAGCCTTTGAGTCAGTTGTCACTCGTTCACTGCTTAACCATTAGTTAGTTACCTTTAAGGTGGCTCAAATTCCGACAAGGCATAAACTTACCTGCACTTGTATAGTAGAACTATCAAATGATGCAAATAACATTGGCATAATATCCGTTGTGACATCCTCCGTTGGTGTTTTCTCAATAATCAAATGTAAATTCTCTAGTAAAGTTACGGTTGCTTGTATAGATTTAGGTCCATTTAGAATGATTCTTAAATAGAAAAATGATATGGAATATATAAGTAAAATTAGTTTAACAGTAGGAAATGTACGTTTAGATTTCGTACTTATTCCAGCATTTATTTATATGCATACATATCATTAGCTGAAATGCAAAATCACGTAATTGCACTTTTTTAAATTTTATAGGAGGGAGAAAAGACTAATAAACAAATAAATTTTCATACATGAAATACCGAAGTATATTTATTTAACATACAATCTTTATTTATTAATTTATTTTATGGTTAAGCTATTGTCTATATGCATTTCGTTTCCGCTTTTGGGTTTAAGTCTGATGAGCTCCAAAAGTGGGAACGAAATGTTTAATTATAAAAACAAGCAAAATTTCCAAATTAAACAAATAAGTCCTCGTCCAGTCTTCTTATTTTGGTTGCTGCAATTTTTTAAGATTCTGCTTTGAAATTGCATATGTGTCCACATTAGGAAATTCTAGTTTTGCAATTAAGTATTAAGAATATCTATTTCACAACAAATTTGCTTGAAAAATTAACAATTATTTTTACTTTTGTTATATTTTGTGCTTTTCATACAACTGAACAAATAAAATAAAATAAAACATCAAATACACCTACAAACTTTAAACTAACAACTGCGAATTTCAAAACAAAAGACAATTGCAGAGCACATGGAACTGTGTACCCCTCCCCAATCTTCTCAGCCCTCTGAACAATAAAATCAAGAATTGCTTCAACAAAAATTGCAAGTCTGGACGAGGACTAAGCTTTCTTTTTTTTCATTTTTACTTCGTCTGGTTGTTGTGATAAAGCTGTGTTTATTTGTAAGGACATGTGTTTCGATGTAATACTTAATAGTGAATTAAAAATACTAGTTTAATTTTTTTTTGTTATTTACGTGGTTTTGCATTTAAGATGATGATATACAATGTATATTATACATATGCGAATGATATGCATTGGGATATTTCGAATTGAAGACTGTTGACACTTAGTTCAACATATTACTCTATAAAATATAGTTTTTATTTTAACAATAAATTTATTTTGTCACTGTAAGTCATTTGTTAATATATATTTAAATTATTATTAAATATGCCAAAAGGCAATTTTACTGTAACATGAAAAGTAGGTCATTTAATTTCACATTAAACCTATGTCATTGAACTTGCCAACTATGCCAATACAGCCAAAACAATTTTATGAGCTAAAATCAGAGAATATAAAAAAGTGATGGTCTCAAATCCAAAATTTATATGACGACGTGTGGCAACAAATCGAAGATCCATCAAGGCAAGGCTTACATCCAGATGATTACAACAACCTCGAAGACGCAGTCCACCAACAGCTGGTTAAACTTGCTGTTCTCACAGATCAACACAAACAGCCTATAAACGATGAATCACAATTGGGAAGCAATTCATCCATACTTAGCCCACTGCCAAAGGTTACGATACCGAAATTCAATGGAGAATATCTGGGTTGGCAACCATTTTTTGATATGTTCAATGAAATAATTCACAAAAAGGCCATGCCCGCCATACAAAAAATGTGGTTTTTGAAAACAAACACCACAGGTGAGGCCGCTAGGCTAATACAAAACTTATCCTTAACAGAAAGTAACTATGAAACGGCTTGGAAAATGCTACAAGACCGCTTCAGCAATCCACGAATATTAACAAATAACATCATAAACAGACTATTGGGCCCACCAAAAATAACTGATAATCCCTCTGCTACAGCCATAAAAGGGTTACATGACACAACACTTGAGTGCATATCAGCACTAAACAATTTGAATATCAACACATAAACATGGGACCCCATGTTAGTTAATATATTAATAAAAAAAACTGGATCAAGGCACACACTTATTATATGAACAGTCAATAGCTCTTGGGCTTCCTGGAATGCAGATTCCAATCATTAGAAGCAGTCGGACGAACGCAAACTACGTCAAAGAGAACTTTAGCTACAGCAACTATTCCTAAGGAAAGCAAAAAATTTTTATCGATGTCAGTGCCTAATCGACTGAAGTGGGTACAGCAACAAAAACTCTGTGTCAATTGCTTCAAGGGTGACCATATGTCAAAACATTGCACAGCAAGATCCTGTAGAAAATGAAAGAAAACCCACAACACACTTGTACATTTGGAAAGGCATCCACAGGGCACCAACGCCTTAAGTTTACCATCGAATAGCTCCTCCACTGAAAATAAGGCTTCAACATCAACGGTAGCTTCAGCTCACTGTTCCAAAACGGCGAAGGGTTACGTATTGTTAGCCACAGCTCGGGTAAAAATTATAGGCAATAATGGAAGGTCTGGAGTCTTCAAAGCAATATTAGACTCAGGGTCACAAATCAACATTGTGACTAACCGGTTACTAAATCGTTTATCACTCAAGCCATCGCAGACATCCTTATGCATCGAAGGAATCGGCAGTCAGTCCAGAAATACAAATCAACGCATTAACGTTAATCTTCAGTCTACAACAAGTAACTACAATACAAGACTAGAAGCCTTTGTTCTTCCCAACATAATTCCGGCCCAACATTAAACAGAATTCAACTGTATCTCTTGGCCAATCCCAGAAAACATTCAACTGGCCGATCCTGAATTCAACAGCACTGCTAATATTGACGTTTTACCAGGCGCCGAATATTACCTTGAGTTGTTGACCACCGGAAAAATTCACCTCTCACCAGAATTACCAATTTTGAAAAATACAAGGCTGGGTTGGATTGTAAGTAGAAGAATAAGGGAAAACAATAGCAACTCAGCGGTATGCGCAGTATATGGGGAAAACGAAGCAACCACAGACGAACTTGTACAAAGATTCTGGAAACTAGACGAATTCGAGTCAGACAATACTCTCACCGCCGAAGAGAAAAGGTGTGAACTACAGTTCAACCAAACAACCACAAGAAATTCTGAGGGCCGATTTGTAGTTCGGCTTCCCTTTTCAGAAAGCCCAAACTCCCTAGGAGAGACAAAAAGGTTAGCCTTTTCAAGATTGATGCCTCTAGAAAGGCGTTTATCGATGAACATCGACCTTAAGCAACAATACGTTGACTTTATGGAGCAATATGAAGAATTGGGTCACATGACCCGCATAAATAACTCAGAAGTAGTGGGCACTCATTTCTATATTCCACATCACTGCGTGATCAAACCTGAAAATAAAACCACCAAACTTCGAGTGGTGTTTGACGCATCAGCAAAATCTTCAACAGGAATATCTCTCAATGACATATTGTGCGTGGGTCCTCCGACACAAGATCTGTTTGGATTGGTACTACGATTTCGAATGCCACGATTTGTTTTCTGTACAGATATTGAAAAAATGTATCCTCAAATTCTAGTTTATTCAGCAGACCGTAACATGCAACTAATATATTGGAGAAAGTACAAATGAAGCAGTGGAAACCTACAAACTTAACACTGTGACATATGGAACATCTGCAGCTCCTTACCTGGCAACAAAATGTTTGCAGCAGTTAGCAGACAAAAACATGAAAAATCATCCATTAGGTGCAAGAACATTAAGAGATGATTTTTATGTGGATGACGCTATGAGTGGATCTGACAGCCTTACAGCAATTGAAAAACAACGACAGTTGACTACCTTGTTACAAGGAGCTGGCTTCAAATTAAGAAAGTGGTGTGCAAATCATTCAAGGCTACTATCTGGTATTTCTCCCGAAGATATAGAATTAAATCTAGATTTTGATAATCAATCAAAAAAAATTTTGGGGTTAATATGGAATCCCAAGGCGGATATTTTTTGTCTCAGAGCTGAAATTCAATACAATGATAAAATAACCAAACGGTCTGTAACATCAGATGTAGCACGAGTATTCGATCCGTTAGGAATTGCCGGACCTGTTGTCGTCTCTGTTAAAATATTCATACAACAACTATGGCAATTACAACTTTCATGGGACGAACAGCTGCCAGCAGATGTTACCAACCAATGGGTAATGTTTCGTCAAAATTTAAAATACCTTAACAATATAAGCACCAAAAGGCACATGTTTGATGGGCAGATCTCCAAAGATACACAGATACACACTTTTGTAGATGCTTCTGAAAAGGCGTATGGCGCCACAGTATACATACGATCCAAACTACAAAATGGCCGACTCGTGGTCAGACTTTTATGTGCCAAATCATGCATTGCCCCTATAAAAAAGGTAACATTACCAAGACTAGAGCTATGCGCAGCACTACTTGGGGATCAACTTACCACAAGAGTAAAAACGGAATTAAGAGCTGAAAACATGCCTACATATCTATGGTCAGATTCTGAAATAGTACTGCATTGGATCAATGCAACATCATCGTCTCTTCGTACCTTTGTCGCAAATAGAGTAAGCAAAATTCAAGAACAAACCATAAACATTCAATGGCGACACGTCAGTTCTAAGCAAAACCCGGCCGACCTCATCTCAAGAGGTTTAAGTCCAGAAAAATTATCACAAAGTAGTTTTTGTTTTTTTGGGCCAATATTTTTACACGGCAACGAGTGTCAATGGCCAAAGGAGTTCAACAAAAATCAGCAACCATACTCCACTGAAGAATTCAAACCAAATTCAGTCAGTGCTCTATCAGCAATTTCAACCTCATTGGAAGACATTATATATAAAATCAACAACCGAAATTCATTCAAGACACTTCAAAGAATAGTAGCATACATGCAACGCTTCATCCAAAACACCAAATTAGCGAAGAACGAACGACCGACCAGCAATACACTAAGCCCGTTAGAACTAAACTCAGCTAAACATCTTATAGTCAGAGATATGCAAGTTTCAGATTTTAAAAATGAAATAAGTACATTAAACCAGGGGAAGGAGCTCGATAAGACAAGTCCTATATGTGGATTATCACCCTTTCTTGACGAAAATAACATACTACGCGTTGGCGGAAGATTGAAGGCTGCAAATATCTCATACGAGGATAAACACCCAATGGTTCTTCCCTACAACGATCTAATTTCAAAATTAATAATGAGAATGTTACACAACGACAATCATCATTGCGGCCCACAAACTCTATTATCCATCTCCAGGCAACAATTTTGGATAATATAAGGGAAATCAATTGCCAGAAACACAGTTCAAACCTGTATTTGGTGCACCAGGTCAAAACCAAGGCAACAAATTACGGGAGACCTACCTGCCTCCAGAGTGACTCCGACTCGACCATTTATAGCATAGATGTTCAAGCATCTCTTTCCCTATAACGCGTTATAGGAAAGCAAGAAAAAACAAATTCTGCTTACGCAGCAAACAAATACGTACACGAAAAAAAAATGTTGCTCTCTTTAGGTTTTGGCTTCTCTTTAGCATAGAGCAGGGATGGATAACAAGTATTTTTAAATTTTATCTACATTTTGATGTCTTTTTATTAAAAAAATGGCTAGGTAAATGTAAAACACAATAAAATATAACGCATTGTTCATTACCATCAATATTTTCTTTAAAGAAGAATTCGCTTTCTTAATTTTCTTTAAACATTGTAAGCGTGTGTTGTTGTCTCAACAAATAATAAACAGAATGTGATTCACAAAACATTTCCACCTCTGTTAAAAGTAAGCAGAGGTTTTCCTCTGCTCCACACACAAGCGCAAGTGTGTTTATGTGTTAGTGCACATCACTGATTTATAGTATCAGGCGTCGATTATTGTGGTCCACTGTGGGTACATTACAAAGTAAGAGGTAAGAGACCTCACAAGGTCTACATTGCAGTTTTTGTATGTTTCTCAACAAGAGCAGTACATTTAGAAGTGGTTACTGACCTCGTAGCCCGACGAGGACGTTGCAAAACCATGTATTCAGATAACGCCATGAACTTCATTGGGGCACGGAACCAGCTCGAAGAACTAAACAACGCCATATTTTCCAAACCTTCACAAGAAGCAATAACTCGATCTTGCAGTAATGACGGAATAGAGTTCAAGTTTATACCTCCTAAGGCACCCCATTTCGATGGGTTATGGGAAGCAGCTGTTAAGTCAGCCAAACAATTACTTTTACGCAGTATATCAACGGCTTCGCTAACGCACGAAGAGTTAGAAACAATCATCATTGAAATTGAGGCCATTCTGAACTCACGACCTCTGACTCCTTTATCAAGCAACTCAAACGATTTAACAGCTTTAACTCCCGGCCATTTCTTAATCGGGGAACCACTAACGGCACAAGTCGACTCTCAAATGCCTAATCCAACTTGCTCACTGGCAAAAAGATGGAAGCTTGTGTCGCAGCTTAAACATGAATTTTGGAAAAGATGGTCATTGGAATATTTACACCATCTACAAGAAAAACAGAAATGGAAGACGTCGTCTCAAAATGTGGAAGAAGGAGAGCTAGTCATAGTAAAGGAGGACAATCTGCCCGTAATGGAAGGGCCGCTGGGTAGAATACTGAAAACTTATAAGGGAACTGATGGCAAGGTCAGAGTGGCAGATATAAAAACAGCCTCCGGAATAAAGAAAATACCTATTCATAGATTAACTCCGCTACTGCAGCAGGAAGAACTACCAACAAATGAAGTAACCAATCTCACTCGCCCGATAACAGTTGAGTGTCCACCATCAGTTGATGAAACAGAGAATCCACCATCAAAAAAATCTAGGCGTATCTCCACTTCAATGCTACTTACTATAATAACCACAATAATTTTAATTCCAGTAGCAATGAGGAATTGGAAATGTAAAACTAGTGACAGCTGAATGGAGACTAATGATATACTATGACTTAGCACCATTTACGTCCGAGTTGCAGGCCTTCCAGTCAGGAATAACGACCCTACAACAGCGATGTTCGTCCATTAAATATCAACTAATTTGCAACATTTTGGCAACCAACTTCAATCAAATAAAAACCGAATTAATTCAAGAGAAGGAGCTATTTTCCAGCAGTAGAGTAAAAAGGGGAGCCTTCAACATGATTGAAAATGTTGCACGATCTTTGTTTGGCGTTCTTGATTCCGATTATGCAAATGAAATGTCAAACACCATCAAGAATGCTAAGGAAGAATCAGATTACTTGTTTCAACTTCTTAAAAATCAAACATCTATTATTGACTCAACCATCAACATCATCAAGCAAGACGAACAAAGTACTCAAAAACAGATAACGGATATAATTGACAAGGTCAATGAGCAAGAGAATTCAATATCTAAGCAAGCTGAACAATTCAATCAAATGCAATTAATCTCACTTCTAGCCAACCAGTTGACGTTGACAGCGATAAACTTACAAAGAGTGGTAAGGGAGATTATTGATGTACTAACCGATACCCACCATGGAAAAATTAGTCCACTTTTATTGTCACCAGCTCAACTAAAAAACGAATTAAAGGTAATAAAGGCTCACCTTCCAACACGCCGAACACTTCCAATTGAAGACGACAGTTTAATTCAACTATACAAATTGATGAAGGTCAAAGGAGCAGTAACAAAGAATGAAGTCATTTTCGAAGTAATGTTACCTTTAGTCGACCATCAATTTTTAGAATTCTTTAACATAATTCCGATACCGACCATAAGGGACAATACTTTAATATCAATTCACCCAGAGGAATCATTTCTTGCCATAAACCCCCATAGAGACGAATACATTCTATTCACAACCCATGAGATATCAAACTGTATTACGCCTAATGATGAGGTATTTATATGCAATAACAAACAGTTCAAACTTAGGAAGAATGAGGGGAGTGATTCCTGCGAAATCAATATTTTTACACGGCAACGAGTGTCAATGGCCAAAATGCATGTATGAACTTACATACATACTTGTACATATTAAATTGAGAAATGTGGAAATATATATATATGAATGCATTAAAATCTATCGGCATTACATATAATAAAAAACTGGCATTAAGTTAGCATAAGCGGTATAATTCAACGTGGTCTTGACGAGTTTTGACGTACAATATTATTTTCAAAATCACGCTAGAATGTAATAATGCCGATTATGCACCCATTTTCAATGTCAAATTGTATAAAAGAAATTGTTAAAGCTTAGTTAAATTTCGTTTTTTTTATCATACATAATGCCGCACAGAGAAAAAAGATTCGTTGAGACAACCGAATTTGTTGCCAATCGAATTTTGGTGGTTGCACCAACTATATAGAATTCTGGTATAACGACTGCAATTTTCTTGTGGTACCACTATATTTTAATTATAACCCTTAAACAAATAGTTGCAGCAACAGAAAAAATTGGTTAACAGTATGGAATTTGAAAAAAAGTTATTCTTGCTACCGAAAATGTTGTTAGTATAACTGAAACAATATCGTAATTGGTACCTGTGAAAGAAAAATTGGCCTTCCTTGCTGAAATAAAATAAGCAATAAACGCAAATAAAAATATACAATTTAAGAAATTTATTATTTAACATATTGTCATAAGTTATTTTTAATTGAAGTTTATTTATTTCAACCACACATTTTGAACAGCCACAAACCTGTTATCTTATGCACAGGCTTTCAAAAACCATTTGAAAATTCATAAATCATAATATCTTTGAAAGTCACAAAAGTTAATTTTTAATTTTCTGTAACGAGCATAAACTATGATAGTAAGCTCAACCTATAGTTAGTTGCAGCAACTGATAGAAAGTGTTTATTTTAACCTTAATATAGAACGACAATTTTTTAGTTGCCAATACCAAAAGTTGGTAGTAACATCCAATTCATAATATTTTATTCGGTTGTGTTAACCAATCAATGAATTAGTCATGGCAAAAGCATACGTCCGGTTGATGCAACCAATTTAAGAATTGGCAGAATCATATCTTTATTACAATTATGCCCTTATGGCAATAAACATGGATTGTTTTTTGGATCAACAGAAAATTGATTGTGTGAACTGAAATATAGTTTATGCAAATGATATTTTGTTGGCCTAACCATTTTCCAACCAATCTTTTTTCTGGGTGCGTATATGTTTATTAAAAATAATTAGATTAGACAAATCTTTAATTAAACGAAAGGATAAAAGTGGTTGAGCAATTTGCCTTTTTATTTGTTTTTTTTTTTTGTTGAATCAATATGGGTTTTCATGAGAACTCTCAAAATTTCCATTTGTGCAGTTGGACAAATTTGCGAAATTTGTTTCATGAAGCCCCTTTTAAGCTTTTGCGCAAAAAGTTAATGTTAATTTGAAAGAAATGTCAAGAAATAAACCTACACTCAAAATATTGCATGCTTAAATATACGAAATATTATTTCGTAATTTAATTTTTGTGCAATAAACGAAAATTTTGTACATTTTACGAAAATATTTGTTCGTGTGCAGGAAAACAGATTTTCTAATTTTACGAATTTCGTTAAGTTACAAAAATTATTTCGTACAATTATTTTCGTAGGTATATAGTACCATGTTCATCCTTTATTTTATTTATTTATTTTTATAAAATTTGAAATTTCGTGGAACAAGCAAATTTTGTTTTTTTTTATCATTTTGTTTGCAGTACAAAATTATTCTTAAATTTACACAAGTTTCATAAATTTGACGGAAAAAATTTTGAAATATAAAAATAAAAACTGTTTTCCGCATTTATTTTCTTGTCATTGTATATATTCCATGATGGAAATATAGAAGGTACTTCCATTCTCTCATTTTTTCTTGACATTCACCTTCTGACAAGGATCATTGAAGTTTTCAGTAAAATCGTGCTACCGTATTAATTTAATATTTCCCCTCTGTTTCCTGTTTGTTTGAAAATTTTATTGAAAAATTATTTCAGAAGTTTTTTTATTAATTCAAACAATTTAAAAAAAATTGTGATGATAAATGTTTTATTATCTTGAAAAACAATGAAATGCATTGTTGTGTTAAAGAAAGCGAAAATGAGCTGCATATTACAAACTGTGGACGGACAAAATATCATTGTAAAAATATGAATGTAGCATTCTTTGAGTTCTCTACATTATCTG
The DNA here is from genome assembly GCA_944452675.1 of Tachina lurida. Taxonomy (NCBI): domain Eukaryota; kingdom Metazoa; phylum Arthropoda; class Insecta; order Diptera; family Tachinidae; genus Tachina; species Tachina lurida. The sequence continues at coordinate 79,191,279 of OX101754.1, forward strand.
GTGTCCGCCAACAGTGTCTAAGAGCCTGCAAAATCTGTGAAATAGACTTGCCAAAATTATTTGAACGTGTATTTCAGTGATTTTTTAGAAAAACATGATACAATCAACAAAAAGTGAATTATATAGATTAAACAAGATGTAATATCATCAATATTTGTTAAACTTAATGAAAATTCATTGTCAATTAATCAAAATCATCTATCATTTTGAATGAAAATATAGTTAAAATACTTAATTTAGGCAGAAAACTTAAAAAGATACGCTAAGTTATTACATAACCACTTTTTTTTCGCAACTTTTGTTAAGATGATTACACATTTTTGTAAAAATTTTATGGGAGAAGACTTATATTTTTTACGATATGGGAACCTTTTTTTTATTTCTCTCCAAAAACAAACTTCAAAAATACTTATTTTTTAAAAACAAAGAGAGAATGGAAGTACCTTCTATATTTATATCATGATATATTCTATAAAAAAATATTCAATAAATTTCAATTAAAATAAAAAATTATTGTAATAAAAAATTGGTTTTCGGCTTATGCTAGGAAGACAACTGGGACGAACGACAAATCTCGTCCACGGCACACCAACGACGAATAAGTAACAGATCTTATAATTGACAGTTGGATAATTGGTTATTGTTTGTGCAAAGATAGAGATAAATTTTTTTTTCGCAGATTTCGTCTTGCACGACGGATTTCGTTTGACGGTGGTGTTGTTTTATTTTCATATGAACAAATGCGTTTTATTGTAGCTATGCTACTTATGGGGCGATACAGGGGTTAGAAAATATTTTTCGTAACATAAATAATCGAAACTATTACAGTTATAAATTTATTTTTGTTTTGATTTCTTTGTACTTAAACCAGAGCACGAAAATAAACGAAACAAATTGTTTGATTTTCTTTTGTTTAATTCTTTGGAGTGAGAGAAACAAAAACAGTGAAAACGATTGCTCAATTTGTTCAAGGAAAAGAGAAAAAATTGTGTTGCTTTGCATTTGCGTATATAGTATATACTATATATATTACTAATATTCTTTACTTATTCCTTATTCAGGTTAACAACCTTAATGTTCACCTTGAGGTTCACCTTGAGGTTCACCTTGATTTATTCTCTAAAATAAATATTGCAATTGCATAATTCTTATATTTTGTTGTTAGTAGTTTAGTTTTTAACGGTTATATTTTAAGAGTACTTTGTGTAGTTTAGTTTAAGTAATGAAAGAAAGTAAAATAAAAAGGCAGTCTTGGAATTGCGATCAAAGCGTGAGGTTAAAGTATAAAATAAAGTGTTTAATTATTTAATGTTTGAGCACAGTTGAAGGTGTTAATATTTTATGTATGTAAAGAATAATAACTTAACTGGCGACGAGGATGGGATATGTGGTGAAAAAACATATCCAGTGACAATTCGGTATTAAAAAGAAAAATTTGTGTAAAAGCCGAACGAATCCAAAACAATTAATTGGAATTTAATAGATAAGCTTATTAACTTCAAATATTAAAAACAAAAATTTTAAATAAATAATAAAGCAAAGACATAAAAACGGTCAACACTAAAGACAAGTTAAAGAAAAAAAACTTTAATCATATGAAATTTTGAAAAATATAATATAAAAAAAGGGTGTAATATGAACAATTAATACCTATGAACAATTAATGTTTTAAAATAAACTAAACATTGATATAACCAAAAAGGTAAAACTAAGTAGTTTAAGTGGTACACGTCGACTTGAAAATCCACTTTAATGAGTGTGTTATAATATTTGCAAAAATCATATTTTATATGTATATAAAACTTTTTTTTTAAAGAAAAAAAAAATAAATCGTCCACGGTAAATATTAACAATCACTAATAACAACTTGAATTACCAACAACATATTTACTTAAAGGTATTGAAAAAAAAAAAAATAACAATCATTGCACCAACTGCAACTGTGACTTAGAGAAACAATAAGAAAAAGTGTATTAATAAAAAAAATAAAAAAAAGAACCATTAAAACAAATATTAAGAAACAGTGACCTTGAATTACTTTCTAAATAAATAACAAAAAGAAATACAATAACAATTTGCATTTATAAATTAAAAACAACAACATGGCATTGACATTAGCAGAGAGTCTATGCGAAGCGCGCAGTTTACCTGCATTCGATGGAGACAGCGATTATAAGCTTAGCAATTATTTGAGGGACGTCACTATTGTGTTGCAGCTGACGCCGGCAGAACATCAAAATACGATTAAGGCAGTGTTAAGCAATAGACTGCAGGGAAGTGCATTAAGAGCTGTAGAGACGTTGATGAACCCTACTTGGGAAAATATTTTAAATAACCTAAAGGAAGGATTTGGGATAAAGCGAAGTTTTTTCAATTTAAGAAGCGATGCGCTAAATGTAGAGGCCAACAACATAGAGGAGTTGAATCACAAGTTAAGTAAAATTTTGTCCTTAATGAATACGAAATATAGTTTTGAACCGGAAGAGTTGTATACACCGGAAAATAATGAAAAAATAGTATTTGATATCTATATTAATTATATACCAATTAGTATTAAGACACTATTAATTCAGAATAATATTAGATCAATTAGTAAATCGTATAGTTTCTTTTTAGAAAATAATTTATTAAAGGATATAAAATTATTAAATGAAAAATATAGTTCTCAGGTTGGTGATAATAAAGGAAGAAATAATAACAATAATCCACAACTTTCAAGTTCTAATAATTTACGGTTTAATAGAACTACAAGGAGTAATAATAATTTAAATTATAATAATAATCCACAGTATTCAAATTCTAATGGAAATTTTGGTGAATCTTTTTTTAGACATACTAGATTTAATAATAATAGCAACAATAATAGACCTGCAGGAAATTTTGATAACCAATTTTTGCCTCGCAGTAATGGAAGGCAAAATTCTAATTATAATAATGGAAACTTTGGATATGGTCAAGATAATTTAAATAGAAATTTTAGTGCCTATAGTCAGGAACCAATGGAGGTTGATACCATTAATACCACAGGAAATTTTCATTTACGGCCTCCCAATCATCGTTACCAATAGTGACTTTAACAATAAATAATAAGAAAGCAAAATGTTTAATTGATAGTGGTGCAGCTACTACACTAGGCAGTTATGATTTCTTTTCCAAGCTAGGAGTTAGGCAAAAATTAACTAGACCCTTAATATTGAACACCTTAGTAGGTGAAAACATTGTAACAGATGAAGTGATAGTTGGTGTGCCCAAAGAATTTAGGGAGGAGAACAGTACAATGTCAGTTAAGCTTACTAATTTTAATAATAAGAATTTTGATTGTATAATAGGAGTAAATATTTTGCGCCCTATTGGAGCCTGTATAGATTTTAGGAAAAATATGCTTAAAATAAATAATAAAGAAATAAAACTTTTTGATGACATTTTTAGTATGTCATATGAGGAAATAAATTATTTGGAGAAATTTGAAATAAATAGATTTAAAAATTTAATACCTGAAAATTTAAATAAGGAGGAAAGTAAACTGTTGGGAAGGTTTTTGTCCGAAAACAAAAAAACCTTTTACATTGAGGGCCAAAATTTAACAACGACCAATTGTGTGCGTCATAAAATAATTACGACATCTAATTAACCCATATATTGTAGAAATTATAGGCATCCACAAATATTAGAAAGTGAAATTGAGAAACAGATAAATGAAATGCTGCAACAAAATATAATTCGTCCTAGTAAATCGCCGTATAACTCTCCTTTATGGATTGTCGGGAAAAAATCAAATAATTTAAGTCAACGAAAATGGCGTCTTGTAATTGATTTTAGAAAATTGAATGAGGTGACTGTGGACGATAAATTTCCACTGCCAAATATAGAGTCGTTGTTCGATAAACTAGGCAAAGCGCAATATTTCTCGTCATTAGACCTGGCGAAGGGTTTTCATCAAGTTTTAATGGATGAAGCTGACATTGAAAAAACGGCATTTTCTACGCCAAGAGGTCACTTTGAGTTCGTTCGAATGCCTTTTGGTCTTAAAAACGCGCCTGCAACATTTCAGAGAATGCTAAATTATGTTTTAGCCGAATATATAAATAAAATTTGTATAATATATATGGATGATATTTTAGTTTTTTCAACCTTCCTAACAGAGCACTTAGAAAGTTTGCGGAAAATATTTAATAAGTTAAATGAATACAACTTAAAAGTACAAATTGATAAGTGTAAATTCTTGTCAAAAGAAACAGATTTTCTTGGCCACATAATTACAGATACGGGTATAAGACCAAATCCGGAAAAAATTAATGCCATACAAAGCTTAAGGTTACCGAAAACAGTAAAGGAAATAAAATCATTTTTAGGCTTAACTGGTTATTACAGAAAATTTATTAAAAATTATTCGTTTTTAGCTAGTCCAATTATAAAATATTTGAAAAAAGATAGCAAAATTGATTTAAATGATAAAGAATATGTTGAAGCATTTGAAAAATTGAAGAGAATATTAGTCCATCCACCCTTGTTATGTTATCCGGATTTTGATAAGCAATTTGTTTTGACCACTGATGCCAGCAATTTAGCCATAGGAGCTGTGCTGAGCCAAGAAGGAAAACCAGTAAGTTATGCCAGCAGAACCTTGAATGGTCATGAGAAAAATTATTCAACTTTGGAGAAAGAGCTGTTGGCAATCGTGTGGGCAGTAAAGTACTATCGACCGTACCTTTATGGCCGGAAATTTTTGGTTCAAACGGATCATCAACCGTTGAAATGGCTATATTCATTAAAGGACCCAAATTCTAGAATTATAAGGTGGAAGATTTTATTAGATGAGTTTTATTTTGACATCGAATATCTTAAAGGAAAGGAGAACAAAGTGGCAGATTTTTTAAGCAGAGTCCAATTAAATCAAACTTCTATAGATTCAGTTCCAAGTCAAGAAGAGAACACGAATGAAAATTTTTGGGTTGTGGATAAGATTGTAAATAAATATAGAACACAGATTCGAATTGTTAGAAGGAAAACTAAAGAAATTGAAATACTTTTTAGAAAATATAAAATAATATATATAGCCGAAGATGATTTGTCGAACACACATTATTTGAATGATTTATTTAGGCGAGAACTTAGAAAAGGAAAAATTGGAATTTATGTAGAAATTGAGAACATATTTAATATGGTTAAAAGTAAATTGATTGAATTATTCTCCGATAATAATGAATTTAATTTTATAAAATGTAATAAAATTGCAATTGATATCGAATCCGAGGAATCTTTATTGAATATCATAATGATTCATATAAAAAGTAACCATAGAGGTATACAGGAGAGCTATGAGGAAATGCGCGAAGAATATTTTAATCCTAAATTATTCAAATTAATAAATAGATATTGCAATAACTGTAGAATTTGTAGCGAAAATAAATATGACAGAAAGCCGATAAATAAACAATTTCAATATACCATTACTCCAGATAAACCGAATGCAATAGTTCATATAGATATTTTTCGAATCCAAAATACATACTTTTTAACAACAATAGATAAATTTTCAAAATTAGGTACAGCACATAAACTTAGTGATAAGAATATGGTTACTGTCAAAACAAAGATTGAGGAAAGAATAGCATTTTTAGGTAAACCAAAAAAATTAATTATGGATAATGAATTTAACAACGCACTTATTAGATTATTTTGTCAAGAAAATAACATTGAGGCCCGTTTTACGACACCGAATTCGCACACGGGAAATTCGGATGTAGAAAGGTTGCATTCCACACTATTAGAACATATAAGAATAATTAAGAACTCTGAGGGCGTTAATGACTCTGAGGAGTTGGTGTTAAAAGCAGTAAATTTTTACAATAACACAATTCACAGTACAACGAAAGTAAGACCAATTGATTTTATAAATAAATTAGATTTAAATATAAGGGGTATAAAAGACAGAATGGAAATTAATAAAAGAAAGGCAATTGACAGGGTTAACGAGAAAAGGGAAGAAATAAGCATAAATTTAAGAGGACCAAATATTTATATAAAAAACCCAGCTGCTGTTAGGCAAAAAGTTGCAAAAAGATTTACCAAATACCATTACAGCAATCCAAATAAAATAGATATAGCCCAAATTCGAAGACCACCTAGGTCCATAAAATAAATGAAATATTATTTCTTACTTTTTTATCAATATACTGAGAAAAATCATAAAAATGCAATATAAAATATGGAGAATAGAACTGTAATATTATCAATTTTTTTTTAACATTAAGGAATAATTTCATTTAAATGTGTTTTAGTTAAAACAAAAAAAAAAAATTATAATTAATAAATAAATTATATATTAATATTAAAAATTCGCTGGGACTCGAATTTTATAAGGGGAGGCGAGTTATATATTACTAATATTCTTTACTTATTCCTTATTCAGGTTAACAACCTTAATGTTCACCTTGAGGTTCACCTTGATTTATTCTCTAAAATAAATATTGCAATTGCATAATTCTTATATTTTGTTGTTAGTAGTTTAGTTTTTAACGGTTATATTTTAAGAGTACTTTGTGTAGTTTAGTTTAAGTAATGAAAGAAAGTAAAATAAAAAGGCAGTCTTGGATTTGCGATCAAAGCGTGAGGTTAAAGTATAAAATAAAGTGTTTAATTATTTAATGTTTGAGCACAGTTGAAGGTGTTAATATTTTATGTGTGTAAAGAATAATAACTTAACTATATAGAGTGAATAACGACAACAACAATTTCGTATTGCTGGTGCTGCATGTGTGCATGTGTATTTCGTATTGCTAGGACTGAGTGTGTGATGTGAGCAGTGATGGGAAAGTTGGTACGATCGTAGTTTTTTGATACTATTTAACATGAAAAAGGACCGTAACACATTTGATACTCTCACGGACAACTTAGATATGCAGTCAGACGACGCGAGCATGCATATATTTTTGAAAATAATAAATTTTTTTTTTGATAAATGGAACGAAACTTTATTAGTAATGCTCTTTTAGAAAAGTGTAACCTTTCACAATTAAACATCAACGAAAAACATATTTCACGCAATGATATTTTATGTGGCACAGAAGGTTATCTATTGAAGCAACTGTTTTAGATCAGTTTAAAGAAAATTTGAAAAAAAAAATTATATTAAGCTCTAAGGGCAAAAGTGGACTTTGACAATGAAATGTTAGTTTGGTTTATTAAGTTTCCCCCTGAAAATATTTAATCTGGTAAAATCATCATTATACCACTTTTAATTAAAATGTTCCCAGGGAAAAGAAAAATTTTTAAAATATGGACAATCAATATAGAGTAGGGATGGGTAAAAAATATCGATATATCGAAATATCGATATTTGAGAAAATAAATATCGATATATATCGCCGATATTTCAAAAACCTATATATCGATACATCGATTCTTATTTACGAGTATCGGGTTTCGATACTTTTAAGAGCTATAGCCGTTTTTTAACTGTGACTCAACTAAGGCAGGTGACTTTTTGGATTGTGTTGGTATAAGCCTAAGGGCAGAATTTGTTTTAACTTTCTGTTCTGTTACGAATCAGCTGACTCTTTTTGGTTTATAAAAATCATATAAATATAAGCCATTAGTTTTTCTCTCCTTAATACCTGTGGCTGAGTTGTAGCGATGCTAGCCTTTCAGTCCAGAGGTCGTGGGTTCGATTCCCGCCATAGACCCTGGGTGTTTTCCGCAGACAAGCTAATCGCTTCGCGGGTTGTGTTGTGTTGTGTTGAAAAATAAAAAAAAATAATAATATAATAATAATATAAGTAGAACTATAGCTAAAACCAATTTATCGATTTTCAGCTACGAATGCAATTTCCAAACGTTTATTGATAAATCAGGTAATGGCTTAAAAACGTAATTCGCCGAAATTGTATTGTTTTATGTCATCGCCAAAAATTTTAAATTCTCTATTTGTTCAGCATTTTAGGGATCGAATTTAGCTTTAGCGAGCTACGGAATACGGCGGCAAGCCTTATGTTCCCACAGCAGTGATGCAAAATGTGGCACAATTGGGCCATTTGTGGCACTTTTGGATGTTTGATGGCCCTGTGGTACTCTCTGGGCTATTTTGGCCCTTTCAGCTCAAAATTCAACTAATACCTTTAATCCTTTGAGTACACTTTCTAATTGAGTTTTTTCCATTGTAAAAACTACTTGTATTTTTCGAGATTTTTATTTAAACTTGCTTCCGAAATCTGCGCCAGATCATGTTTTCAGTGGGGAAGTCAATAGTATTGTACCACTTGCTATTAAACTTTTTAAAAAGGAAACAAGTTAATAATGAAAATAGGGCAGTATAGCAAGTTCCATAATTTAAAAAGCTCAAAGATTTAAGTAGAAGTAAATTTTGCAAAAGGATTTCTACCATTAAAGTTCGCCTAGGTAATCCTTTGAATACAAATTTATACAGAATTATTCAAGGAACTCTTTCTATTCCCTATTCCTCAGCATGTGTGGAAAGAATCTTTTCTTTCGACTGAAAATTTATTTTGAAATCAACAATAAAATATGAAAATTCGCTTTTGTTTTCAATATACATTTTTAGCCGAGAGTTTTCTTTCGATATCGTGAAACAGGCCATAATAGAAGAAATCGTCGTCATGTAAAAAATACTGTGTCATATTTAATATAATTAAAAGATTTAATGAGATTTAATTCCAATAATTCTTATGACGAAGATATTTTAAAACTTAACACAAAAAAATGCTTTTAAACAGACTAAGAATTTAGAGATTATGAATAATAAAGTTAGAATTACATACAGAATGTTTTTTAACTAAAATAAATTTTTTTAAGCAACATACATATGTATATGTATATCGTGCCATAACCGACAAAAAAAGCTAAAGCTACATAATTTTTTAACTTAATTTTTTGACCATAATCGATAATTTGCGGTGGTAAATAATCGATTTTCGTAAAATAAAACGAAGTCCAAAAAATGTGTCGGTTAAGCTTTTTTGGCAGTTATGGGTCGATATATAATATGAATTTACTTTAATTTAACAAAAAATACTTTAAAAACTTTGAATTTTTATCGCTAATTTCTGTTTTTGCCCTAAACAAAATAAATCACATGTTTGATATTATTAACACATACATACTTTTGTTTTTTATTTAAATTAACAGATTATAGTCAAGTACATTAAAGAACTTTTTTGGCCCTATCAAATGTATTTTGGCCCTTTTAAATCGTTAATTTGGCCCTAAATCAAAAAACTCAAAATGCATCACTGTCTCACAGTATTAAGTCTAATCCAGGCTATACCTTTTTGTATATTTTTTTTTGATACCGAAATGCAAATCTTATTTCCCATCACTGGCTGTGAGTATTGAAACCAGCGTTACCATTTGTCAAGTTTTCCCTTTTCTTTGGAATTTTTTTGATGATGTATGAAAAGCCGAAACAAAAATATGTATTTAGTTAAATATCTCAATTAGTAGGTCACACGTGGTCAAGTTTTATATACCATTGGATGGTGCTTCAAAAACTCTTTTCGATGATACCAAAATTTATTTATGTCGTCTTGGAGCAAAGTACAAACATATTCGAAGAACTGCAAAAATACATTTTTTAACAAGTAAGAGTGCTATATTCGGCTGTGCCGAATCTTATATACCCTTTACCAAAGTTATTTAACAAAAAAATTAAAAAAATTGTGTTATCTAGTTACTTTTATATGTCAAAATCAAGTTTCAGTTTTCCAGCTCTGAAACCGTCTGCTCGATTTTGCTGATTTTCAATACCAATCTAAGTTGGACAATTTCTGACATACCAGTCCAAGAACGAAGTCTCTAGCTTTTCTGGGAGCTTCGGAAAACCGATTTCACGTACACCAGACGGACGGATGGACGGACGGACATCGCTTATTCGTCTTCCCTATTCATAAGGACCCAGAATATATACATTTTATGGGTCATATGAATATTATGGAAATTACACACGGAATGACAAATCTATACATATATACCCTTTTCCATTTTTGGTAAAGAGTATAAAAAATTCAGTAAAGTGCGACTTTGACCCGCGCACGAAGGGTTCCATTCGTACATTCGGTTTTGAGCATTTTTTAATGTGGCTTATTTGCTTTTTCGAAGTTTTTTTCAGTTTAAACGATTTATTTAGCTTTGTCGCTTCTTTTTCGTTTTGGCGATTTTTTTTCTGTTTTTGGAGGTTTTTTTCATTTTGGCGATTTTTTTCTGTTTTTGAGGCCTTTTTTCATTTTGGCGATTTTTTCCTGTTTTTTGGGCTTTTTTTCATTTTGGAGACTTTTATCATTTTAGCGATTTTTTTTTCATTTTGGCGATTTTTTCCTTTTGGTGGTTTTTTTGCCTAGGGGTTTTTTCATTTTGGCGAATTTTTTATTTTGGCAATTTTGTCATTTCATTTTGGTAATTTTTTTCTGTTTTTCATTTTAGCAATTTTTTTTTCATTTTGGTGATTTTTTTAATTTTTGCGATTTTTTCATTTTAGATATTTTTCTGTTGCTTGGGGTTTTTTTCATTTTGGCGATTTTTTGTTTAGGGTTTTTTTTCATTTTAGCGATTTTTTTATTTTGGCAATTTTGTGTTGTTTTTGGGGTTTTTTTCATTTTGGCAATTTTTTTTTCTGTTTTTGGAGTTTTTTTTTCGTTTTTGGTGATTTTTTTTAATTTTGGCGATTTGTTTTAATTTTGGCGATTTTTTTTCATTTTGGCGATTTTTTTTTCATTTTGGCGTTTTTTTTCATTTTGGGGATTTTCTTTCGTTTTCGCGATTTTTTTTTTCATTTTAGCAATTTTTCCGGTTTTTCGCGATTTATTTTAGTCTTAGACATTTTTTTTAATTTGGTGCTTTATTTCGTTTTGGCGATTTTTTTTTGTGTTTGGCGAGTTTTTCTGTTTTGGGGTTTTTTTTCATTTTGGCGATTTTATTCTGCTTTTTTTGGTTTTTTTTTCGTTTTGGCGACTTTTTTTCATATTGGCGATTTTTTTTCATTTTGGCGATTTTGTCTCATTTTGGCGATTTTTATCATTTTAGCAATTTTTCGGGTTTCTCGCAATTTATTTGAGTCGTAGACATTTTTTTTAATTTAGTGCTTTTTTCCTTTTTGGCGATTTTTTTTTTGGTTTTTGGCGATTTTTTTCAGCTTGGCGGTTTTATAATTTTTTGATTTTTAGTTTTACCGTTTTTGAAAATTTCAAGAGTTTAGCTCTTACGGTTTCCAAGATACAGCAAGTTGTCAAAATTGCATAGTCAAAATTGCATTAACTGATGGAACACCCTTTAATTTAAATTTTTTGAAATTTTAGTGTTAATTTTTGTAGTCTGTATACAAATACACTAACCTTACAAATTTCAAGTGTATATATGTACATACATACATACATACAATTGTATGTATATTACATGAGATTTTAACATTTTTCGTTGCTCGTTTTGGAACACCCTTTAATTTCCAATTCTCATGTATTTTTTGTTGTAGCGGCCAAAGGTCTATACACTGTGTCCAAATTTCAGGTCTCTGGCTCTTACGGTTCTCGAGACAATACCCTGCATAATTTTAGACATAGTTAATTTTACATAACACAAAAAGTTAAAGTTTTCCAACCCTGGAAACGTCTTTTTAATTTTTTTAATATTTTTTTAATTTGAAATACCAATTTTGGTCGTACTGAAGTGTAAAATAGGTTTATTTATTAAAAAAAATAAAAATTTGTTTTCGGTAGTGACTTTTATATGGCAAAATCAAGTTTCAGTTCTCCAGCTCTGAAACCGTCTGCTCGATTTCGCTGATTTTCAATACCAATCTAAGTTGGACCATTTCTGACACACCAGTCCAAGAACGAAGTCTCTAGCTTTTCTGGGAGCTTCGGAAAACCGATTTCACGTACACCGGACGGACGGACGGACAGACGGACATCGCTTATTCGTCTTCGCTATTCATAAGGACCCAGAATATATATATTTTTTTGGTCGCAAATTAATATTATGGAAATTACACACGGAATGACAAACCTATATATACCCTTTTCCATTTTTGGTAAAGGGTATAAAAATAGTCCAGCTCACGGATAGTCAAAGCTAGAACCAAAATTTTGGGAATCATCATAAAACATATCAAACTTTATTTTCAGAGGGGTAACAAAAGCACTTTTTCTCTTCCATACAAGTTGAGTCGCTCTAATATTTATTAATGTATGTGATATTTTTTTAAGATCTCTAAATCTAAAACTAAATATTATTTTGTTTTTTTTTATTATCTGCCTGGCTCACGATGTCGACAAGAAATTTTCGTTCGCTTATTTATATTGAAAACAAAAACAAATTTTCTTATTTTGTTTTTGTTTTCAATATAAATAAGCGAACGAAAATTTCTTGTCGACATCGTGAGCCAGGCAGTGTATGTTAAGGTTTTGTTTTTAATCGGTTTTATATTTTTAAATAAAATGAATTCCAAATACAATTTTATGTTTTCTTTTAAAATTTTGGTATTTTGTAGAAAAAAAGTTTTTGTATTGGAAAAAAAGTTTTTTTTTCCAATTTAAGAAGTTTTTTAAAAAATATTTATGGTAACGCTGATTGAAACACACAGCCACGGTTGCCAAATAGGACGATTTATCGTCATTTCGAGGATTTTTGGTGCCGAAAAACCAAAATGACGATCTGACAATTTTTTTCTTAAAATTGACGATTTTTCAACAGTTAAAATGGATAGCTTTTTATGAAAAGTCTACTTTTAAAATTCATATGTATGTATATGCATAACCAATAAAAGATTTTGGTGTTATTTTGCAGACTCTTTCTTAATCATTTATTGTTTAATTTAAAAATATTTATTTGTTGATGCTTTAGGGTTCAATTCAGAAGAAATTCTGAGCCATTAGTAAAATTTCTTTTGGATGAGTTTGATTTAAAAACAAGTAAGAGTGCTATATTCGTCTGTGCCGAATGTTATATACCCTTTACCAACGTACGTACATATATATAGTATACAGACACATACATACATATTTGTTTTGTGAAAAAATTTATCATTTTTTTAAAGTTTCCATCTTTGGAGCTGTAATTTTCATTTTTCAAATTTCATACGCCAAACTTTTCTTTCAGAAGCATAAAATATATTCAATTTATAAAGAAAAAGAAAAAAAAATTTAGACCTATTTAATTTTACATAACACAAAAGTGTGAGTTTTCCAACCCTGGAGTCATAATTTTGGATTTTTCTGATTATTGATACCAATCTAGTTTTTTAAAACATACATAAAATATGGTAAGTGAACAAAGCAAAAACGAAATAAGGAAAAACTTAGTTTCATTTAATTCCTTTAATATTAAAAAATTAAGTAAAGTGCGACTTTGACTCGCGCACGAAGGGTTCCGTACATTCGGTTCTGAGCACTTTTTAATTTGGCTTTTTTGCTTTTTTGAAGTTTTTTTTTCAGTTTAAACGATTTTTTCAGTTTTGTCACTTTTTTTCTCGTTTTGGCGTTTTTCTTTTCTGTTTTTTGAGGTTTTTTCATTTTTAGCGATTTTTTTCTGTTGTTGGGCTTTTCTTCATTTTGGCGATTTTTCTCATTTTGACGATTATTTTTCCTTTTGGCGATTTTTTTCTGTTTTTGGGTTTTTTATTTAGGCGATTTTTTTCTTTTTTTTGGTTTTTTTCTATTTTGGCGATTTTTTCCTGTTTTTTGGGGTTTTTTTTCGTTTTGGCGATTTTTTTCATTTTGGCGATTTTTTTCCATTTTGGCGATTTTTTCTGTTTTTTAGGTTTTTTTTCGTTTTGGCGATTTTTTTCATTTTGGCGATTTTTTTCATTTTGGCGATTTTTTTTCATTTTTCCGATTTTTTTCTGTTTTTTAGGTTTTTTTTCGTTCTGGCGATTTTTTTCATTTTGGCGATTTTTTTCATTTGGCGATTTTTTCATTTTGGCGATTTTTTTGTTATTTGGTGCTTTTTTTCGTTTTGGCGATTTTTTTCATCTTGGCGATTTTTTTCATTTTGGCGATTTCCTTTCATTTTGGCGATTTTTTTTCATATTAGCAATTTTTCCGTTTTATGCGATTTATTTTAGTCGTAGAAATTTTTTTTGTAATTTGGTGCTTTTTTTCGTTTTGGCGATTTTTTTTTGTTTTTGGCGATTTTTTTCGGTTTGGCTATTTTATAATTTTTTGTTTTTTTAGTTTTACCGTTTTTGAAAATTTCAAGAGTTTTGCTCTCACGGTTTCCAAGATACAGGAAGTTGTCAAAATTGCATAGTCAAAATTGCATTAACTGATGGAACACCCTTTAATTTAAATTTTTGGAAATTTTAGTGTTAATTTTTGTAGTCTGTATAAAAATACACTAACCTTACAAACTTCAAGTGTATATACACACATATAATTGTATGTATGTATATTACATGGGATTTTAAAATTTTTCGTTGCTCGTTTTGGAACACCCTTTAATTTCCAATTCTCATGTATTTGCTGTTGTAGCGGCCAAAGGTCTACACACTGTTTCCAAATTTCAGGTATGTAGCTCTTACGGTTCTCGAGAAAATACTAATATAGTTTGAGACATCGTTAATTTTGCATAACACAAAAAGTTAAAGTTTTCCAACCCTGGAAACGTCTTTTTAATTTTTTTTATATTTTTTTAATTTAAAATACCAATTTTGGTCGTACTGAAGTGTAAAATAAGTTCATTTATTAAAAAAAAAATAAAAATTTGGTTTCGGTAGTTACTTTTATATGGCAAAATAAAGTTTAAGTTTTCCAGCTCTGCAATCGTCTGCTCGATTTTGCTGAATTTCAATACCAATCTATTTTGGAAAATTTCTGACACACCAGTTCAAGAACGAAGTCTCTAGCTTTTCTGGGAGCTTCGGAAAACCGATTTCACGTACAGACAGACGGACAGACGGACATCGCTTATTCGTCTTCCCTATGCATAAGGATCCAGAATATATATATTTTATGGGTCGCTTATTGATATTGTAGAAATTACAAACAGAATGACAAACCTATAATATACCCCTTTACCATTTTTGTTGGTAAAGGGTATAATAAACAATGATCCATTACAACATACAACAAAATGCAATACCACTATCGATGCAATTTTTTCAAAGCACCTTGAAAAAATCCAATCGCAAGCATATGTATCATATTTTAGCTACCACAAACCAATTATTACTACAGTAGATTATAATGATTGAGATTTTGAAACTTCTATAGATGTTAAAATTTTTGTAGCTATTTTAAACACAAAAAAGTAATAGGTATGAATAATTTTATAATATCAATTAAAATATTTGTAATGTCAATTAAAAAATTAATTAAATGTTTACCTATAAACAATCATTATATAATATAATTTTATTGCATTGTTATTTAACACTTCAGTTTATTTTATATAACCAAGCAGCATAGCTACAACCGGGTGTCCTAAGACACTCTCTTCTTTTTTTGAGATATTAAGGGTTTTGTCTAAAATAAATTTGTTTGGTTTCTATATAAAATTTTTAGCCACCGAAAAACATGCACATTTATTTAGAACAAAACTGTTAATTTTATAAAAAAAAGAACAAGTTTTATTAGTTAATATGCATTGTTATACCCTTTACCAAAAAAATGGTAAAAGGGTATATATACATAGGTTTGTCATTCCGTTTGTAATTTCTATAATATCAATAAGCGATCCATAAAATGTATATATTCTGGATCCTTATGCATAGGGAAGACGAATAAGCGATGTCCGTCTGTCTGTACGTGAAATCGGTTCTCCGAAGCTCCCAGAAAAGCTCGAGACTTCGTTCTTGGACTGGTGTGTCAGAAATTTTCCAAAATAGATTGGTATTGAAATTCAGCAAAATCGAACAGACGACTGCAGAGCTGGAAGGCTTAAACTTTATTTTGCCATATAAAAGTAACTACCGAAAACAAATTTTTATTTTTATAGCTATTGCTATTTATGGCGCGATACAGGGGTTAGAAAATGATTTTCGTAACAAATTTAATCGACACTATTACAGTTATAAATTTATTTTTGTTTTGCTTTCTTTGTACTTAAAACCAGCGTACGAAAATAAACGAAGCAAATTGTTTGAATTTGTTTTCTTTGGTTCATTGAAATGAGTGAAAAAAAAACAAGTAAGAGTGCTATATTCGGCTGTGCCGAATCTTATATACCCTTTACCAACGTACGTACATATACATATGTATATAGTGTACAGACATACATACATACATATTTGTTTTGTGAAAAAATTTATAATTTTTTTCTCTGAAGCAATTAATAGTAAGTGACCTTTCAGTATTTTTCGATTAAAGAATTTGATTCAATTATTTTATTTTCGATAATAGCAATTGTTGACTATTTTACTCTAAACTCTGTGGTTAAGATATAGTTTACATTCACTCTTATTTCAGTCCAAATCGACGTCACGTCAATACATTACCAAAATATTGGTAAAATTGAAAAAAATATTGAAAAAAATCGCCAAAATGAAAAAAATCTTTCAATGAAAATAAACCCAAAAAAACAGAAAAAATCGCCAAAATGAGAAAAAAGCGACAAAACTGAAAATATCTTTTAAACTGAAAAAAACTTCAAAAAAGCAAAAATGCCACATTAAAAAATGCTCAGAACCGAATGTACGGAACCCTTCGTGCGCGAGTCAAAGTCTCACTTTACTGAATTTTTTAATATTAAAGAAATTAAATGAAACTAAGTTTTTTCTTATTTCGTTTTTGCTTCGTTCACTTAACATATTTTATGTATGTTTTAAAAAACTAGATTGGTATCAATAACACTGTACAACAGCCAAAATAGCCTTTAGATAAAAGTATGCGGACTATATGGATTTCGATGCGTTAAATTCAAATCTGCTGTCAGTTTTTCTCTATCACGTAGAGATTTTTTTAATGGGCGTGGCTAATTTTGGCCCCTAAATTAGTCGGCCATACTAATATATTTTACTATAACTCGAAAACCGCTATTTCGATTTTAATAGATAATAAACCAAAAGACGCGCCACAAAATTTTGTTAAAAAAAATATATAATCATTTTTTACCTATCTTTTATGGTTTCGGAGTTATTCAGAATTTAAAAGAGAAAAAAGTTTTTTTTATGCAAAAATCGCGTAATTTTTTTAAATGAAAATTGCAATAAAAAAATCAGAAACTCAAAAGTTTCATATTTTTAAAATTTTTCTTAAAACCACATATCCTAGGAATAAAACAAGCTATAAAACGTGAAAATCCAGCAATAAATCGTGATTTTATTCACAATTTAAAGTTCTGTTACCTGCCCGCAATGCCCTTTCAATAGCATTACCAGATGTCAGTGATGGGAAATGAGATTTGCATATCGGTATCAAAAACAAATTTTTTTGATCCCGAGAGTACCAAAAATTATAATATTTCTAAGTTGATTTCCTTTTAAGCTAATTGGGCCTAATATTTCAATGCAAATAAAAATCCATTTATTTACAGTTTTTCCCGACGTTTCGTAGATTTTTTGTCTACTTTTTCAAGGGATCGTCTATTTAAATAATAAAAACAATTATAAAAAACAATTTTGCTTTGAGTCATTTTAACTTACAATTCATGGAATAATTAATTACATAGGTACATATACATATTTTATATATTGAATAACAATACTCATATATAAACATATATAACATTTTTTTAAACACAACTTAACTTAATATCACAGATCTGTTTCGTTTAAAGCTACTTTGTAATTTGTGTTTATGTTTGCTGTATCTTCTTTTAGATTCATTGTTTTGTTTATTTTTTGCTGTATTCTTAATGTTTCAATAGTGTATCTTTTTCTTTCCATTTTTTCTATATCCAAAATTTTAACTCCTTCGAAGTCAGCTGAGTGTCCAGTTTGTATTTCTTATTTAAATTTTATTAACAAAAAATTATAAGAAATTCATTTACAAAAAAAGGAACACATAGGTACAAATATACAAATAGGTGTAGCCTGGATTAGACTTAATACTGTTGGAACATAAATCTTGCCCCCGTATTCCATAGCTCGCTAAAGCTAAAGCTAAATTCGACCGCTAAAATGCTGAACAAATAGAAAATTTTTAATTTTTGGCGATGACATAAAGCAATAAAATTTCGGCGAATTAAATTTTTAAGCCATTACCTGATTAATCAATACCCGTTTGAAAATTGCATTCGTAGCCGAAAATCGACAAATTGATTTTATGGATTCTTAGCGATAGAGATTTAGCTTTAGCAAGTTACAGAATACGATGGCTGTTGATTTATATTTTGTTTTCATGAAATTTTGGTAAGAGAAACTCCTTTCGACATTTACAGAGGAGTGAGGCATGGATAAAATTGCGTAAGCTACTCTCGATATATGAGGAAACATGTATTCATCTAATGCGTTTTTATATAAGCCAATGCTCTATATTGGTTGTTAATATTAAAAATTATTTTTCTATTTTTTTTTTCTTTTCCCTGGGAACATTTTAATTAAAAGTGGTATAATGATATTGGTTTAACAGATAAAATACTTGCAGTGGGGAACTTACTAAAGCAAACTAACATTTTATTGGCAAAGTCCACTTTTGCCCTTAGAACTTAATATAAACTTTTTAAAATTTTCTTTAAACTGATTTAAAACAGTTGTTTCAATAGATCAACTTCTGTGCCACATAAAATATCATTGAATGAAATATGGTTTTCGTTGATATTTAATTGTGGTTACTCTTTTCTAAAAGATCTTTACTAATAAAGGTTCGTTCTATTTGTCGAAAAAACAATTTAATTCTTGGCAAAATATATGCATGCGCGAGTCTTCTGACTGCATTTCTAAGTTGCCCGTAAGAGTATCAAATTTCTTAGGGGAGCACTACGGTACTTTTTCATGTCAAATAGTATCAAAAAAAGTACGATCGTACCAACTTTCCCATCACTGCCAGATGTAAATGTGACTGCATTTAATGCATTACACACATTTTTCCATTTTTAGGTACTTGCTTTAAATTGTGAATAAAATCAAGATTTATTGCTAGATTTTCACGTTTTATAGCTTGTTTTATTCCTAGAATATGTGATTTTAAGAAAAATGTAAAAAATATGAAACTTTTGAGTTTCTGATTTTTTTATTGCAATTTTCATTTAAAAATATTACGCGATTTTTGCATAAAAAAAACTTTTTTCTTTTTTAAATTCTGAATAACTCCGAAACCATAAAAGATAGGTAAAAAATGATTATGCATTTTTTTTAACAAAATTTTGTGGCGCGTCTTTTGGTTTATTATCTATTAAAATCGAAATAGCGGTTTTCGAGTTATAGTAAAATATATTAGTATGGCCGACTAATTTAGGGGCCAAAATTAGCCACGCCCATAAAAAAAAATCTCTACGTGATAGAGAAAAACTGACAGCAGATTTGAATTTAAAGCATCGAAATCCATATAGTCCGCGTAATTTTATCTAAAGGACAGCCAAAAAATGTTATTTTGTTGTACAGTGTAATCAGAAAAATCCAAAATTATGACTCCAGGGTTGGAAAACTTACACTGTTTGTGTTATGTAAAATTAAATACGTCTAAATAATTAATTTTTCCTTTATAAATTAAATATATTTTATGCTTCTGAAAGAAAAAAATTGGCCTATAAAATTATAAAAATGAAAACCAAGGCTCCAGAGTTGGAAAATTTTAACTTTTTTTGATAATAGAGTAACTAAATAAAACAAATTTTTTCATTTTTTTTTCATTTTTGCTTTGTTTACTTAATATATTTTAAGTGATTTTTAAAGAACTAGATTGGTATAAGGAATTAGAAAAATCCTAAATTATGATTCCAGGGTTGGAAAACTTATACTTTTTGTGTTATGTAAAATTAAATAGTTCTAAAAAGTTTTTTCTTTTCCTTTATAACTTGAATATATTTTATGCTTCTGAAAGAAAAGTTTGGCGTATAAAATTTGAAAAATTAAAATTACAGCTCCAAAGATGGAAACTTTGATTTTTTTTAAATATTAAGGTATAAAATTAATTTTTTTTTATTTCTTTGTTGACTTAACACACTTTATTAATTTTTTAAATTAGAAAAATCTAAAAGGTTGATTCCTGGGTTGGTAAATTAATTGTTTTTTCTACAAAAGTAACTAGGTCAAGTTAGTTTTTCTTTTTGTTTACAAGTTTTACACACTTTATGACTTAGAATGAAATAGTTTGGCATTGAAATTAGAAAAATAAAAGACATACATAGCTCCAGAGCTGGAAAACTTAAATTTTTTCTGGTATATAAAACTAATTATTTCTTTGTTAATTAAATATATTCTATATTTTATAAAGAAATATATTAGTATTAAGAAACTCAGAAATATGGTTACAGGGTTGGAGCTTAAAAAAGAAAAATAACCAAAAATATTTTTTTTTCAGTTAAACAGATTTTATGTTTTAGGAAAATCATTACTCAAGATTTTTTATACATGTTTAATTTTTTTATGGATATCTAATCTAATTGAAGTATAAACGAAGGTTTGTGCTTATTGTGCTCTCAGCATAATAACTATTAATTTTTAGTAAATGGAGATAAAACTAAAACTTATCGTTAAGATAAATTAAAGGGCATGTTCCGTTTCATTTTCCTGACACCTTTCCTTTCTGCTGAACAAATTTCAAAAAAAAAATCCTGAAGGAATAAAACGTTTACATAATACCACGATGTATAACATTTGCAATGGGAAACTTAAATCAAGACACTAAGCAGTTTTGCAACATCAATGATTATTAAATACGGGAAAATATAAAACAAGTTAGTTTACTTGATATGGAGGTGCAATACTAAGAATATTTTAGAGTTATTAAGTAGCAGCACGGTTCTTGAACATCTCGAGAGCGAGTAAACAAGCCCCAATTTTTTGGTATTGTATTGACGTGACGTCGACGTTGACTGAAATAAGAGTGAATGTAAAATATATCTTAACCACAGAGTGTAGAGTAAAATATTCAACTATTGCTAATATCGAACATAAAATAATTGAATCAAATTCTTTAATCGAAAAATACTGAAAGGTCACTTACTATTAATTGTTTTAGAGAAAAAAATTATAAATTTTTTCACAAAACAAATATGTATGTATACTATATATATGTACGTACGTTGGTAAAGGGTATATAAGATTCGGCACAGCCGAATATAGCACTCTTACTTGTTTTTAGTTAAGATGTTATGAAAAAATCCATTGGCAGAAAAATAAAAACTTAAGCTACTATATTGAAAGGCAAAATACATTTTTTTTTGATAGTAAGTCGATATAAGTGCTTTAGGTTAAATTGAAAAATGCGGAAAACCTGAGATAAGATATTTTTTTAAAAGCTTAGTAAAATATAAGTTCTTGTTTTTATGAGGAATATTTTGAATGTGCTGGAACATCAATAGTCTGCCATTCCGTGAACGTGTTTATTAAATTTAATTATTAATGACATTGTTTTTACGACACGAAATAATAAAGCAACCCCAAATATTTTACTATTAACAAAGTCAGGTCGCTGTATAATCGAAGCCCACATTTATTTGAAATCGTCGTTTCGTGAATGGTCATTTCGGGAACGTTGTCGGATATGATGAAAGCGAGTTTATGCAATTTTTTTGCTTCTTAACAGTTTTCGTGAGTTGTAAACAATATTAGACCTATACTATTATGCTGCTGTTCGCAGATTATTGCGAATTTTAAGTCATTTTTAATAAAAATTATGGCTTGGTGAAAATTTTGCAATTTTTAGCAAAGTTCTGTTAATTTTGCTAAAGGTGTAATTGTTCCAAAGTTTTTGGCTTTCTTAATTTATTTTTATTTAGGGACTTGAATTTTAAAAATTTTACATCCTTTGCGAATTTTAGCAGTTTCAATAAATTTTAGGTGTGATTTACTTCAAATTTCTGCCTTTTTGGAGTTTAAGCAACTTTTAAGCAATTTTAATCGATTTAAAATCAAAACTTTGATATAATAATTTTCTTAGTTAAAAAAACCGGTTGACCGGTTTTTCCTGAATTGTAAAAATCGAAGCTGGGTTTTTCTTAATTTCAAATATTCGAAAATCGGTTTCTGGAAAAAGTCGAATAATCGACCACCCTAGTACATATGTATATACACATATATGTATGTATATTTTTGCACACATACAAACATATAGGGCTTAATTACGAGTGTCGTATTTCGACTACGCCTGCGACGATTTTGTGCTAGTTTAAAGAAAAAATTTTGTGATGTGCTTTAGTCTAGTACAAAATCGTCGAAGTCGTAATACGACACTCTTAATAAGGCCCATTATGTTTTTGCTTACAATTTATTCAGTGTTGTGAAATGAATTTATTTAACCTTTTTCAACACTGAAACAAATATTCGATTCACTTGGTCTCGAGTGACATCATCAAAAAAAAATTCTTGCTATCGGAATTAATGTGTATTCGAATGCAATTTATATCACGAGTGCATAAATTAACCCCTTAAATGCATATGCAATTACATGTGTATGTACGAGCTACTTGAAAACGAAAGCATGAATGTGTGGCTGCAGAAAGCTTTCTAGACGGGATTGGTTCCGCTTAACTGCCTATGTTTTTCATGACATGTCAATATTCTAATTAAAAGCTATTTTTTTTTAAGAGAAGTAACACTCAGGCAATTAATGCCTACTACTATTACTAGGTGTTACCTTCTTTAGGAAAGGGATAGTGATAGAGTAGACAGGTGGTGAAGAAAGAGATAGAGGAAAGCTTCATTCTTTTACAACTCTGCTTTTTGCACGTTTTTAATAATGCAGTGTTCCAACGCCTCTGATGTTAAATGAGGCGTATTAATTTTTTGAAGCTGTATTTTGTAGCCATTTTATTGATTATTTTACTTCGCCGATGATTCTGCTACACAACGAAGGAGGGCGCTCTGATGTTAGATTAGGATTAGTATCTGCTGAAGTCGGTATAGTTCAGTGACCAGCGACTAAGTCTTCATAACTTGAACTTTCCTACAACAACTGATACAAAGGAACACTAATGCACATAAGAAAAATGCGTGGTGTTGTTATTTAATGACTGTTGGTTACAGGGATTGAACCCAGCATCTTCGGTTTTGTAGTCAACGTGCTAACTACTTCAGCCAACGGCACACACTGTAATTTGTGTTAATTTTATTTACGGCAAGTTTAAACGGTTTTCTTACAATTGAAACTTTGAAAAATGATCTCATGTCCAATAAATTTAGCTTTTTTTAAATAAAATAAGAATTGACATAATTTTGAGCTTAAGACAATAGCACTTAAATCCGGTATTATTGCGAAGATCAAATATTCCAGTGTGAATCAGTTAAATGCTTTTAATTAGTTCAACTTATAATATCGCACAAATGCGGTCGGATTATTGTCTTTTCATTTTAAATTTTCAACTGCAAAATCAAAACCCAAAAAGGATGTATTTTATGTATGTATGTATGAATGAATATGAATAACACCAATAAACTTGTGATTTTCAATACAATTACTTCGTAATTATGCAATTTAGTTTGTGGTTGACTCACTTCATTGTTGGTGCCATGACTGCTTCGTATTCAGTTTTTGAAGAATCCTGGAGAAGAGTTAGAACTGGATGTAAGACTGCTGCCAATACTTCGCCGTTGCTAATTTCTGACTGCAGCATAGGCCAGAGATTTTGCCACCATAATTTCTATAATTAAATAGAAAAAAATGTGAGACAGCAGCAATGCAAGAAAGTTAAAAGAGCGCAAAACAAATTTACATATATATGTACATATAAAGCCATAACCGCCAAAAAAAAGCTTAACCGACACATTTTTCGACCTGGTTTTTTCGACGTATAATCGATTTTGGCAAAAAAAAAAAAACTAAAAGCTTAAGTTTTTTTTTGCGGTTATAACTTGATATGTATAGATAGTAGAGCTGTCATTTTCCGGGAAAGCCAAAAGCTTTTTGTAATATCCCTAGATACCACAGCAATAATAAAAATTAAGTTTGCTAAGCTAAATTTGATTAAAAAGCTTATAAATTATTAAGGCTTTATAAAAGCTTTTTAAGAAAAATTTTGTATAAGGATTTGTTTTAAAACACTTTTATAAGGCCTTAATAATTTTTATAAATAAGGCTGCAACTAAATAATAATACATAAATATGTTAACAGGAACTTAATTTTTTTAACTTTTAGTTTTTAAATTCCTTAAAGGTTATTTTCCAACACAAAAAACGTTGTTATATGAGATCAAAAAAGTAAACTTACAAATAAAAGTGGAAAATAAACATAACATAACAGTTAATAAAAACAACATAAAATAAATAATACAATGGTACTCGAGGCTTGAGAACAAAAACAGATCAGTAGATTATTTTCTTAAAAAATTTCCATATAAACTTTTTATTAAAAAGCCTTTATAAAGCCTTAATAATTTTTATAAATAAGGGTGTTGTGGCTGCAGTGGTTAGCACATTGACTACCACGCGATGAGTTCCGAGCTCAAATCTTGGCCGGGCAAGTCAATTTATATAAAAATTTTTTTTTCTGATGCCTGTGCCTAGCACACGTAAGTTAAATAATTAATAAAATATAATAATCAGGGAAACCACAAATATGCAATTGCATGTTTTTTCTTGTATCACGTATTAATGCGGGGACAGGATATTTATCCGTTTCAGAACTTTTAATGAATTTTGGCATCGATTTGTTAGTGCATACTTTTGCATATTTTACCCTTTAAAGCATGTTTATGCATATTTCAGTTTTAAACGTGTAATTTTAGCATATTTTCGAATTTTTAGAGCATAATTTGCGCTTTTAGGGCATATTTTGATACTTTATAAAATTTATTTTATTTCAACTCGCACTTGGCACACCATCCTTAAAAAAAACACTACATTCCGAAAAAAAAATTTTATGAAATTTTTATTTTTAACTTTCGCCATCTAAATCTCTGTTCCAATGTTCCATGTAGTGTATAATTTTTTTTATATATAACGCAGTTTTACGGACGTTAGTTGCAATACAAATTTAGTTTAGCTATGTGTGATTTACTCTGCCCTGAAAAGACCTTGAAGGAACATTGTAAATGTATGAAAGTTCATTAAGATGGGACAGAAAAGATTTTTATTTGAAATTCTAGGTCAATATTTTGTTATTTATTGCAATTAAAACGATATATTAAAATCTTGTCTTATTTATCCAAAATACAGTTCCAAAGCCTTAATTCTGATATCGTGATCTTTTGAAATTAAAGTTAAATTCTTATGCATCCAATAAAAATTAATTTGTATTATTTGCTTTAGTAAAAATTTTTATAGTAATTTTGTTTGAACCTGCACTTCAAACCCAGTTATTCTTTGTTAATTATGTTTCCGTTTTTTGGTTATTTATTTTTTTTCTTATTTTATATGCAAATGTTGAATTTTTGATTAAAAAATGTATTTTCATTTACAAATAAACCAATGTATTATATTTTTAAGAGCATATTTTTTGACTTTTAAGCGCATATTTACAAGTTTTTAGTGCATATTGAATGCGCATAAACCACTTTTTTAGAGCATATTTGTGGTTTCCCTGATAATAATACATTAAGGGCCTGTTTGTTTAAGTGCGAGCGAACTTTTCTTTCGAACATTTATATCAAAAACAAAAACAAAATACTTAAATTTGTTTTTGTTTCCAATACTCATATTCGATAAAACCGTTCGTTCGCACTTAGACAAACAGACCCTAAATTAAATTTATGTTATCTCAACTTGAAATAACTTTGATTACTTTTGACTGATTTAAAATTAAGTTATTTTAAAAGGAACAATTTTCACATAATTTTAATTAATATTAAAGAAATTTATTATTTGACATACAATAATTGAAATTTATTTGCTAGTAGTTTAGCATGTCTATATACGTATTTCATTGGCGCTTGAACCAAATCATCAGTAGACTTCAACCACAATTTTCAACAGTCACAAACCTCTTACTTTATGCTCAGACTTTCAAAAACTATATGAGAATTCATAAAATAATAATATTTTTGAAAATCACGTATATAGACATGCTAAACTACCAGCAAATAAATTTCAATTATTGTATGTATACTTCTGACAAGATAGACGATAACTACGTTTAGAGAAAATCTTTCTGTTGAAAAAAAATGGGAGAATGGTCATACATTTGACTTCGATAGGAACGCCCGAGGGGCAGTTAGAGCCCTGCGAGTAAATTTTATAAAAATTTCCCCTTTGTAGGGTTGTCCCCTTAAGGAGAGGAGTAAGGCGAAAATTAATGGGTGCTGCCTACCCTCACCTTTGAGCACGATGAGGCGACTTTTGCTCTCATCTGATCGTCACCATTTTTTGGCTCAAATATTTTTTTCCGAACCTCATAAAATGAAGGATTCGAAATCGAAAATCGTCCACTATGCCACACCTAATGTACACATTGTTTAAGAACAATAAATAAATATATACAAATATTTGTGCAAAAAAAATATCAAACAAAATTTATAATAGAGAAATTAAATCCAATGTATACAACCAAACGAAAAATATCAACAAAAATAAAAAAGTAGCAATCAACAACAACGAACACCAGTATTGAGTACCATGGATAAATCAAACTCAACCCCGCAAATGAGATTAAAAAAAGTCAACCAAACTCCTATAGGTCAAAATACACCAACAATGCCTCGTAGTATAAACCGTGAATCTCTTTATCTTACTAATACCAATTCTCCGTTCAAGTTTATACAAGTAATGTATAGACAAAATACAATTTCTTTAAACAAAAACCACCATGATGCAATAATTATTGCTTCATGTAAAAACTAACTTTGCTTTATTTTAATTTACGATGTAAATTTTACAAAAAACACGAGCATACATAGTATGTATATAAATATATATGTAAGAATGTAAGAAACTATTTCGTGATCGTTCGTGAACGTGATAAGTTGTAAACCGCTCGTGCGTGATTAAAAATATTTTATTCGTGAGCGTGCGTGATCATGAAAATTTTCAAGGTCATTCGTGCGTGAAAGTGCGTGAGTAAAATATTATTCTGCGTGAGCGTGCGTGTCAAAATGTAAAATGTAAAAACAAGCGTCGCTCTAATCAATGTTTCTATAACGGTGTGCTGCAGTGTGGTTAAGTGTGTATTACTGTATGCATACATGTACATACCCTCTAGTCACCCTAGGTTCTAGAATAGCTATTTCAAATACCTGTGACAAGAAATATGTATGTGACTAGAAACACATGAACTATAGCTATCATGAATTCGAGAATAGCACCGTTAGTCAGCAGTGATACAGCCTGCTGGTGCACTTTAAATGTCAAGCTAATGTTAAATGCCAATAGATGATTACATTGGCTGGGTTACATCTGGTCAGTAGTACTACTAACCATGTCACTAGCAAAATTTCAATATTCGCATTTCCTGCAGGGTGCAGGTTGTGAATACAGTGGATTTTTTTTTTGTTTGAATAGGTATTAAAAACTTTTATAATCCAGAATTTACTTGAAAAAGGTCAATATTACTAAAAGTCTTAAATATGTATGTAAGTCTTTTGGACATAGACGAATTTTCAGTGACCTAAAAATTATTCAAGTAACACCTACGACTTTTTAATTAAAGAATGTAGTAATGTGATCAACCACTCCTTTTGGTGAACATAAATATAAATAAATTATATTTATACTATTATTATATATAATAGTCACAACTCAAAATTATCAAAGTGGTTTTCCTGAAAAAACCCCAACGACCGCAACAATTTATTTTGCAATAGTCTTCTTGAAGGATGTAAAATAGCGTTATTCTTGTTTTTATGTTGCATACTTGCGTCATTTGTAGAGTATCAACAGTTGTTTGCAACTACTTAGCGTCGGAAATTTTTTGAGTTGTGACTCTTTATGAGTCTTTGGTGTGCGGTATGTATGTACATATATTCTACTGAAAGACCGACAACAGTGTGAGATAAAATGGAGAAAATTTCGAAATATTCATACTTTTTAAAAGACCTATTATAAAAAGCAGGGACACTTAAGTAGATCATTTTGTAATTTTTAGAAATTCAATTGCACTCTCAAGATTATGTGTTAACGATAAAATATGACAAATAGGTTTAATATTTTTATCGCACTTTTCCCAAAATTCATATTTTACTTGTTAACGGACAAATATATTTTTAAGTACACAATCCATTTTTCTACTGACTTCACATTTGAAGCAGTTTTAAGTGGAAACAACTTTGAATCGATAAATCTTCCTAAATACTCGTATTATGAACGAAAACAGTTGAACTATGATAACAGAAAAGTTTTGAACAATGATATTATTGACTTATTATACATATTTACAATTATTTTATATCGCGTGAAATTTCATTAAAAAAAATTTAAGTGCAAATTTAATTAAAAAATAAAATATATTTCTGTAAAACTATTATTCTTGAAGATGTTGGAAAATCCCCAAAGAAACGTCGAATATAAATAAATGAAATACAATTTTATTTTATTTGTATTTCAATCAAATTTAATGATCCTATGATTTACAGCATATGGTGAAAATACAATAATAATAAAATGTATTCCCAAGCACTCTTCAATGTTCATAATCAAATTAGCTGCAATCAAAACATGTGTGAATAGTTTAGATGACAACTTACCAAAATATCTTATCATATCTGATAGCAAGATTTCGTTGAAGCTTTCTATGGATCCCAAGTCACTCGAACATGAGGGGAAACGAAAAAGGGGATAAGCTTGCTAAATAATTCTTATTTTAAATATTTGCTCAGAAATTAAATTTCACTATTCAGATTAGAAATGTATGATAAAGAAATATTTGGAAATTTTTGAATACTTGGAAGAACAATAATAAAATCCAAAAAAATATTATTCATACATTTAAACACCTTACTTTGCCTAAAAGCGATTTCATATTATAGAAAAGCAGCAACATCCATTGTGCAGTTGTGAGGAACTCCTAATTATATCTCATATTTTGATGAATGTGGATGATTACATGAAGGACGGCTTAAATATAAAATAAATAACCTTGAAATTCTGACAAAAGATAGTGAATTCGAAAAGGTTAAAAAATGTCTTTTAGAATTGAATTTATATAATTCGATTTAAACCTTGTCTATAAATAAAAAATATATTAATAATAATTATTATAAGTAAAAACCTAAATGTATTTAAAAAGAAAATAACTGTAATTTCTGAAATGTAAAACTATAAAACCTTATTGTGTTGGAGGCTTCCAAAATCAAAGTAAATAAATAAATAATGATCCTAGAAGCCTGAATAGAAAGAAGTAACTATTTACATATACATATGTATATAAACCATATTATTCGTCTTTACAGGGTGGAGCAAAAATAGCTACCTATCCATGGAGCCACATGTTCTCCAATAAAAACTTATGCAGCTGAAGAAGTAGATAACAAACATTAAAAATTTTAAAAATCCCCGATATTTTTAGAAAAGATGTGATATCTTTTAAACGGCTGGACCAATTTTCTTTAAGTCACCTTTCAGACAAAAAAAATTAAATCACCCCTTTTTTTGGTCGGGTGTTAAAAATCTTTCAGCGTGGCTTTTTTTTAGCAATCGCAGTTCGCAATAGTCGTTTGGCCCGCGGCTGGTGTAATGGCTCTTCAAGTTTTATAAGCGGATTTTCACTAACCCAGAAGTGATAATTCTATTTATTCACGTATCAACAAAGATGAAAGTGGCAACCGTAGCTGATGATAATTTTCTATGAAAAGTTGTCGCATATAAATCAAAACAATTATTCCTCGTTCCAGTGGAGTATACCGATTCATATTTTGTTGACGTATATTTATATGTGTTTACTACACAAGTGTCAAACCGGAACTGACACTTACACCCATTTGTAAAAAGTATGGCATCATCCGATAATGATATTGATTTTGCGCCCCACTGTTTATAGAAAATAATATATTTGTTGAAATTTTTTCTTTGAAAAATTCTAAATAATTCGACACTTTTAAATAACTGCGAAAATTGGTTAGGAAAAAACATTTTTATCCAAAAGAACGGTTCCTAGGCAATTCGATAGTGGTACATTCTTAACCCCTTTTAAGAAAAACCACGGATACGAATTAGAGAGCTAAGACCCAATAATTGACTTCTCAGTTAAGTGTAATTTATCTTTAAGTGCCATTAATATATACAATATATACAATATATAGTTTCATGTCATGGAAAATTAAATATAAAAATGAATTATGATGCTACCAAAAAATGGTAAAAGGGTATATATAGATTTGTCATTCCGTTTGTAATTTCCATAATATTAATAAGCGACCCATAAAGTACTATATATATTCTGGATCCTTATGCATAGGGAAGACGAATAAGCGATGTCTGTCTGACCGTCTGTCTGTACGTGAAATCGATTTTCCGAAGCTCCCAGACAATCTAGAGACTTCGTTCTTAAACTGGTATTTCAGAAATAGTCTAGAATAGATTGGTATTGAAAATCAGCAAAATCGAGCAAACGATTGGAGAGCTACCGAAAACTATTTTTTAGTTTTTTTAATAAATAAGCTTATTTTATACTTCAGTACGAATAATATAGCACTGGTACTTGTTGTGCTGCCGTACTTTCAACGTAATTTAATAAGAACTTTAATTAATCACTGAAAAAATTAAACTACATTTAAGTGCAACTTAAATTTAAGTGGCAATTAGCATAATGGAATATAATTGAGAAGTCAATTATTGGGCCTAAGTGTGATATAAAAATCCCTTGTAATATTATTTACAAAGCTGCTGTACATGTCGTATGCATTAAGTGTAGAGATTGTATGGTTTCCTACACTGGCAATGTGCACAAGTAACAATGTGCAAAAGTGGGCAACTTTAAGTCCGCTTTAATAAAAGGTTGAGGCGTAAACTTTCAAAACTTCAATGAAATATTTTACTTTTGCCATCTCTGCCAAAACCATTTGTTAGAATCTCAGTTTTTTCTTGCCCAATTTAATTGTGAACTAAATGATTTGTTTCAGTATTGATCAAGACCTGCCAAACTACTAGATGTAGTTTGAAAACCGCCAATTTAATTCAAGAACGTCGAAATTAGCATTTTTAAAACAACAAAAAAAAACTTTTGGGCTGAAAGTTCAAAACGCACAACTTTTCCTAAATTTCCGAATTCGTTCTTTTTATTGTATTGGGTCTATCTTAGCACGACAGCAGCAATCAATATGTACTTTATCATTCACCTTGATGTATATGGCGTTGGCGATGAAAATATTGTCGTTTTTTTTTGTAGGAGATCAAAGTAAACTGCACAGAAAAAAATATGCAAGAATTATTTTCAACAAACAATGTTATTGAATAAAATTTTTAAATTCAATAATATTTGTCATTAACTTGAATATTATGTTTATCAATACCGAGCATTTTAAAATATCATTTAATTTAATTTGTTTGTGTTGGTGTTTATCTTGCTTGTTGGTTGACCCAACGTGGTCATGTGCAATTGTTGTTGTTTATTTTGATTGCTCGGCTTGTATACGTGTGAATTACAACAAGTAGCCGAAAAACGTCGTGGCTTGTTTTTTTCTCAACAAAGTTATTTTTAGATTATATCATAACGCAATGCGCAAATGTAGAAGAAACATAAGAAATCATGTTTTGCGTGTATTCATTATTTGCGTATGTAAAGCGATTTGCTCTTTAGCTGAGTGGTAAGTATGTTAAACTATTAGTCAAGAGACTCCCGGTTCGACTCATCCCAAACACATTTAGTTTTAATCGCAGCGAAGCAAAAACAAACCAAAAGGGGTTTAAAAAATGCGACATTCATCCATACACACACACACACACTAAAACAAATATCACTGAAAATAAAATTTCAGCCAACAATTTTTTTCTTTGATTCATTAAATCGTTTTATTGACTTTATATCCTATAAACATGCTTACAATTTTATTTATCAATATTGTAAAAATCGTCATCACAGAAAATTTAAAAAATTTTTTTATTGAATCAAAGATTTTCGTATTCAAATATGAAAATCATTTTTTTCTGTGTGTTTAAAAAAGTTTATTTTAATCTAAGACGAAGACGTTAAGACTTTGGCCGAAAACGCTTATGCAAGTGCAATGATTATTCATTTCTTCAGACACTAAAAGATTATGTACTCGTAATATTTAGATTTGTAGTTTTTATTAGAAAGGTGTTTTCTGAAAATTTAAGCAATATGATGTAACAATAAGGAAATTAAAATACAGATAAATTAATATTTGGTAAAAAGCATAATTATAAGAATTTGGATTTTTAAAATTTGTTTTTAGCTTAAGCTCTAAACTACACAAGCAATAAAAATAAAAAAGATGAACGATTCAGCCAAGCAACCGCTCATATGGCATCTATCTGAAAGTGTGCTGAATTTTTCATTATTCTTTTTGAACATCAAAATTGAAAACAGCATCGGAAGCACTCTTTGTCGTTTTTTATTTAAAAAAATTTCCTGTGATACAAACTAAACCTCATTTTTAAAATATCCTTCCACACGACGTAGAGAACGCAGTAGATGGAAAATCTTAGATTTAAGTTATGAAATGAAAAGTGTTTTAGTAGGGGTTATTTTTGTTTTCTTTGTTGTTGTTGCTGCTATAATTTAACTTTTTTGATGTTTGTGTTTTAATATCCTGTTGTAGCGAAATTAAATCCTTTCTTCATCTTTTATTTTTTATTTTTGGTTTGTTTTCAACATGTGTGTGTTTGTGTTAACATGAAAATGTGTAGTGAGATGCGGGTTTATTTGTTTCTGTTTGGTTTTCTCCTTCTTAATATTAATAATTTCATCTGACGTTCATTTATTTTTCTTTCCTGTTTCTTATTTCTATTTTTTTTTTAGCAAATTACCTTAGGTATTAGCGGCATGCTTTCCATTAATGTGACTTTATAAAATTGTGATTTTTGTGATGTATCCTTCATGTTAACCACATCGAGGAACTTAAGGGCATTTACCGCAGGATCACTGAAATTAATGAAAGGAAAAAGGAGAGAAGAAGAAAATGAAAACATAAAAATATTGTTTGCAGCAATTTTTTTATAAAGTTTAATTTTCTTTATTTAACAGTATTCCCACTAAAAGTGTAAAAAGAAGGTTAGAGGTGTATAGAGTAACTGCCTATTCATAACAAAAATTTTGTTTCATTAAGGGTTTATAAAACAAATTTTGTATGAAAAACGGTTTTATGAAACTATCATAAACCAAAAATATTTTTCATAAATAAGGCCTTAAGTCTTTAAATACACAGATCACAGTGGTGAGAGTAGTCGTGTAGCCGTCTAACTGTAATGGATTCAATGATGTTGACTTCTTATTTTGAATTACTACTACATTACTCTGGATTGCTGTATAAAGTTAACAAAAAAAAAATTAAAGAAAGGAATATACTGGCGTCATAATTCATAAAAGTATATTTAGTTTATAAAAAAAGCTTTGCATATTTTACGCAATATATATGCAATATTCTTGCATAAGTTTGTCTGTGCGTACTTTGGTATATTTGCCTCCAGGCATTTCAGCTCATTTGATATATCAACACAGAATGAACGTTATACACCTTTGTATTAATCCAACAAATAATTGAATTCGTTATTTAAAACAACTTTCAGATAAGAGCACGTAAAATTTTTATACAAAACTCCGAATCTTCCGTTCAAAATACATACATATGCGTACATACACATCTCACAATATTTTACTTAATTTAGTCAGAAACTTTCTCGAAATTTACATAAATTATATTAAATTGTGTAGTTAGATGCTATATCGTGAAAACAGAAAACAACAAAGTAAGACGAGGCATATTTAATTACAACCGGAAGCAGAAATAAATCGACAGCAAATTACAAAAGAAAAAGCTATGATACATATGTATGTAAGTATGTGCATTAGTGGTGTAACGAACATTCGTATATTTCAAATTTAGTTAATGGTATCAAAAATACTAACTGTCTGTTCAACGATATCGCAAGAAAATCTAAGCGATATAGAGTCAATTTGGATTCAACGATGTCGATAGTTCACGTTCGCATGCACTTACGTTTGTCAGTTGATGTTTTTTACGTGGTAATGAATCAAAACATTACCGGATAGGAATTTTCATTATATTTAATCGATTTCTTTAAAATTTAAAAATATTACTACACATTTGCACGAGAAAAAAATAGTTGCACTACAACACCTAGTTATCATTCTTTTGTTTTACAACTACATTCGTTGTGTCTTTGTAAAATGAATATAAAGTAATAATCAAAACGAAATTGTTCAAGAATATTTTAATTCACATTTTATGTCTATTGTGTAAAAATAAAAAAAAAATCTAAACAATGTGAATCAAACAAATCATAAAATGATAAAATTAACTTTTAACCAACTTTATTGGCTTCTTGGAAAACAACTTTTACCAGTCGAAAGCAAAATAGCAAGTGAGTAGTTCTGAGATTTGAACTGAGTTTGAGTATTCGATGTAGCTGAACTGCATTTTATATGATAACATTTACGTTTTCTTTTGACTTGGCGTTCGAATAAGTGTTCATTCTTGATGAATCCAAATCAATTTTCATTCGCTTAGAACTCGAAAGAACGCCTAGTTTCGATATCGTTGAACAGGCTGTAATTTTCAATAACTTGAGAAAAAAATATTTTCAACTCATACAATTCCTTAACAACGAATATGTATTTGCAAAGTTAATTTTTTTCAGGTAATATTATTTTAATAATCAAACCTGTAATTGGATTCAGTAACTTTTTGTCAACTGAAAATTATAGTATTTATCGACATAGTAGCTGCGTTCGAGAGCTCAAAAGTCTTACTTTTTTTTACTATTTCTTACTGTATTTTAATGGACTGTGTTTACGTACACATAATCCAGTAAAGTAGAGAGCGAATTGATATAGAAAAATTACAGTTAATTGACTAAGTTTTTTATATTTTATTTAATTATATATTTATTCATTGTAACTTCAAACATAAACTAACAATAAGTATTCAGTTCTCAAGTCTTAAGTCTAACTAGTATCGGACATAAGCTTAGTGATAGTAAATAATAACACATAAATCTCGTACTAAGAACATAAATATTTTCAAGAAGTTTCAACTGGAGTGTAACGTATTGTCAGGCTTGCCATTTTAGCACTTTTAGTGCTAGATTTAGCACTTTTTCCTTCATTTAGCACTAAAGATTTTTAAAATAATGCTTTTTTATTTCATTAAATTTATAAATTTTCCATAGATAATTCCTTAAGACAAATTGTCAGCCAATTAGTACAGAATATCCTAGTACAGGGGTATCCTAGCAGAAAGAAGCGAAGATTTTTCATAGAGATTCCTTATTAATTTTATGTGGTAAGTCTTATTAATTTTATCAAGAAGAAAACCACATAAAATCAAGAAGAAATCTTATTATTCACAACATTTTTTACACAATTTCTGTTATTTTTGGCACCAAAAAACACAATCCATAGAGAAAAACTTCATGATTCTATTAGGTTTTCTTATAAATTGTAAACTATAGGGATTTCTTATTGATTTTATAAGGTTGCCTTACTAATTTTTTTTTCTTGACTTTAGTAGGTTCCTAGATGATTATGTGTAAAGCATATTATTAATTTTTTTAATAAGAAATCTTGATTTTATGAGGTGTCTTGTTATTTCATATCTACAAATAGACAGAGAAAATTTTTTATGCTCTTTTTCATTTATGTATAAGAATGTTTGTACAATAATTTCAATGATTATTCGGTCTGCTTGTTAGCTTGTCTATCAGTCAGAAGTTTGCTGGTTCAATAATTGGTGAGTAAGTTCGTTAAGAATATAACATAATGTGTATGTATGTATATATATATAAATAACATCTAGAATATACTAAATACATACATACATACATATGTATATGTTATAGAATTTAAATGAAAATACATAAGTACAGAGAATAAAGACACAACTTTTTTTTATTAGGTCGCCTAATAAAAACAACAAGAAAACTTTATTGAAAAAATCAATAAGACAACCAAATAAAAACTAGAAGATTTCTTCTTGATTTTTTCAAAAAGGTTTTCCCTATGAAATTAATAAGATTTCCTTATTAAAAAAAAAACATAGAGATTTCTTATTAATTTTGTTCTATTTTATGAGGTATTTAGTAGGCACTAGGGATGCCAATCGGGATCGATTTTTGGAAATCCCGGGATTCGGGATTTTTCGGGATCACGGGATTTTAGAGATTTCGGGATAGAATTTTTTTCGTAAAATAAACAATTTTTTAAATAAATATTACTTTAATAACAATTTAATGCATTTTAGAAGGTTTTATGTTCATAATTTATCATTCTACAATTGTCTTTAAAGTGAACAATTTTCTAATAAGAGTATGAAAATAAAAATCAAAAGAATTTTTCTCATCTATTATTAAGTTGATTTGATGTTAGAGAATTTATAGTGAAAACAATAACTTAATATATTGTTAATTATATTATTTTCAATATAAATTTTTTACTATAATCTAAACCAAAACTAATGTATCTGTGGACTTTTAGCACTACCGCTTAAGTTGACTTTCGAACATTTTTAGATTCACTTTCATTTTTGTTACATACATATATGTATGTATGTATACCAAGCATTATATAATTTTTTATCGATTTCGTTACGACTATGACAACGATAATAAAGCTGAACATGTCGAAAAATTAAAAGAAATGTATACACTATTCTAATCAAATTCGATTAATTACGTCTAACGATCACATTTTTATAGGCACATATATTAAAAGTTTGCGTGAGCACTTGAACAGTATTTTCGCTATACTGAAAATTTTTTAATTCATACATAGGTTGTTTTCTACAAGTTCAACAGATACGAGAGATATGTATTCATACGTTCGCTTACACAGAAAAAAATGATTTTCATATTTGAATACGAAAATCTTTGATTCAATAAAAAAATCTCTCTCCTTTTTAACCCCCGACCAAAAAAAGGGGGTGTTATAAGTTTGTAGTGTGTGTCTGTGGATCTGTGTATCTGTGTGTCTGTCCGTGTCCACGTACAGCCCAAACGGCTGGACCGATTTTGATTTATTTATTTCTGTTTGAAAGGTGACTTGCTCGAGAAGGTTCTTAACTATGTTTGAAGAAAATCAGTCCAGCCGTTTAGAAGATATCACACATTTTCTAGATATATCGGGGGTTTTTTAAATTTAAAATTTTTGTTATTTTAAATGGCTTAATGTATTAAAATTAAAAAAAAATTGGTGCTTTTTTACCCTCTTTTTCGTATTTTTTCGCGCTTTTTACCCTTTTTGCAACAGCTTAATGTGCTTTTGCTCTTCTTAGAGATACCATCACTGGTGTAAAAATATATTAAAGTACACGATTTGAAATACTAAAGTAACAAAACTTGTTTGAAGTTTTATTCTTTTTAAGAGATTATAGTGTTCGTAAGGTTATTGATCAGCTTAAACAAAAGTACAGTCAAAGCTAAAGTGAGCCCAAGAATTTAGTTGTCGGTTATGCGATTATGTTTAAGTTAAACTATGCGTTAGGCTAGGAAAGGTGGTGCTATACCGCACCTCCACTCGGAGATCCAATTGGGTTCATTCAGTAAAACTATAAAACGTATGCAATTGTTATATCTGATTATTAAATCGGTTCATCTGATTTAACTACGTAGAAAATAGCTATTCTTGAATAGTTTGCTGTTTTTTAAATTTTCTTTACATACTTACAACTACAATTCGAGCTGAAAAAAGTCAGCCAATATAGCAATGGTAAAGTAAAAAAATAAAAAAAACATGTTGACTATTAAGTTCTTGTTTCAACTTAGATATCTGTTGAACTTCTCATTTGTTTAATTGAAACTTTAATATAGGAACTCTAGTTTTCCTAAGAAACTTTTAGGTAAAGGTTCCCTGATTATCTGCAATAGCAACAGTGAAAAGCACATAGGATCCAGTAAACCCTTCAATAATCAATTTCAATGTAGTTTGAATAAAAATAAACAATGTGAGTCCGATCACAGGGGAGATGTGTAAGCATCTAGTAATGAAAATTTTTTGTATTAATTTTAACTAGTGTTCGCCCAGTGGTTGAAAATCAACCATTAACGCACAGAGGTGGAGAATTGAAATGAAAATATTTAAAGTTTGATGAATTTAAAACACAATTTAAAAACTATATTCAAATATACATATGTATAGACTCCAGGGTAAACCACTCTCTTAAACCACTTTCTTAACTCCTAAATACGAATTTAAAATTTCATTTATCGGCATAAATAAGAATAGATTTTAAGCAAACTATTTAAAAAAAGTTGTTCACTTTTTGAACTAAATGTAATTAGATATTTGCTCCTAGTGTTTTCACTTCATATTCATTATTATTGCCCAAAACAAAAATATTCGTTTATTTTTTCATTGAACGCTTTTTCTCTAAAGTTTTAGACTCCCCATTAAAACGTTTGTTACAAAAAAAGTTTCTATTCCCTATTCTTTGAGAAACACCCCATATGTATGTACGAATATGCTAGCCTAATAATATAAACATTCCATCATATTCCAACATTCCAGTATGTTCAGTAATTTAAAGCACAGAAAAATAATGAAACCAATGAGCAAAAACAAAACGCACACAAAATAAACCAAAAATAAACAAGTAAGAGTGCTATATTCGGCTGTGCCGAATCTTATATACCCTTTACCAACGTACGTACATATATATAGTATACAGACACATACATACATATTTGTTTTGTGAAAAAATTTATCATTTTTGTAAAGTTTCCATCTTTGGAGCTGTACTTTTCATTTTTCAAATTTCATACGCCAAACTTTTCTTTCAGAAGTATAAAATATATTCAATTTATAAAGAAAAAAATTTTTAGACCTATTTAATTTTACATAACACAAAAAGTGTAAGTTTTTCAACCCTGGAGTCATTATTTTGGATTTTGCTGATTATTTATACCAATCTAGTTCTTTAAAAAATACATCAAATATGTTAAGTGAACAAAGCAAAAACGAAATAAGGAAAAACTTAGTTTCATTTAATTACTTTAATATTAAAAAATTCAGTAAAGTGCGACTTTGAATCGCGCACGAAAGGTAGGCTTTTTTGCTTTTTCGAAGTTTTTTTCAGTTTAAACGATTTTTTAAGTGTTGCTTTTTTCTCGTTTTGCCGATTTTTTTTCTGTTTTTGGAGATTTTTCCTTTTTGGCGATTATTTTCTGTTTTTGGGCTTTTCTTCATTTTGGAGATTTTTCTCATTTTGACGATTTTTTTTTCATTTTGGCGATTTTTTTCTGTTTTTGGGTTTTTTTATATAAGCGATTTTTTTCTTTTTTTTTTGTTTATTTCATTTTGGCGATTTTTTTCTGTTTTTTGGGGTTTTTTTCGTTTTGGCGATTTTTTTTCTGTTTTTTGGGGTTTTTTTCATTTTGGCGATTTTTTTTCATTTTGGCGATTTTTTTTCATTTCGGCGATTTTTTTTTTCATTTTAGCAATTTTTCCGTTTTATGCGATTTATTTTAGTCTTAGAAATTTTTTTTAATTTGGTGCTTTTTTTCGTTTTGGCGATTTTTTTTTGTTTTTTGGCGATTTTATTTTCGGTTTGGCAATTTTATAATGTTTTTTCCTGCTTTGGGGTTTTTTTTTATTTAGGCGATTTTTTCCTCTTTTTTTGGGTTTTTTCATTTTAGCGATTTTTTTTCATTTTGTCGTTTTTTTCCTGTTTTGGGTTTTTTTTTAATTTTGGCGATTTTTTCATGTTTTTTGGGGTATTTTTCGTTTTGGCGATTTTTTTTTTGTTTTTCGCGATTTTTTTCGGTTTGGCGATTTTTATAATTATAATGATTTTTTAGTTTTACCGTTTTTGAAAATTTAAAGAGTTATGCTCTTACGGTTTCCAAGATACAGCAAGTTGTCAAAATTGCATAGTCAAAATTGCATTAACTGATGGAACACCCTTTAATATAAATTTTTATTATTTTAGTGTTAATTTTTGTAGTCTGTATAAAAATACACTAACCTTACAAATTTAAAGTGTATATACATACATATAATTGTATGTATATTACAAGGGATTTTAACATTTTTCGTTGCTCGTTTTGGAACACCCTTTAATTTACAATTCTCATGTAATTGTTGTTGTAGCGGCGAAAGGTCTACACACTGTGTCCAAATTTCAGGTCTGTAGCTCTTACGGTTCTCGAGAAAATACTAATATAGTTTTAGACATAGTTAATTTTACATAACACAAAAAGTTAAAGTTTTCCAACCCTGGAAAAGTCTTTTTAATTTTTTTATATTTTTTTTTTTAATTTAAAATACCAATTTGAGTCGTACTGAAGTGTAAAATAAGTTTATTTATTAAAAAAAATAAAAATTTGTTTTCGGTAGTTACTTTTATATGGCAAAATAAAGTTTAAGTTTTCCAGCTCTGCAATCGTCTGCTCGATTTTGCTGAATTTCAATACCAATCTATTTTGGAAAATTTCTGACACACCAGTCCAAGAACGAAGTCCTAGATTGTCTGGGAGCTTCGGAAAATCGATTTCACGTACAGACAGACGGTCAGACAGACATCGCTTATTCGTCTTCCCTATGCATAAGGATCCAGAATATATATATTTTATGGGTCGCTTATTGATATTGTAGAAATTACAAACAGAATGACAAACCTATAATATACCCTTTTACCATTTTTTTGGTAAAGGGTATAAAAACTTACTTTGTGCTGTAGGTCGATTTAACTTTAATCAAAGTTATTAATAATTAAAAAAATATATTATTTTTAAGTATCTAAAGAAAAATAATACAGTACCACTCGTTATTTAAATATCCAAATTTTATTAGTTTCAGCAATAATTGTTTAAGTACATAGAAAGATGGAAATAAGAATAGAAGGAAGAAATAAAATACGTTTTTCCTTCTGAGTGTTTACGGAGTTGCCAAGCCAAATTGTTGTAATTTTGTTTAGCAAATTAAGAGAGAAAGAGAGGTCATGGCTTTATGATTGGCTAATATTCTTAACTGTTTTTAACTATCTTAGACACAAAAATGTAGAAGAAAAAATACATTCTGCACTGCTCCTATTGACAATCTATCTAACAAAAAAAAAATCAAGCGAATACGTTGAGTTTAAGTCAGTTAAAATGGTTCTTAACTTATTTCACTTGACTATTTATATATAGATTAATTTTTTTTAATTAATCAATTAAAAGTATCAAAACATTCAATATTGTAAATACATAGGAATTTTCTGGTTTTTGTTTGTTTTATTTAACTTATTTGGTTAGTAAATGGGTACACTGCAGTATATAGGTACTAGGGATGCCAATCGAGATCGATTTTTGGAAATCCCAGGATTCCGAATTTTGTAATCACGATCCCGAAAATCCCAGGATTTTCCGTTGACATCCCTAATAGGTACTGCATTAAAAATTGCAGTGAGCAGTGAATTTACTGATTATTGAAAAACTTCAGTAAATTTTTACTGATAATGAAATTTAATTTGCATTACCAGTAAAATCGTAATGCCATATTCATAATAAAATTGAAGCAAGTGGCAAAGTTTTTTTCATTCAAATTTTGAAATTTTTGTATGAAAAAATTGGTAGAATTTCATTGTGAATACGGGCATTACTGATTACTGGAAATTCAATGCACCTCATCATATAATAAATCATTTAGGCACTTTATAAAAATTGTAGAAACATTTTAGTAATGAGCAGTGAAACCGCAAATATGCAATTGCATGTTTTTTCTTGTGCGACGTATTCATGCGGGGACAAGATATTTATCCGTTTCAGAACTTTTTATTAATTTTGGCATCGATTTGTTAGTGCATATTTTTGCATATTTTGCCCTTTAAAGCATATTTTTGCATATTTTACCCTTTAAAGCATGTTTTTGCATTTATCACTCTAATACGCATATTTTTTAGCATATCTTCTAATTTTTAGAGCATAATTTACGTTTTTAGGTCATATTTTGAAATTAAATAAATAAAATAAAATAAATAAAATTTTTTATTTTAGTTTGCTTACAAGCTTAAGTGTTGTACAAAATTTAAATTTTTATTTTTCGCCATCTAAGTCTCATTTCTAATATTCCATGTAGTGTATACATTTTCGTAGTCATTACGGACGTTAGTTCCAATTAAAAATTCGGGTTTTCTATTTATGACGGACTCTACCCCGAGTAGACGTTGAAAGAACATTGTCAATATATATAAGTTTATTTAGATGTGGCATGCAACGATTTTATTTGAAAATCTATATTGACCTAGATTGTTGTTTATTGTCTTATTTATCGAAAATATAGTTCCAAAGTTTTAGTTCTGATATCGTGATCTCTTTTGAACTTGAAGTTAAATTTTTACGAGATTATCAAAAAAAAAAATAATTCGTATTATTTGCTTTAGTCAAAATATGTATGGCTATTTTGTTTCAACGTCCACTTCAAACCCAGATTATTGTTTTTAATACGGCAGTTATTCTTGGTTAATTTTTTTTGTTTGCATTTTTGCTTATTTTATATGCAAATGCTGTTGAATTTTTTAATTAAAAATATATTTTCATTTCAAATAAACCAATTTATTTTATTTTAAGAGCATATTTTTTGAGTTTTTTGTGCATATTTTCAAGTTTTTAGTGCATATTGAATGCGCATAAAACACTTTTTTTAGAGCATATTTCTGGTTTCCCTGGTAATGAGTAAAAATTTACTGGTTAAAAAATTATTTTTACTGAAATTTTAGTAGTACTGCAAAGTGCCCATCTATGGTAAATGCCTTTACTTTTAATTTTTTAATGCCTGTTATTCATCGTTTAGTTATTGCTGTTCTTGTTGTTGTGTTATACTTAAGCAATTTTCAAGTTAGATAAAACAAACAAAAAGCAGCAAATTACTATGTATTTCCAATATTTTAAATAAGTTTGTATTGCTTCTTTCAAACACTAATACACTCATACATAGCTCACACCGATTTGATAACGCATCGAACATCTTACTCAAAAAATGTGATTGTATTTTGAAAAAGATTTTTACCCCCTAGCGTATAGATGTTTAAACATTAAAAACCACAACGTCTTCGCATGTATGCTGGATTAACAAAAATTTGACAACGGCTCTGCCGACGTCTTGTTAGTTGTTATGATAAACTTTTATGAGGTATAGACGCTATATGTGACGAGTAAAATAGAAAGGAACCTAAGGGTAAAAACCGGTTTTGTTCAGGAGAGCCATTTTAAAGATTTAAATACGTGTATCTTTGGTGTACCATCACTGAGCGTGTTGGTATTGGTCTCATTTGAAAACGACACATCTCATAATGCCACTAACGTGTTGGTCAACCTTGAAAACGCGCGTAGGTCGTCCCTACCTCTTGTTTTGTGTAGTTGGTTTTTACTGTTTTTTTCCTAGCGCGCTGTTTTCATGAGTTTGATATCAATTTTGCTCGCGTTTTTTCGAGTCCAGGTTTATTTTCTGAAATTATTAATTGTGAATTATAATAAATACTCATTTATAATTCTTTTAAATCGTGAATATCACTCTGTTAGTACGAAAATTTTTTCACATAACCTTAGAATCGTATACTTCAATTTCATAAAACGCGCATATCTCTGGTAGGGAACACTTTTGGAACAGGGGATCGGTCTCATTCGATGCTCAGATGTTGTCCACATCAAAAAAAAAAAAAAGTGAAAGGTGTTTTTTTTAATCTTAGGTCCCTTTCTCTATGCGCTGTCACATATATGAATCAAGGCACATTTTCTACATGTACACGCATTAGAGAAAACAATTTGGCAACTCTGTGCTTCTCACATAGTTAGAAGACTTTTAGTTTAGTGTTAATAATTATAAAATATGTATGATCCATATATTCTTAATATTCCAGTAAAAAAAATTGGAAGTCATTCTAAAGGAAGTACATTTTCATTGCTTCCAAAAAATCGATATTTTTAATTTGCCGATAGTTAGCAGAAAACCAAGTAGAAGTTTATTTTAGTCATACAAAACCTTGTAATTCCTCTGTAGTTTTAAAAATTACTCACCAGAATTTTTAAAAAATGTATTTTTTTGAAGAAACTTATGAACTATTTTTGGTCTAAAATTTTAAAGTTATTTGCTTAAATTTACATTAAATTACTGTTTCGCGTTTAAATTCCTATAAAAAGAAACTAATTGTTAAAATATGTAACTATTAGCCATTTTTTCTAGATGAAAATATTATCATAGAACACAAAAAAGGAAATTTTTCTTAAAATCGCTTCCAATTCGGTGACCAGGCAGCGAAAAAGAGAACTTCTTGCAATGACAACCCTATGTAAAAATCATTAGATCGGATCGAAATTTGCACTACTTCCAGATCGCAAACTCTACATTTTCATGACTTTTTTGGAGTGTCTTTTTTTACTGGGATATTTATATAAATATATATGAATATGTATGAATTTATGTAAGAATATGTATGGGATTGTACATGGCAAAAGTAATATATATGAATTGATATATGGACTAATATATGAAATTTATTATAAT
The DNA here is from genome assembly GCA_944452675.1 of Tachina lurida. Classification (NCBI taxonomy): domain Eukaryota; kingdom Metazoa; phylum Arthropoda; class Insecta; order Diptera; family Tachinidae; genus Tachina; species Tachina lurida. The sequence goes on from OX101754.1 coordinate 79,235,859, forward strand.
ATATGAGCTCATATATGGATTTTTAATTATGAAGCTCTTCGTATGTGGATCCATATATAGAAATAAGATGTAATACATGAAGACATGTAAAAATTTATGCATACATGATATCTCACACAAGATCGGTTTTGCAATCAATAAATCTTGCGTTTTATTAACTCGATCTTTTTCTCTTTTTTTCAAAACTGATGAATTTGAAATATATTAGAAAATACTCAAACATACGATATGCAAAGTTTATATGCGTACACCCTCTAAGTTTAAAATAGAAAAATTTTTTTAACAAAAAAAAACAACATTCTTGTACGATTTTTCACATTTGTGAAATAATCAAAAGGATATTTCAGTCATTAATTTTATACAAAATACTCTAGATATTTTTAAGAAACAAGGTTCATATTACTGCAGAAATTTTTTTTGAAAACTAGTGTTGGCATAAAAACGTATAATTTTTTGTTAATGATTAATTGCATTAGTTTTTAATCTAAATTCTTATTAAATTAAATGTTATGAACGAAGATGAGTTTTGTGTTTTTTAAATAGTCCATGTATGATGAATAAAACAAACACAACTTCGATGTTTAAAATCTTAAAAAAAAGTAATTTTAATAAATATGAATGTGAATTTACACATACATACATACATATGTACATGTATGAAAATTTATGAATATATATTATCATGTATGGCCATATATGTATATGTCCTAATTTTTCGGATCCGAACCATATATGGGATATCTGCGCCATAAATTTTTTTCAGCTGGGCAATTATTGAGACTTTAAGGGGTTTTAGAAAATATTTCCATAAAAAATGTTGCTTTTTAAGACTTTAGAAAGCCTTAATAATTTTTATAAATAGGGATGTTAAGCATTGAAAAATGAATGCCCGTGTTTAACATTTCAAAGTTCATCATTGCGGAATACGAGAAATATCCTCTTTGCATTCATTAAACAATAATATTTAAAGAAATCACGAACAATTAACTTAAAACTTAATGAACTCCATGAGTAGATAAAACCCAAATTGATATTGGTATCGAAAAAGAAAATAAATTTATCCATACATCTGTTTAATGTTTAATTTGTGTTATAAGATAATTTTTGAAAAATTGCATTAATTTCAAATGCACAATTAGTCACTTTAAGAAATTTAATACAAAGGAACTACGTATGTTAAGTTATACGTAACCTACTGTAACTCCTTAAGGCTTCAGTTGTCTTTACTTTATTTTGCTGTTCTGTGCTGTGCCGTTCAATTTCTAAATTTTAACAGTTACTTTTTCTGTAATAAATTGGCTGTTTCTGACCAGAACGGCCACAGTTTTCCACTAAATTAATGATCCATGGTTATGTTTCAATAAAGTGTTTATATTTTTCTTGTAAAAATTTAATTTTTTAATTTCTTAGGGCCGAATTCATAAAATATACAGTTGAACTTCTATAATTTGAATCACCATTATCCAAATAAAAAACTTCAAGTTAGAGAGACTTCAAGTTATGGAGTAAGTTTCGAAAGTTTTGCATATAATAAAAAAATATATTTCTCTAACTTTTACTTCTTTTTGCTTGTAATAAAAGAATTGAGTAATATTTGGCTGAACTTTTTTATTTTTGTTTTGTATACAAATTTTGTCTAATTTGTATAGTGCTTTGTAGTGGTCATCAGTCGTATTTGCATTTGTGTGTAAATATAAATTGAAATTGTTCAACGAATCCTTCATAGCTTCCCTGGAGGGCTGTGCAACAGTTTCTTCAACTATGTCCTCCTCATCACTATCTATTGTGATTCCAGTGTGCGATACTGATTCGAGAGCATTATCAAAAATATCCTCATCCGTTGGAAAATCTGCGACAACCAGCTCATTATCGACTGCAATAAAGTCTTGAAGAGTACAACTGGTTGTTATGAGGATGCAGTATAGTAAGTTAATATCGCTTTTGCTATTTTCTTCTACACGCGTTATAATTTCTTTTAATATTCTATTTCGATAATGAGCTTTCAAGCATCGAATTTCACACTGGTCAGGTGATTGTAATTTTAATGTCATATTTGCAGAGACAAATTCAATTTATAGAAACTTTGCAGGGCTTTGTAACATTATGTTTCTTCAAGTTAGAGAGAAATTCAAGTTAGGGAAGTTCAAGTAATAGGAAAAAAAACAAAGGAATTTACCTGTTTGCCGCTGTTGCCATGCGATTTACTTCAACTTATAGAAACTTCAATTTATAGAAGTTCAAGTTATAGAAGTTGAACTGTATTTTTATTTTATAAAAGGTTTATTAATCAAATTTCCATAGAAAATTTGTTTCATATTTCTCTTATTAAACAGAAATATTTTTTTATTTTTATGGCAGTTAAAGCACAATCACAGTTTATTTCGAAATGTTTTTATTTTATTTATGCTGCCACTTACAATTACTTAACAGTTTTTTGATTTTCAGAGGTTGAACAGAAACGGAACAGAACGAAAGAGAAAAACTAACGGCTAGTATAAGATTTATATAAACAAAAAAGAGTCAGTCAGTCACAAAGTAAAAACTAATTCTGTCTTCAGGCTTATACCCACACAAACCAAATTTGGCATTTGGCGGTGTCCCTGTAACACCGCGCGAATTAAACCATTAATATTTCAACATCCAATAGCTTTATATAGCTGTCTTTTTCAGTAGCTACTTGTTTTTATTTCATCTTTCGTTAGTTTATAGTGAACTTTCAGCACGTTCACAGGTTTTCTCGCAATCAGTCCCCTGGTGTCACCGTGACGTGAGGTCGGTATTAACGTTATCAATTTACGATGGCCATATTATACCGCATTTTGGATTTGAGTGATGTTAATGCATATGTTATATATACGTCATGTACAAATGCACCCACGATTGAGCGAGGAAGATTCTTGCAAAGTCTTGCAAGAGAGTTGGTTATACCGCATTTGAATCGACGTGTCTATAATACCCACTTGCCAAGAAAGCTGACGCTTGCTATAAAACGTATTCTTTGTAACGACTTGGTACCCAAACAACCAGAAGACCATGAAGAAGTCGTAATAAGCCAAAAGAGGAAGCTGTGTAACATCTGTCCTTCCAAGCTCAAAAGAAAGACCCCTCATCAGTGCATCAAGTGCAAAATATACATACATATGTCTTCAATGCGCCCAAAAAGTCTGAAAGAATTGTGCCTTAGAAGACATGTTCTTTAAAATATTTTTTATGTCTTATGAATTAGTATCTTTTTTGTTAAATGTATACGAAAAGTTTTTGATTTGGTTTTTTTTTTATGAATTACTATGTTTTTTTTTCATACCTAAAATTTAGTTCCTGAAAAAGTGTCATTTTTGCAATAAAATTTTTGTACTGCTTATCAATGTTTTTTTTTATTTGATTCGAATTTTCTGTAAGTAATTATTCATATATATAATTCAAAAAGTTTTTGACACAGAAACTCTTAAAAGTACGTCGCTAAAAGTGGTGTCACCGTGTCCTAACATCTTTAATTATGTACTGAAAAAAGGGGTCGGTAACTAAAGGTTAACAAATAAAAGTCACCTGATTTAGTGGGGTCACCTTATAGATGCGGTTTGTTATTATTTATTTATTAAAGATACTATACAAAGTAAATTTGCATAGTATGGTGTTGCACGAATATGGGCGGAGTACCTAGACCATATGCCTAAGATGTTATTAATAGTATTTTCAAAAAAGTTCCGTGACTGACTGTACGACGTATGCCTTCACATAGGAAGTAGCAACGTGGTTTTTAAAGAAATACCACAAAAAACCGCAAGATTATACGGTTATCCGTGGCAGATCAGTCAACCAGTGCGAGCGCGACGAAAAACTCTCGAAGGCCTAAAAACAGACAAAAGCCTGACCGCACTTAAGAAATAATTACGATGACGCGAAATGATGTTCTTCGATCCAGAGCTGCTTAACGACTGCTTTGTTATTAGTAGTAGGGAACTGCCACTTCTGGCGCCGATTAAAATTGTGAAATTTGGGTAAATAAAATTTGAAATTTGAGAATTTCAGTACAAAATTTTAAAATTTGGGTAATTAAAATTTTAAAATTGAAGGGCTTATTGCAAAAACTCGATAAGCCACAAAATGAAAATACTGAGAAAATCGCCTTTAAAGTTTAAAATAAATGCAGAAAATAGGGATTTGATAAAATCATGATACAGATACTTTTATTAAGTGCTTAAGGAAGACTTCTATCACATACCCGTCGCTGTACACCAAGAAATCTTCGAAAATCCCTAAAATCGCAAAAAGTTGTGGCTTATCCAGTTATTGCATAAAGTTTATTCATATTTTTTTTTTAATATCAAAGGTTTTGTTATTTTGGTTGAAATAAAGTGGCATATCGTGTTTTTGCAGTTTAAAATTTATTTTTTCTATTTATTACATCAAATAATTTCTATAAGTTGTGATTCAGTTTCAGCCGAAGATGGCTCCAAAGCGTTGTAGAAAGAATGATAAATTGGTGGAATATATGGCAGCAAGGATTTGACGCCGTGTACTTTCTTTGCCGCTAGTTTTAAGAGTTCTGTATACTTTTGTTTCAATCCATTTAAAGTTGTATTTGCAGGTCTTCCCTTTTTTAAAATACTTACTTCCTTATACTCTCCTTGTATTGAATGCTTTACAAAAATTGACCTCGTATTTTCTGTTTTAAAGTGAAATGTGTAAACACCAGAGAAATCCGTTTTGCTATAATCTGTAGTAATTGAATTTTTGTTAATACCGTCCACAATAGGGCCGAAATTTAAAAAATCAGCTTGTTCCATAACTGTGACGACAAATGGAGTCTTTTTATTTGCTTGCTTAATAACATTGTGCCAACCTTCTGGGGAGTAGATTTGCGGGGAATATTTCTTATGTCTCTTCTCTATTAAAGCGAAATCTCTATCAGAAGGCAAATGGGTGTGACCACTAACTAGGAAATGATGCGTAATAGTTTTGAACCTTCCTTCTTTGACTAATTGCATCCATAAAGACATCATTAGCCAATTTTTATTCTGCCCTGGGCAATTATCCGTAAAAACTACAAGATCATCACCGTCGGTGTTGGTGTTTAGATATTTAAGTAGCACGGAAGCAACTTCATCAGCTCCACGTTTAGCCACATTTTCCGTCCAAACAAACATGTGCCCCTGTCCAGTCGTGCAATTGTGTATTCCAAGATTATATAAGCCAACTTTGCTGCAGTAAAATGCAGGTCCACTTGTTAGTTTTGGAATTGGCAAAACTTGCTGCAAATCGAAAGATATAACCAATTTTGTATGCATTTGCTGAATTGAATCGTCGGTTTCTGATTTAAGCAAATCTTGCATTGCTGCAGCGCTGTCTTTGTGTTCATTTACAATAATTGTCAGTCGTTCGGCTTCTTTGTCATCATTATTTTGTATTGCAGTTTGAATCTTGATGTTCGTCTCATCACACATCTTGCACGTGTCAGATTTGGGGAATTTAAAACCTATATTATACTCTGTGCAAAATATTTTTCGATAAGCGTTTTCTCTTGCAGGATTAATTCCAATTTCTTCACACCAAGGAACATAGCTTTCTCTATACAAACTGGCAATGGTCATATCGTGATTTAAATAAGTTTTGTGCATGTTATTAGCTCGGCTGTAATGACTCTGGTATTTTGGTATCATATTTATATGATTTCTTATAGAATCGGTTTGTTCACGACTCAGTCTATTAGGCCTACTTCCATGCTTACCTCTACCATCAGTTTTAGAAACAGCAGCACCGTCTTTTTTAATTTTGATAATATTGTCTAGTCTTCCTCTTGAATTCTGAAGACCATGTAAGCTCATGAACTCTCTTTTGCAAATTTTAACATGGGCACCATCAATTTCAACGAAATAACAACCTGTAAATTTTCTTCTAGACTGTTGCCTTTTAGTTTTCTTTTTATACGCCCTCTTCTTCTTTCCTAAATGAATGCAACCAAAGAGGTAGCTATTTTGCAGATCATAAGATCCTAGTTTCCAAAACTGGTTAAATATGTGTTCTTCGGTGTTATTAAGTTTCTGTCTACAATTTTGTTCGCAACTGCAAGGTGGACCTAGTTTGCGTGCTTCAACAGTTTTCCTAGTTTTCGGACAAAAATACTCATGACCAGAGTTGCGCTTACTTTTCCTCTTATTCCGGTCATAATTATGTTCATTTCGAGCTCTCCAGCGAAATGCGGTGTTATTCTCACGCGATTCGTCTTCAATTGGCACCACACAATTTTCCTGAATAACAAAAACATTACAAGCCACACAAATTTAAATACTCGATTTTTTTTTGCTATAACATGATAAGCCACACCAGTTTCAATAAATCATACCTCGCTGGTTTCTGAAATTACTTCATCATCTGTTGGCAAAAACTCTTTGTCTTTCACGCTGTCATCACTATCTTCAACAAAATAATCACTTCCACTGCTATCTTCATCAGAATCCATCGTTTTGTAATACTGCCTTTGTAATTGCTGTGGCTTATCGCGTTTTTGAGACAAATTATTCTGAATAAAATCAAAATGTAAAAAGTGACACTTGCGGCTAAGGCGGAAATTAAACGAAATATAGGTACAATATTTTAAGAGGACGTTCCGATGCTGTAAAGTAATTGAAAGAACTGATAAAACCACTTTCTGAAATCGTGTGGCTTATCGTGTTTTTACAATAAGCCCTTCAATTCTTGGAAATTTGTGAAATTTGATACCCTACGAGGGTGGATCAATAAGTCCGTCCAACTTTTTGTTTACATAAGGAATTTTTTGTTTACATAAGGAGTTTTTTTTGTTTACATTAACTTTGTGTGAACGGGTGATTTTTTTTGAGGTTACCTTAATATAGAAAGGGCCTAACTCATTATTTTTTTTTGTGGGGTGGATTAAGGGGTTTCATAAGATTAAGATTTCATAAGTATATATGCCGACGGGAAAATCATGAAATGATTTTTCCTAATACTAATGGGGGTGAAATAGTGAAAATTTATTTTTCTTAATGCCTACGGCAATACATGATTTTCCTAATGCCTACGGCAATGCATGAATATTTTTCCTAATGCCTACGGCAATGCTTGAATATTATTCCTAATGCCTACGGCAATGCTTGAATATTTTTCCTAAGGCCTACGGCAATACATTATTATTATTTTTTTCAAATGCCGACGGCAAAACATGATTATTATTTTTTCCAAATGCCGACGGCAAAACATAATTATTTTTTTCTAATACCAAAGGGAAAATTGCCAGTGTTGCCAGACTGTAGAAATTTGTTATCGTAATAATATATCAGTAATATCAGAGAAAATATTTATTTATGTGTTCACATGTATGTGAACACCCATACTTGTGTTCACATGTATGTGAACACCCATACTTGTGTGTGGGGGGTCCAGCTTGATAGTCGCGGGTAATTTAATATTTTGTGTATTTGTTTAAGAAATATGTATGTATGTGTATATGTATGTATGTGTATGTATGTATGTGTATGTATGTATGTGTATGTATGTATGTATGTATGTATGTATGTATATGTATGTGTGCATGTATGAATATGCGATCGTGGGTACTTGTGCGTGGAATATTTTGTAGAATACATATATATTTTGCAAGGTAATCATTTTCTTTGTCTACGATTATTTTAAAGCAGCAAACTAAGTACACTCAGCAGCAGAGAAACAAAAACCAAGCATTTGCAAGTAAGCAAAAAAAAGTTAACTTCTCCTCCTCCCCACTTCCTTCTCTTTCCTTTATGTTGTTTGTATTTGAAATAAGAAAACACATTTTATTTTATTTTATTTTATTTTTTATACATTTATTGTTTAAAATTTTATAAAATTTTATAATAATACATACATTCATATTTTAAAAAGTGAAAAAGTTTAATTAAAGCAAGACATTTCTTTTGTTAGTAAAATAGCATTTTTTAGTGCGCAAGCACCAAATTTATGATAATTACAATAAAAATATTCTGGATACTTGATTTCCATTTGTTTAAAGTTGATGCAGCCTATATCCTCAACGTTAGAAATTTTTCGGCATAAAATTTTTTCCAACCATCGTCTTTTTTCTTCACCTTTTACATAAATTATAGAACATATTGCGTTGGCTTTTATAAAATTGCAAACGCTTTGAAATGAAACTGATCCAGCAGTCCAGCTTAGGTGATGATAGTTTTTTGTTAGCCACTTTGCTTCTCTTTGCTTTTCTATTGATAAGCATTTGATATCAAATGGGGGTTTTGTAATGAAATTGTTATATTCATAATTGTTGAAAACAATTGCTACTTCTTTTGCGATGAAATCATTTGAATTACTTTTGAAACCTTGTACGTCTATAAAAATTATGTTGTTTTCAATATTACTCAATTTATAAGACTTTTCGAACTTGTCCTTTGATGGGTACATATTCTATTATACTTTTTTTTTTTTTTTTTTTGAATGCATGATTTTTTATTTATTGTATCTTCATATATGAACTAACAATAAGTATTCAAATCTTAAATCTAAAAATATAATTAGGCCCGACCAGTGTCGGACATAAGCTTAGTAATAGTTATATATAATAATACATAAGTAGTGATAGTCAAAAGGAAAAAAATAAAGTATTTTCAAGAAGTCCCATCTGGAGTGCTATGAATAAGAGCCCATGTGTCCCTCTTTTTTAGGCGGATGTGTCCAGTAAAGTTCAAAATATTACGGGCAAGCGGATTAGGATGTGACTCGAGTTTTGTTAAATATTTGCCAGCGTATTTTGCAATTTCTTCAGTCACTAGTGGCATATTTAAATCACGATGTATATTTGAATTTTTTATATACCATGGAGCCAATGTTATTAAGCGTAAAATTTTGTTTTGCCTTCGTTGGATTCTCTCGACATTAGAAGCTGAAGCAGTGCCCCATAACTGTATTCCGTAGCACCATATTGGTTTCAAAATCGTCTTGTATATTAAAAGTTTACAATCTAGACTGAGTGAAGAATTTCTACCAATCAGCCAATGTAGCTGAGTTAATTTCAGTTTCATTTGTGTTAGCTTTGAGTCAATATGGGGCTTCCATGTAAGCCGTCGATCAAGGTGTATACCAAGGTATTTTACGTGTGAATGTTGAAGAACAACTTGATTGTTGATTCGAATAGGGGAACAAGTATCTCTTCGCAGGGTAAATGTTACCTGGACACACTTTTGCTCGTTTACTTTGATTCTCCATAAATTTAACCATAGTTCCAGTTGTGTAATATGTTCTTGTAGATATCGGGAAGCCTCGTGAGGGTTTTCGTGCATACTAAGGCAGGCTGTATCATCGGCAAACGTAGATGTATGAATATTGCTGCTCAAAGGCATATCACAAGTGTAAATCAAATACAAAACTGGCCCCAGTATGCTCCCCTGTGGCACACCGGATGATATAGATTCGGGCACACTCATGAAGTCTCCTTCCACAACCGTAAACTTCCGGGTAGTAATATAACTTTCTAATAGCTTCAGAAAATTTATTGGTAAATATGATTTCAATTTTAAAATAAGACCTTCATGCCACACTTTATCAAATGCCTGAGAAACGTCGATAAACAGCGCAGAACAATACTTCTTTTCTTCAAATGTTCTTCTTATAAATTGAACCAATCTATGAGTTTGTTCGATGGTGCTATGCTGACTTCTAAAACCAAATTGATGGTCCGGTATGCACCCATTACTAACTAGAATTGGGGACAATTTTGTCATGAGCAGTTTTTCGAAAAGTTTTGACATTGTTGATAGCAGACTTATTGGCCTGTATGACTCAGCCTTGGTAAGGTCTTTGCCCGGCTTTGGAATCATTTTAACTTTGGCAAGCTTCCAGCTATTTGGATAATACTCCAGTCGTAAAATGGCGTTAAAAATAAATAATAGGATTCTAATTGCAATACGAGGCAACTTTATTAGCATCTGGTTACTAATTCCATCAATACCCGGAGCTTTCTTCGGGTTAAGTTCAGCAATTACTTTTTGTACATCACACGTTCTAAATTTTATGGGTCGAGGGGGTAGCGCCACTACATTCGGCAAATCAATAACACCAGTACACGAGTTAGGGGTAAATACTGATTTTAAATGCTCAGCAAATAGTTTACCTTTTTCAGTATCGCTTCTTGCCCAACCCCCTGTAGATGTACGCAGAGGTGGTTTAAACGCAACAGGTGTTTTAAGCTTTCTAGCAGCGCGCCACAAGGAGTAATTAGATGCTGGTGTGGCATCAAGACCTTCCAGATAGTTTTTAAAAGATGCAGTTTTTTCAAATGCAAGCAAGTCTTGGAGTCGTTTAGTGCACTCTTTAAATCTGATTTTATGTTGTGGTGATCTGTGCTGTTGCCATTCCCTTCTAGCTATTCTTTTTTCACTTACAAGACGTTCAATATCCGTAGAATAAATTCTATTAAATCCAGTCTGCGGGTAGGAGGTAGTCGCATGATCAGCAGCCTGTTTTATATTTTTGATAAGATTGCCAATGTTAAATTCAATATCTTCGGATGTTCTTAGTATAATGTTTTCCGTACAATGAGTACTGAGATATTTTCTGAACCCCAGCCAATTAACACGGTTGATCGTCTTCACATACGGTAAGTCACTACTTAGTGGGCTACAAATTGTAACGATCGTGGGAGAGTGATCGGAGGAAAGATCTTGAGACGCTTCAACATGAACTAATTCCCTAGAAATATTTTTCATGACTCCAAAATCTATAACATCCGGAATTTTTTGTATGTCCGTAGGCCAGTAAGTGGGCTCCCCACTCGAAATGACGTCCAAGCCCATTTTTGAAATTGTGTTGAACAATGCCCGACCTCTAGGTGTAATAAGACGCGAACCCCAGAACGTATGTTTTGCATTGTAGTCGCCAGCTGCTACGAAGCAAGGGCCAAGGGATTTGTAGAAGTTCTCGTATTGGTCCTCAGTAATTGCGAACCTAGGAGGGGAGTAAATTGATGATATGACAAAATTAGTGCAAAAATTTTCGATACAAATATTCGTTGCTTGTAAATGTTCTTCGCAAATGTTGTCAATAATATAATGCTTGAGTCTTGACTTTATTAAAATTGCTGATCCACCGCATGCTCTTCCTCTCGGGTCCTTTGAATCATATAAGGTGTAGCCATAAATTTTAAAAAGGCTTCTCGCAGTCAAATGAGTCTCAGAGACCAACATTATATCAATATTTTTTTCCGTGAGGAAGTGCTCAAGTTAATTTTTATGTTGGCGAATGCCGTTTGCGTTCCAGAAACATATTGTTAACGTGTTCATGGCTTATTAAGTATTGCTTGAAGCAGAGTATTCTGCATTCGCAGCATTTCTTGCATCATGCTAGTCATACTTGTTGTAAAATTGTTTATAGTTTGCACCAGATTTTCAATAGTAGCTTCAAGGCGATTAAAATTAAAGCCTGAGTTTGTATTTATTGAAGTATTTGGCCGTGAAACATTTTGTGTGGGAATAGAGCTTGTTTTTGCAGCATCGGCATACGATACACGTGAATTAACTGGTTGGCTCACTTGGGCAAGAGTGGCGGAGTAAGTGTTTGCTGTTTGTGCTGGAGCTACTTTAGGTTTTTGCCCCATTGTCTTTTTAACGAAAGAATATACACGACAACCTCTGTAGTTAGCAGTGTGATTTTCTCCACAATTACTGCATTTTTTGTTACTTTGATCTTTCGGTTTATTGCAACTAGCAGTACCGTGCAATTCACCGCAAATAACACAAACTGTAGGTAATTTGCAGTAAGTTTTTGTGTGGCCATATTCTTGACAATTATGGCACTGTACGGGTCCAGAACGCTTGTGTGGTTCTTCAACTGTTATTTTTCGGTATAAAAGATATTTTAAATTATAAATTGGGTGCGTCTCATTTTTTCTCAATTTTATATCATTCGGCTCAAGTTCAACGCGAAATAGAGGCTGGGGGATCTTCTCCCTATTTATTATATTTGAAACATTTTTTACCTTGAATCCCTGGAGGACGAGTGCGTCTTTTATTTCTTCGGGAACAACATAAGAATCTATGCCCTTCAATACGATCTGCAGGCCTTTAGCACTCTTGAGCTGGTATGTGTAGAAACTTGTTTTATTTTTTTCAAATTCAGAAACCATTTTACGGAAATCTGTTTCGTCATAAATTTGAATTTTCGTTTCATCGATATTGCCACGTTTTATTGGAACAATGTGAAATTTTTTCTCACCAATGACCGAAATTAATTTCTTAATAAGAGCGTTTGAATTTTTTTCTCTCAAATATATTGGTGGCGGCTTGGAGGTTTTTTTCTCAGATATATCAGGTGTGTCGTTGTCATCTTGCAATATTTGAAAACGATTAGTGGAGGATGCGCTGTTATCCCTAGATACCTTTGAAGCAGATGCAATTTTATTAGAATTTGGGCTTCGCCCGCGCTTTCCCACCATTATATATCGGTCCATTCCGACTTGGACCTTGGGTTTTGGGCTACTCTTATTTATATTGACAATTTGGGTAAGTGATGAACACGAGCCTGAATCGGATGATATCGCTGATTTAAATGACGAAGTAGTAGGCAACTGTAATGTTAACAAATCACTAGTTGACATTGGACAAAGCGAAGTTGATCGCTGACGAAAAATTGGCTTAGCCGTTAAAAAAAGTCTGTCATCAGGTTTTTTATTTATTTTGTTTATATTAAGAGCATCAGAACTCACAGTAAGTATATCATCAGATTTTTTATTGTTATCATTAAGATCATCAGAGCTCACAGTAAGATAGGCATTTCTGCCGTTATCACTCACTTCACAATTATTTGTTTTTGAGGTACTCATATAGAGTATTCCTCAAGGGCACTTTGTTAGTGTATTCCTCAAGGGCACTTTGAGTTATTTTGTTTACGGTTGTTTTTGTTTTATTTTTGTTTTAGTTATTACTGTCTATGTAAAAAAATATTAGCAAAGCAAAAAAAGCTTATTTATCAAAGTTAATGTACAACGAATATTATGTACTACAAATATTTTTTTGTATGATTTTTTTTATTATGTATGTAAAAAAAAATCCGCTAATACGTCTGTTCACTATGAAGGTACAACGAGAACTGATATTCTATTATACGATCGTGAATAAGAATACAGTAAGCTGATGTTTTTGCTCCAATATTAGTTGCTGTTTCAAATTCTATTTTTATATCAATCGGTCCATTATTGAGTGATTCATTCTGATGACTGACATCTACTACAATAATAGGAGCTTTTGTCTTAAACTCTGGTGCAGTTAGAAGCGGTTGAGATTCTTTCATATAGTAGCTTTGTTGAAATCTTAGATACATGTCATATAGAATTGCATATCGTTCATTTTTGAACTTTATGTTAAGGTCATCATATGGATATGAGACTGAATTTAAATGTACTTTTAAATTAGTCAAATCACAATGAACAAACTTATTTTCATGTCGCTTAAACATGCACAGTCTTGTTTTCAGGTTACTTAAACATGCACAGTCTTGTTTTCTTTGAGAGGTTCTGCACAAGAGAAATTGAATTTCACAATATTATGAAATTCCATTAGATATTTTCATAAAGAGAAATAATTTAGATACTCGGATAAATCCTCATATTTTTCACTTCATACAAGTTTCTGTTATTTTATATTCGAACAGATGATTCCTAGTTTTCCTTTAGAAGAAAATAATACAAATCAAGGAATATTTTTATAATTCAATTTTATTTCATTTTTATTTATACAATTTTATTTCATTTTTATTTATTTTATTTATAATGATGGAAATATTTCGTAATAGCCAATTATTAGATGTTCTAGTATATTTTTTCGTAAAAAATATATGGTACATCTGCAAGTATCAGGTCCCTCCTCACACTCAGGATGATACCAAGGACAGCTGGGGAAGTGTCCTTCAGTGTTGTCTTCATCTTCCATGACACCATATTCTTCGTTCTCATCCAGCATATTTTGGAAACATTTTATCATCTCCCAATGATCAAAAAGCCTGAAGCTTTCAAAATCTCTTATAAATTGATTAAGAGTACGTCTAATTTGGCTCATTTTATTTGCTGATGAATGAATGATGATGAATGTTGGAAGGTTCCTTTAAGACTAATTTGTTCTGTAAATTTTTAAAATATCTATATGGTCTTTAAAATATCTATACTATCATCTCTATGTCGTATTTCTTTTTTAGCAATCTATCTCTATCCCATATTTCTTTTTTAGCAATCTATCTCTCTCTAACCCTTTTCTCTCTATTCCATATTTATTTTTAGCACTCTATCTCTCTCTAACCGTTTTCTCTCTATAACTATCTCTTTCTGTCTATCACTATCCCCCACTTATTTACTATTTCACCACCTAATTGCAAAATTTAATGCTCTAAATAACAAAACTTTAATACACGTAAAGGAGCTTGATTCTTCAACGAAATATACAATTCGAAATGTGTTACGTGTAACAACTAAATATGGACCAACCCTAAAAGTTGAAATGAATAAACACATAATGTTCCTGCCGAAACGATATAATATTTTAACTGATGACGATATCAAAGATCTCTCGAGCGGATCATATTGCCTAAGTAGAGAAGGTGAAGAAAACCTAATTGTCGAGAGTGAGCTGAGTGAATTTCTAATTCAAAATTCCCAATTTCCTGTTTGGCAATAATATATTAAATATGTATTTTAAACTATGAATAAAAAGACATTAAAGAGTTTTGTAAAATATAAATTTTTGTGTTTTATTTAATATTTTCAGTTATTTCATAAAGAAATTTAAGACATAAATGTCCACAGGTAAATGTATTAAAATTCTGATGCTGATTATAGTTGTATTTTATATTTGCACCAAGATATTTGACTACTTCCCAAGGAGGTTGTAAGTTTCCAAAGCTGTCGAAATATTCTTTTTCATTCTTGTTTTTATAGTATGCTACCCAATGTGTACCAGGTCCTGTTGATACATCTAAGTTGATTATTCCACATTCAATTTTCTTTGTTCGTTTTGGTAGAGTATTCAACATGAAAACTCCTCTAAAATATGGAATTTTTATAGAGAAACGGTTTAGGTCCACATCAGATAGTGGTCTGTTGGGCAGCATCTTTAAGAGTTTTTTGATTCCTCTTTGTGAACTAAACCATAACCTTTTTTATATGGTTTTAAGTAAAGTCCTTTTCCCACTGCTATAGATTCCATCGCTTTATTATGTCTAGTTGCTTCATCGAGTTGATTTTTTGCATTCTTTGTTGCATTTACAGCTTTAGCTATGGCAGCACCTCCAGTTGTTAGACTACCAATTGCACCCAGAGCAGTTAAAATCGGTATAAGAGGTAAAAAACCACCGATTTTTGGAACACGTATTACACGTGGAACTACAATTTGAGACTTTCTTCCTTTTAATGATTTGTTAATAGTTTTTCGTGCAATTTTAATGGCTGAGTTAATATCTAATGGTTTTTCCTTCTTTAGTATTTTTGTTGCAGCTCTAATTGATGTTCTAAATAGTTTTTTATCATTTGGCTTGTTCTTTTTAGCATTTTTCTTTTTCTCCACACCCATACCAAATTTAGTTTTGGTTTTCATTGCGTTAGTAACCATATATGCAAATGATTTTTCTGCAAGACTACTGTCTTTTGCTAAAACTCGATTCCAAGCTGAATTTTCAAATATTTTATCAGCTTTATGTCTAGTACTTAAATCCTTATTTTTTGAATACGCAATATCGTGATTTTTACAAGCAGAGTCCAATAAATTAATACCTTTGTCACCTCGATTTAAACGTTTTTGTAGTTTTGTTCCAGGTCCACAGTACTGATACCCCGGAAGATGAAGCTCAACAGGTAGAGAGTTTATTATTTTATCTACTATACCTCCTCCAACGAAGGTGTTTTTATGACTAAACGTTTTCTGATATCGTATAACCATATTATCTAATTTTTTCTATAATAAGAGGTAACATTTATAAAATGTATTTAGTTACAAAAATGCAGTTAGTGAAACAACATAAAAATATTTTAGTTCGTAATATTGACGATTCAGTCAACAGCAGTTCAAAAATAAGGCATAGCCCCCTCTTACCAAATTCTATTCGTGCTCTAATAGTTGGACCATCCAATTGTGGAAAGACTAATGTTATGATTGGCTTACTAGAAAGTCCTAATGGACTCAAGTTTGAAAACATCTATTTATAATCAAAATCTCTATATCAACCCAAATATGAATACCTGAAGAAACTAATTTCACCAATTAAAGGAATGGGATATTATACATATACAGATAATGAATCAGTTATTCCACCTGACGAAGCTAAAACTAATTCAATTATTATATTTGATGATGTTGCATGTGAAAAGCAGAATAATATACGTACATATTTTTGTATGGGGAGACATAGGGATGTTGATTCATTCTACTTGTGTCAAACTTATACTAGAATTCCCAAGCATTTAATAAGAGACAATGCCAATGTTATTATAATGTTTAAATAAGATCAGACAAATATGAAGCATGTTTATAGAGATCATGTTGGTGGCGATATGAGTTATGAAAAGTTTCATGAAATTTGTCGAGAGTGTTGGAAGGATAAATATGGATTTTTGGTGATTAGCAAAGATAATGAATTAAATGATGGACGCTACAGAAAGCAATTTGACTATTTCATAACTATATAAACTACTCTTCACAAACATTTACTTTAGTTATTAATCTAACCTTAAACTTGATACATCTATTTGCTATAACCTCATCTGATACCTGATAAGCTGATCTGAAAACCAGACCAGCTACCTAATAACCTGATTTGATACCTGATAACCTGATCTGAAAACCAGACCAGGTCCTGAAAAGCTGATCTGAAAACCAGACCAGGTCCTGAAAAGCTGATCTGAAAACCAGACCAGGTCCTGAAAAGCTGATCTGAAAACCAGACCAGGTCCTGAAAAACTGATCTGAAAACCAGACCAGGTCCTGAAAAGCTGATCTGAAAACCAGACCAGGTCCTGAAAAGCTGATCTGAAAACCAGACCAGGTCCTGAAAAGCTGATCTGAAAACCAGACCAGGTCCTGATAAGCTGATCTAATAGCTGATACCTGATCTAATAGCTGATACCTTTTATTTATTAAACATGGATGAGAAAATTTTAAAACAGTTGGTGTTGACAAGAAATGTCTTGAAGAAAAAGCTTCGTAGTATAAAAACTGGTGAAATAGATACACGTGAACAACTAAGAGACACATTTAAACCTATAACAGAACCACTGAAAGAATTCATAAATAGTTCTAAAAAAATTAAAAGAATTCCCATTAAAGAAGAAAATAAAATGAAGACAGAATTTGAAAATAATACAAGTTTAAAGTCTGAAAAACCATCACTCAAGATAGAGACAAGTACACCAAAGAAACTAGCAGAAGGAACAATATTTGATAATACCACCTTATTTAACGAAACTAATACTAAAAATGATGATGATGATGAAGATGATTTTTACTCACAAACTTCCAATACAGAAGATACTTATACTGATTTATCAGTCTTGGAAGGAAGAAATGCATTAGATACAAACTATGGTCCACATAAAGATTTCAATAATGAATGGAAATTCGGTGATAGTAAACTTACACTTAGTGAACATAAAATACAAGTTGGTGGCCAAATATGGGCTCTAACACCTGGACTATTTTCTCTAATGTTTCATAAAATACCAAAAAATTATGATAAATTTGAACTCGAAATCTATAAAAAGATTTTAATTACTACTAATGCATATAGAAGAGACTATAAACCTGATGGTCAAATTAAGGGTACTAGAGGATATAAATATAAACATATTATTAAGAAATTTATTGACGAGAAAAACCAGGATAATTTACCCGAATCAACAGGATCTAAGCCAAAAGGTAGCTACTTAGGTGATGGAATGATGGAATTTAACATCCATAAGCCCAACTATATATACTGGGATGATCCAAATGAGCTAGTAGATCGACTTCGACTACTGCTCGCATCACAAGCTGCAGGTCATAATAATCACAATAACGAGATTATATCAATTATTGAAGAACTACGTGAAGCTAATATAATACATTAACTTTAATAAAGTATATAAAGCATGTCTGTTGATAAATTTGGACATTATTTAAACGATACTAGCAACATAGTTTTTTTGAAAAATGCACCTAAACTGCTGGGGTTTTTTGTGGATACGAACAACAACATTGATGTCCAAAACAAAAGGATCAAAAATGTTGCAAAAGCTGTGGAGGAAAGCGATGTTATCAATAAATTGTTTCTGCAAACTCAAATCGAAAAACTAGAAGAGAAATTATTAGCATACTTTAAGAGAGACAGTACTATAATTCAAGAAAATATTCAAATACAAATTGAGGATCTACATCGCGAAACAAAATTAGATATAGAAGAAAATTATAAAATTGAAAAAGATATTCTAAAAATTAAAACATCCTTTGAAGAACAAATTGAACAGCTTAATGAGAAAATTTATAGATTAGAAAATTACATGTTTGTATCAATAGCTGAAAGTGCTTCAACTAGATCACAACACTCTCCAAAAAATCTCTAAAAACAACTTAATGTCTTCAAAAAGAAATTTAGTAAACGAACTCCATAAGCAAGAACGAAAACATTTTGTGCGTCGCAGAGTTATAATGAAAGGGATAGATGATCTTTGGCAAGCTGATTTAGTTGAAATGGGGAACTATTCTAAAGAAAATAGAATTTATCGATTTTTGCTGACTGTAATTGACACATTCTCAAAATTTGCATGGGCAGTACCACTAAAAACAAAAACTGCACTTGAAACAACTAACGCAATGGAAAATATTTTTGAATTGGGGCGAATACCAAAAAACATACAAACAGATGATTGTAAAGAATTTTTCAACAAACACTTTGAAAAATTAATGCATAAATACAACATTAATCACTACTCAACATATAGCATTATGAAAGCATCAATAGTAGAACGATTTAATAGAACACTAAAAGGAATGATGTGGAAAGAATTTAGCTATAATGGTTCATATAAGTGGATTGATATATACAAAGATTTACTTAATGCATACAATAGAAAAGTTCATCGTACCATTAAAATGCCTCCAATTAAAGTCATCTCAACAAATGAGGAAAAGCTGCTAAATACAGTATACAGTCATATGAAAATGTATAAAATGTCAAAAATTTAATGTAGGAGATCATGTACGCATAAGCAAATATAAGCATACATTTGAAAAAGGTTATACTCCAAATTGGACTACAGAAATTTTCACAATTACAAAAGTTCAAAATACAAATCCTGCAACATACATATTAGAAGACTATCTTGGTAATCTTATTAAAGGTGGATTCTATACTGACGAACTTTCAAAAACCAGATTTCCAAATACATATCTACTTGAAAAGGTGCTTAAAATTAAAGGGAAGGAGGTATATGTTAAATGGCTGGGATTTTCTAATCAACACAATTCTTGGATAAGTAAAGATGAAATATTATAGATGGAAGAAAAACTAAATCAACAAATAATAGCATTAATATTAAGAAACTAATGTTAATTTTAAAATAAGAAAATGAAATAAATATGTAAATTATGCTTATAAACCATACTGTGTACTAAACTTTATTTAATTGTAATCAGTCTGTTATAATGTCAATAACACTTACTCTGAGCTCTAACTCATCAGAATTATCTGCTAGTTACTTTCCTCCTATTGAATTACATGGTGCATATGAGTGTGCTCTAAGTGATTTTCATTCATACAACAGTATTCCAAATGTAGACACCTACAACAATATGTTTCATATAGGAGAACATACAATAGAAATACCAATTGGATCTTACGAACTAAATGATATAGTTGATTTTATAGAAGAGCAATACAAACTACTCTGTCCAGCAAATAAGATTTTTATTGAAGCTAATAACAATACAATGCAAGTTAAAGTTAATAGTTCCAAGGATACTGTATATTTTAATAAATACAATACAATTGGAAAACTTTTAGGATTCAATAGCAAAATCCTAACACCAAACAAATATTATTATTCAGATCTTCCAGTTAATATTTTTAAAGTAAATCTCTTGCGAGTTGAAAGTAGTATCGCTATTAACACATATATGAATAACTCCAAATCGCATACACTTCATGAATTTCCGATTAATGTGCCTCCAGGCTATAAAATAGATGAGGTTCCAAGAAATCTCATCTATTTACCTGTGAACACCAGAGAGATAAGTTCACTAGCGCTGCGCGTAGTTGATCAACACGGTGATTTAATTAATTTCCGAGGAGAGGAAATTACAATACGAATACATTTAAGGCCAACTAAATAATGCTAATATACAACACAAATACATTGAAAAATATAGCAGCAAGAACAACATCAACATTAAAGCGACCAGTACAACAAAAAGCACTAACAACATCAAATAAAAATTTTCTAAAGTCCTTGAATTTTAAATTGAAGACAAAATGAGTTCAATAATAGATGTCTTAGATAAGCCCTTGTCTGATGAGAATATAATCAAAAAGGACTATCATACATATGTACCATACTTACAATCTTACAACAATAATGATGAAATTAGAATTTCAATACAAAATCAAGATTTGTACGTGCTACCCAGTGAAAGCTACATTTATGTAGAAGGTTTTGTTGCTGATGATAATAACTCTAAATCTTCTTCATCATCGGACAACTTTATATTAAAAAACAACTTTGTGGCATATCTATTTGATGAAATTCGCTATGAGCTCAATGGAATTGAAATTGATCATACAAGATATTTAGGAGCCACAAGCACCATAAAAAATCTGGTTTCTATGTCACCAACAGAAAGCAATGTGATGCAAAATGCTGGATGGAACAAAATTGACGATGTCACTCTTGTAAATGGCTTTTTCAATTTCTATGTACCTCTAAAAATGCTTCTAGGATTCGCTGAAGACTACAACAAAGTTATACTAAATGGAAAACATGAATTGATACTCTTGCGCAATAAGAACGATGAAGATCTTGTACGCTCGAGTGTTTCTACTAAAAAAGCTAAACTTACAATTTCACTAATCTCATGGAGAATCCCACATGTACAGTTATCCGACTTTAGCAAATTGAATATGATTAAAATTATTAACAATGGTGCTTCTATACCTATGGCATTTCGCAGTTGGGATTGTCATGTCAATCCACAATTAAATATGGGAACTAGCCATATTTGGAATGTTAAACTAGCTGCAAATAGAGAACGCCCTCGTTTTGTATTTATTGCTTTTCAACAAGAAAATAAGTTTGTTCATTGTGATTTGACTAATTTAAAAGTACATTTAAATTCAGTCTCATATCCATATGATGACCTTAACATAAAGTTCAAAAATTAACGATATGCAATTCGATATGACATGTATCTAAGATTTCAACAAAGCTACTATATGAAAGAATCTCAACCGCTTCTAACTGCACCAGAGTTTAAGACAAAAGCTCCTATTATTGTACTAGATGTCAGTCATCAGAATGAATCACTCAATAATGGACCGATTGATATAAAAATAGAATTTGAAACAGCAACTAATATTGGAGCAAAAACATCAGCTTACTGTATTCTTATTCACGATCGTATAATAGAATATGTACCCATCAAAGGACAAGTTCGAAAAGTCTTATAAATTGAGTAATATGGAAAACAACATAATTTTTATAGACGTACAAGGTTTCAAAAGTAATTCAAATGATTTCATCGCAAAAGAAGTAGCAATTGTTTTCAACAATTATGAATATAACAATTTCATTACAAAACCCCCATTTGATATCAAATGCTTATCAATAGAAAAGCAAAGAGAAGCAAAGTGGCTAACAAAAAACTATCATCACCTAAGCTGGACTGCTGGATCAGTTTCATTTCAAAGCGTTTGCAATTTTATAAAAGCCAACGCAATATGTTCTATAATTTATGTAAAAGGTGAAGAAAAAAGACGATGGTTGGAAAAAATTTTATGCCGAAAAATTTCTAACGTTGAGGATATAGGCTGCATCAACTTTAAACAAATGGAAATCAAGTATCCAGAATATTTTTATTGTAATTATCATAAATTTGGTGCTTGCGCACTAAAAAATGCTATTTTACTAACAAAAGAAATGTCTTGCTTTAATTAAACTTTTTCACTTTTTAAAATATGAATGTATGTATTATTATAAAATTTTATAAAATTTTAAACAATAAATGTATAAAAAATAAAATAAAATAAAATAAAATGTGTTTTCTTATTTCAAATACAAACAACATAAAGGAAAGAGAAGGAAGTGGGGAGGAGGAGAAGTTAACTTTTTTTTGCTTACTTGCAAATGCTTGGTTTTTGTTTCTCTGCTGCTGAGTGTACTTAGTTTGCTGCTTTAAAATAATCGTAGACAAAGAAAATGATTACCTTGCAAAATATATATGTATTCTACAAAATATTCCACGCACAAGTACCCACGATCGCATATTCATACATGCACACATACATATACATACATACATACATACATACATACACATACATACATACACATACATACATACACATACATACATATACACATACATATACATACATATTTCTTAAACAAATACACAAAATATTAAATTACCCGCGACTATCAAGCTGGACCCCCCACACACAAGTATGGGTGTTCACATACATGTGAACACTAGTATGGGTGTTCACATACATGTGAACACATAAATAAATATTTTCTCTGATATTACAGATATATTATTACGATAACAAATTTCTACAGTCTGGCAACACTGGCAATTTTCCCTTTGGTATTAGAAAAAAATAATTATGTTTTGCCGTCGGCATTTGGAAAAAATAATAATCATGTTTTGCCGTCGGCATTTGAAAAAAATAATAATAATGTATTGCCGTAGGCCTTAGGAAAAATATTCAAGCATTGCCGTAGGCATTAGGAATAATATTCAAGCATTGCCGTAGGCATTAGGAAAAATATTCATGCATTGCCGTAGGCATTAGGAAAATCATGTATTGCCGTAGGCATTAAGAAAAATAAATTTTCACTATTTCACCCCCATTAGTATTAGGAAAAATCATTTCATGATTTTCCCGTCGGCATATATACTTATGAAATCTTAATCTTATGAAACCCCTTAATCCACCCCACAAAAAAAAAAATAATGAGTTAGGCCCTTTCTATATTAAGGTAACCTCAAAAAAAATCACCCGTTCACACAAAGTTAATGTAAACAAAAAAACTCCTTATGTAAACAAAAAATTCCTTATGTAAACAAAAAGTTGGACGGACTTATTGATCCACCCTCGTAGGGTATCAAATTTCATAAATTTCCAAGAATTTTAAAATTTTAATTACCCAAATTTTAAAATTTTGTACTGAAATTCTCAAATTTCAAATTTTATTTACCCAAATTTCACAATTTTAATCGGCGCCAGAAGCGGCAGTTCCCTACTACTGTTATTATGAAATTTATCTTTTTTTTCGCATCACTACTTGTGATGCCAATATCGTACAAGTAAAAACCGACTAAAATTTTTAGATCTCTTAAACCCGATACTTGTAAATAAGAATCGATGTACCGATATAACGGCGATATATATCGATATTTATTTTCTCAAATAGCGATATTTTTTGCCCATCTCTATCTCATACTATCTCTTCTTCGTCTTGCAAACTGTGACTGTGAAGACAAAAGATAATTTAATGTTGCGTACAATAACAACGCTCGGTACATTTTTAATAAAAATCTTTTTGCACATACATATGTATGTCTACCAGATTTTTCAATAACATTTTGAAGATATCTTAAAATGCAAATATCTTATGTTTCTGCACATAGTTATTATTATTGCTAGATCCAACCGTGGCATAGAGGAGTATTTGACCCAATAAGCTGTTTAAAAAAGGAAAAATTAATTTAAGGAAATCTTAAGAAACAAAGTACGCATTTCGATACACAACAAAACTCTACACCAAATTGTAAATTTTGAAGACTTTAAGTTGCGATTTGTAGCTCTTAGACACTGATAAAGTCAGGAAAGTGAAAAAAATTACATGAATTTTTAATGTTTTTTTTTTCGGTTTGAACATGTTTATATGATATATTATTTTTCCAAATAAAATTTTTGTCACCATATACATTTAGCCATATAAAAGTCTAGTTACTTTAAAACTAGTTTTTATGTTTTTTGTTAAATATACTTGACTAATATTTCAGTACAAAAAAAATTGGTATAAATATTAAAAAAAATTAAAAAATCAAAAAGACGTTTTCAGGGTTGGAAAACTTTAACTGTTTTCGTTATATAAAAATAACCTACAAAAACTAATTTTACCTTTTTCTATATAAATTAAAGATATCTTACATTCCTTAAAGAAAAATATTGGCGTCAGAAATCAGAAAAATCTGATAGGATAATTACAGGGTTGGGAAACTTACGCGTTTTGTGATATATAAAATTAAATAAGTCAAATTAATTTTTTTTCTTCTTCTTTATAAATTAAATATAGTTATTTTATGTTCTGAAAAGAAAAGTTTGGTATAGACAATTAGAAAAATAAAAACTCCAGAGCTGGAAAATTTTAAAATTTAGGATATTAAAGTAACTAAATAAAAATAATTTTTTCCTTATTTTCTTTGAACCAGAGAAATCTAAAAGATGATTCCAGGGCTGAGAAATGTAGCCTTTTTGTGATATATAAAACCAATTAAATAAAACTAGTTATTTCTTTGGTTATTAAATATATTCTTTATTTTAGAATTTTAAATTAGTATTAAAACCAGAAAAATCGAAATTGTGGTTCCAGGGTTGGAAATTGTAAAAAAAAATGTTGGTAAAAAAATAACCAGCAATAATATTTATTTTCAGTCAAACATATTTCGTGTTTTAAGAAGATCCCAAGATTTGTTTTATACACTCAGGGAAAAGCTGCAACTTAAAAATAAGAACGCGTAACAATAATTCAATCATTTTCAATATAATAGAAAATGCATATTGAGATACTTAAAAATTAATAAAATTAATAAATTAATACTGTAAATTAATAGTTTTCCATATTTAAATAAGAAATTTCAACATGACTAGACTTTCGTTAATGTTTCTTATTAATTCAATATGGTTCTTATTGATTTTAAGCTGTTTTTTTTCTCTGGGTGTATGTGCTAAGTTTTTATACGGATATCTAATTTAAGTATAAATGAAGGTTTGTGCCACGTTATTTATTATGCTCTCTGTAGAGCTATGTTTCAAATCGATGGTCTTTCCTGGACAGCTTGTATTAAATTAATCGCTAAAGAACAGTCATAGCTATAAAATAATTTAAGGGCATGCTCCATTTCATTTCCCTGAAGCCATTTCTTTCTGCTGAGCAAAATCGAAAAAATTCTTTAGGAATAAACCGTTTACATAATACCGCGATATATGATTTGCAAGGAATGTTTAAATTGAGAGACTAAAGAGTATTGATATGGAGGTACAATGCTAAGACTATTTTAGGGTTATTAAATAGTAGCACGGTTTTTTACTATCTTGAGAGCTAGCATTGACGTGACGTCGATGTGGACAACTGGAATAAGGATGAATGTAAATAGTTCTTAAATAAAGAGTGTAGAATAATATATTTTTACTATATCGAAAATAAAATATTTGAATAAAATTCTTTAGTCGAAAAAAACCGAAAGGTCACATTATAAATTTTATTACAAATGAAATATGTACATATATGGGCAAATCCTGCGTGACGAACGTTACATTCGTAGGCGTTTTCGGAATAAAATATAAAAATTTTTTGGTCTTGTTAGAGAGATACCTTTAACTTATATATGGTGTTTAGTGGGATTTAAGTGTATTTTAGAATGCGATAAAAAAAAATTTTTTAACAGGTATAAGTTGCGAAAAAATTTATCACAAATTAATGGAAGTAACTTCGAACGTTGTGGTATGTTTTCGTAATTTTTAGCAAATTTTCCATAATAAAGCACACAAAATGACATGCCTAAAAGAAAGATGAATATAAGAGAATTATAAAATAAGTTATTTTTAGGCAAACAATTTTTTAGATTTTTCTCAAAAGCCATGAACCCTATGTGACGCACGCTACATTTTTTCCAGTAGTATATACTAAATAAAAACTATTGTATTTATTTTAGCGAAATAATTTATATTCTTTGTTAATAACATTATTTAATTCATATTTTATGCTTATAAGTTAATTTATTAACATATATGTATATGGTTATAAATAAATTAAAAAAAAAGCTAATTTCAAAAATGTTTGGCTGGTAGACTATTTTTGGGACTTGCCCATATATGTATCTGTATACTACATATATACACATTGGTGAAGGGTATATAAGATTAGGGACAGCCAAATATAACACTCTTACTTGTTTTATATTTTCATTATTTTTGCAAATAAAATTTTTGTCACCTCCCACAAAAGGAAGCGGGGACAAAAATTATATCTTACTGTCTCCTGAGTCAAAGTTTTGGGTTTCGAACTTTCGCTGACGCTAACAGTTGCATTTTCTAAACAAAAGTATGAAAAAAGTTAAGAAAAAAGTTAGTTTTTCAGAGGTGGGATTAGTTTCTCTGAGAGGAATTTTTCCCCCTTTGTCCTATTTTTCTTGTTTTCAAGGTTCAACAGCCTAGAAAAATAACACATATTTCTGCCAAGTTTCATTGATTTAGGGGCACTCAATAGCTTTTCACAAGCTTTTTGGCTGAAATACTCCTCTGTGCGCGGTGAGAATATTACACAGCAAAAATACAAGGGCCAAAAATTTTACTAGTAATAATTTGTAATAATTTTTTTGTCTCTCAATTATTTTCTCTTTTTTGACGCTCTCTCCAGTAAAAATTGTTGTAAATTCGTAAAAGTTTTAAGTAAATGAACAAACCTGTTATTAGTAAAATTTTAACTTGCAAGAATTTGTTTTCAAATTAATTATTTGAAAGCACATCTGTGTGCTATGTCGCCCAAAAAAAAACGTAACCACGTATTACTAATGAAAAACTGTTTGATTTATTGACTTATTTATTAAGTTAAAAAGTTTCATACATACACACAGAAAAAAATACCAATGTAAAATCAACATGCAAAAAGTTTGATTCAACTTCATTCAAATCGCATGAAATTTACAAGAAATATGTAAGTGTGTTGGTGTTTATTTGCTTTGTTCATAGCTGCAATACACTTGTGTGCTTAGTTGTGTGGGTTGTTTTTGTATAGTTGTTGTTTTTTTGATGTTTGTAAACAGCCGACAAACTGCTACTGCAATCGGAGGATCGCAGGTTCGAATCCTGGAGTTAAGTCAAAGTATTTTGTATTTTTTTCTTAACTTCAACTTTTCAAGTGGGCTCACGACGTCGACAATAAATTTTCTTTCGCTTATTTATATTAAAAACAAAAAAAAAAATATTAAATTTGTTTTTGTTAACAATATAAATAAGCGAAAGAAAATTTCTTGTCGACATCGTGAGCCAGGCAGTAACAGTACGTAAATGTTAAATCAACGTGAAATAAAGTTATTTCAACAGGAAAAGTTTTCTTTGACAGTTACTATAAATCATGTTAGATTAACATGAAACACATATGAAGGAAAATTATTGCCGAAAAAGATTAGATTAAGCTTGTTTAAATTGATTTTACGTTGAAATTTTTCTGTGTGTAGCTAATAGACAATTTTATAGAATCCAACATGATTGGAAACTGTTTAAATCAATAAATACATGTCTGGATCGAACAGTTTTTCATTAGTAATTAGGGGTTACGTATTTTTGGGCACATGACACAAAGATGTAAGCCCGGCATAGTGTTTTAATTACTTTTCTACCTGTACCCCTCTAAGACTATAGTCTGTTTTGTACTATATATTAAATAAAAATGTGCAAGAGATGTACAATATTCACAAAATGTACATATATTTGCTCTTTTTTTTATTAAAAATAATAAATTTTCAGTGTAGGGAAAATATTTTTGGTTGGAGGAAAAAAGGGATTTTTTTTCCAAAGTGTATGCACAGAAAAATTTCAACGTAAAATCTACTTAAACAAGGTTTATCTAATATTTTTCGGCAATGATTTTGCTTCATATGTGTTTCATGTTAATCTAACATGATTTATAGTAATTGTCAAAGAAAATTTTTCGTTTTGATATAACTTTTTTTCATGTTAATTTAACATTTACGTACTGTTAAAATCAAAATGAAAAATCATGTTGAATCAAAGTTATTTCAAGTTGGGACAGCATGAATTTAATTTAATGTAGTGATTGGACTTTATTAATTATTTAACTGACGTGTGGTTGACATAGACATCAGAAAAATGTTTGCATACAAATTGGCTTCCACGGCCAAGATTTGCAGCCACAATAACTTTAAATATTCTTAAGATAAACAATAATATGTACCATCTTGAATTAAATTGTAATTTAACATTATTTCATTTATCATTTAACAGAAAATTGATTTGAAAAGTTTTAGTTTAAAAAATTACAAAATGCTTTCACTTGAAAAGTTTTAGTTAAAAAAAAATACAAAAAACTTTAACTAGACTCCAGGATTCGATCCTACGATCCTTTGACTGCAGGACTAGTACACTGCCTACCAGCCAGCAGCAGTTTGTTGACTGTTTAAAAACATCAAAAAAACAACAGCAACACAAAAACAACCTACACAACTAAGCACAAAAGTGTATATCAGCTATGAACAAGGCAAATAAACACCAACACACTCAAACAACGCATTATTTCTTGTAAATTTAATGTGATTTGAAGGAGTTTGAATGAACCTTTTTGCATGTTGATTTTACATTGGTATTTTTTTCTGTGTGTACTTACAAAGGTGTGTAAATTACAAATATAGCAGTTGTTTGGTAGTAGCTTAAGAAAAATGTCCGTCAATTTGGATAATTAATCTTGATAAAGGTCAGAAAACTTGTGGTAAACAGTATAGATTTTGATAAATTTTTAACTGAAATATACTATATTTTGTGCAATTTAAAACTTAAAAATGTTCAGTAGAAGCAGACTATTGTTTTTTAATATGCTCTTATTTTACAAAGAGGGCTAGAATTTACTGTTTTATTTTTAGCAAAAGAGTATGGAAAATTATGTAATATTTTTTTTTTTTTACACACATATATTTATTTAATTAATAATACATAAATTTCGTATTAAGCACAATTATTTTCAAGAAGTATCATTTGGGGTGCTGACTATTAGGGCCCTTGTGTCCCTCTTTTTTAGGCGGATGTGTCCAGTAAAGTTCAAGATATTACGAGCAAGCGGATTAGGATGCGACTCGAGTTTTGTTAAATATTTACCTGCGTATTTTGCGATTTCTTCAGTCACTAGTGGCATATTTAAATCACGATGTATATTTGAATTTTTGATGTACCATGGAGCCGATGTTATTAAACGTAAAATTTTATTTTGCTGTCGTTGGATTCTATCCACATTTGAAGCTGAAGCAGTGCCCCATAGCTGAATTTCGTAGCACCATATTGGCTTCAAAAGCGACTTGTATATCAAAAGTTTGCAGTCTAGACTGAGTGTTGAATTTCTGCCAATCAACCAATGTATTTGAGTTAACTTAAGTTTCATTTGAATTACTTTAGCGTCAATATGATATTGCCATGTAAGCCTTCGATCAAGGTGTATGCAAGGTATTTCACTTGAGAATGTTGAGGAATATTTTGATTATTGATTCGAATGGGGGAACAGGTATCTTTTCTTAGGGTAAACGTTATATGAACACACTTTTGTTCATTTACTTTAATTCTCCATAAGTTCAACCATCTTTCAAGCTGAGCAATGTGTGCTTGGAGATTGCGGGATGCCTCATCAGGGTTTTTGTGAATACTCATACATGCTGTATCATCGGCAAATGTAGAAGTGTGGATGTTATTGCTCACAGGCATATCACAAGTATATATTAAATACAAGACTGGCCCCAAAATACTACCCTGTGGCACACCAGAAGATATATATTCGGGCACACTCATGAAGTCTCCTTCCACAACAGTAAACTTCCTATCAACAATGTAACTTTCCAAAAGTTGTTCTATATTTATTGGAAAATATGTCTTCAATTTTAAAAATAGGCCTTTGTGCCATACTTTGTCAAATGCCTGAGAAACATCAATAAAAAGGGCAGAGGAATACTTTTTTTCTTCAAATGTCCTCCTTACAACTTGAACCAATCTATGCGTTTGCTCAATAGTACTATGCTGACTTCTAAAGCCAAATTGATGGTCCGGGATGCACCCATTATCAGCTAAAATTGTGGACAATTTAGTCATGAGCAGCTTTTCGAAAGGTTTTGAAACTGTTGCTGGTAAGCTTATAGGCCTATATGACTCAGCCTTGGTAAGATCTTTGCTAGGCTTCGGAATCATTTTAATCTTGGCAAGTTTCCAGTTATGTGGAAAATACTGCATTCGTAAAATGGCATTTAAAATAAATAGCAGGATTCTTATTGCAATATGAGGCAAGTTCATCAGCATCTTGTTGCTAATTCCATCAATACCTGGAGCTTTCTTCGGATTAAGTTCAGCAATTAGTTTTTGTACATCGCGCATCTTAAACTTTATGGGTCGCGGGGGTAGAGCAACTACACTCGGTAAATCAGCAACACCAGTACATGTGTTTGGGGTAAATACGTATTTTAAATGATTTGCAAATATGTTAGCTTTTTCAGTATCGCTTCTTGCCCAACCTCCGGTAGATGTGCGCAGAGGTGGTTTAAACTCAACGGGGGTTTTCAGCTTTCTAGCAGCGCGCCAGTATTATGTAATATGTCGTTAAAAACTTTTTAAAAAAAATTTGTTATAGAAACTCTTTTCTGATATCCTTCCAATAATTCCTAAAAAATTATTTAAATCACAGATAATTCTCGCAAAGTAAATCATTAAGCACAATGGCTAACGACATCAATATTATTGATATTATGACAAAAATAGATTTCACATGTTTAGTATATGACAATGATTATTTTGACGAAAATTAGTCAACAACACAACTGCAGGTTGTTGTGCATTCTGCTTTTGACGTTGTAATCAAATTAAACTAATTTCTATTTTTTTTTTTTTTGAAAAAGTGAGCAAATATAGTACTGCCAATACGAGATATACAGAAACGAGCTATTGTTTCTCAATCAAATAAAGAACCACGTTCGCCTCCCAAATCGAAACACGATGAATTTTTCTGATTCATAATTCATGCTAAGAACACAACTGCGACCGACGAATTTCCCCCACCACGACGAATTCGTTGCTAGGAATTCGCTGTGTGAGTTCGCCGTTTGAAGCACAACAACGACGAAAAATATCAGCTGTTATAATTGATAAAGTTCGTTATTGTTTGCCGCCGTCGTTCGCAGGCACATTTGAGAATTTCGGTCCACGCCATCATTGTGCTTATTTTCATTTACAAAAACATGTTTTATTTTTTACAGTTGTGTTCCTCGCATCGTGCGAAGTTCTTAAGATGCTAGATAAAGAGAAGCTGAATAAGAAATAAAGAAATATAAATCTGATAATTATGTAAATATATACACACAGAGAAAAAAAGCTTAATATATATAAAAACCATATTGAATTAATAAGAAACATTAACGAAAGTCTAGTCTTGTGAAATATCTTATTTCAATATGGAAAAATATTTATTTCCAGCATTAATTTATTAATTTTATTTATTTATTAGTATCTAAATATACATTTTCTATTATATTGAAAATTATTTAGTTAATGTTTCGCTTTCTTATTTTTAAGTTGCAGCTTTTCCCTGAGTGTACACAAACGAATTTGTGTGTAAAAGTTGTCCTTAATGTTTCCACATACGAGTACATGCATTCATAAAAAATTTCATACCTACAGCATATGTGAGTACAAAATACAATAAGTATAATGTGCGCTATATACGCACAAAACTTTTAAGTAATCATTCAGACGTACAGGAATAAATATTTTACTTTTACTTACACAAAGTACTTAATCAATTGTAACAGTTGGGCGGTTGGCCTTGCGGTAGGATCTCGACTTACTAGACGTGATGTGGCTTCTTGAAGCGGCACTGGAACTCTAGGCAACATTTTTTGTACATTATCATTCAACTGGAGTGGGTTTGCAGCAAAACAAAAAATACATGTGCAGGTGATTGATTTTCATAAACGCAGACAATTGGAAGACACAACAAAGAAAACAAAACGATGTGCATTTATTTAAAAGTCATTAGTAATTTGAAAAGTGTACAGATAATTTATTAAATAACTTCTAAGGATACGTTTAAGGAAATCACGATGATAATAAGAAAATGTGTGATAAAATATAGGAAGAGGAAAGGAGGAAATGAAACTCAACATTTCTCTGTGTGAGCAGGCATTTGAATGTGCCTGGTGGCTGTAAAAGTGTCATTTACGTGATATAACAAAGACGAGTCAGACACTGGCAACAGGTGTTAGTAAATGTAGATACTATTCCAACGCAAAAAAATCTTACATGTAAACAATGCAAATCAATAAGTCAAACAACAGCAAGTTGTTAAGAAATTGTGTGTCTTATTTTATGAAAGAGTGTATATCATTATAATTACATTCGGATCTGTGCAAATAAAACAAGTCAATCATTTAACTTATAGAGAGTTGCAGGTGTGAAATTAATACAAACATGGTTATAAATAATCGCTAATTCCCTTATTGCAACCAGTGCAGTTGTAATAAGGGGGTACCAATACAGTTTTAGGTGGCAACCAATAACTAAAGCCGATTACTATTTAAAACGAATCTTATTTTAAAATTTTGTTTAGTGAATTGTAATATAGATAAGAAAAATAGTTTACTAAAATCGCTTAATTTATAAGACTTGTTCGAGTTATTCACCCGTATTACGTATGTATGTCGAGTCGAATATTCGTCTACGACAATTTTGTATTTGATTAAACAAAGCTTGTACAAATTTTCTTTATTCTATGACAAAATTCTCGTAGACGAATATTCGACTCGACATACGCAATATGGGTGATTAATCGAACTTGACTATTTTCATTATTGAATCAAATAATACCAAAATAATAAGACGAATAAGCCAATTTTTTTACTTTGTAATCGATTAAAAAATTACTACCCTCACCAAATAGGAATTATCCAGGGTACAGAAAATTCTGCTCTCAAATACAATATGTTATTTGTTTCGTTCGTTTTAAAATTTGTTTTTAGAATTTTAAAAAATAAAACAAATCTGATATTTGCCATTCGCCGGGAGAATGAAATAACTCGGAATTAAATATAAAATTCTTTTCCGAATAATATTTTTTTATCGCAAAAGAACGAATGCAAAAGAAAAATTCTTATAAACATTTAGGTTAGGCATTTTGAGTTCTGTTTGTCTGTTGTTGTTTATAAAAAAAATGTGTATGTACCCAGCAAAACTTTTTCGAAATTTTGTAATGGGTAGTACTCTTTTAATGGCTTACAAAGTAACAAGTGGTACTTATTTATCTAATTATTTTATTTGCATAATAATGACTGTCATGTAATGAATAAAATAAGAACTTATTTATATCACTACGTGAAAGTACTTATTGTAGTACTTTCCAGCTAATAAGGAAATATGTATATCTAGAGAAATTTGTTACAAAATTTTATTAATTTAAAATAAAAAAATTAGAAAATATAGCAAATTAATTTTGAATAAGTTTAAGCAATAATTAATCTACATTATTTTGCATATTTGTACGCAAAAAATAACCCATTAAATTTTGAGTACTTTTAGGCAGTCAGTAATCTATTAACTTTTGTA
Source organism: Tachina lurida (assembly GCA_944452675.1). NCBI lineage: Eukaryota > Metazoa > Arthropoda > Insecta > Diptera > Tachinidae > Tachina > Tachina lurida. The sequence continues at coordinate 79,269,678 of OX101754.1, forward strand.
TGTTTGTAGGCAAAAAGTATAGGGTACCGCATACTTTTTGAACTTCTCAAACAAAAATAATGGGTTATTCAGTCAAATTGTAAGTACTTACGGCTGAGGAGTACATACACTTTTTTGCATTCTAGTAAGCAAAGTTTTTTGCTGGGTATGTATATTAGAGTGGCATTGAAAATACAACTTTTGATTTTCATAAACGTAAATGGTAAAAATTTTAGCTAAATCGAACTAATCTAACCAGTCAAAGTCAAACTGGGGTCAAAGGTCAAATATTCCACAATTCGCCGATTTACCAGCATTTAATTAGAGAATTCGTCAGTTTTAATCCAATTCTTCTGAAAATCGACAAGAGTGCTATTATATATATTCTAAATTATATACTTAACTTTTTTTTAGAAAATTAACCCTTGTGATTCATGTGGGTCAAAAGTACACTTATTTTTTCACAAATATTTCATAGTTATTTTTGCAGAAATTTGGTAAACCCATATCTAGTAAGACTTTAAAAATAATTTATGAACGAAAAGATTAACTATTAGTGTTTTTTATGGGAATTGTTATACTTTAAAATTTTTTAACGCACTAATAATCCCAAATTATTATTTTACAAATTCAGTAAAAATATTTTTTAATAAAAATACATTGAAATTCATTATTGAGGGGCTTAGCTGGATCCTATGCGCATTTCACTGTTGCTAATGCAGATCATCAGGGAATCTTTACCCAAAAATGTGTTTAGAACAATTAGAGTTATTATGTTAAACTTTCATTTAAACAAATGAGAAGCTCAACAAATAACAAAGTTGAAGCAAGAGTTCAAAAAAAATAAAACTTAAAAAAAATATTAAACCGACTTCAAAAATAAGCACTAAAAAGCTACAAATAATATAGATCTAGTTAAATAAAAGATTTTTATATATGTTACCTACAGTGCAGTTTGAAGTTGGTGCCAGCAACATTGGTAATTAAGCACATACATATGTACTTAACAATTACTTGCAGTTTTTTTACCGGGCATGTTCCTATGTGTTTAGTACCAGTATTACTAGCACCAACTTCAAACGGCACTGTAGGTAACATATATAAAAATCTTTTATTTAACTAGATCTATATTATTTGTAGCTTTTAGTGCTTATTTTGGAAGTCGGTTTAATTTTTTTTTAAGTTTTATTTTTACCTTTTTAGTGCATACTTTTGAGCTCTGGTCAATTCAAAAAAGTTTTATTTGTAAGTATCTTTTTTTATTTAGAAATATGGTCCAGTTTCGTAAAAATCGATTAAGTTAAAACACGTGAAATATAGTATTAAATTTTATGGGGCGTGGCTACGCCTACTTTTTGAAAACAAGATTGTGTATTTTTAAGAGTTCAAGGTGTGTGCCAAGTTTCGTAAATATTGGTTAAGTACAAGCACATGAAATATTATACTAAAATTTAATAGGCGTACCCCGCCCACTTTTTTAACGCAATTTTGTGACTTTATTAAAGCTTAGGGTGTGTGCCAAGTTTCGTAAGAATCGGTGAAATAGAACCCTGTGAAATATAATGTAAAATTTTAATGGACGTGGCGGGGTCACGGGGTCATTGCTTTAAAAGAAGATTGTGTTTATTTTAGAGCTCAAGGTGTGTGCTAAGTTTCGTAAAAATCGGTTAAGTAAAACCACGTGTAATGTTATAATACATTTTAATGAGCTTAGCCCCACCCATTTTTTCAACTTAAAAATTTTATAATTCGAAGAACCAAAAATGTTTGCTAGGTTTTGCAGCAATCAAATGAGTAGAAGATTACAAATCAAATTAAATGGGACCAATGGGAAGCTATACCGTCTCAGACAACAAAAAAATTTTTACAATCGGTCTAAAATGCACCGAGTTATGAACCTACACACCTAAAAAAAATAGAGATGAATTGTTAACCTCCTTCTTTTTTTGAAGTCGGTTAAAAACAAGCATATTTGCTTGGTGTCGCACGCTACAAAAATTTGACATTCCCGTGGAAATGCCCATAAAATTATATTACCATATATTCGTCCATATATCAATTAATATCTAATACTGTTCACATGTATAGTCCTGTATATTTTCATATATATATACAATATATATTCATATATATTTATATATATTGTTACGTTTTTATTCTCTGTTAAAAACGCTTTTCCGTAGATTCGTAGATTTGCAATAAATAAAAGACCCCAGTGTACTAATTAGGGTTAAGAATGATACACTCTTTATTAATCAATAAATGCCACTAATCTAAATTCAATTCAAGAGCTTAAATACAAACACATAGATACTTCAATATTCACAACTGGTTACCACTACGCCTTCCTCGCTGTTGTATATACACGTCTTAGACCACTGGCTGCGCTAGTGTTGACACAATTCTGCTTTCTCTGTTGCACGTCACACACAAGACTCACTCTGCCGTCACTTCCAGTTGATACACCAATAACAACTCTATGGCAGACTCTCACAGTTGATACACTAATCAATACTCGCTGTCTTCACTTACACGTCTATCAGCTTCGCTGCTCCCTTACTCTTCACTCAAGGGACTCCACAATAAACTCAAATCACGGCAGACTCTAACTGTCACTATAGACTGTACTATAGTCTCTTCAATTTCCAACTCACGTATTGTAAAGCACAGACTCAAATATCAACTCACGGTTGTATCACAAATCACGGACTGCGCACAACTTAATTGTCAACTCACTTGATTAACAACAGACTTCTTATTAGCAACTGCACTTATTCGCAACTGAACTTCTTCGCAACTGACTTATTCCCAACTAACTTTTGATCGCGACTGAACTGCTGTTGGATGCAGTGTGACCATATATTAAAATAATATTAAGCTAAATCACGTTTGAAAAAAAGCTAAAATAAGCTAAAAAGTTACATTTTAGGCTAGAAAATAAAGCTAAACTTTTTTCCACTTCTTTGATCACTTTTCAATAGTTTCTTATTGCTAAACTAACATTAAATATTACACAAACATATTTTTTTATTATACACATTGAATATTTGCTTAATGAAATTATTTATTAATTATTATATTTTAGATTTAATGAAGAACAAAACAAAAACTTCCCCAAAATAATCTTAAAAAGTTTTTAAAAATGTAAAAACATTTATACTAAAATACGAAAGCTTTTTAAGTGAATTAATGCTATTTCAGGTAAAGCATGGATCACACTATCTGCACAATGTACCGAGTTTCGTCAGATCAGTGAAATAAAGTCATAAGTAAAGATTTTGCTCTAATTTATCGACTACTTGAAATACCAGGGGGTCGATTCTGTTTCTGTGAAATCGTGAAAATGAAAAATAAAATATCACTTCCTTGAAAATGCGATTCTGATTTTAGTTTTTTATGAGAACTACCTGTCAAGTGAAGTGAATATGATAAATTTTTTATCACTTCATTTTTCTCATAAATTCAGAATCGACCCCCAGGACATAATTGCGCCACACTGCATTGGTAATAAGCCCATATAGACTTATTCCAGAATTAATTGAGGTGGCCCGACGAAAATCGGTACAAAGTGTTATCCAGGCTTAAGGCTATTTCAGGTTTTTGTTTTAAGTTAATTGATGTCGCTGAATGAACGTTCAACTCAAGTCAAATAATTTTATACCCAAAAAACTCAAAAAGTGTTTTGGCCACTAATATGAATTTAACTTTTTCCATTGGAATTCTAACCATTCGGCCATTATCTACTATTTTTCTTCTTTCCATTTCTGTTATAAAATTGTCGTATAATTTACATTTTGTATTTTTTGTAAACTATTTTACAATGCTAAAACATTATAATTTTTATGAGTTGTTTATGTTTTTAATATATTTTTAGAGAACACGCAATTTAGACTAAAAAAGGCTAAAAAAGCTAAATGAGTTTTTAAAAAAGCTAAAAAATAAGCTAAGAGCTAAATGAAAATTTTAAGGCTAAATCTGAAACAAATAAGCTAAATTTAGCTCAAAATAAGCTAATATGGTCACGCTGGTTGGATGCGTCAACCAGAGACCTGCGCCGTGACGGCTTAGCCGGCTCAAGCCGCGCCGCCGATGATTTTTGGCAGCCGCCGCCGCCGTTAATTTTTCGGCTAAGGATCGGCTTAAAATTAGCCGCCGATTTAAGTCAGACAATTAAAATTAGCCGCCGATTTTTTTAATTCTTTTTTTGGTTTGACTTTTTTATGCTGAATTTACTTTAAATAAGTTTTTATATGGAAAAGAAAATAAAATTAAATGTTGTAAAAAATGTTGGGACACATATAGTTCGGCTATAATGAACATTGATTAAAACTCACTCACAATTATTGTTTATTCTTTTGCTTTTGCTATATTTAATTTACGCAGCAATTACACGAACAAGCTTTAGTTAAGTTTTAAACACATTACTGCAGCACAAAAATTTTTCTGTAAATGCTTATGTTATAAGCTATAGGACACGTTTTGTGGTATTGGACATACAGAAACATTAAATAATTAACTATCACAATTTGGTAACAATTTTGTGACAGTATGTAAGTACATATACATACATATGTATGAATGTGTTGTTATCCTATCTAAAAATATGATGATGATTTTATAATTTGATGATTTTATATCATGATGAATCAAACAAGTATTTGAAAAATACCGGGCCTGATTCACGATATTAGGGATGGGCAAATGAAGAAAATGTATCGATATATATCGTATCGATGTTTTTGAACAGTATCGATATATATTTTTTTAAAACATCGATATTTCGATATATCGATATTTTTTGCTGCATTAATTACGAATGCACAATTTACTTACTTTAAGAAATTTAATACAAAAAAACTATTTATGTTAAGTTATACGTAACCTACTGTAGCTCCTTAAGACTTCATTAGTCTTTACTTTCTGTTGCTGCTCTCTGCTGTGCCGTTCTGTTTGTAAATTTTAATAGTTACTTTTTATGTAATAAATTATCAGCTGTTTCGGACCAGAATGGTCACAGTTTTCCACTAAAGTGATGAGTTTTGCATCGTCCATTGTTATTAGAGTTTTTCTTTTCCCGGACTTTTTCATTTCCCGGGAAAGTGTTGTAAAGTTTTAGCTATAGCTCTACCATCGCGTTCATAAAGTGAATAACGACGTGCATCGAGGAATGTGTACGCAACATAACAGAATTAAGGAGAGAAAAACTAATGGCTTATATGTATATAATTTTTATAAACCAAAAAGAGTCAGCTGATACGTAACAGAACGGAAAGTAAAAACAAATTCTGCCTTTAGGCTTATACCCACACAATCCAAAAAGTCACCTGCCTTAGTTGGGTCACAGTTAAAAAACGGCTATAGCTCTTAAAAGTATCGAAACCCGATACTCGTAAATAAGAATCGATGTATCGATATATAGGTTTTTGAAATATCGGCGATATATATCGATATTTATTTTCTCAAATATCGATATTTCGATATATCGATATTTTTTGCCCATCCCTACACGATATCGACTGCGTTCGACTTGTCGCACACTTACATTCAAAACAAAAACAAATTCTAAAACTTTGTTGTTGTTTCCAATGTAAGTGTGCGACAACGTTCTACTTGTCGATATCGTGAACCAGGCCCACCGTCTTTGAAATTAAATTTGATATCAAAATGAATTTATCAGGCCGTGAGCTCTGATGATTGTATCATAAGGCTGCTATAATATTAATAAATTGAGTCAATACGTGATGAATTTTCATCATGATATCAATTTGACATTCATCATGATATAAATTCATCAGGTGTGAACTCTATGTTATAGTGCGTTTCCATTGTGGGTAAAATATGTCGGCACTTTTTTATTATATTGTAAATGTTTTTCAGTTCGCAAATTCACAATAACTTTATAGTTTTGTTTACATTATTTTTAACTGTATATATTAAGGCAGTGATACACTGTCATACAAAGTCGTGCGATTTTTTAGATTGTGTAGGATAGTGAGTTATGGCCTTTATGCGTCTCCTACACGTTTCGACTTGCTGTACAATTTGATTAAGTTGTATAATCAATTGTTACGTTAGAGGTCTGATTGACCAACGGTTGGTCATCTGTTGAATAAAAAATCAAAAAATTTTTATTTGCATTCAACTGTCGAACAACTTTGCTATCAAATTGGTGCGTGTGATGGCGATTTTTTCTTTTGTTTGTCATTTTCATTCAAACGTTTTGTAAGGAACATTTAACTGGACCATTGCGTCGTTTGTTTCTGCTACATCAAATAATGAAGAAGATGATCCACTTAAACTTGAAGTTTTGAAATACTTTGCAATGACAGATCATGACACAGATACTTACAACTTTTGGAAAAAAAATGAAAAAGTACTTGTCTTTATGATATAGATAAATTGCACCAAATTTGCTTACAATAAAATTTTTGTATTTTAGGAGTACCCACAAACGGCTAAGCTTGGTGCTTATATTTTAAGTATACCGTCTACAAGTGCATCTGCAGAAGCATTTTCTAGCGCTGGATCGCTAGTAACGGCCAAAAGGTCAAATTTGAACCCCTTAACTGTGAAGCAAGTTCTTTTTGTTCACGACAATTATGATTTAGTCAACGATATTCTCAAAAAATAAGGAGATTATATATCGGTCTTGTGTACATTGATATATGTACAATTATTTGCTTTTATTAAAAATTTTTTTGACAAACAAAAGAAACGAAGGTTGGAATGGAACATACAAATGAGTTTGTATGCTTGCATTTATGTTTATTTCCACTTATTTTCAAGTATGTATTTGAACTCCAATTTTTTGAGTACTTATAACAATATTATATTATATTTTTAGTATAGCTATTTCGCAGTTTAATGCATTTAATACAATAAATCAGGGCCTATTTATCACGTCAATGCAATCGTCCTGATGATATTCTGTGTTTTCGCGTTTAAACTGTCAAAAGTTGTTTGCACCACATACTTTATTTCATGTTTGTGTATATTTCTTACAACTTAAGCATATAGTGTTTTTTTGTATTGCTGTGTTTTTTAAGAATTGCATAGAGCTAATAAATAGAATTTCACTAAATTTCACTCCCACTCACTTTGGAATTTAAAACCACTTATACGCGCTAAATACGTAATATATTTTCTAAATCCTTTTTCAATCGTCATAGTTATTGTTATTCAGGGCAATTATGAATAAAACTCCCAGGGAAATTTTTCCCAGGGAGCAATTCCAACTAATGGCAAGTGATAGGGAAAACAAAAAATTCTAATTGGAAAAGGGAGAAATTTCCCTGGGAGTTTTATTCATAATTGCCCTGATTATATGTACATATATCGTCTACTTCTAATAATAAACATTTATAATAAAACAAACCTAATTATTTAACAGTTTTTATTTATGTGATACATATTTAAATTTAATTTAGCTAGAAGCTAATCTTGATTAAAGTTTTTATTTGTTTATTTTTATTTGAGACAGTATAGAGCAACCGCTTAAGCTGAATGAAAGGAATTTCAGATTTACTGAATACTGTTTTGTGTCTTTGTATAAACCAGCTTTGATGTCAATGTAAAGGAAAATGCTTTTCATATTTCCAAATTTTAGAAACTTCAGTACAAAACTAACGGCCAAATTATAAACTATAATAGAACTGGGTTACTCCATTCACTCCCAATTATTTCATTTGGTGTTTCCTTTCCCTATTTATGCCATTTATCAACATATATACATATACATATTTTTAGTTAAAATTGCTAAATAATCAAAAACTAACTATACCGTAAGTAAATTTTAATATCTGGATTTAAGCCGGCTTAGCCGTCTTTTTGTAAGAGCCGTGCAAAAAGCGGCTAGCCGATATATTTGTCGGCTGACAGCCGAATTTGAGCCGCCGCCGATGATTTTCATGCCAGCCGCCGCCGCCGATGAAAATCCTTCGGCGCAGGTCTCTGGCGTCAACCCCTTTTTATACTTCGCACAACAACCACTAGAATTTTCATGTAAAGTCTAGACCGAATGATCATTATCTTCAATGTTGTTTACAAAACGCGTAATTAAGTTCATGTGGTAACTATGTACATACGTGTGTATATGCATACATCATTAAGTGGTTGTTTACTTTTATTTCTGCCTTTAGTTGGAATTGTCAGGCATGTATGTATGTATGCATGTAGCTATGTATACCTTCTTAATAAGCAGACGCTTGTAGTTGTTGTTGGTTGTTTACGTTTAATCACGTATGTATGTGCTACGCATGTGTATATAGTTGTTTGCTATAGTGCTTGTATGTGAATACGAGTGAACGTTTAGTTATCTATTTAAATACTTCTGGATGTTTCTTTATATTAGCCCTGTTCGAATATTCTTGCGTAACACTTATATTAACCCGACGGCCATTTCCGTAACAATATTTATACACATTCATACATATGTATATTAAAAATATATGGGAAATGTATTTTTTAGCTGCCCAGCTAATAAAACTAAAGGAATTCTTCAGCTACTAAATTAGTGTTAGTATAAAAACGGATTATTTCTTATTTTATAATTAACTGCATTCATTTTTAATCTGGGGGTTACTCTCTATTGCGATGCGAAAGCTAAATGCGATGATATAATTTGGTACTTTCTATTACTTTCGCAAAACATTTCGCAAAATTTTTTGAAAAAGTGGCAACACGTGCATTTCAAAAGAAAATATGGCAAAGGTTGGAATTACTGAAATGTCAAAATATGTAAAAAACGATACTTAAAAAAACAAAATTTTAGAAAAAGTAAAGTGTAACAATTTTTAATTGAAAATAAAGTGTAACAATTTTTAATTGAAAATAAAGTGATGGATTCTGTAGCGTTATGGCTTTATGAAGAAAACGACCATGTAGAACGAGTTGCAAGACGAGTCTTAAGAGATAGGTCCGATATACTTTCCTTAAATGACCGCAGGTAAGAAAAATATATAGAGGAATATGTTGTCAAATACATATTGCTTTACTTTAGTTTTGTACAAAATTTGCGTTTGAGTAAGGAAGCGTTTCTGTATGTTCGAAACGCTATTCAACACCAGCGTAAAGTTTCAAGGAGATCCACGGCAATTCCAACTATTATAAAACTAACCGCTGCCTTAAAATTAGAATTTAGGTCTTCTGTCAATTTTGTCCACAAACTATTTGCAGCTTGTTTGCCATTTGCTGACTGCCAAGTCGTTTTGTTGCACCGTGAAATCCACTAAAATTTCAAACATCCGTTGTTTTGTTTGTAATTTTTTGGCTTTTTCCCTAAAAATTACGATTTAAATATTTTGATTTTATAAAAGGTTTATTAATCAAATTTCCATAGAAGATGTGTTTCATAAACTTCTTATTATACAGAAATATTTTTTATGAATAAGGCAGTAAATATAAATATTTTTTTCAACGTACTTACATGTTTTTCTCACTTTGCGTTTGGTATTTAGCTATCGCGCGATTTTGACAGACGCTTTCGCATTACAGAGTACGGTGATACCAAACTTGCGAAAGGGAAATTTAAAGATGCGAAAGGTGAATGCGCAAACGCATTAGAGAGTACCAATCGTTCGATTTCGTACCATTTTTCTTTCGCATCGTAATAGAGAGTAACCCTCCTGATTTTAATTCAATTTTCGACCATTTCTCGTAAAACCACAAATGAAATGTCTTTTATTTCGTTTTTGTTCGAACTAATGTTTCATTAAATACAACTTCCCTGTACAAAATCTTACAAAATTGTAATTTTAGTAATTTAATGTATTGTACAGCAGTGCGCTTTTTTGAATCAATATGAACTTTGCATTCTATATGAATATATATAATCCTATTTGTCCATATACTCCCATTTTTCGGATCCGAACCATATATGGGATATCATATATGCTCCATACATATTTTCTTTAGCTGGATGGGAAAATTATTATACATATATGAATTGATGGCCTAATAAATAAAATTTATTATAAAATATGAGCTCATAAATGGATATTTAATTGTGAATCTCTTTATATATGGGTTTGTATATAGAAATATGTACATACTATATAATATATTGAGTCATATAGGGCAAAATGTATGCACCAGAGAATTGACAAAAGTTGAGTTTTAAGTACTTATTTAGTATTGCTCGTAAGTTTAACAACTATAAATCAATGCAGTTAAAAATAAATATCGTATTTTGTGCAAACATACTCATCAAACTTGAACTGAATATATGTATATTTTTTTAACTAAGTTTGTGTTTTTCCATCCTAATTATTTTGAAACAAGAGCTAACCTAAAGAAAAGTTAGCACCAATACAATAAGCGCAATCGAATAAAGTTTGCCTACTAGGTTCGCCACTTTTTAAGTTTAGGAACTAGCATGGTGTTTTATTATTTGTATGGCTATTTGAGGGTGGCGTTGGCTGAAGTAGTTAGCACGTTGACTACAAAACCGAAGATCCTGGGTTCAATCCATGTATCCAACAGTCATTAAATAACAAAAAATTTGTCATTTAATTGAACGCATATAAAAAAATTAAGGGAATCGGTTAACCTTGCATTCCGTTCCTAAAATGTTAAATTAGAGGCATCTGATACACATTTTAATTCTATAGGAATCAGTGTATTTTAAAATCAATTTGACGAAGACTTTTGAAGTTATTATCAAAAAAATTTAAATTTTTTTAATTAAATTTGGTTGTTATTAAATTATGCTGTAAAAGCATTATTTCGGCTACAGCTGAACTATGTGACAAAGGTGATAAATTTTGAACGATTTAAAAAAGTGTCAAAAGTATTGTGCAGCAAACGCAATATAAATAACAAAGTTATAAATAAAAAAAATTGATTTGCAAGTTTATCAAGTTAGACATATACAAAAATATTCATTGCAAAAAAGTAACCGAAATGCAAAAAATATTAGACACTGGGAAAAAATTTTACCAATTTATTATTGGTTATAATTAACCAAAAACGGCATATCTATTCACAACAAAATTGCCCAGATTCAGGCCGAATTTTATATAAAACAAAGTGTTAACCAAGTGTTAGGACATTCTGTTACGTAGCGTAGACTAAAATACAGTCATAGAGGTAAAAGCGCAAGCAACTTTTTCGTTTAAATATGGAAGTGACAGGGCAATTTTCAACCACTTTTTCGAGCATATGGGGCCGTATGTTGGCAATAACGCCACGAATGTTGGCTTCCAAGTCCCCTAACGTTTCTGGTTTGTTGGCGTAGACGAGCGACTTCACATATCCCCAAAGAAAATAATCCAATGGTGTCAAATCACACGATCTTGGTGGCCAATTGACAGGTCCATTCCGCGAAATTATGCGCTCATCGAATGTTTCCTTCAATAAATCGATTGTGACGTGCGCTGTGTGGCATGTAGCGCCGTCTTGTTGGAACCACAACTCATCCACATTCAAAATCTTCAAAATCTTCCATAAAGTTGATGGACAAAGCTCCAATTGCTGTGCACGGTGGCGAATCGATTCATTCGGGTCCTCTTCAACACTTTGCTCTACAGCGGCAATTGTTTCTTCGGTGCGCACTGTTCTACGTCTCTGCGGATGCGTATTATCACATAGAGTAAACGTAGTGCGAAAACGATCCATGGTTAACCGAATTAATTGCTCTGATGGACGATTATGTCGACCATAAAATGGACGGAGCTTGCGGTAAACTTCGCGAACTGAACCATTATTTTCGAAATAAATTTGCACGATTTGCAAGCGTTGTTCTTTTGTCAACCTGTTCATGATGAAATGGCAAACCAAACTAAATATTAATCACTTGACAGCTGACAAAATGGCCGCCAGTTAAAAAAGTGATGCCAACTTAAAGTTCTATACCTCAATAAAAAACACCCATTATCTATCAGTTGTTATAGGAAAGTTCAAGTGATGAAGGCACAGTCACTGGTCACTCTACTACACCGCCCAATAAAATGGCTATTAAACACATCTTAAAAAAATTAATACGTCTCATTTAATATCAGAGCTGCTGCAACACTGCATTATAAAAAACGTGCAAAAAAGCAGAGTTGTAAAATAATGAAGCTTTCCTCTATCTCTTCCTTCACCACCTTCTGCTTGTGCTTCTCTATCACTATCCCTTTCCTAAAGAAGGTAACACCTGGTAATAATAGCAGGCATTAATTGCCTGAATGTTACTTCTCTTAAAAAAATAATTAAAGTTACTTTGGCCTATGATGTACATGATGCTTTTCACTTAAATACGGAGATATTTATTACGTCTCGATACTTCAGGGAAACAGATCAGTCGCCCATATTAGTTTCATGTAATAAAAAAAGCAAACACATCGACTGCGTGTTATAGCTTCTTACTGTAGAAATCGTTAGATGGAATACTTATATTGAAAACAACAACAAATTTTCTAATATTATTGTTGTTTGCAATACAACTTGTCGATCGAACGATTTTTGGTGACATCGTGGAACAGGCCGTTAACCTTTTCAAGAGTGGTTGGTGGCTATAAAAGTAATGAAAAATTGGTTCCCTTGCATCTATTAAAAAGAACATACAAAACCAGATCTATTAACTTTGAATTTTCTGAATAGGTTTTCAAAAAAGATAACTTCTTGCGCAATGACAGTCCTAGGTAAAATTCATTAGAAATGATCCCGATTTGCACTACTTCCGAATGTTGTTGGCTTCCTTGGAAAGTCTTTTTCTGTTAGGTGTTTAGTTATTATTATTGAAGGAAGAAATGAACTAATGCAGGACTTCAAGTACATATTCATAAATCTAACGCTAAAATATTAAAAGCCGTTGTGCAAATCACTGGCATTCCCTGAATAACAACCCAGTCTAGCGTGCATGAGCATATAAAATATTTAAATTTAAGTACTACTTGGTATCTTTAACTCTCAACTTTAACATTTTTGTAACTTAAAATTGCCTTGCACGATTGGATGAATAAGAAGAAGTAAAGGGGAAACAAATGGTAGTAAGAAAAATATAAAATAACACTTGTTGCCACTGACAACCATAATTTCCAGATACTGGCTGGCAGTGTTTGTAAGAATGAGAAGGTGTGTTTGTGTAGAGATGAGCTGGTGTATAAGTGGGAGGATGAAACTTACCACATCCAATTGTTTAATATAGTTGGCTGGTATATTGCCTGCTTGTATGATGGGGCGCCCTCTATTAAAGACAGCACATATAACTAAACCTAAAGCAAACATGTCACTGAGAAGACTACATTTGGAATGTATTTGCGTTTCAGGTGCTGTAAATAGAGAAAATAAAAAAGCATAAGACAAAAGGTAAAAATGAAATTGAAAGGAAAGAAGGGTCAGGTTTGCATGAATAATATAATATCTGAGATTAAATTGTTATTAAATTATTTTATTTAAATTTTACTAAGATGGAATTTGGATTTTTTTTTGTTTTGTCGTTTTACTTACGCATGAAATCCAAACTTGGCTGGGCCATTTTTGATATGCGTGTTGTCCATGGTTGACACGTAATGGATTCATTTATATCAGTCTCATTCATTCTTTCTGCACGAAGTGATTTAGAAAGGAAATGTAATGCTTGAGTTAATGAAAGAGAAAAAAACTTTTTTGTTCAGTCTTAGTTACCTAAAAATTCTAAGCCAGCTAATTTCCAGGTACCCCTTTTTGTAATTAATATTGATGATGGACAGATATTACGATGTATAACATGTCCAGAGTAGTGTAAAAATGTTATTGCTTCTATTAACTGAAAATAAAAAAGATAAAAACAATAATAACACTGGAAAATTTTTAAACTTATATCTTTACATAATAACGCTTGGTATAAATAGCTGGACAAGATAACTTTTCCATAAATAGCCAATTTAAAATAACCTCTAAAGTGATAAGTACACAGAGAGAATAGATTGGTTAAAAGTTTGCTGGAGTAACACATTCTTAATTATATAATCCAATGCTCCATATTTGCTATCAATTATAAATTAATTGTATGATTTTTTTTTATATTTACAAAACAAAAAAACGTAATTACCAGGGACAGGGGTAACATGCAAATGCATGTTTTTCCCCTTTACTCTGATAATGGCAAGAATGAAATATCTTTACGAAACAATGAATTTGCGTAAATATGGCATCGATTTGTTAGTGCATATTTTTGCATATTTTGCTGAAAATGCATATTATTACATAATTTGGTCATAAATGCATATTTTTGTCTCATATTTTGGCAAAAATATAGATTTGTGTCATATTTTGTAAAAAATTCAAATTTCAAAATATATTGGTGACAAATTATTAATGTAAAACGGGTTCTTAGCAAATTTATTTGCTTGAATTGTTGTAGAATTGTAAAACGATTGTGCACGCACACTCCTACCAAATTAAAAGGAAATTGTCATTTTGATGATTTCAAGAAGAAATTGTGTGCTAAACTCGAAAATTTTGAAACAATTCTGCTGAAACTTTATATTGTTTTTAAAATTATAAAGGATTTAAAAAACAAGTGTAATAGCTAGTATTCAATTCATTGTAATGGTAGGTTTAAATAAATATATTGTAGCGTGTTCTAACTATCAAGATTGTATAGTAAACATTTAAAGTCATCTTGACCGCAATATACATAACATCCAATGGCATTGAAATTATTTTTGTACTGGACATTTGACACTCATGCAAATGCATTCGACAGACTGCAACGTAAATATGTATTTTGTACAAATGCTATTTGACACTCACCAGTCTGATCGAAGGCCGCAGCATAATGCACTTGAATGAATCATAATTAATAACCACATGTGTTTATATAATAAATATAAACAATACAAATCTAAAAGGAACAATTTGCTTATTAAGCATATACCTTTTCTTTTCCCTCTTATGTTAAGATAGGTTAAGCTTTATTCTCATAACTAGTATATAAGACAATGTATTTTTATTTTAAAATTAATTATTAAACAACATTCCTGGAGCTCCTAGCTGAGCTCAGGAAATAATCTTTATTTTGAAAATAAATAAAAATAAGTTTGATAAAAACAAACCTATAGAGAAATTAAACATCATTACTTTTATTACAATATAACTTTATATAAAAAGAATCACTTAAATTTGAGCCTATTATATCCACAGACGTTACAACAGCTTTTTCAATGCACAAAACATTGATTGAACTTCACATTTGAAAATATAAGAAATATACAATTTTTAAATGAAAATAAATAACTAACAACACTTTTCTTTATCTATTTACGTATCGCTCCTCCGCTGCAATATAAACATACACGCACCACTTGAGAAAAGAAAATGTTCTCATATCTTTATTTAGTTGTATGTAAACTGAAAACTTTTCTTTTGAATAAAAAGTTTTTAAAATATGTGCATATTTTGTTGTTTTTAGTGCATATTTTGCGTTTTTGATGTCATATCTTATTCGCCTAAAATACCTTTTTTAAGTTCATGAAGTCCTTGTCCCTGCTAATTACAATAGAAATATGTATTCCATAAAATTGTTGTTATTCAGTTACTAACATATATATAAATATAAGTTAGAAAGTAACGTTACTGAATATTGTCAATTGAAATAAAAACAAGTAAGAGTGCTATATTCGGCTGTGCCGAATCTTATATACCCTTCACCAAATTTGGTATATGTAGTAAAGAGACGTATACATAAGCACAAACATACATAGATATCTGTTTTGTGAAAAAAAATTATAGTTTTTTGCTCTAGTGCAATTTTTAGTAAGTGACCTCTCGGTATTTTTCGATAAAATATTTTTCGATATTAGCAATGAGTTAAATATTTTATTCTACGCTCTGCACTTAAGAAATATTATACATTCGCCCTTATTCCAGTTGTCAAAAACGACATCACTTCATGCAATATCAAAAAGAACTATTCCTAAAGAATTTTTCCAAATTTGTTCAGCACAAAGGAACGGCTTCACGGAAATGAAACGGAAAATGTCATTTAATTAATTTTATAGTTAGCACTGTTCTTTACCGATCAATTTTATTTTTATCTTTATTTACTAAAAATTAATAAGAACTCGTTTCAAGCTGTTAACGAAAAACCATGAATTTAAACACAACTGTGCTGAGTGCATAAAAAGCAACAAACCTTCATTTATACTTAAATAAATATTTAACATGTATAACAAAATTCAGTAAAGTGCGAATTTGACTCGCGCATGAAAGGTTCCGTTAGGGTTTGATCATTTTTAAACCCTTTACCAAAAATGGAAAAGGGTATATATAGGTTTATCATTCCGTGTGTAATTTCCATAATATTCATATGCGACCACGAATAAGAAATGTCCGTCCGTCCGTCCATCTGGTATAGGTGAAATCGGTTTTCCGAAGCTACCAGAAAAGCTAGAGACTTGGTTCTTGGACTGGTGTGTCAGAAAAACTTAAAACTTAGATTGGTATTGAAATTCAGCAAAATCGAGCAGACGATTGCAGAGCTGAAGAGCTTAAACTTGATTTTGCCATATAAAAGTAACTGCCGAAAACAAATTTTTAAATTTTTTTAATAAAAAAACTTATTTTAAACTTCAGTACGAATAAATTGTATTTAAAATTTAAAAAAAATAAAGAGACGTTTCCAGGGTTGGAATATTTTAACTTTTTTTTATATAAATGTAACTTAGTAAGACTAATTTGTATTTTATTTTATACTTTAGTATGAAGAAGGTTTGCAATTCAAATAAAAAAATAAAAAATAAAAAAACCTTTCCAAAGTTGGAAAACTTAATTTTTTTTTGTTACATGAAAGTAACTTACTACAATTAATTTTTATTTTTTTTTAATAAATAAACTTATTTTATACTTCAGTACAAATACAATTAGTATTCGGATGGGATGCAACGTGTCATTAAAAATACACTTCCTACATTTGCATTTAGATATTGTTTCGAGGTGAGCATGGTGAAAGGTCTTTCCGAGATATCGCACACATGGAAAAGAGATATAACAGCAAGTGATCCCCAGAAATGTTTCTGCTGGGAAATCAATCGTGAAACAGCAGATAAAACTTTTTTGTTCTGCACACATTTTTTTATATGAGCCGTGTCTACCAATGATTTCTTTAGAAATACCAATTATTTTGGTTGTGTCAATTAATTATTTCTATAGTCACAATGAAAATTTTCTGTTGCAATAGCTGTTTCATTCTAAAAATTCACCTATCGCTAAGGAAAAATTGCTGCTTACAAAAGCTATATTCGTTAATTATTTACAATAGAATTTTGTGTTAGTTGTTGGAAACGACAAAATTCAATTTGCTACAAATTCGTTTATCACAACGAATCTGTTTTCCCTGTAAAAATACTATTTAAGGTCTAATAGCACTGGTGTGAGTGGCTATTATATTGCCACCCAAGATATTGTCGTAAACGTTAAATTCCTTCAGCTTTCATTTTACTCATTCCTTTTTGTACTTTTATTTTTCCTATATATAGGAAATTCTTAACTGAAAGGAAAATCATTCATTAAGAGAATGAAACGGTTTCAGCAAATGTTCTGCATTATATTAATAAAACTTTTTATTAATACAATGAATATTTACATTGCATACATGAAATCTTTCATTATCTACTGTTCATGAGTTTTTCATAGTTCATTGTATTAATGAAAATCATTATATTGTTTCAATGAAATTTCTTTTTAGCGAATTTGCAGCAAATATATGAAAGTTCCACAAATTTTATCTACGTACTGTATACAGTTTGTCAAACATAAAAAAAATAAAAAGTTATTTTGTTAAAAAATATTTTCTATTTCTTATTTTTCTAATCCAATTTAATTGTATTTGTATATGTATTTTCATTTGTTTGAGAAGCCGATTGAAGTTGGACACTCGGTTGCCACTTTGGCCAGCTAGGTCACAAATGCAATGCAATTATTTCATTTATACAATTTAATATTCTGGTAGCTTGTGGTGTAGTTGAGATCATTTAAAAAAAATCGCAATACACCCTCAAAATCAATTGCAATTTTTTTAAATGGCAAAATGACACACGTAAGGCACACTTAGTCGTTTTTCACGAATGAATATTTCCTATGACAAAAGTGCATTATTAGTAAAAATTTACTGATTACTGCATGTTTCCAGTAATCAGTACTTCAGCATCCAGCAATTTTTCAGTAACCAGTAAAAATTTATTTTTACTGCAATTTTAATTTCACTGCAGTATAGCCATGTAATGTGATAATGCAATGGTTTTTGATGTTTCAATCGAGGGTTTCGGGTTCTTGGAGACCAGTAACGGCAGTTTTGCTTGTTGACGTGGCCGTTTAAGTGAAAATGAGAATCGTCGCTCCAAAAAATGGGATTGAATGATTTAAATTTTAAAAGGATGGAACTTCAGATCTTTTTTTAAAATTTCATGAATAATCGCTCTTGAAAGTCCCAGTGAGGCTGCTCTTTTCTGTAATGAAAGTCGCGGATTTCCACGTAAACTGCTTTCAACCAGTTCATTGTTCCGGGAATCCTTGAAGATCAACTGGGACCTGACCGTGGTACATTCATAGCTGAAGCAGTTGCGCGGAATCTCTGCACTCACGAGCGAATTAAATTTACACTCGGTCCATCACGCGTTCGCCGAATACCGAACTTCGAACAAAATTTTCCACGAGAAATTACGTAAGAATCATTACTCTTAAAAAATGTGTCCACAGCGAGCGCGCGATGATCACTCGACCACTGCGACATCGTGACTTACAAATCCGCACAATCGATAATTCCCAGAATCCCTCCGTACCGTTTATTGCTTTTTGAAATAATAGCCCGTTCAGGCTGACACGAAATTAAGTAATTTCAAGCTAAAATTACGAACGAAATGAAAAGGGTTTACACAGGTACTGAATGACATTTGAGTTGATTTCGCAAGCACCTTATGCACTTCGGCAGACATTGAAGTACCTTTCTCAGTTGAGTACATTTTTTGTTACACTTAAGGTGCAATCAGAAGCCATAAAAAACAGCCGTTCGAACCAAACTGATGGGCAACATTGTATTTGATTATATGTGACTCACCATAACGCCATAACTCTCACCATATAAACCAATTGAATTTTGGCTTGGTTATGACTATGGCATTATGGCTATGTCACGTCTAATTTAAGCTTAAGATCAAAATACATACACACATATTTGTTGTAATGAGATTTCAATATACATACATTGAGAACCATATTAGGAACATATAAATGAGTCTAAGTTATTTTAAATACATATATAGATTAACTACAGTCGATCAAAAATATCTATATGCACTATGTTAAAGAAAATAAAAAAAATTTAATAGGTAAATTATTGTTATAAAACATAATTAATTTAAAAGAAATGTAACATGTGAATGTATACAAAATGGAATAGAAAATAAAAATAAGATAAATGTCGTTCCGCTAACCTAAGAGTAGGAAAATGGTTATAAACTTAAGGAAATTGTATACTAAGGACTAGTCAATTTCGTCTTAAATCAAAAAATAAATTTTAGGAAATGAATTACTCCTGGTTAGTTCATGAAATTTAAATAACTTAAAAAAATGTAAAAAGGTATTCTAAATTTTATAAAAATATTTACCAGTTTTGAGTATTTTTTCTTTGAATTACACAATTTATTATCTAAGTACATATTGCATATTTTCGAGGAATATTTGAACTTGAAACATATTTTTTTTGTAAATAAAATAAAATTTTAAAACTTATTAATATCAATGTTTATTCAGGCTGCCTTGTTAGGCAATTGGTTAGAGTGCTTGCCTATTCATCAGAAGGTTCAATATTTATATCCTCTCAAGGAATTAATATGTATGTATGGTGAATTAATTAAGAATATAATATAATATGATGATTAGGGATGCCAAACGGGAAATAACAAAACCGGAAATCCCGGGATTTGGGAATACCGATTCCCGGGATTTGTAAAATTCAATCCCTGGATTTCTTAAAAATTTTTATATAAAAAACTTTATAAACTAAAATTCTCGTTTTCTTTTCTTATTAATTAACAACAAGAGCAAAATAAATTAACTACTTTCTCACGGTTATTTTCATAAAAGATGGTACAATATATAACTAAGAATTATTTTGAAAACAAAAAGAACCATAAAAACAGCTTTGGAAGGAAAATAA
This sequence comes from Tachina lurida, assembly GCA_944452675.1. Taxonomy (NCBI): domain Eukaryota; kingdom Metazoa; phylum Arthropoda; class Insecta; order Diptera; family Tachinidae; genus Tachina; species Tachina lurida. The sequence goes on from OX101754.1 coordinate 79,289,773, forward strand.
CATTTGGAAAATTCATAAGTTTGATAAATTTATTCCATCTTATTCTATATTATAAGAGCAATTATGAATAAAATTCCACGAGAAATTTTTCCCGGGGAATAATTTCAAACTGTAATAATTTCAAAAGTTAGCACATATCTACTTTTCGGTAACTATTCAGTACTATTGACAGTTACTTACAATTGAAGTAGAATATAGAAAGTCGGGTAGACGTAAAGCGAGAAATATGCTCAAAATAATGCAGTCCGCATTTTGTCTAAAAAACCGCTCGAGTGTGTATGTATGTATTTTAAATTGCAGGTCAAAATAATTTTCGTTTTAGTTAGACCGTTTAGGTCGTTTTTTACACAATCCTATGACCTATTTAAATTACATGGGTTTGATGAAAGGTTTGTGTCAAAAACGACCGACTGAATGAGTTCGACTCAGTTATAATTTTTTTCGAGTTGCAGAGTAGAAAGACAGCACACTAATAAACCATACTCCTCTTAGCGAAAGTAGGACTGCATATGTATCTGTTGAGCTTGTAGAAAACAACTTATGCATGAATTCAAAATTTTTCAGTAGAGCAAAAATACTGTTCAAGTGCTCAGGCAAACTTTTAATGTATGTGCCTATAAAAATGTGATCATTAGACGTAATTAATCGAATTTGATAAGAATTGCGTAGTAGTGGCGAAATCGATTAATACAAAATAGGCCATGCTTGGTGTATGTAACAACCGTAATGGCTACTTGTTGGTTAATAGACATATTTAACAAAACAATAATGTTTTTGCAAGTTATTTGTATGAAGGTGAATCTAAAATTTCCGTAAATCAACTTAACCGGTAGTGCTAAAAGTCCACAGATATGTACATTCGTTTTGGTTTAGATTATAGAAAAACATTTATATTGAAAACAAAAACAAGTTTTCATATTTAGTTACTGTTTTCAGTATAAATTCTCTAACATCAAATGCTTTTAATCAACTTAAAAATAGATGAGAAAAATACTTTTGATTTTTATTTCATACTCGTATTAGAAAATTGTTAACTTTAAAGACAATTGTGTAATGATATATTATCAACATAAAACCTTTTTATATGCATAAAATTTGTTATTAAATTAATATATATTAAAAAAAATTTGTTTTACCTAAAAATTTTAGATCCCGCAATCTCTAAAACCCAAAAAATCGATACCGATTGGCATCCCTAATGAAGATATAATAAATAACATATCATGTGGTATAGAATTTAATTAAAATTAAGTACCAGAATTAAAAACAAAAAAAATTGGAAAATTTAAGATCAAAGACGAAAACATGTTTTTGCAAAGCTCCGAATTTTATAGGAAAATATTACTTAATTTTTGGAAAATTTAACTTAAATATTTTTTTTTGTCATATACATATATACTTATTTATTGTATCTTCAAAACTGAACTAACAATAAGTAAATCTTAAATCTAAATATAATTATTAGGCCCGACCAGTATCGGACATAAACTTAGTGATAGTTATAAATAATACATAAGTAGTGATAATCAAAAAGGAAAAAAAAGAAGTATTTTCAAGCAGTCCCTTCTGGAGTGTTGAGTATAAGAGCCCTTGCGTCCCTCTTTTTTAGGCGGATGTGTCCAGTAAAGTTCAAACTATTGCGAGCAAGCAGATTAGGATGTGACTCGAGTTTAGTTAAATATTTTCCCGCGTATTTTGCAATTTCTTCATATTTCTTCTTGGCATATTTAAATCACGATGTATATTTGAATTTTTGATGTACCATGGAGCCGATGTTATCAAGCGTAAAACTATGTTTTGCTTCGTTGGATTTTATCACCATTTGAAGCTAAAGCAGTGAAAATATAATTGCAATAAACTAGTTAACTAATGAACTAGAAATTTAGTTCGTATTTTGCTGGTTTCAAGTAAAAATCAATTTTGGCGCCATACGACAACTTTTTTTATTCAAATTTAGAAAATTTTCCAAAGTTTTAGTTGTTTTTTTTTGAGTGTACAATAAATAAATCTACACAAAAAAAATTTTCTTTTCTTAAGTAGAACAAAAAATAAGCAAATTAACTAACATGTGGATAATTAGTAAAGAACAAACGACAATGGCAAGACTGTTGTAAATTTAGAGATGGTAAAATTGAGTGTTCATTACAAAAAAGCTTTCAGCAATTTGAAATAAGATGAATCAAAACAATTCACATATTCCATGTGCAATGGTGGCTTAGTATATAAAGCAGAAATCTACATCAACGGACACCACACACAGTAGACCAAACACAGAACAACGCTGATGATGAAGGTTTATTGGCCTTCGAAAACGGCTAGTTGTTCCGTTCAACTATGTGTTGTTAGTCAGAATATTTACAACAAACTTTGGTGTTATTTGTTCATTAATAATTATCACATGTAATATGGCTTACAAAGCAATACGAACTTTAGCCTGTTCAAATCATAAATAAAGAAATAAATTAAGTTCGAATAATAATTAAAAATTAACTAAAAAAATATTTGATTTGTGATAAAATTTATAATGTGACCTTTCGATTTTTTTTTGACTAAAGAATTTGATTCAAATATTTTATTTTCGATATAGTTAAATATTTTATTCTAGACTCTATATTTAAGAAATATTTTGCATTCACCCATATTTCAGTTGTCAACATCGACGTCACGTCAATACAATACCAACAAATTGGGACTTGTTTTCTCGCTCTCAAGATAATTAAAACCGTGATACTGTTTAATAACCCTAAAATAGCCTTAACATTGTACCTCCATACCAATACTCTTTTATAAGTCAGTTTAAACATCCCCCATTGCAAATTATATATCAGCTTCAGGCAAATTAAATGGAACATGCCCTTAATTTATTTTATAGCTATGACTGTTTCGTTAACAGTAGTAGGGAATTGTTCCTCCGGGCGCCGATTAAAATTGTGAAATTTGGGTAATTAAAATTTGAAATTTGAGAATTTCAGTACAAAATTTTAAAATTTGGGTAATTAAAATTTTAAAATTTTAAAATTCTTGGAAATTTGTGAAATTTGATACCCTACGAGGGTGGGTCAATAAGTCCGTCCAACTTTTTGTTTACATAAGGAATTTTTTGTTTACATAAGGAGTTTTTTTGTTTACATTAACTTTGTGTGAACGGGTGATTTTTTTTTGAGGTGGCATTAATTATGTGAATAGGTGATTTTTGGGGGGGTGGATTAAGGGGTTTCATAAGATTAGTATTTCATAAGTATATATGCCGACGGGAAAATCATGCAATGATTTTTCCTAATACTAATGGGTGTGAAATTGTGAAAATTAATTTTTCCTAATGCCTACGGCAATATATGAATATTTTTCCTAATGCCTACGGCAATATATGAATATTTTTCCTAATGCCTACGGCAATATATGAATATTTTTCCTAATGCCTACGGCAATATATGAATTTTTTTTCAAATGCCTACGGCAAAACATGATTGTTATTTTTTCCAAATGCCGACGGCAAAACATGATTATTATATTTTCCAAATGCCGACGGCAAAACATGATTATTATTTTCTAATACCAAAGGGAAAATTGCCAGTGTTGCCAGACTGTAGAAATTTGTTATCGTAATACTATATCAGTAATATCAGAGAAAATATTTATTTATGTGTTCACATGTATGTGAACACCCATACTTGTGTTCACATGTATGTGAACACCCATACTTGTGTGTGGGGGGGTCCAGCTTGATAGTCGCGGGTAATTTAATATTTTGTGTATTTGTTTAAGAAATATGTATGTATGTATGTATGTGTATGTGTATGTATGTATGTGTATGTATGTATGTGTGCATGTATGTGTGCATGTATGAATGTGTGATCGTGGGTACTTGTGCGTGGAATATTTTGTAGAATACATATATATTTTGCAACGTAATCATTTTCTTTGTCTACGATTATTTTAAAGCAGCAAACTAAGTACACTCAACAGCAGAGAAACAAAAACCAAGAATTTGCAAGTAAGCAAAAAAGTTAATTTCTCCTTCTCCCCACTTCCTTCTCTTTCCTTTATGTAGTTTTTATTTGAAATAAGAAAACACATTTTATTTCATTTTATTTTTTATACATTTATTGTTTAAAATTTTATAAAATTTTATAATAATACATACATTCATATTTTAAAAAGTGAAAAAGTTTAATTAAAGCAAGACATTTCTTTTGTTAGTAAAATAGCATTTTTTAGTGCGCAAGCACCAAATTTATGATAATTACAATAAAAATATTCTGGATACTTGATTTCCATTTGTTTAAAGTTGATGCAGCCTATATCCTCAACGTTAAAAATTTTTCGGCATAAAATTTTTTCCAACCATCGTCTTTTTTCTTCACCTTTTACATAAATTTTAGAACATCTTGCGTTGGCTTTTATAAAATTGCAAACGCTTTGAAATGAAACTGATCCAGCAGTCCAGCTTAGGTGATGATAGTTTTTTGTTAGCCACTTTGCTTCTCTTTGCTTTTCTATTGATAAGCATTTGATATCAAATGGGGGTTTTATAATGAAATTGTTATATTCATAATTGTTGAAAACAATTGCTACTTCTTTTGCGATGAAATCATTTGAATTATTTTTGAAACCTTGTACGTCTATGAAAAATATGTTGTTTTCCATATTAGTCAATTCATAAGACTTTTCGCACTTGTCCTTTGATAGGTACATATTCTAATATACGATCATGAATAAGAATGCAGTAAGCTGATGTTTTTGCTCCAATATTAGTTGCTGTTTCAAATTCTATTTTTATATCAATCGGTCCATTATTGAGTGATTCATTCTGATGACTGACATCTACTACAATAATAGGAGCTTTTGTCTTAAACTCTGATGCAGTTAGAAGCGGTTGAGATTCTTTCATATAGTAGCTTTGTTGAAATCTTAGATACATATCATATAGAATTGCATATCGTTCATTTTTGAACTTTATGTTAAGATCATCATATGGATATGAGACTGAATTTAAATGTACTTTTAAATTAGTCAAATCACAATGAACAAACTTATTTTCTTGTTGAAAAGCAATCAATACAAAACGAGGGCGTTCTCTATTTGCAGCTAGTTTAACATTCCAAATATGGCTAGTTCCCATATTTAATTGTGGATTGACATGACAATCCCAACTGCGAAATGCCATAGGTATAGAAGCACCATTGTTAATAATTTTAATCATATTCAATTTGCTAAAGTCGCATAATTGAACATGTGGGATTCTCCATGAGATTAGTGAAATTGTAAGTTTAGCTTTTTTAGTAGAAACACTCGAGCGTACAAGATCTTCGTCGTTCTTATTGCGCAAGAGTATCAATTCATGTTTTCCATTTAGTATAACTTTGTTGTAGTCTTCAGCGAATCCTAGAAGCATTTTTAGAGGTACATAGAAATTGAAAAAGCCATTTACAAGAGTGACATCGTCAATTTTGTTCCATCCAGCATTTTGCATCACGTTGCTTTCTGTTGGTGACATAGAAACCAAATTTTTTATGGTGCTTGTGGCTCCTAAATATCTTGTATGATCAATTTCAATTCCATTGAGCTCATAGCGAATTTCATCAAATAGATATGCCACAAAGTTGTTTTTTAATATAAAGTTGTCCGATGATGAAGAAGATTTAGAGTTATTATCATCAGCAACAAAACCTTCTACATAAATGTAGCTTTCACTGGGTAGCACGTACAAATCTTGATTTTGTATTGAAATTCTAATTTCATCATTATTGTTGTAAGATTGTAAGTATGGTACATATGTATGATAGTCCTTTTTGATTATATTCTCATCAGACAAGGGCTTATCTAAGACATCTATTATTGAACTCATTTTGTCTTCAATTTAAAATTCAAGGACTTTAGAAAATTTTTATTTGATGTTGTTAATGCTTTCTGTTGTACTGATCGCTTTAATGTTGATGTTGTTCTTGTTGCTATATTTTTTAAGGTATTTGTGTTGTATATTAGCATTATTTAGTTGGCCTTAAATGTATTCGTATTGTAATTTCCTCTCCTCGGAAATTAATTAAATCACCGTGTTGATCAACTACGCGCAGCGCTAGTGAACTTATCTCTCTGGTGTTCACAGGTAAATAGATAAGATTTCTTGGAACCTCATCTATTTTATAGCCTGGAGGCACATTAATCGGAAATTCATGAAGTGTATGCGATTTGGAGTTATTCATATATGTGTTAATAGCGATACTACTTTCAACTCGCAAGAGATTTACTTTAAAAATATTAACTGGAAGATCTGAATAATAATATTTGTTTGGTGTTAGGATTTTGCTATTGTATCCTAAAAGTTTTCCAATTGTATTGTCTTTATTAAAATATACAGTATCCTTGGAACTATTAACTTTAACTTGCATTGTATTGTGATTGGCTTCAATAAAAATCTTATTTGTTGGACAGAGTAGTTTGTATTGCTCTTCTATAAAATCAACTATATCATTTAATTCGTAGGATCCAATTGGTATTTCTATTGTATGTTCTCCTATATGAAACATATTGTTGTAGGTGTCTACATTTGGAACACTGTTGTATGAATGAAAATCAGTTAGAGCACACTCATATGCACCATGTAATTCAATAGGAGGAAAGTAACTAGCAGATAATTCTGATGAGTTAGAGCTCAGAGTAAGTGTTATTGACATTATAACAGACTGATTACAATTAAATAAAGTTTAGTAGACAGTATGGTTTATAAGCATAATTTACATATTTATTTCATTTTCTTATTTTAAAATTAACATTAGTTTCTTAATATTAATGCTATTATTATTTTGCTATGATGTTGTTGTTGATTTAGTTTTTCTTTCATCTATAATATTTCATCTTTACTTATCCAAGAATTGTGTTGATTAGAAAATCCCAGCCATTTAACATATACCTCCTTCCCTTTAACTTTAAGCACCTTTTCAACTAGATATGTATTTGGAAATCTGGTTTTTGAAAGTTCGTCAGTATAGAATCCACCTTTAATAGGATTACCAAGATAGTCTTCTAATATGTATGTTGCAGGATTTGTATTTTGAACTCTTGTAATTGTGAAAATTTCTGTAGTCCAATTTGGAGTATAACCTTTTTCAAATGTATGCTTATATTTGCTTATGCGTACATGATCTCCTACATTAAATTTTGACATTTTATACATTTTCATATGACTGTATACTGTATTTAGCAGCTTTTCCTCATTTGTTGAGTTGACTTTAATTGGAGGCATTTTAATGGTACGATGAACTTTTCTATTGTAGGTATTAAGTAAATCTTTGTATATATCAATCCACTTATAAGAACCATTATAGCTAAATTCTTTCCACATCATTCCTTTCAGTGTTCTATTAAATCGTTCTACTATTGATGCTTTCATAATGCTATATGTTGAGTAGTGGTTAATGTTGTATTTATGCATTAATTTTTCAAAGTGTTTGTTGAAAAATTCTTTACCATCATCTGTTTGTATGTTTTTTGGTATTCGCCCCAATTCAAAAATATTTTCCATTGCGTTGGTTGTTTCAAGTGCAGTTTTTGTTTTTAGCGGTACTGCCCATGCAAATTTTGAGAATGTGTCAATAATAGTCAGCAAAAATCGATAATTTCTATTTTCTTTTGAATAGTTTCCCATTTCAACTAAATCAGCTTGCCAAAGATCATCTATTCCTTTCATTATAACTCAGCGACGCACAAAATGTTTTCGTGCTTGCTTATGGAGTTCGTTTACTAAATTTCTTTTTGAAGACATTAAGTTGTTTTTAGAGATTTTTTGAAGAGTGTTGTGATCTAGTTGAAGCACTTTCAGCTATTGATACAAACATGTAATTTTCTAATCTATAAATTTTCTCATTAAGCTGTTCAATTTGTTCTTCAAAGGATGTTTTAATTTTTAGAATATCTTTTTCAATTTTATAATTTTCTTCTATATCTAATTTTGTTTCGCGATGTAGATCCTCAATTTGCATTTGAATATTTTCTTGAATTATAGTACTGTCTCTCTTAAAGTATGCTAATAATTTCTCTTCTAGTTTTTCGATTTGAGTTTGCAGAAACAATTTATTGATAACATCGTTTTCCTCCACAGCTTTTGCAACATTTTTGATCCTTTTGTTTTGGACATCAATGTTGTTGTTCGTATCCACAAAGAACCCCAGCAGTTTAGGTGCATTTTTCAAAGAAACTATGTTGCTAGTATCGTTTAAATAATGTCCAAATTTATCAACAGACATGCTTTATATACTTTATTAAAGTTAATGTATTATATTAGCTTCACGTAGTTCTTCAATAATTGATACAATCTCGTTATTGTGATTATTATGACCTGCAGCTTGTGATGCGAGCAGTAGTCGAAGTCGATCTACTAGCTCATTTGGATCATCCCAGTATATATAGTTGGGCTTATGGATGTTAAATTCCATCATTCCATCACCTAAGTAGCTACCTTTTGGCTTAGATCCTGTTGATTCGGGTAAATTATCCTGGTTTTTCTCGTCAATAAATTTCTTAATAATATGTTTATATTTATATCCTCTAGTACCCTTAATTTGACCATCAGGTTTATAGTCTCTTCTATATGCATTAGTAGTAATTAAAATCTTTTTATAGATTTCGAGTTCAAATTTATCATAATTTTTTGGTATTTTATGAAACATTAGAGAAAATAGTCCTGGTGTTAGAGCCCATATTTGACCACCAACTTGTATTTTATGTTCACTAAGTGTAAGTTTACTATCACCGAATTTCCATTCATTATTGAAATCTTTATGTGGACCATAGTTTGTATCTAATTCATTTCTTTCTTCCAAGACTGATAAATCAGTATAAGTATCTTCTGTATTGGAAGTTTGTGAGTAAAAATCATCTTCATCATCATCATCATCATTTTTAGTATTAGTTTCGTTAAATAATATGGTACTATCAGATATTGTTCCTTCTGCTAGTTTCTTTGGTGTACTTGTCTCTAACTTGAGTGATGGTTTTTCAGACTTTAAACTTGTATTATTTTCAAATTCTGTCTTCATTTTATTTTCTTCTTTAATGGGAATTCTTTTAATTTTTTTAGAACTATTTATGAATTCTTTCAGTGGTTCTGTTATAGGTTTAAATGTATCTCTTAGTTGTTCACGTGTATCTATTTCACCAGTTTTTATACTACGAAGCTTTTTCTTCAAGACATTTCTTGTCAACACCAACTGTTTTAAAATTTTCTCATCCATGTTTAATAAATAAAAGGTATCAGCTATTAGATGAGGTATCAGCTATTAGATCAGCTTATTAGCACCTGGTCTGGTTTTCAGATCAGCTTTTTAGGACCTGGTCTGGTTTTCAGATCAGCTTTTCAGGACCTGGTCTGGTTTTCAGATCAGCTTTTTAGGACCTGGTCTGGTTTTCAGATCAGCTTTTCAGGACCTGGTCTGGTTTTCAGATCAGCTTTTTAGGACCTGGTCTGGTTTTCAGATCAGCTTTTCAGGACCTGGTCTGGTTTTCAGATCAGCTTTTCAGGACCTGGTCTGGTTTTCAGATCAGCTTTTCAGGACCTGGTCTGGTTTTCAGATCAGCTTTTCAGGACCTGGTCTGGTTTTCAGATCAGCTTTTCAGGACCTGGTCTGGTTTTCAGATCAGCTTTTCAGGACCTGGTCTGGTTTTCAGATCAGCTTTTCAGGACCTGGTCTGGTTTTCAGATCAGCTTTTCAGGACCTGGTCTGGTTTTCAGATCAGCTTTTCAGGACCTGGTCTGGTTTTCAGATCAGCTTTTCAGGACCTGGTCTGGTTTTCAGATCAGCTTTTTAGGACCTGGTCTGGTTTTCAGATCAGCTTATCAGTACCTGGTCTGGTTTTCAGATCAGGTTATCAGGTATCAAATCAGCTTATTAGGTAGCTGGTCTGGTTTTCAGATCAGCTTATCAGGTATCAGATGAGGTTATAGCAAATAGATGTATCAAGCTTAAAGTTAGATTAATAACTAAAGTAAATGTTTATGAAGAGTAGTTTATATAGTTATGAAATAGTCAAATTGCTTTCTGTAGCGTCCATCATTTAATTCATTATCTTTGCTAATCACCAAAAATCCATATTTATCCTTCCAACACTCTCGACAAATCTCATGAAACTTTTCATAACTCATATCGCCACCAACATGATCTCTATAAACATGCTTCATATTTGTCTCATCTTGTTTAAACATTATAATAACATTGGCATTGTCTCTTATTAAATGCTTGGGAATTCTAGTATAAGTTTGACACAAGTAGAATGAATCGACATCCCTATGTCGCCCCATACAAAAATATGTACGTATATTATTCTGCTTTTCACATGCAACATCATCAAATATCATAATTGAATTAGTTTTAGCTTCGTCAGGTGGAATAACTAATTCATTATCTGTAAATGTATAATATCCCATTCCTTTAATTGATGAAATTAGTTTCTTCAGGTATTCATATTTGGGTTGATATAGAGATTTTGAGTATAAATAGATGTTTTCAAACTTGAGTCCATTAGGACTTTCTAGTAAGCCAATCATAACATTAGTCTTTCCACAATTGGATGGTCCAACTATTAGAGCACGAATAGAATTTGGTAAGAGGGGGCTATGCTTTATTTTTGAAGTGATGTTCACTGAATCGTCAATATTACGAACTAAAATATTTTTATGTTGTTTCACTAACTGCATTTTTGTAACTAAATACATTTTATAAATGTTACCTCTTATTATAGAAAAAATTAGATAATATGGTTATACGATATCAGAAAACGTTTAGTCATAAAAACACCTTCGTTGGAGGAGGTATAGTAGATAAAATAATAAACTCTCTACCTGTTGAGCTTCATCTTCCGGGGTATCAGTACTGTGGACCTGGAACAAAACTACAAAAACGTTTAAATCGAGGTGACAAAGGTATTAATTTATTGGACTCTGCTTGTAAAAATCACGATATTGCGTATTCAAAAAATAAGGATATAAGTACTAGACATAAAGCTGATAAAATACTTGAAAATTCAGCTTGGAATCGAGTTTTAGCAAAAGACAGTAGTCTTGCAGAAAAATCATTTGCATATATGGTTACTAACGCAATGAAAACCAAAACTAAATTTGGTATGGGTGTGGAGAAAAAGAAAAATGCTAAAAAGAACAAGCCAAATGATAAAAAACTATTTAGAACATCAATTAGAGCTGCAACAAAAATACTAAAGAAGGAAAAACCATTAGATATTAACTCAGCTATTAAAATTGCACGAAAAACTATTAACAAATCATTAAAAGGAAGAAAGTCTCAAATTGTAGTTCCACGTGTAATACGTGTTCCAAAAATCGGTGGTTTTTTACCTCTAATACCGATTTTAACTGCTCTGGGTGCAATTGGTAGTCTAACAACTGGTGGTGCTGCCATAGCTAAAGCTGTAAATGCAACAAAGAATGCAAAAATTCAACTTGATGAAGCAACTAGACATAATAAAGCGATGGAATCTATAGCAGTGGGAAAAGGACTTTACTTAAAACCATATAAAAAAGGTTATGGTTTAGTTCACAAAGAGGAATCAAAAAACTCTTAAAGATGCTGCCCAACAGACCACTATCTGATGTGGACCTAAACCGTTTCTCTATAAAAATTCCATATTTTAGAGGAGTTTTCATGTTGAATACTCTACCAAAACGAACAAAGAAAATTGAATGTGGAATAATCAACTTAGATGTATCAACAGGACCTGGTACACATTGGGTAGCATACTATAAAAACAAGAATGAAAAAGAATATTTCGACAGCTTTGGAAACTTACAACCTCCTTGGGAAGTAGTCAAATATCTTGGTGCAAATATAAAATACAACTATAATCAGCATCAGAATTTTAATACATTTACCTGTGGACATTTATGTCTTAAATTTCTTTATGAAATAACTGAAAATATTAAATAAAACACAAAAATTTATATTTTACAAAACTCTTTAATGTCTTTTTATTCATAATTTAAAATACATAATTAATATATTATTGCCAAACAGGAAATTGGGAATTTTGAATTAGAAATTCACTCAGCTCACTCTCGACAATTAGGTTTTCTTCACCTTCTCTACTTAGGCAATATGATCCGCTTGAGAGATCTTTGATATCGTCATCAGTTAAAATATTATATCGTTTGGGCAGGAACATTATGTGTTTATTCATTTCAACTTTTAGGGTTGGTCCATATTTAGTTGTTACACGTACCACATTTCTAATAGTATATTTCGTTGAAGAATCAAGCTCCTTTACGTGTATTAAAGTTTTGTTATTTAGAGCATTAAATTTTGCAATTAGATTTGTTGTGGACTCCATTTTTTTATTTTTTATTTAGATACTTCTTGTCACTCTGAATGTTTAACTGGAAATGATCTTAAAAGTAGCGATGATGACTTCAAAAAGGCTAATCGAAAATAATTGTGGTGAAATAGTGAATAAGTGGGAGATAGTGATAGACAGAAAGAGATAGTTATAGAGAGACAACGGTTAGAGAGAGACAGAGTAGTAAAAAAGAAATATGGAATAGAGAGAAAAGGGTTAGAGAGAGATAGAGTTCTAAAAAGAAATATGACATAGAGATGATAGTATAGATATTTTAAAGACCATATAGATATTTTAAAAATTTACAGAACAAATTAGTCTTAAAGGAACCTTCCAACATTCATCATCATTCATTCATCAGCAAATAAAATGAGTCAAATTAGACGTACTCTTAATCAATTTATAAGAGATTTTGAAACCTTCAGGCTTTTTGATCATTGGGAGATGATAAAATGTTTCCAAAATATGCTGGATGAGAACGAAGAATATGGTGTCATGGAAGATGAAGACAACACTGAAGGACACTTCCCCAGCTGTCCTTGGTATCATCCTGAGTGTGAGGAGGGACCTGATACTTGCAGATGTACCATATATTTTTTAAGAAAAAATATACTAGAACATCTAATAATTGGCTATTACGAAATGTTTCCATCATTATAAATAAATTAAATAAAAATGAAATAAAATTGTATAAATAATAAAATAAAATTAAATTGAATTATAAAAATATTCCTTGATTTGTATTATTTTTTTCTAAAGGAAAACTAGGAATCATCTGTTCGAATATAAAATAACAGAAACTTGTATGTAGTGAAAAAATATGAGGATTTTATCCGATTATCTAAATTATTTCTCTTTATGAAAATATCTAATTGAATTTCATAATATTGTGAAATTCAATTTCTCTTGTGCAGAACCTCTCAAAGAAAACAAGACTGTGCATGTTTAAGTAACCTGAAAACAAGACTGTGCATGTTTAAGCGACATGAAAACAAGAATTTGCAAATAAGCAAAAACAAAATTTTTTTTGATCCAACGAAGTAAAGCCAATAAAGAAATAAAAAAACCATTCACATTTTCCATTCTTTTTTCAATAGTTTATTTACAATAACTTTTCTTAATAAATAGGATTTAAATACAATAATATTTCTTAGACTTTTTTACATTCATTTTAACAACAATAAAATAATTTTTCTTATTAAATAGAATTTTATATACAACAATTTTTCTTAATAAATAGGATACAAATACAATATTTTTTCTTAATAAATAGGATTTTATATACAATTTAAAAATTAACTAATTAACTAAGATTTTCTTGCATTTTAGCAATCTCATCTAGCAACATGTCAAGTTCGTATTCAGGGTTAGTTTCCTTAATACGAAAATGATACCATGCATAAGTGTTTACATTATTTGATCTAATTTTTCTCTTATCATCTCCATAGCTTAATACTACCTTATTTAATTCGCTAGTATATAATTGATGTAGCTTAGATTTAAATGTTAACATACTATCATATACATTAATCTTATTAAATAGGCAATTCTTATATGTAGCTAAACTATATTTATCTAATATGGCTCTCTTTACCCCCTTCGATTTTTTAATATCATCTTGATTTTCTACACTAAATGAATACATTTTTGAGCGCAGCCCAACAAACTCTGTCATTATCTTACCGCAATTTTCATCCTTCATCATACCAATTACTTTTTTATTTACTATTGGGAAATTATAAATATTGTCTGTAGGATAATCCGATGTGTCAAATTGTTCATGAATGTCATTTTTTATGTCAGCGTAAAAGTCATCAGTCTTTATTGAATATATAAAAGAGTCAGTATCCATATAGTTTAATGAGAGGTTTGTCTTAAACTTAGGTTGCATGTACCCGTAATGGAAATTATACATTTTCCATTTTGACAGCTCGAGTACACAAAATCCTAAGTAAATTGGTTTATTGTAGCAGGTTTTGACTCTAGTCATTTCGATTGCTACAAGATCTTCAGAAAATATAGATAAACTATGAAAATTTGGTTTTGATATCCAATCTTGGGCACCCAAATGATTCCGATTCGTTCTCTCCCAACTATTAACAATTTTAACATCTCTCCTCTTATCCACATTTTCCATGGTTTTACCATACACTGCATTATTAAGTAGTTTGAAAAAATTTTTTTCAAAAGCATTTTTAGCAGTGGCTCTATGTCTGGTATTTAGGTCAATATAGCCTTTTAACCATGGAGATTGTTTAAATGCTAGAATACGATGAGTTTTCTTTAAAACTAAGCCATATTCTAAGCACTGTTTGAGAACTCTAAAGTGTATCACATATGATTGCTTTGTAGAGAAATCGGTTATCAACTTGCTATACTTCGCTTGCATAGGTTTCTTATTTTCAGCGCAAAAAGGAAGATCATTATGCAAGTCGTGTAAATGAGAGGGATAATCCAACGTAACCTCATAAATATAACCGTCTGTTCCATTATCAGCTATGCTGTTTGGATCCAGATTCAACTCGTCTTGTGATAACCATCTGAACCCACCATGAGGAAGATATTCCGACATCGCCCATCCATACAAATTGTTAGCGTCTAAATAGACGAGAAATTCTGAGGGCTTTTCTTTGTCGAAATCTTGCAAATATTTATTATTTGCTTTCGAATATCTTTGACTACACTGTACTATCCCCCCACGTATACCTTTTTTCATAAAATTGTACATGTCTATGTCTGTCAATAATTCTAATTCAATTTTTGTATATTTGAGCATTGCATCCCAGGAAAGGCCAGGTGCTGTATAATACTGGCAAGGATCGAGCTCATAAATACCCTTACAAACTTTTCTAAAGTTCTCGAAAATATCTGTCAGTAAGAGGACGTCTGTTTTTAAGTAAAGTTCCATGTAATCTTTCATTGTTTCACAACCAAAAGTATTCCATACCTCTACAGCATGTGAGTATTCCTCTAAAGAACACTCTTTATTATTCAACTTATTAAAAAAATCACTGCGTGAAGGCAGCTGGCATTCATCTAATTTTTCGAATGAATTTAGGTACTCATATGGGAAAATACCTTTTTTCTTAATAAGCTGAAATTCTTTTTCTGATTGAAATAAGGACCTTATAGTGCTGAAATCATTATCCGACAAATTGCAGGCTAATGATTCCAAACTCTCAGCCATAAAGCGTATAGTATCAAGAAATCTTATTTCAAGCTTATGGCCATCACTCATTTCTGAGAATTGGGAGAGGGATATATAAAGTTCCTTATTGAGAGGGAGTACTTTCAGTTGCAATGAAATTTCACCTAATTCTTTAATGAAAAGATGTGAGTCATAATTTGAATAATTGTGGAAGTAAACTGGTATAAATTTGGGAATTTGGTAATTTAAATTACATTTATTGTGGGCTGCGCCTCTAAATTTGCCACTAATGTGGCAGTGATCTCTAACACGATCTTTGCCTAAAAATTTTTGGCAAATATGGCAATTCACCGCACTATAAAAATTATAAGTATCTGAAGGGGATAAAGTATCCATTTGTCTATTGTTAACTAAATAGTTATTATATATATCTTCACAATCCTTAATTAAATATTCTACAAATTTTTTGGAGGCATCTTCCCCCGTATATATTCTAAGCTTATCTAAATTATTACTATGCATACACTTAATAAAATAACTAAAGGCACAAGGTGTGTGCTTTTTTATTAAATTTGTTTTACTACTTACACTATTACTTATATCCTCTAATACGCATTCAAAGTCCGCGTAAATAACAAAAGGGACATCCATTTTTCGTTGATGTCCCTTAAAACTAAGAATGGCATCCTCACCTGATGGCATAGTTGTGACTATCTTCCCACATTCCTCCTTATGAGTATTCATGATGGTGTCCGTATGAGTATATTGGAGACAGCTATTGCAGATGTGTAACTTAGTTCTGTGTTTTGTAGTCTGATTTGTCAAAAGTCTGTGAATGATAAAAAAATAAAATAAAAGTTTATGAGTAAAACGTATATATTATAAAATATATAAAAGAAGTATATGTATCATTAAATTAAAGTGTAGTATAATTTTTTAACTTACTTTGATATGTTCTTTATCAAAATGTAGTGATGAACTTCACCATTTTCCAAAAGCAACAAGTTTACATGACTAATTTTCTCGTCTTTGGTGATATAGTAAGGACCAATAATCTGATTGGCCCCCTCATCATAGCCAAATACGTTAATACTTATTGCTGGATTGTTCACCTCAAACTCTTTGATTTTGTTTAATTCTAATGGGAAGCGTAAATTTTTGAAATTTAACGCTACACCATTTCGCGTAACAATCGTCTCTGCAGCAATGTCTTGAATATTATAAGAACTGCAACGTTCTTGATTGTATTGGGTAATATCCATGGCAGCAATCATACACCACTTGAAACAATAGTCATCATCATTTTGTATATTGATGCAAGCAAATCTCCTTGCTAATTTTTTAGGTGTGGATATCCAGTTCGATCCTTTGACGAGCGAAGATTTGTTGATGTTAATTTCTGCTCGGACTATGCGTGACAAAGTCCAACCAGAATCTCGCTCTTCAAATTCGGACATTTTGGTTGAAATCTCCTCAACCTGCTTACGGAATAATTCTTCAATGCTATCTGCCCTCGTCAGCAAACTCATTTTGGCTACATGTGATATTATGCACAACTCCAATTCTTCTCCAACAATTTTTATATACTCCGCCACAATACTCACATGAAATTTAATTATTGAATGCTTACTTAAATTCACTTGAAGTCGCTCCATAAAAACATTTTTATTTTCTTCAACAAATTCTTCCAACAGAAGTTGGTCTTTTTTGTTTAAAATTGCATAAGTGGCAATATGGTTTTTGAATGCTTTAGATATTTTATAATATCGCACATTCGCTTCTACTTCATCTGTTCTAGTATGCGAAGTATTCATTGGAGTTGGCAGAGTTTTTTCTCTTCTTTCTTCTACTTCTCCATCACTTTCCGGTAAGCTTATGTCCATAGCATCGTCGAATAAATTACCTCCAAGGATACCCACACCCTGTTGTTGAGCTTGTTGTTGTTGTTGTTGAGCTTGATGTTGATGTTGATGATCTTGTTGTTGATTCTGGTACTTTTGTTGATGATCTTGTTGTTGATGCTGGTACTCTTGTTGATGATAATTAAGAGGCTGCCATTGCATCACATTGGGATTATAATTGTATCCCAAAAACTGATTATTCCATGGTATACCGTATTGTTGAAAATTTAATGGCAACTGATATTGAGGATACTGAAGAGAAGGATATTGTTGATGAATAAATGATGATGATGGATTTTGGTGATTTTGAAGAGATGTCTGCGGTAGCTCTGGATTTATGCCCCGGCTTACGACCACTTGATTCTGTACACTATGGTTTTTAACATGCTCCAAAAAGGACTTTTGGTATTTGTATACCTTATTACATGTATTACACTGATAACCTGATGAACTCATTTTTAATTATTTTATTATTATTTCACTTTAACACAATTACTGATGACACTTCTTGTAAATACAATAACGTACTGATGTGTTGGTTAGAAATGTTGGCGTATTTATACTAAAATTAGAAGCAGTATCCTTGCAGCATTCATAAATTTTACTTTTTGTTTCTCTGCTGCTGACTGTACTTAGTTTTCTGCTTTAAAATAATCGTAGACAAAGAAAATGATTACCTTGCAAAATATATATGTATTCTACAAAATATTCCACGCACAAATACCCACGATCACACATTCATACATGTACACATACATACATACATACATACATACATACATACATACACATACATACATACACATACATACATATACATACATACATACATACACATACATACATACATACATACATACATACATACACATACATACATATCTCTTAAACAAATACACAAAATATTAAATTACCCGCGACTATCAAGCTGGACCCCCCACACACAAGTATGGGTGTTCACATACATGTGAACACAAGTATGGGTTTTCACATACATGTGAACACATAAATAAATATTTTCTCTGATATTACTGATATAGTATTACGATAACAAATTTCTACACTCTGGCAACACTGGCAATTTTCCCTTTGGTATTAGAAAAAAATAATAATCATGTTTTGCCGTCGGCATTTGGAAAAATAATTACGTTTTGCCGTCGGCATTTGGAAAAATAATCATATATTGCCGTAGGCATTAGGAAAAATAATCATATATTGCCGTAGGCATTAGGAAAAATATTCATATATTGCCGTAGGCATTAGGAAAATCATGTATTGCCGTAGGCATTAAGAAAAATATTCATATATTGCCGTAGGCACTAAGAAAAATAAATTTTCACTATTTCACCCCCATTAGTATTAGGAAAAATCATTTCATGATTTTCCCTTCGGCATATATACTTATGAAATCTTAATCTTATGAAACCCCTTAATCCACCCCACAAACATACACACATACAAATTCCCACGGTCATAAAAAACTGGACTTATTAAACCACCCTCGTATGTATTAAACAAACAAAACCCCTTATGTAAACAAAAAATTCCTTATGTAAACAAAAAGTTGGACGGACTTATTGATCCACCCTCGTAGGGTATCAAATTTCACAAATTTCCAAGAATTTTAAAATTTTAAAATTTTAATTACCCAAATTTTAAAATTTTGTACTGAAATTCTCAAATTTCAAATTTTAATTACCCAAATTTCACAATTTTAATCGGCGCCCGGAGGAACAATTCCCTACTACTACTAATTTAATTTTTATCTCCATTTACCAAACATTAATAAGAACTCGTTACAAGGTGTCAACTAAATACTATCGAGTTGAAACATAATTGTACTAGGGGCTTAATAAACAAAATTGCAAAAAACTTCTTTTTACTTAAATTAGCTATCCATATAAAAATTAAGCGTATACATATAAAATACATCTTGAATAAAGATTTTCTTAAAGCATGAAATACTCGTATGTTTAACTGAAAAAATATTGTTTTTAATTGTTATTTCCCCAAAAAAATTTTTTTTTTCAATTTTTAACCCTGGAAACATAATTTTGATTTTTCAGGTTTTAATACTTATTTATTTCTTTCTATGATATAGAATATATTTAGTAACCAAAGAAATAACTAGTTTTATTTAATTGGTTTTATATATCACAAGAATGTACGTTTTCCAACTCTGGAAGGACCTTTTATAAGGATACCAATATTGTTCTTTAAAAAAATATATAAAATATGTTTGTTCACTTAACATAAATAAGGATTTAAGGTAAAAATTTGTTTTATTATTATTTTATTTTTCTAATTGTCTATACCAAACGTTTCTTTTCAAAACATAAAATAACTATATTGAATTTATAAAGAAGAAGAAAAAAAATTCATTAGACCCAGTTTGTTTTATATATCACATAAAGTGTAAGTTTCCTAACCTAGAATCATGCCTTTAGATTTTAGTTTTTCTTACACCAATACTTTTCTTTTAAAAATGTAAGATATCTTTAATTTATAGAGAAAACGGTAAATTTAGTTTTAGTAGGTTATTTTTAACAACATAAACAGGTAAAGTTTTCCAACCCTGGAAACGCCTTTTGATTTTTTTTTATTTTTTTTAAAGTTTTTTAATACCAATTTTATTGGTAAGATAAGTCTATTTAACAAAAAACATAAAAATTTGTTTTAGCTAGTTACTTTTATATGGCTAAATCAAGTTTAAGTTTTCCGGCTCTGAAACCATAAGCTCGAGTTTGTTGATTTTCTATAGCAATCTATTTTGGACCATTTCTGACACACCAGTAAGAGACCGAACTCTCTAGCTTTTCTGGAAGCATCGGAAAACCAATTTCACGTACAATAGACGGACTTACGGACGGACGGACAGACGGACATCGCTTTTTCGTCTTCCCTATGCATAAGGATACAGAATTTATATATTTTATGTGTCGCATATTAATATTATGGAAATTACACACGGAATGAGAAACCTATATATACCCTTTTATCATTTTTGGTAAAGGGTATGCAAATAAAGGAAATCGAAAAATATTTTTCTCCAAACTGTCCGATTGTGATTATGTGTCATTTACCCAGAAACATAGCTGAAAACCATGTGCAAACCAAAAAATTTTAAAAGCTTCCTCTAAAATTATATTTAATACATAAATTTCGTCTCGAATTTTCAATTACAAAAATGCATTGTATCAAGTACCAAAAACATACATATGTATATGTACTGGGTAGTAAAAACAGCACGATACTTTTCAACAATACGCTTTATTGTGATCAGCTGTTTTTATTAACCTGCAAGTAAGCCTTACACTTAAAAATGAAACAAAACATGTGTGTGTGTGTGTGAGTGTGTGTATTTGCAATATTTCTCTTGCTATTCCAATTTTTTTTCTCTCATTTGTTATTAGAGGTGGAAAACTATCGATAGTGTCACTATCGAAAGTTTTCGATAGTTTGAAAAACTTTATCGATATATCGTTTCAAGACTATCGAAAGCTAGAAAAACCATCGATATATCGACGATACTATCGTGATAGTATCGAAGTTGTATGGTTCTCGTATAATCGACGTATTTATTTACACTAAAAATTCAAAACACAGTATTTTTAAACAAAACAAAATAAAATAGAATTTTATTTGTCTGTTCAATAAATAACAAAACTAAAATACTTTTATGATAAATAAGTGTGATGAGTAGAAGAAATTTTCGGTCATCCAGGTATTTTTGTTTATGAAAAGCAACATATTTTATATTTTTTTGCCTTTAGTGGTGTACCATTTACTATCGATAGTGACTAAAAACTATCGATAGTTTTCAAGTATTAATCGATTGCAGAAATAAAACATCGATAGTCACAAAATAAATTAACTATCGATACTATCGATAGTGCCATCGATAGTTTTCCACCCCTATTTGTTATTGTATGAAACAGTGTTGGGATTTGGCAATTCTTAAATTGTACCATGAAAATGGTAAAATGGTACCAAATTAATATCAATTGTACCAAAAAGTAGCCAACTGCTAAATTAGCATACACAGCAAAAGAATTCATAACAATTTTTCATCTATTAATGATCAAACAGAATTGCGGCATAAACACATTTTCCATACAAATTGACACAAAAAAGTACATCCAGAAAGCAGTCGAGAGATAGAATCTATTTTATTTTGACAGCGTTTTTTCTTATGTTCTCACATATAAATTAATATTCTCTCAATAATGCTACCATACTTTCAATAAATTTCATTCATTTTGTGAACAAAACTACAAAGAAATATAAGCACAAAGTAAAATGAAACAAAACTTAGAGAGCATTTGAAGTTACTGCCGAAGTTTTTATTATGGGCTTTGTTAATTTGACAGCGATTTTTCCTGAAGTTACGGATTTATTCTGTTTAATCATTTAAAAACAAAAACATAAAGAAATCAAGTTTAAAATTTTTAAGTTTAAAATTTTTTAAACGCACTAATAATCCCAAATTATTATTTTACTTATTAAGTAAAATATTTTTTATTAAAAATACATTGAAATTGATTATTGAGGGGTTTAGCTGGATCCTATGCGCATTTCACTGTTGCTAATGCAGATCATCAGGGAACCTTTACCCAAATTTCTTAGAACAACTAGAGTTATTATATTATAAACTTTCATTTAAATAAATGAGAAGCCTAACAACAAATAACAAAGTTGAAACAAGAACTCAATAATCAACATGTTTTTTTTTTTCTTACTTTACCATTACTATATTGGCTGACTTTTCAGCTTCAAATTGTAGTTGTAAGAGTATGTAAAAGAAAATAAATGTAAATAACAACAACAGCTATTAAAGAATAGAGTGTTGCCACACAAGTATTTCTGACCGGGTGCAGTCAAGTTAATAATTAGTGTTTTTATGGGAATTGTTAAAATTTAAGTTTAAAATTTTTTTAAACGCACTAATAATCCCAAATTATTATTTTACTTATTAAGTAAAATAGTTTTTATTAAAAATACATTGAAATTGATTATTGAGGGGTTTAGCTGGATCCTATGCGCATTTCACTGTTGCTAATGCAGATCATCAGGGAACCTTTACCCAAATTTCTTAGAACAACTAGAGTTATTATATTATAAACTTTCATTTAAATAAATGAGAAGCCTAACAACAAATAACAAAGTTGAAACAAGAACTCAATAATCAACATGCTTTTTTTTATTTTCTTACTTTACCATTACTACATTGGCTGACTTTTATTCAGCTTCAAATTGTAGTTGTAAGAGTATGTAAAAGAAAATAAATGTAAATAACAACAACAGCTATTAAAGAATAGAGTGTTGCCACACAAGTATTTCTGACCGGGTGCAGTCAAGTTAATAATTAGTGTTTTTATGGGAATTGTTAAAATTTAAGTTTAAAATTTTTTAAACGCACTAATAATCCCAAATTATTATTTTACTTATTAAGCAAAATATTTTTTATTAAAAATACATTGAAATTGATTATTGAGGGGTTTAGCTGGATCCTATGCGCATTTCACTGTTGCTAATGCAGATCATCAGGGAACCTTTACCCAAATTTCTTAGAACAACTAGAGTTATTATATTATAAACTTTCATTTAAATAAATGAGAAGCCTAACAACAAATAACAAAGTTGAAACAAGAACTCAATAATCAACATGTTTTTTTTTTTCTTACTTTACCATTACTATATTGGCTGACTTTTCAGCTTCAAATTGTAGTTGTAAGAGTATGTAAAAGAAAATAAATGTAAATAACAACAACAGCTATTAAAGAATAGAGTGTTGCCACACAAGTATTTTTGACCGGGTGCAGTCAAGTTAATAATTAGTGTTTTTATGGGAATTGTTAAAATTTAAGTTTAAAATTTTTTTAAACGCACTAATAATCCCAAATTATTATTTTATTTATTAAGTAAAATAGTTTTTATTAAAAATACATTGAAATTGATTATTGAGGGGTTTAGCTGGATCCTATGCGCATTTCACTGTTGCTAATGCAGATCATCAGGGAACCTTTACCCAAATTTCTTAGAACAATTAGAGTTATTATATTATAAACTTTCATTTAAATAAATGAGAAGCCTAACAACAAATAACAAAGTTGAAACAAGAACTCAATAATCAACATGCTTTTGTTTATTTTCTTACTTTACCATTACTACATTGGCTGACTTTTATTCAGCTTCAAATTGTAGTTGTAAGAGTATGTAAAAGAAAATAAATGTAAATAACAACAACAGCTATTAAAGAATAGAGTGTTGCCACACAAGTATTTTTGACCGGGTGCAGTCAAGTTAATAATTAGTGTTTTTATGGGAATTGTTAAAATTTAAGTTTAAAATTTTTTAAACGCACTAATAATCCCAAATTATTATTTTACTTATTAAGTAAAATATTTTTTATTAAAAATACATTGAAATTGATTATTGAGGGGTTTAGCTGGATCCTATGCGCATTTCACTGTTGCTAATGCAGATCATCAGGGAACCTTTACCCAAAAATCTTAGAACAACTAGAGTTCTTATGTTATAAACTTTAATTTAAACAAATGGGAAGTTCAACAAATAACAAAGTTGAAACAAGAACTCAATAATCAACATGTTTTTTATTTTCTTACTTTACTACATTGGCTGACTTTTTTTCAGCTTCAAATTGTAGTTGTAAGAGTATGTAAAAGAAAATAAATGTAAATAACAACAACAGCTATTAAAGAATAGAGTGTTGCCACACAAGTATTTTTGACCGGGTGCAGTCAAGTTAATAATTAGTATTTTTATGGGAATTGTTAAAATTTAAGTTTAAAATTTTTTTAAACGCACTAATAATCCCAAATTATTATTTTACTTATTAAGTAAAATAGTTTTTATTAAAAATACATTGAAATTGATTATTGAGGGGTTTAGCGGGATCCTATGCGCATTTCACTGTTGCTAATGCAGATCATCAGGGAACCTTTACCCAAATTTCTTAGAACAATTAGAGTTATTATATTATAAACTTTCATTTAAATAAATGAGAAGCCTAACGACAAATAACAAAGTTGAAACAAGAACTCAATAATCAACATGTTTTTTTTTTCTTACTTTACCATTACTATATTGGCTGACTTTTCAGCTTCAAATTGTAGTTGTAAGAGTATGTAAAAGAAAATAAATGTAAATAACAACAACAGCTATTAAAGAATAAAGTGTTGCCACACAAGTATTTTTGACCGGGTGCAGTCAAGTTCATAATTAGTGTTTTTATGGGAATTGTTAAAATTTAAGTTTAAAATTTTTTAATTTTTTATGTTGTCGTGGTACCTTCATAGCGAACAGTCGAATAGCGGAATTTTACTTACTTACCAAACAAACAAAAATTACATATACAAAAAAAAAACATTAGTAGTACATATTATTCGTAATAGGTACATACATACTGTCTTTAATAAATAAGCTTTCTGCTTTGCTAATATTTTTTACATAGTAAAAATAACAAAAACAAAAAAACCGCAAAAAAAAACTTAAACAAGTGATATCAAAGTCAAACAAACAATCATAAATAACAAAAACAAAAAATACCGAAAATAAAAAAAAAAACATAAACGAATAACCCTTGAGGAATTCTTTGTATGAATTCCTCAAATACAGAAAAACTTGAAGTGAGTTCTAACGGCAGAAATGCTTATTTTACTGTGAGTTCTGAAACTCTGAATGAAAAAAATATAAAAAATAAATCTGATGAAAATCTTTTGTTAACGGCAACGCCAATTTTTCGTCAGCGATCAACTTCGCTTTGTCCAATGCCAAATAGTAATGATGCATTAACATTACAGTTGCCCAGTACTTCTTCATTTAAGTCAGTAATATCATCCCCTTCAGGCTCGTGTTTATCACTTAACAAAGTTATCACTACAGATAACAGCGGCTCGAAACTCAAGGTACAAGTTGGAATGGACAGATACATTACAATTTTAAAGCGCGGGCGAAGCCCGAATTCTTCAAAAATCTCATCTGCTCCAAAAGTGTCTAGGGATAACAGCGCAGCCTCAACTAATCGCCAAAACCGCTTTAAAATTTTTCAAGATGACAACGACAAACCCGAGGTATCCTCGAACAAAACATCCAAGCCGCCACCAATCTATTTGAGACAAAAAAATTCAAATGCCCTTATTAAAAAATTAATTTCGGTCATTGGTGAGAATAAATTTCACATTGTTCCAATAAAACGTGGCAACATCGAAGAAACTAAAATCCAAATTTATGACGAAAAAGATTTCCGCAAAATGGTTGCTGAATTTGAAAAAAGTAAAACAAGCTTCTACACATACCAGCTTAAGAGCACTAAAGGCATGCAGATCGTATTGAAGGGCATAGATTCTTATGTTGTCCCCGAAGAAATAAAAGATGCACTCGTCCTCCAGGGGTTCAAGGTAAAAAATGTGTCCAATATAATAAATAGAGAAAAGATTCCCCAACCCCTATTTCGTGTTGAACTAGAACCTAATGATATAAAATTGAAAAAAATGAGACGCATCCAATTTATAATTTAAAATACCTCTTGTACCGAAAAATCACAGTTGAAGAGCCACATAAGCGTTCAGGTCCTGTACAGTGCCATAATTGCCAAGAATATGGCCATACAAAAACATACTGCAATTTACCCTCTGTTTGTGTTGTGTGCGGCGAATTACACGGCACCGCTAGCTGCAACAAACCAAAAGATCAAAGTGATAAAAAATGCAGTAATTGTGGAGGTAATCACACCGCTAACTACAGAGGTTGTCGTGTGTACTCTTTTGTAAAGAAGACTATGGTGCAAAAACCTAAATTAGCTCCAGCTCAATCAGCAAACGTTTACTCTGCCACTTTTCAGCAAATGAGCCAACCAGTTACTTCCCGTGTATCGTATGCAGATGCTGCTAAGGCTAGTTCTATTCCGACACAAAATGTTTCACCGCAAAATAATTCTACAAATACACACTCAAACTTTAATTATAATCGCCTTGAAGCCACTATTGAAAATCTTGTGCAAACTATAAACAATTTTACAACAAATATGACTAGCATGATGCAAGAAATGTTGCGAATGCAGAATACTCTGCTTCAAGCAATACTTAATAAGCCATGAACACGTTAACAATATGTTTCTGGAACGCAAACGGCATTCGCCAACATAAAAATGAACTTGAGCACTTCCTCACGGAAAAAAATATTGATATAATGTTGGTCTCTGAGACTCATTTGACTTCGAGAAGCCTTTTTAAAATTTATGGTTAATTTATTATATGATTCAAAGGACCCGAGAGGAAGAGCATGCGGTGGATCAGCAATTTTAATAAAGTCAAGACTCAAGCATTATTTTATTGACAACATTTGTGAAGAACATTTACAAGCAACGAATATTTGTGTCGAAAATTTTTGCACTAATTTTGTCATATCATCAATTTACTCTCCTCCTAGATTCGCAATTACTGAGGATCAATACGAGGATTTTTACAAATCTCTGGGCCCTTGTTTCGTAGCAGCTGGCGACTATAATGCTAAACACACGTTCTGGGGTTCGCGTCTTATTACACCCAGAGGTCGAGCGTTGTTCAATACAATTTCCAAAATGGGCTTGGATGTCATTTCGAGTGGGGAGCCCACTTACTGGCCTACTGACATACGTAAAATTCCGGATGTAATAGATTTTGGCGTTATGAAAAATATCTCTAGGGATTTAATTTAAATTGAAGCTTCTCTAGATCTCTCGTCCGATCACTCTCCCACGATCGTTACAATTTGTAGCCCGTTAGGAAGTGATTTACCTGACCCATATGTGAAGATGATCAATCGTGTAAATTGGCTGGGGTTCAAAAAATATCTCAGCAGTCATTGTACGGAAAACATTACGCTTAGAACACCCGATGATATTGAATCGAACATTGCCAATCTCAGCGAGAATATTAAACAGGCTGCTGAACATGCCACTATCTCCCATCCGCAGATTGGGTTTAATAAAATTTATTCTACAGACATTGAACGTCTCGTACGTGAAAAAAGAAGGGCTAGAAGGCAATGGCAACAGCACAGATCACCACAAAATAAAATCAGATTTAAAGAGTGCACTAAACGACTCCAAGAGTTGCTTGCATCTGAAAAAATTGCATCTCTTAAAAATTATCTGGAGGGTCTTGATGTTACACCGGCGTCTAATTACTCCGTGTGGCGCGCTGCCAGAAAGCTTAAAACACCCGATGAGTATAAGCCACCTCTACGCACATCTACCGGAGGTTGGGCAAGAAGCGATACTGAAAAAGGTAAAATATTTGCTGAGCACTTAAAATCTGTTTTTACGCCAAATATATGTACTGGTGTTGCTGATTTGCCGAATATAGTCGCTCTACCCCCTCAACACATAAAGTTTAAGACGCGTGATTTACAAAAATTAATTGCCGAACTCAACCCGAAGAAAGCTCCGGGTATTGATGGAATTAGTAATCAGATGCTGATGAACTTGCCTCGTATTGCAATGAGAATCCTGTTATTCATATTTAATGCTATTTTACGACTGGAGTATTATCCACACAACTGGAAACTTGCCAAGGTTAAAATGATTCCAAAGCCGGGCAAAGATATAACAAAGGCTGAGTCATATAGGCCAATAAGTCTACTATCTACAATGTCAAAGCTTTTCGAAAAACTGCTCAAAACAAAATTGTCCCCAATTCTAATTAGTAGTGGGTGCATACCAGACCATCAATTTGGTTTTAGAAGTCAGCATAGCACCATTGAACAATCTCACAGATTAGTTCAATTTATAATAAGAACTTTTGAGGGAAAAAAGTATTGTTCTGCGCTGTTTATTGACGTTTCCCAGGCATTTGAAACTGTGGCATGAAGGCCTTATTTTAAAATTGAAGACTTACTTACCAATAAACATTTTAAATCTTTTGGAAAGTTACATTATTTCCCGTAAGTTCACTGTTGCGGAAGGAGACTTTACAAGTAGGCCTGAAACAATTTCATCTAGTGCGCCAGGGGAGAGTATACTGGGACCAGTTTTATATTTAATTTATACTTGTGATATGCCTGTGAGCAGTAGTATCCATACTTCCACATTTGCCGACGATACAGCCTGCCTTAGTATGCATGAAAACCCTGATGAGGCATCCCGCAAACTCCAGGAACACATAAGCCAGATGGAGCTTTGGTTAAACTTATGGAGAATCAAGGTAAATGAACAAAAGAGTGTTCAAGTAACATTTACTTTACGAAGAGATACTTGTTCCCCCATTCGGATTAACAATCAAGTTGTTTCTCAACATTCACATGTGAAATATCTTGGTATACACCTTGATCGACGACTTACATGGAAACACCACATTGATTCTAAGTTAACTCAAATGAAACTTAAACTAACTCAGGTATATTGGCTGATTGGTCGAAATTCAACACTTAGCCTATACTGTAAACTTTTAATATACAAGTCGCTTTTAAAGCCAATATGGTGCTACGGAATTCAACTATGGGGCACTGCTTCAGCTTCAAATGTAGAGAAAATTCAACGCAGGCAAAATAAAATTTTACGCATGATAACATCGGCTGCATGGTACATCAAAAATTCAAATATACATCGTGATTTGAATATGCCACTAGTGACTGAAGAAATTGCAAAATACGCTGGCAAATATTTAACAAAACTCGAGTCACATCCT
Source organism: Tachina lurida (assembly GCA_944452675.1). Taxonomy (NCBI): domain Eukaryota; kingdom Metazoa; phylum Arthropoda; class Insecta; order Diptera; family Tachinidae; genus Tachina; species Tachina lurida. The sequence goes on from OX101754.1 coordinate 79,318,848, forward strand.
AATCCGCTTGCCCGTAATATTTGAACTTTACTGGACACATCCGCCTAAAAAAGAGGGACACAATGGCTCTTATTCACAGCACTCTAGATGGGACTTCTTGAAAATACTTTTATTTTTTTTCCTTTTGATTATCACTACTTACATATGTATTATATATAACTACTACTAAGCTTATGTCCGACATTGGTCGGGCCTAATTATATTTTTTAGATTTAAGATTTGAATACTTATTGTTAGTTCATATATGAAGATACAATAAATAAAAAAATAAAAAAAAAAAAAAAATTCTAATCACAGGCAAGGAAATTTTATTTCCAACAGCTGAATCATTAACGAAATTAAAAAAAATTATCAGAGTTTTAGATACTAGAAAATTAGTAAATTTATACAAAAAAAGAAAAAACAAATTAGTAGAAATGATGTAATTGATTTTATCCAAAACGCGCTAAGTTAGCGCTTTTTTTATTAAACGCGCTAAGACGAAAAAAGCGCGTTTGGCGTAGTTAGCTTAGATTAGGTTAGGTTAGCAGGCTGCTGGTAAAGAAGGGTGAAATTTTAGAGTCCAGCTCACTTGGGTCCAATACAATGATCCCTTTGTGTTACCTGTTAATTGAAGAGAAGATAGTGAGAGAGAGTGATAGGGAAATGGTAGTGATAGAGAAGACAGGTAGTGAAGGAAGAGATAGAGGATAGAGGAAGGCTTCATTCTCTTACATTTTTAATAATGCAGTGTTGCAGCGCCATCTGGTGTCAAATGAGGCGTATTAAATTTTGAAGCTGTGTTTAGTAGCCATTTTATTGATTTTTTTACTTCGCCAATTATTCTGCTACACAACGAACGAGGGCGCTCTGATGTACATTAGGATTATTATCTGATGAAGTCGGTATAGTTTTTAGTGACCAGTGCCTTATGCCTGCATCACTAGAAGTTTTCCCACAACAACTGATACAAAGGACACTAATGCACATCAGAAAAATGCGTGGTGTTGTTATTTTTAATGACTGTCGGAGACCGGGCTCGAACCCAGGCTGCAGGTTTTTTGTAGTCAACGTGCTAACTACTTCAGCCAACGCCAACGGCGTAGTTTAATCGCGCTAAATCTAGCGCGAAACGCGCTAAATTGGCATCGCTATGTTTGACTGTGTTTAATGAATGAATTAATGAATCTTATGTGTAGTTTCCATAATGCAAGCAAGCGACTTGTCTTGAAAATTTGTATAGGAATCACTAAAAAATTTGAGTGCTTTTCATATATTTTTTCTAGACAAGTCGCTTGCTTGCATTGTGGAAACTACACATTAATGCAGCGATGCCAACTATTTATAACACAAACGCGCTATACACCTTCTCAAAACGCGCTAGAACGCGCTAAGTTACAGCATTATCAACAATTTATAGTCAAAACGCGCTATTTTCCTACGCGCTAAATTAAATTTTAATAAAGGTCGATGTATGTATTAGTAAATACAATTTACTTTTTTTGGTAACTCTTTTTCAGATTATGCAATATTGCCATTTACAATATTAAAATGCGTTTTTAATTCTAACCACAGTCAAGAGAATTTTATTTGCAAGATCTGAATCATTAACGAATTTCAACAAAAAGTTAAATTTTGGATATTAGACAAATGTTAAATTTATACAAAAAAGTAAAAAGACATTGAACTGAAATGATATTTTTGACTTTAATCAAAACGCGCTAATTTAGCGCTTTTTTATTAAACGCGCTAAGACGAAAAAAAGCGCGTTTGACATAGTTAAAACGCGCTAAAACTAGCGCGAAAGGCGCTAAATTGGCATCGCTGCATTAATGTGTAGTTTCAACAATTTCATATGTATTTTTTCTAGACAAGTCACTTGCTTGCAATGTGGAAACTACACATAATTTAATTATTTACATCTAGAATACGGACGATTATGTCGTCCGTTTGGTACATATATCTAGTAAATATTAATTAACAAACAATACGAAAAACAAAGCTTCACAATAATAAAGCAAATGACACTAAATGTCATTATGTCAAAATTAGTTCTTGATGTAGACGATGATACCATGTTGCCGTTATTTAGGGATAGGACTCTTTCCTGTCACAATGACACAACAAAATTGTGTGTAATCGAAAAATTTTATGGAAACGGCATTGCACACATATGAAAATGACAACACATGAAATGCAAGATACATAAATATAATAATTTTCAATCTTCTTTTAATTTCATATTGAAATTGAAAATATTTAATTCTTTTAATTGTTGTTTCTCATAGTTGTAAATTTACTCATGTTTGGAAAAAAAGTAGTTTTAGTACAAAAATAGATTTTTATGTTGTCATTTCTTGTTAATTTCATCGAAATTAAGTAAAATAACTTTAATTTCGAATATGTCAAAATATATGGGAAATTATTTATTTGTTACTTGATTTCAACCGAAATCACGAAATTACTTATAATGCTATAATCCTATTTAAAAATATAAATTTGCCACCAGGCCCCCTGTGTTAATCGTGAATAGATTTCTGTCATAATAAAGCAATTATATGGCAGTTACCGTTTTATTTGCTAATAAGTCGTAAATGTACAAAACATAAAATAATTATCATTATTTGATTCTATCAATGTTTTTTTTTTATAATATTTGACTATTTATTGTGTTTTGTTATCAACCTCAAAATATTTTTTTTGCAAATAAAAAATTAATTCGCCGTTTATGCGAATAAGGTGCCCGTGTAAACGTAGTATATGTATGTATCGTAATGCAAATGAGCTAGGGGAAATTACGCCATTCGATACGATTCGAATGCCGTAATTTGCCCCCTGATTAGTTTATTCAACAAAATGTTTGCTTCATGCGGGTCAACATTTCAATTATTGAATTACCAATTAGTAAATTCATATCCTTTGAACTTGTACTCAATTAATTTTTTGATTCATTTAATTAAACACTTTAATTGAAATTATTCTTATAAATTTCATTTATTGGATAAGTTACATTATTAAATTCTGATGATATATTTTTTTTTGTAATATATCGAAGCATAGCATATTTTATTTATTCCAGCAAGTTGATGATTAAAACCAATATGTAGTTTTTTTCTGTGAACTTGCATTTTAAATAAAATTTCTTTGGTGTTTGAACTTAAAAGAAAATAAACGTAACCAGGCTTTCAGAGCGAAGAAATCGTTTTATTTTTAATTCAAGAAATTGTGATATCAAAACTCTTGACTACTGAAAAATATAATAATTGCAGCCGAATCGATTCGTCGATCACTCTAATTTTACGAGTTGTTTTAATGTGAGATAGCATTATGTAAATTAAAATATGTACATATGTATATGATATTTTTAGTAGGCTAAACAAATATTGATTACCTGTAAAAATCCACATTTTAATTCAATATCCAAAAATGTGTAGTCTTTGGCATGATTAGGCCTCATCGGCATTGGTGTTTGCGATTGTTGCATTTGTTGATTGTTTCCAGCATTTGATTGAATGACATTTTCATAAGTTTTAGATTCCTTGAAAAAAAACATAAATTTTTAGAGGTTAAATTATACAATAGATCAAATATAATTTAATTTTATTTCAATATAACTTTTGATTCATTTAAATAAAGTTTTCTAATATATCGGACTTCGATTATAAACAATAAAAATATTTTATTCAATAAGAATTTAAATTACTGAACTTATTATTTCTGATTAAAATTCACTACAGTTCAATTAAATCTAAATATGTCTCATTTATGTAAATCATCATGGGCACGTAACAAAAATATGTTCACTTGGCAATCACAGTTCAGAATGCTGGAAAGCAATATCAACTACTGTAGAAAGCAAAAAACAAAGTAACATGAAGCCACTACAATAATACCAACATGTATGCACCGAATAAGTAAAAATAACACTGTGATAGTCGAACAAATTAACTTCGATGAATCCTTTTCGAACTATTAGTGTGGAGTCTCCTGAGTGCGAAAGTACATTTGGAAGCGTCAGATTGGCTCCAGTTTTTGATATATCGGTATATATCCATTTTTCATTGATATAGGTAAGTCTGCGTTATTTAAAAAAATTTTATTCGACTGTATTAGTTCAGTCAGTTCTCGTTGTACCTTCATAGTGAACAGACGTAATAGCGGAATTTTTCTTACATACAAACTAAACAAAAAACAAGTAAGAGTGCTATATTCGGCTGTGCCGAATCTTATATACCCTTTACCAACGTACGTACATATATATAGTATACAGACACATACATACATATTTGTTTTGTGAAAAAATTTATCATTTTTTTAAAGTTTCTATCTTTGGAGTTGTAATTTTCTTTCAGAAGCATAAAATATATTCAATTTATAAAGAAAAAGAAAAAAATTTTTAGACCTATTTAATTTTACATAACACAAAAAAGTTTTCCAACCCTGGAGTCATAATTTTAGATTTTTTTGATTATTGATACCAATCTAGTTCTTTAAAAAATACATAAAATATGTTAAGTGAAAAAAGCAAAAACGAAATAAGGAAAAACTTAAGGTCAGATTTTGTAAATTCAAACGATTTTTTCGTTTTGAAATTTGTATTAAAAAAATATTTTTTGAAAAGAATTTTCGTAATTTTTCATACAAATTTGAAACGTTTAGAAACAAAATTTTTTACAAAATCTGCTTATTAGTTTCATTTAATTCCTTTAATATTAAAAACTTCAGTAAAGTGCGACTTTGAATCGCGCACGAAAGGTAGGCTTTTTTGAAGTTTTTTTTCAGTTTAAACGATTTTTTCAGTTTCGTCGCTTTTTTCTCGTTTTGGCGATTTTTTTCTGTTTTTGGAGGTTTTTTTTATTTTGGTGATTTTTTTCTGTTATTGGGATTTTCTTCATTTTGTAGATTTTTCTCATTTTGACGATTGTTTTTTTAATTTTTGCGATTTTTTTCTGTTTTTGGGCTTTTTTTATTTAGGAGTTTTTTTTTCTTTTTTTTTTCATTTTGGCGACTTTTTCTGTTTTTTTGGGTTTTTTTTCGTTTTGGCGATTTTTTTTAAGCAATTTTTCCGGTTTTTCGCGATTTATTTTAGTCTTAGAAATTTTTTTTAATATGGCGATTTTTTTCTGTTTTTGGGTTTTTTTTTCATTATGGCGTTTTTTCCTGCTTTGGGGTTTTTTTATTTAGGCGATTTTTTCTCTTTTTTGGGGTTTTTTCATCTTGGCGATTTTTTTCATTTTGTCGTTATTTTCCTGTTTTGGTTTTTTTTTTCATTTTGGCGATTTTTTCATGTTTTTTGGGGTATTTTTCGTTTTGGCGATTTTTTTTGTTTTTCGCGATTTTTTTCCTTTTTTCAAGTGTAATATGTACATATAATTGTATGTATATTACATGGGATTTTAGAATTTTTCGTTGCTCGTTTTAGAACACCCTTTAATTTCCAATTCTCATGTATTTGTTGTTGTAGCGGTCAAAGGTCTACACACTGTGTCCAAATTTCAGGTCTGTAGCTCTTACGGTTCTCGAGAAAATACTAATATAGTTTTAGACATAGTTAATTTTACATAACACAGAAAGTTAAAGTTTTCCAACCCTGGAAACGTCTTTTTAATTTTTTTTATATATTTTTTAATTTAAAATACCAATTTTAGTCGTACTGAAGTGTAAAATAAATTTATTTATTAAAAAAAAATAAAAATTTGTTTTCGGTAGTTACTTTTATATGGCAAAATATAGTTTACGTTTTCCAGCTCTGCAATCGTCTGCCCGATTTTGCTGAATTTCAATACCAATCTAAGTTGGACCATTTCTGATACATCAGTCCAAGAACGAAGTCTCTAGCTTTTCTGGGAGCTTCGGAAAACCGATTTCACGTACACCGGACGGACGGACAGACGGACATCGATTATTCGTCATCGCTATTCATAAGGACCCAGAAGATATATATTTTTTTGGTCGCAAATTAAAATTATGGAAATTACACACGGAATGACAAACCTATATATACCCTTTTCCATTTTTGGTAAAGGGTATAAAAATCATACAAAAAATATTCGTAGTACATATTAACTTTGATAAATAAGCATTTTTTTGCTTTGATAATATTTTTACATATAGAAATAACAAAAACAAAAAAAAACCGTAAACAAAAAAACATACAAAGTACCCTTGAGGAATACTCTTTATGAGTACCCCAAAGGAAAAAAATAGTGAAGTGAGTTCTAACGGCAGAAATGCCTATTTTACTGTGAGTTTTGATGCTCATAATGATAACAATAAAAATAAAAAATCTGATAATAGACTTGCTGTGAGTTCTGAAGCTCTTAATAAAAATCAAAAATCTGATAGACTTTTTATAACGGCAAAACCACAGTTTCGTCAGCGATCAACTTCGCTTTGTCCAATGCCAACTAGTGAATCGTTGACATTATTGCCTAGTACTTCTACATTTAACTCAGCGATATCATCCGCTTCGGGCTCGTGGTCATCACTTAAACAAGTTGTCACTGAAGATAACAGTAGTTCAAAACCAAAGGTACAAGTAGGAATGGACAGATATATAACTATTTTAAAGCGCGGGCGAAGCCCAAATTCTACTAAAATCGGATCCGCCCCAAAGATGTCTAGGGATAACAGCACATCTTCTATCAATCGTCAAAATCGTTTTTCATTATTGCAAGACAAAAACGACAAGCCCGCTGCATCATCGCAAAAGTCTTTTAAGCCACCACCTATTTATCTGAGAGAAAAAAATTCTAACGCGCTTCTAAAAAATCTACTGTCGACCATTGGTGAAAATACTTTTCACATCATTCCAATTAAACGAGGTAATATTGATGAAACTAAAATCCAAATATATGATGAAAAAGATTTCCGAAAAATTGTTAGTGAGTTTGAAAAAAATAAAACAAATTTTTACACATATCAACCTAAGAGTGCTAAATGCCTACAAATAGTATTAAAGGGCATAGATTCATATGTTGAGCCCGAAGAAGTAAAATGTGCACTTATCGAACAAGGATTTAAGGTAAAAAATGTTACCAATATAAATAATAGAGAGAAGATTCCCCAGCCTCTATTTCGTGTTGAACTGGAGCCGACTGATATACAGTTTAAAAAAAAAAAACGAGACGCACCCAATTTATAGCCTAAAATACCTTTTACACCGATAAATCACAGTTGAAGAGCCACGTAAGCGTTCAGGTCCCGTACAGTGCCATAATTGCCAAGAATATGGCCACACAAAAACTTACTGCAAATTACCTACAGTTTGTGTTATCTGCGGTGAATTGCATGGTACTGCTAACTGTACCAAGCCAAAATTACAAGCAGAAAAAAAATGCAGTAATTGTGGAGGTAATCACACCGCTAACTACAGAGGCTGCCCTGTATATTCTTTCGTTAAACAGGCTATGGGTCAAAAATCTAAATTAGCTCCAGTTCAATCAGCAAATGCTTACTCCGCCACTCTGCCTCAAACTAGCCAACTAGTTACTTCACGTGTATCGTATGCCGATGCTGCTAAGACTAGTTCTATTCCCACACAAAATGTTCCACCGTCAAGTAATTCAACGAATGCAAACTCTAGCTTTAACTTTAGTCGTCTTGAAGCTACTATTGAGAATTTGGTGCTAACTATAAACAATTTTACAACAAATATGACTAGCATGATGCAAGAAATGCTGAGAATGCAGAATACTCTGCTTCAAGCATTAGTCAACAAACCGTGAACACGTTAAAGCTATGTTTCTGGAACGCAAACGGCATTCGCCAACATAAAAATGAACTTGAACACTTTCTCATGGAAAAAAATATTGATATAATGTTGGTCTCTGAGACTCACTTGACTTCGAGAAGCTGCTTTCAAATAAATGGTTACACTCTATATGATTCAAAGGACCCGAGAGGGAGAGCATGCGGTGGATCAGCAATTCTAATTAAGTCAAGACTCAAGCACTATATCCTTGAGAACGTTAGCGAAGAATATATGCCAGCAACGAATATTTTCGTAGAAAATTTTTGTGCGAATTTCGTGATATCTTCAATTTACTCACCTCCCAGATTTTCAGTTACTGAAGATCAGTATGAGAAGTTCTAAAAATCGCTTGGATCTTGTTTCGTGGCAGCTGGTGACTACAATGCAAAACATACGTACTGGGGCTCGAGTCTTGTTACACCTAGAGGTAGAGCGTTGTTTAATACAATTTCAAAAATGGGCTTAGATGTCATTTCGAGTGGGGAGCCTACTTATTGGCCTACTGACGTAAGAAAAATTCCAGATGTTATAGATTTTGGCATCACGAAAAATATCCATAGGGACTTAATTCACGTAGAGGGCTCTCTAGATCTGTTCTCCGATCACTCTCCCACAATAGTTACAATTTTCGACCCACTAAGGAGTGATTTAACTAACTCATATGCGAAAACGATTAATAGGGTCAACTGGCTAGGATTCAAAAAATATATTAGTAGTCACTGCGTAGAAAACATTCAGCTAAGATCATCTGATGATATTGAATTTAATATTGCCAATCTTAACGAATATATTAAACAGGCTGCTGAACATGCCACTACCTCCTATCCGCAGACTGGCTTTAATAGAATTTATTCTATGGAAATTGAACGTCTTGTATGTGAAAAAAGGAGAGCTAGAAGAGAATGGCAACAACACAGATCCCCCCTAAATAAAATCAGACTTAAAGAATGTACTAAACGACTCAAAGAGCTGCTATCGTCGGAAAAGACTGCATTACTGGAAAAGTATTTAGAAGGCCTTGATGTAACGTCAACATCTAATTACTCTTTATGGCGCGCTACTAGAAAAAAGACCCGCTGATCTCAAATCACCACTACGTTCTTCGACGGGAGGATGGGCAAGAAGCGATAGTGAGAAAGGTAACTTATTTTCTGAGCATTTAAAATCTGTATTCACTCCCAATTCATGTACGGGTGCTGCCGGATTACCGAGTGTAGTATCTCTACCCCCTCGTCCCTTAAGGTTTAAGATACGTGAACTACAAAAAATAATTGCTGAACTCGACCCGAAGAAAGCTCCAGGTATTGATGACATTAGTAACAAGATGCTGATGAATTCGCCTCATATTGCAATAAGAATCTTGCTATTTATTTTTAATGCCATTTTACGAATGCAGTATTTTCCACAAAACTGGAAACTTGCCAAGATTAAAATGATTCCGAAGCCAGGCAAAGATCTTACCAAGGCTGAATCATAAAGGCCTATAAGCTTACTTTCAACAATTTCAAAGCTTTTCGAAAAGCTGCTCATGACTAAATTGTCCACAACTTTAGCTGATAGTGGTTGCATCCCGGACAATCAATTTGGCTTTAGAAGTCAGCATAGCACTATTGAGCAAACGCATAGATTGGCTCAAGTTGTAAGGAGGACTTTTGAAGAAAAGAAGTATTGTTCTGCCCTTTTTATTGATATTTCTCAGGCATTTGACAAAGTATGGTACGAAGACCTATTTTTAAAATTGAAGAGATATTTGCCAATAAATATAGAAAAACTTTTGGAAAGTTATGTTGTTGATGGGAAGTTTACTGTTGTGGAAGAAGACTTCATGAGTGTAGCCGAATCTATATCTTCTGGTGTGCCACAGGGTAGTATTCTGGGGCCAGTCTTGTATCTAATATATACTTGTGATAACATTTGCCGATGATAAAGCCTGTTTGAGTATTCACAAAAACCCTGATGAGGCATCCCGCAATCTCCAAGCACACATTACACAGCTTGAAATATGGTTGAATTTATGGAGAATAAAAGTAAATGAACAAAAGTGTGTTCATATAACGTTTACCCTAAGAAAAGATACCTGTTCCCCCATTCGAATCAACAATCAAAATATTCCTCAACATTCTCAAGTGAAATACCTTGGAATACACCTTGATCGAAGGCTTACATGGAAATATCATATTGACTCTAAGTTAACCCAAATGAAACTTAAATTAACTCAAATATATTGGTTAATTGGCAGAAATTCAACACTCAGCCTAGACTGCAAACTTTTGATATACAAGTCGCTTTTGAAGCCAATATGGTGCTATGAAATTCAGCTATGGGGCACTGCTTCAGCTTCAAATATTGAGAAAATCCAACGAAGGCAAAACAAAATTTTACGTTTGATAACATCTGCTCCATGGTACATTAAAAATTCAAATATTCATCGTGATTTAAATATGCCACTAGTGAGTGAAGAAATTGAAAAATACGCAGGCAAATATTTAACAAAACTCGAGTCACATCCTAATCCGCTTGCCCGTAATATTTTGAGCTTTACTGGACACATCCGCTTAAAAAAGAGGGACACAAGGGCTCTTATACTCAACACTCCAGATGGGACTGCTTAATACTTCTTTTTTTTTCCTTTTTGATTATCACTACTTATGTATTATTTATAACTATCACTAAGTTTATGTCCGATACTGGTCGGGCCTAACAATTATATTTAGATTTAAGATTTGATTACTTATTGTTAGTTCATTTTTGAAGATGCAATAAATAAATAAATAAAAAAAAAAAATAAGTTTGTAGTGTGTGTCTGTGTATCTGTTTTAGGGTTTGGGATTTCCCGGACTTTTGCACTTCCCGGGAAACGGGAATTAAAAAATCAAGTTCCTCGGAATTGGGAAAAGCTAATTTTCTAAATTAAATACATTTATTAAATGAAAGTTGGTGAAATTTCGATTGTTTTATTAATGTAAGCATTCTTTTGAAATAAAAGTTAATAAGAAAGCAGTTCTAAGACAAATTTTTAAGAATTTTTAATTGAATTTAAGCAAATGGAATAAAGTTATTACACAGCAAAAGATCATATAAAAACCAATTGACGACTGTTACCACAATTAGTAGAAAATTTTCTAATAAGACCTACCTTCATTTTAATAAAAATTTGCTTTGCTTGTTTCTCATTCTTTTTGAAAAAGTTTCAGGCGGTTTCTTATCGTTAAGTACAAGCAGGTTACAGTACCATACTGGGCTGCACCGAATTTTGAATACCCTGAGCCACAGTATGTCTAAGTGTCTTTAATTTTTAATTTTATTTCTCCTAAAATATTTTCTTCAGGGTTTCCATAATAGCGCCTACTTGTAATAAATTTAAGTTTTGTCAACTCAGAGTTCTTACAGCTTAAAATTTTCACTACACTTTTCAAAATTTGTTCACTAATTCGGCGAAAAATCACTTCAAGTTGGCTTAGCATCGAGTTATTTACTTTAGGAAACGATTATATCATTATACAATTTATTCCACTTTTTTTAGGAGATATGGTATGACCTCAATTTAATGGAATTTTTATGAAATTTCAGACTAGATTTGAATAGCTCACATTTTTATTTTATATTAAAAATATATGGACATTTTACTGCTTGTTTATCGGCGTCGAAAGAATTCTTTCTTTCTTACAGTTACATTTAAAACAAAAACTCAATTGAAATTTTAAGATTAAAAAATTTCCTTGGAACAAGGTATATGTAAGTGTTTAAACAGACGATGAAAAACGTGTCAACGTTCGTGTAAATTTAGTCATACAATCATTCAAACGAACTTTTGTAATATATAAAAAAATAATAAGTTTTTATATTAAAGTAAAATTGGATTACAAATTCTATATATTTATGAAATAACATGCACTTTAAATTTCCCGTTTTCCCGGGAAAATCTCAAAAATTTCCCGGGAATATTAGACAGATATTTCCCGGGATTTCCCGCCCGGGAATTCCCGTTTCCCAAACCCTAACCTGTTTGTATGTACAAGTCCACGACCAAACGGCTGGACCGATTTCCATTTTTGCTGTTTGAAAGGCGACTTCGTCGAGAGTGTTCTCAGCTATGTTTGAAAATCGGTCCAGCGGTTTAGAAGATATCACATCTTTTTTATGTATATCCTGTTGAATCTGTGTGTCTTTGACGACGAAGCTCCCAAACGGCTTGACGGATTTTAATTTGGCTACACTAGAAGAAACGCAGTATAGTCGATTGAATATTATCCTAAATTTTCTATATATTATATTACTCTTTTCTCTTTTTTCGATTCTGTTACTTCAATAATATTAGTGGAACATAAAGTTCTTAACTTATGCTACAACGTCAACTGCGTCGGAGGTTTTTAAAATTTAAAATTTTCGTTATTAATATTTTATTTATTAATGTTTCAAAATTATTGCGTTTTCTGTGTAATGACTTATTTTTTCGTTTGTTAATAAAAAATTTAAACTATTTTTTAAAATTATTGGAATAGATTTTTTATTCTTTGTTCGTTCGAATATTCGAACAAAAGTTCAAAATTATTCGTGTGTTCGAACAAGGAAAATATCATGAAATATCATTCGAACACATACAAAAGACGAATAATTAACAACACTAGTATCTAGTTTATAACTCACCCGAGGGGTGTGCTACTTACATGAAATGCGAGTATATTGGCCAGGCTTGCAAAAATTGGCTCTGTGACAAAAGCCAATGTTTCTGGTGATTCTTCTACGGTGTGATAAATTTGAAGCATCTGGAAAAATGTAACAAAAGAAATAATAGAATTTTTTATAAATCTGTTTCAAATGATGTTTGAAAAAAATTTAAAATATTTTATAGCAACGATCTAAAAGCAGTTCTTCAAATTCGTCTTATATTTGAATTTAAAATATTAATGAAATTAGTGAGGGCAAAATAACTCCCAAACGTGAAATAAAATTCTGTGAATGAAATAAGTAAGTCCAAGAAAAGTTGACAGGATTTAACCTATCATTTCATAATAAATCAATTCTCATGCGAGTTTCAGGGCTAAGAAAAAAGCAAATTTGCAAGAAATCTATAGCAATGGATAAATCTACACTAATATAATAAAGATGTAAGGTTTCTATTTTAGTAGTTTATTTTTAAAATTCCTTCAGCAACATGTAGACTAGAATTTTCCAATAGAAAAAGACTTTTTATTTTTCCGTTTAAGTGCTTAGGATAGGATCGCGAAAGGCAGAATATATAGATTTATTGTTATTTCAACAGAGATCTACTAATCTGTGAGCTTTTAGGGTTCCGAATTCAAAAGAAAAATACAACAGTATTAACTTTAATACGCTCTTCGCCCTCCAAACTATCTATCTGCCCACCAGCTGACCTGTTTACCTGCCCGTCCCCTGACCGAATGCAAAATAAATTTTGTTTATTTATTAAGCTCTATCGACTAAATGGCTGAAGTGATAGATATGAGTCTAAAAGGGTGTAATATTTACCCACGGAAATTCAAAACATAGATGCATCTGTATCTAAAAGGATACATAGGCTAAACCTAAAATATAGGTAGATATGCGTCGAGGAGGGCACATATCATTTACATATGTGACGCGCAAAATAGAAAGGGACCTAAGGGTAAAAACCGGTTTTGTTCAGGAGAGCCATTTTAAAGATTTAAATACGTGTATCTTTGGTCTACCATCACTGAGCGTGTTGGTATTGGTCTCATTTGAAAGTGACACATCTCATGACGTCAGGAACGTGTTGGTCAACCTTGAAAATGCGCGTAGGTCGTCCCTACCTCTTGTTTTGTGTAGTTGGTTTTTACTGTTTTCTACCTAGCGCGATGTTTCCATGAGTTTGATATCAATTTTGCTCGCGTTTTTTCGAAACCAGGTTTATTTTCTGAAATTATTAATTGTGAATTATAATAAATACTCATTTATAATTCTTTTAAATCGTGAATATCACTCTGTTAGTAGGAAAATTTTTTCACATAACCTTAGAATCGTATACTTCAATTTTATAAAACGCGCATATCTCTGGGAGGGAACACTTTTGGGCATGGGATCGGTCTCATTCGATGCTCAGATGTTGTCCACATAAAAAAAAGTGAAAATTGATTTTTTTTTACCCTTAGGTCCCTTTCTCTATGCGCTGTCACATATGCATACTTTAAGACACACAAGAGTTCCAGTTTTTACTTTTTTCAGCCATTTTACTTTAAGCGTCTTTGAAGGTAGAGCAGAAGGAAGAGCAATTGAATTTTGAAAAATTTGTACAGTGTTACTTTATGTGTCAGAGTCCGATCTGCACGTTCAGGAACTAATGATGAATCAATAGTATAGAATGGAATAATAATAATGCGAAGACAGTGCTGGACAAACCTCAGAGAAGAAGTTTAAAATTAAATTGATTAAATAAACAAAATCATACAAATTTCATAATGAAATAACTATTATGGATGTTGTGAGTTAAATATTTCGATTGGGAGTTATTTCTGTGGCCGCTATTTTTCAGAGCCGAATTAAAATATTATGTACATATGTAAATAAAACATTTGTTGTAAGATTAAGATTTAATATATTATGGAACTGCTTATAAAAAAGATTTATATAAATAATTTATTATATAAAATCCTTTATAAAATATATATATTTCACTATGAATAAGACAGAATATTTGTTATTGTTGCTCAAAGAACTAAAGAGCTTACATCAATTTGTTTTTTTTTAGTAATAGCATAAAAATATAAATTTCTTCAAAACTATAACATTTAGTTTCCGCAAACGGTAGTAAAACGCAAACAGAATTGAAGTATGAAATTTTGAAATCAGCTTTCTCATTTTACAAAACTAAGCTATTTGTAAAATGAGAAAGTTTAACACACCATTTTTTTTTTAATTTCTTAGCGTTGTGTTTTACAAAATTAATTTAAATTTAAACTTACCTTAGGATGTCGAAACCTTTCTAAATTTTTAATTGAACTTTTTAAAATTTCCGTTACCGTTTCTTTGCGTCTAGGCTTATGCAACTTTTCGGCAACTTTTTTCTCAAATACGAATATAGAGCATTCCTAAAAAATAAATTATTTGTTTAAAGAATATGTTTTGAAACTTTTACGAATAAATATATAGTATATAGTAATATATATAACATACGTATGCCTAGTTGTAAGTTATTTGTTCACCTAAGATTAAGTTAGTATTACTACATATATTATACTAAATAACTAAGGCCCAATTCATACGAGGATTTTAAAATCTTGTTTTATTTTAAATTCTCTTTAAAAGTTGCTTCCAAAAACATTGTACATTCATACGATGATTTTTTCCATTTTCTAGGTTTGTTTTTTTTTTTTTTTTTTTTGCCTTCAAAAATGGTATCAGTGTTGCCAGTAGATTTTAAAAAATCCATTTCCCCTACATGTTAAAAAAATGTTCCCATACGAAAATCTACAAATTTCATTAATTTTAATTTAAAAAAGATTAATTAAAAACATTTAAGTCCTCATTTTGACATACATATGTAGTTCCTGTGTATTAAAATATTTAAAGTGACTACTTCTGTGTTCGAAATTAATGCATACTTTTCTACAGTTTTTCAGAAATTATCTTATAATACAAATATAACACATATCTATATTTGGGGTTTCTCCAATCATGGAGTTTATTAAGATTTAAGTTAAATAGTTGTAAGTAATAACCTTAATTATTAAATCATTGTTTAATAGATGCTCATTTCCTATTTCTTGGGGTGCTTGCCATTAGAAGAATAGAGGGAAGATCCTATCCAAATACAGGCACTGCTACACCAAAATAATTAGATAAAAGTCTATGTAATTACGAGCAAAAACAAATTTTTAAACGGAGCAAAAATATATTTTGCGTATAGTCGTTTTTACATTTATGCATAAAAAAATGCAATATGAGAATACAAAATACCTACATTTTGGCCAAAATAAAATATTTGTCCGATATTCCCTATACTCCTATATTAGCGACAAAATAACCTACAGGTAACACTGTTTTCTATTATAAAAAGCTGTTGTCGCATTGAATGAAAAAATAAAATAAAGCAACATACCAAAAATTAAAATATGTGTAAAGAAAATTTGAAAAAAAAACTCGGAAAACGGAAAATGTGATTTTTTTTCTACCCCCTTTGCTTTTCTATACAGTTCGCCTACAAACTACAAAAATCGTGTTTTAAAAAATCATTGAAAAATCAACGTGTGAATTAGGTGTAACATAGCATAACATGAAATTTATGATCGCTGTTCTTCATTACTTTATATCAGTAAGATTCTCTCTGTAAAATGTAAAGAATAATATTGATTTGATTATTTAAAAATGAAGTTAGTGTTGGAGCTATCTTCAAGCAATTAAGTTGCACTTTTATTTGGTTACACTCTTCACGTATCTTGTCCACGTGTCTGGCGACGAGGATAACAGAATAAATATATTTAGTGTATTAAAAAATCACCCCTGGTAAAATAATTATGCATTAGCTAAACTCAGTACATACATATGTATATTATAACGTGTTCAATAAAAAGTGCTTTTCTAACTAATCTATATATAAATAGGCAAGTGAAAAAAGTTAAGAACCATTTTAACTGACTTAAACTCAACGTATTCGCTTGATTTTTTTTTTTAGATAGATTGTCAATAGGAGCAGTGCAGAATGTATTTTTTCTTCTACATTTTTGTGTCTAAGATAGTTAAAAACAGTTAAGAATATTAGCCAATCATAAAGCCATGATCTCTCTTTCTCTCTTAATTTGCTAAAAAAAAATTACAACAATTTGGCTTGGCAACTCCGTAAACACTCAGAAGGAAAAACGTATTTTATTTGTTCATTCTATTCTTATTTCCATCTTTCTATGGACTTAAACGATTATTGCTGAAACTAATAAAATTTGCATATTTAAATAACGAGTGGTACTGTATTATTTTTTCTTTAGATACTTAAAAATATTTTTTTTTTAATTATTAATAACTTTGATTAAAGTTAAATTCACCTACAGCACAAAGTAAGTTTTTTATTTTTGGTTTATTTTGTGTGCGTTTTGTTCATTGTTTTCATTATTTTTCTGTGCTTTAAATTAGTGAACATACTGGAATGTTGGAATATGATGGAATGTTGGAATATGATGGAATGTTGGAATATGATGGAATTTTAAATTCGTATTTAGTAGTTAAGAAAGTGGTTTAAGAGAGTGGTTTACCCTGGAGTCTATACATATGTATATTTAAACATAGTTTTTAAATTGTGTTTTAAATTCATCAAACTTTAAATATTTTCATTCTATTCTCCACCTCTGTGCGTTAATGGTTGATTTTCAACCACTGGGCGAACACTAGTTACTGAAAATTTTTGATAAAAGAAAGGAAGAGATTTGCCATAGCAAACTGACTACAAAAAAAAAAGATGTTGGAATTCATTTGCTGGTGGTTTAGCATGTCTATATACGTATTTCATATGCGACCCATAAAATATATATATTATGGATCCTTATGAATAGGGAAGACGAATAAGCGATGTCCCTCTGTCCGTTCTCCCGTCCGTCTGGTGTACGTGAAATCGGTTTTCCGAAGCTCCCAGAAAAGCTAAAGACTTCGTTCTTAAACTGGTGCGTCAGAACTTAGATTGGTATTGAAAATCAACAAAATCGAGCAGGCAGTTTCAGAGCTGGAAAACTTAAACTTGATTTTGCCATATAAAAGTAACTAGAAAACACAATTTTTTTATTTCATTAATTTTTTTGTTAAATAAACTTATTTTATATTTCAGTACGAATAAAATTTGTATTAAAAATATGAAAAATATTAAAAAAATTAAAAAGGCGTTTCCAGGGTTGGGAACTTTAACTTTTTTGTTATATAAAAATAACCTACTAAAACTAATTTTTCCTTTTTATCTATAAATTCAACATATCTTACATTCCTAAAAGAAAAATATTGGTGTACGAAATCAGAAAAATTTTAAATTATGATTCCAGGGTTGAGAAATGTACAGTTTTTGTGATATATAAAATTAACTAGGTCTAATATTTTTTTTTATATTTTCATTTATAAATATATTTTATGTTTTGGAAAGAAAAGTTGGTTATAAAAAATTTGAAAAATAATAACCACAGCTCCGTACACCAAAGGTGAAAAGGAACCCTATTATTTTCGCTACGCTGTCCGTCTGTCCATCTGGCTATCACAGGGTCCCCCAGGGGAGTCAATGACTACGGGTGTGGCAATCCCGGGGCCCCAGCTAAGGGTAATGTAGTTTTTTCTGCTGGCGGACCTTTGGCTCATTACCCGTAAAACTTATGTGTTACTACCCGATCTCTGAAATAACAGAGCAAAGGATGTGCATGTATTTATAAAAGGAAAACAAATAATGAACGACCGTTGTTGTCAGTTAGGTGCATGATCACCTAGAACTGCCCCTGAGTTCAAAAGATAGTAAAGTGAAGCCTTTATTAATAAAGGTGGATCTGCGAGGTCTGACCAGAGGCTACTTCTGGTGCTACGGGTGCCGGTTGCCCGACAGCTGAGCTGCTTAGAGATAAAAGCATTGCGGCTATCAAAATTCTGTGTTCAAAAGATTTAACGCCCCTGGAAAGCACCAGGGCAACGGCACTTGTGTCTGATCATAATAGGCACAGGATTTTGGTGGCGACAGCTTGCTTTCTTCTCGCGTGGGTGGTTCCTTCTGCTCTGAAGTTTGAGTGCATGTAGCGGCCGTCAGTTCCTTTGCTGAAATGCCAAGTTCGGGCTACCCCACGGGTTTTAAGGGCTGATTTTGGTAAGTGTGGAGTAGACACTGGAAATGTGGCGACACAGGCATGCGTTTATTACGGAGGAGTGGTAGCTGTGCCGGCAATGGTTGAGGAATTCTCTTGGGGACCTCGCTATTGGTGTATACACAACACCATAGCGTGGAAGCCTGAGAATTATCGTAGTGGCTGTGGTTGCTACCAAAATCGCTGGGAGAATAGTCTTGGCTTCCCAGTATTAAATCAATGCTAGTGATTGGTATGACGCGGTCAGCCAGACACTAGTCTAGGTGCTGTTGCCAATCAACAGAAAGTTGTTATGGCATGAACATAGCAACTGATACGAGTTTAGATAGCTCAAATTACCTAAGCAAGGTAATTAAATATAGTACAGGGATAACTATATATAAGGTTTGCAACCTTTGTGCCTTTGAGGCGCATCTATGTATTGCATAGGTGTGTCCTGTAAGGGTGCATGGGGGCGTTGGTCTGGCGTCTAACCCAAACTCGGTGCTTTGGCACCCGTGAGATAAGGCCGTTACGGCAGGTGCTCACGCAAAGCCATTGCACTTCTGTCTATCACAGGGTCACTTGCAGTTTGATAATTGAAGTGAACGGTTGTATTTAAATTAAAGTGTTTTTGCGTGAGTATTTTTATTCGGTGAACTTTAAGTTAAAATCACGAGATTAGTTTCATTTTGAAGTGCGGAATTCTGTGAATACGTGGATATTGGAGTGCGGGAAATATATTGACATAGACCTAAGATATAATCGTTTTTATCCTCCGGTACTATAGTACGATAAAATAAATGCATGTATGTATGTATTATTATTGAAAATTTAATAAATTATTGAAGTACGAAGAAGAAAAAAGTCTTAAAACTGCCAAGGGTAAATTCCGGCAGTAAGGACAAACTGTTTTTAAAAATTTTGGTGTATCAAGGGCAAAAATCCGGCAGTAAGGTCGTGGAAGAAAAAAGTGAAATCAGTGTTGCCGCTTTGGTGAATTTTTGTGGGAACAGCATTGCTGTTGTTTTTCCGGGGAAGTTCTGGGATTTTGGGATTTCCAAAAAAGTTTTTGGGAATTCCAGACCCGGTTTGTGTCTCGGATAAGTGGTTTTTGTCCGTGCTAAGTGGTCACTGCTGGTGTGTGTCTCGGCTAATCTGCTGCCCATCGCAAAAGTGCAGAAACTTTTATTTTTATTGGGGGTTTTTTGCCGTTGGTGTGGTTATGGCTCCACCGGGCCCACTGTCGTTAAAAAAGAAGGTGCCTAAGGGCGACGTTGATGAGGATGCGTCGGAATCCGTGTCGCAGGCCGAGTTTTTGTTGCCGCCGCCGGCGAGAAAGTTGCTGAGGCACAGCGACACCGAAAGTGATGAGTATGGAAAGGAGAAAAGGGTGAAACCCAATTCACCCAAGACGCGGAGGGAGCGTTCTGCTGCTGCTACGGATGCCGCTGTTGGTGGTGCTGTTGGTGGCGAGGTGGTTTATGAAAGGGTGGAGGAAGGGTGTGCGATGGTCACGGACGCGACCGACAAGACGCGTGCTGCCTCTTCAAGCCAGAGTAAGAGGAAGAGGAGACCTAAAGGTGCTAAGTCTGCTGGTGCTGCTGGTGCTGGTGTTGGTATGGGGGCTGGTCCTGCTGGTGAAGCCATCTCTGAGTTGAAGCGCATCACTAGCGCTTTGATGGAGGTAGTATTGGCTGAGATAGTGTTGACCGTGTTGAGGGCAGATTAGTGTCCACGATATCAGCGGAATATAAGGAGCTGATGATGGGGCGGGTGGCGGAAAATGAGAGGTTGAGGGGGCGGTTGGCGGCCGGCTCACCTGCTATTTTTGGTGGTCGTGCTGCTCCTGCTCCTGCTGCTGTGGCCTCGCTTGTTGCTTCGTCCGCTCGTGGCCCCGTGGCTGTTGTGGCGCCACCTGTTGTGAAGCCTGTGGAAACTTGGTCGGTGGTGGTGAGGGGCAAAGGTGCCTCCACGTCTAAGGAGGTGATGGAGAAGGTGGTCACTGAGGTAGGGCCAACACTAGGAGTTCGCATACATGATGTTCGTCCCATCAAGTCGGGAGGTGCGGTGATACGCACACCATCGGTGGCTGAGCGTGAGCGCATTGCAACAAATGAGAAGTTTGCTGAGGTCGGACTGGAAGTCAGTGTAAACGACAAACTTGGACCGAGGGTGCTGATTCAGAAGGTGCACTCTGAAATAACCCCTGATGAGTTTATGAAGGAGCTGTATAGTATTAACCTGGGTGGTATGATGTCTCCTGAAGTGTAGAGGAGGAGCGTGCGGCTGGTTACTGCGCCATGGCGCAGTGATAGTGGCCAGCAGGTGAATATCACCCTTGAGTGCACGGAGAGGGTTGAGGAATAGCTAAGGAGTACTGCCGCGTATATTAAATGGTTCCAGTTTCAGGTGCGCTCACAGGAGCCGGTTCAAAGCTGATTTAGGTGCCTTGGGTTTGACCATCGGGTGCAGAATTGCAAAATGCGTGAGGAGACTTGCCTGCGGTGCGGTGTAGCTGGTCATCGTTCCTCCAATTGTATGAACGAGGTGAGGTGCCGCAACTGCGAATTCAAGGGCCTGCCTGCTGATCACAGGATGTTGTCCATGGTGTGTCCTATATATGGGGCTATGGTTGCAAGGGCGAATTCTAGGCATTAATCATGGATCAGATATTTTTAATCTTACAACAAAATCTCCAGAGGGCGTATTCTGTGACGTGCGAGTTTGGCCAGGCCATGGAGCGAAGTGGGGCTTCTTTTGCACTTGTGCAAGAGCCCTACTTTGCAAATGGTTGTGTCAGGGGACTGCCGGCTACAATGAGGGTATATGTCAATCTTCCAGGGAATGCTGCTGTTGTTGTGGACGATTCGACTGTCGACTGCACTGTTGTGAGTCGTACGCGTTGGGGTGTTTGTGTGGCCTTAGATGGTGAGTTTGGGCGTTTGCTTCTCGCGAGTGTTTATTGTCCACCTAGTGTTTCATTGGATCGTTATTTGGGATACATGGATGCAGTGTTACTACTTGCGAGTAACACTCCTGCAATCCTTGGCCTGGATACGAATGCATGCTCTTGCATGTAGTTCAGTAAAATGACGGAGCACGCTCCCAGGCATTCGAACTATATTCGAGGGGAAATGCTAAGTGAATGGCTGCTTACGGTGAGTGCTTCTGTTTTAAATGAGGCTAGTGAGTTGTACACGTTTGATGGTCCAATGACTGCTAGTGACATAGACGTTACTGTGGCGAACAATAGCGCTTGGTCGCTATTTGGTTTTCGCTGGAGGGTGCGTGATAATGCGGGGGTAAGTGACCACAATCTTATTGAGATTGTCGTTTCTTACCATCGGCGTTCCGGTTTCGTTCCGGCTCCACGCAAGTGGCGGGTGCGTGATGCCAATTTGGCTGCTTATGCCGGTTTCTTTAGGGCGGTGGCCCTTGGCATGCCTTTGGATACCTTTGGTGCGCTGTCCGTTGATGAGCAGGTTGACCAGATAGATAGGTGGATGTGTTCGGTAAATGACACGTTGCTAGATCGCTGTCGTAAGACTCGACCAGGCAGGGTCAGGTGGTGGACTAGTGAGCTTGATGGAATGCGGAGAAGCGTCAGGCGCCTCAGAAGAGTGTTTCAGGGGGCCAGGCGTTCCAATGCTGACGATCTTGCGACACGTAGAGCTGAATATCTGGCCAGCTTGCGGTCTTCTAAGGACCGCATCGAGAGGGTAAAGGAGGATGAGTGGAGGGCGTTTGTGCGTGCGAATAGGGATGACCCGTGGGGCAACGTGTATCGCATCTGCAGTGGCAGAAATCGGAGACTTGACTTGAATCCCTTCAGATTGGTGACACTATGTTCACTGCCTGGCGGGCAGCTGAGCTCTTTCTTTCCAGATGAGGACCGGGTTGATAACCCTCCTCTCATTAGGGAGGAAGTAAACCCCCCGAATTTGCGAGGATCGGAGTTGGCTGCCGGTTTCTGCCAGACTAAGAGTAGAAAATCTCCGGGTATTGACAGTATGACTGGAGAGATGTGTAAAAGCATCTGGAAGGCTATACCTGAATACTTGGAGGCAGTTTACGAGAAGTGTCTGAGTGAGGGCTATTTCCCTAGGGCTTGGAAGCAGGCACATATTGTGGTGCTCCTGAAGTCTCCTGATAGGGTAAGGAGTAATCCGCGCTCTTATCGGGGCATCAGTCTCCTACCAGCGCTTGGAAAAGTGCTGGAGAGGATAATGGTGGAAAGACTGAAGGAGTGTGACACTGCTGCCTTATCTGAGTACCAGTTTGGTTTTAGGGAGGGGAGATCCGTTGATGATGCGTGGCTGCATGTTAAGCACTGTGTTGGCAACTCATCTGCTAAGTATGTATTAGGCCTATTTGTTGATTTTAAGGGTGCATTTGACTACCTCTCGTGGAGCGTAGTTCTTGATACACTGGAAAGTGTTGGCTGTCAGGAGCTACCTTTATGGAGTAGCTACTTCAGCGGTAGGAAGGCTTGTATGGTGGGCGCCAGCGATACTGTTTGGAGGGATGTTTCTAGGGGCTGCCCGCAGGGGTCTATTTGTGGTCCATTTATTTGGAACCTCATGATGGATACTCTGCTGCGGCAACTGGCTGCATCTTACAAACTGTGCGCATATGCTGATGACTTGCTGATTTTGATTGAAGGTCAGTCTCGTGCTGAGCTGGAGATAAAGGGTGAGCAAGCCATGAGTATTGTGACTGAGTGGGGTAATCGTGTCGGGGTTGGGGTGGCCATGGATAAAACTGTGATGATGTTGCTCAAGGGCAAATTGTCGCATGGTCGTCCACCACTCATTCGATCTGGCGATGTTAGCATCAAATATGTGACTAAGGTCAAGTATTTGGCAATAATGGTGGCTGAGAGGTTGAACTTTTTAGTTCATCCTGTCTATGTGAGGGACAAGCTGAATGCCGTTGTTGGTAGGGTTAAGAGCATACTTAGAAGTGACTGGGGCTTGAGTAGGCGTGCCACTCGTACTATATATGGTGGGCTATTTGTTGCCTGTGCAGCATATGGTTCGCCTGTTGGCTTGTATGCTAGTCTGTCGGACTGTATCAACGGATGCTCTTCAGGTCTTGCAGGGTGTGGCTCCGCTTGACTTGGAGGTGATACGTCGTGCTATTACCTTCAAGATAAAGCGTGGGCTACCACTTCTTGGATATGACTGGCTTTCTGCTAGTGGTCTTGTAGGTAGGGAATCGGGCGAAATCGCGAGAGATTTGGATGCTCATCTAGTGTCCATTTGGAGGGAAAGGTGGGAGAACAGTGACAGTGGTAGGGTAACGTATAATTTTATGCGTGATCCGACCTTTGTGCGTGAACGCCCGGAGTTTAGCTTCGGCTTGCATCTGGGTTTCATACTGACCGGGCACGGCTCCTTGAATGCCTTTTTGCATCAAAGAGGCTTGTCTGATTCTCTTGCTTGTCGGTGTGGTGCGGGCGTTGAAGATTGGCGGCACGCTCTGATGTATTGTCCGTTGTATGTCGCTATCAGGGACTTGCCGGCCATGCGCGTTGTGTTAGATGGGGGTGGTTTTGATGTCAGTCGAGTGTTGGCTGATGCAGTGGCGTTTTCTGGATTGGGCGATTTTGCCCGTATGGCCTTCCGTCGAAGGCTTTCAGGTGTGTAGTCTGGTGGGACCTGTGTGGACGCGTGGTGTTGGTGAGGTTGCTGGCCCTGTTGGTGTCTGGGGTTTTCTCTTATGGCCATGGTTTTACGCAGGGGCTCCTTCTCAGTCTCATTGCAATTGGGTGGGTGCCTCAGCGTGGTATTGGGGCATACTGTGGGCAACTCTTGGAAGAATTTTGCAAAGCATATGGACAATGATTTGGATTTCGGATTGAATGTTTTGCTGCCTGGTGATGTGTTTTTGTTGCTGTCTTGCTGTTTGCTATTTGTTTGCTGTTTGCTATATTGCTGTATTGCTGTGTTGCTGTGTTGTTTTGTTGCTGTGTAGCTGTGTGGCTGTGTTGCTGTATTGTGGCAATTACATCGATTGCCTTGGTGTTTTGTGTTTGTTGTTTGGTGGTGTTTCTGCCGATGTGTCACTCGTGAGAGTTGCATTGTGTTTTGTTTTCTGTGTTTTGTCCCTTGCCGGTGCTTATGTGCACGATTATCATCCGTGAGGGTGATTGTTGATTGTTTTGTTTTTGTTGTCTTGCGGGTCACCAGTTCCCGGAACCGTTTGGGGTTTGCAACTGGTAGAAGTCTCGGCTGCGAAGTCTGACCAGAGTCTTTAATCTGGTACCACGGGGTCAGGAGCCGCAGAAACTTCGGTTTCTGCCTGACTTGGGTCGGCCCTTTGGGGAGATTCGTGGTGGTTGTGACTGTACCGAAATCGCGGGTAGTGCGTTTCGCTCGGCGTGGAGTTGCATTGCGACCGGGTGCCTAGATCCATATCTAGGAAGGAGTTTTAGATAGGCTCCGCTCCAAACCAAGGGGGGTTGATCATGTCCAAATACATGTCAGCCATTGGTACACATGCATAACATCCAGTTATGTGTGGGGGCGTTGGTAGACGCATTGGTTCTACCCAGTGTTGAGAGCACCGTCAAGTTAGGCCATACTGGCAAGTATTGACGCAAATCTTGAACACATCTGTCTATCACAGGGTATTTTCTCGAGAACCGTAAGAGCTACAGACCTGAAATTTGAACACAGTATGTAGACCTTTGGCCGCTACAACAACAAATAAATAAGAATTGGAAATTAGAGGGTGTTCCAAAACAAGCAACGAAAAATATTAAAATCCCATGTAATATACATACAATTGTATGTATATACACTTGAAATTTGTAAGGTTAGTGTATTTTTATACAGACTACAACAATTAACATTAAAATTAAAAAAAGAGCAAAACTCTTGAAATTTTCAAAAACGGTAAAACTAAAACATCATATAAAATCGCAAAACCGAAAAAAATCGCCAAAAACAAAAAAAAATCGCTCAAACAAAAAAAGAACCAAATGCAAAAAAATTTCTATGACTAAAATAAATCGCGAAAAACCGGAAAAATCCCCAAAATGAAAAAACCTAAAAACAGAAAAAAGTCGCCAAAATTAAAAAAACCCTAAAACAGAAAAAAATCGCCAAATGAAAAAAAATCCCTAAAACGAAAAAAATCGCAAAACTAAAAATATCGCCTAAGTAAAAAAAACCCCCAAAAACAGAAAAAAATCGTCAAAATGAAAAAAATAGCCAAAATGAAAAATAAATCCCTAAAAACACAAAACTAAACAAAACGTTTAAACTGAAAAACAACTTCAAAAAAGCATAAACGCCACATTAAAAAAATTCGTGCGCGAGTCAAAGTCGCACTTTACTGAATTAATTTTGATATTAAAGTAACTAAATAAAACTAGTATTTTCCTTATTTATTTTTTTTGTTCACTTGACATATTTTATATATTTTTTAAAAAACAAGATTGGTATGAGGAACCAAAAAAATCTAACAAGATGATTCCAGGGTTGGGAAAAGTACACTTTTTTATATTTAATACTAATTAAATAAATCTAGTTATTTCTTTGGTAATTAAATATATTCAATATTTTAAAAGGAAATAAGTTAGTACTCGTATTAAAACCAGAAAAATTTAAATTATGGTTCCAGGGTTGAAAATTAAAAAAAATTATTGGGTAAAAAAATAACCAAAAATATTTATTTTTTCAGTTAAACATATTTCATATTTTAGGAAGATCTTTACTCAAGCAAATTCTTTAGTCGAAAAAAACCAAGAGGTCACTTATTAAAAATTGCACTATGGCAAAAAATTATAAATTTTATCACAAAAAAAATATGTACGTAAGTACTTATGTATGCATCTGTATACTACAGATACGTACAAATATGTACGTAAGTACTTATGTATGCATCTGTATACTACATATACACAGTTGGTAAAAGGTATATAAAATTCGGCACATCCGAATATAGCACTCTTACTTGATTTTAAATACTTTTTTTTCACAGCCTTAACGGTGCATTAAGTATGTATACAGAGTAGGGATGTAACGAATACCAGTTTAGTGAATGCGAATGCGAAACCGAATAATACGTTTTAATTTTTGCGAAAGCGAATGCAAATATTACAATTCGTTAAAATATCAAATGCAAATAAATTTATATAAGAGTAAGTATAGATAATAATTAATAATAATTTTACAAAATGGTAAGCAATCAACCCATTCGGATTTTGGCCCTAAAGCCTGGAACTCTGTTCAATATTTCATGTGAAATGCTGTTAAAATACATATTAAGAAAATTTGGAATGCATTATTCCTAAAAAAATCTTGCAGAAGTTGTATTCTGTTCATCTTGGGAAAAACATATGAAATATATCTTCAACATTTTAAGTTTTCATGAGAAATAATATGAGTGGCACCTGTTTCGCGTGGAATTTACAACAAACAAAGACTAGTTAATATTCTTTGCACTAGAAATTTGTTGTACGAAGTAATGAGTGGTACTCAATATTTTATCAAAAGTTTGAACAGACTAACTGGTCTTAAGCAGAAAATATTTTCGCGCAAATGAAACACTGCCTTTTCCTTTACAAAAACTGAAAAATATTTCCAAGCACCGCTGGAATTTGGTTTAATTTTAATACTTATGAGAAATTATTTAGAGAAAAGTTTTACGGTAAAATTTTAAAGCTTTGATTAGAATGCTTTACTTGTAAGAAGCTTAAAATAATTTTCTTTTTGACGTTTGTTAATCGCAAATTATTTTCATAAAAGAAATAATTGTTTTGTCTCTAGTATTCGCTTGATATATTCCCATACATTTTAGCGAATGCAAAAGCGAATGCAAATATCAAAAGTAAGCGAATAATTTGCGAATGCGAAAGCGAATGCGAACATTCGTTACATCCCTAATACAGAGTTATTTCTTGTTGATATCAGTAGTGACAATTAAAGTTTTATTGGGAAAAGTGTTTCATAAAAATGACTCGCAAGGAGCTATCAATTGAGGAGCGTAATATTATTATTACTAACTATAACATGGGAAAATCCTTTTCCGAAATTGCTCAACTAGCTAATAGAAATAAGTCAACGATACAGAAGGTAATAAATTGCTTTCAAAAAGAAAAACGAGTTGAAAATAAGGGCCGGTCTGGAGGTTCTCGTAAGTTAAGTACCAGAGAAGAATGAAAAATAATAGCTATAATTAGGAATGATCCGTTGAAAAGTGCACCCAGGATTGCTGCAGAGTTAAAAGATTCTATGGGCAAAAGTACTTCCGCTTATACAGTACGCAGATCAATCAAAATAGCCGGATACAATGCATTTACAGCGCACAAGAAGCCCTATATAAGCGAAGTAAACAGAAAAACGCGAATAGATTTTGCAAATGAGTACAAAACGCCGATGGGCGTGCTTTAGTATGGAGAAAGAAAAATGAAGAGCTTAACCCGAAGAATACCCGCAAGACAGTTAAGCATGGTGGTGGCAGCATCATGGTGGCAGCATCATGGTGGCAGCATCATGGTGTGGGGATGTATGTCATCAGCAGGGGTAGGTAACTTGGAAATAATAGACGAGATTATGAGCAAAACGGCATATTTGAATATTCTTAAACATAATCTCAACCAAAGTGCAGAAAAATTACAAATCCGCAATGATTATTACTTCAAACAGGACAATGATCCGAAGCATACTGCTGCTGACGTCAAGACGTGGATTGCATATAACACTCCCCACATGCTAAATACTCCACCACAAACTCCAGATATGAATCCAGTTGAGCATTTGTGGGATCATTTAGAAAAATGTTTGCGAAATCATAAAATTTCCAGCAAAACTCAACTAAAGAACCTGCTCTTGACTGAATGGCAGCAAATATCATCAGATTACACCAGAAAGCTGGTACATTCAATGCCAAATCGTTTAAATGATACTCGACCTAAAGGATACTCTACTAAGTATTAGGTACAACAAAATAATGCATTAAGATATGTTTTATATTATATTTTTAAGTTTTAAAGAGTACCTTGACTTTTGATGAGCAAAAATATGTGTTATCTGATATTACCACCCAGTTTTATTTTGTTATGCTTTATATATGAATTTTTATAGCTATTGCTATTTATGGCGAGATACAGGGGTTAGAAAATAATTTTCGTAACAAAATTAATCGACACTATTACAGTTATAAATTTATTTTTGTTTTGCTTTCTTTGTACTTAAAAGCAGCGTACGAAAATAAACGAAGCAAATTGTTTGAATTTGTTTTCTTTGGTTCTTTGAAATGAGTGAAAAAAAAAACAAAACAACAACAATGAGAAACGTCGCTCAGTTTGTTTTTGTATAATTTTTTTTGCAAATAAGCACAAGCCAGAGAACATTGCCGATCGACTGTAAGACGAATAACAGCCGCCGCCGGCAACAAACAATATATTCATTTAATCGTGCTCAGCTAGAAAAGATAATAATGGGTTATAAATGGAAACGTTTTGAAATATTTTCGGCGAATTTGACATCATCATATAATATAATTTTATTGCATTGTATTTAACACATTAAGTTTGTTTTATACTATGTTCACACTTATGTTTTTAAACATGTTAAATACATCGTCAGCTGGTTTTTGGCTTGCGGCACAGTATATTAAAAATACATTATGTCTGCAGCAAACCAGAAACCAAACGACGACATTTTCACAATTATGTTTAAGACGAGTTTTCTAAGAACCAAAGTTTTTTAAGAACTAAACACAACCGTTGATATTATATTTGAGATGATTAAGGTTGACGTTTTCTCAATAAAAAATTGTAATTACGAATAATTATGCTTTTCAAACAACAAATGTTTTTGTAAATAATTGAGTATTTTTTAAGTAATTACTTGCTTACCAAATAATTTATCAGGTGCCGCCATTTAATAACAAAACAAAGGTGCCAGAGTTATCAAAAAACGGAATGAACATACTCTATTTAAGTGTTTAAGGAAGTGTTTAAATCTTAAATACTTCATTTGAGATGTTTAACAAAACACTTCATTTGAGATGTTTAACAAAAAAAGTCAATGTATGGTAAAAATTCTCAAAATCATCGTGTTAAAGCTCTTAAACACGAATGAGGCGTTAAAAACGTTTAAAAACATAAGTGTGAACATAGGATTATATAGCTTAGTAGCAATTGGTATAACCGGGTGTCCTAAGACACCTCTCTCCTTTTTTTTTAATTTTTTATTAATAAATAAATAAATCTATAAAATAAATATAAACAACAGCAACTTTTTTAGATATTTTTTGCTTGATCTTATGAAACAGATTTCACTCACTATGGTACCTTGAGTTTTGATTCTCACTGTATATTGAACACTAGTCGTCGCTTTCGGACGGTCTTTACATGGTACATGTACTAAAAACTTCCTCCCAGTCGAAAACTTCAAAAATGAATTTAAAAGAAACCTTAGCTAATAGTTCCAAGCCCAGCTAGGGTTTTTTTCTACCATCATAAGCTTTCAGATTTTGGGCGTCTGAATTGGTTCAAGATTTTGAAGTTGAAAAATGTGCTACTGTGTTATCACACTGCAGTACGATATTGGAGAGAGTTATTATGGACTAATTATTAATTATATTGATAAATATTTGAGCTATCAAATGACAAAAATAATAATTACTAGACAAATTTTATTTTCAAAATAAGAGTCTGAACACAATATAACGATAATTTATTGCGGTGCGGATTTTCATACGATTTTGAAGTAAAAAACCGCAGTGCGGAACGGTATAAAATTAAAATCTATTTTATTTTCTCTGCGGACTTTCTTATTCTCTCAATTTTTGACTCTCTTTCTCTTTTCGATGTTGCCATAGTTTTTGAATAATTGGCGGTGTTCACAACATTATTGTAAACAAAAAAATTATTTTGAAGTTCAAAAACTTTTGTCATAAAATATAAAAGTTATATGAGACATTTTTAGATTTAATTGAACTGTATGAATGTATGAATTATTTCTGATTAAGATATAAAAGTTATATTTAAAACATTTATATATCTGACAATGTATAAAATGTTAATCGTTTTTAGTTACTGCCATTGCAAAATATTATATATATATATATATATATATATATATATATATATATATATATATATATATATATATATATGTTCCCGTCGTTCCTATAAGGAGCATAGGGCCTCCATTACAAAATATTAAACAGAGAGTAAATTTGTTAGAAAATTTTATAAAAATGTATCCACAAAAAAATTAATAAAAATTTAAAGAAACAATGACAAGTATTGCCGTAGCCGTCTTCCGTTGTATTATGTTTATTTTTCTCTCTCGCAACGAGAAATCGCACCGCACCGCAAACATTGTGTTTAGACCATTGATCACCAAAAGGCCGCCCGTGGGCACTTTGTTATGCTCTTTTTTACACGTACATTCGTACAAGCATGCAATTTGCTCTCTTTTATATTACATATGTATGTGTTTGATTATCATTGGTTTAGACCAGGGGTGCCATATTTGCAGATTTATCTGCATTTTGCCGATTTTTTGCCTCAAAATGATGGAAGTGCAGATTTGACGATTTTTAGTCTAAAAATGACGATTTTTTGGCAAACACCGAAAACATGGTAACTTTGTTTGTTTTGGTATAATTTATTAATTTCGGCAACACTGTAATATTTATTACAAAAAGAAACAACTATGAAAAAGTCTGTGGAGGAGAGCTATATATAGAATTATATGCAGTGTATAGGTATGCTTATATTATATATATATTATATTATATATTATAATGGATAAATACTTACAAAAGAGTAAAGGTAAGCTTAATTTATATTCTTCACCAATGAAAATAATAGGCAAAATGCCTACCTATTATTTTTATAGATTACAATGAAAATGAGGATGGTGCAGGTACATCAGGCAGCCAGTCTAATGTAAGTATTTTTGAACTCCAAATACAAGTGAAGTATAAAAAATATATGTATATAGATGACATAAAATCATTTAAATTTCTTTAGGAAGCTAAAAAGAAAAAGCGCAAGCTAAAAGAAGAATGGATTGATGATAACATAAAATGTTGGGCTGAAAAAAGAAACGATTTTTTTTTTTTGCAAATTGTGCAACGCTCGGCTTAAAGCTTCTGCTGGAAAAATAGATTTAATGGCACATTCTCAGACAAAAAAGCATTTATCCGCTGCAAATGCCATATCAGATCAAAGAAAGATAGACGAGACCTTCAACGCAGAACAAAATGCTTCAAAAAAAGCAGAAATAAGAATGGCCCTTTTTGTTGTTGAACACAACCTTCCATTCAAGGTCGCGGACCATTTAACTAAAGTATGTCAACGTTCTTTTTCTGACTCAGAATGTGCTGGCAATGTGATGTTGGGACGAACAAAAGCAAATGCAATTATAAAAAACGTTGTTGGAAAAAAACAGTTCCAAACTGTCTGCGAGCTACTGAAAAATAACAAGTTCTCCCTGTGCGTAGATGAATCAACCGACCTATCAAACAGCAAGTCATTGTGTTTGGTTGTACGTATATGTGTTAATTTTAAACTACAGGACTATTTCTTCGGATTGTTAAAAGTTGGCCAATGCGATGCAAAAGGTTTGTACAAGTTAATTGTAGACTATTTTACACAAAATTGTGTAAACTACAAGTCCAATTTGGTAGGATTCGCTGCTGACGGTGCTGCGGTTATGACAGGCAAAAATAATTCAGTTGCAAAACTTTTAAAAGACGATATACCAGATTTATTTATTATGAAATGTATTTGCCACTCACTTGCATTATGTTCTTCATATGCTTGTCTTCAATTACCATCCGAAGTAGAAACTCTAGCCAGAGACGTTTACAATTATGTATCAAATAGTCCAAAAAGACTTGATCAATTTCAAGATATTCAAAAATTGCTGGAAATAAAACCAAAAAAATTGATGCATCCAAGTCAAACCAGATGGTTATCGCTTGAAGCAGTAGTAGTTAGAATATTAGATTTGTATGAGGCGTTGCAAATTTACTTTTCATTTGCTGCCAATGTTGATAAAATCGATACAGCAAAAACAATTATAAAAAATTTAAACGAATCAAATGAAATATATTTATCTTTCTTAAAATATATTCTTCAAATTGTTAATAATATGAACAGAATATTTCAAAGTGAGTCAACCGAAATACAGAACCTATACAACCAAATGGAAAGACTTCTAAGAACTGTATTAAGTAACTTTATAAAAAGCGATAGTTTAAAAAATGAAATTTATTTAACCGAATTTATGAATGCAAAAAATTTTGTAAACTTTGATGAGGTGTATTTGGGCTTATTGACCAAAGAGTTAATATCAAAATCAAAACTTGAGAAAAGCGAAATTAACAAAATTGTAAATAATTGTATTAATTTTTATATAGAACTTCCCAATCAAATATTAAAACGTTTTGATTTTGAAGATAAGTCTTATAAGTCTTTAAATATGATTAACCCTCAAAAAATTATGAAAAAAGAGAATAATTCTTTTATAGAAATTATAAAAGCATTCCCAAGTTTTATTTCTGAAGAAGAAAAACAAATAATAGACTCCGAATTCAGAGAGTTAAAATTGTTAAATTTTGAAGACATTTTTCAGGGAAGTGAAATAAATTTGCAAACTTTTTGGCAAAAAATTTCATATCTAAAACGTGGGGATTGTACAAGTGCATTTCCAGTGCTGTCAAAGTTTGTACAACTCATTATGGTCCTACCACATTCTTCCGCAAATGTGGAAAGAGTTTTTAGTCAAGTCAACCTAAACAAAACAAAATTTCGATGTTCTCTGGAAAATGAATCCCTACAAGGAATCCTTTTTTCTAAAGATTATTTAAAATCTTACAATTTAGACTGTTTTGATATTGAGATTAAACATGATTTAATAAAAATGTTTAACTCAAATATGTATGTTTAAAAAATGTGTTCATATAAAAAACTGTTTTAAACCTTGAAAACAAGTACAAAATATGTATACTATATATTTTTAAATTAATTACAATTTTTTTTGTTTTGCTATATTACATTATATGTATGTTAGTTAATACTGAATTATCCTATTTTGTTATTTTTTGTTAATAATAATATGTTTTATTGAACTTAAAACTTGTATTTTTAATTTGCCGATTTTTTGCCGATTTTTTTAAATTGAAGTGCAGATAATGCCGATTTTTTTTTTTAAATATGCTGATTTTTTATGAAAATTTTCTGGCACCCCTGGTTTAGACTCTAAGTTCGATTGAATATTTTTCTCCTAAAATTTTGTAGTTGAAAAAAAGAGAATAAATTTCTGTTGATAGCTATTCACAATAGTGATTTTGTAGTTGATGGTTGATAAATTATGGTTGATACCTCTTTTCAACCGCAAACATTTCGTAATACCGATTTATCAACTTTGTTGTAAAAATTGCTGTTCATAATAAGCCTGTATATTTTAAATATGTATGGATATGTATATTTTATTATTGCTTTCACATGAGAATAATACTACATATCGCACACTAAATCATAAACAGTCACAACTCAAAATGATCAAACTGGTTTTGTTTTGTTATAAACCAGTTAATTGAAATCGACCGCAACAATTTCTTTTACATTACAGTCTTCTTGAAGAATATAAAATAAAGTTAGGCTTGTTTTTATGTTATATACTTCCTTCATTTGTTGTTTGTCAGTACTCATTATCGAAAATTTTTTGAGTTGTGACTCTTTATGATTTAGTGTGCGATATGTTTAAAATGTATACATATGGGTCATTCTATGTTAAGAGGTAATTTGATGTTAGGACGGGTGGCATGATAAAAATACTTAAAATAATTCCAAGATAATAGTATTTAATCAAATATTTTGTATGCATGTTTAACTACGGCCAGGAAATTAATCCACTTTTACAGGTATTTTAAGTGACCAGGGGTGATACTCTATACAGGATAGAGACATGAAGGCCACCTTAATTTCCAGAGGAATATAAATTGAAAATAAACCTTATTTTTGTAAAAATCAACTTTAGTTATTCACTATTTGGTGATAGTTTATACCAAAAAAAATCTGACTATAATTTCCATATAGTCTTTTTTGTTTAAGTTGAATTAGGTATTAAACTTGGAAAACAAAAATGCTTATGGCGTTTTCTTTTCTGAAAAAAAAATGTACCATTTATTAACTTTTTATTAAAAAAAATTCAATTTAGTTCGTTTAAAGAAAATATTTAAGCTATCAAGGAATAATTTCTAATAAAATGTATATATTTCAGGAAATCATTTTATTGCGAAATTTCATTGAAAAGTGTAATAAGTGTAACATTTTTTTCAGAAACGAAAATGCCATTACTATCTGCTTACAAAAATAACATAACATTTTTTTTCTAAAACAACATAAAAGTACTCGAAAGAAAGTAAATTAAATAATTTCACATATTGTGCAATGTGATATCACAAAAACATATAGAGCATCAAAGCTCTGATAAAAACTTTAAACTTAAATAAGAACTTTAACTTATAAAAGCAAACATTAAAAAATATAACGATTGAGACCACGCCTCTTCAAAAACATTAACACTTTCGTCAAAAGCATAAAAAATCCTCTGACCCTGCTTTTTCAAATCGGCGGCTTGTATGTTGATGGTTGTTCGTTAACAAACTGGCATGCCTTCTCGGAAACTGCCCGAGAACAAGACTGAGAAGATACTTCAAGCTGATTTGACTTTTTATAATTTATTAGTGGTTCATCGACAGGTTCACTTTCAGTCCCATATATATTATCAACATTAAGGCGAGGTTTTATATTCATGGAAGCAAAGTGGAAAGTACCGAACACAAAATGATTGCATACTTCAAGATCACAGAAACAGCCTAAGCTGTAGCGTTGACTGAAGTATTAAGCACGTTGACTCCAAACCGAAGGTCTTGGGTTGAATCGTTTTATCCAACAGTCATTAAATAACAACACCACGCATTTTTTCTGATGTGCATTAGTATCCCTTTGTATTCATTATTGTAGGAAAGTTCATCTGATGAAGGCATAGTCAGTGGTCATTGAACTACTCCTGTTTTCAGCGGAGGAGACGCCCTCCTTCGTTGCGTAGCAGAATTATCGGAGAAATAAAATAACCAGTGGCTATTAAACAGCTTCAAAAAATTTTGTACTCCTCATTTAACACCCGAAGGAGCTGCAAACTGCATTACTAAGACAACATGCTAAAAGCAGAGTTGCAAAATAGTGAAGCTCTCCTCTATTTCTTCCTTCACTACCTGTATTCTCTACCACGTTCCCTTAGTAATAGTTGTAGGCATTGCCTAGTGTTACTTCTCTCTAAAAAACAGAAAAAAGATCTTCATTTTAAAGCGGTTGGGGCTAAAACAAATTTGATGGACCTTCATAGCATCTGGCAAACTTTTTAAGTTTTTGGTATCTTTGAGTTCCTTTTCTTTCCCCTAGCTAATAAAGTCTAGTTTAATTTTTTTTCTCTTCTTTAGAAACTCACATTAATTAGTAAAAAAATTTCATTCAACAACAATTGAAATTACTGAACTTAAGACCGATTAAGAAATTATTTCTGATTAAAGTTCCACTTCTTTCTTTGAAATGTCTTCGTCATCGATGATGAAAACTTTTACATTGGAAAAATTTTTCTGGAGGGCGTTTTCTAAATCTTCCAGTGACGAAATGTCGTTCTCAGCTCCGACAAGTCTATTTGCAATCCTTTTGCACGTCGCACCTACTCCATCAAGCGCGCCCTAGCCGTGACCGGTTTCGTGGCAATTCCACGTGAAGGAATACATTTTTTAAACGTTATTGGATATGTGTTGGTTTAACGTAAAATAATGTAAGTGAAATACTAAGAAAGAAGTAATATCACACTTCCTTATCTACCGTGGAAGCAAAGTCTCTAACCTGGCATATGATTAAGCACGGGAGATACGGCAGGGGAGAGACTTCTTCATTAAAAAACTAACACAATCAGAAAAGTATGCACTGCAATGAAAACACAAACTAACACGGTAAACTATGCTGAAATTGAAATAAATTAATCTTACAAACAATCTTAAATGATATATAACGAGTAAATAAAACTAACCAGGGGAGATACATCAATCCTGAAACTTTCGATCGAGATGAGTAGCGTGGTTGAATTATCGGCCCACTGAGAGCTCGCTTTTGGCTCGCGCGATGTTTATTTTTAAATTCAGTTAAAAACAAATATCCTGCTATTAAAGTTTGCAGCGTCAACACATTTTGGCGGCATTTTTAAACAGACGATAAAAGTGCAAGGGAGGAGACTTATACGGGGGACAAAATCTGTGCTATATTTTTTTATAGAATATAAAAAAATTTTTAGATTTTTTTAAAATAATTATCATTGGTATTTATACTACTTTATGTAATACACAATGCTTAGATGTTTACGGCCCTATGTATAAGCAAAATTTGGCATGAAGTTAGCATAAGTGGCAAAATTGAACATGATCTTAAAGAATTTTGCCATGAAACTTCACATTAAAAACTATGCTAGGGAGTAGAGGTGGGTTAAAATTAGGTAATGTAACTATTTATAATGTCTAATTGTATGGAGGAACTCGTTAATACCTAATTCAATTTCGTCACTTTTGCTAACTTCATGCCAATTTTTGCTTATACATAGTGCCGTTAATGAATTAGTAATGTGTAAGATTTCTAAGATTCTGTTACAGAATAGTAAAGGGACAGGCCAGGGTAGATACTTTTTTTTAAGGTTAACATGAAGTTTTGACTAAACTAAGATAATTTACATAGGTATTGTAATTTATTGGTAACAAAATATACTTTATTTATTACTAAATATGTTTGATATTTCCGCAAAATTTACAAGTAATATATACTTTTTTGATGTCGGCGTCGATAGTGCCTCTTAACGTAGAATGCCCCATATGTATTTAAAGTTCATTAATTAATTACATTTTTGGAATATTTGATTCTGAAAGAGAAACACAGAAAAAGAAACACGGAAAATGAATTTTTTTCTTCATTACTTTTGCGAGTGATTTCCGTATTAAATTATTAAATTTTTTCGATTGCTTTTAAAATCATTATCAGCTCTACTCTTAAATTAAAGCTTTTAAAAAAAATATTTTCAGTCAATAATTTTCGTTTTTTAATTACAGCCTAAAAGTATAAAATTTTGTATTTTGAAAAAAAGGCGCAATAACAACAATCATAATGGCTTTCATTGTTTAACGTTGTTATGACATGCACTAGGGATATTGAATGGATATTGATATTTTGATGGATCATATCCAAATAGATTGGCAGATTTTATTCAACAGATTGAGAACATTTATTCGACAATGATAATACAGTTTGACGCAACTAGCACACCTATCATATTTAATTTCATAAAAAATAAGGGGAAGCTAGAGATACAATTAATAGATACGATCCAGTCACTAATTGGCCAGATTTGAGGGAACGTTTGATAACACATTTCTGTGAAAAGGAATCAAGCAGTGAGTCAATGGATAAACTTAAAACTTGCCGGCTAGATGGTACGATAGAAAATTACTTCTACAAATTGACTAAACTGACTGTACGCATTATAAATCGTCTAAGAAGACACAACGAGAATATAT
This sequence comes from Tachina lurida, assembly GCA_944452675.1. NCBI lineage: Eukaryota > Metazoa > Arthropoda > Insecta > Diptera > Tachinidae > Tachina > Tachina lurida. Next base: position 79,356,966 of record OX101754.1, read on the forward strand.
ATTCTTCAAATGAAGTTAACAGAATTTCACTTAGCATATTTAGGGAACATTTGCCAGAGCCTACGAAGACTATGGTTTTCGAAATTATAATTTTAGTAATACTCACAACAATAGCCGTGAAAATAGAAATATGTTGGGCTGGCGAAATTCTTACAGTGCTTTAATTGTGAATGAAGACGAAAGTCATTTAACTTATGTTAAAAATTTGCGTTCTAATAATTTTAACAATCGTATACAAAACATCTTAGTTTTTTCAACTAGCATTGAAGAACATATACAGCCCAATCATGAACAACAATTCCGTGCGAGTTTTTTCACTTTTCCCTTTTCTCCTATTATGAATTTGTTTTTTCCCCTTTTTTTTACCAAATGCGGGAACAATAAAACTCCCCGGGAAAAAGTAGGTATTATGAACGCCGTCGAACTTGCTTTTTTCACTAAAAATCTTTCCCTTGCAAAACAGAAGGGAGTTTACATAAAAACATAGTTGATACACAATTAAAACACAATTTATATGCACAAACTTCTATTTTATAGTTATTGTATATAAAAAACCACAAGTAATGTCCAAATAAACTTATAAACTTATATAAACCTTTTTTTAAATATTTAAGAAATTTATTATTCGACATATTGTCAAGTTTATTTTAATTTGAAATTTATTTGCTGGTGGTTCAGCGATGTCTATATGCATTTCATTGTTGCTGTAACAAATCGTCAGTAGACTTCAACCACACATTCCGAACAGTCACAAACCTCTTATCTTATGTACAGACTTTCAAAAACTATTTGAGAATTCACAAATAATAATATTTTTGAAAATCACAAAAGAAAAATAAGCATAGTAGGCTTAGTAACTTATACAAAACCCAGCAAATAATCCATATTCGATATGAATCCATTCTATTTTTCCACACCTTTATACAATTAGAAATCCTTTGGATAACAATAAAAGTAATTATAAGGCAAAATGAAAAATAAAATCTAAATTTAACATTTAAGAAATAATAAATAATAATAATAAATTTCTTAAATGTTAAATTTAGATTTTATTTTTCATTTTGCCTTATAATTACTTTTATTGTTATCCAAAGGATTTCTAATTGTCTAAATGTGTAGAAAAATAGAATCGATTCATATCGAATATAAATTATTTGCTGGGTTTTGTATAAGTTTCTAAGCCTACTATGCTTATTTTTCTTTTGTGATTTTCAAAAATATTATTATTTGTGAATTCTCAAATAGTTTTTGAAAGTCTGTACATAAGATAAGAGGTTTGTGACTGTTCGGAATGTGTGGTTGAAGTCTACTGACGATTTGTTACAGCAACAATGAAATGCATATAGACATCGCTGAACCACCAGCAAATAAATTTCAAATTAAAATAAACTTGACAATATGTCGAATAATAAATTTCTTAAATGTTAAATTTAGATTTTATTTTTCATTTTGCCTTATAATTACTTTTATTGTTATCCAAAGGATTTCTAATTGTATAAAGGTGTGGAAAAATAGAATGGATTCATATCGAATATGGATTATTTGCTGGGTTTTGTATAAGTTACTAAGCCTACTATGCTTATTTTTCTTTTGTGATTTTCAAAAATATTATTATTTGTGAATTCTCAAATAGTTTTTGAAAGTCTGTACATAAGATAAGAGGTTTGTGACTGTTCGAAATGTGTGGTTGAAGTCTTTTTTTAAATATTTTTTCAAGTTGGTAAATTTTAGTAATTTTGTTTGCTCTCTCACTCAAAAAAAAAAAGGGAGAAACAACAAACAAGCAAAACAACGAGCTTCATAATGCGGTGATGCCCACGTATTACTCTCTTTTGTTCCCAATTAATTAATGATTGGAGGAATGTTTTCTCGAGAAAATTATTTTCCGTGAGAAATAAATTCCGAGGGAATATTCATGATTGGGCTGATAAAGTCATTAGATAAAATATTTCAGAGACTTATGAAGGCAAACATAAAATTACAGATTTTAAAAGGTTCGTTCTTGAAAAGAGAAACAGCTTATTTGGGTCATTTGAACTTTAACTAACCCGTTAAAAGTTCAAGCTATAGACAGAATTGCACTGCTGACAACGCGTAGAGAGATCAAAACATTTTAAGGGACAACAGGATTTTATCAGAGATTTATCAGGCCCTATGCGAAGATAGCGTATAATTTAACGAAATATTTAAGGGGAAATGATAGAGTTAATATTAAAGACGCCGACTATATAGAAGCTTTCCATAAATTTCAAAAGATATTAAAAACCGAGCCTATTTTAATTCGCCCCGATTTTTCAAAAAGATTTACACTTGTAACAGATGCCAGTAACTATGCTCTAAGTTCAGCTTTGATGCAAGAAAACAAAAGTTATAGCTTACGCAAGTAGAACACTCAATCGATATGAGCAAAATTATGGAACGATTGAAAAAAAAACTACTCGCAGTTGTTTGGGCGGTAAAACATTTCAAACACTATTTGTATCGTCGTAGATTCACGGTTAAAACGGATCACAAGCCGCTTGTTTGGTTGAGCAATATCAAGGAACCCAATTTGAAAATTCCGAGACGGAAGGTTTTGTTAAGCGAGTTTGATTTTGTTATCGAACATATAAAAGGCAGAGAAAACGTTATTGCTGATGCTTTGAGTAGACTCCGAGTTAATCAGTGCAAAGACGGAAATTGAGACATTGCTAGCGAAGATATCATAATCAATTTGAACGAGCTTTTTCATGAAAATGATATAGAAACTGTGCATAGTGCAGATAATGACAGTTCCGATTTTATTAGCATAACGGAAAACCCGTTAAATATTGTCAAGTTACAAGTCATTTTGACTCGATCAAACATAGAAGAAATTAACTCAGAGATAATTTTGAGGAAAATTATCAGAAGTACTTTTAAAATTGCGCAAAATAGTGATTTGTTAAGGATTATGCAAGAAAATATTCCATAGAGAGGTTTGGTGGTTGTATTTAGCAGAGACTGCTTATGGATGGTTTATTTAAACAATTTGAAAATTTTTACCGAAGTCATTTTTTGCGAAATGCAATCTTAAAAATTATGAGATCTAAAATAATATTGGAAGATATCACAGACAAAGGCAGGCTTTTAGAAATTATAGAAAGAGAACACTTGAGAAACAACCATCGTGGAATAAACGAAATATTTTCCGAAATCAAACAAGATTACTATTATCCGGAATTACAGGGACAGATTGGTCAATACATTAACAATTGCGATATTTGCAATACTGCAAAATTTAATAGAAGACCTATAAAATATTCTTTTAACGTTACACAAACGTCTGAAAACAAAATTATACTATTCACATAGATATCTGGTTTCCTAAGCGTAACATAATGTACTTGACATCTATTGACAAATTAAAAAATACGCAATTGCATTTGAGCTTAAAGACAGAACTTGGGTTTCAATAGTAGAGGCAATAAAAATAAGAATTCAATATTCAGGCAAACCTAGACTTATTCAGGGTTATTATGAACAGCAACGTGTGGTTGATAAGAGAAATTTTTACAACAAAGTTGATAAATCGGTATAATGAAAAGTTTGTTTGTGGTATCAACCACAATTTATCAACCATCAACTACAAAATCACTATTGTGAATAGCTATTAACGGAAATTTATTCTCTTTTTTCAACTACAAAATATTAGGAGAAAAATATTCAATTGAACTTATTTTGGAAATAAAATTGGTCTACTAATTTTTATTTTTGTCATTTCATAGCTGTTATATTTTTTTACTTCAAATGCATATTCACAAAAGCGAATACCTACTTAGTTATTCACAACTTTATCAACTGGTTTTCGTAATACCTCTTTCAACCATAGTTGTCAAATTTTTCCACTTTTCAACCAGTTGATGGTTGCTGTTCATAATAAATCTGATGGTTATTGGCAATGAATTGAAGACTGCAGCGATGAAACAATTTTTTCCAGAATAACAATATCGATGTACATTTTACCACTACTTATGTTAAAACGGGAAATGAAGACGTCGAGAAACTTCATGGTACCTTAAATGAGCACTTAAGACTTTTTAACGCTGGTCCTAATAATTCTGATGAGTTAAAAGATAGGATTAGCAAGGCCATAATGGCATGTAATAACACCATACATTCTAGTACGAAAAAGCGCCCTGAAAATTTACTCTCACAGAAGAAATAGAAGAATTTGCACAGAACTTACATAAATCGAAAGTAGATAAAATTAACACTAAATAACTAACATAGCATAACATGAAACTTATGATCTCTGTTCTTCATTACTTTATCTCAATAAGATTCTCTCTGTAAAATGTAAAGAATAATATTGATTTGATTATTTAAAAATAAAGTTAGTGTTGGAGCTATGTTCAAGCTATTAAGTTGTAGTTTTATTTGGTTACACTCGGCACATTTCTTATCCACGTGTCTATAAAGCAGGAGACATGAAAATATCGCTTTTATCGCGAACTTTGCAAAAAATAGCCAAAACTGTAAGGAATGCAAAAACTTCAATAAAAATCGCGAAAATGAAAATTCGCAAAAACTTGCTAACATGATAACAAAGTGTAATAGTTTTTAGGCTGAAAACTTGCAAAAAGTCACTTTTATCACGAAGTTTGCGAAAATTCGCTAGAAAATGCAAAATCGGAAGCAAGCTGATATAAGAGTGATTGCCTTCTTCAGAATAGCCTGAAATTTTGTGTTTTTTATGAAATTGTAATTTTCCTTATTTTAACTAACCATAATCTACTATTAACATTGCTGCATAACGCAGAATTTATTTTGTTTATTATTGCTTTTATTAATTTCAAACTAATTTCGTTATTTTAATATTTACGTTATTTTTATTCTTTCTCTTCTTCTTTTAAGTGTTCGACATTTTCAAAAGTGTAGCAAAACTTACAACAGGCCGGTCACAACTACCATAGTTGTAGTTAATACAATCTACAGCAGGTTGTGAATTGGGTAACTGTTTTCACAACTACAGCTAAATTCTGGGGGCAAATTACGTCACTCGTTATCGAACGAAATTACAAAATATTTCAATAGAGTTTATATGGAAATATTTTAAAATTTCGAATCGTATGGAATGCCGTAGTTTGCCCCTTGGGGTCTAATCACAGCTTACGATAACAAGCTGATTCGATCACGTTTTTTTAGTTTGAGATTATGGCATTCGCTATCGAACAATGTAATAATATTAGTGTTTTCAAAAAACCGGTTAATCGGTTAACCTACCATTAAATAATAAAATAAATTAAATGTAAAAAATAATTCAATTTAATTTAAAAAGCAACAAAAATAACTTAAAACTAGCATTTGTTACACAAAATTTTTAATTTGTGGTAAAAAAAAAACAAAAATAGTGACTAAAAGAATTTATAAAGAACAAATGTGAATTTTATGAAGTTTTTTTTTAAGTATATTTCAATAAGAAATCACAATCCAAATGTTTAAGAGACATTCTGTTTTTCAATTTAGTTTTTATTAAAGATGATACCGAAAAGATTATTTTACTGAGAGTTGATGTCATGATATACTCGTAGCATGATATAGCATATTTAATTTTTTATTATTGAGATTAAGGTCAAGTTTAATTGTTCCTCTAAACTTTCGGAATTTGATAACATTTCAAAATCTTCAGAGTCGAATTCACTTTCAATTGTTTAATTTTCTACAATAAAAAATAGTATCTTGTAGAGCTGCATAGCAAAGTCTTTAGTAGTAGACTTTGAGAATATTTTATATATTCGCAATATTTCGGAAAACAGCCATTGTGTAAATATAAAAATAGTATATTCAGAAAAGTAGAGTTTGTGCGAAACTGCTATATGATTTTCCAATTGTGTTCAACATAAATTTTAAAATTGCTCACTGCGGAATAAGAACAACAGCTGATAACAGTGAGGTACACACCAGAGAATGACAAGTACTTTTTGAATGTTGGCCGTGAAACAACTACAGATGCGTGCAGCTAAAAATAAAAAACACGCAAAATACAAACACACGGATTAATTTTAAACCGAATGCGTGTAACTATAAACATCCAACAACTATGTGTATACACATTTTTTAAATTACCTGGCACAAACGAAAACAACTAAGATTTATAGACTGTGTGAATATGAAAATATTCTGAATACAAAAATATTATCCCCCATATTCATAAAATTTGAAACGAATTTGAAATGTATTTTATTTCAAATTTTTCATAAAAAATTTTCCTAAAACGAATTTCAAATTCATTTTTTTATGAATACGGGGGTATGAATATTATTTTGTTTCCATTTGTTGAGAAATAAGAAGACAATAATAATAAAAAATACAAGCTTATAGAGCAAATGTGGATGGCAAAGTTAGTACATTGGCGGTATTTGGGGTTCGATACAAATGGTCTTGCGTAATTACATATGGAAAATATCGTAGCCTTTCTTTAAAATTCGATCACAAAATACACACACAATTCAAAGAAAAGCAGGACTATCAAACACCAAATACGGATATTGTATTTTTGTGCGCCATTCGAACTTCAAAAGCCATATGATGCATTAGTTAGGTTTTTGGAACTATAGACAAATGTTTCCATTTTTGGAATTTTTTTTATGAACATAACATAATTTTTTATATTTTTATACTATGTATTAGATTTTTTCTATATTTTAATTACTATTTTAATTGATTCTTTAAACATTTTTAATTGAATCTTACAAAATATTTCAATTAATTTTTTAATTGAGTTTGGAAATATATTTCAATTAAATTTTAATTCAATCTTTAAAAAACCATAAATTAAATGTTTAGTTAATGTAATATTTTTTAATTGAAAAAATCTTCAATTAAAATGGATGAGTTAATATTACAATTTCCGTGATTGGTTGAAAACTAATTAATTTTTTAACTGAATCTTTGTTTTTTTAATTAAATCTTGTTTTTACTCTTTTCTGTGTAGTTTCGTTTTTTTATACACAAAGCGTAAATGCTCTTTTATTTTGGAATCGGCTTTAGTCATAGTTGTTTGAGAGAAAATATGTGAGCGTACAAATTGTTTGTGCTACAATTAAGGTAGAGGTCCATAACTCCCTTTTTGCGCGTTATGCTTTACACGCGTTTCATCCTCTTGTTTCATTCTATACTTTGTTCGCGTTGAGTTACATGCACTGCTTTTCATGCGCCATTTTATTTTTGTTTTGATCAGCTGTGTGCGTTTGTTTATAAATACTTATAAAGCAAAAATGGAGAGTGAAATCAAGTTTTTAAAAGAATTTGTGGAGTTAGTCGAGTTTGTATATTTAATTTTATGTGCAAAAAATTCCTATGAACAATTTCAAAAAAAGCAAAGGTTTTGGGTGCGGCCGTTGTATTTAGAACGGAATTTAAGTGGGTTTTTTGAAACCACATTTAAAAAAATTAAAACTTCTGACCCTGAGCAATTTCGAACCGCGACAAGAATTTCTGCAGACGTCTTTGACTATTTATTCAGCATTTTAAATGATAGTCTTGAGAAGAACTCGGCCAGGGCTATTCCAGCAAATTGTCGGCTGTTCTTGACTTTAATGTAAGGCTGAGTTTACATCTGGCATTTCTTGTGTGCATTTGCCCAAAAAAGCGTAACCAACTAATTATTAATGAAAAACTGTTTGATTCAGACATGTATTTGTTGATTTAAACTGTTTACAATCATGTTGGATTCTATAAAATTGTCTATTATTTATGTATGGAACTATTTAACTTAATAAATACATGAGTGAATAAAACAGTTTTGCATTAGTAATTATTGGTTACGCAAAATTGATTAAAATTAATTAATTAATTTTAATCAATAATTTATACTTTAATATCAAAAACAATTCAAAGATTCCATCATTGGAGCTGAAATTTTAATTTTTCAAATTTTATACACCAAACTTTTCTTTCAGAAGCATAAAATACATATATTCAATTTATAAAGTAAAAGAAAAAAATTTTTAGACCTATTTAATTTTACATAACACAAAAAGTGTAAGTTTTTCTGATTATTGCTACCAATCTAGTTCTTTAAAAAATACATAAAAAATTTTAAGTGAACAAAACAAAAACGAAATAAGAAAAAACTTAGTTTCATTTAATTCCTTTAATATTAAGAAATTCAATAAAGTGCGACTTTGAATCGCGCACGAAGGGTTCTCTTTTTTTTAATTTTTTTCAGTTTTGTCGCTTTTTTCTCATTTTGGCGATTTTTTTCTGTTTTTAGAGGTTTTTTCATTTTACCGATGTTTTTCTGTTTTTGGGGCCTTTTTTCAATTTGGAGATTTTTTTCATTTTGGCGATTTTTTTTCATTTTGGCGATTTTTTCCTGTTTTAGGGTTTTTTCATTTTGGCAATTTCTTTCTGTTTTTTTTGGGTTTTTTTTCGTTTTGGTGATTTTTTTTTATTTTGGCGATTTTTTTCATTCTGGCGATTTTTTTTCACTTTGGCGATTTTCTTTTTCTTTCACTTTAGCAATTTTTTCGGTTTTTCGCGATTTATTTTAGTCTTAGAAATTTTTTTTAATTTGGTGCTTTTTTTCGTTTTGGCGATTTTTTTTTGTTTTTGGCGATTTATTTGCGGTTTGGCGATTTTATAATTTTTTCATTTTTTAGTTTTACCGTTTTTGAAAATTTCAAGAGTTTTGCTCTTACGGTTTCCAAGATACAGCAAGTTGTCAAAATTGCATAGTCAAAATTGCATTAACTGATGGAGCACCCTTTATTTTAAATTTTTTGAGATTTTAGTATTATTTTTTGTAGTTTGTAAAAATACACTAACTTCACAAATTTCAAGTGTATATACATACATACTATTGTATGTATATTACATGGGATTTTAACATTTTTCGTTGCTCGTTTTGGAACACCCTTTCATTTCCAATTCCCATGTATTTTTTGATGTAGCGGCCAAAAGTGTACATACTGTGTCCAAATTTCAGGTCTGTAGCTCTTACGGTTCTCGAGAAAATACCACAGACAGACAAACATAAAATTAAAGTTTTCCAACCCTGGAAAATACCAATTTTAGTCGTACTGAAGTGTAAAATAAGTTTATTTAAAAATAAAATTTTTATTTCTTTTCGGTAGTTTTATACGGCAAAATAAAGTTTAAGTTTTCCAGCTTTGCAATCGGTTGCTCGATTTTGCTGACTTTCATCACCAATATATTTTAGAAAATTTCTGACACACCAGTCTAAGAACGAAGTCTCTAGCTTTTCTGGGAGCTTCGGAAAACCGATTTTCGAAAAATACTGAAAGGTCACTTACTATAAATTGCTTTAGAGAAAAAAATGATAAATTTTTTCACAAAACAAATATGTATGTATGTGTCTATACTATATATATGTATGTACGTACGTTGGTAAAGGGTATATAAGATTCGGCACAGCCGAATAAAGCACTCTTACACTGCAATTACACATGCCACTAGTGGCATGCAATTGTTGTATACGTATTATCAACGAAAAATTGTTCGAAATAGTCGAATCTCTTGCCATTTGCTTGACTGTTTACACATGCAATTGCAAGTTCATTTTAAAAATGTCGGCGAAGAGAACATTTGTATACTTCTCAAGTAAAAAAAAATTGCTCCCATTTTGTTTATAGAGTTACCGAGTTCATTATATAAGCATATGTTTAGCGGAATGGTTAACATTTATTATTATAAGTATAGTTTTTATAATATTAATGCTCTATAATTAACAAACTTACATTTTTTATGTGCAGTGCAATAAAAAAAACACAATAATACATATAACAAGTTTTAACTTTAATTTAAATTTCACATTATTTCAATAAATGTGCATCAAATGCTCAACACGGTAACACTTTTCTTTGTTTTGACATTCAATGGCATGCAACTGCCAAATTTTCAAATTTTCACTGGCATGCAAATTTAGCTGCCACTGGAGCTGCCATTGCGAAAAATTTGAGTGTGTTAATGAAAAATCGTGAGTGTATTGAGTTTTTCGAAATGGCATGCCACTATAGTGGCATGTGTAAATGGTATGTTACTTGTCAAATTTCATATGTATCTAAAAAGCAAACAGAATATTGTTATTATGTGTTTTCAGTGTTTTTTATAGGAAATTTAATAATTAAGAAGGAACACCTTATAGTCAAAGAAGCAAGTACAGTCACCTTGTTGGATTTTCATTGAGTATGTGTGTATGTGTTTAAATTTAGAGTTTCAAAAAAGTGGAAAAATCCTAATTTGCGTTTTTATGAAGCTACTAGCACCAATTTAGTGCCTTTTTTAAAAAAGCACCAACTTGAAAAAAATGCGCACTGTTATGACCTAAAAAGCACTAAATCTAGTGCTAAAGAAACTAAATGGGCATCGCTGCTTACCACTCGGCTAAAGAGCATTTATTGGTTATGATATAATTTAAAAATAACTTTGTTGAGTAAAGGCCTCGTTAGCCGACTGTAGAAATCGTAGATGTAATGTAAATATAAATGTAATGTAAATGTAAATGTTTGAACGCTTATAGAATGCTTAAAAACGTGTCATGTGTTTTCGACACAAACAAAAAAACTTCCTTGTGCACACATCCATACATGCTAATTGCTTTGTGCCCAGCAAACACATTAATTTTTGATTTTAAATTGCGAGTTATTTGAAGTCAAACGTGAAAGTTCATATAATATTTAAATTCATGGAATTAATTTTGATTGAAATGTATATGAATTAAGTGATCATACATACATATATATGTATGCATTACTGCTTGTAAGTTAATAATATATAAAATGGTAATGTTTCAATTAATCCAAGATTTCTTTAATAATTTCGCTGAAGCTATTATAATTTACTTTCTTTTGATGGCAAGTTTTATACTGTTGAAAAAAAGTAATGCAGTTTTTGAAATAAGACATCTTTTATAATGAAAATGTGCCTAGAGGTTTTAAAAAATTATTATTTTATGTAAAAGAACTCAATTGTAATAATTTTAATAGCAGCTGTAACGCTTAAGCCTCTAACCGTAATATTTGCATATAACTACAAGTAGCAAAACAGATTTTGAGCAATTTAATCGGAAAGACGAAGTGCTTGACTCCTTAATTTCCAGAAATTCCTATGGTAGCACCTCAATCATATAAAAACATTATTATACAGTTAAGGAATTAATTCTACATACACCCATAATTTTTGGGGTTTAAGGAAAATTGGGAAGAAATTCAAAAAATTAATTATGCCAATATTTAGGGTGCTAATAAATATGTTTATACAAATAATAAAAAATGAAAATATAATTATAATAACAACAATAAAAGCAAAAATATCAAAAATCCATAGGAAAAAAGTCTACATACAGGCATAAAATACATGAAAAAATACGTGCAAAATGTTCGAGGTCGTCAACTTGTTTGAAAATTCTGTGATTTCCGGTAGCAAACCTCGAAAGACGCTATTGAATTTAAGTTTACGTCATTTATAATAATGACTTAATTTTAACTCTACTTAAGCATAGTTAAGGTTTAAAAGGCAATCACATCATTTGTGGTAAATTTTTTTTATTCTTTTGAGGTTAATATCAATTGTTGCCTTTTTAAGAACATATTAGACCATATTCGGATGCCATTTGTTGACGGCTTGCTACCGGAAATCACCGAATTTTCAAATAAGTTGACGACCTGGAACATTTTGCACGTATTTTTTCATGTATTTTATGCCTGTATGTACATTTTTTTCCTATGGATTTTGAATATTTTTGCTTTTATTGTTGTTATTATAATTATATTTTAATTTTTTATTTTTTGTATAAACATATTTATTAGCACCCTAAATATTGGCATAATTAATTTTTTTAATTTCTTCCCAAGTTTCCTTAAACCCCAAAAATTATGGGTGTATGTAGAATTAATTCCTTAACTGTATAATAATGTTTTTGTTTCCTCAAATCCCAAAAATGATGGGTGTATGTAGAGTTGATTCCTTAACCGTATATCCACTTTATCGTTTTATCCTTTTCTTATTAATGTTCGTACCTACTACTAATAATTAATTTTATTCACAAACAATATACATTTACATACATATGTATATTTTTGAACAAGAACACATATATACTACTTTTTGTTTGCTGGGTGTTTATCAGTATAACAAATTCAAATAAAATGCGCAACACCTGTTCGAAACATTGATGGGAGTTCAATATCTTCACATTATTTTTGATTGTGTGGAAAAAGTACGAAAATTATTTAAATGGTATCAAATCATTATTTTATACTTACAAACAATGTTATGACTTTGATATTTAGTGAAATTACAATTTTAGCTTCATATGTATACATACATACATTACAACGTATTATAATTATAAAAATATTTATATTTTTATTATCATTATAATTATTATGATTATACGCACATATTATAATTTTTTTTGGTATTATTAAATAAAAATAGTTTTTGTGCGTTTGTATGCTGTTTGTTCGCACAAATGTACTATATATATATATGTTACATATTCATACATATATGTATATGTATATTAACAAAAAAATAAAGAAATACGATTGGCAGTCTGTGGTTAGATTTTATAAAGAAAAACACTTTATTAGAAAACTAAATTTATTAAATATGTGATGTACGTATACAAATTTAGCAACTCAAAAGTTTAAATTATCAAAGGAAACAAAAGTACCAAAATAGGGCTATTGTGCCACACTCTCATTCAATATACATACATCCCATCACTGTCTACAAGTGTCATGTAACGTCGTCATGAAATTCTATTTTCTGCAGGTTCAGACGTTACATTTACGTGACATTTCAGTCAGGTAAGCATTTGCATATCTTTTCATGCAACAGATTCGATCAGCTGACACATTTACATTTACAGTTCTACATTTACAGTCGGGTAATTCTGCCTTAAAAACAACAAGCCACGACGCTTATCGGCTTCTTGTCAGCATTCACACGTATACAACCAGTGATGCCAACATTTTAGACTCAAAACGCGTAAAAATTTTTGAAAAAAGGGATTAAAAGGGCTAAACTGAACAAATATACGTTTAATGCAACATAAAGTAAAATTTTTGGAAAAAGCGCGAAAAGGGGCTAGTTTTAAATGTTTCTATTGAAAATCAAAGCCACAGAAAAGTAATTTGTAATTTGTTATATTTCATTTACATTTCAATAAGGAACATACGTAGATTAAATAGTGTATATGTATTTATACAGTAGTAGTATACATACATATGGATACGTAAGTAAATTTTAAATTTATTAAATAAAAATATTTTTTTAGCCTATAATGAAAATCTTTGAAAGCACAAAAATTTTTGAAGAAATAGAACATTTTTCCATATTGTTTCTTCTTTTTTAAATTGGTAAAGCAAATTAAGAGGAGAAAATTAGTAAAACAATGTTGTCACGTTATTTCATAAGTCGATATTGCTAGATTAAAGGAAGAAAAAAGTTCGTAAAAATTTAAATGTAGACATATCGAGCAAAAAGTTAAAAGAGGCTGAAAGATAACTGTAAAAAGTGCTAGATAAGCGCGTTTTATAGTCTCGGGCCAAAAATTTTTTTTGCGTTTTGAATGGCTGAAAACGGGCTAAATCTAGCCCGAAAAGGGATAAGTTGGCATCACTGTATACAACACGAGCAATCAAAATTAACAACAACAATAGCGCATCACCGCGTTGAGTCAATCAAGCAGCAAGATAAACACCAACACAAACAAATTAAATTATATTATATTTTAAAATGCGCTGTATTGATAAATACAATATTTCCATACAAACAAATTAATACGAAAATGATTCGAAATCGTATTGCTTGGAAGAAAAATATTATTGCGGCAACAATCATATTCGTATTGCGGAAGTTTCCTCCTTCGGGAGAGGTTGTGCGGCCAGGGCGATACTTCGAAGCAATACGAATGGAATACTTCTAGAAGATAAAACTATGATATTGCTAGATAATCATCTAACTGAACTATTTATGATATTGCCAGATTATCTTTAGGAAAATAAATTATTTATAACGATAGATTATCTCCCAAAATACAATTTTACAATTTTGCTAATTTAACTACCATTAATTTAAACTTAAAGCAATTTTTTATGGTGAACTAAATTCAATTTATCATCACAGGAGTCATCATCACAGGAGTTTAGCATAAAAAAGAATTTCTTGAGCTAATGTTTTGAAAATTTTCTGATTGTTTTTATTTTAAATTAAATATTTTTTTCTATCTTCTAGTTAAAAACATATTGATATTATAAATTTATTGCGTATGTGATAAAACACCAGGCTGAACAAAAAGCAACATTTTAATAACACAAAATACTTTGTTAAAGGAAAAAATAAATAGTCAATACTTTTTGAACTGTTCATTCAAAAAGTTTCACTAAAATAAAAATATTTTAATATCAAAAAAGTATTGCTTTGATGATTTTCTTCTAAATGATAAAAATAAGATATTGTATTTATATCTTCTGGGCAATATATCTTCCAAATGTTTGTAGGGTTAAGTTAATGACAAATACTATTGAAATTAAAAATTTTATTCAATAACATGGTTTTGTTGAAAATAATTCTTGTCTATTTCTTTCTGTGTAGTAAAACCTTTTTAAAATGAGATGTGGAACTTCGTAGCAACACATATTAGCACTTTGGACAGCTAGCATTTAGAAAATAAAAGGTAATACTCCTTCTCTATAGCTATTCCATTGTATTTTGATAGAACTATCAGTTTCGAAATGACTACTTAATATTTTTATTATACCCTACTGTGCATTTTTGTACCTTAACTGCCATGGAAACATTTTTAGCTTAAATATCAGACAAGTTTTCACATTAAAAGTTTTTAGTTAAAATTAATTGTAAAGATATTTAAACACAGCCATAACCTTCATATCTAATTACAAGGTTTTGTGAAGTTTATTCATTAATATTGCATTACAATTCAAGGTTTATATTAAATATGTTTGATGTACAAGATGTGTACTGTTAAATTAAAAATAGCTTATTAAAGGGTGTGACCGACAAAAATTATAATCTAAGAAAAGTTTAATAATCTCATTTAAGTTTTTCTATAAAAAATATATACGAACTAATTTACGGTTTGTTACTTAATGTCTTGTACTCGATAAAATTTTGAAGAATTTACACCGACTGCAAATAGTTAATTAGTTAATACTTTTGTTATTTTTAACTTTCTAGTGCATAAAGTCGGTTTAGTTTTTATTTTTTTTTGTGTTTTTATTTTTACTTTTACTGCTTAATTAATAGTTACTTTGTATGCTAAGGAGCCTTTGCCCTGCTCTTACACCTCAATTTTTCTGCTGGACTTCGGGCATTAACTCTAAAGTAATTCACATCAAGTTCATAGACGCTCACTGAAATAGTATTATCAAAATGCAATAAAAACTGATTACCAGGGCTAATACTTTCATGCAAATGCATGCTTGTAGTGATTAAATCAAAATTAATTTGGATAAATTAGTTTTACGAATTGAAGAATTTGCAAAAAAATTTCATTGATTTGTTAGTGCATATCTTTTAATAACCACATATTTTTGTATATTTTATAATAAATATATATTTAAGATTCATATTTTTTTTCAATGTAAATGGAATATATTATATTTTGTATTTCACTTATTTTTCTCAATATCGCTTCTTGCCCAGCCTCCGGTCAAAGTACGCAGTGGTGATTTAAGATCAACGGGTCTTTTAAGATTTCTAGTAGCGCGCCATAAAGAGTAATTAGATGTTAACATTACATCAAGACCTTCTAAGTACTTTTCCAGTAATGCAGTCTTTTCCGACGATAGCAGCTCTTTGAGTCGTTTAGTACATTCTTTAAGTCTGATTTTATTTAGGGGTGATCTGTGTTGTTGCCATTCTCTTCTAGCTCTCCTTTTCTCACATACTAGACGTTCAATTTCCGTAGAATAAATTCTATTAAAGCCATTCTGCGGGTAGGAGGTAGTGGCATGTTCAGCAGCCTGTTTAATATTTTCGTTAAGATTGGCAATATTAAATTCAATATCATCAGATGATCTTAGCTGAATGTTTTCTACGCAGTGACTACTAATATATTTTTTTAATCCTAGGCAGTTGACCCTATTAATCGTTTTCACATATGAGTTAGTTAAATCACTCCTTAGTGGGTTGAAAATTGTAACTATTGTGGGAGAGTGATCGGAGGACAGATCTAGAGAGCCCTCTACGTGAATTAAGTCCCTATGAATATTTTTCGTGACGCCAAAATCTATAACATCTAGAATTTTTCTTACGTCAGTAGGCCAGTAAGTAGGCTCCCCGCTCGCAATGACATGTAAGCCCATTTTTGAAATTGTATTAAACAACCCTCGACCTCTAGGTGTAACAAGACGCGAGCTCCAGTACGTATGTTTTGCATTTTAGTCACCAGTTGCCACGAAACAAGATCCAAGCGATTTTTAGAACTTCTCATACTGATCTTCGGTAACTGAAAATCTGGGAGGTGAGTAAATTGATGATATCACGAAATTCGCACAAAAATTTTCTACGAAAATATTCGTTGCTGGCATATATTCTTCACTAACGTTCTCAAGGATATAGTGCTTGAGTATTGACTTAATTAGAATTGCTGATCCACCGCATGCTCTCCCTCTCGGGTCATTTGAATCATATAGAGTGTAACAGTGATGGGAAATGAGATTTGCATTTCGGTATCAAAAACAAATTTTTTTAGTACTTTTTTGATCCCGAGAGTACCAAAAATTATAATATTTCCTATTTAAATTTTATTAACAAAAAATTATAAGAAATTCATTTACAAAAACAGGAACACATAGGTACAAATATACAAATAGGTGTAGCCTGGATTAGACTTAATACTGTTGGAACATAAAGCTTGCCCCCGTATTCCATAGATCGCTAAAGCTAAAGCTAAATTCGACCGCTAAAATGCTGAACAAATAAAAAATTTAAAATTTTTGGCGATGACATAAAGCAATAAAATTTCGGCGAATTACATTTTTAACCCATTACCTGATTTCTCAATACCCGTTTGAAAATTGCATTCGTAGCCGAAAATCGACAAATTGATTTTATGGATTCTTAGCGATAGAGATTTAGCTTTAGCAAGTTACAGAATACGATAGCTGTTGATATATATTTTGTATTCATGAAATTTTGGTAAGAGAAAGTCCTTTCGACATTTACAGACGAGTGAGGCATGGATAAAATTCCGTAAGCTACTCTCGATATATCAGGAAACATGTATTTATTCATCTAATGCGTTTTTATATAAGCCAATGCTCTATATTGGTTGTTAATATTTCAAATTATTTTTCTTTTCTTTTTTTTCTTTTCCCTGGGAACATTTTAATTAAAAGTGGTATAATGATATTGGTTTAACAGATAAAATGCTTTCAGGGGGAAACTTACTAAACCAAACTAACATTTTATTGTCAAAGTCCACTTTTGCCCTTAGAACTTAATATAAACTTTTTAAAATTTTCTTTAAACTGATTTAAAACAGTTGTTTCAATAGATCAACTTCTGTGCCACACAAAATATCCTTGAATGAAATATGGTTTTCGTTGATATTTAATTGTGGTCACTCTTTTCTAAAAGATCTTTAATAATAATATTTGTCGAAAAAACAATTTAATTCTTGGCAAAATATATGCATGCGCGAGTCTTCTGACTGCATTTCTAAGTTGCCCGTGAGAATATCAAATTTCTTAGGGGAGTACTACGGTACATTTTCATGTCAAATAGTATCAAAAAAAGTACGATCGTACCAACTTTCCCATCACTGGAGTGTAACCATTTATTTATTTTAAAGCAGTTTCTCGAAGTCAAGTGAGTCTGAGAGACCAACATTATATCAATATTTTTTTCCGTGAGGAAGTGCTCAAGTTCATTTTTATGTTGGCGAATGCCGTTTGCGTTCCAGAAATATAGTTTTAACGTGTTCATGGTTTGTTGACTAATGCTTGAAGCAGAGTATTCCGCATTCTCAGCATTTCTTGCATCATGCTAGTCACATTTGTTGTAAAGTTGTTTATAGTTAGCACCAGATTATCAATAGTAGCTTCAAGACGACTAAAGTTAAAGCTAGAGTTTGCATTCGTTGAATTACTTGGCGGTGGAAACTTTTTGTGTGGGAATAGAACTAGTCTTAGCAGCATCGGCATACGATACATGTGAAGTAACTAGTTGGCTAGTTTGAGGAAGAGTGTCGGAGTAAGCATTTGCTGATTGAACTGGACCTAATTTAGGTTTATGACCCATAGCCTGTTTAACGAAAGAATATACAGGGCATCGTATGTAGTTAGCGGTGTAATTACCTCCACAATTACTGCATTTTTTTTCTGTTTGATTTTTTGGCTTAGTACAGCTAGCAGTACCATGCAATTCACCGCAGATAACACAAACTGTAGGTAAATTGCAGTAAGTTTTTGTGTGGCCATATTCTTGCCAATTATGGCACTGTACGGGACCTGAACGCTTACGTGGCTCAACAACTGTGATTTTTCGGTATAAAAGGTATTTTAGACTATAAATTGGGTGCATCTCGTTTTTTTAACTGTATATCATTCGGCTCCAGTTCAAAATGAATAGAGGGAGTTTTCTCTCTATTGATTATATTGGTAACATGTTTTACCTTAAATCCTTGTTCGATAAGTGCACATTTTACTTCTTCGGGCTCAACATATGAATCTACGCCTTTTAATACTATCTGTAGGTCTTTAGCACTCTTAAGTTGATATGTGTAAAAATTTGTTTTATTTTTTTCAAACTGACTAACAATTTTTTGGAAATCTTTTTCATTATATATTTGGATTTTAGTTTCATCAATATTACCTCGTTGAATTGGAATAATGTGAAAAATATTTTCAGCAATGGTCGACAGTAGTTTTTTTAAAAGCGCGTTCGAATTTTTTTCTCTCAGATTGATAGGTGGTGGCTTAAAAGACTTTTGCGGTGATGCAGCGGGCTTGTCGTTATTGTCTTGCAATATGGAGAAGCAATTTTAACGATTGGTAGATGATGCACTGTTATCCCTAGACTCTTCGCTCTTTAAAACTATTATATATCTGTCCATTCCGACTTGGACCTTTGGTTTTGTGCTGCTGTTATCTGTTGTGATAAATGGGTTTAGTGATGAATTCGAGCCCGAAGCGAATGATGTCACTGACTTATATGACGAGATACTAGGCAACTTTAGTGTTAACGAATTTGATCGCTGACGAAAAAGTGAATTTGCAGTTGGAAAAAGTCTTTCATCAGAATTTTTATTTTTACTGTCTTCAACAAGAGCTTCAGAACTCACAGTAAAATAGGCATTTCTGCCGGTAGAACTCACTTCACAATTTTTTTCCTTTGAGGTACTCATATAGAGTATTCCTCAAGGGCACTTTGTTTGTGTATTTTGTTTGCCTTTTTTAGGGTTCCGAACACCAAAGGTGAAAATGGAACCCTATTGTTTTCGCTACGCTGTCCGTCTGTCCGTCCGTCCGTCTGTCCGTCACAGTGTATTTTCTCGAGAACCGTAAGAGCTACGGACCTGAAATTTGGACACAGTGTGTAGACCCTTGGCCGCTACAACAACAAATACATGAGAGTTGGAACTTAAAGGGTGTGCCAAAACGAGCAATGAAAAATGTTAAAATCCCATGTAATATACATACAATTGTATGTATGTATGTATATTACATGGGACCCTTGGCCGCTACAACAACAAATACATGAGAGTTGGAAATTAAAGGGTGTGCCAAAACGAGCAACGAAAAATTTTAAAATCCCATGTAATATACATACAATTGTATATATGTATATTACATGAGACCCTTGGCCGCTACAACAACAAAAACATGAGAGTTGGAAATTAAAGGGTGTGCCAAAACGAGCAATGAAAAATGTTAAAATCCCATGTAATATACATACAATTGTATGTATATGCACTTGAAATTTGTAAAGTTCGTGTATTTTTATACAGACTACAACAACTAACACTAAAATTTAAAAAAATTTAATTAAAGGGTGTACCATCAGTTAATGTAATTTCGACTATGTAATTTTGAAAACTTGCTGTATCTTGGAAACCGTAAGAGCAAACTTCCTGAAATTTTCAAAAACGGTGAAACAAAAAAATCTCAAAATTATCAAATCGCCAAACCGAAAAAAAAACGCCAAAATCAAAAAAAAAATCGCCAAAACGAAAAAAAGCACCAAATTAAAAAAATTTCTAAATCGAAAATAAATCGCCAAAATGAAAAAATCGCCAAAATGAAAAACATCGCCAAAATAAAAAAAAATCGCCAAAATAAAAAAAATCGCCAAAATGAAAAAAATCGCCAAAATTAAAAAAAAAGATCGCTAAAATTAAAAAAATTGCCAAAACGAGAAAAAAGCGACAAATAATAAAAAAAAATCATTTCAGCTGAAAAAACGTAAAAAAACACTGTATTAAAAAAAGCCCAACGTACGGAACCCTTCGTGCGCGACTCAAAGTCGCACTTTACTGACTTTATTTTATTTTTGTTATTTCTATGTAAAAAATATAGGCAAAGCAAATAAAGCTTATTTATTAAAGTCAAATATGTATTACGAATATATTTTTGTATTTTTTGTTGTTTAGTATGTATGTATGTAAAAAAAAGTACCGCTAACACGTCTGTTCACTATGAATGTACAACGAGAACTCGACTAACTTATTTTCTGAGCATTTAAAATCTGTATTCACTCCCAATTCATGTACGGATGCTGCCGATTTACCGAGTGTAGTATCTTTACCCCCTCGTCCCTTAAGGTTTAAGATACGTGAACTACAAAAAATAATTGCTGAACTCGACCCAAAGAAAGCTGCAGGTATTAATGACATTAGTAACAAGATGCTGATGAATTCACCTCATATTGCAATAAGAATCTTGCTATTTATTTTTAATGCTATTTTACGAATGCAGTATTTTCCACATAACTGGAAACTTGCCAAGATTAAAATGATTCCGAAGCCAGGCAAAGATCTTACCAAGGCTGAATCATATAGGCCTATAAGCTTACTTTCAACAATTTCAAAGCTTTTCGAAAAGGTGCTCATGACTAAATTGTCCACAATTTTAGCTGATGCACCGGACCATCAATTTGGCTTTAGAAGTCAGCATAGCACTATTAAGCAAACGCATAGATTGGTTCAAGTTGTAAGGAGGACTTTTGAAGAAAAGAAGTATTGTTCTGCCCTTTTTATTGATGTTTCTCAGGCATTTGACAAAGTATGGCACGAAGGCCTATTTTTAAAATTTAAGACATATTTGCCAATAAATATAGAAAAACTTTTGGAAAGTTATATTGTTGATAGGAAGTTTACTGTTGTGGAAGAAGACTTCATGAGTGTGGCCGAATCTATATCTTCTGGTGTGCCACAGGGTAGTATTCTGGAGCCAGTCTTGTATCTAATATATACTTGTGATATGCCTGTGAGCAATAACATCCACACTTCTACATTTGCCGATGATACAGCCTGTATGAGTATTCAGAAAAATCCTGATGAGGCATCCCGCAATCTCCAAGCACACATTACCCAGCTTGAAATATGGTTGAACTTATGTAGAATTAAAGTAAATGGACAAAAGTGTGTTCATATAACGTTTACCCTAAGAAAAGATACCTGTTCCCCCATTCGAATCAACAATAAAAATATTCCTCAACATTCTCAAATGAAATACCTTGGCATACACCTTGATCGAAGGCTTACATGGAAATATCATATTGACTCTAATTGGAAAAATGGAAAAATGTTATTTTTTTACAACAAACAAAGGAAAAAAAATCCACCAAAAGTTGGTGAATTTTTTTACCTGTGTTTGTTGTAAGAAAAATTAAATTTTTCCATTTTTCCAACAGAAAAAAACTGAAATAAATACCTTTAATAAATAAATATATATATGATAAAATATAATAATAAAAAAAATTAGGCTACGCCGTGCCAGGCAAAGGATTTCCTGCCTTTCAAAGTTTTATTGTTTAATAACAATTCATAGCACTGCCAGACACGGAGCAGTCTTAATGATTTTCTGGATTGCACACTTTTCCTGCAAGGCCGACCAAGTCTGCATTTTACCATTTCATGAAAGCTGTTCATGAAAGATGATACCAATATTGGTTATACATTTTCCTGATTCTTCATGAATACCAACTACGCTAAGTTTCCAAACGGGCGATTATTTATTCCAAATTCGGATGACTGTAGGTAATGAACAAACACCAAAAAACTTTGGGTACTTCTTCACATTTGCACTATGGCGATAATTCGAACAGCCTAGTTACTGTATTACATGTTTATGGCCGCTGGAGAATATTGCCACTTATTCATACTTTTATTGCCTTTTATTGCAATTCAGTAGGAAACGAATATTATTTATGCTTTTCTATAATTTTTCTTTTTTTTTTATATAAAAATTAATTTTTTTGGTGTTATTTAATTTTCGACGATTTTGCATGGAGCCGTTAATTTTGCGTGCAAAAAAAGGTTGAATTCAATAAATGCATATCGCTCATTTACTCAAACAACTTCATAGCTCAAAAAAAAAAACTAGTTTGCCAGAAAACGAGTTTAAAGTTGTAAATTTACACACAACTTAACGGAAAAAGAAAATTTTATTTTGCTTTCAAGACTTGAGTAAGCAAGATGTTTGTATGAAATTTTTACACAGTATGAAGAACGACGTGAGGATTAATTCTCATCACTAACTCAAAGATTCCATCTCTGGAGCTATGACGTTCGTTGAGTAAATGAGCGATATGTGTATATTTACCAAATGTTTAAAAATTTTAAGTTGGAAAAACTTTAGCTCCCTTATGCTTCGAACCAACTTACCCTGCCATCGCTTTTTCGACTGCCATCGTGTATCCTCCACGCCAGCTCCGGACCAGCACAAGCCACTTGCTTGCCAATATCAAAATATTGTTTTATAGGATTGCCATCAATGACGGTCTGTGGGCAATTGATAGGAGTTGGAACACTCTTGAATTTCGAAAACATCGTAGTGGCTGGCATACCATCAATTATTTTCGAAAAAACATTTGTAAAGCTACCCTGACGTCGGGGACCAGAACTATGAGGTCCCCCACTCGAACTACCGCTTGGAACACTAATAGTGTTAATAGCACTGCCTGCAGTGCCAACGCTACTACCGCTACCAGCGCCAGAAGGACTTGCTGCAGCACCAGTGCTGCTGCCACTATTACTTGTACCAGCAGGTCCACTACTACCACTGCTGCTAACACCAGCTCCGCTGGCACCTAAATTAGTGGTACTAAATGAACTAGGTGGCTGTATGCTGTTGCTGTAAATATTACTGCCTCCTGGACCGCCCACAAATATGCCTGGTGTATTGCCACTCAAATCGTTGAGACCGGACTGTGATGGTAAACGTTGTCTCATATGTGGTTTTGTGCAACTTATGTTTGCACTGTATAAGGGACCACTGGCCTGTGTCGCCTCTGCTGTATACTGTTGTTTTTGCTGCTGTTGTATGCTTTCACCATCCCAAAGTTGCCCACTGTCAAAGCCATTCACAGCACCTGCAAAGTAAAACAAGAAAATAATTTGAAAATAAAAGTAAATACATAAATAAAGAAATATTTAAGGCTTAGTCAATAAAAAATTAAAAGTTTTTCATATGAAGAGATTAAAATAATAAAAACCAGGAAGGAGCTTTTTGGCTGCTCAAATTAGTAATCCATTTCAAAAATATAATAAACATACATACCTGTTTGTCCATGGTTTGACGCTAATTCGAATGCGTTGGTGAAACTTCCACTATGTCGCTTTAGTAAACTGCTACTACTGTCCCGATTGGAAGGAGTGCCACCTGCAGCCGTTAGTTTTCCCGCAGCGTCCGCACTATAAACAGTTGCTCGTTTTATCCTTCCGTCTGCATATGTGCGCGAACCAAATGTGTGCTGTTGCTGTTGCTGCTGTGTAGAAATGCCTCCTGCATCGGCTGTTATTATATCAGCTAATGCTGATGCCGCTAATGATCTAGAGCTGCTACCTCCACCGCCACTACTGCCTGTGCTTACACGTCGTTCCAATGCTTCTGGATTCTCTAACCTGGAATAACGTCTTGTCGCTGTAGTCGCCGTGATTGCGGCTTTTGTATTAGTTGGTAGAAAATCAGTATTTTTGAGAGAGTCTAGATGGGGAGAAGTCGCTAAAGATTTTTGTCCTTGAGTTTGTTGTTTTTGTTGTGAGGGGGGATTGTTGCTGCTAAAACGTAGACTTTTATCGAAAGGCAATTTTTGTTGATGTGTATGCTGCCGCTGTTGTTGTTGTTGTTGTTGACGTTGATGATTATGATGATTTTCTAAAGCAACATTACTAGGTTTTGGATTTGGCTGTATATCGCCACCAAATGCCTGATATGTTGTGGCTGCCTCCACTCCCCGTTCATGTGTGGATTTGTGTGAGTGAGTTTGCAAAATATGCTGTTTTAGTTTTTTCCAATGCAGCGCTATTTTGACAAATTTTCTAAATGTTTCTACCAAAAATTTATTTCGTTTCGTGCGTGTTATTGTGTTGTTGTAAAAAGAGAATCTATAGAATTTCTGTGTAAAATTGATTATGTACTTGTTGCTGTTGTTGCTGTTTGAAAAGCTGTTATTGGAATTTGAATTTTGATTGGGATGTCCTGTTGAAATGGCACACTCAATTAATTTTAATTATGTTTTCAGTAACTTGTTGCTCGTTGCTTATTGTTTCTAATTTTCAGCTCATATGTATATGTAAGTATGTACATACAATGTTGTTTGTGTTATTGTTTGCTGCATTTAAATTTGTATTTCATGTATGTCTAAAATAGCAGAAATTATGATTATTTTTAGATTTAAAGTCCAGCAATTTTATAATAGATTATATATAATAAGGTAAATAGGTTATATTATAGAATTTCCAAATACAAATATGTACATATGTATATTTATGTAATTGTTTCTACTTTCATCAAATAAAAATGCAAATTTTCCGAGGGCAGAAAACGTCAAGACTGGTCAAATTTTCAACCCGCCAAGAAGTCAGAAATTGTTGATATATACATACATACGTGCTGATGTACATACATTGATATTAGGGTTTGGGATTTTCCGGACTTTTGCACTTCCCGAGAAAAACTAAATTTCTAAATTAAGTACATATATTAAATGAAAGTTGACGAAATTTTGATTGTTTTATTGATGTAAGCATTCTTTTTAAATAAAAGTTAACACAAAAACATTTCTAAAAAAAATTTTTAAGTGAATTAAGCAAATAGAATATAGCTGCACTCTAAAACATTAACTCAAATTTGGGATCATATATTGTCTAAATTGTTGTTGAAATATTCTTAGTGTCTAATTTTATATTGAAAAGTAGAAGTACCAAAGTGAACAAGTTGCAATAGAAGCACGTTATATTTTTTATTAAATTAATTTTCTAGTGTTTAAAGCAGTTTTTTATATAAAAAGTGATAAGTGAATATTGTGGAGCTTTAGAAATGTCTATCTGCAAAATTAAAAGAAACTATCATTTACATTTTTACGTATTCAAAATGTGAAAAAGTATTTCAGAATTATAATAATTATGTAGTGCATTTCAAGGAGTCACTCTAATAAAAACCGTGTTTTTAAAAATAATTTGAGTTCTGATATTCTGATCAGGTGTTTGGAGAACATTTGTTATTTTATTGCAAAGGGCGTAAATGAAATTTACTCTCACCCATGATTAAACATATTTTATTCAAAATTAAACATATTGTGCTCAAAAATCAACAAAAGGTTTAAAAATAAAGTTGTGTAATTTCCAGTCGAAAGTAGTCTGTAAAGTGTTGCCTACTATTCTTAACCCAATTTTCAACAAAAGTGTTTTAGAGTGTATTACACAGCAAGAAAGATATCATATAAAGACTTATTGACGACTGTTACCGCAATTAGTGAATAATTTATATAATAAGGCTCCCAAATCATTTTATTAAGAATTTGCCTTGCTTGTTTCTCATTCTTCTTGAAAAATTTTCCGGGAGGATTCTTACCGTTAAGTACAAGCAAGCATACCCTGAGCCACAGTCTGTCTAAATGTCTTTAATTTTTCATATTATTTCTCCCAAAATATTTCCTTCAGGGTTTCAATAATAGAGTCGATTTGTAATACATTTAAGTACTGTAAACTCAAAGTTTTTACAGTTTCCTTGATCTTAAAATTTCTACTACACTTTCAAAATTTGTTTCACTAATTTGGGGAAAAATTACTTCTAGTTTGTTAAACATCGAATTATTCACTTTAGGAAACGATTTGATTATTGCAATCATTGATACTTATACAAAGTATTCCATTTTCTTATATTATAGTGACAGATAAGTCATTAAGACTGTTTCAGAGCATAATACAACTATTAATAGTTTCGTCTTAAATGCCTCGCTGATCTAATTTCATTTTAAAAAATTTCAAAAAACAATAACAACTCAGCATGTCAGAGTTTCGTTTTCTGCAAAAGTATTAATACTTGTATTATAGCCTGAAACTGCCTTTACGAAACACATTTTGCATGTAGTTTTCGAGTAAAGCAATAATTTTTCTACTAGACAAATTAGGAGAAATGGTACGAGTATGACTTCAATTTTATGGAATTTTTATGAAATTTTTCGTACAAATTTGAACAGCTCTCATTTTTATTTTGTATAAAAAAAATTATGTTTGTTTATCGGTGTCAAAGGAAATCTCTCTTTCTTACAGTTGCATTTGAAACAAAAACAAAATCTTAAAATATGTTTTTGTTTTAAATAAAATTGTTAAAATGAAAAATTTCCTTCCTTCCCTGCAGTAGGGTTGAAACAGATAATGAAAAACTTAAATAATTCATCGTGTAAGTTAAGTCAAAGAATCATTCAAACAACCTTTTGTGATATATACAAAAAAACACTGAAAATATTGATATTAAACTAAAACAGAATTATAATACAAATTTCTTATTTGAATGAAAATTAATTTCACTTACGTAATTGCCACTTACGCCATTTTATAAATATGTGTGCCACAAAAGTGTATATTTAATGAAATAAAGTGTACTTTTAATTTCCCGGTTTCCCGGGAAAATCTCAAAAATTTACGTTAGACATTTCCCGGGATTTTCCGCCCGAGAGTTCCAGTTTCCCAAACCCTAATTGATATGTATGCATGTATAAACTAGTATATATGTATACATGCTGCAAAAGAACATGTTATAAAAAGCTTTCGGACCAGTTCAGAAGAATCAAAATTTTTTTCAACAATGTATCGCTTATTTACTTCAATAACACGATAGCTCAAAAAAATTAAATACGTGAACTAATAATAGTGAATTAATCCCCATATTATTGTTTATACGCAACTCTTGAGATAAAAGCAAAATTTGTTTGCAAATAAAATGTATGTATGTAAATTGAAAACTTAAAACTCGTTGATCAAGACAATGACATCTTCCCGTTTCATTGATGGCACTTAAACATTAAACACACTCACCACAGCAAGCTACCGACTACAAAATGTCAAGGATAGAATACACGCGAATTTATATGAGAAGGATTATTTTGATGGCAACAAGGCCAAAAACAGTCTACAGGTTGTTGTCTATGCTACATTTATCCTTCTAGTCAAATTAAGCTAATTTCTCTCTATTTTTATGATTTGATCAAGCTAAGGTTCATGATCATTATTAATGAACAAATACATCAGTTGATGTAGATTTCTTCTTTATACACTCATCCTTTATACAGCCGTCCATATATTACGTAACGCTCTAGGAGAGAGGGAAGAGTTCGAGTTTTGTTGCGATTTGTTATGGCGGGGGTGAGGAGGTCTTTGAAAATGTTATGTAACAGATTTTTTTTTGCCATCAAACATACGTATGTTTTTCTCATTTGTTTGATTATCATTTATTTAATTGATCATACGACTTACCTATTCAATTTTTGATATCCGCGAATACGAATATTTAAAACGATATTCGCGAATACGAATATCTATTGTATGTGAAATTTATAGACATTTGATAAAGGGTATATTTGATTCTGCAAAATTAAATAAAAACCAGTAAGAGTGCTATGTTCGGCTGTGTCGAATCTTATATACCCTTTACCAACGCATGTATATGTAGTATACAGATACATACATAAGTACATACATACATATTTGTTTTGTGATAAAATTTATAATTTTTTGTTATAGTGCAATTTTTAGTAAGTGACCTCTCGGCTTTTTTCGACTAAAGAATTTGCTTGAGTAAAGATCTTACTAAAACATAAAATATGTATTTTTAACTAAAAAAATTATTTTTGGTTATTTTTTTACCCAAATTTTTTTCCAACTTCCAACCCTGTAATAATTTACATTTTTCTGGTTTTAATACGAGTACAAATTTATTTCGTTCTAAAATATAGAATATATTTAATTACCAAAGAAATAACTAGCTTTATTTATTTAGTTTTATATAACAAAAAAAGTGTACTTTTTCCAACCTTGGAATCATAATTTTAAATTATTTTTTGGGTCCTTATACCAATCTTGTTCTTTAAAAAATATATAAAATATGTTAAGTGAACAAACAAAAAAAATAAGTAAGGAAAATACTAGTTTTATTTAGTTACTTTAATGTCAAATAAGTTCAGTACAGTGCGACTTTGACTCGAGCACGAAGGGTTCCGTACGTTCGGTTTTCAAAATTTTTTTAATATTGCATTTTTTGCGTTTTTGGCTTTTTCCAGTTAAAACGGTTTTTTTTAGATTTGTCGCTTTTTCCCCGTTTTGGCAATTTTTCCGGTATTTGGCGTTTTTTCATTTTGGCGATTTTTTTTCAATTTAGCGATTTTTCCGGTTTTTCGCAATTTATTTTAGTCTCAGAAATTTTTTTAATTCGGTGTTTTTTTTTTGTTTTGGCGATTTTTTTGGTTTTGGCGATTTTATAATTTTTTGATTTTTTAGTTTTACCGTTTTTGAAAATTTCAAGAGTTTTACTCTTACGGTTTCCAAGATACAACAAGTTGTCAAAATTGCATAGTCAAAATTACATAAACTGATGGAACACCCTTCAATTTAAATTTTTTATAATTTTAGTGTTAATTTTTTTAGTCTGTATAATAATACACTAACCTCACAAATTTCATTTAACATTTTTCGTTGCTCATTTTGGAACACCCTTTGGTATTTAACTCTCATGTATTTATTGTTGAAGTGGCTAAAGGTGTACACACTGTGTCCAAATTTCAGGTCCGTAACTATTACGGCTCCCGAGAAAATACCCTTTCCACCTTTGGTGTACGGAACCCTAAAAAGTTTAAATATTCCAGCTGTGGACCTGTGGTTTTTAGTTTTCTAATTTTCTGTACCCATATATTCTTTTTAAAACATAAAAAATATAAAATATAAAAAAATTATTAGACCTAGTTTATTTTATATATCACAAAAAGTGTACGTTTCTCAACCCTGAAAACATAATTTTAAATTTTTCTGATTGCTTACACCAATATTCTTTTTTAAGAATGTAAGATATGTTGAATTTATAGATAAAAAGGAAAAATTAGTTTTAATAGGTTATTTTTATATAACAAAAAAAATTAAGTTCCCAACCCTGGAAACATCTTTTTTATTTATTTTTTATTTTTTTTTATATTTTTAATACAAATTTTATTCGTACTGAAATATGAAATAAGTTTATTTAACAAAAAAATCAAAAATTTGTGTTATCTAGTTACTTTTATATGGCAAAATCAAGTTTAAGTTTTCCAGCTCTGAAACCGTCTGCTCGATTTCGCTGATTTTCAATATCAATCTAAGTTGGACCATTTCTGACACACCAGTCCAAGAACGAAGTATCTAGCTTTTCTGGGAGCTTCGGAAAACCGATTTCACCTACACCAGACGGACGGACGGACGGACATCGCTTATTCGTGTTCCCTATTCATAAGGACCCAGAATATGTATATTTTATAGGTCGCATATGAATATTATGGAAATTACACACGGAATGACAAACCTATATATACCCTTTTCCATTTTTGGTAAAGGGTATAAACATTTTTATGGAAAATAACTTAATACTCCTGTCCGCGTGCATTAAAGTTTATAAAAACTATCCAAAAATTTAATTGTTGTTTTTAAATAACATTTAAAAACTATACAAAAATTTATAAGAAATTAAATAAATTGTAGTCAATCTGATTACATGATTTTCAATTCCTCATCTTTATTAATTTGCATTTTTAAATATTCTTAATATATGTAAGTATGTATGTACCTAAAAGCATCTTTCCATATCAAACTGCAACATATATTAACATTAAATCTACCAAATACATAGAAGGAAATGGTATTTACAGAAGTTTAGGAAAACATTACTTGCCATTCTTATGAACAAAAAAAGTGTCCTTTCAAAAATATATTCTTCCAGTTATGTACACGGCAATATCAAATTATTAGGTTTTAAAGTTTTTGTTGGTAAACTTGTTTAAGTTTTGAGAGATGTGTCAATGGAAACTTGCATACATAGAAGTAGGGATGCGCAAACGAAAAAAATGTATCGATATATATCGTATCGATATTTTTGAACAGTATCGATATATATTTTTTGAAAACATCGATATTTCGATATATCGATATTTTTGCCAAATCGTCGGTTGGTTTCTGGTTTGCTGCAGACATAATTAATTTTGTATATACTGTGCCGCAAACCTGAAACCAACCTACGAAATGTTGCCAAAATATTCCAAATCTAAAATAAATACACATACTAACATATCGTGCCATAACCGCCAAAAAAAGTTTAAGCAAGGTGTTTTCTCGTGAAATATTTATTTCGAAAATTGCTAAAATATAAAACCAAAAAGAGTTAGAAATTTTGTTATAAACGTTATAAGACGTATTCAATTTATTGATTTAAAATGTATCATGGGATTTTAATGTACAGCGTACCTTAAGAGGGTATACAATAGTATGATTTGTAGCTTAACAAACGAAACTCATTTAGGCTACGGGATTAACCAAAACAGAGTTTCGTTAAGCCTACAATAGGTATATTCGTTTACTGTGCGCGTATACACAAGACTTCATTAGTATTTACTTTATGTTGCTGTGCCGTTCTATTTCTAAATTTTAATAGTTACTTTCAGCGTGATCGTTTGACCGACTAAAGCGGCAAATTTCCACTTTTTCGACTGCCTTGCCACTTTTTGTCCCCCTTTTTTAGAGTGAATTATATAATAATACATTAAAAATAAAAAGTTTAGCGTAGTTGTCTCGTTTTTTTTTAATGTTGCCCCTGTTTTTGATAAATACCCTATTCGGTGCCACTTTTTGAAAAATGTGATCGGTCACCCTGGTTACTTTTTCTTTAATAAATAAGCCTTTTTTGACCAGAACGGTTACAGTTTTCTAGTAAAGTGATGAGTTTTGTATCGTCCCTCTGTTATGTTTCAATATAGTATTTATGCTCTTGAGGTAAAAATTTAATTTTTTAAATTCCTAAATCATAATCACAATTTATTTCGAAATGTTTTTATTTTATTTGTGTTGCCACTTACAATTACTTAACAGTTTTTTTATTTTCAGAGGTTGAACCGAAACAAAACAGACTGAAAAAGAAAATCTAACGGCGTGTATAAGATCTATATAAACCACAAAGAGTCAGATGATTCGTAACAGAACAGAAAATTAAAACTAATTCTGCCTTTAGGCTTATATCCACACAATCCAAAAAAGTGATGCCAATATCGTAGTTAAAAAACGGATATAGCTCTTAAAAGTATCGACACACGATACTCGTAAATAAGAATCGATGTATCGATATATCAGTTTTTGAAATATCGGCGATATATATCGATATTTATTTTCTCAAATATCGATATTTCGATATATCGATATTTTTTGCCCATCCCTACATAGAAGACTTTTCATAAGGATATTATATTAATGTTTGCTACAACCTAACTTAAGAAAAAATATTTAGAAAATAATAGTGACATGCGTCTAGGATCTAGATGGTGTGCCCCTTTAAGTTTTAAGGAAGAAAATTTTTTTTAAATGGGGAAATATGATGTATTGAAAATATAATGTTGTAGAAGGGAGAAAATTTTAGAGAAGAAAAATTACATACATATATTTCGTAATGGACATCATTTTGAGTCATTTGATATCCCAAAGCACCCCAACAATGTGTAAGTATGTTTAAAGCCCTCCCGCTAAGTGCACTGGTTAAAAATTTTATCTTTTAAAAAATTAAACATTTTTCACCACGGCAACCTTTATTGATCCAAGATAAAATTTTTTTAAGATTACCAATTGGAGTCATCTACAAGCTCTATGAAATACACGATGATTGCATTTATAGAAACTAATGAAAGCGAAAGTGAGGTTAATGCCAATTCTCATCTTGGTATTTCAAATGCTGTTCAGTCATCAATATGGAAAACTGTAGCAGATTATTTGGCGGAAAACCGGTTAGCAAAAAAATAGAAATAAATTTATTTTTTTAAATTATAACAAACTAATATTTGTGTGCCATTCATTTAAATTTTGTTTCGGATTTATCAATTGCTTTATATATTTTTTTAATCGAATAGGAATATCTAGAAATGGCCGAATATTTGGCAATTTTTAATAATTTTTGGAGTTTCAGTATACTTGGGAAGAAATTAAAAAAATAGTTTTGCCAATATTTGGAGTACGTTCATAAGTAGGGTTATTTAATTTCTGTCTGCGCACTTTGCTGGTCTAACCTTGCATTTACACATGTAAGTAAGTGCTTGCAAGTAGTGTATACCAATTATCAACGAAAGTTTCGAAGAAATAACCGAAGGACTTGCAAGTTACTTGAGAGTTTACACAGTCCGCTGTAAGTTCAATTTAAAAACGTTCTCGGCGGACAGAGTTTTACGTAATATATGGACAGCCAGCCCCTTATTGCAAATGGAATATGTGAATTGTTTTGATTCATATTATTTCAATTTGCAGAAAGCTTTTTTGTAATTCAAGCTTAATTTTACCATCTCTAAGTTTACAAAAGTCCTGCCATTCTCGTTTGTTCTGTCATCAGAATCTTTTGGTGCCGCTAAGTAACTGGCTATGAGGTAACAAATGCAGCAAGCGACATTTGAAGTCGTGTATTCGTGTACCCTGCTGTGGTGAATGTATTTAATGTATTCTAAGTACTACAAACAAACAAATTTTGTGAAATTAATTGCCAAGCTAAAAAAGATATATATGGTGCATATATTTTTAATATATGAATGTATAGAAATATATCTGAATATGTATTGAAATATATAGGATTATACATGGCAAAAGTATTATACATATATGAATTGATATATGGACAAATATAAAGGAAATGTATTATAATATATGACCTCATATACACAGAAAAAAGGATTCACCAATTAATATTTCCAATTAAGAATTTAATTGATTCAATTCCATTTTTAATTGTATTTATTAATTTGAGTGGAAAAACTTAATTAATATTATCAAATTGTTCATAGGTGAAAATTTAATTAATTTTTTAATTGATATTACAAATATTTTAATTAATATTACAAAATCATTAATATTACTTTTTTGTGTGTATGGAAGTTTAATTATGAAGCTCTTAATATGTGTATCCTTATACAGAAATAAGACGTAATTTATGGGGGGCCACATAAACATGATGATATCTCACATAAGATCGGTTTGGCAATAAAAAAAATCTTGCATTTTATTAACTCGATCTTTTTCTTTTTATATGGTGAATTGGAAATATATTAGAAAATACATACGGTATGTAAAGTTTATATGTGTACAACCTCTTAGTGTAAAATGGAATAACTTTTGAAACAAAAAAACCATTATTATATGATTTTTTACATTGTGGCCCCATTTAATAAATAAAATAATCAGAAGGATAATTCTGTCATTAATTTGCGGAATTCTCTAGATATTTTTAAGAAACAAAGTTCATCATATTACTGCCAAAAATTATATTGAAAACTAGTGCTAGTATAACAAGTAAGAGTGCTATATTCGGCTGTGTCGAATCTTATATACCCTTTCCCAACGTATGTATATGTAGTATTGACCTGCACAAGACCATTTATAAGACCTTTCAAGACATGCGACATTTTTCAAAAGCTTTACTACAGCGAAATATTTTAAAACAAACGCTAAACAACACTGTCGGCAAGATCTTTTTTTGAGTTATTTGTCTTGCCAACAGTGTTTTTTAGCGTTTGTTTTAGAATATTTCGCTGTAGTAAAGCGTTTAAAAAATGTCGCAAGTCTTGAAAGGTCTTATAAATAGTCTTGTGCAGGACTTGAATATGTAAATTAATTAATTTTTTACTTTATTTTTTTTTTTTGTATTCATTTATTTATTATTTTATTTGTAAGAATAAAAACCAATGTTCAGTTCAAGTACAAATTTACAAGTGTCTTTTCTTTTTTTTATTTTCTTAATTTAAACTATTTGCTTACTTTAAAACTAAGCAGCAGTCATCAATTTTATTTTATTAAAATATTGCGACACATGATCCAATTTCGCAAAACATAAAAAGTAAAAAGAATGAAAAGAAAAGGTAAAACAACTTTTGTGTCGTCAACCTTTCAATTAATGCTGATACAATATTTGCAATAAAAATTAATAAAAGAAAAAAAATATAATTAAAAAGAGGTTAACAACTTTTGTGTCGTTAACTCTTCCCCCTTTAAATCGACTGTCCTCAGTCGTTGTTTTTTTCTGTTTTAGAAAAATGGAATGTTATGTAACCTCGGTGGTTTATCTGGAGCGACCCAAGTAATATTAGCAATTTGTGGTAGATTTTCCAGTTCAAAAGCTTTATCAACTTTGGGTATCTGGGGTTCCCATACTGTAATTTTCTCTACAGTTTTGGTAAAGAGTTTGAGAAAAATTATAAAAATTATGATTAGTAAAAGTGCTCCACAAATGGTCCATTCTCCTATTATTAGGCGCTTTTTCACTGTTGTGATAACATCTGTGTTATTGATTTGGAGCTCGTTTAGTGTCTCCAAAGATAAAAGGTTAATTCGACCTTTTTCAAACGGAGTAGGTTGCATTAGGGCTGGCATGGTTTGCAGAGGTGAAGCGTGCCAGTTGCTAAAAGTCCTATTATGAATTGTGATAGTTGAATTATGGAATTTTATAAGGAATGTTCCTGAAATATTATGTATTTCATCATTTGCAAATATCGGACCATTATAATCGTTTAAAAGTACTATTCCCGACTCTATTTCTTCTATTAACGGAACTTGATGACTATTGCTTAAAGTGCACGATGAGTTAAGATTATTAATTAAATTAGGGATACAATCGCTTCCTGTAATATTGACTAAATTTTTTTCATTACAAATAGTGATATTATTATAACTTTTACATTTCTCTTTAATAGAAAATATTTCCTTTTGATTAAACATAATTTCCTTAAAATCTAAATGTATTATTTTTTTGTTTTTCTTTACTGGTCTTATTATCAGATTTTTATATGTTTCCTTTTTTGTCAGAGGAATTTTAAGTAAATAAAATATTTCTTTTTTATTGTTATTCATTACCGATATCTTTGAAAATTCTAGTGCCTCTTCTGGGCTTAAAAAATTAATATTTTCGTCTACTAGTGTTTTCATAACAATTTTAATTTCTTTTCGATTTAGTAATAATGGATTTACAATATTTAACCTTGCCCATAAAATTGCTCGTTCAATATTTACTAATTCTTCCTTAACTAATCTTATTTTATTCTGTAAATTAATTACAATTTCTTTTTCGATATAAACATCTTTTCGTATATTATTTGCCATTGCATTAAACATTTCAGTTAAATTATTTAATCTTTTATTAAAGGCTTCATTTATAAAAACTTGTTTATTATTGTTATTATTTAAGTCGGCAATATTGCTGGCTAATACCTGGAAGTCATTATGATCAGGAGTTCCTGCTATGTACTTCCATACAGTTCCTATAGCATCAATTGATCTTCTTTGACGGTTATCAGGAGTAGGTGTAATGTCTTGTAGGATATTAATGGTTTGCTTTAATTCATGGATCAGGAGGGGATATTTGTTGTGGGTTCTTGGGATGTTATTTTCAATGAAAGCTTGTACATTGTTTATGAATTCTTCATACTCCTTAATTTTAATAACGTGTACTATGGTAAATGTTCCTTGTTCTATTTTTGCTGTGCCTTTGTCAATAGTGATAATATGGGAAGATGAATAGTTGATTATGTCGATATCTGCATGAATACAACACAGCTGAATCCTGTAAAAGTACTTACTTTTTAATATTGTTTTTGTGAACTATCTTTCCTGAAGTGGTTAGTATGGTGGTGTTTCTGTTTTCTTTTACTACTTCTTCTCTATAACAGGGAGACAATTTTGATCCTAATCTTTTGTTAATTTTTACATAGACCTTTTCTCCTAATGAATAGTTTTTAATTTTCTCTCTGTCTTTGTTATGGTATTCTATGTCTTTTTGCTGTTTTTCTTTTAACTTATCACTAATTTTTTTCCTTTCGTGTTTTATCTCTTTGGGATCGCTGAATTTTCTATCAAAAAATATTTCTATTGGTCTTCTTCCGGTAGTAGAATGAATTGAAGAATTATATTCGTAAATGGACTTTGTAAGCAGGTCATGAAATGAATTGTGAAGTTTTTCTGTTTTTAAACATCTCATAATTTCGGAGAGAGTGGAGTGAAATCTTTCCACTTGTCCATTAACAGAACTGGAATATGGGGGTATAGTATAAATATTTATTCCAAATTGATTTTTTAGCATAAAAGTTATTGTAGCAGAATTTAGGGATTTTTCGTTATCCATGACAATTGAGTTAGGGACGCCGAATGCTAAGATTAATTCCTTAAGAGGTTCTTTTATGTGTTCTATTGCTCTAGATTTTAAAATTTTAGCTTGCGCATATTTTGAGAATTTATCAATAGCTGTAAGGACTAAATTTTTCTCAGTCGAGTAAATGTCAATATGAATAATTTCTCCTGGATTTTTTGGTATTGGTGTATTTTCTAAATTAGGTTTATTTGGATGGCGGTCATATTTTTGTTCCTTGCAAATTTTACAAGCTTTTGCTATTCTATTGGTTTTTTCTGCCATTTTAGGGAAGTAAAACTTTTGTTGGATTTGTTCTCTATTTTCTCTTCCATTTCGGTGTGCTCGTTTATGCTCTGTAATAATTATCTCTTCTTGTTCACTTTCATCTGTTATATCTTTCACTTGGCTTTGGGTAAATCTAACTTTAAAATTTTTCAAGTGTTCAGCATAAAATTCTTGTATGATTCCCATAATTGGTTCACTTGTGAAAAGTCCGTTTATTACGCTTGGATTCAGATATTTCTTTAGAATTAAAAGTAAAGAGTTTTTCGTGTAATGAGTTTGTTTAATAATATGCCTATGGTACGTAGGAAAGGGTATTTCGAATTTATAGCTTTCTTTGTCATCTATAAGTATGTAAAGTTGATTTTTAAAAACGTTTATGGGGCATTCTATGGCTGGTATTAGGTTATGCGAGGAACTTTCAGAACTATGTTGTGTTGCTGTCATGGAGTTTATTTGTGAGGGTCTAGACAGTGCATCTGCGACTATATTGGTCTTTCCTGGTTGATACTTAAGCTCATAATTGTATTCTTCTAAGATGGCCTTCCATCTTTTCATTTTACTATTCGTATTTTTATTACTAAGAGCAAAAGTTAGGGGTTGATGATCTGTAAAAATATTCACTTTTCTAGATCCATACAAATAGTTTCGTAATGTTGTAAGTGCCCAAATTATGGCCAACATCTCCTTCTCATTGGTGGCATAATGTTCTTCTGATTTATTTAGCGTTCTTGAAAGAAATGTTATTGGTTTGCCCTTTTGTGATAAGACTGCACCAATTGCATATTCGGAGGCGTCTGTGGTCAAATCAAAGTCTTTCTCAAAGTCTGGATGTGAAAGAATAATATCTTTTGAAGTAAGTGAATTTTTTATCTTCTGGAAGGAATCTATTGCATCTTGACTTAGAAATATACTTTTATTTTTGGATGCGTTTTTCGAAACGCGTCCATCCTCCCCTCTTAAAAGTGTTGTCAGGGGTTTAGCTAGTTTCGCATAGTCTGGTATGAAACGACGGTAATATCCTGACATACCTAGAAAACTTCTTAAATTTTTCAAGGTCTTGGGTGGGGGTATATTATCTATTGCTTTTACTTTATCAGGATTGGCTTTAATACCATTAACGCCCACGATAAAGCCCAAAAATTCTATTTCTCGTTTTGCGAATTCACATTTGTCAAGCTGAACTTTAAAATTTGCGGACTCTAATGTTTGGAAAACTTTACTTAAATTTTGAAAGTGATCGTTCTCGTTTTTTCCAAATATAATAATGTCGTCAATATAGACATAACATATTTTGCCTATATGGTGTCTCAAAACGTCATCTAGAGTGCGTTGGAAAATTGAGGGAGAATTCTTGAGTCCAAATGGAAGCCTCATGAATTCAAATTTTCCATTATTGACTGAAAATGCAGTTTTCTCAATGTCACATTCCTTAAGAGGAATCTGATGGAAACCGCTTTTCAGATCTACGACAGAAAAATATTTATTTTCTCCAAGATTTGATAAGACTTCGTTTATTTCTGGGATAGGGTAGCGATCTGGTACAGTGACAGAGTTTAATTTTCTGTAGTCTATGACCATTCTAAATTTCTTTTCTCCAGATGCATCCATTTTTTTTGGAACAATCCAAACCGGAGCATTATATGGAGACTTTGAGGGTCGAATTATACCATCGTTCAAAAGATCGCTTATTTGTTTTTCTATTTCATTTTTTAGTGCCATAGGGTAGGGATATGATTTTGAATACACTGGGGAATCAGTGATTGTCCTAATTTCTCCTTCAACACGAGAAGTGTATGTTAGTCTGTGATTTGGTTCCGAGAACAAATTTGGATGTGCATGAATTATTTCTTCTAATTTTGATATTTGGGTTTTGCTCAGATGGTTTGTTCGAAGTTCAATTTTATTTACAGATTGGGATATGTGTTGATAAATTTTAATTTTTCTTGTATGATTTATTAGCATGTATTTCTCTTTTATATGAATTACTGCATTGAGTTTTTCTAAGCTATCATGGCCAAGGATACCATGAAAAGATCTTAAAGATGGTAAAATATAGAATTTTATTTCATGATCTGGTAAATTGAAAAGATTCACTAAAGTGTGGTGAGTAATTTTTATGTTTCCTGATATAGAGTTCGCGAAAAAAGTTTTTTCATTTTGAATAGGTTTGGTTATAAGAGAAGGCTGGATATAATTTTTATTAGAGCCTGTGTCGATTAATATTTTCAATATTTGACCATTCTCCGCCCTACATTTGAAATATGGCAGCGAAGAATGCGCTATTCTAAAAAATGGATATCTGATAAATCTTCCGTTTGTATACTGCTTTCCTCATCCTCTTGTTGCACGTAACTTTGCATGTAATCCTGAAAACTTTCGTTTTGAATGGCTTGTTTGTAATTATTTTCGTAACTATTAGGATGATCAGTCTGGTCATGATAATTATTATCAGAAGGAAGTCCTTCGTCGATTCTGATGTGAAAATTTCTCTGTAACTTGGAATGTGGCATTGGAGTATGTAGTGATTGAGGTATAGGCCTTTTCCCATAAAATTGATTAGTTTGACGAGGTCTGTTTTGGTAATTAATATTTTTGGTTTGAATAGAAGTATCAATCTCCATTGGCTCAGGCCTTTGTGGTTTTGGGGCAATAGGTCTTGGTGGTATGTTTTGTTGAAAATACGGGTTTTGTGACTGGGAGTGTTGTCGAGGCTGATTGTGTAATTGGAAATTTTGATTGAAAGTAGGTTGCTGATATGATCTTTGGTTATTCTGATATTGTAATGTGTTCCTAGGCTGTTGTATGGTAAGTTCCGGATAAAAGGGTAGTCTGCTTGAATTATAAATATTTTTTTGTGTAAATGGTGGCATTTCTTTTCGTGGTCTTATATTATGGTAGTTATGAGCATATTCTGTTCTATAATTTTGGTTTTGTAATTTTAGACACAAGTGCAATGCTTGCGGTAAGTCTGATGGTTCGCGGATTGCTAAAAGTTTAGGTAAGTCTCCGTTGAGACCTCTTATAAAGGTGTCAAGGGCTCTGTCACGGTAAGTTTGCGTAAGAAGTGTTGTTGATTCTCTGCCTATATCCATGCATCCTATTTTGTTTAATATCAATGAAAGCTGAGAATAAACTTCCTGATAAAAATATTGTATTGTATTTCTACCCTGAATTAACGATGTCATTTGGTACTCTAAGGTACCCAAATCACGTTTGTCACCATAATGAAGTGTCAAACATTTTACAATGCTTTTCCAATTGAGCGGAGTATTGTATGACTCTAGTGCAGCGTCTGCACTACCTATAATTTTGTTACGGATTACACTCAATATGCCGAAATATTTTGCAGATCCTCTAGTGTTATCATAAATTTCTAAGACTCTTTCTACGCTTTTACGCCAGGAGTTGAATTCTGCAGGATTTCCTGAGAATTCTCTTAGACTTCGGACAATGTCCGGGATTTTATCTAGTTCACTAAGATTATTCCTATGCTCTTCTTCTATTACTATGTCTGATCCGTTAGTTATGTTATCGTCTGAATTATGCAACAATTGAATTGTTGCTCTAACCTGCTCTGAGACTAAAGTTGCTATTTGCTGTTGTAGTGAAGAATTCATTTGAAATTGGCTTTGTGGATTGGGTTGTTGGGGACTTTGGTCGGAATTAAGGACGGCTGGTCTTATTAGGTTTGAAGGATTTGACATGATTACGGGATTTAGTGTTCTGTAGTATTAACAAAGCCTTGCAATATTGTGGACCGAAATATAACCGAAGAAAAAATATTATAGAAAATAGATAGCACAAAGTTCTGAAAAAATTTTTTATAATTTAAGTATGATTTTTATTTTTCTTCTCTTTTTCCAATTTATATTGTTATTACTACAGCTCGATGCAATTTAGTTATGAAGATCACTTGATTCTTATTTTTCTTTTTGAAGCTATTTTCAATTTATAATACTATTATTACTACAGCTCGATGCAATTCGTTTTTTAGATTTATTCAGTTCTTGTAAATTATGAAACTTGTTTTTTTAGATAAATCACTTGATTCTTATTTTCCTTTTTTTTCCTTAAATATTTTCAATTTATAATTATATGTTTCTATACTTCAGCTTGATGCAATTAAATTCGTTTTCAGATTTACTTTATCTTTGTAAATTATTCTCAAAAATGAAACGTGTTTTTTAGATAAATCACTTGTTTCTTATTTTCCTTTTCTTAAATATTTTCAATTTATAATTATATGTTTCTATACTTCAGCTTGATGCAATTAAATTCGTTTTCAGATTTACTTTATCTTTGTAAATTATTCTCAAAAATGAAACTTGTTTTTTAGATAAATCACTTGTTTAATTTTTAAACCTTATATTTATATTCTTAAATGACTTACATTAGTATTATGATACCCCACATCTTTACTACCGATAGATCCAGATTATTCCCTTTTGTCCTTGTTGACTACTTGTGGTCCTTCACTATACCCGTTGTAGTAATCGCTGTCTTGAGAAATTCAACGGTGATGTGTCCAGCGGTGAGCTACTTTAGGTCGGGCTGGAATAGCTTTTAATCGTGTGTCCAATGTTGAGCTACTTAAGGTCGTGCTTGGAACAATTTCTTAGCTAAAGGTATCCGTTTTTTTTTGCTCGGGCGCCAATTAATTAATTTTTTACTTTATTTTTTTTTTGTATTCATTTATTTATTATTTTATTTGTAAGAATAAAAACCAATGTTCAGTTCAAGTACAAATTTACAAGTGTCTTTTCTTTTTTTTATTTTCTTAATTTAAACTATTTGCTTACTTTAAAACTAAGCAGCAGTCATCAATTTTATTTTATTAAAATATTGCGACACATGATCCAATTTCGCAAAACATAAAAAGTAAAAAGAATGAAAAGAAAAGGTAAAACAACTTTTGTGTCGTCAACCTTTCAATTAATGCTGATACAATATTTGCAATAAAAATTAATAAAAGAAAAAAAATATAATTAAAAAGAGGTTAACAACTTTTGTGTCGTTAACTTGTAGTATACAGATGCATACATATGTAAGTACATACATACATATTTGTTTTGTGATAAAATTTATAATTTTTTGTTATAGTGCAATTTTTAGTAAGTGACCTCTCGGCTTTTTTCGACTAAAGAATTTGCTTGAGTAAAGATCTTCCTAAAACATTAAATATTTTTAACTAAAAAATATTATTTTTGCGTGTATATGTGTTCGGCTTGAGGTCCGTTTTTATAAATAAATAAAATTACTTTTATATTAGATTTTGTATATTTTTATTTATTTTCCGATATTTCGACCAACTTTGTTGGCCATCTTCAGGGTGCGATTAAACTATAAAACAATAATGATTTAATCTAGTTAACAAATATTTTAAATTTTAACACTATAAATTATAATTACTTTTTATTTCTAGAATTTTTGATCTTAGTTTTAGATCTATTCCCTTTTAAATTTTGTCACCTACTGTTAATATGTTTTTCTTTAGTCTTGTGTTTGTTTATTATGTGTCTGTATATGTGTGCGCAATTATCAGTATCTGTCTTATAGTTAATTCTTTTTTCACTTGGTATATTTATTATATGTAACATCTCTTGCATGTATCGCTTAGTATAGTTTTTCTCTCTCTCTAATATTTTAATTTTATTAAGTTCTGGTTTATGTCCAGTTTTTGCACAGTGGGCAGCAAGTGCAGTTTTTTGTGTCAGTGGTCTGTTTCTTGCTTTTAAGTCTGATTTATGCGATGCTAATCTTGTCCTTAATTTTGTTTTTGTCGTACCGACATATACTTTTTGGCATATATCAGTCTCGTCACCATTACACCTTATTTCATATATCACATTAGATTCATCCATAATATCTACTTTTGATTTCATATTATTAAATAATATGTTTGTTGTATTATTGGATTTCATTGCTAGAATGTATTTGTCTTTATCATAAATGTCTGAGTATTTTAACCTTTCCGATAATCCTTCAATATAGTTGA
This sequence comes from Tachina lurida, assembly GCA_944452675.1. Taxonomy (NCBI): domain Eukaryota; kingdom Metazoa; phylum Arthropoda; class Insecta; order Diptera; family Tachinidae; genus Tachina; species Tachina lurida. The sequence goes on from OX101754.1 coordinate 79,400,085, forward strand.
TTGATTTGTAGATCTTTGTACTATTCTCTGTGTTGTTATTAATTTGTGTTATTTTTGTAATAGTTTTTCTTATAAGTTTATCCACTAATTTTTTAGGAAAATCATTTTTAATTAAAATGTTTTTTATTATTTCTTTGTTCTTTTCGTGAAACTGTGTGTTGCTTGTCTCTAACACTCTAGTGATAAAATTGGTAGCGGTGTTAATTATTATATATTTCGGGTGTTTAGAGTAGAAGTTTATCAGTCTACCAGACGCCGTGGGCTTTTGATACCAATCGATAGTTACTACTTTTCCGGATCTTTTGACTAATGTGTCTAAATAAGGTAATTGACCGTCATTTTCTTTTTCCATTGTGAACTGAATTTGTCTGTTAAATTCATTTAAAGCTTTTAATGTATCTTCAACTCTATTAGTTTTTATTATACCAAAAAGGTCATCCACATATTTTGTTAATAATTTTGGTTTATCTTCCATTTTATCAAGCACAGTATTTAGCAATTCTTCCATTATTATATCTGCAACTATCGGGGATGCGGGGGATCCCATAGGCATTCCTTCTGCTCATAATAATACTCATTAAACCTAAAATATCGGCAGTCTTTTATACAAAACGTCAGTATTTCTGTAAATAATTTCTTTGGTATATTTGTGTATTTTTCTAATATCTCCCATTTATTTTCTATTGTTTTTATGACCAGGTTTACAGGGACACTCGGAAATAAAGATACGACGTCGAATGAAACTAGTATCTCATTTTCTTCTATACGTGCATTGTCTATTTTCGACTTAAACTCTTTTCCATCGTTGATATTGTATATAGAATTTTTCGTCAAAGTTTTTAAAATATTAGTTAAATATTTGCAAAGTTCATAGGACGGTGAGTTGATTGATGAACATATTGCAGATATAATAATGGAAGAATTGCTAAATACTGTGCTTGATAAAATGGAAGAAAAACCAAAATTATTAACAAAATATGTGGATGACCTTTTTGGTATAATAAAAACTAATAGAGTTGAAGATACATTAAAAGCTTTAAATGAATTTAACAGACAAATTCAGTTCACAATGGAAAAAGAAAATGACGGTCAATTACCTTATTTAGACACATTAGTCAAAAGATCCGGAAAAGTAGTAACTATCGATTGGTATCAAAAGCCCACGGCGTCTGGTAGACTGATAAACTTCTACTCTAAACACCCGAAATATATAATAATTAACACCGCTACCAATTTTATCACTAGAGTGTTAGAGACAAGCAACACACAGTTTCACGAAAAGAACAAAGAAATAATAAAAAACATTTTAATTAAAAATGATTTTCCTAAAAAATTAGTGGATAAACTTATAAGAAAAACTATTACAAAAATAACACAAATTAATAACAACACAGAGAATAGTACAAAGATCTACAAATCAATCAACTATATTGAAGGATTATCGGAAAGGTTAAAATACTCAGACATTTATGATAAAGACAAATACATTCTAGCAATGAAATCCAATAATACAACAAACATATTATTTAATAATATGAAATCAAAAGTAGATATTATGGATGAATCTAATGTGATATATGAAATAAGGTGTAATGGTGACGAGACTGATATATGCCAAAAAGTATATGTCGGTACGACAAAAACAAAATTAAGGACAAGATTAGCATCGCATAAATCAGACTTAAAAGCAAGAAACAGACCACTGACACAAAAAACTGCACTTGCTGCCCACTGTGCAAAAACTGGACATAAACCAGAACTTAATAAAATTAAAATATTAGAGAGAGAGAAAAACTATACTAAGCGATACATGCAAGAGATGTTACATATAATAAATATACCAAGTGAAAAAAGAATTAACTATAAGACAGATACTGATAATTGCGCACACATATACAGACATATAATAAACAAACACAAGACTAAAGAAAAACATATTAACAGTAGGTGAAAAAATTTAAAAGGGAATAGATCTAAAACTAAGATCAAAAATTCTAGAAATAAAAAGTAATTATAATTTATAGTGTTAAAATTTAAAATATTTGTTAACTAGATTAAATCATTATTGTTTTATAGTTTAATCGCACCCTGAAGATGGCCAACAAAGTTGGTCGAAATATCGGAAAATAAATAAAAATATACAAAATCTAATATAAAAGTAATTTTATTTATTTATAAAAACGGACCTCAAGCCGAACACATATCCACGCAAATTGTTATAATAAAGGTCTACAATTATACACTCTCACACAATATTATTTTTGGTTATTTTTTTATCCAAATTTTTTTTCCAACTTGCAACCCTGCAATAATTAAAAGTTTTCTGCTTTTAATACCAGTAGAAATTTATTTATTTCTAAAATATAGAATACATTTAATTACCAAAGAAATAACTAGCTTTATTTAATTAGTTTTATATAAAAAAAATGGTACTTTTCCAATCATCATGGAATCATCCTTTTAAATTTTTTTAGGTCCTTATACCAATCTTGTTCTTTAAAAAATATATAAATAAGGAAAATACTAGTTTTATTTAGTTACTTTAATATCAAATAAATCCAGTATAGTTCGACTTTGACTCGCGCACGAAGGGTTCCCTACGTGAGGTTTTGAAAAATTTTTAATATGCCATCTTTTTGCATATTTGGTTTTTTTCAGTTTAAACGGTTGTAACGTCGTTTTCTGCCGGGTATACTCAGCCTGAAAATGCCAATGGTCGTTACAAGAAATAACACGTTCTTTTCCTTAATTTATTACTATTCTTTATTTAAAATTAATAAATTTAGTGTTTTCTGACATATAATTCACTTGACTTCAATTCCGTAGTATTATATCATTTGTTTTGCGTATGGCCTCTCAGCTCCCCGGATTGGTTATGGCTTTTCTTCCTGCGAGTTGTCTTCTATGCTTCCGTAGTCAACCTTTGTATTACTCCTGTGGTCCTATGTAGTGCCTTATCAGGAAAATTGGGGCCTTATGGATATTTTACTTATGTTTCCGCACAGTTGAACGTATCGGCTACTGGCCTACTACCCCCGTTTAGTGGTGGCGTTGTATTGTTTCCGTGGTGAGAACAATTGTTGCAATACTACCGAAATTACCCTATATTGTCGCGCGATAATATTGGTAAATATCTGCTTAACGATGCACTACTGTATTGCTTCGTGACTAGGTAATCGCTGACAGTGTTTATAATATCTAGTTCTCGGTGTCTTACTGTATTGTTTAGCGACTAGGCAATCGGTAACAATGTTTATTATTATTTATTTATCCAGGTTCTACTGTATCGTTTCGCGACTAGGAAATCGCTAACAATGTTTATTAATATCTACTTATCTAGGTGCTACTGTATTGTTTCGCGACTAGGAAATCGCTAACAATGTTTGTCAATGTCTACTTATCCGTGTTCTACTGTATTGTTTCGCGACTAGGCAATCGCTAACAATGTTTATTAAATATCTACTTATCTGTGTTCTACTGTATTGTTTCGCGACTAGGAAATCGCTAACAATGTTTATTAATATCTACTTATCCGTGTTCTACTGTATTGTTTCGCGACTAGGCAATCGCTAACAATGTATTTATCTACTTATCCAGGTTCTACTGTATTGTTTCGCGACTAGGAAATCGCTAACAATGTTTGTCCATGTCTACTTATCCGTGTTCTACTGTATTGTTTCGCGACTAGGTAATCGCTAACAATGTTTATTAATATTTATTTATCCAGGTTCTACTGTATTGTTTCGCGACTAGGAAATCGCTAACAATGTTTGTCCATGTCTACTTATCCGTGTTCTACTGTATTGTTTCGCGACTAGGAAATCGCTAACAATGTTTGTCCATGTCTACTTATCCGTGTTCTACTGTATTGTTTCGCGACTGGGCAATCGCTAACAATGTTTATTAAATATCTACTTATCTAGGTGCTACTGTATTGTTTCGCGACTAGGTAATCGCTAACAATGTTTATTAATATTTATTTATCCAGGTTCTACTTTATTGTTTCGCGACTAGGAAATCGCTAACAATGTTTATTAAATATCTACTTATCCAGGTTCTACTGTATTGTTTCGCGACTAGGTAATCGCCAACAATGTTTGCTAGTTGAATACTAACTTACCCGGATTCATCCTGATCAACTGATGTCTACGCAACGACTGATCCCTTGTTTGCAAATTCTTCGGCCTTTTATACTATTTTCCCTTTACATTATTGTTGTAATATTTACAGAGATTTCTGCATGCTTATGTTTGGTTGTTATTGTCCCTAACTTATTTTAATGTACATGTTTGTATGTATGTTTTGTTAGTGACCGTTAATCCATTTGCTTGTAAATTATTTTGTTGGATGTGTTTGTTGTTGTATGTTTTGTTCTTTAGTTTATTTCATTTAATATATTTTGTTAGTGTCTTTTGTTTTATAAATTAGTTCGTCGATCATATTTTTTATTTTATGTTTTACTACTTTACAGGGTGTGACAACAGTTTGTGTGCAAACTGTTCGTTACACGGTTTTTTTAGATTTGCCGTTTTTTCCCATTTTGGCGATTTTTTTTCATTTTGGCGATTTTTTCGGTTTTTCGCGATTTATTTTAGTTTTAGAAATTTTTTTAGTTTGGCACTTTTTCGTTTTGGCGATTTTTTTCGGCTTGTTGATGCAAGTCATATCTAATAAGTGATAAAATAGTCTATTTGTCCATTTTGTACTCTTCATGGTAATTTTGTGACGACTTATAGAACTGTCCATTAGATCAACACCTCCCATATTGGCATTATAGTCCTTCAGAATATGTGGGCAAGCAACGGTTTTAATTTTGTTCTTCGTTTTATCAAATCTTTGAACAGATATGTATTCATCTGTTTCATTTCCGTTTAGTACTGGCTTTTTTCCGATGTACGTTGAGACCAAATTTACAACTCTGGTGTCTTTCCAAGAAATCGTGGTTATATAAATTCCGTACACATTGGCTATAAATACCTGGCTTGTTCCACGCTCAAATTTCATCATAGCTTTTTCTTCCGGAAGCTTACAGTTTTTAATTCTATTTCGGCGAATCGTACCAACAGATAGAATTCCCTGGGCTGTAAGATATATGTATAACTAGGGGATAGTAGTGTAATAATTATCGAAGTATATAATATAATTTTTAAATTTAAATTTCAAATTTATACGCAAAACCTTTAGTATCGCATAAAACAAAAAATTTAGAACCCCACTTTTTAGGTTTGTTTGGCAAATATTGTCTCATATATGTATGCATTTTAGTCGAACACATTTGCTCATCGACAGACAATCTTTCCATTTTAGGTATAGCACCAAATGTGGTATTAAGTATATCTACAACAGGTCTAATAAGATAAAGTCTGTCACGATTCGTATCGTCGCGTGATGGCTGTTTTTCTTTGCCGTTAAAGTGTAGATATTGTCTAATTTTTTCAAATCGCTTTTGGGACATTTGTTTGGTGATAACATCCACTGATCGATCATTATTATTTGACCAATAGTCTCTCGAGTTTGGTAGGTTGAAATATATCATATAATATAAAATACCAATAAATTTTCGCAATTCTAAAACATTGAAGGAAAATCTTTCATCTATTCCAGCATATCGCAAAGTTTCCTCAACTATAAAATGTTCCAATCTCTCAGGAAATAAGTAACGCCAAACTGGATAAGGAGTAACTAATGATTTGATATCATCAGGCATAGAGCTAACGCCTTTAAACGCTACTTCCTGATTGACGAATTGCATATCACCCTGTTTCCATATCATTTCTTCAAATGCAGAAGATTTTGGATCGGAAGACACATTTTGAAATTTTGAGGAAAGTAAATCAAATGACGTTGAACTTGATGGTAAGTCCCGTTAGTGAGTTGGGCACTGATTAGCTGGCGACTCTTGTAAGTTCGCAGTTGGGTTACTGGAAGTAGAAGGGTTTGGTAATGAACCACTATTAGCAACAGGGGATTGGATGAAGGAAGACCTTCTTAAATTTGGTGCTATGGAGTTAGAAGTACAAAATTGTACTAGGCCAGACGACAGAAGGGTATTAGAATTGGCAAGATCTGAGCGCGCAGACACAGGAGATTGTATATGGCTTGAGAACACATTATCGTCGTTCTTCAATGCAATAAATGAGTCATGCACTGAAGCATTTATATCAACGCTAATTTCAGATTCTTCCTCTGGATCAGTATCATTTTCAATAGGGACAACATTTTTCTTTTTAGTGGCCACTATTTTGGAATGTCAATTTCATCATCACTACTTCCATCAGTGCTGTCATATGGAAATTTTTCGCAAAGAATTTTGCATATTTCATCATTTGTCATTTTGGATCTACCAGTATGTCTAAATGCATTCATATTTATATTTACAATTATTATTAGAATTCAATAAAATTTTACATAGTGAGCGAAAAGAACTTGTCGAATGAAATTACTAAACAAGAATAAAACACACAAGCAACAGGTTTATCTTTTCAATACAAACAGCGTAGATGAAATAATAACAGCCAACATTCCTAACAACCAACATTCCCTACATCTCTTTAATGATGTTTGTCATACTTTGTGTTCAATGAATGTTAGCTTACAAAGTGTACGAAAGTAAGCTAGATTGTATTCGAACTGCCCACTACCAACTTACAATGTATGTTAGGCAATACTGAGCTTTTATGTTAATTGGATGAACACTTCCGTATCTCGCTTACTTTGTATGCAAGTGAAAGGCATTCACTCCACAAATGCGGCAATGCATTTGAAAATGTATACTAGGTACGTATAAGAGGTGGTGTGCATTACTGTCTTACATGTGTGCATCGAATCATCGCTTCTGTAATCGACATTTTCGCCGCTGGGTTTATATACATATGTACATAAGTATACATATACACATGCATATATTTATGGATTATTTTAAGTTTTTTTTCACACAGATATTATTACTAACAAAAGTACCGAAAAACAGAGCCAAAATACCCCTATTCCATTTAACATACAATAGTTAGGAAAACGTTAGGAAATTCTATTTTATACAGGTTGAGACGTGCCGTCAACGTTACAGCAAATTTCGGTAAGCGTTTGCATTGTTTTCAATCAACAAAAAACGATCAGCTGTTTCGTTAGCTTGCGTGGACGTTCTACCTTTAGGATGCGTACAGAGTAACCGCTTGTTGCCGAGCCGAGCTGGTTGACGCTTATTGCGAGAATTTTTCGTGGGAGAAACAAGTTTGGGTGTGCATAGTGGATGCGGGAATCAGCGCTGATATTTTATCAATTATTTGTGTTTTATGTATGTTTATATGCATTTGGGTTTGTTGTTCATTCATGATTGTGTTTATAATGTTTCTTAGCAAATAGTAATTATGATCAGAGTTTTATTTTGTTGAAAAAAAAACTAAAATTTTTATTATTTTTATAGCTATTGCTATTTATGGCGAGATACAGGGGTTAGAAAATAATTTTCGTAACAAAATTAATCGACACTATTACAGTTATAAATTTATTTTTGCTTTGATTTCTTTGTACTTAAAAGCAGCGTACGAAAATAAACGAAACAAATTGTTTGAATTTGTTTTGTTTCATTCTTTGAAGTGAGTGAAAAAAAAACAAAAAACAAAAACAATGAGAAACATTGCTGAATTTGATTTCGTATTGTTTTTGTCCTGATCACAAACCAGAGAACACAGCCGATCGACTGTAAGCCGGCTAAAAGCCGCCACCGGCCGCAAACAATATATTAATTTAATTGTGCGCGGCTAGAGAATATAATAATGGGGAAATAAATGGAAACGTTTTAAAATATTTGCGGCGAATTTGACATCATCATATAATATTTTCACAATGTATGGTTAAAAGATAACAGAGACTTTAACGGCAAGTTGTGTATGAAGAACTTGCAGTTAAAGTTCAAGTTAACTCTTAACCATATATTGTGAAAAGAGACGTAAGTTTGTTTTATACTATGTTCACACATATGTTTTTAAACATGTTTAATACATGTTCACACTTATGTTTTTAAAAATTTTTAAGACAAGTTTTCTAAGAACTAAACACATTCGTTCACGTTATATTTGAGATGTTTAAGGTTGACGTTTTGTGAATAAATTATTGTGTTTGTAAGAAATTTCGCACAATTTTTTTTTGCTTATTTTCCTGTCAAAAACTTGAGTAATTGTAATAAATTAACGACGTTATAACATCTTTCATAAAAAAATCCATACACTTTGTTTTTATTGTGTTTAATGGCAATCATAATTTCAACCACAATCATGTGTGTGAAACAAACATTTCATTCAGTAGCTTGTAAGCTTTCAACAGAGTAGGAGTGTGTCGGATGTTTTTGTGTTTTAAATCTTTTAAAGAGAACTAAAATATTTTTTGATACACTGAAAAGTTGATAACAAGCTATATAAATTTATGAATGTTTATGTTTCGTATAATTATATATATACTTTTTTACAGCATTTTAAAACAAAATATTTAATAAAAATGTGGGAAAATCTTTTTTTTGTTTTCTTTGAACACATCGAAGGAAGCAGAGTGCCTTTTAAGTAATCAGTAGAGTTTTTCTTTTCCCGGACTTTTTCATTTCCCGGGAAAGCGGGAAAGATTTTTCGGTTTCCCGGGAAATCCCGGGAATTCCCGCCCAGAACAAAGCAATACAAAATATTTTTAAATTTAATTTATTTCAACAAAACAAATTATAATTCATGAGATCGATTAAAAAATAACGTGTTATATACACATTAGTCAAAAAATAATACCGTTTCCGTTCTTGGTTGGTTTAATAAATGAATTTTGTATGGCAAAACCAGTTTTAACGCATGCTTTAACAATCGTTTTTGCATAAGGGCATATTTCTTTGGAAATAGGACTTTAGTACAGAATAAGCTGTTAATGCTGTTAACCGTACTATTTACCAAATAGGATCTGTAATTATTTGTATTTTTTATTTTATTTCCTTGCTCATTTCTATTTTTAACCCCCGAACAAAAAAAAAAAGGATGTTATAAGTTTGTAGTGTGTGTCTGTGTATCTGTGTGTCTGTCCATGTCCACGTACGGCCCAAACGGCTAAACCGATTTTGATTTAGTTTTCTCTGTTTGAAAGGTGACTTGATCGAGATGGCTCTTAACCATGTTTGAAGAAAATCGGTCCAGCCGTTTAGAAGATGTCACATCTTTTCTAAGTACATCAGGGGTTTTTAAAATTTTTAATTTTTGTTATATAATTTACTTTTATAAATTGTTGTAGAATTAAATTTTAAACGTCGCGTTCTGCTTTTTCCAAATAAAGGTATCTAAGTCTCAGAATGCATGCGTACCAGATGTAAACTCGGCCTTAGTTGTTGTAAAGCTTTAGCTATTGTGATATTGTCATCACCTTGTTATTGCACCATCGCATACATAAAGTGAATAACGACACTCATCAAGGAATTTGTAAATACAAATTAATTTGAAATAACAAAATCAAAAAATCCCGGGAATTCCCGCACAAATTTCCCGGGATTTCTTTCCCGGAAAATGTGCGGGATCCCGGGAAATTTTTCCCGGGAAATCCCGTATGAAAAACACTAGTAATCAGGTAATAAAGAATATGTTTGCATCTCATCTTAAGCGACATTATGATAGAAAGCATCCTGAATTGTATTAAGTTTTCATGAGGAATAATACACATATATAATTTTTTTAAATGAAAATATTCAATAATTTAATCGAAAACCGTATATAATTTTCTAATATATATACTATATATATATATATATATATATATATATATATATATCTTGTTCTTATTTTTTAACAACAAAAAAAAAAATAATCACTTCTCGAATGTAAGAAAAAAACTTTTTTTAAATTTTAATTGAATGAGACTATTACTTTTTTCAGTGTAATACTCTTATTTTAGGTGTGTTTCTCTTTGTGAAGACCACTGCTCTAAGCTAACGCAAATGAAACTAAAATTAACTCAGGTACATTGGCTGATTGGTAGAAATTCAACCCTCAGTCTACATTTCAAGCTTTTGATATACAAGTCGCTTTTGAAATCTATATGGTGCTAAGAAATTCAACTATTGGGAACGAATTAGTTCGTACATTTAAGGAATCGTTGTCAGAAGACATCAAAATTAATTAAAAAAGCGAATTGATTATTCAATCAAATTTAAATTGCAAACAACAGAAGACGTCGACATAAACATTAATTTAAATCATATGTCAACAAACATTGAAAATATGGAAACATTTGATATAGTTAGAACCCCTACTTCAACAAAGACTTAATACTTATTTAACAATGCAACATGGAACAGTAGATTTACCTCGGACATCTCCAGTTGACATCGAAGATACTCTTTCAAATGAACGCGAACAATACGACAATATACCTAATAAAGTATTACGTCGTTCCCACCGACAAAAAAAAAGACTGACAAGACTTGCACCATATTAAGTCTGAGGGAATGTTGTAACTTGTTTCCTTAACAGCTGCTTTTAATAAAAAAATAACAATCAATAATTATTTTCAATTGTTTTAAAAATTTATTATTACTTTTTTCATTCATTATTGTTCCATATACTTTTGATTATTAAATAAAATATTTTCAAACCTTTTATAAATAATTCGAGTATTTATCCTATCATAAGAATCAGTACTTATGTATTATTTATAACTATCACTAAGTTTATGTCCTAATAATTATATTTTAGATTTAAGATTTGAATACTTATCGTTAATTTATATTTGAAGATACAACAAATAAATACATGTATTAAAAAAACTTAAAGACATCCATCTTTTTATTTTAGGATTAGGACTTTTTTCGGAAACTACGAATATTAATGACTGGTGATCGGTGTGAATTTCCAAATCTCTTACTCCATACAAATAATTTCTTAGAGTTTTTAGTGCCCAGACAATGGCATAAAGTTTTTTTTCATTTGTAGCATAATGTTTTTCAGTTCGGTTAAGATTTTTTGAAATAAAAGTGATAGGTTTCTTATACTGGATCAACACTGCTCCTATTGCAACATTGGAAGCGTCAGTGGTTAATGTAAATTTTTTTGTGAAATCTTGCTGATTCAACTCTATCTGCCCTATTAATAATTCTTTCATCCTTTGGAATGCCTTTTTTGCCTCTGCGTCCAGATCAATTGTTTTTTATTTGACATTCTTTGTGAAATTCTGCCGTTTTCGCCTGCTAAGAACTTAGTTAAAGGTTTTGCAATTGATGCATAATTTTCAAAAAATTTCCTATAATATCCAGTCGTTCTGAGGAAACTGCGGAATTGTCTAACAGTGACCGGAGTTGGATAATTTTTAATAGTTTGTATTTTCTTTGGATCTGTACGAATTAATTTTTTTGCTATGACATAACCCAGAAATGCTACTTTTTTATTGTAAAAGTTAGAGTTTTCTAAAGATATTTTCATGTGGTCTTCCTTAAGCACATCAATTATGATATTTAAGTGGTCGGTATGTTATTCAATGGTGTTGCGAGAATACAATAATATCGTCTATATAGACGTGATAAAATTTTCCTATGAAATTTCTAAAAATATTGTCCATTGCTCTTGCATACGTGAAAATTCATATTTTCCGTTGTTAACACCTTGGATGGGGATAATTCACAAGTTCATTTGAATTAAGACAGCTAATGCAAATTAACGCTGTCGTTTGTCGATGCTATAAGGATACTGTTTACTTCATATAAGAGTTTCAATAGTTGTGCGGTTTTACGCATTGATGTCTGTCCTGAATGGTAGCTTCATATCAATAATTGAATGTATTCTTTCAACATTCCTAATTATAGTTTTCCTTATAATATTTATTTTTTCTGTTGATTCTTCATTTTTAAAATTTATATTTTCATAATTGAAGCACAGCCGCGAATAACATTGTAAAAGACATTTTTTTAAAACCCAGTTTTTTCACAGATTAACATTCACATAACTCTCCAAAATTATGCATCTTATCGCCGTCAAAATACAATTACAATCCAATCAGTCGGTGGAAAACTTTGTAAGTAACTAATAAAAACATGCAAATGAAATTGTCGAAAATAATTGATAAATGTAGCAGAGATACAAAAAGAAAAGTTAATGCTAGTTATCATTATTTTCGATAAGCTAAAAAAATTTAAACCAAAAAATTAATCTTGCTTTAAAATACGTTTTTTGGCTCTCCTGAAAAGTTATTATTTTGTCACTTAAAACGTTATTCGCGGCTAACCTTCAATTGTTTTCAATTTCTCTGTCGTCAGAGATTTTATTTAAAACATTTTCATTAGAACTGATACGAGTTTTAGTAGCAGTTATTTTATTTATATTTCCTTCCTTTGATTCTACATAAATTTTCTCTTTCTTCTTCCTAGGGATGAAACGATACTAGTAAATACTAGTAAGTACTGGTATCGATACTTTACTAGCGAGTACCGAGTAGGTATCGATAAAAAATGCTCGTATCGGTCAAAAATACCTATTTTTTATTGGCCGCAACAGTATTGAAAATGACACCAATTTAACAAAATTTGATATGCTCGTATTAAATGTAAATCTATACTTAGTTTATACCAGTGATGCTAATTTAGCCATTTTCTGGCTAAATTTAGCCATTTTTCATCCCATTTAGCCGGAAGAAAAGTGAATTTAGCTATTAGCTATTTCCTAGCCGTTTTTATTTTAATCTAGCTATTTTTCCAAACATGAAACTTGTTTGTGATTTTTCATAAAAAATTTAAACTTGCTACAAAGGAACACTTACTTACTACCAAAAAACTCAACAGAGTAATATGTTAAACGTACTATGTTATTACTTTCGCATTAATATCAATAAATCCCGGTTCACACTTGCAATTTTTTTGCAGCAACTTTTTATTTCTGTGTGAAAAAGATATAGAGAGGAATACAAAATGTATATATGTATTTCTATTTTAATACTCTCTCACATATTCAAGAATTGCTGCAACAAAAAAATGCAATATGAAAGAGATGACTAAATTGGTATCAATAAAATTTGCTGCTCCGTTCTTATAAGTTGTCGGGTCTAGTTGGTGGTTTATGGTATCAATCAAACAAGGGTAATTTTTGTTTTACACGAGTGAAATTAAAATACAAATTAAAGCTTAAATGAAAGTTTAAAAAATAGAAAGTTAACAAAAATTATAAACAAAAATTTCGCAAGGAATGGATTAGTAACCCAAAAATCGAAAAACTGAATAGCAGAATTTACAAATGAATAGAAGGCGTACTGCAAGTATTGCAAGTTTGCACTAAATGCGCAGTGTTTTCCTTGTTTCTTCATTACTTTATTATTTGTTTATTATTATTTTACTTTTTTATTTATTACTTCAATTTATTGTTACACGTTTTCACGTTTTCTATACAAGATACCACATAATATTGAATTAAATGGTGAGTAAGATAAAGCTGGAGACGATCGTAAAAAAGAAATTACAGAATCGCATTATCGTTACCGAAAACGAATAAATATGTCGATAAATATTACGATTTTCGGTTCGCAAAAAGTTACAGCATCCATGTACAGGTGTCTTATACTTCGTGGAGAAGAGGACTAGTTCCGTTTTATTAGGATTAACTGCGAGCCTTTGTAGCTCCATTTACAAAACGGGTTTGCCTAGAAGCTCCTAGAGCCAGAGTTATCCTGCGGTAAGCTATTAGATTCTGAATCCACTTACATAATCCTGCATTAATGACCAAATTCGGCAATGCATCAATTATCGCATCTGGAGAAATGTTACTAAAAGTTCCCTCAATATCCACGAGGGCCACAAAGGTATATTTACCACAGAGAGTGATTTCTCTATTGTGCTAAGCAGCTCATATAGAGCCGATTTGGTTAACTTCCCCCTTTGGTATGCATGCTGATGCGAGGAAAGTAGCTTACCACTGACGGTTTTGCGGATAAAACGATCAACCACCCTTTCTTATGTTTTCAGAAGAAAGGATGATAGACTTATTGGTCTCGAGTCCTTCGGTGTGTTATGAGAGCTTTTACCAGCCCTCGGAATGAGACCACTCTCACTTCCCTCCACTTATTACTTTCTGCATTTCGACCGGTGTGATAACGTAAGGTCCGTGAGACTTATAAGTATTGAAACTTCTCAGAACCCAATTTAAGGTCAGCATATATACAATGCCAGACATATTTTCCGTAGGTATTCGGTAAAGATCAGATGTCTGAATCTCAGACATTGAGTTACTGTATGTAGGCACAACTAAAAATAAATTAAGGACAAGAATATCAGGACATAAAACAGATCAAAGGTATAGGAATATTAATTCACATAGGACAGCTTTATCTTCACATTGCTTTGATTTAGATCATTATCCAGATTTTGATAATACTTCAATTTTGAATACAGAATCTAATTATAAACGTAGGTATATGTTAGAAATGTTACACATTATAGATGTTCCAACAAATCAGAGAATTAATTTCAGAACAGACACGGCCAATGTTGCGCAGACTTATAGATATTTATTACATAAAAACAAGAATAGGTTTTAAGAAAGAAACATACAACAACAGAATTTTTTTAATGTTACTGTTATAAACAGTTTTTATAAAAAAATAAAATAATTTAAAAAAAAGTTGAATTAATTAATGTTAATGTTTTTGTATATAAAATTCATGATACGTATTTCTTCTATTAGTTATTAAAAATTATTAAAAAGTATGTATTCTCATTTGTTAAAACAACCAATTTTTTAATATACATGTATGTTATAAACTTTTTTCAAATAATATTTTGTAAATATTCATTACAACATTATTCAAAAATTTTTAAGAAACTCAAAGACACAATGTTATGTAAAAGTATAAAAAATATGTAAGAACCATTCCAAAATTCTATATGAACGAATATTGTAGACTTACACCTATTTTGTTTTATTACCAAAACTATTAAAAAATTGTAAAAATAATTTTTATGACACACTTTGTTATTTAAAAAATTTTTTTAAAAAATATTTTTTATGACACATTTTATTGTTTGAAAATTGTATCCATAATTGAAAAAAAAGGAAAAAGAAAAAACAAAAAAACAGAAAAATCAAAATACAATTTACTATATCCTGAAGAAGTAAACCAAAGGTTTACGAAATATCGATCAAAAATAAAAATATATAAGAAAAATATATAAAATTTACGGACCTAAAGCTTAAAGAAATAGTTTTAAGAATTATAATAATTCTGTAGTGTATTTAACGAAGTCACTATAATAAAAACCGTGTTTTTAAAAATAATTTGCGTTCTGATATTCTGATCAGGTGTCCGGTGAATATTTGCAATTATATTGCAAAGGGCGTAAATGAAATTTACTCTCACCCATAAGTAAACATTGTGCTCAAAAATCAATAAAAGATTTAAAAATACAGTTGTGTAATTTTAGGTCGAAAGTAGTATGTAAAGTGTTGGCTACTATTATCGCCCTAATTTTCAACGCAAGTATTTTAGAGTGTATATCTCTCACCTAACTTTAACTAGAATTATTCTAGTTTGGGTCCATTTTTGGGTACTTTCCTAACAATCCGTCATTAATGGGTTAAAAAAGAAGAGAGGTGTCTTAGGACACCCGATTGTAGCTATGCTGCTTGGTTATATAAAACAAACTGAAGTGTTAAATAACAATGCAATAAAATTATATTATATAATGATTGTTAATAGGTAAACATTTAATTAATTTTTTAAGTGACATTACAAATATTTTAATTGATATTATAAAATCATTCATACCTATTGCTCTTTTGTGTTTAGAATAGCTATAAAAAATTTTTTAACATTTATAGAAGTTTCAAAAACTCAATCATTATATTCTACTGTAGTAGATTGGGTTTAATAAAATTTATTCTACAGACATTGAACGTCTCGTACGTGAAAAAAGAAGGGCTAGAAGGGAATGGCAACAGCACAGATCACCACAAAATAAAATCAGATTTAAAGAGTGCACTAAACGACTCCAAGAGTTGCTTGCATCTGAAAAAATTGCATCTCTTAAAAATTATCTGGAGGGCCGGAGTAACAGCGTCTAATTACTCCTTGTGGCGCGCTGCCAGAAAGCTTAAAACACCCGTTGAGTATAAGCCACCTCTACGCACATCTACCGGAGGTTGGGCAAGAAGCGATACTGAAAAAGGTAAAATATTTGCTGAGCACTTAAAATCCGTTTTTACGCCAAATATATGTACTGGTGGTACTGGTGTTGCTGATTTGCCGAATATAGTCGCTCTACCCCCTCAACACAAAAAGTTTAAGACGCGTGATTTACAAAAATTAATTGGCGAACTCAACCCGAAGAAAGCTCCGGGTATTGATGGAATTAGTAATCAGATGCTGATGAACTTGCCTCGTATTGCAATGAGAATCCTGTTATTCATATTTAATGCTATTTTACGACTGGAGTATTATCCACACAACTGGAAACTTGCCAAGGTTAAAATGATTCCAAAGCCGGGCAAAGATATAACAAAGGCTGAGTCATATAGGCCAATAAGTCTACTATCTACAATGTCAAAGCTTTTCGAAAAACTGCTCAAAACAAAATTGTTCCCAATTCTAATTAGTAGTGGGTGCATACCAGACCATCAATTTGGTTTTAGAAGTCAGCATAGCACCATTGAACAAACTCACAGATTAGTTCAATTTATAAGAAGAACTTTTGAGGGAAAAAAGTATTGTTCTGCGCTGTTTATTGACGTTTCCCAGGCATTTGATAAAGTGTGGCATGAAGGCCTTATTTTAAAATTGAAGACTTACTTACCAATAAACATTTTAAATCTTTTGGAAAGTTACATTATTTCCCGTAAGTTCACTGTTGCGGAAGGAGACTTTACAAGTAGGCCTGAAATAATTTCATCTGGTGTGCCACAGGGGAGTATACTGGGACCAGTTTTATATTTAATTTATACTTGTGATATGCCTGTGAGCAGTAGTATCCATACTTCCACATTTGCCGACGATACAGCCTGCCTTAGTATGCATGAAAACCCTGATGAGGCATCCCGCAAACTCCAGGAACACATTATCCAGATGGAGCTTTGGTTAAACTTATGGAGAATCAAGGTAAATGAACAAAAGTGTGTTCAAGTAACATTTACTTTACGAAGAGATACTTGTTCCCCCATTCGGATTAACAATCAAGTTGTTTCTCAACATTCACATGTGAAATATCTTGGTATACACCTTGATCGACGACTTACATGGAAACACCACATTGATTCTAAGTTAACTCAAATAAAATTTAAACTAACTCAGGTACATTGGCTGATTGGTCGAAATTCAACACTTAGCCTAGACTGTAAACTTTTAATATACAAGTCGCTTTTAAAGCCAATATGGTGCTACGGAATTCAACTATGGGGCACTGCTTCAGCTTCAAATGTAGAGAAAATTCAACGCAGGCAAAATAAAATTTTACGCATGATAACATCGGCTCCATGGTACATCAAAAATTCAAATATACATCGTGATTTGAATATGCCACTAGTGACTGAAGAAATTGCAAAATACGCTGGCAAATATTTAACAAAACTCGAGTCACATCCTAATCCGCTTGCCCGTAATATTTTGAACTTTACTGGACACATCCGCCTAAAAAAGAGGGACACAATGGCTCTTATTCACAGCACTCCAGATGGGACTTCTTGAAAATACTTTTATTTTTTTTTTCCTTTTGATTATCACTACTTACATATGTATTATATATAACTACTACTAAGCTTATGTCCGACATTGGTCGGACCTAATTATATTTTTTAGATTTAAGATTTGAATACTTATTGTTAGTTCATATATGAAGATACAATAAATAAAAATTCATGCATAAAAAAAAAAATAGAAGTTTCAAAAACTCAATCATTATATTCTACTGTAGTAATAATTGGTTTGTGGTAGCTAAAATATTATACATATGTTTCCGATTAGATTTTTTCAAGGTGCCTTGAAAAAATTACATCGATAGTGGTATTGCATTTTGTTGTATGTTATAATGGATCACTTTTTATTTTTAAATCAAACTCATCCAAAAGAAATTTTACTAATGAATTGAAATTTTACTTCTGAATTGAACCCTAAAGCATCAACAAATAAATATTTTTAAATTAAACAATTAATTATTAAGAAAGAGTCTGCAAAATTACACCACAATCTTTTATTGGTTATGCATATACATATGAATTTTAAAAGTAGACTTTTCATAAAAAGCTACCCATTTCAACTGTTAAAAAACCGACAATTTTAAGGAAAAAATTGTCAAATCATCATTTTGCTATTTTGGCACCAAAAATCGTCGAAATGACGATAAATCGTCACATCTGGCAGCAGTAGCTGTGTGTTTCAATCAGCGTTATTTTTTTAAAAACTTCTTAAATCTGAAAAAAATAATTTTTTTCAAATACAAAAACTTCTTTCTACAAAAGTAACAAAATTTTAAAAGAAAACATAAAATTGTATATGGAATTCATTTTATTTAAAAATATAAAACCGATTAAAATCAAAACCATAACATATAATTAAAAAACCAAATAAAAAATTCATATTTAGATTTAGAGATCTTAATAAAAATATCACATACATTAATAAATATTATAACGACTCAAATTATATGGAAGAGAAAAAGTGCTTTTGTTACCCCTCTGAAAATAAAGTTTGATATGTTTTATGCTGATTCCCAAAATATTTTGGTTCTAGCTTTGACCATCCGAGAGCTGGACCATTTTTAAAAAAGGTATTTTTTCAGTTTTTCGAATATTTTTGTACTTTGCTCCAAGACGACATATGTAAATAAAATTTGGTATCATCGAAAAGAATTTTTGAAGCAGCATTCAATGGTATAAAACTTGACCACTTGCCACCTACTATTTGAGATATTTAACTAAATACATATTTTTGTTTCGGGTTTTCGCACATCATCAAAAAAATTCAAAATAAAAGTTAAAACTTGACAAATGGTAACGCTGGTTTCAATACTCACAGCCAGTGATGGAAAATGAGATTTACATTTCGGTATCAAAAAAAAAAAATTTTCAGTACTTTTTTGATCCCAAAAATACCATAAATTATATTTTCTATTTAAATTTTATTAACAAAAAAGTATACAAAATTCATTTACAAAGATATAAAATAGGAACATATAAGTACAAATATACAAATATGTATAGCCTGTATTAGACTAAATACTGTAGGAACATAAGGCTTGCCCCCCACATTCCGTAGCTCGCTAAAGCTGAATTCGATCCCGAAAATGCTGAACAAATAGAAAATTTAAAATTTTTGGCGATGACATAAAACAATATAATTTCGGCGAATTACGTTTTTAAGCCATTACCTGATTTATCAATACACGTTTGGAAATTGCATTCGTAGCCGAAAATCGATAAATTGATTTTATAGATTTTTAGCTATAGAGATTTAGGTTTAGCGAGTTACAGATTACGAAGGATCTTCCTTTATTTTGTTTTCATGAGATTTTGGTAAGATAAAATCCTTTCGACATTTCGACGGACAAAATTCTGATTTATCAGGAAACATGTATTCATGTAATGCGTTTTTATTTTCAGCCAATGTAGACCAGGGGGTTATTATGTAATTCGATTCGAAACGAAAACTGTTCGAATTTGTATGTTATTAACATTGGAATTCGAACACATTTCCGTTCGATTCGGATTACATAATAACCCCCCAGAAACTGCATATATTCTCTGTTGGTAATGGTTTCAGTTCTTCCATACAGTCAATGCTCTATATTGATTGTCCATATTTTAAAAATTTTTCTTTTCCCTGGGAACATTTTAATTAAAAGTGGTATAATGATGTTGATTTTACTAGACTAAATATTTTCAGGGGGAAACTTACTAAACCAAACTCACATTTCATTGTCAAAGTCCACTTTTGCCCTTACAGCTTAATATAAATTTTTTTTTAATTTTCTTTAAACTGATTTAAAACAGTTGTTTCAATAGATAACTTTCTGTGCCACATAAAATATCATTAAGTGAAATATGTTTTTCGTTGATGTTTAATTGTGAAAGGTTACACTTTTCTAAAAGAGCATTACTAATAAAGTTTCGTTCCATTTTTCGAAAAAAAATTAGTCCTTTTCAAAAATATATGCATGCACGCGTCTTCTGACTGCATATCTAAGTTGTCCGTGAGAATATCAAATGTGTTAGGGGAGTACTACGGTACTTTTTCATGTTAAATAGTATCAAAAAAAGTACAAGGTAGTTAAAGGACGTATGCCTAAAACGATGGTAAGTAAGACAAATGGTAATTCGAAAAGAGAGCTGAAAAAAAATTATTGGTAGCAAAGAAAGTTCATAAAAAGTCACTAAACAAAATATTTAGAAGCATAAAAGTTGCCTCAAGCAAAATTGTGGACGGATATCAGTATGGGAACCACTTCTTAATGAAAAACATCGTACAATGTACAAATGATTAATAATATATAGGGAAAGGATTTGCATGTAAATAAATGATTTTTGTCGTTGGTCGTAGATCAAATTAAATAAAATATCTTTGCGAATCAACAAATTTGCGACAAAATGGCATCGATTTGTTAGTGCATATTTTTGTATATTTTATAATAAATAGATCTTTTTGCATATTTCATTACAAATGTATATTTTTAATAAATTTTTTAGTTTTTTCATGCTATGAATCTAGTTTTGGTTTTTTTTTAATAGTTTTACATGTATGTAAGCAAAAAATTGGCATAAAGTTAGCATAAGTGACAAAATTTAACATGATCATAAAGAGTTTGGCGATGAAACCTCACTTTAAAAATCATGCTAGGACCTAGAGGTG
Organism: Tachina lurida; assembly: GCA_944452675.1. Lineage (NCBI taxonomy): Eukaryota > Metazoa > Arthropoda > Insecta > Diptera > Tachinidae > Tachina > Tachina lurida. The sequence continues at coordinate 79,420,911 of OX101754.1, forward strand.
GGTTAAAATTAGGTAATGCGACCATTTTTAATGTCAAATTGTATGGAGGAACTCGTTAACACCTAATTCAATTGCGTCACTTATGCTAACTTCCTGCCAATATTTGCTTATACATAGACATAGTAAAATTTCTGATTCTCAGAAAAAAATTCTATCAACATAAGTTTTTAAAATAAAAACTAGCCCCCTTATGCAAAAAAATATTTTATTTGAGCTTTAAAGTTCATATTAGTTACCAAGAACTATAAGGCTAACATTGCTTTGTTAAGAAATTGTATGCAAAATACAACTTTAATTATTTTGTGATTAAATAATAATAACTGGTAACACACGGTGTGTGTTCAACAACCACTTCACAGCTTATGATGTACAACATCGAATGCAATTTCATTCGAGTTTTCAAATAATTTCCTATTTTATTAAATAAATTTTTATTATCTTGAAGTAAAGCAAATTAATTTTAAAAATATGAGCTTCTGACATGGAAGGAAAACAGATAAATATTTCTATGAAGTAAAATTAAAAAAAAATATGATGAACAAAGAAAAATTAGGGCAATTTATTTTATTCGAATGAAATGAGAATTTGAATATCCAGCTTTTTTCTATTCTCTTTGATTGTATGTACATCACTAAAAAATATTTTGTATAATTGTATTTATTTTAATATTATTTGTATGGATTTTGCCATGTATTTCGAATCAGTTGGATAATTTGGTGATGTTTTCGAACACATGACAGTAATAATAAATTTAAGATAAGAGGTAGCACTTCTGGCTTCATTCTCAGATGTAAAATGAATCAGTATGTGCTATATTAACAAAAATATTTGAGGTACAAAACACACATTTTGGAAAAATCAACTTAAAGTAGTCTTAAAAAACGTGGGTGCCTACTTTAGAATTTTGATATAATAATTTTTTTTACACTCAAAATATTCCATGCTTAAATATACGAAATATTATTTCGTTATTTAACTTTTGTGCAATAAACGAAAATTTTGTACACTCAAAATATTATGTAGGTAAATTCAAATGAAAAATCATTTAAAACAATAGTATTTTCAGTTAAACACCGGATTACTAACATTTCATTTGAATCAAACAATTTTTTCTGTTATTTTTGAATGTTAATTTTTTAACATACAATTTCAGTAAAAACGAATGTTTTTTCTTTTATTTTAAACTACAAAAAACAACCTACATATCATTTAAAACTACTGTTTTTTTCTTTTTTTTTTAACAGCCTGAAAACAACTCACAAAAACAGTAAAAACGACTGAATTTTCAAATTGTTTTAACTTACATAAATTTACCACCCAAAACTGTAAAAACAACTGCTTTTTCACTTATTTTAACTGACAAAAAATAACCTACCGAATCAATAGAAACTACTGTTTATTTCATATAATTTTAATGAAATATATTTAACCCCCAAAAAATTAAGATTTTTTGTTATATGTATGTCTTATAAATAATTTTTATTGGAACTATGTGCTTAAGATTTGGCGTAAAGTCAATAAATAATAATAATCACAAACATAATAATAAGAATAATAACAATAATGATATATATAATTATAAGTATGTGAACATTTTAACAATTTCTGCTGCGTGAAATAAGTGCTCATGAATTGGGCTCCTCTTCCAAACTGGTTAAATATAATTGTTTTCTATAAGAAAAAGAACGCATTAAGTCATTAAAAATTGACACTACATACATATAATTAAAAAAATTTATATTAATGTTCGAGGGTCGAAAATTTTCAGCACTAGAAGCGCAGTAAGGCCACAAGTATGTTTGATAGTCCATAGCTTTTTAATTTTTTAATTAAGCCCCTTTCACACACGTCAGATCTGACTCGTAAAGTCTTGAGTTTTTAGGTGAGAGAGGAAAAGAATGGAGAAGAGTACAGACTGGACCGCACCAATCAAGTTTGCTTTTTCGTTTTGTTTTGTCATTCGTTAATACTCTTCGACAACGCCAAATTGATAAGACTTTATGAAACAAACTTGACGGTGTGTATGAACGCAAATGCAAATGCAGGTTCAAAATAAATTTGAACAAAAACTACTCAGGTAAATCTGACGTGTGTGAAAGAGGACTTAGGTCCAATAATCATTTGGGAGATGGTGTGGAGAAGAAATTCATGGAGTGTTAATTCAAAAGCATTATCTTTCGTTAGGAATTACAGGGAAGTATCCCACCTGTTGCCGTAACGACCACAAAATGGAATTAGACAGTGGCCCAATTCACAATCTTGTGCAAATGGTCTTGCATCGTTGCATGTGCAAAATGGTATAGTATATTGATACTCACCACTAAGAATTGTTAAGTGGTGAGTGTCAATATGCTGTACCATTTTGCTCATGCAACGAAACAAGACCATTTGCACAAGATTGTGAATTGGGCTAGTATGTTTGTTCTAAGAACAAGTGAAAACTGTCAGTTTAGAATGCTATGCATCTTGATGTAAAAATAAGCTCTACTGCAAGAAAGCATTAAATATGTTGTATATGTCGAATTGTGGCCCTTTGTTCCAATAGGAACCATAGGACATAATATATATATGTCGAATTGAATAAGCCGCATGTATGAACATACAGTAAGAGCAACAATAAAAACATAACAATTGCTAAAATAGGGCAAGGAATCTGAATTTAAGATTTCTTACAGTTTTTGGGGCCCCCCAAAGAATATATCATTAAGAAATATATACTGTACCTTCTATAACCGACATTGCATATGAGTTCGTTTTCATTTAGATAGTTAGCATCTTCTTCGCTCACTGTACTATTGCGTTCAGTCCATAATTCGCAAATTCCTCCTGAAACAAACCCTGAAGGAAATGTCGATGGTGAAAATGTACTGAGTCGCTTTTGACTTTGTGCTTGTCATTGAAAATCTACTAGTAACACTTAAACAGTTGACTAGGTAGTGACTACATAGTTCTTATGGGAACATGGAGACAGACCAACCAGACATTTAGTGGTACATTTCTATACCTTACGTACATACAATTATACGAATATTGACAAGTTGTTGCAAAACCCACCACAAATGCACCACATCTGTTTTCTCTCGTTCTTTTGTACTGACGAATAGAAGAGAAATTGTAGACAATGTACATACTACTAGAATTTTAGTTTTGACATAGGGAATTTGGCCCCAGTCTGACTGCAGGGAAATGATACACATACACATACATATGTATGTATGTATACAAAATAATATAAATTTCATGCAGGCAACTTACCAATTTAAATTTTGTTTTTATGTTTGCAAAAAACCATCCTTTTATATGTATATACATATGTTCGTGTATTAGCGAAACTATTTGCATACATACAGACGTACATATATAATTTTTGATAAAATTTTTGGATTTTTTATTATTAAAATAATTTTGAAGTTTGTTTAAAAAAAATAAGCTACGTATGTATGTGTGCATGTATATTTTTAAACGTTTTTATGAAAGAAAATTAAGTGCAAAAAACGATTAGATCAATTACATTGTTTCAGTTTTACTGAATACTTAACTATTCTGAATAATTGATTATATTGACTGCACAGAAAATCATTATTATATTGTAGTTTGCTTATTAAACAACATACATAAAAAGTTAAAATACCCTTGGCTTGGTAAAATAACTAAATTTTCTTTTAATTTTTACTTCACGGAAAACTTCCAAAATAACCTACATTCTGTTAATGTAAAACTTTTTTGAGTGTACATTTTACGAAAATAGTTGTGACTTGTGCAGAAAAAGAGATTTTGTAATTTTACGAATTTCGTTAAGTTACAAAAATTATTTCCTACAATTATTTTCGTATATAGTACCATGTTTTTCGTTTATTTTATTGGATTTAGTATAAAAGAAAACATTTATATAAAATTTTAAATTTCGTGGAACAAACAAATTTTGTTTTTTTATCATTTTGTTTACAGTACAAAATTATTCTTAAATTTACACAAGTTTCGGGAATTTTACGAAAAAAAACTTTGAAATATAAAAATAAAAACTGTTTTGTTTTATTTTTTAATATTTTCCGCATTTATTTTGTTGTCATTGTATATATTCTATAAAATATTATTCAACAAATTTCAATTAAAATAAAGTTTTTTAATAAAAATTTGTTTTCGGAACACAACTGGGAAGAACGATAAATCTCGTCCACGGCACACCAACGAAGAATAAGTAACATTTCTTATAATTGATAATTGGTTATTGTTTGTGCAAGGATAGAGATAAAATTGTTTTTTCGTCGTTCATGGGCGGGCGTAAGAAATATATATAAATCTATCGCCGATTTCGTCTTGCACGACGGATTTCGTTCAACGGTGGTGTTTTATTTACATATGAACAAATGACGAAAGTTCGCAAGAAAAATTCGTTGTACGTCCCAGTTGTGTTCCAGTTAGAAGCATTAAAAACATTCACCACAGCAAGCTACCGACTACAAAATGTCAAAAATAGAATACACATATTTATGTGAGAATGATTATTTTGATGGCAACAAGGCAACGGGCTACAGGTTGTTGTCCGTGCTGCATTTGTCGTTGTAGTCGAATTAAACTAATTTTTATTTTTTATGGCTGCAAACCAAAAACCAATCAAATTAGTGCCAAGAAATATTTTTTATTGCAAAATAAAAAACATAATTATAAAATTTTAATATTAATTACAAAAGTAATATATTTTTGCAAAGAGAAAAAAGTTATAATTTGCGAAGAGTTGCAAAATTTAAAAAAGCCATAATATTGATTATAAATGGCTAAACGGAAAGCAGTGCAAAAAATTTGCGAAAATTAAGAAAAGCAAAACGTTACTAACAGCGGGATGATAACAAAGTCTAAAAATGTGTAAAAATCTTCAAAACTTTTAGGAAGCTAAAAAACACACGAAGGGTCGCTTTTATTGCGAACTTTGCAAAAATCGCGAAAATTTGCAAAATTTTAAGCAAAATATTCAAAATCGCTAAAACTTTAAGGAATGCGAAAAATTCGGCAAAAATCGCGAAAATCTGCAGAAACGTTTAACGGCGGGATGATAACAAAGTCTAATATTGTTGAAAAATTGGCAAAACTCGTAGGAAACTAAAAGCATAAAAAAGTCGCTTTTTCGCGAACTATGCAAAAAATTGCGAAAATTTTTAAAATTTTAAACAAGCCATAATAAGAATTTAAAACTGCTAAAGCTTTAAGCAATGCAAAAAGAAGAGAGGTGTCTTAGGACACCCGGTTGTAGCTATGCTGCTTGGTTATATAAAACAAACTGAAGTGTTAAATAACAATGCAATAAAATTATATATACAAAATTATTGTTTATAGGTAAACATTTAATTAATTTTTTAATTGACATTACAAATATTTTAATTGATATTATAAAATTATTCATACTGTTCATACTTTCACAAAAAGAAAAACAAAAAAAAAAACCACTGACCTATATTTTAAACTTCACTTCTCCTGTAGTTCATTGCACCTCACAATTAAACAAACTTATCATTATTTTAAACCGTTCATTGCACTTCAAAATTAAACAAAAGAAATAAGACACTGTTTATAATTACTCTGCATAAGAATATCAAAATTGGGTCATAAATAATTGCAAACTTGCAATCATGCATAAATGGTTGTTTTTTGTACAATGAACTTGTACTTAAGCAATACGCTTAATAAAGCAAAATTTTATGACCTCAATTTTATTAAGCAATACAATTAATAGTAGAAAATTTTAATGACATATCAATAAGTTAGTATATAAGAAAGAAAGTTAAATAAAACATTTGTTCAATTACATTTTTGCAAAGAAACAAAGTTGTTTTAACAAAAAGTGATTTAACCATCTCCACGCAACCAAGTTTCAAGTGCTTGAGTTGCATCAATAAATCTTCCTGGTGAATCGCCTTGAAGATAACCCAAACATGTTAAACAAAATAGTTTAACCTTATTCATTTATTGAATTAAACATTGGTGACCCCGACGTGATCTGACACAGGATCAATATTCGTCTTTGAAGTTTCCTACACTGAAATCACTCCTCTCAGGCAGCTAGGATTAACATACATCGTAAACTTCCTACACTGGAACATTCTCTTCAGGCAGCTAGGATCAATATTTATCAACAAATTTCTACACTGGAGCATTTCCCTTCAGGCAGCTAGAAGACTCAACAACTCAAATCGTTACTCCTGAGAAACCAAATATGGATACTTTCAACAAGCTGATAGAATCACAGCTGGCAGCAGGTGACTTGATCGAAACTATAGTCCGCAATTTTAAAAAGGACTCAGCTATCAGGAAAACTGTTGTTTACTATGAGGAACGACTCAAAAGGCTAGATAGCGCTTGGTCGGAATTTGAGACCACGGACAGCAAAATCCGTTGCCTCGACCAAATTCCGTTAGACCACGACTACTTTGCTAAAGATTACTACAAAAACATCTCAGAGCTTGTCGACAAATACAAGGATATTTTTGAAACAGCTCTGATGAAATCATCTACAGGAGAGGCAGTTCAACAACCAATCGCCGACAAACCCACACCAATAATCAAACCCGCTGGTGAGGTAGGATGTAAGACATCTGCAACTATCGCTTTAATAAGAAGGCAAGGTGTAATGATGGGGTCTCTAGAGCGATTGCTCACAATGGATCCGACAGCCGAGAATATGAAGCTGAAAGAAAAATTATGGGACCAAATCCAGAACCTACATTTCACCATATGGGAAACTAGTCATGATCCGGTTCAAGAAGGATACAACATGACTGCATACACTACCTTAGAAGCAAGGATATTTGAAAATTTTAAGAAGGCTTCCCAAGTGGCTCCCGATCCACCGACTCCATATGATCAGCCTATTGGAGTACCACTGCCTAAGATAACAATTCCTAGGTTTGACGGCGACTACCTCAAATGGAGGACCTTCTATGACTTATTTCTGCAACTTGTAGGCAATCAGCGGATTCCTGCGGTCCAAAAAATGTGGTACCTGAAGGCTAATGTAGCAGGAGAAGCTGAAAGGCTCATAAGTCACCTTTCAGCGACTGCAGAAAATTATGAGACAGCCTGGGAAATGCTAAAAGATCGATACGACAATAGACGAATTTTGGTCGCATCATTAATACAGCAGCTGATCGAACAACCTGCAGTTGGACCAACAATTGGGTCAATCAAGCAACTGCATGACACAACTCAGGAATGTCTGCATGCATTGCAAAATCTTGGAGTCGACACTACATCCTGGGACCCCATGCTATTGCACCTCCTCGTAAAGAAACTGGATCGAAACACTCATAACCAATATGAAAGATCAATCACAAATCCAAAACAGCTACAGAAAATCAAACACTTCCTAGCTTTTCTGGAAACTCGATTTCAATCAATGGAGGCAATGGGCCAAAAAGAAAAGCCATCTTCGAAGGTATGTGCAACAGCTGCACCATCTAAATCAATTGAGCCTTCGTGCGTGCTTTGTAAAATACGTCCTCACCAGCTATATCGTTGCCAACGATTTCAACAACTCAAGCCATACGAGCGCTTAAATTTCATCCAAAAACAAAAGTTATGTGTAAATTGCCTGAAATCTGGTCATTCTTCAAAACAATGTACCTCAAGGGGTTGCACAAAATGCAATAAGAAACATAACTCGCTATTGCATCTAGAAAACAAGAACTACCCATCAAAACAATTAAATGAAGAAAAACCACAGGCAGCATCATCCTCTGCAACAACCATTGTAGAAGCTACGACTTATCCTGCTACACCAGGGTGCTCAACCAAATCAAAAGCTACTTCTTTAACCACAGCAAGTCAACATTTGTCATCAGCTGTGATCTTTGGCACTGCAGTAGTTAAACTCAAAACTGATTCATCAGAAATTGAATGCCGCGCATTACTTGACTCAGGATCCCAGGTAAACTGTATCACTGATCGTCTAGTCAAACGACTTGGTATCCCAATGCAGCCGTCATCAGCAAACATTAGTGGAATAGGCAGCACCACCACTAAAACACAGCATCGAGTTAACATAGCACTGCATTCTAGAATTAATGGATTTACAACACAACTCGAAGCATTTGTCCTTCCGCGTATTATTTCTCCCCAGCCGGCACAATTCATCAACATAAATGACTGGCCATTACCCAAAAACTTGGTACTAGCTGATCCACATTTCAACCGACCGGACAAAATCTACATTTTATTGGGCGCTGAACACTTTCTTCAACTACTTTCAGTTGGACAAATCGAATTATCTCCACAACTACCAACCCTCCAGAATACTGTGCTTGGATGGATAGTTTCTGGAAAAATAGAAATAAAAAATCCTACACAGCTTATATGCGGAGTATCCACAACTAATGACAGCCTTGAAGCTTCCATTGCAAGACTGTGGGAACTGGATGAACTTAAGTCAACTGAAAGGGCGCTGTCACTAGCAGAAAGAAAATGTGAAGAGTTGTTTGTACATCATACAACGCGGAACAATGAAAATCGTTTTGTTGTAAAGATCCCGTTCCACCAAGATCCTGAAATCCTCGGTGACTCTTACAAAATCGCTCTAAATCGTTTCTTGTCGTTAGAACATCGACTGCAGAAAAATCCCGAATTGAGGAGTCAATATCAAAAATTCATGGATGAATACGAAAATATGAAACACATGACGAAGATATCATCAACTTCTATTCGCTCACCAAACTATTTTATCCCACATCATTGCGTTCTAAAACCGAACAGCTCCACAACCAAATTGAGGGTAGTATTCGATGCTTCAGCCAAAACAACATCAGGGCACTCTTTAAATGATTTGATGTATACAGGACCAATAGTACAGAGTGAACTATTTTCAACTTTATTAAGGTTTCGACTTCCCAAATTCGTATTCTCCACAGATGTAGAAAAGATGTATCGGCAAGTCTTGGTGTCTCCTGAGGACCGCCGTTTTCAAATGATAATTTGGCGGACAGATGTTTCAGAACCACTCTCATACTATCAACTGAACACTGTAACCTATGGAACAAGAGCAGCTCCCTATTTGGCAACTAAATGCCTACAAGAATTGGCAAAGGAAAATGCCAGACAGTATCCTCTGGCATCACAGTTTCTAAAAGAAAACTTCTATGTAGATGATGGACTAGGCGGAAGCGATAACTTATACACCGCAATTCAGGTTCAAGAACAACTTCAGCAGATCATGAAGCAAAGTGGCTTCAATTTGCGAAAATGGTGTGCCAATCACTCCCAACTGCTCAAAAATGTTCCAAAAGATGATCTGGAACTGAATTTGGACTTCGAGAGCAGCAAATCAGATTCCATCAGTACATTAGGACTTACGTGGCTGCCGAAAGAAGATCAACTAAGCATAAAGGTGAATATTATTGATAATAAAAGAGTAACTAAACGGACTGTGACATCGGATCTCGCACGAATTTTCGATCCATTGGGTCTTCTGTCTCCTATCACTGTTACTGCAAAAATATTCATACAAGAGTTGTGGAAGCTAAAACTCGATTGGGACCAAGCTCTACCCGAATCCATGCATACCAAGTGGATTACTTTCCGCGCAAACCTGAATGAACTGAAAACGCTAAAAATATCAAGACACATTTTCAAAGGTGGAATCACAGAATCTGTACAATTGCACATATTTACAGATGCATCAGAAAAGGCTTACGGTGCAGTGGCTTATCTTCGATCTACGATGAAACATGGAACAGTCATGTCACAAATCCTTTGTGCGAAGTCCCGAGTAGCCCCAATCAAAGCTCAATCCATTCCACGATTGGAGCTATGCGCAGCTGTACTTGGAGCACAACTAGCTACAAGAATAATAGCTGATCTTCAGTTTACAAGCCAAGTTTGGTTGTGGACTGATTCGGAAATTGTGCTGTCTTGGATAAACTCATCAGCGTCTCTCAACACGTTTGTTGCCAATCGAATTTCAACCATCCTAGAAAATACTAGACCAGAACAATGGCGGCACGTCAGCACAAAATGTAATCCCGCAGACATCTTATCTCGAGGACTTGCACCCAGGCACCTGAAAGATTGCTCTTTATGGTTCTATGGTCCCATATTTTTACACGGCCAAGAAACAAGCTGGCCACCTAAATTCAGGCCGAACCTTGCCCACCCAACAAATTTAGAGAGAAAGGAAAAGCAAGCATTAGTGATGACTTCAACAGAACCCGATTTCATCTATAAAATAAATCATAAGAATTCATTCTGGCGTCTTCAACACATTGTTGGATACATTTTACGATTTGTAACCAATACCAAACGGAATGGGTCTAGACAACATCAAAAATCCCTATCTACAAAGGAACTACAAAATGCACTAATGTTGATCATCAAGCAAATACAGGCATCAGATTTCAAAGAAGAAATTCAACAGCTTGCTAAATACAAAGTGTTGCGAGGAACCAGCAATTTGTCGAACCTTTCACCATTTTTGGACGGTGAGGGTTTGATACGTGTGGGAGGTCGACTGGAAGCCTCATCATTGGAATACGATTCCAAACATCAGCTGCTTCTTCCTTACAATGATCCAATCGCTAAGCTTATATTTGAAATGATACATAAGGACAACAAGCATTGTGGTGCACAAACCCTCTTAGGAATAGTGAGACAACGATTTTGGCCAATAAAAGGTAAGATTATGGCAAGAGCAGCGATTCATCGCTGCACAATATGCAGTAAAGCTAAGCCCGCCCTATTTCACCAAATTATGGGCAATCTGCCCTCCACACGGGTAACACCAGCTAGGCCGTTCATTAATTCTGGAGTAGACTACTGTGGTCCAATGACAGTTCACTACAAGGTGAGAGGAAAACGACCACACAAGGCGTATATTGCCATATTTTGTTGCTTCTCTACGAAGGCAGTTCATTTAGAGCTGGTAAGCGATCTAACCACTGACGCATTTATAGGAGCCATCAAACGGTTTGTTGGCCGACGAGGACATTGCCAAAACCTATATTGCGATAATGCAACGAACTTTGTAGGCGCAAAAAATAAATTGTCTGAACTAATACCCGCAATTTTTACAAGCGAAGCAAAAGAAGCAATAGAAAATGCATGCAGCAAAAAGAATATACAATTCAGGTTCATACCACCTCGAGCACCTCATTTTGGAGGCCTTTGGGAGGCGGCAGTAAAATCTGCAAAACACCTTTTAATCAGGAGCTTAGCTAGTGCTTCCTTAACTTACGAAGAACTAGAAACACTGATTATCGAAATAGAAGCGATTCTCAACTCCAGACCTATTTCACCCATGTCAAACGACCCCAATGACTTCGGTGCGTTAACTCCAGGACATTTCTTGATTGGGGAACCGCTAACGGCACAAGTAGATGCACAGGCAACATCAACGAAAACAAACTTGGCGACTCGGTGGAAACTAGTGTCCAGTCTCAAACACAACTTCTGGGAAAGGTGGTCACGAGACTATCTGAACGAATTGCAATATCGCAACAAATGGAAGGAGCAATCGAAATCTCTAAAACCCGGAACCATCGTCATTCTTAAGGAAGATAATTGCCCCGTAATGAAATGGCCTTTAGGACGTGTGATTAAAATCTATAAGGGGGAGGACAACATAGTTAGAGTGGCAGACGTCAAAACCGCTTCAGGAGTCCTTAAAAGAGCGGTCCATTACCTGGCACCACTCCCTAAGGCCAGTCTAGAAGAAACAGAAGATGACAACAAACCGAATGATAAATTCAATGAAATCGACAACAAAGATGAAATCACTGAGCCTAAGAGCAAACGTCCAAAATTACTCGGAAATAATTTAGGCGTCACACTGTTGACACTAATGCTCATATTCCCAATTATTTTGGGAGCACCAATTGAGAATGATCGCTTCGGTTCCAAGTTGGGCATTCATTTCGAAGAAGTAGGCTCAACGTATATATCTGCAAGTCAGTGGAATCTGGTCGTTTACTATGACTTATCGGCGTACTGGGCTGACACAGCGTTTTTAGGAAATGGAACGAGCTCCTTGAGCCGACTGTGTGCGAAGATGGAATACAATGCATCGTGTTATAGTACAATAGAACATCTTCGACATGTTGAAGCGGATTTGAGACTTGATAATAAATTACTATACAAACCACGTCAAAAACGAGGTGCTATAGACTTCGTCGGAAATGTTGCTCATTCATTGTTTGGGATACTAGACTCTGAATATGCAGAAAAAATGTCAACAACAATAACTCAACTACAAGAAAACGATTCATATATGCTTCGCCTCATAAAAGACCACACCTCCGTTATTAATTCAACCATGAACATTGTCAAAGAAAGTCTAACAGACACTAAATTTAAATTTGACCATCTTCTGTTAAAAATAAATGAAATCGCGAAAACTGAAGAGACACTAGCAGAGGAAATAACACAACTTAAGCTTGCACACATGTTCAGTATGGGTGTAACAAAACTCTCATTCATTGCAAACTATCTCCAACGAATGCAAACTTGCATTCTGAACGCGTTGACCGACACTCATCATGGGAAAATTAATCCATTGCTGTTGACTCCAATTCAATTGGAAATTGAAATACAAAAAGTTCGAGCACATATGCCACAGTCATTAGAGTTACCAGTCCCTGAAGATGACTTGCTCGAATTTTACAAACTTATGAAAATAAAAGGCGGTCTCACTCAGGATCATGTAGTGTTCAGCATAACTTTACCCTTAATAGACCATGAAAAGTTTAAGCTATACAACTTAATTCCCGTTCCGACCCCCATAAACAACACTATGCTAGTCATAGACACATGCAGTCCGACAATAGCAATAAACTCATTTCAACGGCACTACTTTCCATTATCATCAACACAACTGAAAGGCTGTGACGTAATTGGCAACATATCAGAACTAGCATATCAACCCCTGTCGCACATCAACCATATCAACAAAACCAACCAGTCATTTGTGCCAGACGAAATAGCAGTACATCTCATCAAATTAACATCCTTACAACAGAAATTAGAGGCTATGAACAGTTCACATTTCCAAATTCATCATCCATCAAACCATGAGAGAACTGTCTCATATGTAGCACTAATCATCAGCGCAGTGGCGATCATATGGATCATAGTAAGAGCTATAAAACGCAAGAAATCAAACATCGCTCAAATCACAGAAAGATCACAATCATCTGGGTGTAACCCACAACCAGCAACAACACCTTCACCAGCTCCACGACAGAAGTTCAGCGTACATGTTTGAAAACATAATAATAAATTTAATAGTTTTATTACATATTTTTTATATTTTACTTAGTTTTGCATAACTATAAAGTCATTGCCTTTATCGTAACCAAATTGTAAAAACAAATAATAGTTAATTTTTATTCAACTGTAAATCTAAGTAGTAAGCACTTTATTAATGACATAATTGTAGTTAATTGTTGAGCATAGCCTCAACGGGGGGGTGCATGTTCATACTTTCACAAAAAGAAAAACAAAAAAAAAACCACTGACCTATATTTTAAACTTCACTTCTCCTGTAGTTCATTGCACCTCACAATTAAACAAACTTATCATTATTTTAAACCGTTCATTGCACTTCAAAATTAAACAAAAGAAATAAGACACTGTTTATAATTACTCTGCATAAGAATATCAAAATTGGGTCATAAATAATTGCAAACTTGCAATCATGCATAAATGGTTGTTTTTTGTACAATGAACTTGTACTTAAGCAATACGCTTAATAAAGCAAAATTTTATGACCTCAATTTTATTAAGCAATACAATTAATAGTAGAAAATTTTAATGACATATCAATAAGTTAGTATATAAGAAAGAAAGTTAAATAAAACATTTGTTCAATTACATTTTTGCAAAGAAACAAAGTTGTTTTAACAAAAAGTGATTTAACCATCTCCACGCAACCAAGTTTCAAGTGCTTGAGTTGCATCAATAAATCTTCCTGGTGAATCGCCTTGAAGATAACCCAAACAGGTTAAACAAAATAGTTTAACCTTATTCATTTATTGAATTAAACACATACCTATTACTTTTTTGTGTTTAGGATAGCTATAAAATTTTTTTTTAAATTTATAGAAGTTTCAAAAACTCAATCATTATTATCTACTGTAGTAATAATTGGTTCGTTTTAGCTAAAATATGAAACATATGTTTGCGATTGGATCTTTTCAAGGTGCTTTGAAAAAATTGCATTGTTGTATGTTGTAATGGATCATTGTCAATTTTTAAATCAAACTCATCCAAAAGAAATTTTACTAATGGCTCAGAATTTCTTCTGAATTGAACCGTAAAGCATCAACAAATAAATATTTTTAAATTAAACAATAAATGATTAAGAAAGAGTCTGCAAAATTACACCAAAATCTTTTATTGGTTATGCATATACATACATATGAATTTTAAAAGTAGAATTTTCATAAAAAGCTACCCATTTCAACTGTTGAAAAATCGTCCAATTTAAGGAAAACATTTTCCAATCGTCATTTTGCTATTTCGGCACCAAAAATCGTCGAAATGACGATAAATCATCACATCTGGCAGCCGTGGCTGTGTGTATCAATCAGCGTTACCATATATATTTTTTAAAAAACTTCTTAAATCTGAAAAAAAAACTTTTTTCAATACAAAAGCTTTCTTCTACCAAAAAATTAAAAGAAAACATAAAATTGTATTTGGAATTCATTTTATTTAAAAATATTAAACCGATTAAAATCAAAACCTTAACATATAATAAATAAAAACATAAGATAACATTCATATTCATATTTAGATTTAGAGATCTTAAAAAAACATCACATACATTAATAAATATTAGAGCGACTCAACTTGTATGGAAGAGAAAAAAGTGCTTTTGTTACCCCTCTGAAAATAAAGTTTGATATGTTTTATGCTGATTCCCAAAATATTTTGGTTCTAGCTTTGACCATCCGAGAGCTGGACCATTTTTAAAAAAGGGAAAACTTGACAAATGGTAACGCTGGTCTCAATACTCACAGCCAGTGATGGGAAATGAGATTTGCATTTCGGCATAAAAAAAAAAGTTTTTTGAGTACTTTTTTGATCCCGAGAATACCATAAATTATATTTTCTATTTAAATTTTTTTAACAAAAAAGTATACAAAATTTATTTACAAAGAAATAAAATGGAAACATATAAGTACAAATATATAAATAGGTATTGCCTGGATTAGACTTAATACTGTGGGAACATAAGGCTTGCCCCCACATTCCGTAGCTCACCAAAGCTAAATTCGATCCTTAAAATGCTGAACAAATCGGAAATTTTAAATTTTTGGCGATGACATAAAACAATACAATTTCGGCGAATTAAGTTTTTAAGCCATTACTTGATTTATCAATATACGTTTGGAAATTGTATTCGTAGCCGAAAATCGATAAATTGACTTTATAGATTTTTAGCTATAGAGATTTAGGTTTAGCGAGTTACAGATTACGAAGGATCTTCCTTCATTTTGTTGTCATGAGATTTTGGTAAGAGAAAATCCTTTCGACATTTCGACGGACAAAATTCTGATTTATCAGGAAACATGTATTCATGTAATGCGTTTTTATTTTCACCCAATGTAGACCAGGGGGTTATTATGTAATTCGATTCGAAACGAAAACTGTTCGAATTTGTATGTTATTAACATTGGAATTCGAACACATTTCCGTTCGATTCGGATTACATAATATTCTCTGCTGGTAATGGTTTCAGTTCTTTCATACAGTCAATGCTCTATATTGATTGTCCATATTTTAAAAATTTTTCTTTTCCCTGGGAACATTTTAATTAAAAGTGGTATAATGATGTTGATTTTACTAGACTAAATATTTTCAGGGGGAAACTTACTAAACCAAACTAACATTTCATTGTCAAAGTCCACTTTTGCCCTTACAGCTTAATATAAATTTTTTTTTTAATTTTCTTTAAACTGATTTAAAACAGTTGTTTCAATAGATAACTTTCTGTGCCACATAAAATATCATTGAGTGAAATATGTTTTTCGTTGATGTTTAATTGTGAAAGGTTACACTTTTCTAAAAGAGCATTACTAATAAAGTTTCGTTACATTTTTCGAAAAAAAATTAATTATTTTCAAAAATATATGCATGCGCGCGTCTTCTGACTGCATATCTTAGTTGTCCGTGAGAGTATCAAATGTGTTAGGGGAGTACTACGGTCCTTTTTCATGTTAAATAGTATCAATAAAAGTACGATCGTACCAACTTTCCCATCACTGCTCACAGCACACACAGTCCTAGCAATACGAAATACTTACACATGCACACATGCAGCACCAGCAATACGAAATACACAAACAACTTTGTCTTACAAACAACAACAACAACAAATTTTTTTCTTTTTTCCTTGAACAAATTGAGCAATCGTTTTCAGTTTTTGTTTCTCTCACTCCAAAGAATTAAACAAAAGAAAATCAAACAATTTCTTTCGTTTATTTTCGTGCTCTGGTTTAAGTACAAAGGAATCAAAACAAAAATAAATTTATAACTGTAAAAGTGTCGATTATTTATGTTACGAAAATTATTTTCTAACCCCTGTATCGCCCCATAAGTAGCATAGCTACAAAAACAAATTTTGAGTGGAAATCTGTTTTACAAACCTTTTATAAGTCAAAAATATTCTTATCAACAATGCCTTTGATATAATAATATTTTTTTAAGTTTATTTATTGTGGTCATCCTATTTAGTGTCCAATAAATAATTAATTAATTCATTTAATAAATTAATTAATTTAATTTATTATTCAATCTTCCTTAAAGAAGTTTTACGAAAAACAAAAAACTTTTTTCACTCTCACAGTTCTTCACAACATATTTTTATATTCGCTTCACATAGTTTTTGGGTGAACAGAACTACCGCTTAATGTGGGGTACATGTGCATATGTATGTGTTGACACCTGATGTTCTGGATGAAGTGATTTTTTTTCTCATTTTATTTAGGTTCAGCGTATTGTGTATATATTTCTGATATGTTTAAGTCTGCTGTATGTGCCTGTCAGACAGAGTGTACGTATCAATTGGTTAGTCAGTCTCTCTTTTTATTTATTTTTTCTTCTAATGTGTCACTACTTTTTTTCTGATTTTACTATGTACTTGAAATAGGGAATATTTGTGTAATTTTTAAATGTATTCATATATACATACATATATAGGTAAATGTATGTATGTAGAAATTAGTTTATATACAAGGAGATACATATTTAATAAATAACAACTGTAGCAAATCGATCTGAAATAACTCAGTTACTTCCACCAGCAATTCACCGAATATCTATGTTTGGAAGAATTTTTACCTCAAGTGTTTCTACATGAGGTTTGCTGGTTGAAAACCTTAAAGTTATTGTTCTGAAAGTAGCCTGGGTTGTATCGCATTCAGATTATATGATTTCTTTTAAAAGGTCATCATCACATACAGATATAAAGTAAGATCTTTTTATGTTGTATTTTACAATTTATGTATGATTCAATATGATTCTAGTTGAAGTCCATATTTATTCAGTAACTTTGTTTGATACTCATTCATACACATAAAAATTCATAAAAATTGGATATGAAACTCCAATTTTCGTAGTTTAACTATATTTTCTAAATAGCTGATAGCTTTAGAAATGAATAGAGTAAAAATCTATATATAAATAGGCAAGGGAAAAAAGTTAAGAACCATTTTAACTGACTTAAACTCAACGTATTCGCTTAATTTTTTTTTGTTAGATAGATTGACAATAGGAGCAGTGCAGAATGTATTTTTTCTTCTACATTTTTGTGTCTAAGATAGTTAAGAATATTAGCCAATCATAAAGCCATGATCTCTCTTTCTCTCTTCTTTTGCTAAAAAAAAAAATTACAACAATTTGGCTTGGCAACTCCATAAACACTCAGAAGGAAAAACGTATTTTATTTGTTCATTCTATTCTTATTTCCATCTTTCTATGTACTTAAACGATTATTGCTGAAACTAATAAAATTTGGATATTTAAATAACGAGTGGTACTGTATTATTTTTCTTCAGATGCTTAAAAAGAATATATTTTTTTTATTATTAATAACTTTGATTAAAGTTAAATTCACCTACAGCACAAAGTAAGTTTTTTATTTTTGGTTTATTTTGTGTGCATTTTGTTTTTGTTCATTGTTTTCATTATTTTTCTGTGCTTTAAATTACTGAACATACTGGAATGTTGGAATATGATGCAATATTGGAATATGATGGAATGTTTATATTATTAGGCTAGCATATTCGTACATACATATGGGGTCTTTCTCAAAGAATAGGGAATAGAAACTTTTTTTGTAACAAACTTTTTAATGGGGAGTCTAAAACTTTAGAGAAAAAGCGTTCAATGAAAAAATAAACGAATATTTTTGTTTTGGGCAATAATAATGAATATGAAGTGAAAACACTAGGAGCAAATATCTAATTACATTTAGTTCAAAAAGTGAACAACTTTTTTTAAATATTTTGCTTAAAATCTATTCTTATTTATGCCGATAAATGAAATTTTAAATTCGTATTTAGTAGTTAAGAAAGTGGTTTAAGAGAGTGGTTTACCTTGGACTCTATACATATGTATATTTGAATATAGTTTTTAAATTGTGTTTTAAATTCATCAAACTTTAAATATTTTCATTCTATTCTCCACCTCTGTGCGTTAATGGTTGATTTTCAACCACTGGGCGAACACTAGTATATTATAATAAGCTAATTAACATACGCAGTTACTAATATATTTAAATATATTTTCTAGCAAAACGCTGTCTATGCAAACAATGTCGCCAAAGAGTGATCGAAAAAGTCTAAAAACTGGTGACTTGGTTGCATTTAATCCCAACTAAGGTTTTTCCCCTGATTTCCCGTCAAGGGAATTCCAGTTTTAAAATTTCCCGATTTCCTGAGATTTTTTCTCCGGGATCCCGGGAAATACAAAAACAAATATTTGACTACTTTACATATAGAAAACAACTGCTTTCACTTTGGCATTTAAAGATATATCTTGTCACATAAATTGATGTTTTAAGCAGGACCAAAACAGTTATAACAGAAATGGCGAAAGTTTTTATAACCATTTATTGAATTTAAATATTTTTTATAATTGTAACCAATATAAGTGAGAAATTTTTTTTGTTATAAATAACTATTACAGCAACCAAAAAAGGTTTTTGGTTACCAATGACCATTGTCGAAAGTAATTTTATTTTTCGGTTATCGCTACAAGAATACACATCGTATTTTAGATGTAATGGATGCATTTCTAGGGCAAGATATTAAAATGTCTTTGGAAAAGTTAACAAAACGGTCATAATAATATATGGATATCTCACGATAATGGTTAATAATAACCTTAAGTAGATAATGGTTATTATACCCTTTACCAAAAATGGAAAGGGGTATATATAGGTTTGTCATTCCGTGTGTAATTTCCATAATTTTAATTTGCGACCAAAAAAATATATATATTCTGGGTCCTTATGAATAGCGAAGACGAATAAGCGATGTCCGTCCGTCCGTCTGGTGTACGTGAAATCGGTTTTTCGAAGCTCCCAGAAAAGCTAGAGACTTCGTTCTTGGACTGGTGTATCAGAAATGGTCCAACTTAGATTGGTATTGAAATTCAGCAAAATCGAGCAGACGATTGCAGAGTTGGAAAGCTTAAACTTCATTTTGCCATATAAAAGTAACTACCGAAAACAAATTTTTATTTTTTTTTAATAAATAAATTTATTTTACACTTCAGTACGACTAAAATTGGAATTTTAAATTAAAAAAATACAAAAAAAAATAAAAAGACGTTTCCAGGGTTGGAAAACTTTAACTTTTTGTGTTATGTAAAACTAACTATGTCTAAAACTATGCAGGGTATTTTCTCGAGAACCGTAAGAGTTAGAGACCTGAAATTTCGACACAGTGTGTAGACCTTTGGCCGCTACAACAACAAATACATGAGAATTGGAAATTAAAGGGTGTTCCAAAACGAACAGCGAAAAATTTTAAAATCCCATGTAATATACTACATACAATTGTATGTTTAGTATACCTATACACTTGAAATTTGTAAGGTTAGTGTATTTTTATACAGACTAAAAAAATTATCACTAAAGTTTCAAAAAATTTAAATTAAAGGGTGTTCCATCAGTTAATGCAATTTTGACAACTTGCTGTATCTTGGAAATCGTAAGAGCAAAACTCTTGAAATTTTCAAAAACGGTAAAACTAAAAAATCAAAAAATTATAAAATCGCCAAACCGAAAAAAATCGCCAAAAACAAAAAAAATCGCCAAAATGAAAAAAGCACCAAATTACAAAAATAATGTTAAAGACTAAAATAAATCGCATAAAACGGAAAAATTGCTAAAATGAAAAAAATGGCCAAAATGAAAGGAAATCGCCAAAATGAAAAAAAATCGCCAAGATGAAAAAAATCGCCAAAACGAAAAAAAGCACCAAATAACAAAAAAATCGCCAAAATGAAAAAAATCGCCAAATGAAAAAAAAATCGCCAAAACGAAAAAAAGCACCAAATAACAAAAAAATCGCCAAAATGAAAAAAAATCACCAAAATAAAAAAAGTCCCCAAAATGAAAAAAACGCCATAATGAAAAAAAATCGTCAAAACGAAAAAAACCCCAAAAAACAGAAAAAAATCGCCAAAATGCAAAAAAACCCCAAAAAACAGGAAAAAATCGCCAAAATGAAAAATATCTCCTAAATGAAAAAAAGCCCCAAAAAACAGAAAAAAATCGCCAAAATGAAAAAAAACCCCAAAATAGGAAAAAACTGCCATAATGAAAAAATATCGCCAAAATGAAAAAAATCTCCAAAATGAAAAAAAAGCGCCAAAAAAAGAAAAAAAATCGCCAAAATGAAAAAAACGCCAAAATGAAAAAAGTCGCCAAAATGAAAAAAAAAACCCCAGAAAAAATATAATTGCAAATATCCGAAAAAAGTCGCCAAACTGAAAAAAAAAATCGCCAAAATTAAACAAAAAAACCCAAAAAAATAAAAAAATTGCAAAAATCCAAAAAAATCGCCAAAATGAAAATATCTCCAAAATGAAAATAAACCCCCAAAAACGAAAAAAATCGCCAAAATGAAAAAAGCCCCAAAACCAGAAAAAAATCGCCAAAATGAAACAAAATCGCCAAAATGAAAAAAATCTTTCAATGAAAATAAACCCAAAAAAACAGAAAAAAAATCGCCAAAATGAGAAAAAAGCGACAAAACTGAAAATATCTTTTAAACTGAAAAAAAACTTCAAAAAAGCCACATTGAAAAATGCTCAGAACCGAATGTGCGGAACCCTTCGTGCGCGAGTCAAAGTCTCACTTTACTGAATTTTTTAATATTAAAGGAATTAAATGAAACTAAGTTTTTTCTTATTTCGTTTTTGCTTCGTTCACTTAACATATTTTGTGTATTTTTTAAGAAACTAGATTGGTATCAATAATCAGAAAAATCCAAAATTATGACTCCAGGGTTGGAAAACTTACACTGTTTGTGTTATGTAAAATTAAATACGTCTAAATAATTCATTTTTCCTTTATAAATTAAATATATTTTATGCTTCTGAAAGAAAAAATTGGCCTATAAAATTATAAAAATGAAAACCAAGGCTCCAGAGATGGAAAATTTTAACTTTTTTTGATAATAGAGTAACTAAATAAAACAAAGTTTTTTCTTTTTTCCTTTTTGCTTTGTTCACTTAATATATTTTAAGTATTTTTTAAAGAACTAGATTGGTATAAGGAATTAGAAAAATCCTAAATTATGATTCCAGGGTTGGAAAACTTACACTTTTTGTGTTATGTAAAATTAAATAGTTCTAAAAAGTTTTTTCTTTTCCTTTATAAATTGAATATATTTTATGCTTCTGAAAGAAAAGTTTGGCGTATAAAACTTGAAAAATTAAAATTACAGCTCCAAAGATGGAAACTTTGATTTTTTTAAATATTAAAGTATAAAATTAATTTTTTTTTATTTCTTTGTTGACTTAACACACTTCATTAATTTTTTAAATCAGAAAAATCTAAAAGGTGGATTCCTGGGTTGGTAAATTAATTGTTTTTTCTACAAAAGTAACTAGGTCAAGTTAGTTTTTTCTTTTTGTTTACAAGTTTTATACACTTTATGACTTAGAATGAAATAGTTTGGCATAGAAATTAGAAAAATAAAAGACATAGCTCCAGAGCTGGAAAACTTAAATTTTTTCTGGTATATAAAACTAATTATTTCTTTGGTAATTCTATATTTTATAAAGAAATAAATTAGTATTAAGAAACTCAGAAATATGGTTACAGGGTTGGAGCTTAAAAAAAGTTTCGGTAAGAAAAATAGCCAAAAATATTTTTTTTAGTTAAACAGATTTCATGTTTTAGGAAAATCATTACTCAAGATTTTTTATACATGGTTAATTTTTTGATGGATATCTAATCTAGTTGAAGTATAAACGAAGGTTTATGCTTATTGTGCTCTCAGCATAATAACTATGTTTAGTAACTGGAGATAAAACTAAAATTTATCGCTAAAGATAAATTAAAGGACATGTTCCGTTTCATTTTCCTGATACCTTTCCTTTCTGCTGAACAAATTTCAAAAAAACCCTGTAGGAATAAAAAGTTTACATAATACCACGATGTATACCATTTGCAATGGGAACTTTAAATCAAGACACTAAGCAGTTTTGCAACATCAATGATTATTAAATGCCGGAAAATATAAAACAAGTTAGTTTACTTGGTATGGAGGTGCAATACTAAGAATATTTTAGAGTTATTAAATACAAGCACAATTTTTGAACATCTCGAGGGCGAGTAAACGCCCCAATTTTTTGGTAATGTATTGACGTGACGTCGATGTTGACTGAAATCAGAATGAATGTAAAATATATCTTAACCACAGAGTGTAGAGTAAAATATTCAACTATTGCTAATATCGAAAATAAAATAATTGAATCAAATTCTTTAATCGAAAAATACTGAAAATTAATTGCTTTAGGGAAAAAAATTATAAATTTTTTCATAAAACAAATATGTATGTATGCGTCTGTATACTACATATACATACATACGTTAGTAAAGGGTATATTAGACTCGGCACCAGTGTGACCAGATTTTAAAATAATATTAAGCTAAATCACGTTTGAAAAAAAGCTAAAATAAGCTAAAAAGTTACATTTTAGGCTAGAAAATAAAGCTAAACTTTTTTCCACTTCTTTGATCACTTTTCAATAGTTTCTTATTGCTAAACTAACGTTAAATATTACACAAACATATTTTTTTATTATACATATAGAATATTTGCTTAATGAAATTATTTATTAATTATTATATTTTAGATTCAATGAAGAACAAAACAAAAACTTCTCCCAAATAATCTTAAAAAGTTTTTAAAAATGTAAAAACATTTATACTAAAATACGAAAGGTTTTTAAGTGAATTAATGCTATTACAGGTAAAACATGGATCACACTATCTGCACAATGTACCGAGTTTCGTCAGATCAGTGAAATAAAGTCATAAGTAAAGATTTTGCTCTAATTTATCGCCTACTTGAAATACAAGGACATAATTGCGCCACACTGCATTGGTAATAAGCCCATATAGACTTATTCCAGAATTAATTGAGTAATAATGCCATTTTGGCTTATTACTTATGACTTTATTGAGGTGGCCCGACGAAAATCGGTACATAGTGTTATCCAGGCTTAAGGCTATTTCAGGTTTTTGTTTTAAGTTAATTGATGCCGCTGAATGAACGTTCAACTCAAGTCAAATAATTTTATACCCAAAAAACTCAAAAAGTGTTTTGGCCACTAATATGAATTTAACTTTTTCCATTGGAATTCTAACCATTCTGCCATTATCTACTATTTTTCTTCTTTCCATTTATGTTATAAAATTGTCGTATAATTTACATTTTGTATTTTTTGTAAACTATTTTACAATGCTAAAAAATTATAATTTTTATGAGTTGTTTATGTTTTTAATATATTTTTAGAGAACACGCAATTTCGACTAAAAAAAGGCTAAAAAAGCTAAATGAGTTTTTAAAAAAAGCTAAAAAATAAACTAAGAGCTAAATGAAAATTTTAAGGCTAAATCTGAAACAAATAAGCTAAATTTAGCTCAAAATAAGCTAATATGGTCACGCTGCTCGGCACAGCCGAATATAGCACTCTTACTTGTTTTCTAGTAATCTTTTCTTCAGAAAGACAAAAAAACAATTCTTTTCTGTCTTGGTTTCATTGAAATCATTATTCTCTTTTTTTTTGTTTTTATTTATTTACATGATATTAAAACTTATATAAATATAAGACTAATATAATATTTAAATAGCACTAGCTACTTTGGCTATCAGCTATTTTTGTTTTTAATAAAATTGTTTACATGGAAAACTCAATTGTATGGACGTTTTTTAAAAACAAATCTACTGATCTGTTTTGGATCTCAAACCTCGAGTATTTCTTATTTTTATGTTTGTTTTTATTACCTATTATGTTATTACTTATATTTTGTAAGTTTACTTTTTTGATCTCATATAACAAAATTTTTCGTATTGGAAAAAACCTTTGAGGAATTTAAAAACTAAAAGTTAAAAAAACAAGTAAGAGTGCTATTTTCGGCTGTGCCGAATCTTATATACCCTTTACCAACGTATGTATGTATATGTAGTATACAGATACATACATAAGTTTATACATACATATTTGTTTTGTGAGAAAATTTATAATTTCTTGCTATAGAGCAATTTTTAGTAAGTGACCTCTCGGCTTTTTTTCGACTAAAGAATTTGCTTGAGTAAAGATTTTTCTAAAACATGAAATACTTTTACCTGAAACAAAAAATTATTTTTGGTTATTTCTTACCCAAATTATTTTTTCAACTTCCAACCCTGGAATAATTTAAATTGTTCTGGTTTTAATACGAGTTCAAATTTATTTCTTTCTAAAATATAGAATATATTTAATTACCAAAGAAATAACTAGCTTTATTTAATGTAACAAAATAAAAAGGTGTACTTTTTCCAAATTTGTTTAGGTCCTTCTACCAATCATGTTCTTTAAAAAATATATAAAATATTTTAAGTGAACAAAGAAAAAAAAATAAATAGGGATAATACTAGTTTTATTTAGTTACTTTAATATCAAATAAATTCAGTAAATTGCGACTTTAGCTCGCGCAGGGAGGGTTCCGTACGTTCGGTTCCAGAATTTTTTTAATATGGCGATCTTGGCTTTTTTTCCAGCTTAAACGATTTTTTTAGCTATGTCGCTTGTTTATCGTTTCGGCGATTTTTACGGTTTTTGGAGTTTTTATTTCATTTTGACGATTTTTTTAATTTTGGCAATTTATTTTAATTTTTGCGATTTTTCCAGTTTTTCGCGATTTATATATTTATTTAGTTTGGCTCTTTTCTTAGTTTTGGCGATTTTTATTTGGGTTTTGGGCGATTTTTTGTCGGCTTAGCGTTTTTATAATTTTGGAATTTTTTAGTTTAACGGTTTTTGAAAATTTCAAGAGTTTGGCTCTTACGGTTTCCAAGATACAGCAAGTTGTCCAAATTATCTCGTGTATTTCCTGTTGTGGCGACCAAAGATCTACACACTCTGTCCAAATTTCAGGTACGTAACTCTAACGGTTCTCGAGAAAATAGCTTGTGACAGACGGATGGACAGCGTAGCGAAAAGAATAGGGTTCCTTTTCACCTTTGGTGTACGGAACCCTAAAAAGTTAAAATTTTCCAACTGTGGACCTGTAGTTTTTATTTTTTTAATTTTCTATACCCAACTTTTCTTTCCAAAACATAATATATATATATATATATAAATTAAAATATAAAAAAAAATTATTAGACCTAGTTAATTTTTTATATCACAAAAAGTGTAAGTTTTCCAGCCCTGGCATCATAATTTTAAATTTTTCTGATTTCTTACACCAATATTTTTCTTTTAGGAATGTAGGATATGTTGAATTTATAGATAAAAAGGAAAAATTACTTTTAGTAGGTTATTTTTATATAACAAAAAAATTAAAGTTCCCAACACTGGAAACGTTTTTTTTTTAATATTTTTTTTATATTTTTAATACATGTTTTATTCGTACTGAAATATAGAATAAGTTTATTTAACAAAAATACCAAAAAATTTTTGTTATCTGGTTACTTTTCTATGCCAAAGTCAAGTTTAAGTTTTCCAGCTCTGAAACCGTCTGCTCGATTTTGCTGATTTTCGATACCAATCTATTTTGGACTATGTTTGACGCACCAGTCAAAGACCGATGTCTCTAGCTTTTCTGGGAGCTTCGTCAAACCGATTTCACGTACACCAGACGGACGGACGGATGGACGGAGAGACGGACATCGCTTATTCATCTTCCCTATTCATAAGGATCCAGAATATATATATTTTATGGATCGCATATGAATATTATGGAAATTACACACGTAATGACAAACCTATATATACCCTTTTACATTTTTGGTGAAGGGTATAAAAATTAAGTTCCTGTTCTAAAGCCCAATTTGAATTAACTTTCGAGTATTTATGTATGTATGTATATAAGATGTGTTTTAGTTACTGTTTTAAGCTTTCTAATCAAATTTGTGTTAATGCCTGGCAAAATTTAATGTTTATTATTTCTATGGAGCGGGATCCTGGGATATATAAAAAAGTTCCCGCTAGCGTTCCAACAGGGATATTACATCTCACATACGACTGGATATACATACATACTCATAGATACATATGTGTGTATATACGTACATGTACATGTATTTTATTGTATTTTTTTGCTTGTAAACAAATGGAATAGCTTCTACGTTCAGTTTTTTACATCAGGGAATTGTATAGCATTTATAAATGTCAGTTTATTTTGCAAATTATCAAACAGAAAAACATTTTCAGGTACAATGTGTTGACAATATTAAATTACTCAATTTACTTGTATTCTCGTTGCAATTTATTAATTAGCAAAATTACGTTACTTTTTCTAGTTACATTTGTCTATTTCGTAACAAACTTTATCAAACAGTTCTGTGCATTCTACCTTCAACATTTAATTTGAAACTCTAATTTAATTGACTAGAGCACTTGTCAACATTTGAAATAAACAACATAAAAGTTAATATACATCTAAGTAGATTAGAGCGACTAACTGAAAAAAAATTTGTTACCCATATCAAATTCTGTGGCAATAAGCAAAAAGTGCTTAAGTCATATTTTACTGTTTTGCAGGAGAGCACTTTTAACCGTTCAAGTCGATTTTCAGAAATATATTTCTTTTGCAGTTAAATAAAAAAATTCTCTGTTAAACTTTATTTTTTTAAGCAACATCGTTCTACACACTGTAAATAATACATTCAAGTTAAAATATATCAAAGTATAACCTAAATGAAGCTTTTATTCCAAATAAGATTAGAAGTCTAAAAAACATAAGCCGGAAATCATTTTGCTATAACTTCTTAAAAAATCGAACAAATTAACTGAGATTTTGCTCAGTGATACTTTCAAATACGCAGATTGCGGCGGTACCATTATCTTAAAATTAGCTTATCTCGACTTAAGCACTTTTTCCTTTTTGCCATAGAATTAATGTTCGGTTTTTTTAAAGTGGACTCATAAAATATTTGATTAGTCTAGCGATGACCGTTCGTGAGCTGGACCGTGTCTAAAAAATTTATATATGTATATATAACTTTGCTCAAAATAAAACAAAATATTTGACAAACTGTGCAACAACTGTTTTGCTTGTATGAACAACTTAGATATTTCACAATGCGCTCTAAAATTAAAATTCTTTTATATTTTGTAAGTAAAATTTTTTTATATTATGGAACTTCTTATGCAAAGTGAAGAAGTGTATATAAAAATGCACAAATACATTATCAGATAAAACTTTTTTATAGGCACATGGATGTCAGTCATATAGTCTATTTTCACTTTCCAGAGTTCAATGAAAATATCTTCGTTGTTTTCCTTCCAAAAAACTTTTTTTCCATAATTTTTTGATTATTGTTGCTGCTGCATCCATTTTTAAGTTGAAAATGTTTCAAGCGCCATCTATTATTATCCACTGAAATAAACATTATTAGCACTTCCGGTCATTTTAACTTGGCATCACTAAATTACGCACATCGAAAAAAAAGCATTTCATAAAACCAACTTAAAACCAATTAAAAAATGGTTTTAAGTTGGTTTTAAGAAAAACCATTTGTATGGTAAAGCCAGGTTTTAACAATTGGTTCTAACGTTAAAACCAACTTTTATTAAACCCGTTTCAGTGAGAAAACACTATCAACTTATTTCTCATGTTGCTTCTCGTCAAAAGTTTGCTCTCGAACTAGATAACCTGTACCTAGAAAGTATATGACACCTTAAAGATTTTTTTTTTTCATATATATACTTATTTATTGTATCTTCAAAAATGAACTAACAATAAGTAATCAAAGCTTAAATCTAAATATAATTATTAGGCCCGACCAGTATCGGACATAAACTTAGTGATAGTTATAAATAATACATAAGTAGTGATAATCAAAAAGGAAAAAAAGAAGTATTTTTAAGCAGTCTCATCTGGAGTGTTGAGTATAAGAGCCCTTTTGTGCCTCTAGTGGCATATTTAAATCACGATGAATATTTGAATTTTTAATGTACCATGGAGCCGATGTTATCAAACGTAAAATTTTGTTTTGCCTTCGTTGGATTTTCTCAATATTTGAAGCTGAAGCAGTGCCCCATAGCTGAATTCCATAGCACCATATTGGCTTCAAAATCGACTTGTATATCAAAAGTTTGCAGTCTAGGCTGAGTGTTGAATTTCTGCCAATTAACCAATATATTTGAGTCAATTTAAGTTTCATTTGGGTTAACTTAGAGTCAATATGATATTTCCATGTAAGCCTTCGATCAAGGTGTATTCCAAGGTATTTCACTTGAGAATGTTGAGGAACAGGTATCTTTTCTTAGGGTAAACGTTACATGAACACACTTTTGTTCATTTACTTTTATTCTCCATAAATTCAACCATATTTCAAGCTGGGTAATGTGTGCTTGGAGATTGCGGGATGCCTCATCAGGGTTTTTGTGAATACTCAAACAGGCTGTATCATCGGCAAATGTAGAAGTGTGTATGTTATTGCTCACAGGCATATCACAAGTATATATTAGATACAAGACTGGCCCCAGAATACTACCCTGTGGCACACCAGAAGATATAGACTCGGGTGCACTCATGAAGTCTCCTTCCACAACGGTAAATTTCTTATCAACAATATAACTTTCCAAAAGCTTTTGTATGTTTATTGGTAGGTATGTCTTCAATTTTAAAACTAGGCCTTCGTGCCATACTTTATCAAATGCCTGAGAAACATCAATAAAAAGGGCAGAACAATACTTTTTATCTTCAAATGTCCTCCTTACAACTTGAACCAATCTATGCGTTTGCTCAATAGTGCTATGCTGACTTCTAAAGCCAAATTGATGGTCCGGGATGCACACACTATCAGCTAAAATTGTGGACAATTTAGTCATGAGCAGCTTTTCGAAAAGCTTTGAAATTGTTGATAGTAAGCTTATAGGCCTATATGACTCAGCCTTAGTAAGATCTTTGCCTGGCTTTGGAATCATTTTAATCTTGGCAAGTTTCCAGTTATGTGGAAAATACTGCATTCGTAAAATGGCATTAAAAATAAATAGCAAGATTCTTATTGCAATATGAGGCAAGTTCATCAGCATCTTGTTATACCCTTTACCAAAAATGGAAAAGGGTATATATAGGTTTGTCATTCCGTGTGTAATTTCCATAATTTTAATTTGCGACCAAAAAAATATATATATTCTGGGTCCTTATGAATAGCGATGACGAATAAGCGATGTCCGTCCGTCCGTCCGTCCGGTGTACGTGAAATCGGTTTTCCGAAGCTCCCAGTAAAGCTAGAGACTTCGTTCTTGGACTGATGTATCAGAAATGGTCCAACTTAGATTGGTATTGAAATTCAGCAAAATCGGGCAGACGATTGCAGACGACCTTTGGCCGCTACAACAACAAATACATGAGAATTGGAAATTAAAGGGTGTTCCAAAACGAGCAACGAAAAATTCTAAAATCCCATGTAATATACATACAATTATATGTATATACACTTGAAATTTGTAAGGTTAGTGTATTTTTATACAGACTACAAAAATTAACACTAAAATTTCAAAAAATTTAAATTAAAGGGTGTTCCATCAGTTAATGCAATTTTGACTATGCAATTTTGACAACTTGCTGTATCTTGGAAACCGTAAAAGTAAAACTCTTGAAATTTTCAAAAACGGTAAAACTAAAAAATCAAGGAATTATAAAATCGCCAAACCGAAAAAAATCGCGAAAAAAAAAATCGCCAAAACTAAAAATACCCCAAAAAACATGAAAAAATTGCCAAAATAAAAATAAAAACCCAAAACAGGAAAAAACGACAAAATGAAAAAAAATTGCTAAAATGAAAAAACCGAAAAAAGAGGAAAAAATCGCCTAAATAAAAAAAAACCCCAAAGCAGGAAAAAACGCCATAATGAAAAAAAAACCCAAAAACAAAAAAAATTGCCATATTAAAAAAAATTTCTAGGACTAAAATAAATCGCGGAAAACCGGAAAAATTGCTTAAATAAAAAAAATCGCCAAAATGAAAGAAAATCGCCAAAATGAAAAAAAATCGCCAAAACGAGAAAAAACCCAAAAAAAAGAAAAAAAAACTCCCAAATAAAAAAAATCCAAAAACAGAAAAAAATCGCAAAAATGAAAAAAAAATCGTCAAAATGAGAAAAATCTACAAAATGAAGAAAATCCCAATAACAGAAAATAATCACCAAAATAAAAAAAACCCCAAAAACAGAAAAAAATCGCCAAAACGAGAAAAAAGCGACAAAACTGAAAAAATCGTTTAAACTGAAAAAAAAACTTCAAAAAATCCTACCTTTCGTGCGCGATTCAAAGTCGCACTTTACTGAATTTTTTAATATTAAAGGAATTAAATGAAACTAATAAGCAGATTTTGTAAAAAATTTTGTTCCTAAACGTTTCAAATTTGTATGAAAAATAACGAAAATTCTTTTCAAAAAATATTTTTTTAATACAAATTTCAAAACGAAAAAATCTTTTGAATTTACAAAATCTGACCTTAAGTTTTTCCTTATTTCGTTTTTGCTTTTTTCACTTAACATATTTTATGTATTTTTTAAAGAACTAGATTGGTATCAATAATCAAAAAAATCCAAAATTATGACTCCAGGGTTGGAAAACTCACACTTTTTGTGTTATGTAAAATTAAATAGGTCTAAAAATTTTTTTCCTTTTCTTTATAAATTGAATATATTTTATGCTTCTGAAAGAAAATTACAGCTCCAAAGATGGAAACTTTAAAAAAATTATAAATTTTTTCACAAAACAAATATGTATGTATGTGTCTATACTATATATATGTATGTACGTACGTTAGTAAAGGGTATATAAGATTCGGCACAGCCGAATATAGCACTCTTACTTGTTACTAATGCCATCAATACCTGGAGCTTTCTTCGGGTCGAGTTCAGCAACTATTTTTTGTAGTTCACGCATCTTAAACCTTAAGGGACGAGGGGGTAGAGATACTACACTCGGTAATCCGGCAGCACCCGTACATGAATTGGGAGTGAATACAGATTTTAAATGCTCAGAAAATAAGTTACCTTTCTCACTATCGCTTCTTGCCCAGCCTCCGGTCGAAGTACGCAGTGGTGATTTGAGATCAACGGGTCTTTTAAGATTTCTAGTAGCGCGCCATAAAGAGTAATTAGAAGTTGACGTTACATCAAGAACTTCTAAGTACTTTTCCAGCAATGCAGTCTTTTCCGACGATAGCAGCTCTTTGAGTCGTTTAGTACATTCTTTAAGTCTGATTTTATTTAGGGGGATCTGTGTTGTTGCCATTCTCTTCTAGCTCTCCTTTTTTCACATACAAGACGTTCAATTTCCGTAGAATAAATTCTATTAAAGCCAGTCTGCGGATAGGAAGTAGTGGCATGTTCAGCAGCCTGTTTAATATATTCGTTAAGATTGGCAATATTAAATTCAATATCATCAGGTGATCTTAGCTGAATGTTTTCTACGCAGTGACTACTAATATATTTTTTTAATCCTAGGCAGTTGACCCTATTAATCGTTTTCGCGTATGAGTTAGTTAAATCACTCCTTAGGGGGTTGAAAATTTTAAGTATTGTGGGAGAGTGATCGGAGGACAGATCTAGAGAGCCTTCTACGTGAATTAAGTCCCTATGGATATTTTTCGTGACGCCAAAATCTATAACATCTGGAATTTTTCTTACGTCAGTAGGCCAATAAGTAGGCTCCCCACTCGAAATGACATCTAAACCCATTTTTGAAATTGTATTAAACAACGCTCTACCTCCAGGTATAACAAGACGCGAGCCCCAGTACGTATGTTTTGCATTGTAGTCACCAGCTGCCACGAAACAAGATCCAAGCGATTTGTAGAACTTCTCATACTGATCTTCGGTAACTGAAAATCTTGGAGGTGAGTAAATTGATGATATCACAAAATTCGCACAAAAATTTTCTACGAAAATATTCGTAGCTTGCATATATTCTTCACTAACGTTCTCAAGGATATAATGCTTGAGTCTTGACTTAATTAGAATTGCTGATCCACCGCATGCTCTCCCTCTCGGGTCATTTGAATCATATAGAGTGTAACCATTTA
The DNA here is from genome assembly GCA_944452675.1 of Tachina lurida. NCBI lineage: Eukaryota > Metazoa > Arthropoda > Insecta > Diptera > Tachinidae > Tachina > Tachina lurida. The sequence goes on from OX101754.1 coordinate 79,453,667, forward strand.
TTTTAAAGCAGCTTCTCGAAGTCAAGTGAGTCTCAGAGACCAACATTATATCAATATTTTTTCCGTGAGGAAGTGCTCAAGTTCAGAAACATAGTTTTAACGTGTTCATTGTTTGTTGACTAATGCTTGAAGCAGAGTATTCTGCATTCTCAGCATTTCTTGCATCATGCTAGTCATATTTGTTGTAAAGTTGTTTATATTTAGCACCAGATTCTCAATAGTAGCTTCAAGACGACTAAAGTTAAAGCTGGAGTTTGCATTCGTTGAATTACTTGGCGGTGGAACATTTTGTGTGGGAATAGCACTAGTCTTAGCAGCATCGGCGTACGATACCCGTGAAGTAACTAGTTGGCTAGTTTGAGGAAAAGTGGCGGAGTAAGCGTTTGCTCTTTGTGCTGGAGCTATTTTAGGTTTTTGCCCCATAGTCTTTTTAACGAAAGAATATACAGGGCAGCCTCTGTAGTTAGCGGTGTGATTACCTCCACAATTACTGAATTTTTTTCTGCTTGAACTTTTGGCTTAGTACAGCTAGCAGTACCATGCAATTCACCGCAAATAACACAAACTGTAGGTAATTTGCAGTAAGTTTTTGTGTGGCCATATTCCTGGCAATTATGGCACTGTACGGGACCTGAACGCTTACGTGGCTCTTCAACTGTGATTTTCCGGTATAAGAGGTATTTTAGACTATAAATTGGGTGCGTCTCGTTTTTGTTCAACTGTATATCATTTGGCTCCAGTTCAACACGGAATAAAGGCTGGGGAATCTGCTCTCTATTGATTATATTGGTAAAATTTTTTACCTTAAATCCTTGGTCGATAAGTGCACATTTTACTTCTTCGGGCTCAACATATGAATCTATGCCTTTTAATACTATTTGTAGGCATTTAGCACTCTTAAGTTGATATGTGTAAAAATTTGTTTTATTTTTTTCAAACTCACTAACAATTTTTCGGAAATTTTTTCATCATATATTTGGATTTTAGTTTCATCAATATTACCTCGTTTAATTGGAATGATGTGAAAAGTATTTTCACCAATGGTCGACAGTAGATTTTTTAGAAGTGCGTTAGAATTTTTTTCTCTCAGATAAATAGGTGGTGGCTTAAAAGACTTGCGATGATGCAGCGGGCTTGTCGTTTTTGTCTTGCAATAATGAAAAACGATTTTGACGATTGATAGAAGATGTGCTGTTATCTCTAGACATCTGTGGGCGGATCCAATTTTAGTAGAATTTGGGCTTCGCCCGCGCTTAAAATTGTAATGTATCTGTCCATTCCGACTTGGACCTTGGGTTTTGGGCTGCTTATCTTCAGTGACAACTTGTTTAAGTGATGACCAGGAGCCCCAAGCGGATGATATCGCTGAGTTAAATGTAGAAGTACTAGGCAATAATGTCAACGATTCACTAGTTGGCATTGGACAAAGCGAAGTTGTTCGCCGACGAAACTGTGGTTTTGCCGTTAGAAAAAGTCTATTATCAGATTTTTTATTTTTATTGTTATCATTATGAGCAGGGCAAGTTTTTTGTGGCACGATGTGGGATGGTTCAAAATGGCTGGCAGAAAACTCTGACAAATAAAAATCTGTTCTACATTGCAAAAATGGTATTTGATGGCAAAGTGGACTAATATTGGCTTTTTATGTCAATGATTCAAGGGATGGCTAATATGACAAAAACGGCATATGCCACAAAAAACTTGCCTTGATTATGAGCTTCAAAACTCACAGTAAGAATATGTCCGCAACTTCAGGAAAAATCGTTGTCAAATTAACAAAGCCCATAATAAAATCTACGGCAGTAACTTCAAATGCTCTATAATTTTAGTTTTATTTTCTTTTGTGCTTATTTTTCTTTGTAGTTTTGTATGAAATTTATTGAAAATATGGTAGCATTCTTGAGAGAATGAGTATTTATATATGAGAGCATAAGAAAAAACGTTGTCAAAATCAAATAGATTCTATCTATCGACTGCTTTCTGGTGATAATTTTTTGTGTCAATTTGTATGGAAAATGTGTTTATGCCGCAATTCTGTTTGATCATTAAAATAGGCATTTCTGCCGTTAGAACTCACTTCACTATTTTTTTCCTTTGGGGTACTCATATAGAGTATTCCTCAAGGGTACTTTGTATGTTTTTGTGTTTACGGTTGTTTTTGTTTTTGTTATTTCTATATGTAAAAATATTAGCAAAGCAAAAAAAAAGCTTATTTATCAAAGTTAATATGTACTACGAATATTTTTTGTATGATTTTTTTTTGTTTAGTTTGTATGTAAGAAAAATTCCGCTTTTACGTCTGTTCACTATGAAGGTACAACGAGAACGTACAGATTTTTATAGTGCTTAGCAGATTGTAGAGATAGATATTGTACCAACCTTAGAGGACCTTAGCCTTTTTCTAATGTGGTATCGAATTTATATAAAAATAAATACTAGAATTACGGAAATACGCCAAAACCTAATAACGATTTTCATGAGCTCTTAAAATTGCCAATTGTGCAATTGAGCAAACTTGCGAGACTTGTTTCATGAAGCCCCATTAATATATGTAAATTTGAAACAAACGTCAAAAAGTTCATTTAATAAAAATAAAATAAAAAAATTTCAAGCAATTTTTAATATAAAAACATATTTAAAAATGCCTAAAGGAAGCCAAAATAAATTCAGTAAAGTGCGACCAAAGACTATAAATATATAAAGATGTTCCACGTAGAACATTAAATGAAAACTAAAATTTTTTGTGTTTATAGATGCTGTGGGGGAAGTAACAAGGGAAAAATAAATTGTTTGTTATTTGAACGAAACCACAAAGAGAGCACAAAATTTTTGAGCATTCACACTTATATAAATATGTATGTAGTAATCTTGTATGGCATACAATGTATGCACACACATAATTGAAGCTTATAGAGAAATTTAGTTGTGTGTGTGTTATATTTATTGTTTAAAGCGCAGTCAAGTAGGAGCAAAAATATGAAATAACTAAAAGAAGTTTCTTGTTTTGATACATTCATGTGCAAATAAATCATGAAAATCAAATGCGACCGATTGTGTTATTGTAGGGTAAAAATACGTGTTTTATTGTTGTAAAATTAAAAATAAGTTGATTCGCACCGAACTATAATTATTTTATTTAGAAATTTCAATTATATGTATATCAATTATATATTTCAATTACAGTGGAATCTCTATTGAGCGGACACTGAAGGGACCATTGAAATGTGTCCGTACAAGGGAACTGTCCGGTCAAGAGAAAACTAAACATTTAAATGGAGCGCTGCTGGGACCTGTCAAAAGTGTCCGTCTACAGGGGGTGTCCGCCTATAGGAAGTGTCCGTTAAGGGAGATTCCACTGTATTATCTGTTTCTTTATCATAATTTTTAGCGTGAACAAACATTTCTGAAGGATATTACAAAACTTGTGCTGGTTTAATTATATCCACACGACATTTAGCGCAAGTAATTCGTTGAGCTACATATATAACCAACAAAATATCGGCTTGATGTTAACTCTATTGGAACATTATTAGAGTTAAAACAATCTGCATCTTCATTAAAATAATCTTCATTTTCATCGAATATGTTTGGTACATTAACGTCAGGTGTGCGACTACTTTCTGCTGTACTTCGACTTCTTTGAGTATCTTCTAAAATTGTTTGGAACTCAATAGGTAAAAATATCGCATCGTCGTTTGCACAATTTGAAGAGGTACTAAATTGCGTTATTTTAAGAGATAGCAGTTTAGCTACTGCGACATTTAATTCATAGACCGAAGGATTTTTGCAGTGTCCGCCCTTGGGACGTAGGTCAGTGATGGGAAAGTTGGTACGATCGTACTTTTTTTGATACTGTTTGACATGAAAAAGTACCGTAGTACTCCCCTAAGAAATTTGATACTCTCACGGGCAACTTAGAAATGCAGTCAGAAGACTCGCGCATGCATATATTTTGCTAAGAATCAAATTGTTTTTTCGACAAATAGAAAGAAGCTTTATTAGTAAAGATCTTTTAGAAAAGTGTAACCACAATTAAATATCAATATCAATATTTCATTCAATGATATTTTAAGTGGCACAGAAGTTGATCCATTGAAACAATTGTTTTAAATCAGTTTAAAGAAAATTTTAAAAAGTTTATATTAAGTTCTAAGGGCAAAAGTGGACTTTGACAATAAAATGTAAGTTTGGTTTAGTAAGTTTCCCCCTGAAAGTATTTTATCTGTTAAACCAATATCATTATACCACTTTTAATTAAAATGTTCCCAGGGAAAAGAAAAAAAAGAAAAGAAAAATAATTTGAAATATTAACAACCAATATAGAGCACTGGCTTATATAAAAACGCATTAGATGAATACATGTTTCCTGATATATCGAGAGCAGCTTACGGAATTTTATCCATGCCTCACTCCTCTGTAAATGTCGAAAGGATTTTCTCTTACCAAAATTTCATGAAAACAAAATATAAATCAACAGCCATCGTATTCTGTAACTCGCTAAACCTAAATCTCTGTCGCTAAGAATCCATAAAATCAATTTGTCGATTTTCGGCTACGAATGCAATTTTCAAACGGGTATTGATAAATCAGGTAATGGCTTAAAAATGTAATTCGCCGAAATTTTATTGCTTTATGTCATCGCCAAAAATTTAAAATTTTCTATTTGTTCAGCATTTTAGCGGTCGAATTTAGCTTTAGCTTTAGCGAGCTATGGAATACGGGGGCAAGCTTTATGTTCCAACAGTATTAAGTCTAATCCAGGCTACACCTATTTGTATATTTGTACCTATGTGTTCCTTTTTTTGTAAATGAATTTCTTATAATTTTTTGTTAATAAAATTTAAATAAGAAATATTATAATTTTTGGTACTCTCGGGATCAAAAAAGTACTAAAAAAATTTGTTTTTGATACCGAAATGCGAATCTCATTTCCCATCACTGACGTAGGTATATATGAAAACAAGTTTTCCAATGGATCTTGATTAAAATGGCTCGTTAAAATGCATATCAAATTTGAGTTTTCCGCAAACAATTCACGATAACGATAAAATAGCTCTCGTAGTTTGAATTAGGCCATCAATTGAAAATATTTTATTTCCTGCGTATTCAACCTGTTTCATATAGGTAATTAGCTCTTCGAGTAATTACCAAGTTGTGCTTTTCGGCTTCAGGCCACGCTTCAGGGGCTTTGCATCGTTAAAATACATGCTGTTTAAGCAATCAAAATAGCTATCGAGTTTTTTTATAAAAGAGCACGTTGAAGTGGCTATTGTTGCGGAACTTCGTGTAAACTGGCGGTTTTCATTTACAGATTGGATTGCAGCAGCAACTGAATTGCTTAAAGTTTGGACAGCTAGGCCAACACGCATCTTCTGAAAATTATTTGGGTTTATGTGCAACGTTGTTAATTTTGTCATTTTGGTTACTTTTCCATACTCCAACTCGAATATTTCTCTAACAACGTCGAATCGCGCTACGCCATGCAGTGTTTTAAAATCGGCTTTTATGAAAGCATTTGTTATGGATTTGAAAATATGGGGTACGTCGTACATCAGGTAAAGTTTTGCATTTTTATAAATAAAATAAGGTTTTTCACAAGATCCGCCTAGCATATCATAGCATTTTCTATTATTGGGTCCTTGATCACACGTAAGCCCACGCACATTTAGTCCCATTTCTCTTAAAATGTCAAAGTTTGACTCCACAAGTTTTTTTAGTACATCACCTTTTATTGAACTGGAAGTAACAAAATAGTTTAAAACGAACTTCCAACTTTTTACAACTCCTCTTATCATAAAAACGCAAACTTGGGACCCCATTTGATTCACTCGTTCATATCTTAAATCGACAACTCCATCTATAACATCTGCACATTTATTATAAGTAAATTTTTTTCTTATAGATACTTCATCAAAAATTAAAATGCATTCTTTTTCAAAAGGTTGCATCTTTTTCACAGTTTCTGTGAGCGCATTGTATATACATGAATTGTTACCTGGCTGCAAATTTTTAATGCTACTCCATCCACTAAAGGATGAAGGACTCTGAAGGTTCAATTTCAATATATTTCTTAAGAACAAGTGTGTGGAGGTTGATCTTTAAAATATACTTTGAGAAAAGCTTATCTCATGCTCTTCCCAACGCGCATTTGTCCCTCTATTTATCTTTAGGAGCATTTTGCAAAATGTTTTTCGTTTGGACTTATATTTAAATCAAATAAGTAAATTTATATTCGGTGCGAATCCATGTATTTGCAAAAGTACAACAATAAAATACATATTTTTGCCCTATAAATAAACAATCGGTAACATTAAATTTTATGTAGCTTATGTCCATACACTTATGCATATGTGCGAAAACACAAGTTCTTTTTGTTTGTGTAAATTTTTTCTTTGCTTTAAATTAAATACACACATCCATTCATACTTACGCATGCAAAGGCACACACACATGCATGCGTATGCAGATGAATAGCGAAGACATGAGAATAATAAGTGCTCTGAGAAAATAAATTACTCTCTTTGAAACAAATGGATTTAGTAGTAAATCCACCAGCAAATTAAGCACTGGCAGTACAATGTATGGACGTAGAACATCTTTATATATTTATAGTCTTTGGTGCGACTTTGACTCGCGCACGAAGGGTTCCGTACGTTCCGCATTTTTTTAATATTTCTTTTTTTTGCGTTTTTTTCAGCTGAAATGATTTTTTGTTGTTTTTGTAGCTATGCTACTTATGGGGCGATACAGGGGTTAAAAAACAATTTTCGTAACATAAATAATCGACACTATTACAATTATAAATTTATTTTGATTCCTTTGTACTTAAACCAGAGCACGAAAATAAACGAAACAAATTGTTTGATTTTCTTTTGTTTAATTCTTTGGAGTGAGAGAAACAAAAACAGTGAAAACGATTGCTCAATTTGTTCAAGGAAAAAAGAAAAAAATTTGTTGTTGTTGTTGTTTGTAAGACAAAGTTGTTTGTGTATTTCGTATTGCTAGGACTGTGTGTGCTGTGAGCAGTGATGGAAAAGTTGGTACGATCGTACTTTTTTGATATTATTTAACATGAAAAAGGACCGTAACACATTTGATACTCTCACGGACAACTTAGATATGCAGTCAGAAGACGCGCGCATGCATATATTTTTGAAAATAATTAATTTTTTTTTCGAAAAATGGAACGAAACTTTATTAGTAATGCTCTTTTAGAAAAGTGTAACCTTTCACAATTAAACATCAACGAAAAACATATTTCACGCAATGATATTTTATGTGGCACAGAAGGTTACATATCTATTGAAACAACTGTTTTAAATCAGTTTAAAGAAAATTTGAAAAAAAAAAAATTATATTAAGCTCTAAGGCCTAAAGTGGACTTTGACAATGAAATGTTAGTTTGGTTTAGTAAGTTTCCCCCTGAAAATATTTAATCTGGTAAAATCAACATCATTATACCACTTTTAATTAAAATGTTCCCAGGGAAAAGAAAAATTTTTAAAATATGGACAATCAATATAGAGCATTGACTGTATGGAAGAACTGAAACCATTACCAACAGAGAATATATGCAGTTTCTGGGGGGTTATTATGTAATCCGAATCGAACGGAAATGTGTTCGAATTCCAATGTTAATAACATACAAATTCGAACAGTTTTCGTTTCGAATCGAATTACATAATAACCCCCTGGTCTACATTGGCTGAAAATAAAAACGCATTACATGAATACATGTTTCCTGATAAATCAGAATTTTGTCCGTCGAAATGTCGAAAGGATTTTATCTTACCAAAATCTCATGAAAACAAAATAAAGGAAGATCCTTCGTAATCTGTAACTCGCTAAACCTAAATCTCTATAGCTAAAAATCTATAAAATCAATTTATCGATTTTCGGCTACGAATGCAATTTCCAAACGTGTATTGATAAATCAGGTAATGGCTTAAAAACGTAATTCGCCGAAATTATATTGTTTTATGTCATCGCCAAAAATTTTAAATTTTCTATTTGTTCAGCATTTTCGGGATCGAATTCAGCTTTAGCGAGCTACGGAATGTGGGGGGCAAGCCTTATGTTCCTACAGTATTTAGTCTAATACAGGCTATACATATTTGTATATTTGTACTTATATGTTCCTATTTTATATCTTTGTAAATGAATTTTGTATACTTTTTTGTTAATAAAATTTAAATAGAAAATATAATTTATGGTATTTTTGGGATCAAAAAAGTACTGAAAAATTTTTTTTTTTGATACCGAAATGTAAATCTCATTTTCCATCACTGGCTGTGAGTATTGAAACCAGCGTTACCATTTGTCAAGTTTTAACTTTTATTTTGAATTTTTTTGATGATGTGCGAAAACCCGAAACAAAAATATGTATTTAGTTAAATATCTCAAATAGTAGGTGGCAAGTGGTCAAGTTTTATACCATTGAATGCTGCTTCAAAAATTCTTTTCGATGATACCAAATTTTATTTACATATGTCGTCTTGGAGCAAAGTACAAAAATATTCGAAAAACTGAAAAAATACCTTTTTTAAAAATGGTCCAGCTCTCGGATGGTCAAAGCTAGAACCAAAATATTTTGGGAATCAGCATAAAACATATCAAACTTTATTTTCAGAGGGGTAACAAAAGCACTTTTTCTCTTCCATATAATTTGAGTCGTTATAATATTTATTAATGTATGTGATATTTTTATTAAGATCTCTAAATCTAAATATGAATTTTTTATTTGGTTTTTTAATTATATGTTATGGTTTTGATTTTAATCGGTTTTATATTTTTAAATAAAATGAATTCCATATACAATTTTATGTTTTCTTTTAAAATTTTGGTACTTTTGTAGAAAGAAGTTTTTGTATTTGAAAAAAATTATTTTTTTCAGATTTAAGAAGTTTTTAAAAAAATAACGCTGATTGAAACACACAGCTACTGCTGCCAGATGTGACGATTTATCGTCGTTTCGACGATTTTTGGTGCCGAAATAGCAAAATGACGATTTGACAATTTTTTCCTTAAAATGGATGATTTTTCAACAGTTGAAATGGGTAGCTTTTTATGAAAAGTCTACTTTTAAAATTCATATGTATATGCATAACCAATAAAAGATTTTGGTGTAATTTTGCAGACTCTTTCTTAATAATTTATTGTTTAATTTAAAAATATTTGTTTGTTGATGCTTTAGGGGTCAATTCAGAAGAAATTCTGAGCCATTAGTAAAATTTCTTTTGGATGAGTTTGATTTAAAAATAACCAATGATCCATTACAACATATAACAAAATGCAATACCACTATCGATGCAATTTTTTCAAAGCTCCTTGAAAAAATCCAATCGAAAGCATATGTATCATATTTTATCTAACACAAACCAATTATTACTACAGTAGATTATAATGATTGAGTTTTTGAAACTTCTATAAATGTAAAAAAAATTATATAGCTATTCTAAACACAAAAAAGTAATAGGTATGAATAATTTTATAATATCAATTAAAATATTTGTAATGTCACTTAAAAATTAATTAAATGTTTACCTATAAACAATCATTATATAATATAATTTTATTGCATTGTTATTTATCACTTCAGTTTGTTTTATATAACCAAGCAGCATAGCTACAACCGGGTGTCCTAAGACACCTCTCTTCTTTTTTTATGGACCAGTTTTTGAGATATTGTGATTTTTTCAGTTTTTCGACCTTTTTTCACTTGACCCATCATGTCTCGAGCTAGAACTGTCCGATTGGATCATTCTTCGTATTCAAATTAAAGGTATTGAGATGAAAAATAATTATACATATTTATTTATATTTATGCATATTTAGAAAATCGTTTGTTTCTTAAAAGACTCATTAAAATTTTAAACTGAAGAAAATTTTATATTTTATTACTAATTGTGATACCTTTATATGTTATAAATAAAACAAGCCAAATTTATTACAACTCATTCCATTAATTCTGAATTTATTTACAATTAAGTGCTAGCATACGAGTATATTTTACGGAATTTTTAATTTTTATTTATTTTATTATTATTATTATTTTATTCTGTAAAATATACTCGTATGCTAGCACTTAATTGTGAATAAATTCAGAATTAATGGAATGAGTTGTAATAAATTTGGCTTGTTTTATTTATAACACATAAAGGTATCACATTTAGTAATAAAATATAAAATTTTCTTCAGTTTAAAATTTTAATGAGTTGTTTAAGAAACAAACGATTTTCTAAATTTTTTTAAAAAAATTTATTTTTTTGTATAAAACTTTCTGAATATCTCTAAACTAGAAGACTGTTAAAAAATACATTAAGACCTAATTTAAAGGTCAATTTGTTTCCTAGCCTTCTTCTTATGTGATACAGCATCCTCTTTTTTTATAATGGAAAATCTCGACACACAGAGTCAATTCAAAAAAACTAATTTAATGGGATTAATACACTGTACTTAGTATATACAAATTTACTATAACACCTTTGACCTTATATAATAAATATCATTTTGTTGACCTGTGTTATTTGTTATTTTTATGTATTTATACTTTGGATTTATTCACTCCATTGCTTATAACTTTGTAATTTTTCGATCGATTTTCTTCTGGTTGGTCTTAGTTCTTACGTAAAAGTATTATCTTTACGTGCATGAACAGAAACCAGACGATTTTTTAACGATTTGTACTTTTCTGTCAGCATATGTATAATCACTTTAAAATAGAATTTTTTTGAAAATGTGCCCTATTTTCATCGATATATTTTGAACCGCTATATCAATTAAAGATCTGATTAAACATATTTATTTGTCATCTCAATACCCTTCATTTGAATACGATGAACGATCCAATCGGACAATTCTAGCTCGAGATATGATGGGTCAAGTGAAAAGAGGTCGAAAAACTGAAAAAATCACAATATCTCAAAAACTGGTCCATAAAAAAATTTAACAATGATTTTTGAATTCAGCGGAAAAAAATACATAAGGAATTCTATATCTCATCAAATGTACATGAAAAAAAATTTTTTGTAAACTAGTGTAATTACCACATGTAATTTGGCTTACAAAGCGATACGAACTTAGCCTGTTCAAATCATAAATATAGAAACAAATGAAGTTCGAATAATAATTAAAATTAACTAAAATAATTTTTGTTAACATTTTTTGCTTAAATAAAAATGTTGACCCCTTTTTAAACACCACCTCAGTCAGAAGGTACATACAGTATGTCAAGAAAATGTTTTGACATAGTTAAAATCGTTATAAATTTTGATTTTTATCATAAATATTTTTATTTTTCTTTGCATTATGAAATTTTTGGTTATGGATTTCATTTTATTTACATTTAAGTGAATAAATAGTAGTAAGTTATACGCAAAATTAAGTGAGAGCATAAAAATTACATGAAAGCCAAAAAAACTCAAAAATTTCTCTGTCAAGAAAATGTTTTTACATCCTTGTATTATATAGTAAGAAAATAGGAAAGATTTTAAGTTGTACAAAAATATTTTTTTTTTTGGCTCCATTGGTATTAAATCGGCTTGTAAGACGACTTCTCATGGAAAAAATTTTTCTTTTCCAAATATTCCGCCGAAATTTCTCATATTCCCCTCGTATTACTGTTTTAAACTCCATTTACTTCTTGAAATACCCTTTGGAAATACTATTTTTCGAACAAACTCATAGATTGGTTCAATTTATAAGAAGAACATTTGAAGAAAAGAAGTATTGTTCTGCGCTGTTTATCGACGTTTCTCAGGCATTTGATAAAGTGTGGCATGAAGGTCTTATTTTAAAATTGAAATCATATTTACCAATAAATTTTCTGAAGCTATTAGAAAGTTATATTACTACCCGGAAGTTTACGGTTGTGGAAGGAGACTTCATGAGTGTGCCCGAATCTATATCATCCGGTGTGCCACAGGGGAGCATACTGGGGCCAGTTTTGTATTTGATTTACACTTGTGATATGCCTTTGAGCAGCAATATTCATACATCTACGTTTGCCGATGATACAGCCTGCCTTAGTATGCACGAAAACCCTCACGAGGCTTCCCGATATCTACAAGAACATATTACACAACTGGAACTATGGTTAAATTTATGGAGAATCAAAGTAAACGAGCAAAAGTGTGTCCAGGTAACATTTACCCTGCGAAGAGATACTTGTTCCCCTATTCGAATCAACAATCAAGTTGTTCTTCAACATTCACACGTAAAATACCTTGGTATACACCTTGATCGACGGCTTACATGGAAGCCCCATATTGACTCAAAGCTAACACAAATGAAACTGAAATTAACTCAGCTACATTGGCTGATTGGTAGAAATTCTTCACTCAGTCTAGATTGTAAACTTTTAATATACAAGACGATTTTGAAACCAATATGGTGCTACGGAATACAGTTATGGGGCACTGCTTCAGCTTCTAATGTCGAGAGAATCCAACGAAGGCAAAACAAAATTTTACGCTTAATAACATTGGCTCCATGGTATATAAAAAATTCAAATATACATCGTGATTTAAATATGCCACTAGTGACTGAAGAAATTGCAAAATACGCTGGCAAATATTTAACAAAACTCGAGTCACATCCTAATCCGCTTGCCCGTAATATTTTGAACTTTACTGGACACATCCGCCTAAAAAAGAGGGACACATGGGCTCTTATTCATAGCACTCCAGATGGGACTTCTTGAAAATACTTTATTTTTTTCCTTTTGACTATCACTACTTATGTATTATATATAACTATTACTAAGCTTATGTCCGACACTGGTCGGGCCTAATTATATTTTTAGATTTAAGATTTGAATACTTATTGTTAGTTCATATATGAAGATACAATAAATAAAAAATCATGCATTCAAAAAAAAAAAAAAAATAAACCCATAAATTTTGAATAGGGTATAGATCTGGACCTTGAGATAGAGTATCCACAACCTTACCGCAATTGAAAAGACACCATGTTCTTACCGAAAGTGCGTTGTGTTTGGTGTCATTAGATTGCGTATAACTTACTACTATTTATTCACTTAAATGTAAATAAAATGAAATCCATAACCAAAAATTTCATAATGCAAAGAAAAATAAAAATATTTATGATAAAAATCAAAATTTATAACGATTTTAACTATGTCAAAACATTTTCTTGACATACTGTATGTTCAAAAATTTCAGTTCAGTAGTTAAAGGTTAATTTAATTTTTACTTAATGGCTCGCAAATAAAATTCTTCATGCAAAAATTTTCAAAATTAAGGATAGGTATAAATTTAAATTATCAAACTTTTCAACTATTAAATAGTTGTATGTGTGTACCAGGTACACTGTACCTCCATATATACATACAGATGTAGGAGTATGTATGCATGTATTTGGTTGGAAATATTTTCTCGAAATACCTAAACACTACACTGTTTCGCAGACATCCTAAAACTAAACATTGAATGACCCGCTTGTCCGCGGATACATTCCATAAGTCATTATACCATTATGCACAAAGCAATGACCTATACTTGCTCGGCAATACCTAAGCAGTGCGTTTGAGTGACGAATTTAACATGGGGATGACATTGGAAGTATACAATCGCTTACATTCGGTTGACGAAAACAGTGACGAATATTCATCATAGTTTTCATTCACAAAATTACTATGATGAAAAGAACACTGAAGCCGGAGTTAAGGTTGAATTAGTAAAATCGTATCGTTCTACTTTACAGCTTGCCGTATCGTTCAGCTTTGTGTACAAGTTATAGAAAATGTAACAGTTTGCACAGCACATTTTTTTTTCTGGGTTTTAATGCGGCTTTTTTGACATTCGCTACAGAAAAATCTGTTTTCTGTAGATTTCTACGTCAGCAGTGCTACCACCACATATTTTATAACTAGTAACATGCATTGCATATCGTACGGCTTTTGTCAGCTGACACGCAACTTCACGATACGATTTTACTAATTCTACCTTTAAATAATGAACGGTTTCGTTAACGTTGGATAATGAACTACTTCGTAAATTCTCAGTAATGATATATTAAAAATGTCTTTAATCGTTTATGGTTTTATACAATATTGTATTTTTTTAATTCACAGCGTTTACAGTCTTTTAAATCTTATAAAACTAACATTAAAAATAGAACAAAAACTTTAATTCACACAAAAAAACAATATCATAAAGATAAATATAAAAAACAAAAGAAAGCAAAAGAAAAGTTAAATTTATATGAAAACAAAAAAAAAATCATATTAATTCACATCAACAGTTAACAAACAAAAAGCTAAAGTTTATTTGTCATTCTTTCTCTCAGCTTTCCTTTCCAGCGACATGTTTTTGAATATGCGCCTCTTCTGAATTTGTATTGCTTTTCGGATGTGTTCGTCCGCTGGCCCAACACTGTTAATATTGGTCATTGAGACCGCTTCTGAAATGGTTAAAAATTTATTGTCAATTTACATTCAGTCAAAATATTTTGTGTTTTTTACCTGAAAGTACTGAAAAAAAGCTATTCTTCCCTTGAACACCATTGACGTTGTAGGCCATAATGACATCGTCACCCAAAATACGTCTTAAATTTTTTTGAACACCGGCAGGTTCAAGTATATGCACCTCATTGCTTTAATCTAAAAAATGTAATTGGAAACATTACTCATATCTACTTTAATAATGAAAGAACAAATAATCTTACATATTGTTTCTTGTTGTCCGGATTGATTCGATTATCGAACTGAACAAGATCTTCTTCACTCCGAATTGGAAAAATATCAGCAAGTGAGTCGTCATCACGAGATTGCCGCAAACATTTGGTTATTAAGACCTTGTTTTCTGCCAGGGCTTCAGGCTATGTTATTTAAATTTTCTATGCCGACTTTCATCATCTTTTTTACAAAATTTTCTTTTTCACTTTTTATTATTCTTTTTAAGTGCCTTTTGCTTATCATTTTCGTTACCTTCATTTTATAAAACAAACAAAAAGACTACTGGTGTATTTAAAAATTCACTTTTCTCAAGGAAAACTAAACAAACGCTATTTTTATTTAACAATTTTCGACTTCACACTTGTTGATCAAAACACAGAATAATTGTGAGTGACGAATTTATTACAGAAAAAACGTCAATAGCAGTTTTGCCGAACAAGTGGGGATGCATAGAGAAAACCGCTGCAACACATACACAAATTCCAAACCTGACAACCATAAAATCCAAAAAATAAACTTTTTAAAATCTAATATGTATGTATATGTATGTATGTATGTAACTACAATATGGTTTAATTAAAAAGCCCATAATTTGATTTTATTATAGCCACATAATTTAACAGCAATAAAAACAAAAGGCATCAACGAAATACAAACATCACAGGCCACCAGGCAATTTATTGACGCAACAAGTGAAATACAACATACAGGCACACCCATAAATATCCATACATACATACATTCAAAAGTACTTTTAAACATTCGTTCTACAATGTAGAACCTACCCAGCAAACCACTCCATAAGCTAAATATAACTGCAATGGAGAATAAGCTTGTCACAAACACTTTTTTGAAAGTGTCAGCACTATTTGCAAATTTTTTTGGTTTTTGTTTATGATCTCGTTATTTTGAACGCAAGAATTTTATATTATTTGTTAAAGTCGTAATTTTTTGTCTTATTAATGAGTACAGTGTCTTAAGGTTCAGTGGTGTTCCTACATAAACTTATATTAAAAACAGAGTAATTATTATATTATAGATAAAATATAAATTTTAATTCTCAATATACCTACCACAAGCCTGATTAGAATTATAAGCTTGCTGTATACCATAGCCTAGCAATATTATCGCAAGGGTTCAATTTTCATTATAAAATAATTGTTAATAAACCTTTCACAATAGTATTCACAGCATTTTTCTAAGCATGAGTAAGTTTGTTATAAACTATTTCCATAGCGTTTTGGTTTGTTGGGTACATGCACGTTCCCACTTACATACGAAGGTACGTTAGTACATAATATTATTTACTATTTATAGCTCCGCAAACAAAACAGACGCATACTGCCAAACAACCAATAAAGTCTACTTAGTTGATTCTACCAAATTATACAGGACAAAAAAAAATCTTGACGGCCACAATGTAAATCTCAGGAAATGAAAATGTTAGTGAAAATTTACCAAAAAAAAAACAAAGTTACAAACAAGCTATGCACACTATAGACCTGCACAAGACTATTTATAAGACCTTTCAAAACATGCGACATTTTTTAAACGCTTTACTACAGCGAAATATTCTAAAACAAACGCTAAACAACACTGTTGGCAAGAATTATTTTTGAGTTATTTGTCTTGCCATCAGTGTTTTTTAGCGTTTGTTTTAGAATATTTCGCTGTAGTAAAGCGTTTAAAAAATGTCGCATGTCTTGAAAGGTCTTATAAATAGTCTTGTGCAGGACTTTAATGCACACTACTAATGTGCGCATGTTCGTATTCGTATTCTAATTCCCTAATATTCGGCCGTATTTAGATATTCGTATTCGCCAAATTTGCAGTAATCTCGAAAAGAAATTTATTGCAATTCAAAGAATAAACAATATTCTTGTAGCCAACCAGCGCACAGTGGGACATTTCGTTAGAAAAAAATCTAAATGATACTGCACAAATCTTTGTTTTTTACCAAAAGAGAATCTCTTTACGGATTTAAAACAAAATTTTTAATATATAAAAAAAAATTTGATATCAAAATCACAATTTAGTCAAAAGCTTTTAATTTAATTTAAATTAATTTTGAAAAAATTAGATTTTTCCCTGTTTTTTGCAGAAAAAATTAGTTAATTATATATCTATTATACATTTTTTTTACAAAAATAACAATCCCAAATTTTTATTTATTCAAAAGGTAAAACTATAACAAATATTAAAAATACATTGCTTGTTAAACATTCTTGTTGCTCAAGGAACCAGATCGTTTCGAAATAAAACTATTTTTGATATAACTATCAAATTAACGGCCTTTTTTCCCAAATTTCAAAGCTTTTTATACTCAAAAGAGCAAAGGATTTTGTAAACGAGAACAAATTGCCTAATGCAGTACTGTTGTGAATGATACCGCCGAAAGAAAAGTCAAAGTAATAACTGACTTTACCAGATGCTTAACACACAACGAAGCTGATAAACGGTACTTGTTACACATTCTAGAGGACTACCGTAAGGACTTTCCAGCCTATACAAAATCTTCATTGATTTAAAATAAAAACAAGTAAGAGTGCTATATTCGGCTGTGCCGAATCTTATATACCCTTTACCAACGTATGTATATGCAGTATACAAATATATACCTAAGTACATACATACATATTTGTTTTGTGATAAAATTTATAATTTTTTGTTATAGTGCAAGTTTTAGTAAGTGACCTCTCGGTTTCTTTTCGACCAAAGAATTTGTTTGAGCAAAGATCTGCCTAAAACATGAAATATTTTTAACTCAAAAAAAATTATTTTAGGTTATTTTTTATCCAAATTTTTTTTCTGGTTTTAATACGATCACAAAATTTATTTCTTTCTAAAATATAGAATACATTTAATTATCAAAGAAATAACTAGCTTTATTTAATTAGTTTTATATAACAAAAAAGTGTACTTTTCCCAACCCTGGAATCATCCTTTTAAATTTTTTTGGGTCCTTATACCAATCTTGTTCTTTAAAAAATATATAAAACATGTTAAGTGTACAAAGAAAAAAATAAATAAATAATGAAAATACTACTTTTATTTAGTTGCTTTAATATCAAATAAATTCAGTTAAGTACGACTTTAACTCGCGCACGAAGGGTTCCGTACGTTGGGTTTTCAGAATTTTTTTAATATTGCGTTTTTGGCTTTTTTTCAGTTTAAACGATTTTTTATTAGATTTGTCGCGTTATTCTCGTTTTTGCGATTTTTGGAGTTTTTTTTCATTTTGACGATTTTCCTTTTTCACTTTGGCGATTTTTTTTTTAATTTTGGCGATTTTTTCGGTTTTTCGCGATTTATTTTAGTTTTAGAAATTTTCTTAGTTCGGCGTTTTTATTCGTTTTGGCGATTTTTTTTTGTTGGTTTTTGGTAATTTTTGGCGGCTTTGCGATTTTATAATTTTGGAATTATTTAGTTTTACCGTTTTTGAAAATTTCAAGAGTTTGGCTCTTACGGTTTCCAAGATACAGCTAGTTGTCCAAATAATATAGTCAAAATTACATTAACTGATAGAACACCTTTTAATTTAGATTTTTTAAATTTTAGTGTTAATTGTTGTAGTCTGTATAAAAATACACTAACTTTACAAATTTCAAGTGTATGTGCATACAATTCTATGTATACTACATAAGATTTTAACATTTTTCGTTGCTCGTTTTGGAACCCCCTAATTTTTAGTTCTCGTGTATTTGCTGTTGTAGCGACTAAATTGTACACACTCTATCCAAATTTCAGGTCCGTAGCTCTAACAGTTCTCGAGAAAATACCCTGTGACAGATGGACGGAAAACAATAGGGTTCCATTTTACGTTTGGTGTACGGAACCTTAAAAAGGTTAAGTTTTCCAGCTGTGGAGCTGTGGTTTTTATTTTTCTAATTTTCTATATCCAACTTTTCTTTCCAAGAGATAAAATTTATATATATAAATTAATATATATAAAAAAAATTATTAGACCTAGTAAAATTTGTATATCACAAAAAGTGTAAGTTTTCCAACCCTGGAATCATAATTTTAGATTTTTCTGATTTTTTACACCAATATTTTTCTTTAAAGAATGTAAGATATGTTGAATTTATAGATAAAAAGGAAAAATTAGTTTTAGTAGGTTATTTTTACATAACAAAAAAATTAAAGTTCCCAACCCTGGAAACATTATTTTTTAATTTTTTTATATTTTTAATACAATTTTTGTTAGTACTGAAATATAGAATAAGTTTATTTAACAAAAAAACAAAAAAAAAATTATATTATCTAGTTACTTTTCTATGGCAAAATCAAGTTTAAGTTTTCCAACTCTGAAACCGTCTGCTCGATTTTGCAGATTTTCAATACCAATATATTTTGAACTATGTTTGACACTCCAGTCAAAGACCGAAGTCTCTAGGTTTTCTGGGAGCTTCGGAAAACCGATTTCACGTACACCAGACGGACGGATATCGCTTATTCATCTTCCCTATTCATAAGGACCCAGAATATATATATTTTAAGGGTCGCATATTAACATTATGCAAATTACACACGGAATGACAAACCTATATATACCCTTTTCCATTCTTGGTAAAGGGTATATATAGGTTTGAAATCTATTAGAAAATACATACGGTTTGCCAAGTTTATATGCGTACAGTTTCAACCTTTAGAAAATAAACCCCATTCTTGTACGATTTTATACATGGCGGGCCTATTAAATAAATAAAATAATCAAAAGGATATTTAAGTCATAGATTTTATAGAAATGTGTACGAAGATGAGTTTTGTGTTTTTTAAATAACTCTAGTTTACAAAATAAAATTTTTTTCATGTACATTTAATGAGATATAAAATTCCTTATGTATTTTCTTCCGCTGAATTCGAAAATCAATGTTAAATTTTTTTTATGGTCCAGTTTTTGAGATATTGTGATTTTTTCAGTTTTTCGACTTTTTTTCACTTGACCCATCAAATCTCGAGCTAGAACTGTCCGATTGGGTTATTCATGGTATTCAAATGAAAGGTATTGAGTTGACAAATAAATATGTTTAATCGGATCTTTAATTGGTGTAGCGGTTCAAAATATATCGATGAAAATAGGGCACATTTTCAAAAAAATCATATTTTACAGTGGTTATATGCTGACAGAAAAGTACAAATCGTTAAAAAATCGTCTGGTTTCTGTTCATGTACGTAAAGATAATACTTTTACGTAAGAACTAAGACCAACCAGAAGAAAATCGATCGAAAAATTACAAAGTTATAAGCAATGGAGTGAATAAATCCAAAGTAAAAATACATAAAAATAACAAATAACACAGGTCAACAAAATGAAATTTATTATGTAAGGCCAAAGGTTTCATAGTAAATTTGTATATACTAAGTACTGGGTTTCAATCCCTTTAAATTAGTTTTTTTGAATTGACTGTATCTCGAGATTTTCCGTTATAAAAAGGGGATGCTGTATCACATAATTGGCATTAAATCGAGAACCAGTTCTTCGATTCAATAAAAAATTACACAGGAGGCTAGGAAATAAATTGACCTTTAAATTACGTCTTCATAAACTTTTTAACAGTCTTATAGTTTCAGAGATATTTAGAAAGTTTTATACAAAAAAATAAATTTTTTCAAAAAAATTAGTTTCTTAAAAGATTCATTAAAATTTTAAACTGAAGAAAATATTATATTTTATTACTAATTGTGATACATTCATATGTTATAAATATAACGAGTCAAATTTATTAAAAATCCTTCCATTAATTCTGAATTCATTCACAATTAAGTGCTAGCATACGAGTATATATAAAATATGATTTTTTTGAAAATGTGCCTTATTTTCATTCGTATATTTTGAACCGCTATACCAATTAAAGATCCGATTATACATATTTATTTGTCAACTCAATACCTTTCATTTGAATACCAAGAGTGACCCAATCGGACAGTTCTAGTTCGAGATATGATGGGTCAAGTGAAAAAAAGTCGAAAAACTGAAAAAATCACAATATCTCAAAAACTGCTCCATAAAAAAAATTAACATTGATTTTCGAATTCAGCGGAAGAAAATACATAAGGAAAATCATCTCTCGTCAAGTGTACATTTTCAGTGTGTAATCGATGCACTTTTTCTCTTTAAAGCCTGGTACTCTGTTCACAATTTGGTGCGAAATGCTGTCAAACTGCATATATAAGTATTTGGTATGAAATATTTGCGAAATAAATTCGCATGAGTAGTACTATATTTTTGCTGTGAAAAAACACGGAAAATCATGTCTTTCCATGCAAAATTAATCTGGCATCACTTTAGTTAACTGCGAAACAACATGGGCAGTGCCAAAGTATATTTATATAAAGTATATGCAGGTCAACAACAACTAAGAAAATACAAAAACAACATGCGCTTTGTTTGTGTAAAAATAATGGATGAATGTCAAAAACAGATGATTTCAACCAGACCTGGGCAACTTGCATTACTCTTCATAAGCACTGATTGAAAAACAAAAATGTTAGTGAAAATTTAAATTTGATGTTTGTAATGCACTATTTTTTGCACTAAAATAAAATCTCTTAAAAGTAATGGATTAATATTGCATTAGCAGTTAATCGTATGGCGAAAAATGCACTAATTTTGTATTGCCACTAAGCACATCATGAAGTAATGCAATATTATTGCAATATCACATATTGTACACAGTAAAATTATATAAAACGTAATCTTATTTTTATCAGATAGCACAAATAAAAAAATACAATAAAGGAACATTGCAGGCACCTGTATAAGTACGTGCATACAAATAAAAGGTCAGTAGCTCGTTTCTGTATTTCTCGCATCGTAAAATTTCTCACATGAAGTGTGAAACACAAAATTCTATCGTTTCTCGATTTGTGAGAAAAAAGTGTTTCTGTATTTGAATGCAAAAACAGACAACACTGATTCTGTTTTATTGGAATATTTCCAGTAATTGCGTGTCAAATGAAACAAATGTCACAAAAATATTATTTAAATAACAAAAAAAGAAATAATTTTCAAAGAAAATAATATAAAATAATGAACAAGAATATAAAATTAATATAAAATTATTGAAATAAAATGTTTTTTCTATCAACTGTCCCTACATAAGACAATTACACAAAAAAATTATAAATAAACATAATCATATCGACTCGTTAATAATAATTTTAGTCCAACAATACGTTGCATATCTTTTCAACTAATTTATTTTTCATATTTTCACACACAAATTAAAAAATTCATGTTTTTGTACAAATTTGGTTGTTAAAATGCGAGTTGTTTTGACAGTTCTTGCGAGAAACTTTTCACAAAATATTGTTACAGAAATACTTTTTTTCACATCCTTCCAATAATTACTGGAAATTTATTTAAATGACAGATAGTTCTCGCAAAGTAACTATACAGAAACACTTATGTGCGAAAAGCCATTTTGTGTTTCAATTTACACTGTTTTTGCTACGATTCCCTCGTTTCATGCGGGAAATTTCACGATGCGAGAAATACAGAAACGAGCTACAGAACTTAAGTTTTCGTTTATTTTATTGTAAGATTATATCTTAAAAAGTGGTGATTTTATAAACGGAATATACTACCGCTTCGAACAATTTAATCAAATTTTGTCTTGCTCTTGAAAAATTATAAAAATATTGCTATTAATGTATTACTTTGAACAGATTTATGCCAAAAAATTGCACTATAATTATCAAAGTTAGTTCTAATGTAATAAATTTGCATTTGTATTAATTTGGTTTAGTGTGGGAAAATGGTCAATGCATTTGCTTATTTAATGCAAGTCCCAGATCTGCATACAACAAAAAGGAAATGGATAGACAAAACCAAAGTAAATTTATTAATTGATAAACCTTTATTACGTGAAATAAGTATAATAAAAGCTCCATATTTATTTTAATAATTAAATATAATTGTTTTTAAATGTTTTGTAACACATTTTTTAAGTAAACATTTATTTCAACTTTTTCACTACATACAATTGTGTATAACAAAGCAAAGCAAAACAAAATGGCGCACGAAAATTGTAAACAACTTTTGACATTCATGCATTAACACTACACGAGAAAAAAATTAATCACCTGAGTACTTGCATATACTTTATATAAAGTTACTTTGGGCAGTGCTTTTTTCGCATGGAATTTTAACAATGTTGCATACTTTCAAGCAATAAAAGCAAGAAATTTATTAAAAAAAAACGCGAGTTGGGCTACATTTAGTAAATGTCAAATTTTGCACGCGAAATAACCAATGGCACTGAAAATTTTTCACAACTTCCAAAGTAAATTTATATAAAGTATATGCAAGTACTCAGGTGATTAATTTTTTTCTCGTGTAGTGTCAATGCATGAATGTCAAAAGTTGTTTACAATTTTCATACGCGATTTTGTTTTGCTTTGCTTTGTTATACACAATTGTGTGTAGTGAAAAAGTTGAAATTAATTTTTACTTAAAAAAGGTGTTAAAAAATATTTAAAAATAATTATATTTAATTATTAAAATAAATATGTAGCTTTTATTATACTTATTTCACGTAATAAAAGTTTATCAATTAATAAATTTAATTTGGTTTTGTCTATCCATACATTTCCTTTTTGTTGTATGCAGATCTGGGACTTGCATTAAATAAGCAAATGCATTGACCATTTTCCCACACTCAACCAAATCAATACAAATGCAAATTTATAACATTAGAACTAACTTTGATAATTATAGTGCAATTTTTTGGCATTAAACTAAAATCTCTTCAAAGTAATACATTAATATTGCGCTAGCACCAAATCACATGGCGAAAAATGGAACGTAAATGTGTACATAAATAAAAACATACGTACATACATAAATATGTAAACTTTTTTCTATGTACATATCGCCACTTAAGGCAAAAATCATATCACTACCATTTTTATACAGCCCAATTATGAATAGTAATTCCCCGGGGGTTTTTTCCCCTTTTCCATTCCTCCTATTATGAATTAAAATATCCCCGGGAAAAAAGTAGGTATTCTAAACATAAGAGAGATGGAGAAAAAACTCCCCGGGAAAAAAGTAGCTATTCTAAATATGAGGAAGATGGAAAATTTTTTGAGAATTTTCTCCCCAAACATTTTGAAGGGAATTAATGCAAAAATTTTAAAATCAAATTAATAAATGTTATATGTATGGTATATGCATTTGTTTAGAACAAAAAGTTTAAATAAGCACTGGAATGTTATATATCTCTCTTGTTTTAGGCATTTTTATCCAAGCCCTGCGCACATCAACTTCAAAAACATGAACTACTTCTACCTATAGAAATAATACTAAAACACTAAAAATTTCACGCGTCCTTTAAGTTCACATAACAGGTACATGGAAGATTTGTTTTCCTATAATATCAAGACCGATAAGAAAAACTATGAAATTTACAATTTCCTTTGTATATACAGTAATTGGAAATTTAATCCATTCGCATCTGCACCTGGGCAGTTTTAGCCTCCACTTTCCCAGCATACAATTATTCTGCATGGTTGTATATGGTTACGCTGTCTATTTATTTTTTATTTAAGCAAAAAAGATATTTATATTAACGTACTATCTTATTGGCAATGAAAAAACAACATTTTTATTAAATTTCTATTGAACTCTTGCTTTATTGCAGAGTAAAATGTAAACATTAAAAAACTGCTTCAGATTTTCCTCTCTCCCGCATTTGCTTATTCCCCTGCTATTCAGAATAGGAGGATTATTCCCCGGGAAGAAATGACAGGGAAGAGAAAAAACTCCCCGGGAATATTCATAATTGGGCTGATAATTTTTCAAGAGAAAGACAAAACTTGATTAAATTGTTCCAAGCGGTAGGATATTCCGTTTATAAAATCACCATTTTTTAAGATATAGCTTTACAATAAAATAAACGAAAACCTAAGTACAAGCATCAGATTTAAATTTTCACTAAAATTTTTGTTTTTCAATCAGTGCTTATTAAAAGTAATGCAAGTTGCCCAGGTCTGGTTGTAATCATCTGTTTTTGACATTCATCCATTATTTTTACACAAACAAATCGCACGTTGCATATACAGGGTGTTTTTTTAGAGGTATAGAACTTCGAATTGAAATAAAACACAAGAAAATCGTTTTAATGTCAATCAATTTGGCTTTAATGGAAGGATAATTTTATGCCATTAATGTTTAAATATGATTTCGGGCATGTGGCCGCCGCGGCTGGCTCGAATAAAGCCAATTCTACAGGTCCAATTTTCAACCACTTTTTCGAGCATATGGGGCCGTATGTTGGCAATAACGCCACGAATGTTGGCTTCCAAGTCCCCTAACGTTTCTGGTTTGTTGGCGTAGACGAGCGACTTCACATATCCCCAAAGAAAATAATCCAATGGTGTCAAATCACACGATCTTGGTGGCCAATTGACAGGTCCATTCCGCGAAATTATGCGCTCATCGAATGTTTCCTTCAATAAATCGATTGTGACGTGCGCTGTGTTGCATGTAGCGCCGTCTTGTTGGAACCACAACTCATCCACGGTGGCGAATCGATTCATTCGGGTCCTCTTCAACACTTTGCTCTACAGCGGCAATTGTTTCTTCGGTGCGCACTGTTCGACGTCTCTGCGGATGCGTATTATCACATAGAGTAAACGTAGTGCGAAAACGATCCATGGTTAACCGAATTAATTGCTCTGATGGACGATTATGTCGACCATAAAATGGACGGAGCTTGCGGTAAACTTCGCGAACTGAACCATTATTTTCGAAATAAATTTGCACGATTTGCAAGCGTTGTTCTTTTGTCAACCTGTTCATGATGAAATGGCAAACCAAACTAAATATTAATCACTTGGCAGCTGACAAAATGGCCGCCAGTTAAAAAAGTGATGCCAACTTAAAGTTCTATACCTCAATAAAAAACACCCATTACTTTATATAAATATACTTTGACAACTTCGAACAGAGTACCAGCCTTAACCCTTGAATGCGCAGTGTATCTTTAAAGATACAACCAATAAAACTGGTGCTATTTCCACATTTATTAAAAAACTAAGAAATGTTTGATGATTACTTCTGTATTAACTTTATATAAAAAAGATTCGAAATTTTAAAATATGTACTTTTAGAAATGAAGCTAAAGGTGCGTACAGAGTAGCGGCTTGTTGCCGAGCCGAGCTGGTTGACGCTTGTTGCGAGAACCAATGTGAGAATACTGGTACTATACAAATTAGTACAAACAAGAGCGAACCGGTCATAGTGGGCGCCGAGCTGGTCAGAGCGCAAAACTGGTTGAATGCGAGAAAACAGTTCCAAAGCGTATTTCAGCGCCGAAAACATTGTTTATGTTATTTTGTTATGATTTCAACTTTTTTGGAAAATTTAAAAAAAAATTAAAAAAACAAAAATTTTACATAAAGTAAATAAAACAGGAAATAAAAAAATTAAAAAAAAAGAAGAGAGGTGTCTTAGGACACCTGGTTATAGCAATTGCTACTTAGCTATATAATAATATGTTTACACTTATGTGTTTAACGTCCTATTCATCTTTAAGAGCTTAAACACAATAAATTATTTATGTTTTACCATACATTGACTTGTCTTGTTAAGCATCTCAGTTAACCAATTTTAAAATTAAACTCATCGATAAACACGTAAAATGAACATACTTCGTTCAGTGCGTTTTTGATAGCTCTGGCAACTTTGTGTTGTTATTAAATAGTGACACGTTAAAAAAATTATTTGGAACACAATAATTGCTTAAAAAATATTACATTACTTACAAAAACATTTGTTGCTTAAAAATAATAAAGCAAACAAAAAGCATAATTGTGCGAAATTTCTTACAAACACAATAATTTATTCACAAAACGTCAACCTTAAACATCTCAAATATAACGTGAACGAGTGTGTTTAGTTCTTAGAAAACTTGTCTTAAAAAGTTTTAAAAACATAAGTGTGAACATGTATTAAACATGTTTAAAAACATAAGTGTGAACATAGTATAAAACAAACTTACGTCTCTTTTCACAATATATGGTTAAGAGTTAACTTGAACTTTAACTGCAAGTTCTTCATACACAACTTGCCGTTAAAGTGTCTGTTATCTTTTAACCATACATTGTGAAAATATTATATGATGATGTCAAATTCGCCGCAAATGTTTTAAAACGTTTCCATTTATTTCCCCATTATTATATTCTCTAGCCGCGCACAATTAAATTAATATATTGTTTGCGGCCGGTGGCGGCTTTTAGCCGGCTTACAGTCGATCGGCTGTGTTCTCTGGTTTGTGATCAGGACAAAAACAATACGAAATCAAATTCAGCAATGTTTCTCATTGTTTTTGTTTTTTGTTTTTTTTTCACTCACTTCAAAGAATGAAACAAAACAAATTCAAACAATTTGTTTCGTTTATTTTCGTACGCTGCTTTTAAGTACAAAGAAATCAAAACAAAAATAAATTTATAACTGTAATAGTGTCGATTAATTTTGTTACGAAAATTATTTTCTAACCCCTGTATCTCGCCATAAATAGCAATAGCTATAAAAATAATAAAAATTTTAGTTTTTTTTTCAACAAAATAAAACTCTGATCATAATTACTATTTGCTAAGAAACATTATAAACACAATCATGAATGAACAACAAACCCAAATGCATATAAACATATGTACATAAAACACAAATAATTGATAAAATATCAACGCTGATTCCCGCATCCACTATGCACACCCAAACTTGTTTCTCCCACGAAAAATTCTCGCAATAAGCGTCAACCAGCTCGGCTCGGCAACAAGCGGTTACTCTGTACGCATCCTAAAGGTAGAATTAGCCGAACGTCCACGCAAGCTAACGAAACAGCTGATCGTTTTTTGTTGATTGAAAACAATGCAAACGCTTACCGAAATTTGCTGTAACGTTGACGGCACGTCTCAACCTGTATAAAATAGAATTTCCTAACGTTTTCCTAACTATTGTATGTTAAATGGAATAGGGGTATTTTGGCTCTGTTTTCGGTACTTTTGTTAGTAATAATATCTGTGTGAAAAAAAACTTAAAATAATCCATAAATATATGCATGTGTATATGTATACTTATGTACATATATAAACCCAGCGGCGAAAATGTCGATTACAGAAGCGATGATTCGATGCACACATGTAAGACAGTAATGCACACCACCTCATATACGTACCTAGTATACATTTTCAAATGCATTGCCGCATTTGTGGAGTGAATGCCTTTCACTTGCACACAAAGTAAGCGAGATACGGAAGTGTTCATCCAATTAACATAAAAGCTCAGTATTGCCTAACATACATTGTAAGTTGGTAGTGGGCAGTTCGAATAAAATCTAGCTTACTTTCGTACACTTTGTAAGCTAACACTCATTGAACACAAAGTATGACAAACATCATTAAAGAGATGTAATGTGGTATGCATCGTTCGCCGCTGTAATTTTACTTTTTTTTAATAAAGAGTACTGCTTTGTTAAACTGTGTGTAAAAGTGTTATTTTTCACTATTGCAATAAATTGTTTTGACGAGATATATTTGTGTGAAATGTATTGGAATCAGTGAAAAGCTGAATTCCATGAATATACGAGTTAGGGCCTTTCTACTTGTGACCATGTATGTACGATGATCATATTTATTTATTATGAATGTATAACATACATGCATACTTATATTTTTATGTACATGCATCGATACAGTTTTAGTAACATTTACATATTTTAGGTACTTTTTCTTCGATACACTCCCCATTTGAACTTTTTAGTACTCATCACTGTTTTGTGAACAGCTGTTCCTTTTTCATATTAAGACAACAAAACAAAGTAATAGTATGTTTATACGGTACGTGCTTCGCACTCTATTCATGCTTCACGCCCCAATCATGACCGAATCCACTTGCTTCGCCATACAAAATTATGAGAGCGAATCAACTAGATTCAATATGAATCTACTTGCGAAGCACGTAAAATTGGTATCATCTCTAACTTTTATCGCAGTTAATCGCCACTTTATCTGAACTAGCTATCAAAACAAAATAGGTATATGTGTATGTGTGTGTTTGTAAAAAATAAAAACAAACCAAAAAACATAGATGTGAGTTTAATATAAATAAATTTAATTAAGTTATGAATAATATAAAAAGGAAAAATTAGAAGAAAATATAGAGATGCCTTCAAAAACAAGATTTCGCATGAGTGGAATGTATGGAAAGCAGTGGTCTTCACAAAGAGAAACACACCTAAAATAAGAGTATTACACTGAAAAAAGTAATAGTCTCATTTAACTAAAATTTAAAAAAAGTTTTTTTCTTACATTCGAGAAGTGATTATTTTTTATTGTTTTTTTGTTGTTAAAAAATAAGAACAATATATATAGAAAATATAATTAGAAAATTATATACGGTTTTCGATTAAATTATTGAATATTTTCAGTTAGAAAAATTATATATGTGTATTATTCCTCATGAAAACTTAATGCAATTCAGGATGCTTTCTATCATAATGTCGCTTAAGATGAGAGGCAAACATATTCTTTATTACCTGATTACTTAAAAGGCACTCTGCTTCCTTCGATGTGTTCAAAGAAAACAAAAAAAGATTTTCCCACTCAACATCCCACATTTTTATTAAATATTTTGTTTTAAAATGCTGTAAAAAAGTACATATATAATTATACGAAACATAAACATTCATAAATTTATATAGCTTGTTATCAACTTTTCAGTGTATCAAAAAATATTTTAGTTCTCTTTAAAAGATTTAAAACACAAAAACATCCGACACACTCCTACTCTGTTGAAAGCTTACAAGCTACTGAATGAAATGTTTGTTTCACACACATGATTGTGGTTGAAATAATGATTGCCATTTAACACAATAAAAACAAAGTGTATGGATTTTTTTATGAAAGATTTTATAACGCCGTTAATTTATTACAATTACTCAAGTTTTTGACAGGAAAATAAGCAAAAATAGCTTTTCATGACTTATAAAAGCAATATCACCAAATACAGTACAAGACTTAAAATAAAATATAATGTAATAAAGATTAGCAATGCAGGTAATTTTGGTACATTTTGAGAAGCCGTTTTTTTAGATTTTTTTTTATTTTGAGCAATCTTGTTTGTAATATTCACGAAGAGAATAAATAAAAACCCGAACATTTTCGTTAGCTGGGTAATATGAATGAAGACCACTGATATATACATACAATTGTATGTATATTACATTGGATTTTAAAATTTCTCGTTGCTCGTTTTGGAACACCCTTTAATATTTAATTCTCGTGTATTTGTTGTTGTAGCCACCAAAGGTCTACACACCCTGTCCAAATTTCAGGTCCGTAGCTCTAACGGTTCTCGAGAAAATAGCCTGTGACAGACGGACGGACAGCGTAGCGAAAACATTAGGGTTCCTTTTCACCTTTGGTGTACGGAACCCTAAAACGTTTAAATTGTCTAGCTGTGGAGCTGTGTTTTTATTTTTCTAATTTTCTATGCTCATCTTTTCTTTCTAAAAGATAAAAAATATATAAAAATTAAAAAAAAAATTATTAGACCTAGTTTATTTTATATAAAAGTGTACGTTTCCCAACCATGGAAAAATGATTTAAAATTTTTCTGATTTCTTACACCAATATTTTTCTTTTAAGAATGTAAGATATGTTGAATTTATAGATAAAAAGGAAAAATTAGTTTTAGTAGGTTATTTTTATAGAATAAAAAAATTAAAGTTCCCAACCCTGGAAACGTCCGTCACAGGGTATTTTCTCGAGAACCGTAAGAGCTACGGACCTGAAATTTGGACACAGTGTGTAGACCCTTGGCCGCTACAACAACAAATACGTGAGAGTTGGAAATTAAAGGGTGTGCCAAAACGAGCAACGAAAAATATTAAAATCCCATGTAATATACATACAATTGTATGTATATACACTTGAAATTGGTAAATTTAGTGTATTTTTATACAGACTACAACAATTAACACTAAAATTTAAAAATTTTTAATTAAAGGGTATACCATCAGTTAATTTAATTTCGACTATGTAATTTTGATAACTTGCTGTATCTTGGAAACCGTAAGAGCAAACTTCTTGAAATTTTCAAAACCGGTAAAACAAAAAAATCTCAAAATTATAAAATCACCAAACCGAAAAAAATCGCCAAAATAAAAAAAAAATCGCCAAAACAAAAAAAAGCACCGAATTAAAAAAAAATTTTAAATCAAAAATAAATCGCAAAAAAACGGAAAAATCGCCAAAATGAAAAAATCGCCAAAATGAAAAAAAACGCAAAAATGAAAAAATCGCCAAAATGAAAAAAATCGCCAAAATGAAAAAAAAATCGCCAAAATGAAAAAAATCACCATAATGAAAAAACATCGCCAAAATTAAAAAAAAATCGCCAAAATTAAAAAAATCGCCAAAATAAAAAAAAACCCCAAAATAAAAAAAATCGTTAAAATAAAAAAAAATCGCCAAAATGAAAAAATCGCCAAAATGAAAACACCCCAAAATGAAAAAAAATCGCCAAAATGAAAAAATTCGCCAAAACGAGATAAAAGCGAAAAATAATCAGAAATAAATTATTTCAGCTGAAAAAACGTAAAAAAACACTGTATTAATAAAAATGCTCAAATCCCAACGTACGGAACCCTTCGTGCGCGAGTCAGAGTCGCACTTTACTGAATTTATTTTATATATTTTTTTATATTTTGAATACAATTTTTATTCGTACTGAAATATACAATAAATGATCAACCCGAATTGCGGCATAAACACATTTTCAATACAAATTGACACAAAAAATCAGCACCAGAAAGCAGTCGATAGATAGAATCTATTTTAATTTTGACAACGTTTTTTCTTATGCTCTCATATTTAAATATTTATTCTCTCAAGAATGTTACCATACTTTCAATAAATTTTATACATTTTGTGAACAAAACTGATGATGATGATGTCCAGCTATATAACTATTGCGATATTGGTGATGTAACTTTCTGTGTGAGTAGAATTAATGATGACCTAGCAAAAATCGGGAAATGGGCCATATCAAATGGTTTATGTATTAATACATCTAAGTCCAAGTGCATTATCATTTCTAAAACTAGGAGAATTTTCGAAAATCTTCGGATAGAAATAAATGGTGATAATATATGCTTTGTTTCCTCGGCGTCTAATCTGGGAGTAGTTTTCAACGATAGACTTACTTGGTCCGACCATATTAATACGGTTATAGGTAGAGTCTACAGTATGCTACGCAGCCTGTGGGCAGTTAAAGATTCAACACCATTTACGATACGTATGGTATTGGCTAAGTCTTATCTCATTCCATCTCTTCTATATGGTTGTGAACTTCTTGCAAATTGCGACAGTGAAGATAAAAGAAAACTTAATGTTGCCTACAATAATATAGCTCGGTACATTTTCAATAAAAATCGTTTTGCACATATCTCGTCTTATGCCTACCAGATTTTTTTGATAAATTTTGAAAATCTCCTAAAATGCAAATGTCTTATGTTTCTACACAAAATTATTACATCGAAACAACCGGCATACATTTATAATAGAATTACGTTTGCTAGATCCAACCGCGGTAGGAATATTATACAGCAAAAATACAAGAGCCTTATATCTAAACGCCAATTTCTGATCTATACAATCAGTCTTTGGAACTCTTTACCAAACAATATCCAAAAAATAGGCAACGCAAACATATTTAAAAGGGAGTTATTCAAATTGTTTATGTAATAACTATTTTTGCTTATTTATTTATATTTACTTTTTATTTATGTTCTTCTGCGATTAAAATTGTTTTTCCTATTTTATTCATAATGCTTTTTCTATATATTAATTATTCTTTTATATCACTTAGATGTTTGTTGTAATCACTAGCACTATCATTTATAAGATATTTGTCTTGTTGTGCTAGATCGCAATTTAAATAAAATACAAATACAAATAAAAAAATACAAAACTACAAAGAAATATAAGCACATAAGAAAATAAAACTAAAATTATAGAGCATTTGAAGTTACTGCCGTAGATTTTATGATGGGCTGTTTTAATTTGACAACGATTTTTCCTGAAGTTGCGGACATAGTCTGTTTGATCATTAAGTTTATTTAACAAAAAAACAAAAAAAAAATTGTGTTACTTTTCTATGGCAAAATCAAGTTTAAGTTTTCCAACTCTGAAATCGTCTGCTCGATTTTGCAGATTTTCAATACCAATCTATTTTAGACCATGTCTGATACAACAGTTCAAGACCGAAGTCTCTAGCTTTTGTGGGAGCTTCCGAAAACCGATTTCACGTACACCAGACGGACAGACGGACATCGCTTATTCGTCTTCCCTATTCATAAGGACCCATAATATATATATTTTATGGGTCGCATATGAATATTATGGAAATTACACACGGAATGACAAACCTATATATACTCTTTTCCATTTTTGATAAAGGGTATAAAAATTCTTTGGGAATAAACCGTTTACTTAATACAGCGATATATCATTTGAAATGGGGGGATGTTTAAATTGAGACACGAAAGAGTATTGGTATGTAGGTACAATGCTAAGACTATTTTAGGGTTCTTAAATAGTTTTTGAATATCTTGAGAGCGAGCATACAGGTCCCAATTTTTGGTATTATATTAACGTTGATGTTGATGTTGACAACTGGAATAAGGGTGAATGTAAAATAGCTCTTAAATAAAGAGTGTAGAATCAAATATTTAACTATATCGAAAATAAAATATTTGAATCAAATTCCTTAGTTAAAAAAACCCGAAAGGTCACATTATAAATTTTATCACAAATCAAATATGTATGTATTAGTGATGTGACGAATGTCAATTTTTCATATTCGCGAATACGAATACGAATATTTGAAACGATATTCGCGAATACGGATACGGATGTTGTATTTGAAATTTATAGACATTAAATTAGGGGTCTATTTACGCCTGCTATATGAAATATTAAAAAATTTTTATGAAAAAGGACTTCATACTCCTGTTGGCGTACTTTAAAGTTACTTTACCTAACATTTTAATGATCGTCATTAAATAATATTTGAAAATTATACAAAGCACAAATTTCTATAAAAAATTTAATAGATTTGTACAAACTAATATTTCTAGCCATTTATTCAAATGTCGTTTAAGATTTATGCATTTATTTATTTAATTTGTTTCGAAAAATATTCGTATTCGCCTGAATTTGGCGAATACGAATACGGATACGAATATCTGAAATTGCCGAATATTCGACAATTCGAATACAAATACGAAAATTCGTACATCACTAGTACGTATATATGTGTCTGTAAACTACACACACACACACACGTTGGTGAAGGACATATAAGATTCGGCGTAGCCAAATTTAGCACTTTTACTTGTTTTTAATCTAAAGGACCGTAACTCAGCAAATTTTTATCCGATCAAAACACAATAAATATTGGAAGCTAAAAGAAAAAGATATCTTTTCAACAGTGTAAAATTTGCTAAATTTAAATAAACAGTCCTCAAGATATTTGGAAATATCTTTGTAAACTGCAAAACGAAAACGCTTCTTAAGAAAATAAATGAATGCCTTCATAGTGAATAGACGTATTAGCGGAATTTTTCTTACATACAAAAACAAACAACAAAAAAAAATCATACACAAAAATATTCGTAGTACATATTAACTTTGATAAATAAGCTTTTTTTGTTTTGCTAATATTTTTACATATAGAAATAACAAAAACAAAAAAAAACGTAAACAAAAAACACAAAAAGTACCCTTGAGGAATACTCTATATGAGTAGGTACCTCAAATATAAATAGTTATGAAGTGAGTTGTAACGGCGGAAATGCCTATTTTACTGTGAGTTCTGACGCTCTTAATGATAACAATAATAATAAAGAATCTCATGATAGACTTACTGTGAGTTCTGAAGCTCTTAATAAAAACAATAAAAATAAAAAAAATTTGATGACAGACTTTTTTAACGGCAAATCCACTTTTTCGTCAGCACAACTTCGCTTTGTCCAATTCCAACTAGTGATTCGTTAACACTACCGTTGCCTAGTACTTCTACTTTTAACTCAGCGATATCATCCGCTTCGGGCTCGTGGTCATCACTTATCCCTGTTTTCACTATAGATAATAGTAGCCCAAAACCCAAGGTCCAAGTCGGAATGGACAGATATATAACTGTGGTAAAGCGTGGGTGAAGACCAAAGTCTTCTAAAATTGCATCTGCTCCAAAAATATCTAGGGTTACAGCACATCCTCCAATAAAAAAGGTGGCAACATTGATGAAAAGAAAATTCAAATTTATGAGGAAAAAGATTTTCGCAAAATGATTAATGAATTTGAAAAAAGTAAAACCAGTTTCTACACATACCAGCTTAAGAGCGCTAAAGGCTTGCAGATCGTATTGAAGGGCATAGATTCTTATGTTGTTCTCGACGAAATAAAAGATGCATTCGTCCTCCAGGGAGTCAAGGTACAAAATTTGTCTAACACAATAAATAAGGAGAAGAACCCCCAACATATATTTAGCATTGAACTTGAGCCAAATGATATACAATTGAAAAAAAATGAGACCCATCCAATTTATAATTTAAAATATATCTTATACAGAAAAATAGCAGTTGAAGAACCACATAAGCGTTCTGGAACCGTACAGTGCCATAATTGTCAAGTATATGGCTACACAAAATCTTACTGCAATTTACCTACAGTTTGCGTTATTTGCGGTGAATTGCACGGTACTGCTAGTTGAACTAAACCAAAAGATAGAGCAGAAGAAAAATGCAGTAATTGTGGAAGTAATCACACCGCTAACTACGGAGGATACCTGTATATTCTTTCGTTAAACAGACTATGGGGCAAAAACCTAAATTAGCTCCAGCTCAATCAGCAAACGCTTACTCCGCCACAATTGCCCAAGTGAGCCAACCAGTTACTTCCCGTGTATCTTATGCCGATGTTGCTCAGACAAATTCTATTCCTACACAAAATGTTTCACCACTAAATAATTCAACAAATAAAAATTCAAATTTCAATCGCCTTGAAACTACTATTCATAATCTGGTGCAAACTATAAATAATTTTACAACAAATATGACAAGCATGATGCAAGAAATGCTTAAAATACGGAATACACTGCTTCAAGCATTACTTAACAAACCATGAACACTGTAAAAAAAATTTTTTGGAACGCAAACGGCATACACCAACATAAAAATGAACCTGAGCAGTTCCTCACGGAAAGGAGTATTGATATAATGTTGGTCTCAGAGACTCATTTGAGAATCGAGAATCCTTTTTAAAATTTACACCTTATATGATTCAAAGGACCCAAGAGGAAGAGCATGCCGTGAATCAGCAATTCTAATAAAGTCAAGACTCAAGCATTATATTATTGAAAACATTTGCGAAGAACATCTACCAGCAATGGATATTTGTTTTGAACATTTTTGCACAAATTTTGTGATATCATCAATTTACACCCCTCCCAGATTCGCAATTACTGAAAGTCGAGCCTTGTTCAACACAATTTCAAAAATGGGCTTGGACGTCATTTCGAGTGGGGAGCTCACTTACTGGCCTACTGACATACATAAAATTCCGGATGTTATAGATTTTGGCCTCATGAAAAATATTTGTAGGGAATTAATTCAAGTTGAAGGTTCTCTTGATCTCTCGTCCGATCTCTCTCCCACGATCGTTACAATCTGCAGCCCACTGAGAAGCGCTTTACCTCACTCATATGTGAAGATGATCAGTCGTGTAAATTCGCTGCGATTCAAAAACTATCTTAGTAGTCGTTGCACGGAAAACATTACGCTAAGAACACCTCAGGATATTGAATTAAACATTGTCAACCTTAACGAAATGATTACACACTCGTGTGTGAAAAAAGAAGAGCTAGAAGGAAATGGCACCAGCACAGATCACCCCAACTTAAAAGCAGATTTAAAGAGTGCATTAAACGACTCCAAGAGTTGCTTGCATTTGAAAAAATTTAATCTCTTAAAAATTATTTGGAAGGTCTTGATGCCACACCAGCGCATCTAGAAAGTTGAAAACCCCCGTTGACTTTAAACCACCTCTGCGCACACCTACGGGAGATTGGACTAGAAGCGATACTGAAAAAGGTAACATATTTGCTGATCATTTAAAATTCGTATTTACCCCAAACACATGTACTAGTGTTGTTGATTTGCCGAGTGTAGTTGCTCTACCCGTCGAGCCTTAAAGTTTAAAATGCGTGACGTACAGAAACTAATTACTGAACTCAACCCTTTTTTCGGCTCCAGGTATTGATGGAATTAGTAAAAAGATCCTGATAAATTTGCCTCGTATTGCAATTAAATCCTTCTATTTATTTTTAATGCCATATTACGACTAGAGTAATATAATAATAGAGAGCTTGCCAACGTCAAAATGATTCCAAAGCCGGGCCAATAAGTCTGCTATCAACAATGTCAAAACTTTTGGAAAAACTGCTCATGTCGAAATTGTCTGCAATTCTAATTACTAGTGGGTGCATACCGGACCATCAATTTTGTTTTAGAAGTCAGCATAGCACCATTGAACAAACTCATAGATTGGTTGAATTTATAAGAAGAACTTTTGAACAGACGTTTATTGACGTTTTTATTGACATTTCTCAGGCATTTGATAAAGTTTGGCATGAAGGCCTTATTTTAAAATTGAAATCGTATCTGCCAATTAATTTTCTGAATCTATTAGAAGGTTACATTACTACCCGAAAGTTCACGGTTGCGGAAGGACAATTCATGCCCGAATTTTTATCATCCGGTGTGCCACAATGAAGCATACTGGGGCCAGGTTTGTATTTGATTTATACTTGTGATATGCCTTTGAGCAGCAATATCCATACATTAACGTTTGCCGATGATACAGCCTTCCTTAGTATACATGAAACCCCTCACGAGGCTTCCCGATATTTACAAGAACATATTATACGGGAACTATGGTGAAAGTTATGGAGAATTAAAGTAAACGAGCAAAAGTGTGTTCAGGTAATATTTACCCTGCGAAAAGATACTTGTTCCCCAATTCAAATCACCAATCAAGTTGTTCCTCAACACTCACACGTAAAATATTTCGGTATACACCTCGATAGACGACTTACATGGAAACACCATATTGACTCAAGGCTAACACAAATGAAACTTAAATTAACTCAGACACATTGGCTGATTGGCAGAAATTCAACACTCAGTCTAGATTGTAAGCTTTTACTTTATAAGTCGCTTTTGAAGCCAATATGGTGCTACGGAGTTCAGTTATGTAGCACTGCTTCAGCTTCAAATGTTGAGAAATTCCAACGAATGCAAAACAAAATTGTACGTTTAATAACATCGGCTCCGTGGTATATTCAAATATACATCGCGATTTAAATACGGCACTACTGATTGAAGAATTTGCAAAATACGCAGGCAAATATTTAACAAACTCGAGTCACATCCTAATCCGCTTGCTTGTAATGATTTGAACTTTACTGGACATATCCGCTTAAAAAAGAGGGACACTAAGGATCTAACACCGCAACCCCGCAGATGACACTTTTTGAGAATACTTTTGTACATCATTCTTTTATTAATAATTACTATCACTAAATTTGTGTTTGGCATTGGTCAGGCCCATTAATTTTTTATAGACCTATGATTTGATTACTTACAATAAATAAATATATAGTAGTAAAAAAAAATATTCGTGTTCAGCTACCCTGAAGTAGCTAAGAAAATATCTCAATTTTAAGGTTATGACAGAAAGGCAAAAATTTATTGCATTGTGTTATCAAAGGTCTTATTAAAAATTATAAAATTTTTTTAGACATTTTGAATATGCTCGAGGCCAAAACCAAAATTTGTAAATTCAAGCTCAAATACCATTGAAACTATTAAGGATGTCTCTAATCAATAGCCTGATTGAAATCAGATGATATTTAAAAGTTATGAGGACAACAATATTTTTCACGCCCGAGCAGCGTTACCATTTGTCAAGTTTTCCCTTTTCTTGGATGTGTTTTGAGATGCCTAAAAGTTTTTTGAAAATATAAAATTTTGTAAAGTTTTTTTATAAATGATTTTAATCGTTTTTATATTTTGAAATAAAATGAATTCCAAATACATTTTTATGATTTCTTTTAAAATTTTGGTACTTTTGTAAAAAAAAGTTTATGTTTTGGAAAAAAAAGTTTTTTCTTCAGATTTAAGAAGTTTTTTAAAAAATTTATATGGTAACGCTTTGTAGATCACCGCGAATTTCAACAGCGTAGTTAAAATTTTAATATTTTTAAAGCCTAGCTCTTCTTTTGCAAATTCTACTTTCAACATTTTGTTATCGGATCACAATTTTCACAGATACCGATTTATTACTCTCTTTTGCTATTGTGCAACATCGACTATTGCAAATTGGATTTAAATCCACTGATTCTTTGTAAAGAATTTGTAAATTTAGAACAGGTGTATTCATAATTTGCTAGATATGGATTCTGATGTGTACGTTTTTTTTTCTTTCAATGAAATGTGCTTTTATTGCGTGTTCTACTGTAGGAATAATTAGTCTCCCAAGCGAAGAAATGTCATTAAATGGAAACATAATGTTGTTATTCTTCTGAATAAAATAAATTATTGTGATGTACAAATTTCATCAGATACAAATTTATGGCCTAAAGGAATAAGAGTGCAGATAAATAATTTTCATTTCATGCTAAAATTAAAAACAAGTAAAAATAAAATAAAATTTCTTAAAATTTTACGCATAACTGATTGTTTTCAATACTTTATTCAGCGCATCATAAACATTTGAGAATGAATAAATAATTTTATTATTGAAAATGAGAAAAAAAAACAAAAATGAAACAAAAAAGGTTGAAGGAAAGAACAATTAAGGCCGCAGAAAAATATAAAAATGGAAAATATTTGTTGTCAAGGGTGAGCCTACAACAAAAGAGTAACTTAACGATTCATTTATTTCAATTTGTTTGGTTTTATGTTACAAATTCTGCTTGCTGCTATTGCCATGAACTTGTTAAACATTCGAGATATAAATTCATCATTAAATATGGAAACAGCTTTTATACAGTTTGTGCCCCGAACACATTCTGTAGTACATATTTGATTTATCTCATGCCATAAATGAAACGTAAAAGGAAACATACAAAATCTCCTTGGCAACAAATTTTTGTTTATGACTTCAAATGTTTATCTTTCAAGGAAAAACAAAAGTATTTTTTTTTACATTTTGAACACCATGAGTGTTGTACAGCACCACCCTTAGCATAAACTTTCTAAGGCATCTACGGAAGGGATTAATGTCCTGCTACGTCGAATCTTATAAGGACTTTACTTAACCAAAAGGTTAGATAACTTATGCCTCATTTCTTTAGTTAAAGCAGACGTATATAAAATACTAGTCACCCATTGCTCGATTTTGCTAATCTTTTTGTTAAATACGCTCAACCCTTTTTTTAAACAATCTTTTTTTACACGATTTTGAAATAATACGGTTCAAAAATAAGAATGAATAAGTTTTTTTTGCACGGATTTCTTGAACTTGCACCATTTTTTTTTTAAATTAATACATGTAGATAAAGAGGTTAAGCATTTCCAAAGCACTTTAAAATGTATAATGTACATTTTGTCGCATAAAGTTAGAATTCACCCTCATATGTCATATACTCGTATTAGCGAATACGAATAGGAATACGAATATTTGAAACGATATTCATGAATATGAATACGAATATTTTATGTAAATTGGGGTCCTATTTACGGCTAGAATTTGATATAAGAAAAATTTTGCATGAAAAAGAATTTCATAATCCTGTTCAATACAAAAAACTATAGCAGACTATTTGTCGGAAAAACGGATAGCAAATGACGTCGGTTATCTAACATGGTTCAGACAAAATAGGCAAGAGGACAGTATATTTATACCTAAAGCTAAGCAATATTTCGTCACACCCCCCGAGAAGTGTTCCGTGGTATCAAATGTTCAGTGGTGTTGGTATTGTGTAAACACTTCATCGTAATAGGCTTGGTGGAGCAAAAGCTTATAAACTAAACTAAAAGCTTATAATTAAACATTCCTCTCTTTAGGTGAAGAAAAAAAGAAAATACTTTAATTTTTTTTATTGTTAATTCTACAAGAAGATTGTTTTGTTTGTATTGAATTGTTTTGTTTGAATTGAGGTACATTTCTTGTTTTAATTATTACAAAGTAATATTGTACTAATTGAATAGGCTAAAGTTCGTAACGCTTTTTAAGCCAAATTACATGTGATAATTATTAATGAACAAATAACATCAAAGTTAGTTGTAAATATTCTGACAACAACACATAGTTGAACGGAACAGCCAGCCGTTTTCGAAGGCCACTAAACCTTCCTCATCAGCGTTCTTCTTTGTTTTGGTCCACTGTGTGTGGTGTCAGTTGATGTAGATGTCTGCCTTATATACGTAACTTTATTGCAAATGGAATATGTGAATTGTTTTGATTCATTGCATTTCAATTTGCTAATGTGTTTCGTAATGTATACGCAAGTTACCATCTATATATATATACCATCTTCTATATATATTACCATCTTCTATATATATTACAACAGTCTTACCATTGTCGTTTTGTTCCTTATACTATGTTTAGACGGTACGTGCTTCGCTCTCTATTCATGCTTCACGCCCCAATCATGACCGAATCCACTTGCTTCGCCATACAAAATTATGAGAGCGAATCAAGTAGATTCAATATGAATCTACTTGCGAAGCACGTAAAATTGGTATCTTCTCTAACTTTTATCGCAGTTAATCGCCACTTTGTCTGAACTAGCTATCAAAACAAAATAGGTATATGTGTATGTGTGTGTTTGTAAACAAATAAAAACAAACCAAAAAACATAGATGTGAGTTTAATATAAATAAATTTAATTAAGTTATGAATAATATAAAAAGGAAAAATAAGAAGAAAATATAGAGATGCCTTCAAAAACAAGATTTCGCATAAGTAGAATTTATGTAAAGTATGTATGCTTATGTGTATGCATGTATAAACGTGCGTATGATAGGTATGTTTATGTGAATATACATAAAAAAAATGCCACGCGAACAGTGATGCCAACTTTTTCAGAGCAAAAAGCACTGTGTGTTCATAAAAAAGCACTAAATGAAATAAGTACTCGTATATATGTACATACATATGTATGTATGTACATAAATATATTTTTATTTATTTTTTTATATTTATCTATTTATTTGCAATACAGAGAAAGCCGACATGGCTAATTATATATGTATTGAATGAGTAGAAATTAAAAATTTAAGTTAACTACAATTTTAAATTTACTACATTTCATAGGTTTTTGTAATAATTTCAATTATATCGAGCCATATTTCGATTTTGCTTATAAGTAGAATATGAGTAGGAAAATAATTGAAGTTCATTTGGGAAGACACTCTAATTATGGTGTACTATTTTAACAAAAGATGATCAACGAGAATTATACTCCTCGTTTCAAGAAATGCAGTTTCATCTTTTTCCTCTGGCCATAAAACTGTTTTAATAAAACAATTAGATTTTTAGGTGTTTCGTCTGAATTAATTTTTACATGAACATAGTTCAGTATGTTACATTCTGAACAACATAAGTCTTTTCTTTTTAGACCGTATTTTATATGAATGAACCAATTTGATTTATAAAATCATTATTGTATTTCTAAAAATTATTTCTACTTCAACATTTGAACATGGTAATGTTAATAGTCCTAGAGGAAATATTGACAGTATTAGAAATAGATTATGATCAGTTGAATTTCTAGAATTATGAACATCAATCCAAAATTGATCAGTTCTGAGCAAATTTTTCCATTTATTTATCCTTAAGTATCTAATAATTCGTTCTATTTCTTCAATTTCACCATCCCAGCAAAAATTACTGATTCCCAGAAGAGTTTTAGTAAGCCAGCTAGAAGCAATGTATTCAGTTTCCAAAAAGATATTAATTTTTTGCCTTACTGTTTCCATTTACATAAGTAATAATGTGTAGTTTTTATGTACTCAGATGCAAAAGTTACTGGTTTACATTTTTTTAATTTTGTCCACTTTGTTAGAGAGCCTTACGTTAGTACTTTTCAGAAGCATTTTTGAAAGCTTTCGTTATCAAGAAAGCAATACATTGCTTCCCTCAGTGGTTAGTAATTAGATTATTGTAATTAAACTATTTTATAACATGCATGGTATCCTCTGTAATTTCTAGAAATATAATCTTTTTTCTCACACTGAATTAACATTCTGCAAAGGAAACTTTGCATGTCTAAAAGGGGTGAAATCAGAGAGTTTTTGAAAAGTAAAAATAAAGCCACCACACTTTAACAAATTAATATTTAGTAGATTTGTAAAACGCACTAAAATCGAAGATGAAGAGCACCAATTTAGTGCCTTTTTTTAAGCAACAATTTGAAAAATTCCGCACTGTTATGAATTAAAAAACTCTAAATCTAGTACGAAAAGCACTCCATTGGCATGCTGCATACGAAGCACTAATGCGTAGTATAAACAGCATGATTCATAAACATGATTCAGAGAGCGAAGCAGGTGATTCAACTCGTCGTCTAAACATAGCATTACTAACTATACACATGTTTGTTAATTTGCTTATTTTTGTTCTACTTAAGACAAACTTTTTTGGTTTATTTTATATATATATATTTTTTTAATTTTTAATTTTTGCCACAAGCCAATGACTATTAATTAGTTAATTTAATTATTATTTTTCGAACTGTATTTGTTTCTATATTCTTATGAATTGAATAGGCTAAAGTTCGTAACGCTTTTTAAGCCAAATTACATGTGATAATTATTAATGAACAAATAACATCAAAGTTAGTTGTAAATATTCTGACAACAACACATAGTTGAACGGAACAGCCAGCCGTTTTCGAAGGCCACTAAACCTTCCTCATCAGCGTTCTTATGTGTTTTGGTCCACTGTGTGTACACAGTGTGTAAGGAACAAAACGACAATGGTAAGACTGTTGTAATATATATAGAAGATGGTAATATATATAGAAGATGGTATATATATATAGATGGTAACTTGCGTATACATTACGAAACACATTAGCAAATTGAAATGCAATGAATCAAAACAATTCACATATTCCATTTGCAATAAAGTTACGTATATAAGGCAGACATCTACATCAACTGACACCACACACAGTGGACCAAAACAAAGAAGAACGCTGATGAGGAAGGTTTAGTGGCCTTCGAAAACGGCTGGCTGTTCCGTTCAACTATGTGTTGTTGTCAGAATATTTACAACTAACTTTGATGTTATTTGTTCATTAATAATTATCACATGTAATTTGGCTTAAAAAGCGTTACGAACTTTAGCCTATTCAATTCATAAGAATATAGAAACAAATACAGTTCGAAAAATAATAATTAAATTAAATATTGTACTAATATTTTTATACCATTTATTTAGTTTCCTAAGTCCTATTCGCCAAATGGCCGAATATTCGGGAACTCGAATATGAATACGAATGTTCACGCATCACTAGTACATACATACATAACGCTCATTTACTTCAATAATGTCATAACTCAAAAAATTATTTTTTTAGTTAATATTGCAGAATTTTTTTTTTTTTTTTTTTTAATACATATTTTTATTTATTGTATCTTCAAATATGAACTAACAATAAGTATTCAAATCTTAAATCTAAAATATAATTATTAGGCCCGACCAGTATCGAACATTTTTTTTTTTTAATACATATTTTTATTTATTGTATCTTCAAATATGAACTAACAATAAGTATTCAAATCTTAAATCTAAAATATAATTATTAGGCCCGACCACTGTCGGACATAATTTTTAAAGATAGTTATAAGTAATACATAAGTAGTGATAATCAAAAGGAAGAAAAAATAAAATAAAATAAAAAGTATTTTCAAGCAGTCCCATCTGGAGT
This sequence comes from Tachina lurida, assembly GCA_944452675.1. Lineage (NCBI taxonomy): Eukaryota > Metazoa > Arthropoda > Insecta > Diptera > Tachinidae > Tachina > Tachina lurida. The sequence continues at coordinate 79,498,378 of OX101754.1, forward strand.
GTTGAGTATAAGAGCACTTGTATCCCTCTTTTTTAGGCGGACGTGTCCAGTAAAGTTCAAAATATTACGAGCAAGCGGATTAGGATGTGACTCGAGTTTTGTTAAATATTTGCCTGCATATTTTGCAATTTCTTCAACCACTAGTGGCATATTCAAATCACGATGTATATTTGAGTTTTTTATATACCATGGAGCCGATGTTATTAATCGCAAAATTTTATTTTGCCTTCGTTGGATTCTCTCGACATTGGAAGCTGAAGCAGTGCCCCATAGTTGAATTCCGTAGCACCATATGGGTTTCAAAATAGACTTGTATATCAAAAGTTTGCAATCTAGACTGAGGGTTGAATTTCTACCAATCAGCCAATGTACCTGAGTTAATTTTAGTTTCATTTGGGTTAACTTAGAGTCAATATGGTGTTTCCAAGTAAGCCGTCGATCAAGGTGTATACCAAGATATTTCACATGAGTATGTTGAGGGACAACTTGATTGTTAATCCGAATGGGTAAACACGTATCTCTTCGTAATGTATATGTTACTTGAACACACTTTTGTTCGTTTACCTTAATTCTCCATAAGTTTAACCATAGTTCCAGCTGGGTAATGTGTTCTTGAAGATATCGGGATGCCTCGTAAGGATTTTCATGCATACTAAGGCAGGCTGTATCATCAGCAAATGTGGAAGTGTGGATATTGCTGCTCAGAGGCATATTACAAGTATAAATCAAATACAAAACTGGCCCCAGTATACTCCCCTGTGGCACACCGGATGAGATAGTTTCAGGCATGCTCATAAAGTCTCCTTCCACAACAGTGAACTTCCGGGCAGTAATGTAACTTTTCAAAAGACTCACAACGTTTATTGGCAGGTATGTTTTTAATTTTAAAATTAGGCCTTCATGCCACACTTTATCAAATGCCTGAGAAACGTCGATAAACAGCGCAGAACAATACTTCTTTTCTTCAAATGTTCTTCTTATAAATTGGACCAATCTATGAGTTTGTTCAATGGTGCTATGCTGACTTCTAAAACCAAATTGATGGTCCGGTATGCACCCACTATTAACTAGAATTGGGGACAATTTTGTCATGAGCAGTTTTTCGAAAAGCTTTGACATTGTTGATAGGAGACTTATTGGCCTGTATGACTCAGCCTTGGTAAGGTCTTTGCCCGGCTTTGGAATCATTTTAACTTTGGCAAGCTTCCAGCTATTTGGATAATACTGCAGTCGTAAAATGGCGTTAAAAATAAATAACAGTATTCTAATTGCAATACGAGGCAACTTTATTAGCATCTGGTTGCTAATTCCATCAAAACCCGGAGCTTTCTTTGGGTTGAGTTCAGAAATTAGTTTTTGCACATCACGCGTCTTAAACTTTATTTGTTGAGGGGGTAGAGCGACTACATTTGGCAAATCAATTACACCAGTACATGTGTTTGGGGTAAATACGTATTATAAATGGGCAGCAAATATGTTACCTTTTTCAGTATCGCTTCTTGCCCAACCTCCGGTATATGAGCGCAGAGGTGGTTTAAACTCAACGGGTGTTTTAAGCTTTCTAGCAGCACGCCATAAAGAGTAATCAGATGCTGGTGTGACATCAATATTTTCCAGATAGTTTTTAAGAGATGCACTTTTTTCATGTGCAAGCAGCTCTTGGAGTCGTTTAGTGCACTCTTTAAATCTAATTTTATTCTGGGGTGATCTGTGCTGTTGCCATTCCCTTCTAGCTCTTCTTTTTTCACATACGAGACGTTCAATATCTGTAGAATATAGTCTATTAAACCCAGTCTGCGGATAGGAGGTAGTGGCATTTTTAGCAGCCTGCTTAATATTTTCGTTAAGATTGGCAATGTTAGATTCAACATCATCAGGTGTTCTTAGTGTAATGTTTTCCGTGCAATGACTACTAAGATATTTTTTGAATCGCAGCCAATTTACACGATTTATCAAATTGGCATATGGGTGAGGTAAATCACTTCTTAATGGGCTACAAATTGTAACGATCGTGGGAGAGTGATCGGACGAGAGATCTAGAGAAGCTTCAATTTGAATTAAATCCCTAGAGATATTTTTCATAACGCCAAAGTCTATTACATCCGGAATTTTATGTATGTCAGTAGGCCAATAAGTGGGCTCCCCACTTGAAATGACATCCAAGCCCATTTTGGAAATTGTATTGAACAACGCTCGACCTCTGGGTGTAATAAGACGCGAACCCCAGAACGTGTGTTTAGCATTATAGTCGCCAGCTGCTACGAAACAAGGACCCAGAGATTTGTAAAAATCCTCATATTGATGCTCAGTAATTGCGAATCTAGGAGGAGAGTAAATTGATGATATGACAAAATTATTGGAAAAATTTTCAATACAAATATTCGTTGCTTGTAAATGTTCTTCACAAATGTTATCAATAATATAATGCTTGAGTCTTGACTTTATTAAAATTGCTGATCCACCGCATGCTCTTCCTCTCGGGTCCTTTGAATCATATAAGGTGTAGCCATAAATTTTAAAAAGGCTTCTCGAAGTCAAATGAGTCTCAGAGACCAACATTATATCAATATTTTTTTCCGTGAGGAAGTGCTCAAGTTCATTTTTATGTTGGCGAATGCCGTTTGCGTTCCAGAAACATATTTTTAACGTGTTCATGGTTTGTTAACTAAAGCTTGAAGCAGAGTATTCTGCATTCGCAACATTTCTTGCATCATGCTAGTCATATTTGTTGTAAAATTGTTTATAGTTTGCACAAGATTTTCAATAGTGGCTTCAAGGCGATTATAATTAAAGTTTGAGTGTGTATTTGTAGAATTATTTTGCGGTGAAACATTTTGTGTCGGAATAGAACTAGCCTTAGCAGCATCTGCATACGATACACGGGAAGTAACTGGTTGGCTCATTTGCTGAAAAGTGGCAGAGTAAACGTTTGCTGATTGAGCTGGAGCTAATTTAGGTTTTTGCACCATAGTCTTCTTTACCAAAGAGTACACACGACAACCTCTGTAGTTAGCAGTGTGATTTTCTCCACAATTACTGCATTTTTTTTTACTTTGATCTTTCGGTTTATTGCAACTAGCAGTGCCGTGCAACTCGCCGCACACGACACAAACAGTAGGTAATTTGCAGTAAGTTTTAGTATGGCCATATTCTTGACAATTATGGCACTGTACGGGTCCTGAACGCTTGTGTGGTTCTTCAACGGTTATTTTTCGATATAAGAGATATCTTAAATTATATATTGGATGGGTCTCACTCTTTTTCAATTTTATATCATTTGGCTCAAGTTCAACGCGAAATAGAGGTTGAGGGATCTTTTCCCTATTTATTATGTTCGATACATTTTTTACTTTAAAGCCCTGGAGGACGAGAGCATCTTTTACTTCTTCGGGAGAAACATAGGAATCTATGCCCTTCAACACAATCTGCATACCTTTAGCACTCTTGAGCTGATATGTGTAGAAATTTGTTTTACTTTTTTCAAGTTCAGAAACCATTGTGCGAAAATCTTTTTCTTCATAAATTTGAATTTTCGTTTCATCAATATTACCACGTTTTATTGGAACAATGTGAAATTTATTCTCACCAATGACCGAAATTAATTTTTTGATTAGAGCGTTTGAGTTTTTTTCTCTTAAATAGATTGGTGGCGGCTTGGAGGTTTTATTCGCAGATTCAGCGGGTTTTTCATTATCATCTTGCAATATTTTAAAACGGTTTTGCCGATTAGTAGAGGATGCGCTGTTATCCCTGTACATCTTTGGAACAGATGCAATTTTAGTAGAATTTGGGCTGCGCCCGCGCTTTAAAATTGTAATGTATCTGTCCATTCCGACTTGGACCTTGGGCTTTGGGGTGCTCTTATCTTCAGTGACAACTTGTTTAAGTGATGACAACGAGCCCGAAGCGGATGATATCGCTGAGTTAAATTTAGAAGTACTAGGCAATAATGTCAACGATTCACTAGATGGAATTGGACAAAGCGAAGTTGATCGCTGACGAAACTGTGGTTTTGCCGTTAGAGAAAGTCTATTATCAGATTTTTGGTTTTTATTAAGAGCTTCAGAACTCACAGCAAGTCTATTATCAGATTTTTTATTTTTATTGTTATCATTATGAGCATCAAAACTCACAGTAAAATAGGCATTTCTGCCGTTAGAACTCACTTCACTATTTTTTTTCCTTTGGGGTACTCATAAAGAGTATTCCTCAAGGGTACTTTGTATGTTTTTTTGTTTACGGTTCTTTTTTGATTTTGTTATTTCTATATGTAAAAAAATATTAGCAAAGCAAAAAAAAAGCTTATTTATCAAAGTTAATATGTACTACGAATATTTTTTGTATGATTTTTTTTTTGTTTTGTTTGTATGTAAGAAAAATTCCGCTATTACGTCTGTTCACTATGAAGGTACAACGAGAACTGTTATTGCAGAATAATGCGGAATTTTGTATTTTATCTTGTGTAAAAATTTCATATCAACAGCTTGTACCATCACCTCCTGAGAGAAGAAAATTTGTTTATGTCTTCATCGAGTTGTATGGGAATTGAAAATTTAAAACGCGTTTTCTGCAAAATTTTTTTTTTGGAGTTGTCACACTATTGAAGTAAATGAGCGATATATACAATGTCTGTATGGATGTGTGGCTAACTTTCTGATGATATTATTTTGAATCCTGTTATACGAAACCGACGAGTACTCGTACCTATAAAATTTATTTTTAAGCTATGAACAGACGTTTGTCAGATCTTACAATATTGTTAGTAAAATGTGATAAAAATTTCTTACAACTGTGTGAAATGGCAATTTTTGTCTGACATCGTTGCCAGAAAAAGCATTGCAAGACTAGCAGACAAGGAGTCATTTAGCGATTTCTTACAACTGTGTGAATTGGCAATTTTCGTCTGACATCGTTGCCAGAAAAAGCATTGCAAGACTAGCAGACAAGGAGTCATTTAGCGATTAGTCTACAATAAATTGTCAGACATCTTACAATCATGTGTACACATTGCAAAATTATTGCCAGATATTTGTCAGACATTTTAATATTGTCATGGTAGGTACACACTTAGCAACGTGTTTATGAAACCAGGCAGCTTGCATTGTCGGTCGTATAGTCTGTAGTCTTGTTTATGGTTGCGTTCGAAGTTGCATTCAAAGTTTCGAAAATATCAAAATGTGTTGATGTTTATAGGTTGCAGTGTCTATGTCAAAATATGCAATATGTAATATAAACGTGTTGCGTAAACACGTTACAAAGTGGGTATACACTAGGGATGGGCAAAAAATTTCGATATATCGAAATATCGATATTTGAAAAAATAAATATCGATATATATCGCCGATATTTCAAAAACCGATATATCGATACATCGATTCTAATTTACGAGTATCGAGTTTCGATATTTTTAAGAGCTCTATAAATTTCAACGCTAGGATGTTGGCATGACTGCTAGTGATGCGAACAAAAAATAGAGAAATTTCATAACAGAAAAGACGCATCTATAAGGTGACCCCACTAATCCAGCTGACGTTTATTTATTAACTAAGCTAAATGTCAAATTTGGTGTGGGTATAAGTCTCAAGGCAGAATTAGTTCTTACTTTCTGTTGTGTTACTAATCAGATGACTCTTTTTTGTTTATAGAAATCTTATACAAGCCGTTAGTTTTTTTCTCTTTCGTTATGTTCTGTTTCGGTTCAACCTGTGAAAATCAAAAAACTATTAAGTAGTGTAATGTATGTAGTAGGTGTCAGCATAAGTAAAATAAAAACCTTTCGAAAGGTTTAGGAATTTAGGAATTTGAAAAAATTAAATTTTTACCAGAAAAACATCAAACTATATTGAAACATATCAATGGACGATGCAAAACTCATCACTTTAGTTTCAAATTTATTACAGAAAAAGTAACAATTAAAACTTAGACACAGAACGGCAACAGAAAGTAAAGACTAATGAAGCCTTAAGGAGCTCAATATCAGCTTTGGTTTTCTTCACTATTAGAGTTCATTAAAATTTAAGTTAGATAGTTTTTCGCGATTTTTCTAAATATTAAATCATTATTTAATGGATCCCCAGTACATATTTCTCGTATTCTGCAACGATGAAGTTTGAAGTGTTCAACACTGAGCATTCATAAAACAATTATTAAGAGCATTATTTATAAAAATTATTAAGGCTTTCTAAAGGCTTAATAAGGAAAATTTTGTATGGAAATCTGTTTTAAAAAGCTTTGCAAAGCCTCAATAATTTGTATAAATAAGCATGTTAACATTTAAAATCGCTAACAAAATATTAAGTTCTCAAAATGATGTCGTTTAAACTTTTTTGGCGGTTATTGCGCGATATTTTAATATGTGTATTTATTTTAAACTTAAAAGATTTTTGCAACATTTGTGGGCAAAAAATATCGATATATCGAAATATCGATGTTTTAAAAAAATATATATCGATGCTGTTCAAAAATATCGATACGATATATATCGATACATTTTTTCCATCTGCCCATCCCTAGTATACACTGTCAGATGTACGAAGCTTATGCATCAGACAATAGCGTCTTTATAAGAGAATTCTTCTTATGGGTAATACTAAACACGCTTGATTTTAAAGAAAAAATATAGAATACAATATATGCCGACAAAATTATTGCAATTGCTTCTTTATGGTCCATAATAATTTATATTTTAATTTTTTTAATTTAACACAACCACAAACGATTGATATTTAACAATTTCTAACAAATGTTTTGAGCATTTTCTATCTATACCCGACTTTTCTTTCCAAAACATAATATACACTATGGAGCAAAATTGAACCATTTTTTATTACTATTGACTCTTTTATGGTGTAGCTCATAAACAAAAGAGTCAAATTAAAATAATGGTATATCCATGTGTACAAAGGGTCTTAGTTAATAATAATTTAATACAAAATATTTTATTAATAATGTACTTAATATTAAAAAATAGTAAAATATTTACTAAGAAAAATGGTTCACTTTTGCACTGCTGTAAGAGTTGTTATTATAAGCATTGTTTTTTAAGTACAGAAATTAGCAACTGTAATATTTATAACGGTTGTTAAATTTGTACAACAAGAGCGTCATTTGGTGCAAAATTGTGGCGTGGTTTAGTTCGCAAAGAAGAGATCTAAGAAAAATGACAAAAATAAATTCAAATATTGTGGAAAAAATAAAAAAATGCTCCTGGATGGAATATCCACTAGGAAAATTGCCACGCAGCTGAATATATCACAATCTTCATGTATAAGAGTAAAAAAGAGTGAGAACATTCGTTCTTCCTGTAGAAATGGGCGACCATGCAAGTTAACTGATAGAGATATACGTCAAATTGGGAGAAAGCTGACATCAGGAGAAGCCAAAAGCTCCATGGCTGCTGCTCATATTTTAAAGAAGAATGTTAGTGTGTGGACAATACGAAGATCTTTGAAAAAAATTGGCATTATTCCCACTAAAAAACCCAAAAAACCTAAGTTAACACCCAAACAAAAGAAGAATCGCCTAAACTTTGCTAAGTCTCATGACTCCTGGACATTGGATGACTGGAAAAGAGTTTTGTGGTCAGACGAGACTAAAGTTAATCGTCTCAACTTAGATGGTATACAATATTTTTGGTCTAAGACAGGAGAAGCCACCCAATCGTACCAGGCCATAGAGACCGTAAAACATGGAGGCGGTTCCCAAATGGTTTGGGGTTGTTTCACCTACTTTGGAGTGGGTCCACTTGTCCAAATAAATGGGATAATGCGTAAAGAAAATTACTTGGACCTCTTATATGAAAATTTACCAGTGGCCTTAGGACAATTGGAATATAACGAGAGTGACGTAATATTCCAACAGGACAATGATCCGAAACATAAATCGAAACTGGTTCAAACTTGGAAAAGTCAAAAATTTCAAGTGATGGAGTGGCCTGCACAAAGTCCAGTTTTAAACCCAATTGAAAATTTGTGGGGCATCCTTAAACGAAGACTAGGTGGTCTTGAACAACAACCTGGAAGCATCAATGAACTCTGGGAAAAAATATATGAAATGTGGGGTGAAATTGATGTTAAATACTGTGAAAATCTTGTGGAGAGTATGCCACGTCGCATCAAGGAAGTTATTCGCAAAAAAGGAAATATCACTGGTTGTTAACTTAATTTTTCTAAATTTTTTGAAGAGAGTGCAAAACTGAGTTTTTTTTAGTTTTTTAATGAAGTTTTTTTTCTTCTATAAAATTAAATGTAATTTTAATTTATGATGTTAAATAAAATATAATAAACCTTTCGTTAATTTATGGTAAGCATTTTGTTTTTTCCATTCTTTGTATAAAAGCTAGGGTTTCATAAAGGCAATCTTAAAAAAAATGGTTCACTTTTGCTCCATAGTGTATATATATATATATATATATATATATATATATATATGTATGCATATTGTAATTATTGGGGACTCAAAAAACCTTTACTTTTTTAAACGTCATCATGTAAATAAAAATTAAATAAGCATACAAATTCGATATTTTTAATTTATTTTAAGTTTTGACGGAGAAGGAGCGTTTCATAAGGCGATTGTAATTATAGAGGACTCAGTCATATGTTCGATAAATATCCAGGACTTGTCCCCAATAATTACGATATATCATTATTGCCAGACTGTAAGCTTTTTTCCCCGGTTTTTACTGACGGCGTAATGTTTTCTAATGGCCAACGGAGTTTGCATTCTTGTTTCTACCAGTGATGCTAATATTGATTTGTACCAAAATCGTTCAGTAAGAAAAATAAATTAATAACCAATGTATCTACATCGAAAATTGGATAAATCATAAGTGCGTGAAGAATGGTGCTAATAATACTAACGTACGAGTTGATTTGCTCTTTTAATCTTAAATTTTATAGTTAAGATGTGATTTACTATATTCACATACTTTAGTTTTCATATTTTATAGAAACCAATTTTAAAAAATTATCCATTAGAATGATCTAATTAAATAACAATTATTTAATAAACTTTTGTGCCAGTTTCTTGCAGTAATTTGTTTTGCTAAGTATGTAATTTATATTACGTTCTAAATTAAATCTGTCACTAAATTGATTATATTTTGCAATATTTTAATTTGTATGATAACATCTATAATTTAATGATGTAAATAAAAACTAAAATTCGAATTTGTGCCAAAACATAAACAACATAATTTGACGTGTCAATTTATATTGTTAATGTAGAATGTAATGTAGAACAAAATCTTATTATCAAACTTTGTATATAAAATAAATTAACGACAAATAATTTTTGTGTGTGAAGTTTGACGTTTAACTTTTAAACAAGTTGCTGTGTTGTCAATTTGCCAATTTATCATAGTTGTATCATAAAACTTTGGCAAAATGTAATGACAAACTGGATTTTTATTTTTATAAGAAATATAGTCAAAACCAACTCGATTTTGCTCGACATCTCGTATGTAGTAGATTTCCCTCAGATTTATATGTACTATTAGTTTATATATTAGAAACTAGTTTAAATAAAACTTAATTATACGAAAATAGCATAATTTGACAGTTTGTGTCTTAACATTGTGGATCAGTAAAATTATTTTATAGATAGTCGGGTGTGTTCTGGCTTTCACATGTTTTCTTGTGAGTTAGGATGTTAAAACACATGCTACGCCTGTTTAAGTTGAAATTTAGAAAATAAAAGTTAATAGTGTGTGTTCTAGCATCCGAATTTAGACGAGCACAATTTAAAAATTTACGATTTCAAACTTTTAGATTTTTTCGTTTTCGATTTTGAGCAAAAAACTCGTATTCTTTTCACTTGTTTACAGTCTTGTGAAAAGAATACGAGTTTTTTGCTTGAAAGTGAAATGGAAAAAATCTAAATGTTTGAAATCGTTCATTTCCAAATTGTTTTCTTCTAAATTCGGATGTTAGAACACATACTATTAATTTTTACTTTCTAAATTTCAACATAAACAGGCGTAGCATGTGTTTTAACATCCGAACTCACAAGAAAACATGTGAAAACGATATGGAAGCCAGAACATACACGAGTGTCTTAAGGACTAAATATGAGAAAGAGAAGAAATCGACATTTTATGTAATAACTACCAATTTTAAATATAGGTAATTATGTATGTATACATACATATCGTTATTTTAATACAGAAAGGCCCTAACTCATTACATATTTGAAATATAGATTTTTTTAATTTTTCGACACATACGATGTTTTCCTATCAAAATATACGAAAAACTCGATTTCAAAAAATATTAAGCTATGGCCCTTCGATATAGATAGTGTCTAAGGGACTGAAAATAAGAAAGAGGAAAACATTGAAATTTTATTTAGTAACTACCAATTTTAAATATAGGTAATTATGTTAATACAGAAATCGAGATTTTTGAACTTTTCGACACATACGATGTTTTTCTATCATAATATACAAAAAACTCGATATCAAAAAAATAATGAGTTATGTCCTTTCTATATTAAGGTAACGATATGTATTTATACTACTACATACATATATACTGTTACCTTATTGAAATATAGTATGAAATGTATGTACCTTACCCTACGTCTCGACTAGCAATAAATATGTCGACATATATTGCAGCAGTTGTCAAAATTATATTATTGCTAGTGGAGACAGCTCATTGCAGGAACTTGCAATATATGTTTCAATAATTGTCAACGCATTTTCGTTAACAATTATTGCAAGCGTGAAACGTCAAACTCGGTGTTAATTTATGCTCGAATTTTCTGTATTACATTTGACATTTATGTAATATTAGTGAAATTGGGAAAATATACATATGAATGTATAATTAAATAGGAAAATAGTCTCTTAAAAACGTGTGTAGTAAAATAATTTGTATTGTTATAAATTTATAAACATAAAAATTCGTTCGATTACCCAGATATTTACAAGTGAATTGTATTTTTTTTCTGCACCTTTCCTGTTGACTTTTCCCATATTGTGAGCTACGATTTCCCATAGCCTTAACATAAGTAAAGCAATCAGCAATATTGCTCTGTTATTCTGCCGGCGTTATTGCTATATTGCCAACATATTTATTGCTAGTCGAGAAGGGGGGTTAGATATGTAATATATCAATCTATTTGTTGATGTCATGGTAGTTATTTATTTTCTAATAAATTACTGTTGTATAAAAATCTGTTTGTTATTTTGATTATCAACAGAAACATTTTAGAAGATGCATTTTTTCGAAAAATTGGTTTTTATGTTCCGCTAGACATATTTATTTTAATCTAGACCTTTTTTCAATAATTGTTACGCGTTTTGAGTCTCAAAAGTTGGCATCACTGTATGGGATGTCTCCATTATGGTAGGTACACACTTTGCAATATGCGTGCGAAACACGTTTCAGCAATCTAAAATTAGAAAATCAATGAAATATCAATATATCTCGATATTTTTGAAACTTCGAATGAAACGCGAAATGAAACCATAAACAAGACTACAAACCATGATATAAATATAGAAGGTACTTACCCCCTTTTCGACTAGAAATATATATGTTGGCAATATAACACTGGCAGAATAACAGAACAATATTGTTGATTGCTTTCTTTTTGTTAAGGATATGGGAAATCGTAGCTTATAATATCGTCGGTTGGTTTCTGGTTTGCTGCAGATACAATATATTTTGAATATATTGTGCCGTAAGCCAGAAACCAACCGACGATATGGAAAAAGTCAACAGGAAAGGTGCAGGAGCAAAAATATAATTCACTTGTAAATATCTGGTTAATCGAATGAATTTTTATGTTTATAAACTTATAACAATACACATTATTTCACTACACACGTTTTTAAGAGAATATTTTGCTATTTTAATATAAATAAATATGCATATTTTCCCAATTTCACTAATATGTCAAATGCAATACAGAAAACTCGAACATAAATTAACACTGACTTTGACGTTTCATGTTCGAAATAATTGTAATATATATTGCAAGTACCTGCAATGAGCTGTCTCCACTAGCAATAATATAATTTTGACATCTGCTGCAATATATGTCGACATATTTATTGCTAGTCGAGACATATGGTTACATTTTCTAATTTTTTCTTGACATCTGTCAAGTATAAGGACTATGAAGTTTCCGGTAAAAACGTGCTAGCGTATTAATTTAATATTTCCCCTCTGTTTCCTGTTGGTTTGAAAACTTTATTTAAAAATTATTTCAAAATGGTTTTTTATTAAATGCAGAACGTATAAATTAAACAATTAAGTAAAAATATGAGTGTAGCATATTATAAATTTCCTTCATTTCCTGGTGTTCGTCAACAGTGGCTAAGAGCCTACAAGCAGACTTATAGGCCGAGGGCTTTTGATCGGTGGCGGCGGCTTATGCAGCATGCTCCCGGCGGTGGCCAATATATTGGCTTGCTGAACTTAAAATTATGATTTTAGACAAAACTTTTGTTTGTGTAGATGCAATTCTACATAGCCTTGTAAGTTCAAAACTTTACGCTGTATACATAAGCATATTTATGTATAAAACAAATTCAAATAAAAACCATTATTTAGTGTAAGAAAAGTTTATTAATGCATGTCATGTGTGTTTGTATTTTTTTTAATTACATAAATGAAAAAGTAAACTAAAACCACAAAAAACATTATATCAGATAAGACTATTGGACATTATTATTTTTATTAAAAAATAGTTAAGAGATCTTTGCATTTTTTTTTATTTATACACTACTAAGAACAACACTACCCATCAAAAAATTACACATTACCAATAGAACTACTTGCAATATAATGACTTACTTTTCAGATTACCAATTTTCATTACTCGCTCACAAATCACATGACCTAAAATTTTAAAAAATTATGTACAAGTTGCTAAATGAGGAGAATATTTTTTTTAGATTAAATAGATTACGTGTACAAGTTGTCAAATATAAAAAGTAAGTACTTCTCAAGAATGGATTATTTTAGTCTCACGCCTTGTTAAAATCATTAAGTTTTTTGAAATTTTTTGCTGGGTACTATCACAACCTTTTAGATACCATGCAGGAGATCGAACTAGTGTCCAACTGGTATTTTACTGCTCAAATTAGCATTGAGTGTGTTTAGAAAATTACTAGTGCCATTGGTACTAGATTTATTAAATGTGTAAATTTTTCACTAAGTACATATAATTACCTTAATATAGAAAAACCTTAACACATTATGTATTTCAAAATCAGTTTCTTGGATATTTATAGGTGAACCTAAAACTTTAATAATTGTATAATACCAATTTTCGAACAGTGCAAGTGCTCTGTTTGACAGTTAAAATTTATTTTGCAATGTGGTGCCTTGGAACTACTTCATATACTAGTACTCATCAGAACTAGTAATTTTATAAATACAACAACTTTAACCCTTTTCGCACTAGTTCTTGCTGTTCTAGTAATTATACTAGTAGCTTTTCGACTATTGACACCTATTCTCCTGTAGGGTGTAACCGCACGACCACATATGACACGACGCTACCGAAATATATACTACGTTTATACGCGCACTATTTGCAAATAAAATTATTTGCAAATAAATTAACTCACTGTTTATACGGCATAGCAAAATTACACAAACTTGGTAGCACTTCTATACAAAGCTTACTTATGTTGACAAAAAAAATAGTGTAAATGCACAAAATATCAAATAATTATTTGTTTTAATTGTTATTATTTGCTTCTATCAATGTTTTTTGTTGCAATATTTGTCCATTTATTGTTTTTGTTATCAAACATTTGTAAGCGTGGCAACCTTAAGCAATTTAATTGCAAATAGTGCGTTAATCGTGAATAGTTTTCTGAATTAGTAAGTCGCAATAAAGAGAATAATATGGCAACAATTTACAGTTTTATTTGCAAATAAGCCCTGCGTATAAACGTAGTAATACATATGTAAGAATAAAAATACTAAGAGACTTGAATATTTTACATGGATGCAAAAAGATAAAACGAAATAGTACTTTTAAATGCATATCTGTGAAACAATATGGAGAAATTCAGCGGCGCAGCTGGTGATATCGGCGGCTTTCCTTGAGCCGGCTCAGCTTTCGAGCCGATTTAAGGTCAGCGGCGGCGCGACTTTTAAAAATTGAGTGGCGGCGGTGGCATTTAGAAATTGAGCCGATCGGCTTGTAAGTCTGCCTACAAGATCTGTAAAATAGACTTGCCAAACTATCTGATCGCAATTTTAATCAATATTTGGTAAACTCAATGAAAATTTATTTTCAACTAATCAAAATCATCAATCAATTAGGTTTATCAACGTCAAATTTAGATAAAAATATAGTTAAAAGACTTCTTTTATCTAGGGCTTACACGTGCAAGTGCATGTTCGAAAAACTCAATATACTCAAACTCTTTTACTAACACATCTACACTTGCAGTCTACTTCCAACTCAACTGCCAAGGAATTTTACAAGGCAGTGACTTGGTGAACTTCCCTACAAGAAAGCAACTAGTCAATAGCTAGTCGCTACTAGTCATTTGACTAGTAGCGACGACCACAACTTCGGTCACCGTCTCCAGTTAGTTTATTAGGGGCTTGGTGAAAAAATGACCAAAACATTTGTGTACGTGTGATTTTTTCTCTCCCTCTAACTCATTAATTTCACTTAATTAAAACACATATATCTGAACTGCTTACTCTGATACGTATTTGCTAGTCACAGATTACATAAGCATTGGTAATCTATGACTAGTAAATGGTTACAAAGCAACTGGTCACCTGTTACTAGTAAATTTTTACATAGAAACTGGTAAAATGTAACTTTTAAATAAATAAACATAATTTTTATATTATTTTAATTGTTTTTTATTATAAGAAAATAAAGAAATAAGTAATATACATATATAAAAACAGTCCAAAATAACGTAGATGGCACCAATCTAGTCTTTACGTTTTTTTTTAGCTCGTACACACATTGCTTTTTGTAAATATCTAAAATTTAAAAAGCAAAATACACAAATGTATAAATTAAATTTAAATTTTCAATTTCTTTTATGCAGTATTGTTGTTACTTAACTTTCTTAACACTTGTATAAATTTTAGCTTCACAGACCGAACGAATTGTATATTTTACAATAAAATGTGTTGTCTTAAGACTTTTGGGTTATGTACATTAGATGTTTCACTCTAACATACATGTTAGAGAAGAGCAACTATAATTGGTAAATGTGTTGGTCATCGCTACCAGTCAAATGACCAGTCAATTGACTGGCACTCTTAAATTCACTATAAAATTATTGCAAATGGATTAGTGAGAAAATGTCGTTTGTGTTAATTTCGGTCATTCATTTCTTGTAGGGTTGTTGCAAGTAAATGGAAAGTTAGCTAACAGTGTTGCCTTATTAATACTTTAGCACAAATTAAATGGATTTTAGTGTAATGTTATATGGGTTTCTACTTATTTTAAATACATTTAAAAGCTAATTTAATAGTTTTTCTTAAATATTAATAAATCAAGCAGTTAATGAATTTTTTAGACATAAATAACATTGAAACAATACAAATAAAGTTCAATACTATCTGGTTCCCTTAATTTTAAACTTATATATGTTATGGACAACTAAGCACTAAAGGAGAAGTTACATAAGACGCGTTAGTCCGCGTGCGAGCTGTAGGCATCGGTCAAAAAAAGTTGAAATAGTGTTTTTGCATACAAGTTACATACGAAACTCCTTAACTTTCAACTTTTTAATGCGTTATATTGTTTTGACAACTAATCATCCGACAATAAACAAGAAAAAAATTGTAAAATTTAGAATCATGGAGCAAAAACTTATTGAAGAGTTTGAAAACATACATTATTGGATAAAAAAAAGGATTTGAAAATGTTCCAAGTCCATTTTTCAATGTAAAAATAAGTAAAAAAAAAGCTGATAAAAAGAGCGTTTATAACGCGTGTTGTGTAACTTCCCTTTTTTCATGCGTTAAAGATTTCAAACGCACGATATTTGTAGATGAACTGACGCGAGTTATGTACTTCTACCTTAAACGTAAACATGCAAGTTGCACAGTCGGGCATTTGATAATATGTACACAGAGCTTGCATGCAAGGTACTTGCATGTGTAAGGGCAGGGTTAGGCAGAAAACTTAGGAAGATGCGCAAAGTTATTACATAAGCACTTTTCAAACTTCACAAATATGCAGTTATTTATATCACTTTATTTATTCGCAAATTTTTGTTAAGATAATTACTCATTTTTGTAAAGAAATTCTGGAATAAAATCTGCCTCGTTGCATAAACATCTAGCAAAGTTTGTATCTACCATAAGCAATAACATAATTATGACATTCACTGCAATAAATGTTAACATATATATTGTTTCTTGAGACGGGATTAACTTTAAATAATTAGTTAAGTATAGTACTATGTTTTATTAAGCGGCCCATACACTACAACAGCATTCACGCACAATCAAGCTATTGAGCAATCATGTTCGAACCACATAACATACCAGCAAGCTGGTACAATATTCACTCTTTAAAAAAATTCAAGAAGGGAGGTTATAAATAGTGACATAGTTTTTGCTGCAATTTTTATTGATATTTTGTTAATATTAGCAGCTATGCATAACTAAAGTGCTCAAATTCCATTTTCCATTGAAACAAATTATTTTTTAACAAATTACGATTTTTAAATGCATATTTACTTCTTGATAGCTTTACTCAACTGAGCTAATTTCACTACACACAATACCAGCAAGCTGGTACCATCAGAAAAATATCAAACTCTGTTTGACATCACTACAGCAAGACGTACAATCACACAAAATGCCCATAGGAGACCCAACCGCTGGCACAAACACTTGATTGCGCATGCATGCTGTTGTAGTGTATGGGCCCCTTTAAACAATTTTCTTATGAAATAAATAGACAAGCATTTGATGTAAGCATTGCTGTTTAAAGTATAACAAATAGATACACATATATAAATTCGCATGTCGTATAATGCTTAACAGTTTATTACCTCGCTTATACGCTAATCTTATATGTAAGCAAATTTAAATTAAATTTAAATTTTTTAGCTTATGGATTAATTTGCCTTTATTTCTATCAATAAATAAACTTCAGATATACTTATTTTTCAAAGCAAAGAGATAATGGAAGTACCTTATATATTTATTCTATGCTACACACAATGCTACCAGCAATAAAATCTACCACGTTGCATAAACATGTAGCAAAGTGTACTTACAAAAAGCAATAACATAATTTTGACATTCAGTGTAATAAATGTTAAAAGCAGCACAAAATAAATGCAATCCGAAAATCTCCAAAAATTTTGATATTACGTAGGTTGGTTTCTGGTTTTCGGCACAATATATTCAAAATACTTTAAGTATGCAGCAAACCAGAAGCCAACCGACGATTAAACAAGTGTGTAGACACTAGGCGACCAACAATGAAATCGGCCAAGTGTGTACCTACCATAAGCAATACAATAAATAATTTTTACCCTACGTGTTGACTAGCAATGTATATGTAGACATGTATTACAGCAGTTGTCAAAATTATATTATTGCTAGTGGAGACAGCTAATTGCAGGTACATGCAATATATGTTGCAATAATTGTCAACGCATTTTCGTTAACAATTATTGCAGGCATGAAACATCAAACTCGGTGTTAATATATATTTGACTTTTCTATATTGCTTTTGATATATAAATAATGTTTGTGGAATTGGGAAAATATACATATGTATTTATATTAAAATAGGAAAATATTATCTTAAAAACGTGTGTAGTGAAATAATTTGTATTGCTATAAGTTTATAAACATAAAAAATTCGTTCGATTAACCAGATATTTACAAGTGAACTATATTTCTAGTGTTTTTTTTAGTTCTTGTTTCAACTTTGTTATTTGTTGTTGATACTCTCATTTGTTTAAATGAAAGTTTATAACATAATAACTCTAGTTGTTCTAAGAAGCTTTGGTAAAGGTTCCCTGATAATTTGCATTAGCAACAGTGAAATGCGCATAGGATCCAGCTAAGCCCCTCAATAATCAATTTCAATGTATTTTTAATAAGAAATATTTTACTTAATAAGTAAAATAATAATTTGGGATTTTTAGTGCGTTTCAAAATGTTAAACCTTAATTATATTTTTGTTCTACACATTACCTTTTGACTTTCCCATATGATGAGCTGGTTGATAATATGTACATAGAGCTTGCATGCAAGGTACTTGCATGTGTAAACGCAGGGTTATGCAGAAAACTTAGGAAGATGCGCAAAGTTATTACATAAGCACTTTTCAAACTTCACAAATATGCAGTTATTTATATCACTTTATTTATTCGCAAATTTTTGTTAAGATAATTACACATTTTTGTAAAGAAATTCTGGAATAAAATCTGCCTCGTTGCATAGACATGTAGCAAAGTGTGTACCTACCATAAGCAATAACATAATTTTGACATTCACTGCAATAAATGTTAACATATATATTGTTTTTGGAAGGGATTAACTTTAAATAATTAGCTACGTATAGTACTATATTTTATTAAACAATTTTTTTATGAAATAAATTGACAAGCATTTGATGTAAGCATTGCTGTTTAAAGTATTTAATATAACAAATAGATACACATTTATAAATTCACATGTCGTATAATGCTTAACAGTTTATTACCTCGCTTATACGCAAATCTTATATGTAAACAAATTGAATTAAATTTAAATTTTTTACTAAATGGATTATTTTTTCTTTATTTCTCTCAATAAATAAACTTCAGATATACTTATTTTTCAAAGCAAAGAGATAATGGAATTACCTTATATATTTATTCTATGTTACACAGAATGATACCAGCAATCAAATCTCCCTCGTTGCATAAACATATAGCAAAGTGTACTTACCAAAAGCAAAAACATAATTTGGACAATCAGTGTAATAAATGTTAAAAGTAGCACAAAATAAGTGCAATCCGAAAATCTCCAAAAATTTTGATATTACGTAGGTTCGTTTCTGGTTTGCGGCACAATATATTCAAAATACTTTAAGTATGCAGCAAACCAGAAGCCAACCGACGATTAAACAAGTGTGTAGACACTAGGCGACCAACAATGAAATCGGCCAAGTGTGTACCTACCATAAGCAATACAATAAATAATTTTTACCCTACGTGTTGACTAGCAATGTATATGTAGACATGTATTACAGCAGTTGTCAAAATTATATTATTGCTAGTGGAGACAGCTAATTGCAGGTACATGCAATATATGTTGCAATAATTGTCAACGCATTTTCGTTAACAATTATTGCAGGCATGAAACATCAAACTCGGTGTTAATATATATTTGACTTTTCTATATTGCTTTTGATATATAAATAATGTTTGTGGAATTGGGAAAATATACATATGTATTTATATTAAAATAGGAAAATATTATCTTAAAAACGTGTGTAGTGAAATAATTTGTATTGCTATAAGTTTATAAACATAAAAAATTCGTTCGATTAACCAGATATTTACAAGTGAACTATATTTCTAGTGTTTTTTTTAGTTCTTGTTTCAACTTTGTTATTTGTTGTTGATACTCTCATTTGTTTAAATGAAAGTTTATAACATAATAACTCTAGTTGTTCTAAGAAGCTTTGGTAAAGGTTCCCTGATAATTTGCATTAGCAACAGTGAAATGCGCATAGGATCCAGCTAAGCCCCTCAATAATCAATTTCAATGTATTTTTAATAAGAAATATTTTACTTAATAAGTAAAATAATAATTTGGGATTTTTAGTGCGTTTCAAAATGTTAAACCTTAATTATATTTTTGTTCTACACATTACCTTTTGACTTTCCCATATGATGAGCTGGTTGATAATATGTACATAGAGCTTGCATGCAAGGTACTTGCATGTGTAAACGCAGGGTTATGCAGAAAACTTAGGAAGATGCGCAAAGTTATTACATAAGCACTTTTCAAACTTCACAAATATGCAGTTATTTATATCACTTTATTTATTCGCAAATTTTTGTTAAGATAATTACACATTTTTGTAAAGAAATTCTGGAATAAAATCTGCCTCGTTGCATAGACATGTAGCAAAGTGTGTACCTACCATAAGCAATAACATAATTTTGACATTCACTGCAATAAATGTTAACATATATATTGTTTTTGGAAGGGATTAACTTTAAATAATTAGCTACGTATAGTACTATATTTTATTAAACAATTTTTTTATGAAATAAATTGACAAGCATTTGATGTAAGCATTGCTGTTTAAAGTATTTAATATAACAAATAGATACACATTTATAAATTCACATGTCGTATAATGCTTAACAGTTTATTACCTCGCTTATACGCAAATCTTATATGTAAACAAATTGAATTAAATTTAAATTTTTTACTAAATGGATTATTTTTTCTTTATTTCTCTCAATAAATAAACTTCAGATATACTTATTTTTCAAAGCAAAGAGATAATGGAATTACCTTATATATTTATTCTATGTTACACAGAATGATACCAGCAATCAAATCTCCCTCGTTGCATAAACATATAGCAAAGTGTACTTACCAAAAGCAAAAACATAATTTGGACAATCAGTGTAATAAATGTTAAAAGTAGCACAAAATAAGTGCAATCCGAAAATCTCCAAAAATTTTGATATTACGTAGGTTCGTTTCTGGTTTGCGGCACAGTGTATTCTAAATACTTTTTGCCTGCAGCAAACCAGAAACCAACCGACGATTAAACAAGTGTGTAGACACTATGCGACCAACAATGAAATCTGCCTAGTGTGTACCTACCATAAGCAATACATAAAATAATTTTTTCCCTACGTGTTGACTAGCAATATATATGTAGACATGTATTACAGCAGTTGTCAAAATTATATTATTGCTAGTGGAGACAGCTAATTGCAGGTACATGCAATATATGTTGCAATAATTGTCAACGTATTTTCGTTAACAATTATTGCAGGTATGAAACATCAAACTCGGTGTTAATTTATATTTGACTTTTCTATATTGCTTTTGATATTTAAATAATATTTGTGGAATTGGGAAAATATACATATGTATTTATATTAAAATAGGAAAATATTCTCTTAAAAACGTGTGTAGTGAAATAATTTATATTTGCTATAAGTTTATAAACATAAAAAATTCGTTCGATTAAACAGATATTTACCAGTGAATTATATTTTTAGTGTTTTTTTTAGTTCTTGTTTCAACTTTGTTATTTGTTGTTGAGATACTCATTTGTTTAAATGAAAGTTTATAACATAATAACTCTAGTTGTTCTAAGAAGCTTTGGGTAAATGTTCCCTGATAATTTGCATTAGCAACAGTGAAATGCGCATAGGATCCAGCTAAACCCCTCAATAATCAATTTCAATGTATTTTTAATAAGAAATATTTTACTTAATAAGTAAAATAATAATTTGGGATTTTTAGTACGTTTAAAAATGTTAAACTTGAATTATATTTTTGTTCAAAATATTTCCTCTTGACTTTTCAAATATTATGAGCTAGGATTTCCCATAGCCTTAATATAAGTAAAGGTAGAAATACATAGCACGCGTTTGTTCGCCGACGAATATCGTGCTTTAGAAAATTTTACCGCATAAAAAATGGCAAGTAACACAACACGATTTATAACCGCGTTTTGTATCAGCTTTTTTACTTTTTTCTTCATTGAAAATAGAACTTAGAACATTTTCAATTCCTTTTTTATCCAATACTGTATGTTTTTCAAACTCTTCAATAAGATTTTACTACATGATTCTAATTTTCGCTCATTTATTGTCGGCTGATTAGTTGTCAAAGCAATACAACGCGTTACAGAGTTGTCAAAGAGTTTCGTATGTAACGTGTTGTATGCAAAAACAATATTTCAACTTTTTCTGACAGATGCCTACAGCTCGCACGCACACTAATGCGTGTTGTGTACTTTCTCCTTCAAGCAATCAGCAATATTGTTCTGTTATTCTGCGGGCGTTATTGCTATATTGGTAGTTGTGAGCATGCATTTTTTTTATTGAAGTTTAAAGTTTTTATTGAACTTTAAAATTTTTTCATTAAATTTTTGTTAAGACATAAACATATAGGAATTATATGTATTAAAAAACTAGCTTTTAATAGGTAGCAAAACTTAACATGGTCGGAACGAGTTTTGCCATAAAATTTTTAATGACATATTGTATGCAGGAACTCGTTAAACTTTAGCAGCAGTTGTAATGTGAATTTTATCCACAGGAAGTTGACATTTAAAATTTATTAAATATTCCTTAATGTATTTTTTTCGAATGTGTTAATTACTATTGATGGACGACCCAAGGATGGAGCTTGTAACTTAAAGAGCAACGCAGGGTTGCATAGACAAATCCAGTTCGAAAAATAGTATTTTCAAAATGATATAAAATAAGTTAACTACTTTGAGGTAATTTATCTATCTATATACAAAATATATGGTAAATCATTTGTATATTAACGCGATGTTCTTACATCAACATGATATGTCTAAAACACGCCGGTGGAGACATACTATTAAAGCTGCCTTTACATGGTAATACAATGTATTACGGCATGTCGAAAAATGCAGTGGAATATACAAAATCTTATCATCTAAACGCAAAATGTATCGAGTAGGAGAGAAAACCAATAGAAAATTTGACACATGGTCGGTTAAAGTAAACATTGGCAGCACTAATGGTATATATTGAAGGTGTTAACACTTTTGCAGAAGCAACCAAAATCAACTCGTGTTGTTTTTGTAAATATTGTACAACTGCTGATGGTGCAGCTGATTGTACAGCAAAACCAAACCAACAATAAACAAACCTATAAAAAAAATTATATTTTGTAGTAAAAGTACATTGAAATATTAAAATGTTTTCTACAATATTCAGTTTTATTAGTACACTATATTTGCTTGTATTTAACTTATAGTATCAGTGTAAACATTAAAAATACCTGCAACAGTTTTTCGTTCTCTTTTATTTAGCACCTTAAGAATTTTATTTAATATGGTGTAATGATATCCACATATACGAAACTTGTGAAACTCCTGATTTTCGCTTTTAGAACTATTCCATTTATCCGAAATAGTTTTTTTCTCTTCATATCTGGAAAAAATTTTCTCTCAATTTAAAGTGTACATGACCGAAAGATCTTAATACTTCATATTTAATAAATAAAGCAGTCAACAATTTGATCAATTTATATATTATAAAAATATACGTTTATGTTTATGTTATGGCGTTTTTTTTTTCTAAAAGAAAAGTGTAACATATATGTTACATGTAATTTGGCAAAATTTTTAAATGCTCACCTTATTTTTAAGAAGTGTTGCATATTTTGCGTTTACAAAAGAACAATTTTCCAACAAGTTTCGGCATAAAACAATGACGAACTATAAAATGATTAATTTTTTTCATAGACAATAACAAAAACAGCTGTTAATATAATGTTGCACTCATGCCCCTTTAATGAAAATGAGTGTTGAACATGTAGCATTTTTCTTCTTTTTAAGGGCAACATCATGAGAAAAGAACGCGTTGATTTTTAAAATATTACATACTTTTCAGAAAAGAACACAAAGAAATGTAAAAGGCAGCATAAATGCAGCATATTGCTCAGAAAAGAAAACGCCATTAGCTATATTTACAGTAAAAATACCAAAAATTATATATAAAGAGCAGCGAACAATTTAAAATCATTCGTTTTATCCCGACTTCAATGTAGTAAGTGTCTGTTAAATCAATACTCGACTGTACTTTACTGTTCAGAGATCAGAGCCAGTCAGTGAATATTTTTAACGCGACAAAAAAACGGGAAATTACTGAGGTTGTATGGCATCACAGAAATGGAATATTTCATTTTAAAATGGAATAAACTTCGCGTTAACAGCCATATATCGATTAAAAACATAAAAGACCTATAAAATAAACAAAGTCGAACAAATTGATATTAAAATAAAAAAATCGAAAATTATGTCCCCAATGATGCATATCCCCAAAATTTACACAGGACCAGTTACATTATTGAGTCCTGTCCCCAATAATAGCAAAAGACCTCAATAATTGTACTATATTAAAAAAAAGTCCCGGAAATTGGCGAGATGCATACATATATATATATATATATATATATATATATATATATATATATATATATATATATATACATATATATATAAATTAAAATATAAAAAAAATTATTACACCTAGTTAATTTTACATATCACAACAAGTGAACGTTTCCCAACCCTGGATATGATTAAATTTTTCTGATTTCTTTAACCAATCTTTTTCTTTGAACTATGTAAGTTATTTAAAATTTATAGATAAAAAGGAAAAATCAGTTTTAGAAGATTATTTTTATATAACATAATAGTTAAATTTCCCAAATTTTAATCGTACTGAAACATAAACTAAGTTTATTTAACAAAAAAATCAAAAAATTTGTGTTATTTATCTAGTTACCTTTATATGGCAAAATCAAGTTTAAGTTTTCCAGCTCTGACACCGTGTGGTCGATTTCGCTGATTTTCAATACCAATCTATTGTGGATAATTTTTGACACTTTTCTGGGGGCTTCGGAAAACGGACAGACGGACATCGCTTAATCGTCTTCCCTATTCATTACGACCCAGAATATATATTTTATGGGTCGCATATGAATATTATGGAAATTACACAAGGTATAGCAAACCTATATACTCTTTACCATTTTTGGTAAAGAGTATAAAAAGGTAAGCATTTTGTTCTGAAGTGATACTTTCGTTGTTAAATTATTTTAACAACATATTTTTTTTTATTTTTTCAACAATTTTGTAGAAATAGTGTATAGTGTAATGACGTAATCACTGTGGATAGTTTTCGACAGGAGTTAGGGACATAATTTTTTCTCACTTTTCGAGAAACGATGGAATATTTTGTTTCACATCTTTCCGACTCGAGAAGTTCTCACCAAAGTTACAGAACATAGGCACTGGCGCAGCTTATATGGGTTTTATTTTTGGAATTTTGAATGTGGGTAGCGATTAAAATATGCGGTTTGATACCAAAAGTGATTTAGCAAATTTTCAGGCTGATCGCATGGTGCCAACCCGCGCCAAAATGAGGTCAAAAGTCAACATTTTGAAAAACCGCCGATTTTTTTTGGCATTTTGTAAAAATTTTTTTAATAAGAAATATTATATATATATAATGTTTTTTATTTAACACGTTTATTTTTTTTATTTTAAATCAATGAAGATTTTGTATAAGCTGGAAAGTCCTTTACAATGTGTAGCAAGTACTGTTTATCAGCTTGGTTGTGTGTTAAGCATCTCTTAAAGTCAGTTATTAGCTTGAATTTTCTTTTGGCGGCATCATTCACAACATTAATGCATGTGGCGATCTGACATCCATAGAAATTTCCAAACGAGAATAAAATTTTTTTGCTTGGTAGTGACAAAAGAGCTTAAATCCTCGGATGTGAATAGGGATGCCAAACGGGAAATCCTGAACCGGGAATTCTTTTTGGGGGTTTCTTAGCAATTTTTATATTAAAAACTTTATAAATTTAAATTTTCGTTGATTTTATGGTATTTTTTATAATATTCAAGAGTCCCATACAATTTTATACGTGCACTTTTAACAATTTAATGACTTTTCGTGACATATTTCTTATAAATTAACAACAAGAGCAAAATAAATTAACTGCTTTCTCACGGTTATTTTCAATATACAACTAAGAATTATTTCGAAAACAAAAAGAACCATAAAAACAGCTTTGGAAGGAAAATAACAATTGGAAAATTCATAAGTTTCACATTTTTATTCCGTCTTATTCTATATTATAAGGGCAATTATGAATAAAACTCCACGAGAAATTTTTCCCGGGGAATAATTTCAAACTGTAGCAATTAATAGGGAAAATAAAAAAAAATAATTGAAAAGGGAGAAATTTCTTGCGGAAATTGATTCATAATTGCAGTGTATAACTATCTGTATGTCGACTCCTCAACGCTATAAACAAGTAAGCACTTATCTACTTTTCGGTAACTATTCAGTACTATTGACAGTTACTTACAATTGAAGTAGAAAACAGAAAGTCGGGTAGACATAAAAGCGTGGAATATGTGCAGAATAATGCAGTCCGCATTTTGTCTAAAAAAACCGCTCGAGTGTGTATGTACGTTTTTAAATTCCAGTTCAAAATTATTTTCGTTTTAGTTAGACCGTTTAGGTCGTTTTTGACACAAACATATGACCTATTTAATTTACATGGGCTGGATCAAAGGTTTGTGTCAAAAACGACTGTCTGAATGCGTTCGACTCAATTATGATTTTATTCGAGTTGCAGAGTAGAAGGACAGCACACTAATAAACCATACTCCTCTTAGCGAAAGTAGGACTGCATATGTGTCTGTTGAGCTTGTAGAAAACAACTTATGTATGAATTTAAAATTTTTCAGTAGAGCAAAAATACTGTTCAAGTGCTCAGGCAAACTTTTAATGTATGTGCCTATAAAAATGTGATCATTAGACGTAATTAATCGAATTTGATTAGAATTGTATATACATTTCTTTTAATTTTTCGACATGTTCAGCCTTATTATCGTTGTCATAGTAGTGACGAAATCGATTAAAACAAAATAGGCAATGCTTGGTATATGTAACAACCGTAATGGCTACTTGTTGGTCAATCGCAATTAAAAAAACATTAATAGATATATTTAATAAAACGATAATGTTTTTGCAAGTTATTTGTATGAAAGTGAATCAACTTAAGCGGTAGTGCTAAAAGTCCACAGATATGTACATTCGTTTTGGTTTAGATTATAGAAAAACATTTATATTGAAAACAAAAACAGGTTTTCATATTTAGTTATTGATTTCAGTATAAATTCTCTAACATCAAACGTGATTAATCAACTTAAAAATAGATGCGAAAAATTGTTTTGATTTTCATTTCATACTCCTATTAGAAAACTGTTAACTTTAAAGACAATTGTTTAATGATATATTATCAACATAAAACCTTTTTTTATGCATACAATTTTTTATTAAAGTAATATTTATTTAAAACAAGTAACAACGTACGTACATATACATATATGTATAGTATGCAGACACATACACAGAAAAAAATTATTTTAATATTTGAATACGAAAACCGCTGATTCAATAAAAAAATCTTTCGAATTTTCTGTGATGACGATTTTTACAATATTGATAAATAAAATTGTAAGCATGTTTATTGGATATAAAGTCAATATAGCGATTTAATGAATCAAAGAAAAAAATTGTTGGCTGAAATTTTATTTTCAGTGATATTTGTTTTAGTGTGTGTGTGTGTGGATGAATGTCGCATTTTTTTAACCCCTTTTGGTTTGCTTTTGCTTGGCTGCGATTAAAACTAAATGTGTTTGGGATGAGTCGAACCGGGAGTCTCTTGACTAATAGTTTAACATACTTACCACTCAGCTAAAGAGCAAATCGCTTTATATACGCAAATAATGAATACACGCAAAACATGATTTCTTATGTTTCTTCTACATTTGCGCATTGCGTTATGATATAATCTAAAAATAACTTTGTTAAGAAAAAAACAAGCCACGACGTTTTTCGGCTACTTGTTGTAATTCACACGTATACAAGCCGAGCAATCGAAATAAACAACAACAATAGCACATGACCACGTTGGGTCAATCAACAAGCAAGATAAACACCAACACAAACAAATTAAATTAAATGATATTTTAAAATGTGCGGTATTGATAAACATAATATTCAAGTTAATGACAAATATTATTGAATTTAAAAATTTTATTCAATAACAATGTTTGTTGAAAATAATTCTTGCATATTTTTTTCTGTGTACATACATATTTGTTTTGTGATAAAATTTATCATTTTTTTTCTCTAAAGCAATTAATAGTAAGTGACCTTTCAGTATTTTTCGATTAAAAAATTTTATTAAATTATTTTATTTTCGATATTAGCAATAGTTAAATATTTTACTCTACACTCTGTGGTTAAGATATATTTTACATTCATTCTTATTTCAGTCAACATCGGCGTCACGTCAATACAATACAAAAAAAATGGAGCTTATTTACTCGCTCTCGAGATGTTCAAAAACCGTGCTGCTATTTAATAACTCTAAAATATTCTTAGTATTGCACCTCCATACCAAGTAAACTAACTTGTTTTATATTTTCCCGTATTTAATAAACATTGATGTTGCAAAACTGCTTAGTGTCTTGATTTAAAGTTCCCATTGCAAATGGTATACATCGTGGTATTATGTAAACGTTTTATTCCTACAGGATTTTTTTTAAATTTGTTCAGCAGAAAGGAAATGTATCAGGAAAATTAAACGGAACATGTCCTTTAATTTATCTTTAGCGATAAGTCTTAGTTTTATCTCCATTTACTAAAAATTAATAGCACAATAAGCACAAACCTTTGTTTATACTTCAATTAGTATAGATATCCATAAAAAAATTAACCATGTATAAAAAATCTTGAGTAATGATTTTCCTAAAACATGAAATCGTTTCACTGAAAAAAAATATTTTTGGTTATTTTTCTAACCGAAACTTTTTTAAGCTTTAACCCTGTAACCATATTTCTGAGTTTCTTAATACTAATTTATTTCTTTATAGAATATATGTAATTACCAAAGAAATAATTAGTTTTATGTACCAGAAAAAATTTAAGTTTTCCAGCTCTGGAGCTATGTCTTTTATTTTTTTAATTTCTATGCCAAACTATTTCATTCTAAGTCATAAGGTATATAAAAGTTGTAAACAAAAAGAAAAAACTAACTTGACCTGTTACTTTTGTGGAAAAAACAATAAATTTACCAACCCTGGTATCAACCTTTTACATTTTTCTGATTTAAGAAATTAATAAAGTGTGTCAAGTGAACAAAGAAATAAAAAAAATTAATTTTATACTTTAATATTTAAAAAAATCAAAGTTTCCATCTTTGGAGCTGTAATTTTAATTTTTTAAATTTTATACGCCAAACTTTTATTCCAGAAGTATAAAATATATTCAATTTATAAAGGAAAAACAATTTTTAGAACTATTTAATTTTACATAACACAAAAAGTGTAAGTTTTCCAACCCTGGAATCATAATTTAGGATTTTGCTAATTCCTTATACCAATCTAGTTCTTTAAAAAATACATAAAATATGTTAAGTGAACAAAGCAAAAAGGAAAAAAGAAAAACTTTGTTTTATTTAGTTACTCTATTACCAAAAAAAGTTCAAATTTTCTATCTCTGGAGCCTTGGTTTTCATTTTTATAATTGTATAGGCCAATTTTTTCTTTCAGAAGCATAAAATATATT
This sequence comes from Tachina lurida, assembly GCA_944452675.1. Lineage (NCBI taxonomy): Eukaryota > Metazoa > Arthropoda > Insecta > Diptera > Tachinidae > Tachina > Tachina lurida. The sequence goes on from OX101754.1 coordinate 79,527,734, forward strand.
TAATTTATAAGGAAAAATTTATTATTTAGACGTATTTAATTTTACATAACACAAGAAGTGTAAGTTTTCCAACCCTGTAGTCATAATTTTGGATTTTTCTAATTATTGATACCAATAAAAAATACATAAAATATGTTTAGTGAACGAAGCAAAAACGAAATAAGAAAAAACTTAGTTTCATTTAATTCCTTTAATATTAAAAAATTCAGTAAAGTGAGACTTTGACTCGCACACGAAGGGTTCCGCACATTCGGTTCTGAGCATTTTTTAATGTAGCTTTTTTGCTTTTTTGAAGTTTTTTCAGTTTAAAAGATTTCTTCACTTTTGTCGCTTTTTCCTCATTTTGGCGATTTTTTTCTGTTTTTTTTGGGTTTATTTTCATTTTGGCGATTCTTTTTTTCATTTTGGCGATTTTTTTTCATTTTGGCGATTTTTTCTGGTTTTGGGGCTTTTTTTCATTTTGGCGATTTTTTCCGTTTTTGAGGGGTTATTTTCATTTTAGAAATATTTTCCTTTTTGGCGATTTTTTTGGATTTTCGCAATTTTGTTTCTTTTTTGGGTTTTTTTTTCATTTTGGCGATTTTTTTTTTCATTTTGGCGATTTTTTTGGATTTTTGCAATTATTTTTTTTTTGGGTTCTTTTCCATTTTGGAGATTTTTTTCATTTTGGCGATTTTTTTTTTCATTATGGCAATTTTTTCCTATTTTGTGGTTTTTTTCATTTTGGCGAATTTTTTTCTGTTTTTGGGGCTTTTTTTGCATTTTGGCGATTTTTTTCTGTTTTTTGGGGTTTTTTCGTTTTGGCGGTTTTTTTTCATTATGTTTTTTTTTTTCATTTTGATTTTTTTTCATTTTAGCAATTTTTCCGGTTATTTGCGATTTATTTTAGTCTTAGACATTATTTTTGTATTTTTTGGTGCTTTTTTCATTTTGGCGATTTTTTTTTGTTTCTGGCGATTTTTTTCGGTTTGGCGATTTTATAATTTTTTGATTTTATAATTTTTTGAAAATTTCAAGAGTTTTTCTCTTACGGTTTCCAAGATACAGCAAGTTGTCAAAATTGCATTAACTGATGGAACACCCTTTAATTTAAATTTTTGGAAATTTTTGTGTAATTTTTGTAATCTGGATAAAAATACACTAACCTTACAAATTTCAAGTGTATATACATACGTACATACAACTGTATGTATATCACATGGGATTTTAACATTTTTCGATGCTCGTTTTGGAACACACTTTAATTTCAAATTCTCATGTAGTCTACACACTGTGTCCAAATTTCAGGTCTCTAACTCTTACGGTTCTCGAGAAAATACCCTGCATAGTTTTAGACATAGTTAATTTTCCATAACACAAAAAGTTAAAGTTTTCCAACCCAGGAAACGTCTTTTTATTTTTTTTCTATTTTTTTAATTTAAAATTCCAATTTTAGTCGTACTGAAGTGTAAAATAAATTTATTTATTAAAAAAAAATAAAAATTTGTTTTCGGTAGTTACTTTTATATGGCAAAATGAAGTTTAAGTTTTCCAGCTCTGCAATCGTCTGCTCGATTTTGCTGAATTTCAATACCAATCTAAGTTGGACCATTTCTGATACACCAGTCCAAGAACGAAGTCTCTACCTTTTCTGGGAGCTTCGGAAAACCGATTTCACGTACACCAGATGGACGGACGGACAGACGGACATCGCTTATTCGTCTTCGCTATTCATAAGGACCCAGAATATATATATTTTTTTGGTCGCAAATTAATATTATGGAAATTACACACGGAATGACAAACCTATATATACCCTTTTCCATTTTTGGTAAAGGGTATAAAAAATATTTATTTTACCATTAAATTTTAGATACCGAAATCTCGAAAATCCTGGAATCCCTAGAAATCCCGGGATCCCGAAAATCCCGAGACTTACAAAATATCGAATCCCGGGATTTTGAAAAATTGATCCCGATTGGCATCCCTAGATGCGAATAATTGTAATTCATTAACGCTAGCACATACTTTTTTAGTAGGGAAAATATCAACATCATCATAAGCATTGTGGCTAATGACTGTTAAAAGGCGAAGTATAACGTATGGCAGACTCTATTTTGACTTCTGGTTTATTTTGCCAGACCTCGTTTTCGCATTAATTTACAGACGATTACATTCCATGATACAAATATAAAAAGAAAATGAATTCAATAGTTCACATATATTGTAACTACATCATGTACTTATTACATAAAGAATTTTATGTTCTAATAATAAAACACACAAATAAGCTGCGCGTAATGGAAAACATAAATTTTAACGTTATAAAAATAAGTTTTACAGGCAATTTAAGCTTGCTCGTCTAGAAACGTATGTACATTTAGGTGGCCGTATTGAAAAATGGGCTTGATGGCCAACTTTGAGCAGCGCACGCACCCCTAAAACACAACTTATCGCTATGAAAATTGTTGGCATTTTTTTTACATAAAACTGAACCGATTTGGGGGGAGAGAATATAAGAAATCAAAAAACAAAAATTCTCCATACAACTAAAGGCCACTCTAATGTACATACATATCCATATGTACACATGAAAGTATGTATGTATATGTGTTATTTCCAGCTGTTTCCTGTTAAATTCAGAAAATATTTATGCCTATAAAAGCATACACATACATACACACTCGTAAATATGAATTGAAAATGAAGAATAAAAGAGAGTTTTCTTAGCACGTTATACTTGTTATGTACACGTTATACTTGTTATACATGTTATGTGCAACATTTTTAGTAGAGGTGGAAAAATATCGATAGTGTCACTATCGAAAGTTTTCGATAGCTTAAAAAACTTTATAGATATATTGATTCAAGACTATTGAAAGTTGGAAGGACTACTGATATATCGACGATACTATCGTGATAGTATCGAAGTTGTATGGTTCTCGTATAATGTACATATTTATTAACGCTAAAAATTCAAAACAAAATATTTTTAAACAAAACAAAATAAAATAAAATTTTTAGTTTGTCAAGATATGTATCTATCTTTAGTCTATTTTTGGTCAGTGTTTCTTTTTTCGGCGATGTAAATAAAACAAATTATTTAATCTTTATCTCAACGTTTCGTCGATATGGTTTGTCGACTTCACCAGGAGATTATTTTTATTAAATTATGTTGAAGAAATTCTTTCCCATTAATATGTGTTCACATTAGTGTTTTTCATACGGGATTTCCCGGGATCCCACACATTTTCCGGGAAAGAAATCCCGGGAAATTTGTGCGATTCCCGGGATTTTTTTTAGTTTTATTATGACAGCTTTAGTTTGTTTGTACACATTCCTTGATGAGTGTCGTTATTAACTTTATGAAAGCGATGCTGCAATAATATGGTGATGGCACTGGAACAATAGCTAAAAATATACAACAACTAAGGCCGAGTTTACATCTGGCACACATGTGCTCTGAGACTTAGAGGACTTTATTTGCCAGACGCGGAACGCGACGTTCCAAATTTAATTCTACAACAATTCATAAAAGTGAAAACAGAAATGCGCAAGGAAATAAAAGAAAAAATACAAAGTAATTACAGATTCTCTTTGGTTTGATTCTAAAAATGCTTATTCTGCACTAAAGTTTTATTTCCAAAGAAATGTTTTGTAATATTTTTTAGGGTTCCGTACACCAAAGGTGAAAAAGGAACCCTATTGTTTTCGCTACGCTGTCCGTCTGTCCGTCTGTCCGTCTGTCCGTCCGTCCGTCTGTCCATCACAGGGTATTTTCTCGAGAACCGTAAGAGCTACGGACCTGAAATTTGGACAGAGTGTGTAGACCCTTGGCCGCTACAACAACAAATACATGAGAGTTGGAAATTAAAGGGTGTGCCAAAACGAGCAACGAAAAATGTTAAAATCCCATGTAATATACATACAATTGTATGTATATGCACTTGAAATTTGTAAAGTTAGTGTATTTTTATACAGACTACAACAATTAACACTAAAATTTAAAAAATTTTAATTAGAGGGTGTACCATCAGTTAATGTAATTTTGACTATGTAATTTTGATAACTTGCTGTATCTTGGAAACCGTAAGAGCAAACTTCTTGAAATTTTCAAAAACGGTAAAACAAAAAAATCTCAAAATTATAAAATCGCCAAACCGAAAAAAAATCGCCAAAATCAAAAAAAAATCGCCAAAACGAAAAAAAAGCACCAAATTTTTTTTTTTTTTTTTTTGAATGCATGATTTTTTTTATTTATTGTATCTTCATATATGAACTAACAATAAGTATTCAAATCTTAAATCTAAAAATATAATTAGGCCCGACCAGTGTCGGACATAAGCTTAGTAATAGTTATATATAATACATAAGTAGTGATAGTCAAAAGGAAAAAATAAAGTATTTTCAAGAAGTCCCATCTGGAGTGCTATGAATAAGAGCCCATGTGTCCCTCTTTTTTAGGCGGATGTGTCCAGTAAAGTTCAAAATATTACGGGCAAGCGGATTAGGATGTGACTCGAGTTTTGTTAAATATTTGCCAGCGTATTTTGCAATTTCTTCAGTCACTAGTGGCATATTTAAATCACGATGTATATTTGAATTTTTTATATACCATGGAGCCAATGTTATTAAGCGTAAAATTTTGTTTTGCCTTCGTTGGATTCTCTCGACATTAGAAGCTGAAGCAGTGCCCCATAACTGTATTCCGTAGCACCATATTGGTTTCAAAATCGTCTTGTATATTAAAAGTTTACAATCTAGACTGAGTGAAGAATTTCTACCAATCAGCCAATGTAGCTGAGTTAATTTCAGTTTCATTTGTGTTAGCTTTGAGTCAATATGGGGCTTCCATGTAAGCCGTCGATCAAGGTGTATACCAAGGTATTTTACGTGTGAATGTTGAAGAACAACTTAATTGTTGATTCGAATTGGGGAACAAGTATCTCTTCGCAGGGTAAATGTTACCTGGACACACTTTTGCTCGTTTACTTTGATTCTCCATAAATTTAACCATAGTTCCAGTTGTGTAATATGTTCTTGTAGATATCGGGAAGCCTCGTGAGGGTTTTCGTGCATACTAAGGCAGGCTGTATCATCGGCAAACGTAGATGTATGAATATTGCTGCTCAAAGGCATATCACAAGTGTAAATCAAATACAAAACTGGCCCCAGTATGCTCCCCTGTGGCACACCGGATGATATAGATTCGGGCACACTCATGAAGTCTCCTTCCACAACCGTAAACTTCCGGGTAGTAATATAACTTTCTAATAGCTTCAGAAAATTTATTGGTAAATATGATTTCAATTTTAAAATAAGACCTTCATGCCACACTTTATCAAATGCCTGAGAAACGTCGATAAACAGCGCAGAACAATACTTCTTTTCTTCAAATGTTCTTCTTATAAATTGAACCAATCTATGAGTTTGTTCGATGGTGCTATGCTGACTTCTAAAACCAAATTGATGGTCCGGTATGCACCCATTACTAACTAGAATTGGGGACAATTTTGTCATGAGCAGTTTTTCGAAAAGTTTTGACATTGTTGATAGCAGACTTATTGGCCTGTATGACTCAGCCTTAGTAAGGTCTTTGCCCGGCTTTGGAATCATTTTAACTTTGGCAAGCTTCCAGCTATTTGGAAAATACTCCAGTCGTAAAATGGTGTTAAAAATAAATAATAGGATTCTAATTGCAATACGAGGCAACTTTATTAGCATCTGGTTACTAATTCCATCAATACCCGGAGCTTTCTTCGGGTTAAGTTCAGCAATTACTTTTTGTACATCACACGTTCTAAATTTTATGGGTCGAGGGGGTAGCGCCACTACATTCGGCAAATCAATAACACCAGTACACGAGTTAGGGGTAAATACTGATTTTAAATGCTCAGCAAATAGTTTACCTTTTTCAGTATCGCTTCTTGCCCAACCCCCTGTAGATGTACGCAGAGGTGGTTTAAACGCAACAGGTGTTTTAAGCTTTCTAGCAGCGCGCCACAAGGAGTAATTAGATGCTGGTGTGGCATCAAGACCTTCCAGATAGTTTTTAAAAGATGCAGTTTTTTCAAATGCAAGCAAGTCTTGGAGTCGTTTAGTGCACTCTTTAAATCTGATTTTATGTTGTGGTGATCTGTGCTGTTGCCATTCCCTTCTAGCTCTTCTTTTTTCACTTACAAGACGTTCAATATCCGTAGAATAAATTCTATTAAATCCAGTCTGCGGGTAGGAGGTAGTCGCATGTTCAGCAGCCTGTTTTATATTTTTGATAAGATTGCCAATGTTAAATTCAATATCTTCGGATGTTCGTAGTATAATGTTTTCCGTACAATGAGTACTGAGATATTTTCTGAACCCCAGCCAATTAACACGGTTGATCGTCTTCACATACGGGTGAGGTAAGTCACTACTTAGTGGGCTACAAATTGTAACGATCGTGGGAGAGTGATCGGAGGAAAGATCTTGAGACGCTTCAACATGAACTAATTCCCTAGAAATATTTTTCATGACTCCAAAATCTATAACATCCGGAATTTTTTGTATGTCCGTAGGCCAGTAAGTGGGCTCCCCACTCGAAATGACGTCCAAGCCCATTTTTGAAATTGTGTTGAACAATGCCCGACCTCTAGGTGTAATAAGACGCGAACCCCAGAACGTATGTTTTGCATTGTAGTCGCCAGCTGCTACGAAGCAAGGGCCAAGGGATTTGTAGAAATTCTCGTATTGGTCCTCAGTAATTGCGAACCTAGGAGGGGAGTAAATTGATGATATGACAAAATTAGTGCAAAAATTTTCGATACAAATATTCGTTGCTTGTAAATGTTCTTCGCAAAGCACCAAATTAAAAAAAAAAAATTCTAAATCGAAAATAAATCGCGGAAAACCGGAAAAATCGCCAAAATGAAAAAATCGTCAAAATGAAAAAAAAATCGCCAAAATGAAAAAATCGCCAAAATTAAAAAAATCGCCAAAATTAAAAATATTGCCAAAATGAAAAAAAAATCGCCAAAATGAAAAAAATCGCTAAAAAATAACCAAAATGAAAAAAATCGCCAAAATTAAAAAAAAAATCGCCAAAATTTAAAAAATCGCCAAAACGAGAAAAAAGCGAAAAACAATAAAAAAAATTATTTCAGCTGAAAAAACGTAACAAACACTGTATTAAAAAAAATGCTCAAAGCCCAACGTACGGAACCCTTCGTGCGCGAGTCAAAGTCGCACTTTACTGAATTTATTTAATAATATATTTTGTTTTTCTTTTGCGTTATATCAATGCATTTGTTTTTGCATTTACATATAATGTTGGTATTTATGCATTGCTATTATATAAAGAATTGAAATTGTATTATTTTTTGGACTAATGTGTTTATAAAACGTTATAATTTAATCGATCTAATGAATTACAATTTGTTTTTTCTTCAAAAAGATTAAATTAAAAAATATTCTGTACTGTTTTCGATTAGGCGGGAGTTATTGGGAAATCCCGGGAAATCTAAAATTCGTTCCCGCTTTCCCGGGAAATGAAAAAGTCCGGGAAAAGAAAAACTCTAGTTCACATGTATGTATGTATAAATTAAAAAAAAATATATATATATATATTTAGAATGTAACACATAGTTCAACTTACGATTATAATTTTACATCAATATCTATTTATTAGTTACACAGAGAAAAAACTGCCTTATAGAATCAAGAAACGTTTTTAGGCTAAGGGGTATCCCAGCAAAAAGAAGCGAAGATTTATTCATAGAGATTCCTTATTGTTTTTATGTGGTAAATCTTATTAATTTTATCAAGAAGAAAACCACGTAAAATCAAGAAGAAATCTTATTATTCACAACTTTTTTTACTCAATTTCCGTTACTTTTGGCACAAAAAAAACCATACATAGAGAAAAACTTCTTAATTCTATTAGATTTTCTTATAAATTGTAAACCATAGGGATTTCTTATTGATTTTATTAGTTTTCCTTCTAGATTTTTTTATAAAGGGTTTCTTCTTGATTTTATTAGGCTATATTATTGATTTTTTCAAAAAGGTTTTCTTCTTGGTTTTAGTAGGTTCCTATATGACTATGTGTAAAGCATTTTATTGATTTTTTTAATAAGGAAATCTTCTTGATCTTATGCGGTGCCTTGTTATTTTATATCTATAAATAGACATAGAGAAAATATTTTTCATGATCTTTTCCATTTTTGTATAAGAATGTTTGCACAATAATTTCAATGGTTATTCAGGCTGCTGCAATTTTAACTTGAACTTTCTCAATTTCAATGAAAAATGATTTAGAACAAAACGTTGTCAGTTCATTAACGAAAGAATGAGGAAATACCATAAGTTGTCAAATGAAAACAGAACCTTGTCAATTCGTAAACGAAAAAATAAAAATTTCCAATCGTTGTCACACCGAGAAATTATAGAAAATCCAAATAAGTAGGATTGGTGTTCAAATAAGAAAGATATGTTAAGAAATTAGAAGTCTGTGTTCTCAAAAAATATAAAAAATATTACAAAAAATGTGTTCTTTATCTCTTAGCATCATCCATTATAGAATTGAGAACGAACGTCACCTTGACAATGTATGATCGATTGCGATGTTTTCGAATGACTTTTTCTCTCTGTGCAACTGCTTCCAGATATTTAAAACTTCAAACATTGATTGTATTTTGCATATGACTTAATAACCCTAATGCCTAACACTGAATACCTTTTTATATGCATAAAAAATCTTCCACGCATCCAACCGCATGTGTTTGTAATATTTACTTTAGTTCTTAAAATAATGTTCATGTTTGAATTTTATTAGAAATGAAGAGAGAAAAATGCGTACGTTAAAATAAACAACAGTATAGACGATGGAAACATTACGATAGTAAAATAGGATAAGTTTTACATCCGAACTTTTATTTTTATGGTGTCACAAGAACCTCTGATGATAAACTTTCGCCATAAAACTGCTTCATTTCATGTTTTTCATGTGCTCATAAAAAAATTCCTATAATAAATAACTTATTTCAGTCACTTCACATATGATGGATTGATGTTCTGTTTTGAAAAAATACACTTGCTAGAAAAAGTATACGTACAATAACCTAAAAAGAATTTCGGACTAGGAAAATTATAGCAATAACTCGAATAATCTTACAAATACTTGTAATTTTAAATTATTGGAGTATTCTGTGTTATTTATAAAATTTTAAGCTTTAGTATGTCCCAAATATGATCAATAAGGATTACCGCCAGGTCTTAGGGTGGTGATTATAGCTGGCTTTGGTGTTATAAAGTAACTAGGGATGCCAATCGGGATCGATTTTTAGAAATCCCGGGATTCGGGATTTATAAATCCCGATCCCGAAAATCCCGGTATATTCGGGATCGCGGGATTTTCGGGATCCCGGAATTTTTCGGGATTCCGGGATTTTCGAGATTTCGGGATCTAAAATTTTTTGGTAAAATAAATAATTTTTTTTTAATAAATATTACTTTAATAAAAAATTTTATGCATTTTAAAAGTTTTTATGTTGATAATATATCATTAAACATTTGTCTTTAAAGTTAACAATAATTTAGTACTAGTATGAAATAAGAATAGAAAGAATTTTTGTCATCTATTTTTAAGTTGATGTTAGAGAATTTATACTGAAAACAATAACGAAATATGAAAACTTGATTTGGTTTTCAATATAAATGTTTTTCTATAATCTAAATCAAAACGAATGTACATATCTGTGGACTTTTAGCACTATCGCTTAAGTTGATTTATGAAAATTTTAGATGCACTTTCATACAAATAAGCTGCAAAAACATTATTGTTTTTTTAAATATATCTATTGCGATTGACCAACAAGTAGCCATTACGGTTACGGTTACATATACCAGGCATTGCCTATTTTTTTAAGCGATTTCGGCACTACTATGACAACGATAATAAGGCTGAACATGTCGAAAAATTAAAAGAAATGTATACACAATTCTAATCAAATTTTATAAATTACGTCTAATGATCACATTTTTGTAGGCACATACATTAACCGCCGTATTCAGAAAAAAAATTTAGGTTTATTACAGGTTTATTTGACAAATTTCCCAAAGAAATACGTCAAATAAGCGCTTAATAAACCTAAAATATTTTTTATGAATATGCCACTAAAAGTTTGCCAGAGCACTTGAACAGTATTTTTGTTGTACTGAAAAATTTTAAATTCATACATAAGTTGTTTTCTGCAAGTTCAACAGATACATATGTAGTCCTAAGTTCGCTAAGAGGAGTATGGTTTATTAGTGTGCTGTCCTTCTACTCTGCAACTCGAATAAAACTATAATTGAGTCGAAGTCATTCAGTCGGTCATTTTGGACACAAACCTTTGATCAAACCCATGTAATTTAAATAGGTCATAGGTTTGTGTCAAAAACGACCTAAACGGTCTAACGAAAATAATTTTGAACTGCAACGTAAAATAACATACATTCACACTAGAGCAATTTTTTAGAGAAAATAGTACGCATTATTCTGTAAATATTTCTCGCTTTTACGTCAACCCGACTTTTTATTTTCTACTTCATTTGTAAGGAGCTGTCAGTAGTACTCAATTGTTACCGAAAAGTGGATAAGGGTTGAGGAGTCGATATACAGATTTATACACTGCAATTATGAATAAATTTCCGCAAGAAATGTCTCCCTTTTCCATAATTTTTTTTTTGTTTTCCCTATTATTTGCTACTGTTTGAAATTATTCCCCGGGCAAAATTTCTCATGGAATTTTATTCATAATTGGCCTTATAATATAGAATAAGACGCAATAATTTTGTCAAACTTATTGAATTTTCCAAATGTTATTTACCTTCCAAAGCTCATATGCTTCTTTTTGTTTTCAAAATAGTTCTTAGTTGTATATTGTATCACCTTTGAAGAAAATAACCGTGAGAAAGTAGTTAATTTATTTTGCACTTGTTGTTAATTTATAAGAAATATGCCACGAATAGTCATTAAATTGTTAAAACTGCACGTATAAAATTGTATGGGACTTTTAAATATTATAAAAAATACCATAAAATCAACGAAAATTTTAATCTATTAAGTTTTTTATATAAAAATTGCTAAGAAATCCCGAAAAAGAAATCCCGGGATTGAATCTTACAAATTTGCTAAATCCCGAAAATCCCGGGATTTCCGGGATCGGGATTTCCCGTTTGGCATCCCTAAAAGTAACCAAGGCTTTATATTATGTACCGTATGCTTAGTGTAATAGTGCCGTTGAAATCAAACGACATATCATATATCTAGTTGCTCCACACTTTGAAATCAGTTTTATTTTGGAATGCTTAAGTATCTAATCTGATCCATTTTAAACCCAACAAACACAACGTTTCAAGCCCCATGGTGGCCATGCCGTTAATGTCAGCGAACTGTATCTTTATGGATGTTGTTCCCGAAAAATTATTCAATAACAAATCGTCAGTAGACTTCAACCACACATTTTGAACAGTCACAAACCTCTTATCTTATGTACAGACTTTCAAAAACTATTTGAGAATTCACAAAAAATAATATTTTTGAAAATCACAAAAGAAAAATAAGCATAGTTGGCTTATAAACAAAACCCAGGAAATAATTTTTATTCGATATGAATCTATTCATATTGAATATAAATTTTCAAAAATATTATTATTTGTGAATTCCCAAATAGTTTTTGAAAGTCTGTACATAAGATAAGAGGTTTGTGACTGTTCAAAATGTGTGGTTGAAGTCTACTGACGACTTCTTACAGCAACAATGATATGCATATAGACATCGCTGAACCAACGCAAAAAAAATTCATACTACATTAATTGTTAAAAAAAATTGTTTTCGGAAACGTTTTATATATACGTTTTTATGTGTACATATGTTATTATATATAATTTATACTTGTAAATAAATAAAATAATAGAAATTATTCTTATATTCTTGATTGGTACCATTTCGGATTTAACGCACAGCTGTTTTAAACAAAATATCTGCCAATATATGAGTAAGAAACCAAAATATTATTATTATATAAAATAATACTGTGACCGTATTTAACAATATTATTATAATATTAGAACATGGTATGGTAAGTCTCAATTATATTTTAGTCACATCTAGTAATAGTGTTGTCATATTTAACCAAAACGTGATAACCAGGGAAACCAGAGATATGCTCTAAAAAGAAGTATTTTATGCGCATTCAATATGCACTCCAAGCTTGAAAATATGCACTAAAAACTCAAAAATATGTTCTTAAAAACAACACAAATTGGCTTATTTGTAAATGAAAACATATTTTTAACCCAAAAATTCAACAACATTTCCATATAATATACGACAAAATATTATTACACTAGAAAATTAAAAAAAAAAATAATAATTTGGGTTTGAAGTGTACGTTAAAACAAAATTGCAATACAATTTTTGACTAAAGCAAGTAATAATTTTTTTAAACGGCTATACAAATTTAACTTCAGCCTTAAAAGAGACTACGATATCAGAATTAAAACTTTCGATCCGTATTTTGGATAAATAAGACAAGCTTTTAGTTTATTATTGTTATATTGCAATAGAGAACAAACTATTGACTTCGATTTTCAAATAAAAATCGTTGGCTGTCACATCTAAATAAACTTTTATACATCTACAATGTTCCTTCAACGTTTACTCTGATGCAATCGGGCAAATAGCAAAAGCAAATTTTAATTGAAACTAACGTCCATTATAACTGCGTAATAAATAAGAAAAAGTTATGCACTACATGTTGTATTGGAAATTAAATTTAGATGGCTTGCAAGCATATTAAAATAAAAATATATATAAAATATCAATATATGCCCTAAAAGTGTCAAAAATGCTCTAAAAATTCAAAAAATATATATAAAAACATGCGTGTAAAACTGAAATATGAAAAAACATGCTTTAAGGGGTGAAATATTAAAAAAAATTTGCACTACCAAATCGATGCCAAAATTCATAAACAGTTCTGAAATGGATAAATATCTTATCCTCGCATTAATACGTCAGACAAGATTAAACATGCAACTGAATATTTGCGGTTTCCCTGGTGATAACTTTGTGCAATACTAGATAAGATTAGGTATAACAAAGTAAATTGCTTTTGTAAATAATAATATTAATAGATAATAATATTATTTAAACTTTTCTTCTCTATTGACACTAATATGATTTGACTGCAACCATATACATAATTCAATCATAGCATGTGCTGTTTGACTATGATTACTTCAACCATATTTTTCTTTCAGACTAGCTCTGTACGAATACTTATTCTTGTGTATACTATTAACATACTGCACGTTTCGCATATTAAAAATCATATAGTAAGCAGTAAAGCAGTTGTATACGAAATATTAAAAGAAAATTGGAGATGTCACTACGTCTTTTACAACAACAAAAAATACCTAACGGAAAATTTTTAATTTTTTCTTCACTAATCACATTAAATTTTTTTATGGCTGTACGGATATTTATTTTAGCAAGTGTATTTTAATTTTTATTTCATTTAACTGCAACTTGTTGTCTTAAGTGTGCTTGTGTGCCAGAAGTTTCGGTTTAATAAAGCCATAAATGTATGCATGTACGAGTACATATCGACGGTCCCATTCCAAAACATGCTAAGTCGACAAAGCATGTTTTGCTGGGAAAAGCCTTTCTGAATTCATCGTTTATTAATTAAGAATCTATAAAATTTTGATAGTAATCGGACTATTCTATCAAAATTTATGAGCAAAAATGTATTTAGCATAATTTGTCAAGTTTAAAAAAAACTCCCTTTTAAATGTTTTAAGTACACTTAGCATGATTTAGTTTGCAAATTAGTACTCAAAAAAATTAATTTAAATTTTTCTCCAAACTAAAACTTGCTACATGTCCTTAGATGGCCAGTGTAGGTGAGAAAGGACCACCAGATAGCTGCTAAGTCTACTAAGAGGACAATCTTAACTACTCTAATAGCCAGTTTGTCAATGTCGAAAGAAAACTTATGCTAAAGAAAGCTAGTCACTCACTTTCGAATAGATTTTGGTTTACCAATGTCACTCACTTTCGTTCGCATGGACTTACGTATGTCAATTTTTGCATCCTACGTATTAATAAGCTTAAGTAGTGTCAATTGATAGGTTTATACATTTTACAGCGATTTCATCTGAAAGTAAAAAAAATACTACGAAATTGTTTGAAGAGAAATGCAACACTTCTTTATATTGGCTAGCTGTCAATATAAAAATGTTTAATAACAAAAAAGTTTTATATTTGTGGTTTTAAAAATTAATCTAAAAAAAGTGTTAGTGATTATTGTGATATTTACTTACATACTTAAAAAAACATTCATTTATACATTCTATACATATAAAACCGAAAGAAAGTTATTCAACTTTATACATACACCTACAATGGATATATCTGTTGCTGTGTATTTCTCGGATGATTCCGAAGATGACGAACAAAATATTATGTTAAGCCGTAGGGAGATGCGAGACAATCATAATGTACTGGAGCTGCCAACGAATCAGTAAGTGTACTCACTTATAAATATTAATGGATAAATTTATAAAGTCTGCTTTCCACATCAGATTTGTTGCAAACTTTCGTGTGTCGAAAGACATTTTTAGAATGCTTCTGGAAAAACTACAGGTTGTAGGTGCACCTTCTTACAGGAGTACATATATACGCCCGGATATAAAACTAGCAACATTTTTAAGATTTTTGGCTACTGGGAGCTATCAACAGACCGTGGGAAATGAAGTTATCTCATTTACATGTAAAGCTACAGTCTGCAAAATCATTCGGGAATGCCTCAACTTTTTTGAAGACCATATTTGTGAGCATTGGATAAAAATGGTTCATAGGGAAGATGAACACATAATAAAGCAAGCGTTTTTCCAATCAACGGGTTTTCCTGGAGTCATTGGCTGCGTTGACGGTACTCACATCAGAATTAAATCGCCACCAAATGATGTCAAACATTTGTATTATAACAGGAAAGGCTTTTATAGTATAAATGCAATGGTGGTAAGTGATACTGATACTTATGTATGTATATATATTTATTTAAAATAAGTATGTAAATTAATTCTTACAGATTTGCGATCACAAAACGTACATTATGCACGTCGATGCTAGGCATCCAGGTGCTAACCATGACGCGTTCGTCTGGGAGCACAGTTCTATCGACCGGAAACTAAAAGAAGATTTTGAAAGAAGCCAAATAAATAGGTGGATTCTTGGTAATAAAATTTTAATTAATTTGATTACTTTATTTAAAATGTTCTATTTTATTAGGTGACGCAGGTTATAAATTAAAATCTTATTTGATGACACCCTTTAGAAATCCCAGTAATGTACATGAAAGACTCTACAATAAAAAACATACCAGTACACGCAATGTTGTTGAGCGTTGTTTTGGTGTGTTGAAAAACAGATTCAGGTGCATTATCGGATCTCGAGGATTGCATTATAGTCCCAAAAAGGCAACACAAATAGTAAATGTATGTTGTGCCCTTCACAACATGTGCATACATTATAATTGCACTGTACCAGAAATTAACGTAGTCAACACAAGCGATGAAGTTGAAGAAGTCATGGAAGTAGAGGCAGAGGGGGCAGCAGCAATAATAAGAAGAAATATTGCATTAAATTTTTAGTTTTTTATTAAAGACATCGGTTTGTTTCCTTTTTTTTTATTAAAAACTCAAAATTAATTAAAATAAATTAACAAAAACAAATTAACAAAAACTAAAACAAAATAAAAATACGTTAAAAAACAAAACAATTCAATAAAAATTTAAATGAAATTACACATATTTTATTTAGTAAGCAAAAACTTTTCTATGTTTTTTTCAATTCTTTCCGTGGCTTCTACCAATAGCTTCATGCAGGCTGCTTGTATATCAGCGGAATCGGCAGTTTTTTTTACGGATTCTGCTTGCAGTTCAGCTGCTGCCGCTAATCTTTTCATAGCATCAGCCTGCTCCGTCGCCGCAGCTGCATTCCGTTCAGCTACTCGAAGTTGACGGCGAATTAGGGTCAACTTTTCGTCAATATTTCTCTTTTGTTTTTTGGCTGAAGAGAAAGTAGTATGTTCGTCGTCATCGCTCTCATTTGATTGACGTTTCGCAGCACCCTTGTTCTGTTCTTTATTCTGTTGCAGGCTCTGTGGCAGTTGTCGGTCATTAATTTCCAAATGCGACACGATTTCATCCGATTTCCCAAGCGCTATAGATCTGGTTGGTGTGATTACTGCTATAGTCTTCGTGTCTCTTGGAGGTGTTTTCACAAGCGATTGAAAGCAATCGTCTATTGAATGTGGTGTATCATTCTCCACCCAACCACCATACTTTTTACCACTAGGCGCAGCAGCTGAGGACAACATCAATGTGCGATCAATAATCTGTTCCAATTCAGTTAAATAATTGAACCGATATAGACCACCACCTGTCTCCTGGAGGTTTTTTCTATTTTCAGATATTTTTTTCTTCGTCCTTGATTTTAAATCAGCCCACGTCTGTAAATAAAATGTATTAAACTTACGAGTAACAAATAAAAAAGATGTATGTATGTCCAAACATATGTACGCATATAGTATGTACATACATAATATGTATAAATGTATATTCGCATTGTTTTTACTCACCTTTTTCCACTCAGCGATTGAACGAGTGGGAGGTCCACTAGAATTAAGTTTTTGGCAAACTGTTTTCCATTTCTCGTCTGTGGAAACCTTGCTTGCACCAAACACAGGCGTTCCTCTAGCAAATTCTGGATTCTGATCCATAAACTCCACCAATGTCTGGAGCTGTTGAACTGTTGACTTTTTTAGACTAAAAATAATTATTAATAGTTTAGTTTATGTATTTCTTCATGAAATTAACTTACCACTTGACGCTGTCCATTTTAATTGAAATTTTATAATTCAAAAACAATTTTATTAATTTTCTTTTGTAAAAAAATTTTTCTTACTCGAACACAAAATAGCAAGTGACTGGTTTTGACATTTGTGTTCGTAGTGTTGACAACACCTTCGAAGTAGACAAACGCAATTTTGTATGAAAATACTTACGTTTTCATTCGAGCTGCCGTTCGAGTCATTGTTCGCATAGAAGTGAGTTAGATAAACCCAAATCAATTTTCTTTCGCTTAGATTGCGAAAGAAATCATTATTTCGATATTGACAAACTGGCTATAAGTCACTTTTAACTATGATCTACAACAAATTTATAAAGTTGAAATAAACTAAAAAATTTCTATTGCAATTATTATATTTTTTTTATACACACATATATTTATTTATTGTATCTTCAAGTATGAACTAACAATAAGTAATCAAATCTTAAATCTAAATATAATTATTAGGCCCGACCAGTATCGAAAATTTTTTTTTTTTTTTTAATACATATTTTTATTTATTGTATCTTCAAATATGAACTAACAATAAGTATTCAAATCTTAAATCTAAAATATAATTATTAGGCCCGACCACTGTCGGACATAAATTTAGAGATAGTTATAAGTAATACATAAGTAGTGATAATGAAAAGGAAGAAAAAATAAAATAAAATAAAAAGTATTTTCAAGCAGTCCCATCTGGAGTGTTGAGTATAAGAGCACTTGTATCCCTCTTTTTTAGGCGGACGTGTCCAGTAAAGTTCAAAATATTACGAGCAAGCGGATTAGGATGTGACTCGAGTTTTGTTAAATATTTGCCTGCATATTTTGCAATTTCTTCAACCACTAGTGGCATATTCAAATCACGATGTATATTTGAGTTTTTTATATACCATGGAGCCGATGTTATTAATCGCAAAATTTTATTTTGCCTTCGTTGGATTCTCTCGACATTGGAAGCTGAAGCAGTGCCCCATAGTTGAATTCCGTAGCACCATATGGGTTTCAAAATAGACTTGTAATCAAAAGTTTGCAATCTAGACTGAGGGTTGAATTTCTACCAATCAGCCAATGTACCTGAGTTAATTTTAGTTTCATTTGGGTTAACTTAGAGTCAATATGGTGTTTCCAAGTAAGCCGTCGATCAAGGTGTATTCCAAGATATTTCACATGAGTATGTTGAGGGACAACTTGATTGTTAATCCGAATGGGTGAACAAGTATCTCTTCGTAATGTATACGTTACTTGAACACACTTTTGTTCGTTTACCTTAATTCTCCATAAGTTTAACCATAGTTCCAGCTGGGTAATGTGTTCTTGAAGATGTCGGGATGCTTCGTAAGGATTTTCATGCATACTAAGGCAGGCTGTATCATCAGCAAATGTGGAAGTGTGGATATTGCTGCTCAGAGGCATATCACAAGTATAAATCAAATACATAACTGGCCCCAGTATACTCCCCTGTGGCACACCGGATGAGATAGTTTCAGGCATGCTCATAAAGTCTCCTTCCACAACAGTGAACTTGCGGGCAGTAATGTAACTTTCCAAAAGACTTACAACGTTTATTGGCAGGTATGTTTTTAATTTTAAAATTAGTCCTTCATGCCACACTTTATCAAATGCCTGAGAAACGTCGATAAACAGCGCAGAACAATACTTCCTTTCTTCAAATGTTCTTCTTATAAATTGGACCAATCTATGAGTTTGTTCAATGCTGCTATGCTGACTTCTAAAACCAAATTGATGGTCCGGTATGCACCCACTATGAACTAGAATTGGGGACAATTTTGTCATGAGCAGTTTTTCGAAAAGCTTTGACATTGTTGATAGCAGACTTATTGGCCTATATGACTCAGCCTTGGTAAGATCTTTGCCTGGCTTTGGAATCATTTTAACTTTGGCAAGTTTCCAGCTGTGTGGATAATACTCCAGTCGTAAAATGGCATTGAAAATAAATAACAGTATTCTAATTGCAATACGAGGCAACTTCATCAGCATCTGGTTACTAATTCCATCAAAACCCGGAGCTTTCTTCGGGTTGAGTTCAGCAATTACTTTTTGTACATCACGCGTCTTAAACTTTATTAGTTGAGGGGGTAGAGCGTCTACATTTGGAAAATCAATTACACCAGTACATGTGTTTGGGGTAAATACGTATTTTAAATGATTAGCAAATACGCTACCTTTTTCAGTATCGCTTCTTGCCCAACCTCCGATAGATGTGCGCAGAGGTGGTTTAAACTCAACGGGTGTTTTAAGCTTTCTAGCAGCGCGCCACAAAGAGTAATTAGATGCTGGTGTGACATCAAGACCTTCCAGATAATTTTTAAGAGATGCAGTTTTTTCAATTGCAAGTAACTCTTGGAGTCGTTTGGTGCACTTTTTAAATCTGATTTTAAGTTGTGGTGATCTGTGCTGTTGCCATTCCCTTCTAGCTCTTATTTTTTCACACACGACACGTTCAATATCGGTAGAATAAATTTTATTAAATCCAGTCTGCAGATGGGAGGTAGTAGCATGTTCAGCAGCCTGTGTAATCATTTCGTTAAAGTTGGCGATGTTAGCTTCAATATCATCGGGTGTTCTTAGCGTAATGTTTTCCGTGCAATGACTACTAAGATATTTGAATCGCAGCCAGTTTACACGACTGATCATCTTTACATACGAGTGAGGTAAATCACTTCTCTGTGGGCTACAGATTGTAACGATCGTGGGAGAGTGATCGGACGAGAGATCTAAAGAAGCATCAACGTTAATTAATTCCCTAGAAATGTTTTACATGACGCCAAAATCTATAACATCCGGAATTTCATTTATGTCAGTAGGCCAGTAAGTAGGCTCCCCACTCGAAATGACGTCCAAGCCCATTTTTGAAATTGTGTTGAACAACGCTCGTCCTCTGGGTGTAATATGACGCGAACCCCAGAAGGTATGTTTATCAGTATAGTTTCCAGCTGCTTTGAGTTTTGACTTTATTAGAATTGCTGATCCACCGCTGCTCTTCCTCTCGGGTCCTTTCAATCATATAAGGTGTAGCCAAAAATTTTAAAGAGGCTTCTCGAAGTCAAATGAGTCTCTGAGACCAACATTATATCAATATTTTTTTCCGTGAGGAAGTGCTCAAGTTCATTTTTATGTTGGTGAATGCTGTTTGCGTTCCAGAACGCAAATTATTATATGATTACAAAAATTTCATCAACAAACTTTGAAGGCGTTTATCTCAAAACTACCTTTTTTGACTTAGCATGTTTTAGAATGGAGCCATCGATATGTAGAAATATGTACTAAATCACTTAAAAAATATATTTGTTTGTTTGTCTTCATATAAATTTTTAGTTAAATTTAAAATATTATTTTTTAAGTGGCACAAATAAATATAAGAAAATTAATTACCGTCATTCTATAAAACATTAGTATTTTTGTAAACCAACAGGAAAACTCAGCAGGAGCTCTTATTTCAGGCCTTATAAAGGGTCTGCTTAGGCAGTTTTTGATTCAATTACTAGTCTTGTTGCTAAGGAATGACTTAACTTTTGTATAAAAGATAAGATAGCCATTAAACATTTCCTTAGAAGGAAGAAGAGAACAAGCAATCTTTAGTTTAAATTTTGATAAATTTTTAGTATAATACATGCGGAAAATTTGAAGTAAAATAATCTTGAGAAAATGGGGGTGTTTTTAAAAGTAGGGAGTAGTATATCTTAAAAGAAATACATATTGTTTTTAGTTATTCACCATTTTCGTAATGAATCATTTTAATCTTTAGTCAAGTTAATTGGAACTTGGTCTAGAATTGTAATGAACGGCAGCGACCAAATAGTAACAATATAAAGTTAATTATTTCCTTCAAAAATTTAGAAAAGTCCTTTTCTTATCCTGCTCTACAAATATGGGACAAAGTCTGATATTGGTAACAAACGACAGATTGCTAAAACAAAACTTTTTGAAAATCTTGTAGCTGAATACCTATCTCATCATCATCATCTTAATGTCTTATGCCAAACATGGGTTTCGTAAAGTATGTTCAGCTACAACAAATTTATTGCAACTTGCAACCATTGTAAATCGAGGTTTTGTATAACGGAAGCAAACTGACATCACTTACAAAGATTTCAGCAATGCGATTGATAAGTACTTTTCTTGAAGTAACTAAAATCAATATGGTTTTCATTGAACTCCCTCAGGTGGACTAAAAGCCTATTGACTGAATAGTACTCAATGTGTTCGTTTTAAAAATGTTACTTCAAAATCGAAAAATTTTCGAAAAACGGCAGCCATCGTGAGTCGCTACTATTTAAATTTTTTGTCATTGATCTTGCTGAGGTGGTTAAATTCTCTAACTTTTTAATGTTGGGGATATTGTGAAAATTTTCTTAAATTAAAGTGAATACCCATTTCACACTTTACTTAAAAAAGATTTGGATACATTTGATTTAACTTATGGTGTAACTTTCCTACAGGAAATTGAACTGACACAACAAGACTAGTCACGGTCCCCAAAAAGATAGGGGCCAGTCCAAGTTCTAACACTTCCTATGAAGCGGACCACCGACTTTTAAATGAGGATGGCCTGGGAGGTGGTTAATTGGTACTTAGTATACACGTTGTGACCTGTCACTGAACGATCCCATAGGAACCTTATCGGTGTAAAATAATATAAATGATTTAAAAATGTCATTCCGACGCTTAAAGGTGAATTCACCCATTGTTTCGGGACAAAATTTTTGTCCGGAGAATAATTTTTTACTGAGAGTTTTTTGCAAGTCGATTCATCCATTTCGAACATTTTGTATGGAAAATCAAAGCTACCATATGAACTATGTACGTGTATAAACGATGCGTATTAATTTTACAAGTGGCAGCACAGCGGCAAATGATTAAAATTTGCATTGTCACACACATCTTTTTAATTGTTTACTGCAGTAGTTTCGTTCAACTCCATACATATGGATATGTTGTTCTTAATTTTTATTTATTTCTATTGTAATAAATACAAGTATACTCTGTGCTTTTATTATTCATATAACATGATGTGGCAGCTCAGTTCAACTTTGGCTAAAAAATTAAAATAGTTGGCAGCTCAGTTCTATTTTGTCCGGACAAAAATTAATATTAAACTAATTCAAGTAGAAAATGTTCCGAACAAAATTTTTTCTCTACTTCTATCTCTCTCAAAAAGGGAAACGTCAAACTCCAAAAATTTTGTCCGGACAATAATTTTGTTCCGAAACAATGGGTGAATCCAGCTTAACTGTAACAATGAAAACTTATATTTTTTTTATTGTTACAAATGCAATTATATTTTTGTTTAAAAGCAGATATTTTTTTGTCGAACCGACAACCTCTGTCATGACAGGAGTGTGCATTATCCCCTCGACCACAGGGGCACTAATATTTTAAAAGTATAAACACTAGTTAACGTTAGGTTAATAGCTAACTCCAGTTACGGGAATTGTTCCAGAGTAACTTGGAGGCATTATTTAAGGGAACAATTTATATTAATTTATACTATTTGATAGGTTCTTGATCCAAGCACATTTAACTAGTTCAGTGTCGTTTACCATAATACCAGACAGATTCTCAAGTAAAATTATAAGATCAATACGATACATCCGACAATGATGAATATGTAATCATTTACAGTATATGTCTTGTTTTCACCACCATCTTGTACTAATCAAGCTGGCAACTCTTAAAAGCCGTGTCGTTCCTTCTACATTAAATTAACGGGGACATCTGCTCTGATTTTCTGCTTGACAGTATTTCATTCAATGTTCCCAATAGTCCATCTCGACAAATTATGCAGATCGTGTACCACTTAGAAGGATGTGTTTTCAATTTAATAAATTTTATAAAATTATTTAGATATTAACTTTAGCTTAAGTGGTTTTTATACTTTTCAAACATGCGTTCCCCTGTAGGCCAGTGGGTGGTGTGTAAGCCTGTCTTGCCGGAGGTAGTGTGCTTAAAAATAAAATATAATTGCATTTGTAACAATATAAAAATTTATATGTTTTAAATTTTTGCATCTAAATTACACTGATTAGGTCCCTATAAAATAGTTCATCGACAAGTTAGAAGGTGTACAAAAAGTATAAATTGTTACTGAGTCGCTTCATTGGAAGTGTTAAAACTCGGACGGATTCCTAACACTTCGGGACCGGTTACGTGACTAGTCTTATGTCAGTTCCCTTTCCTGCAGGGATGTTGGTTAAATAAGTTTTTTTTTAATTTTTAAAAACGTTTACTTAAATCTACATTGCCTACATCTACAAAAAATTTAAGGTAGAACCTAAATAGATGTAGAAATAAATGTCAGGGATTAATCTGCAGGAGTTTTTAAATTCATACAGGCACACAGAGAAAACAGTGCCTACTAAATACCTCATAAAATAGAACAAAATTATTAAGAAATCGCTATGGTTTTTTTCAAAAGGAAATCTTATTAATTTCATAGGGAAAACCTTTTCGAAAAAATCAAGAAGAAATCTTTTAGTTTTTGTTAGGTTATCTTATTGATTTTTTCAATAAGGTTTCCTTCTTGTTCTTATTAGGCGACCTCTTAAAAAAAATTGCGTCTTTATTCTCCTTACTTATGTATTTTCATTTCAATT
Source organism: Tachina lurida (assembly GCA_944452675.1). Taxonomy (NCBI): domain Eukaryota; kingdom Metazoa; phylum Arthropoda; class Insecta; order Diptera; family Tachinidae; genus Tachina; species Tachina lurida. Next base: position 79,551,248 of record OX101754.1, read on the forward strand.
CTATACCATATACATACATACGTATGTATGTATGTATGTAGTATATTGTAGATGTTATTTATTTATAGATACATACATACGCATTATGTTATACATACATACGCATTATGTTATGTTATGTTCTTAACTAACTTACTCACCAAGTATTGAACCAGCAAACTTCTGACTGATAGACAAGCACTTTAACCAATACGCTAACAAGCAGCCTGAAGAACCATTGAAATTATTGTGCAAACATTCTTATGTTTACAAAAATGAAAGATATCATAAAAAAATTTTCTCTATGTCTATTTATAGATATGAAATAACAAGACACCTCATGAAATCAAGAAGATGTCCTTATTAAACAAATCAATTAGATGTCTTACACATAATCATAGGAACCTAATAAAATCAAGAAGAAAACCTTATTAAAAAATTTAATAAGGCAACCTAATAAAATCATTAAGAAATCAATATAGTTTACAATTTATAAGAAAACCTAATAGAATCAAGAAGTTTTTCTCTATAGATTGTTTTTTTGGTGCCAAAAGTAAAAAAGTTGTGAATAATAAGTTTTCTTCTTGATTTTATGTGGTTTTCTTCTTGATAAAATTAATAAGATTTACCACATAAAAACAATAAGGAATATCTATGAAAAAATCTGCGCTTCTTTCTGCTGGGGTACCCCTCAGCCTAAAAACGTTTCATAGAGAAAATCTTCTTGATTCTATGAGGCAGTTTTTTCTCTGTACAATTAAAAGCCTTTTTAAAAACTTTTTCATATGAATTTGTTCTAAAACCTTCTGACAACCATTATCTGAAAGTCCTATTAAAAGCTATGAACTTGAAAGCTTTTTAGAATCCCTGGTGAAAGAAGACAGTGAGAAATTACTACTCCACAATGACAACGTGTATAAAAAAGATGTGAGGCCTTCTATAAGGCATCCGTACTCCTTCTTTTTTGCACTCGCAAGCAGCGTTACCATATATATTTTTTAAAAAACTTTCTAAATCTGAAAAAAAACTTTTTTTCCAAAACAAAAACTTTTTTTCTACAAAAGTACCAAAATTTTAAAAGAAAACAGCTGATCGATATTGTTATGTGAAAAATAATGAAAATGGTTAGGCTAACTGACCCTTTAGACACTGTTGCAGTAATAAGGGAGTGAGAAAATACAAAATCGTTTTATTGCATACAAACATCACTTAATATTTTCATTCAATATACTGCAAAAGTTCAATTATGGACATATTTATAAAAAAAACTTGAAAAAACTTTATATATTCAAAAAACTTGTTGACATCTCAAAAAACTTCCAAAAAAAGGAAAACTTGACAAATGGTAACGCTGCTCGCAAGGTATGTATTATAACAAAGGAATGCCGTTTCAATTGCTTAACTTTTTACGCTTTTCAATACCCAACTGATAAATCTTTGTGCAAAATAGTTTGACAGACAGTTTTTATTGTTTTACACTCAGTTTCCACAATTTGAAAGTGCATGAGGCAGCAATTTTTTTCCAGATATGCGATTGCCTTTTAATTATTATTGGCAATAGCACAAGCATTGCAGTGATTCCGATTGTATTTTAAATTACTAATTTTTTTTTGCCTGTTCTTTTGTTATCAAATATTGGAATTGCAACTCAAAAAAAAACTAAATAATGCCTCGCACTGTTACTGAAATACACATATGGGCATTTCCAGAGAAAAGTCTACCATGACAGAAAAAATTTAAGTTCACCAACAGATTTGTTTTCTTTTATTATAAATTAGAAACATTTAATATTAAATAAATTTAAGAGTTCGAAGCTTTCCTTATAATGGGCTACAAAGTTAGGCTTCTCGTTCTGGTAAGTTTTACTTAATTTCAGGAGCATTTTCTCTTTACTTTTTGTACTTCTAGGAGCAATTGAAACGCCAGGAAAAGTAGCATTTATTTTCATTATCGCTACGCTGACGACCGCACGTGCGTGAAATTTTGCATGTTAACAAAGCTTATGTGATAATCAGGGAAACCAGAAATATGCTCTATAAAAAGTGTTTTATGCGCATTCAATAAGCACTAAAAACGTGAAAAATATGATCTTAAAAATAAAATAAATTTGTTTATTTGTAAATGCAAAATATATTTTTAATGAAAAAAAGAAGAGAGTTGTCTTAGGACATCCGGTTATAGCTTTGCTACTTAGTTATTTAAAACAACTTTCATGTGTGAAATAACAATGCAATAAAATTATATTATGTATGTATATGATGATGTCAAATTCTCTGCAAATATTTCAAAACGTTTCCATTTATTTCCCATTATTTTCTTTTCTAGCGGCGTGCGATTAAATTAATGTATTGTTTGTGGCTGGTGTCAGGTGTTAGGCGGCATACATCCGATCGGCGCTGTTCTCTGGTTTGTGCTCATATGCAAAAACAAAGCAAAAACAAATTGAACAATCGTTCTCATTGTTCTTGTTTTGTTTTTGTTTCACTCACTTCAAAGAACGAAACAAAACAAAATCAAACAATTTGTTTGGTTTATTTTCGTACTATACTTTTAAGTACAAAGAAATCAAAACAAAAATAAATTTATAGCTGTAATAGTGTCGATTATTTTTGTTACGAAAATTATTTCCTAACCCCTGTATCGCGAGATAAATAGCAAAGCTATAAAAATAAATTTTTTTCAAAAATATATGCATGCGCGCGTCTTCTGACTGCATATCTAAGTTGTCCGTGAGAGTATCAAATGTGTTACGGTCCTTTTTCATGTTAAATAGTATAGTAAATATAGATAGTACTAACTTTCCCATCACTGCTCACAGCACACACTCAGTCCTAGCAATACGAAATACACATGCACACATGCAGTACCAGCAATACGAAATACACAAACAACTTTGTCTTTTAGTTTGTTGTCGTTATTCACTGTATATACGCAAATGCAAAGCAACAAAATTATTTCTTTTTTCCTTGAACAAATTGAGCAATCGTTTTCACTGTTTTTGTTTCTCTCACTCCAAAGAATTAAACAAAAGAAAATCAAACAAGTTGTTTCGTTTATTTTCGTGCTCTGGTTTAAGTACAAAGGAATCAAAACAAAAATAAATTTATAACTGTAATAGTGTCGATTATTTTAGTTACGAAAATTATTTCCTAACCCCTGTATCGCGAGATAAATAGCAAAGCTATAAAAATACAGCAGCATTTGCATTTAAGATAAGACAAAAATAAAATAAACAAAAAAAGCTAAACAATAAAATATTACAAAAACAATAATTTTGGCTTGAAGTGCACGTTCAAACAAAATTGCCATAAAAATTTTGAGTTAAGCTAAGAATACAAACTAGTGTTCGCCCAGTGGTTGAAAATCAACCATTAACGCACAGAGATGGAGAATAGAATGAAAATATTTAAATTTTGATGAATTTAAAACACAATTTAAAAACTATATTCAAATATACATATGTATAGACTCCAAGGTAAACCACTCTCTTAAACCACTTTCTTAACTACTAAATACGAATTTAAAATTTCATTTATCGGCATAAATAAGAATAGATTTTAAGCAAAATATTTAAAAAAAGTTGTTCACTTTTTGAACTAAATGTAATTAGATATTTGCTCCTAGTGTTTTCACTTCATATTCATTATTATTGCCCAAAACAAAAATATTCGTTTATTTTTTCATTGAACGCTTTTTCTCTAAAGTTTTAGACTCCCCATTAAAACGTTTGTTACAAAAAAAGTATCTATTCCCTATTCTTTGAGAAAGACCCCATATGTATGTACGAATATGCTAGCCTAATAATATAAACATTCCATCATATTCCAACATTCCATCATATTCCAACATTCCAGTATGTTCAGTAATTTAAAGCACAGAAAAATAATGAAAACAATGCACAAAAACAAAACGCACACAAAATAAACCAAAAATAAAAAACTTACTTTGTGCTGTAGGTGAATTTAACTTTAATCAAAGTTATTAATAATTAAAAAAATATATTATTTTTAAGCATCTAAAGAAAAAGAATACAGTACCACTCGTTATTTAAATATCCAAATTTTATTAGTTTCAGCAATACTCGTTTAAGTCCATAGAAAGACGGAAATAAGAATAGAATGAACAAATAAAATACGTTTTTCCTTCTAAGTGTTTATGTTGTAATTTTTTTTTTTAGCAAATTACGAGAGAAAGAGAAATCACGGCTTTATGATTGGCTAATATTCTTAACTGTTTTTAACTATCTTAGACACAAAAATGTAGAAGAAAAAATACATTCTGCGCTGCTCCTATTGTCAATCTATCTAACAAAAAAAAATCAAGCAAATACGTTGAGTTTAAGTCAGTTAAAATTGCTCTTAACTTTTTTCACTTGCCTATTTATATATAGATTAATTTTTTTTTATACTCTTGTAAAAATTTAACTTCAATTTAAAATAGATATCAGAATTAAAACTTTGAAACTGTATTTTAAATAAATAAGACTAGAATTTTGTTTATAATTTTTATTGCAGTAAACAACAAAATATGGACCCAGACTTTCAAATAAAATTCGTTACCTGTCACATCCAAATAAACTTTCATACATTGACAATGCTCCTTCAATTGCACTTGGGACAAGGTTCATCAGAAATAGCAAAACCGAATTTTTATTGAAACTAACGTTCTTACTAAATGCGTAATAGAAATATTTATAAGAAAAATTGATATACTACATGGAACATTGGGAATGAGATTTTTTAAATGGCGAAAAATAAAAATAAAAATTTTGACCCATCCATAAACTTGTAAGCATATTAAAAAAATCTATAAAGCAACAATATATGCCCTAAGAGCGTAAATTATGCTCTAAAAATTAGAAAATATGGTAAAAAATATGCGTGTAAGACTGATAAATGTTCACCTTGCATTCAAAGGGTAAAATATGCAAAAATATGGAGTAACAAATTGGTGCCAAAATTCATAAAAAGTTCTGAAACGGATAAATATCTTGTCCCCGCATTAATACGCCATACAAGAAAAAATATGCAATTGCATATTTGCGGTTTCCCTGGTGATAATAACAAAAAAATCCTTTATAAATCAAATATTTAATGTAATATTAATTTTCAAAAGTGTGTAACGTAACGCCAGATTGTGAGTATTTGTTTTTTTGGATAGTACAATATTGATTTGAAATTTATTTAAAATTTTGGTTTTTATTTTTATATTCCTTAACTAATAAAAGACTACCGGCCCTATGTATAAGCAAAAATTGGCATGAAGTTAGCATAAGTGGCAAACTTGAAGATGATCTTAAAGAGTTTTGCGATGAAACTTTGTACTATAAATTATGGTAGGACTTAGAGGTAAGTTAAAATTAGGTAATGCGACCATTTTTAATGTCAAATTGTATGGAGGAACTCGTTAACACTTAATTCAATTTCGCCACTTATGCTAACTTCATGCCAATTTTTGCTTATACATAGGGCCATACTTTACCAGCATCAAACAAAGCACATTTTTTCGGTTCGGAACCGATTTTTTGTATATGGTACGGATGTTTTTCGAAAAATATATCTTTGGGATGGTTAGGGTAATTTTCGATTCGGGTTGGATTGTTTAACCAGTCTTAAAACCGGGTTTTATTCTGTTTTTTAATTTTTTCATCGCTTTTATCGGCGACTAACAATTAAAAAAAAATTCAAAACATTTACATAAGTATATTTTCCAAAATGCAACGTGAACGGAGTCTCGAGTAAAGCTAATAAGTATATATAAATATCAAATATAGTTTTCTTACACTTCTGTATATATTTTTCTTAATTTTTAACCAAAGAAATATCAACGGGAAATTTAAGTAACGCCGCGCCAGATACCAAGGCTAACAGAAAAAATGGCAAAAAGATTTTGTAATCTAGAAGCTTGGAAAATAAATTTATATCAGTCCAAGTCCTAATAAAAAAGTTTTGCCTAAAAATACTTGCCCTATTCGCAGAGTTAAGCAATTATGGTAGTCAAGTCAAACCCCACTTCCGTTTTTTGTAACGTAACGCCAGGTCATATTTTGCGTATATCTTGAAATCCTAAGATTTGATTGTTAGCATTTTTTCACTGAATATTTATTCACTTCTCAAATGTAAGAAACAACTTTTTTCAAACACTTCTAGGAAGTATTCAATTGTCCGACTCTGCATTAATTTTCAACTAACTTAAAGTTAGCATATACAAGCTTTATCTCTCAGTTTCAATAGTAATGCGTGATATACACAGAGATGCCAACTATTTATAACCCAACCGCGCTATACCCCTCCTCAAAACGCGCTAGAACGCGCTAAGTTACAGCATTATCAAAAATGTATAGTCAAAACGCGCTATTTTCCTACGCGCTTAATTAAATATTCGAAATTCTTAGTTTTGATTTTAATTTTATTTGGCAAACTTTGTAACAACTTATATAAATTGCCGAATAGTGTTGCGATTCAAATGCTTTTGAAGTACAAAAAGAATAAATGCTTAATAAGTTATATACATTTTTTGGGTCACGAGTGCCAGTACATATTTTTAACTGTGAAATTTCAAAATATTTACCATTTACAATATTAAAATGCATTTTTAATTATAACCACAGTCAAAGGAATTTTATTTGCAACATCTGAATCATTAACGAATTTGAACAAAAAGTTAAATTTTGTTAAATTTATACAAAAAAGTAAAACGATATTAAACTCAAATGATATTTTTGACTTTAATCAAAACGCGCTAATTTAGCGCTTTTTTTATTAAACGCGCTGAGACGAAAAAAAGCGCGTTTGGCATAGTTAAAACGCGCTAAAACTAGCGCGATAAGCGCTAAATTGGCATCGCTAGATATACATACCATATAAAAGCATAAAAATAGAGTTTTCCAACCGTAGACTTATATATGGACCTTAAACGGGTAGTTTCAAAGGATGAATTAAATTAAAATTAAACCGACCTAAAAAATAAGTACTGGAAAGTTAAAAATAATATACATATATTCAATTAACAGGCATTTTTTGGAAAACATAATCCTTTTCGTTTTTATGTTTCGCTTATAAACAATAACGCTTAAAATTTGCTTTTTATAAAACATTTTTTAAGACTTTCAATACACTGACAAATTATAAAAGTGGCGGAATAAAAAAATGAAAATGTATTTGAAATCTATTAAAAAACATTTTTTTGTGAAAAATTTTAAATAAAGTTCATTTCAAATCTTATCAAAGGTAATTTTATTTTAAATTGATTGCACACTACTCATTTCATATTAATAGAGATTTTTATTGTATTTCGTTGATTATAAGAACTCAGTTTGTTTTTTCTTATAACCTTTACCTTATTATTTTTCTAAAGAGAAGTAACTAACACTCATGCAATTAATGAATGCTACTATTACTAGGTGTTACCTTCTTTAGGAAAGGGATAGTGATAGAGAAGGCAGGTGGTGAAGGAAGATATGGAGGACTACGTCATTCTTTTGCAAATCTTCTTTTTTGGACGTTTTTAATAAGGCGCTGCAACAGCCTCTGGTGTCAATGAGTCGTATTGAACTTTTAAAGCTGTGTTTAGTATAAGTTGTTTTACTTTGCCGATGGTTTTGCTACACAATACCGACGAATAAGGGCGCTCTGATGTTACATTAGGATAAATATCCGCTAAAGTAGGTATATAGTTCAGTGGCCAATGTCTATGCCTTCATCACTTGAACCTTCCTACAAGATCTCATGCATATCAGAAAAATTATCTTATTATTTTAATGACTTTATTGGTGACCGCGTTCGAACACAGGACCTTCGGTTTTGTAGTTAACGTGTTAAATAGTTCATGCTAAAAATTATTGCAATTCGTCTTACAGTAAATTATTTGCTTATATGGAATTTGGTGTTGGTTATTTCACAATACCATAAACAAAGGAAACATATGTATGTATTTCATTGTTACGTAAGGCTAGATTCGTTTTTCTGAAAGTTGAGTTTATTTGATTATAAAAAAATTGATTCACATATACACTTTTATGTAAAAATAAAAACTAAAAAAATTACCATTTACTTTCGTATTATTTTCTCATTAATAATTATCACCAGGGACAGGGGTTTCATGCAAATGCATGTTTATTCCCTTAACCCTGATAATGACAAGAACGAAATATCTTTACGAAACAATGAATTTGCGTAAAAATGGCATCGATTTGTTAGTGCATATTTTTGCATATTTTGCTGAAAATTCATATTTTCGCATAATTTATTCATAAGTGCATATTTTTGTCTCATTGTTTTGTGTCATATTTTGTCAAAAATTCAAATTTCAAAATACATTGTTGACAAATGATTAATATAAGAGATTTTTAGCAAATTAATTCGATTGAATAACCCATTATTTTTAATTGAGAAGTTCAAAAAGTATAGTGTAGCCCTTTTTTTGTTTATTGTTATGCTTCCAAGCATCCAAAAGTTAATGGATTAATGTTGCCTAAAATGATTCAAAACTTAATGGGTTATTTTTGCCTACAAAATATGCAACAGTTGATAGATAACTTTTTGCCTACAAGTATGAGTATTCAAAACAAAATTATAAAACTTGTACCTTTTTTAGGATTATTAAAATTCATAATTTTACAAAGAAAATATGTATGTACATTATTAGGCTTATGCAGAAAATAAAAAATTTACAAAACGCGAAGGGCTCACTGGGTATGTTGCACAGTGGGGGATTTTGAAAAAAAAGTGGAAATAATTCTGCAGTTTCTAAACAAGCAGTCCGATTGTTATAAAATTTCATACAGTTCTTAATCTGAAATTTGGACTAAATAAAGGGGGTGTGGCCACAATGCCCAAAAGTGGGCGAGCTCGGGTTAATCAATAATTTAAAATTATGCCAAGCTGATGTTTTTGAAGGGCTCCTTCGCGTTTTGCAAATTATTTATTTTCTGCATAAACCTAATGTGCATAAATGATATTATGGTTTAGTTAATCTCTATATTATATAGATTAACTAAACCATAATATCATTTATGCACATTAGGTTTATGCAGAAAATAAATAATTTGCAAAACGCGAAGGAGCCCTTCAAAAACATCAGCTTGGCATAATTTTAAATTATTGATTAACCCGAGCTCGCCCACTTTTGGGCATTGTGGCCACACCCCCTTTATTTAGTCCAAATTTCAGATTAAGAACTGTATGAAATTTTATAACAATCGGACTGCTTGTTTAGAAACTGCAGAATTATTTCCACTTTTTTTTCAAAATCCCCCACTGTGCAACATACCCAGTGAGCCCTTCGCGTTTTGTAAATTTTTTATTTTCTGCATAAGCCTAATAATGTACATACATATTTTCTTTGTAAAATTATGAATTTTAATAATCCTAAAAAAGGTACAAGTTTTATAATTTTGTTTTGAATACTCATACTTGTAGGCAAAAAGTTATCTATCAACTGTTGCATATTTTGTAGGCAAAAAGTTATATAGATTAACTACAGTCGATCAAAAATATCTAAATGCACTATGTTAAAGAAAATAAAAAAAATTTAATAGGTAAATCATTGCACAGTGGGGACTTTTGCAAAATAAATGGTAATAAATCTGGAACTTCTAAACTACTGATTGGATTTATATCCGTAACATCCGTAGAGGAGGACTCAGGCTTTATAACAGATGTCTTGGCAGCCGTCTGGCTTAGCTAAACAGGAGTTACAGTGGGCCTAAGTTGACAACATGGGACTCAAAAAAAATTCTGAGGCTTGTAACTTTTAGAAAAATTATCCGATATTTATGAGATAAAGCGTTTTGATCTAAACTCAACATTTTTTATAAATAATGTCCGTAGATGTGTTTTCATATCTCTCATAATTTAGAAGATATTTGACTTTTAACAAAAACAAAATTTTTTTTTGCCTTGACTTTTTTTAGTATTTCACCTAGAACTTTTTAGTCAATTGTTGGATTTTAAATTAAAAGACAGCATTAAATTTGCGATCAAATTTTAAATAAAAATAAGTAAAAAACTTATTAATATCTGCAGTCCTGAAATCGGGAAAAGGCTAAGAATTCAAAATTTTAAAATTTTCGTGAAAAAGCCACGTTTTTTTACGAAAAAGTATCTTCATTATTTTCAATTTTGTGAAAAACTTTGTTTAACACATGCACTTTTAAACCCCATAATGCTAAAAACAATCTATTCAGAATATGCTTAGAGCCAATTATTTTGTATTTTGGACATGCACCCTACATTCAGCAGTGTCCGAAAATTGCCCATTTTAAAAAGATTTTTTGTATTTGAGCGCTTATAAAAAGTTGTGACGGTATATTTTGAAAGTTTTAACTATATTATTTAATTGCTAAGATACTTTGCAACATTTTAAATATAAATTTTTAACAGCCTTTTCATAAATGCGAACATGCGCGCAAATTTTCTGAAAAAAGTCAAAATTTTGGAAAAATTTTGTTTTGTACCATAAAAAATATATATAAAAATAACTTTCTTTTCTTATGTTGGCATTTTTGGCTTTCACATGAGTCTATTTACTTCGCCTGAAAAAATTAATCCAATATAACTAACTGATCTCGAGATATTCCGATTGTAGGGTGCGATTCAACAAATATGTAGAATGCGCTTAACTTTTTCCCCTTTATTCACACATCAGCTGTTTAAAACTTTTATGAAATTCAACATAAATAGAAAAACAAAAATAAATTTAGAATTTTATCCAATAAGTCTATGTATATTCTTCGTAATAAAAAATATTTATGGTAATTATACCATGTGATTTTCTATGTAAGTGTAGGTAATGCTAATAACAGGTAAGCATTTAACGAATAACAACACACATTTTTAATGGATTAAAGAAAGGTTTTCGCGCATTATTTTACAGCGGCATCGGGAGGAGCTACCTGATTATGCTACTACTTAAAATAAATAACACTTCACAGTACCAGGTAACTAGACAAAACTAGCAAAGTTGCTTATAAAGTATGATATATTGTATAAAAACGCAGGGTTCTTTTATAAGAATAATCACTCTATATTGAACTGTTATGGAGATTAGTATTAAATATAACGCGGTATGTAAACTTTTATGGGAATACGTTCCTGTTAGTTTATTGTGCCAAGAAAAATGTTCTAAAATCATAGATATAATTGATTGGATTAAAACTAAATGAAGATGCTACTAAAAAAATAGAGAACTTTTTAGTAGCGTACGAAAGAAAAATGAAAGAATTAAATTATAATAAAACTAAGTTCCAAAAACAAAATGAACAATGGCTAAAAACCGAGATAGTTACACAGATTGGTATGAAACAATTGGTAAGGCCTAATAAATTAGACGAGGAACTTCAACCAAGAAGCCAGAAGAGAAAGCAAGAGGACCTCATTGAAAACCACTCTTTTTGCCTTATAAAGGATGCCTTTAGAAGTGCCTTAACCAAAAACAAACCGAAGGAAGTTTGCCAAATTGTAGATGCTCTTCCAAAAGCATCTCCAAAGAGAATACAACGTATCGTGGAAAGCATACCAACGCCTAAATCTAAGACAGATTTTACTAATTAAGATGCATTAGCCCTTATTCTAAACTTGTGTCCAACAAGGAATAAATATGAAGTATCAAAGTTATTATGTCGACCAATAAAATTGGAATATATGAAAGAAAATAGAAATGAAACTCAAAATATTGTGGTTACTATATCAGAAGAAATAAGGACTAACCAAGCATTGCAGTAACAATTTCTGAATGCATTATAAATTACACATTTGATTTACATTTGACTATGATAGATGGAAAAATTGCTAATGCCCTAACGGATACCAAGTCATACTGGAAATGCTATATATGTGGGAAAAAAGCTCTTAGTTTGAAGATAAATCTAATGAAACTATAAAAGAGGAAGCCCTTAAATTTGTAATTTCCCCACTTCATGCTCGCATTAGATTTATGGAGTATTGCTTGCATCTATCATATGATGTAAAATATAGAAATATCAGAGGTAATGAAACTGTTTTCTCACGAAACAACAAAGACTTAGCAGAGACACAAAGAACTGAGAAGAAAAGAATACAGGATGAAATAAGAAACCATGGGCTTATAATTGATAAGCCAATAAACGGTTATGGTAGCTCGAATAATGGAAACATTGCTAGACGCTTTTTTGAGGATTCAGAGACCACATCCTTGATAACCGGCTTGGATAAAAAACTAATAAGGAACTTCAAAATAATACTGGCAACTATTAACAGTAAAAAGCAAATCAATGCAGAACAATTTTATGCTTTTGCTAATGAAACAAAAGTACTAATAAAAAATTTATATCCGTGGAGATTGATGACGCCAACTGTACATAAGGTATTATCTCATGGAAAAAATATCATTGAAACCAAAATCCTACCTCTGGGAGAACTTACAGAAGAAGCTCAAGAAGCAAGGAACAGAGATGTAAAGCAGTACAGATTATTTAATAGTCGAAATTGTTCAAAATTAGCAGAAAATTATGATTTAATGCTTCACTTATTGTTATCCTCAGATCCAGTTTTACAAGCAATACGATTGAAATTGTTACCAAAGATAACTAAAGAAATAGAGAAAGACGACAGTGAAGCAGTTCAAATAAATAACCTCTTAAGCTTCGATATTGCGGATTGTTTTCTTAAAAATAATTGAAATAAATAAATTGTAAAATGATGGTAATTAACATAGCTAAAACATGTAATTTAAAAATAAATACTTTATTTAGTGTTAAAAAGTTTTTCTTAGTTGTCGCGCAATATTAAATAGATTATCTATTTGTAACTAATAATAAAAAAAAACAATACATACAAATAAAACTTTTCAAATTGTTTATACAATACATCATACTTTATAAGCACCTTTGCTAATTTTGTCTAATTACTTGGTACTGTAAAGTGTTATTTATTTTAAGTAGTAGCATAATCAGGTAGCACCTCCCGATGCCGCTGTAAAATAATGCGCGAAAACCTTTTTTTAATCCATTAAAAATGTGTGTTGTTATTCGTTAAATGCTTACCTGTTATTAGCATTACCTACACTTACATAGAAAATCACATGGTATAATTACCATAAATATTTTTTATTACGAAGAATATACATAGACTTATTGGATAACATTCTAAATTTATTTTTGTTTTTCTATTTAGGATGAATTTCATAAAAGTTTTAAACAGCTGATGTGTGAATAAAGGGAAAAAAGCTAAGCGCATTTTACATATTTGTTGAATCGCACCCTACAATCGGAATATCTCGAGATCAGTTAGTTATATTGGATTAATTTTTTCAGGCGAAGTAAATAGACTCATGTGAATGCTAAAAATGCCAACATAAGAAAAGAAAGTTATTTTTATATATATTTTTTATGGTACAAAACAAAATTTTTCCAAAATGTTTACTTTTTTCAGAAAATTTGCGCGCATGTTCGCATTAATGAAAAGGCTGTTAAAAATTTATATTTAAAATGTTGCAAAGTATCCTAGCAATTAAATAATTTAGTTAAAACTTTCAAAATATACCGTCACAACTTTTTATAAGCGCTCAAATACAAAAAATCTTTTTAAAATGGGCAATTTTCGGACACTGCTGAATGTAGGGTGCATGTCCAAAATACAAAATAATTGACTCTAAGCATATTCTGAATAGATTGTTTTTAGCGCTATGGGGTTTAAAAGTGCATGTGTTAAACAAAGTTTTTCACAAAATTGAAAATAATGAAGATACTTTTTCGTAAAAAAACGTGGCTTTTTCACGAAAATTTTAAAATTTTGAATTCTTAGCCTTTTCCCGACTTCAGGACAGCAGATATTAATAAGTTTTTTACTTATTTTTATTTAAAATTTGATCGGAAATTTAATGCTGTCTTTTAATTTAAAATCCAACAATTGACTAAAAAGTTCTAGGTGAAATACTAAAAAAAGTCAAGGCAAAAAAAAATTTTGTTTTTGTTAAAAGTCAAATATCTTCTAAATTATGAGAGATATGAAAACACATCTAAGGACATTTTTATTAAAAATGTTGAGTTTAGATCAAAACGCTTTATCTCATAAAAATCGGATAATTTTTCTAAAAGTTACAAGCCTCAGAATTTTTTTAAGTCCCATGTTGTCAACCTAGGCTTACTGTAACTCCTGTTTGGCTTAAGCCAGACGGCTGCCAAGACATCTGTTATAAAGCCTGAGTCCTTCTTTACACATGTTCGAAGTTTCATAGAAATTCAATCAGTAGTTTAGAAGTTCCAGATTTATTACCATTTATTTTGCAAAAGTCCCCACTGTGCATTGTTATAAAACATAATTAATTTAAACGAAATGTAACTTGTGAATGTATAAAAAATGAAATAGAAAATAAAAATAAGATAAATGTCGTTCCGCTACACTAAGAGTAGGAAAATGGTTATAAACTTAAGAAAATTTTATCCTAAGGACTAGTCAATTTCGTCTTACATCAAAAAATAAATTTTAGGAAATGAATTGCTCCTGATTAGTTCATGAAATTTTACTGACTTAAAATATGTAAAATGGTATTCTAAATTTTAGGAAAATATTTACCAGTTCTAGGTATTTTTTCTATGAATTATAAGATTTATTAGTTATTTACATTTAACAAAAAATCTAAGTAAATTTTTCATATTTTCGAGGAATATTTGAACTAGAAATTTCTTATTTTTGTAAATAAAATCAAATTTTAAAACTCAATTATTTCAATGCTTATTCAGGCTGCCTTGTTAGGCATGCCTATCAATCAGAAGGTTGCTGGTCCAATACTTGTCTCCTCTCAAGGAATTAATATGTATGTATGCTGAATTAATTAAAAATATAATATAATATGAAGATTAGGGATGCCAAACGGGAAATCCCGATCCCGGAAATCCCGGGATTTTCGGGATTTAGCAAATGCCGAATACCGGAGATGTAAGATTCAATCCCGGGATTTCTTTTTCGGGATTTCTTAGCAATTTTTATATAAAAAACTTAATAGATTAAAATTTTCGTTGATTTTATGGTATTTTTTATAATATTTAAAAGTCCCATACAATTTTATACGTGCAGTTTTAACAATTTAATGACTATTCGTGGCATATTTCTTATAAATTAACAACAAGTGCAAAATAAATTAACTACTTTCTCACGGTTATTTTCATCAAAGGTGATACAATATACAACTAAGAACTATTTTGAAAACAAAAAGAAGCATATTAGCTTTGGAAGGAAAATAACATTTGGAAAATTCATAAGTTTGACAAATTTATTCCGTCTTATTCTATATTATAAGAGCAATTATGAATAAAATTCCACGAGAAATTTTTCCCGGGGAATAATTTCAAACAGTAGCAACTAATAGGGAAAACAAACAAAAATAATTCAAAAGGGAGAAATTTCTTTCGGAAATTTATTCATAATTGCAGTGTATAACTATCTTTATGTGGACTCCTCAACGCTATAAATAAGTTCACACTTATCTACTTTTCGGTAACTATTCAGTACTATTGACAGTTACTTACAATTGAAGTAGAAAACAGAAAGTCGGGTAGACATAAAAGCGTGGAATATGTGCAGAATAATGCAGTCCGCATTTTGTCTAAAAAACCGCTCGAGTGTGTATGTACGTTTTTAAATTCCAGTTCAAAATTATTTTCGTTTTAGTTAGACCGTTTAGGTCGTTTTTGACACAAACATATGACCTATTTAATTTACATGGGTTTGATCAAAGGTTTGTGTCAAAAACGACTGTCTGAATGCGTTCGACTCAATTATGATTTTATTCGAGTTGCAGGGTAGAAGGACAGCACACTAATAAACCATACTCCTCTTAGCGAAAGTAGGACTGCATATGTGTCTGTTGAGCTTGTAGAAAACAACTTATGTATGAATTTAAAATTTTTCAGTAGAGCAAAAATACTGTTCAAGTGCTCAGGCAAACTTTTAATGTATGTGCCTATAAAAATGTGATCATTAGACGTAATTAATCGAATTTGATTAGAATTGTATATACATTTCTTTTAATTTTTCGACATGTTCAGCCTTATTATCGTTGTCATAGTAGTGACGAAATCGATTAAAACAAAATAGGCAATGCTTGGTATATGTAACAACCGTAATGGCTACTTGTTGGTCAATCGCAATTAAAAAAACATTAATAGATATATTTAATAAAACGATAATGTTTTTGCAAGTTATTTGTATGAAAGTGAATCAACTTAAGCGGTAGTGCTAAAAGTCCACAGATATGTACATTCGTTTTGGTTTAGATTATAGAAAAACATTTATATTGAAAACAAAAACAGGTTTTCATATTTAGTTATTGATTTCAGTATAAATTCTCTAACATCAAACGTGATTAATCAACTTAAAAATAGATGCGAAAAATTGTTTTGATTTTCATTTCATACTCCTATTAGAAAACTGTTAACTTTAAAGACAATTGTTTAATGATATATTATCAACATAAAACCTTTTTTTATGCATACAATTTTTTATTAAAGTAATATTTATTTAAAACAAGTAACAACGTACGTACATATACATATATGTATAGTATGCAGACACATACACAGAAAAAATGATTTTAATATTTGAATACGAAAACCGCTGATTCAATAAAAACATCTTTCGAATTTTCTGTGATGACGATTTTTACAATATTGATAAATAAAATTGTAAGCATGTTTATTGGATATAAAGTCAATATAGCGATTTAATGAATCAAAGAAAAAAATTGATGGCTGAAATTTTATTTTCAGTGATATTTGTTTTAGTGTGTGTGTGTGTGTGTGGATGAATGTCGCATTTTTTTAACAGAATAAGCATTAATAGAATCAAACCAAAGAGAATCTGTAATTACTTTGTATTTTTTCTTTTATTTCCTTGCGCATTTCTGTTTTCACTTTTATGAATTGTTGTAGAATTAAATTTGGAACGTCGCGTTCCGCGTCTGGCAAATAAAGTCCTCTAAGTCTCAGAGCACATGTGTGCCAGATGTAAACTCGGCCTTAGTTGTTGTATATTTTTAGCTATTGTTCCAGTGCCATCACCATATTATTGCAGCATCGCTTTCATAAAGTTAATAACGACACTCATCAAGGAATGTGTACAAACAAACTAAAGCTGTCATAATAAAACGAGGTCTGGCAAAATAAACCAGAAGTCAAAATAGAGTCTGCCATACGTTATACTTCGCCTTTTAACAGTCATTAGCCACAATGCTTATGATGATGTTGATATTTTCCCTTCTAAAAAAGTATGTGCTAGCGTTAATGAATTACAATTATTCGCATCTAGGGATGCCAATCGGGATCAATTTTTCAAAATCCCGGGATTCGATATTTTGTAAGTCTCGGGATTTTCGGGATCCCGGGATTTCTAGGGATTCCAGGATTTTCGAGATTTCGGGATCTAAAATTTAATGGTAAAATA
Source organism: Tachina lurida (assembly GCA_944452675.1). Classification (NCBI taxonomy): domain Eukaryota; kingdom Metazoa; phylum Arthropoda; class Insecta; order Diptera; family Tachinidae; genus Tachina; species Tachina lurida. The sequence goes on from OX101754.1 coordinate 79,568,644, forward strand.
AATATTTTTTATACCCTTTACCAAAAATGGAAAAGGGTATATATAGGTTTATCATTCCGTGTGTAATTTCCATAATATTAATTTGCGACCAAAAATATATATATATTCTGGGTCCTTATGAATAGCGAAGACGAATAAGCGATGTCCGTCTGTCCGTCCGTCCATCTGGTGTACGTGAAATCGGTTTTCCGAAGCTTCCAGAAAAGGTAGAGACTTCGTTCTTGGACTGGTGTGTCAGAAAAACTTAAAACTTAGATTGGTATTGAAACTCAGCAAAATCGAGCAGACGATTGCAGAGCTGAAGAGCTTAAGCTTGATTTTGCCATATAAAAGTAACTGCCGAAAACAAATTTTTAAATTTTTTTTAATAAAAAAACTTATTTTAAACTTCAGTACGAATAAATTTTATTTAAAACTTAAAAAAAAATAAAAAAATAAAGAGACGTTTCCAGGGTTGGAATATTTTAACTTTTTTTTTATATAAATGTAACTTAGTAAGACTAATTTGTATTTTATTTTATACTTTAGTATGAAAAAGGTTGGTAATTCAAATAAAAAAATAAAAAATAAAAAGACCTTTCCAAAGTTGGAAAACTTAATTTTTTTTGTTACATAAAAGTAACTTACTAAAATTAATTTTTTTTTAATAAACAAACTTATTTTATACTTCAGTACAAATACAACTAGTATTCGGATGCAACGTGTCATTAAAAATACACTTCATACATTTGCATTTAGATATTGTTTCGCGGTGAGCATGGTGAAAGGTGTTTCTGAGATATCGCACACATGGAAAAGAGATATAACAGTAAGTGATCCCCAGAAATGTTTCTGCTGGGAAATCGATCGTGAAACAGCAGATAAAACTTCTTTGTTTTGCAAAAACTTTTTTATATGAGCCGTGTCTACCAATGATTTTTTTAGAAATACCAATTATTTTGGTTATGTCAATTAATTATTTATATACCCAGCTAAAAAATATGTATGGAGCATATATGATATCCCATATATGGTTCGGATCCGAAAAATTAGGGTATATGACCATATATGATAATATATATTCATACATTTTCATACATGTACATATGAATTTGTAAATTCATATTTATTAAAATTACTTTTTTTAAGATTCTAAGCATTGATGTTGTATTTGATGGAACATTTGTTTGGATAAATAATTAAAAACGAACTAAAAGATATTTTATTCATAATTTTAAGAGAAAAGGTGCATCGATTATTTAAAAAACACAAAACTTATCTGCGTACACTCAAAAAAAAGACATGTACTATTATTAAGAAAATTTTTTTCCTAAATTCAAGTAACAAAAATTTCTAAATTTAAGTAATTTTTTCTAATGCCCTAATTCAGTAAGAAGATTTAGGACGTTTTTGATTGAAAATGCTTCTGAGTTCTTGTCTTTGAAGTCTCTAAATTATTTTCTTCAAAAATGGTTGTTGTCTTTGACAATGAAAAATATAAATATTATTGCCATGTTTTTAAAACATAAAAATTCAATTAAATTATTATACAATAGTTTGAAAAATATATGAAAAAATATGCGTTGGATATAATGTTTAGAACAAAATTACCAAGCCAATACACGAACCTTCTAGCATAGACAATAAATTATATTTGTTTTTAAGAATCAAAACTGCTTCATTTTTTCGTCCATAGACAAGACGATACATTCGTCGAACAGAATTAGGGCATAATTTTAATTAAATTTTTACAAAAATCTAGTAAAAATTACTTAATATGAGTAAAAAATAAAAAGCTCATATACTCAAAAATAGTTCATAAAAATTCACAAAAAAATTCTTACATTTAAGGAAATGTATACTGACTTAAAGGAAATATTTACTAAGAGTAGGAAAATGGTTATAAACTGAAGGAAATTTTATACTAATTACTAGTCAATTTCGTCTTAAATCAAAAAATAAATTTTAGGAAATGAATTGCTCCTGATTAGTTCATGAAATTTGACTTATTTAAAAGATGTAAAATGGTATTCTAAATTTTAGGAAAACATATACCAGTTTTAAGTATTTTTTCTTTGAATTATCGAATTTATTATTAATTTTCATTTAGCAAAAAATCTAAGTAAATTTTTCATATTTTCGAGGAATATTTGAACTTGAAAATTATTTTTTTTTTAATTTTAAAACTCAATAATTTCAATGCTTATTCAGACTGCCTTGTTAGGCAATTGGTTAGAGTGCTTACCTATCAATCAGAAGGTTGCTGGTTCAATACTTGTCTCCTCTCAAGGAATTAATATGTATGTATGGTGAATTATTAATAATATAATATGAAGATATAATAAATAACATATCATTTGGTATAGAATTTAATTAAAAATAAAAATAAGTACCAGAATTAAAGACAAAAAAAATTGGAAAATTTAGTAAATTTGAGATGAAAGACGAAAAAATTTTTTTGCAAAGCTCTTTATGGGAAAATTTGACTTAATTTTAGGAAAATTTTACTTAAATATGAAAAAATAATTACTATAAACTAGTTCATTAATGAACTAAGAATTTAGTAAATATTTTACTGGTTTCAAGTAAAAAACAGCTTTGGCGCCATACGACAACTTTTTTTATTCAAATTTAGAAAATTTTCCTAAGTTTTAATTAATTTTTTTTTTAAGTGTACATAAAATTTAATTTAATAAGAATTTAGATTAAAAACTAATGCAATTAATCATAAAAAAAAATTATCAATTTTATTTCAACACTAGTTTTCAATAATTTTTTTTCAGTAATATGAACTTTGTTTCTGAAAAATATCTAGAGTATTCCGATATTTTTTATAAAATGAATGACTGAAATATCCTTTTGATTATTTCATTTATTTCAGACGGGCGCAATGTATGAAATCGTACAAGAATAGGGTTTATTTTTTAAACGTTGAGGGTGTACACACAAAATTTGGAAATGGTTTGTATTTTCTAACAGATTTGCAATTCACCAGTGATAAAAAAAGAGAGAAAAAGATCGAGTTAATAAAATGCAATTTCTTTTTATTAAAAAAAAACGATCTTATATGATATCATGTATGCATAAATTTGTATATGGCTCCATATATTACATCTTATTTCTATATATGGATCCACATCTAAAGAGCTTCATAATTAAATTTCCATATATGAGCTCATATATTATAATACATTTTATATATTAGTCCATATATCAATTCATATATAATACTTTTGCAATGTATAATCCTATATATTTCCATACATGAATTCATACATATTCATATATATTTATATACATTCATATATTAAACATATATGGACCATACATTATTTTTTTAGCTGGGATGATAAATAAACTATCTTTTAGTTCGTTTTTAATTATTTATCCAAACAAATGTTTCATCAAATACAACTTCAATGCTTAGAATCTTAAAAAAAGTAATTTTAATAAAGATGAATATGAATTTACACATATGTATGTATGTACATGTATGAAAATGTATGAATATGTATGTATTATCATATATGGTCATATACCCTCATTTTTCGGATCCGAATCATATATGGGATATCATTTATGCTCCATACATATATTTTTAACTGGGGAGTTAATAAAATGCAAGATTTTTTTATGGCAAAATCGATCTTATCTGAGATATCATGTATGGATAAATTTTTATATGGCTCCATATATTACATCTTATTTCTATATATGGATCCACATCTGAAGAGATTCATAATTAAATTTCCATATATGAGCTTATATATTATAACACATTTCATATATTAGTCCATATATCAATTCATATATAATACTTTCGCAATTTATAATCCAATACATTTCCATACATGAGTTCATACATATTCATATATATTTATATACTTCATATATTAAACGTATATGGACCATACATTATTTTTTTAGCTGGGTAGTCACAATGAAAATTTTCTGTTGCAATAGCTGTTTCATTCTAAGAATTCACATATCGCTAATTAAAAAATGCTGCTTACAAAAGCTATATTCGTTAATTATTTACAATAGAATTGTGTTTCGATTGGCTACGAATTCGTTTATCACAACGAATCTGGTCCCTGTGAAAATACTATTTAAGGTCTAATAGCACTGGTATGAGTGGCTATTGTATTGCCACCTAAGATATTGTCGTAAACGTTAAATTCCTTCAGCTTTCATTTTACTTATTCCTTTTTGTACTTTTATTTTTTCTATATATAGGAAATTCTTAACTGAAAGGAAAATCATTCATTACGAGAATGAAACGGTGTCAGCAAATGTTCTGCATTATATTAATAAAACTTTTTATTAATACAATGAATATTTACATTGCATACATGAAATCTTTCATTATCTACTGTTCATGAGTTTTTCATAGTTCATTGTATTAATGAAAATCATTATATTGTTTCAATGAAATTTCTTTTTAGCGAATTTGCAGCAAATATATGAAAGTTCCACAAATTTTATCTACGTACTGTATACAGTTTGTCAAACATAAATAAATCAACAGTTATTTTGTTAAAAAATATTTTCTATTTCTTATTTTTCTAATCCAATTTAATTGTATTTGTATATGTATTTTCATTTGTTTGAGAAGCCGATTGAAGTTGGACACTCGGTTGCCACTTTGGCCAGCTAGGTCACAAATGCAATGCAATTATTTCATTTATACAATTTAATATTCTGGTAGCTTGTGGTGTAGTTGAGATCATTTAAAAAAAAATCGCAATACACCCTCAAAATCAGAAGCGATTGATAAAAGAAAACGCTAAAATCGCTTCTGATTTTGAGGGTATATTGCAATTTTTTTAAATGGCAAAATGACACACGATAAGCCACACTTAGTCGTTTTTCACGAATGAATATTTCCTATGACAAAAGTGCATTATTAGTAAAAATTTACTGATTACTGCATGTTTCCAGTAAACAGTACCTCAGCATCCAGCAATTTTTCAGTAACCAGTATAAATTTATTTTTACTGCAATTTTAATTTTACTGCAGTATAGCCAAGTAATGTGATAATGCAATGGTTTTTGATGTTTCAATCGAGGGTTTCGGGTACTTGGAGACCAGTAACGGCAGTTTTGCTTGTTGACGTGGCCGTTTAAGTGAAAATGAGAATCTTCGCTCCAAAATATGGGATTGAATGATTTAAATTTTAAAAGGATGGAACTTCAGATCTTTTTTTAAAATTTCATGAATAATCGCTCTTGAAAGTCCCAGTGAGGCTGCTCTTTTCTGTAATGAAAGTCGCGGATTTCCACGTAAACTGCTTTCAACCAGTTCATTGTTCCGGGAATCCTTGAAGATCAACTGGGACCTGACCGTGGTACATTCATAGCTGAAGCAGTTGCGCGGAATCTCTGCACTCACGAGCGAATTAAATTTACACTCGGTCCATCACGCATTCGCCGAATACCGAACTTCGAACAAAATTTTCCACGAGAAATTACGTAAGAATCATTACTCTTAAAAAATGTGTCCACAGCGAGCGCGCGATGATCACTCGACCACTGCGACATCGTGACTTACAAATCCGCACAATCGATAATTCCCAGAATCCCTCCGTACCGTTTATTGCTTTTTGAAATAATAGCCCGTTCAGGCTGACACGAAATTAAGTAATTTCAAGCTAAAATTACGAACGAAATGAAAAGTGTTTACACAGGTACTGAATGACATTTGAGTTGATTTCGCAAGCACCTTATGCACTTCGGCAGACATTGAAGTACCTTTTCCAGTTGAGTAAATTGTTTGTTACACTTAAGGTGCAATCAGAAGCCATAAAAAACAGCCGCTCGAACCAAATGGGCAACATTGTATTTAATTATATGACTCACCATAACGCCATTACTCTCACCATATAAACCAATTGAATTTTGGCTTGGTTATGGCTATGGCATTATGGCTATGTCACGTCTAATTTAAGCTTAAGATCAAAATACATACACACATATTTGTTGTAATGAGATTTCAATATACATACATTGAGAACCATATTAGGAACATATAAATGAGTCGAAGTTATTTTAAATACATATATAGATTAGGGATGGGCAAATGAAAAAAATGTATCGATATATATCGTATCGATATTTTTGAACAGCATCTATATATATTTTTTGAAAGCATCGATATTTCGATATATCGATATTTTTTGCCTTATGGGTTTTAAGAGGTTTTCAAAAAGATTTCCATAAAAAAAAAATTCTGATTAAACCTTTAGAAAGCCTTAATAATTTTTATTAATAATGATTTTAATCATTTATTTATGAATGCCCGTGTTTAACACTTCAAAGTTCATCATTGCGGAATACGAGAAATATTCACTTTGCATCCAGACAATAATATTTAAAGAAATCGCGAACAATTAACTTAAAACTTAATGAACTCCATGAGTGGAGAAAACCCAAATTGATATTGGTATCGAAAAAGGGGAATAAATTTATCCATACATCTGTATGTTTAATTTGTATTATAGGACAATTTCTGAAAAACTGCATTCATTTCGAATGCACAATTAGTCAATTTAAGAAATTTAATACAAAGGAACTACGTATGTTAAGTTATACGTAACCTACTGTAGCTCCTTAATGCATTAAACACATTCACCACAGCAGGCTACACGAACACACGACTTCAAATGCCGCTAGCAGCATTTGTCGCCTCGTAGCCAGCTACTTAATTATTTTGGAGACGGCAGCAGCACCATCTGCAGCTGATATTCAAGTACAAATACATAGTTCAGTATTGCCACTTTCATATATTTTGCATTTATAAAAATTAATTTTTCTTTTAAAATGTACTTATTTCACATAAAAGTACAATAATGAATCAATTTATTCTTGACATCAATTTTTCGATATTGTTTCTAGTAAATAGTATGAAATAATTGTACGATATCATTCATTCACCATTTTGTATTATACTGGTAACACTGCATTTGCTCATTGTAGCCAGAGAAATAGAAATTAGTTTAAAGTTGGCGACAGCTACAACGGTGTTCGTGCAGTCGTGTAGCCTGCTGTCGTTAAAATAATTGTTACCATAAGAATGTCTGTATTCTATTTTTGACAGATTGTAGCCCGTAGCCTGCTGTGGTGAATGTGTTTAATGCATAACGCTTAACGCTAGTTTTTACTTTATGTTGCTTTTCTGTGCTGTACCGTTCTATTTCTAAATTTTAAAAGTTACTTTTTCTGTAATAAATTAGCTGTTTCTGACCAGAACGGTCACAGTTTTCCACTGACTTGATGAGTTTTGCTTCGTCCATTGTTATATTTAAATATAATTTTATGTTTTTCTGGTAAAAATTAATTTTTTTAAATTATTAAAGCACAATCACAGTTTATTTGGAAATGTTTTTATTTTGTTTATGTTTTTTTATTTTCAGAGGCTAAACCGAAAAAGAACAAAAGAGAAAAACTAACGGCTTGTATAAGATTTCTATAAACAAAAAATAGTTAGCTGATTCGTAACAGAACAGAAAGTAAAAACTAATTCTGTCTTGAATTAGTTAACAAATAAAAGTCACCTGGCTTAGTGGGGTCACCTTATTAATGAGCCTTGTTATTATAAAATTTCTCTTTTTTTTCTTCGCATCACTAACAGTGATGCCAATATCGTACAGCTAAAAACCGGCTAAAATTTGTAGGTCTCTTAAAAATATCGAAACCCGATACTCGTAAATAAGAATCGATGTATCGATATATCGGTTTTTGAAATATCGGCGATATATATCGATATTTATTTTCGCAAATATCGATATTTCGATATATCGATATTTCTTGCCCATCCCTAATATAGATTAACTACAGTCGATCAAAAATATCTATATGCACTATGTTAAAGAAAATAAAAAAAAATTAATAGGTAAATTATTGTTATAAAACATAATTAATCTAAACGAAATGTAACATGTGAATGTATACAAAATGAAATAGAAAATAAAAATAAGATAAATGTCGTTCCGCTACACTAAGAGTAGGAAAATTGATATAAACTTAAGGAAATTGTATACTAAGGACTAGTCAATTTCGTCTTAAATCAAAAAATAAATTTTAAGAAATAAATTACTCCTGGTTAGTTTATGAAATTTAAAAAAATGTAAAAAGGTATTCTTAATTTTAGAAAAATATTTACCAGTTTTGAGTATTTTTTCTTTGAATTACACAATTTATTATCTAAGTACATATTGCATATTTTCGAGGAATATTTGAACTTGAAACATATTTTTTTGTAAATAAAATAAAATTTTAAAACTTATTTATATCAATGTTTATTCAGACTGCCTTGTTAGGCAATTGGTTAGAGTGCTTGCCTATTCATCAGAAAGTTGCTGGTTCAATATTTATATCCTCTCAAGGAATTAATATGTATGTATGGTGAATTAATTAAGAATATAATATAATATGATGATTAGGGATGCCAAACGGGAAATACCGAAACCGGAAATTTTCGGGATTTTTGCGATTTGGGAATACCGATTCCCGGGATTTGTAAAATTCAATCCCGGGATTTCTTAACAATTTTAAAAAACTTTATAAACTAAAATTTTCGTTTTCTTTTCTTATTAATTAACAACAAGAGCAAAATAAATTAACTACTTTCTCACGGTTATTTTCATAAAAGGTGGTACAATATACAACTAAGAATTATTTTGAAAACAAAAAGAACCATAAAAACAGCTTTGGAAGGAAAATAACATTTGGAAAATTCATAAGTTTGATAAATTTATTCCGTCTTATTCTATATTCGTGTATGTTCTGGCTTCCACATCGTTTTCACATGTTTTCTTGTGAGTTCGTATGTTAAAACACATGATACGCCTGTTTAAGTTGAAATTTAGAAAATACAAATTAATAGTAATTATGTGTTCTAGCATCCGAATTTAGAAGAAAACAATTTGGAAATGGACGATTTCAAACTTTTAGATTTTTTCGTTTTCACTTTTGAGCAAAAAAACTCGTATTCTTTTCACAAGACTGTTAACAAGTGAAAAGAATACGAGTTCTTTGCTCAAAATCGAAAACGAAAAAATCTAAAATTTTGAAATCGTCAATTTTTAAGTTGTGCTTATCTAAATTCGGATGCTAGAACACACACTATTAATTTTTATTTTCTAAATTTCAACTTAAACAGGCGTAGGATGTGTTTTAACATCCGAACTCACAAGAGAAAATGTGAAAACGATGTGGAAGCCAGAACACACACGATTATAAGAGCAATTATGAATAAAATTCCACGAGAAATTTTTCCCGGGGAATAATTTCAAACAGTAGCAACTAGGGATGGGCAAATGAAAAAAATTTATCGATATATATCGTATCGATATTTTTGAACAGCATCGATATATATTTTTTCAAAACATCGATATTTCGATATATCGATATTTTTTGCCCACAAATGTTGCAAAAATCTTTTAAGTTTAAAATAAATACACATACTAAAATATAGTGTCATAACCGCCAAAAAAGTTTAAACGACATCATTTTAAGAACTTAATAAAAAATTTTCCTTATTAAGCCTTAATAATTTTTATAAATAAATTATCAAACAGAATTGGGGCATAAACACATTTTCCATACAAAATGACACAAAAAACTAGCCTCAAAAAGCAGTCGATAGATAGAATCTATTTTATTTTGAAAACGTTTTTTCTTATGCTCTCAAATATAAATAAATATTCTCTCAAACATGTTACCATACTTTCAATAAATTTCATACATTTTGTGAACAAAACTACAAAGAAAAATAAGCACAAAGAAAATAAAACAAAAATTAGAGAGCATTTGAAGTTACTGCCTTAGATTTTATTATAGGCTTTGTTAATTTGACAGCGATTTTTCCTGAAGTTGCGGACTTATTCTGTTTGATCATTAAGGCTCTTAATCATTGTTTTATGAATGCTCAGTGTTGAACACTTCAAACTTCATCGTTGCAGAATACGAGAAATATGCACTGGGCATCCATTAAATAATGATTTAATATTTAGAGAAATCGCGAACAACTATCTAACTTAAATTTTAATGAACTCCAATAGTGGAGAAAACCAAAGTTGATATTGAGATCCTTAAGGCTTCATTAGTCTTTACTTTCTGTTGCCGTTCTGTTTCTAAGTTTTAATTCTGCAATATATTTGAAACTAAAGTGCTGAGTTTTGCATCGTCCAGTGATATGTTTCAATATAGTTTTATGTTTTCTGGTAAAAATTTAATTTTTCAAATTCCTAAAGCACAATAACAGTTTATTTCGAAAGGTTTTTATTTTACTTATGCTGACACCTACTATATACATTACATTACTTAAGAGTTTTTTGATTTTCACAGGTTGAACCGAAACAGAATATAACGAAAGAGAAAACTAACGGCTTGTATAATATTTCTATAAACAAAAAACTAATTCTGCCTTGAGGCTTATACCCACACAATCCAAATTTGACATTTAGGTTACTTAATAAATAAACGTCAGCTGGAATTAATCGAATTTGATTAAGCTATGTACAGACGGTTGTAAGATCTTACAATATTGCCAGTAAAATGTGCTCAAAATTTCTTACAACCGTGTGAACTGGCAATTTTTGTCACACGTCGTTGCCAGAAAAATCATTGTCAGTCCATTGCAAGACTAGCAGCTGACAACAAATTGTCAGACATCTTACAATCGTGTGAACACATTGTAAAATTATTGCCAGCTATTTGTCAGGCATTTTAATATTGTCAGATGCGCGAAGTTTGTGCATCTGACAATGGCGTCATTGTAAGAGAATTATTTCTATGGGCAACACTGTACACGCTTGATTTTAAAGAAAATATATTTAATAAAATATATGCAGCCAAAATCATTGCAGTTGCTTCTTTATGGTCCATAATAATTAATATTTTCACTTTTTACATTTAACACCACCACAAACGATTGATATTTAACAATATCTAACAAGCGCTTTGAGTCTGGCAACGCATAATAATGTCTGGCAATTTTTGCATATGACAACCGTGTGAACTTACAATTTTTTTGCTGACGATTTTGTCAGCTGATTTTATTGTCATACAATCATCTAGCAATAAATTGTAAGATTTCCTGACAAATTTGATACAACCGTGTGAACTGTCAATCTGCAATACACTTGCAATTTTTGATTGTCAGTAGAATGTCAGCACATTGCCAGATCTAACAATATTGTAAGATCTGACAACCGTGTGTACATAGCTTTAGAATTGCGTAGTAGTGACGAAATCGATTAAAACAAAATAGGCAATGCTTGGTGTATGTAACAACCGTAATGGCTACTTGTTGGTTAATAGATATATTTAACAAAACAATAATGTTTTTGCAAGTTATTTGTATGAAGGTGAATCTAAAATTTCCGTAAATCAACTTAACCGGTAGTGCTATAAGTTCACAGATATGTACATTCGTTTTGGTTTAGATTATAGAAAAACATTTATATTGAAAACAAAAACAAGTTTTCATATTTAGTTACTGTTTTCAGTATAAACTCATCAACTTCAAAATAGATGAGAAAAATTCTTTTGATTTTTATTTCACACTCGTATTAGAAAATTGTTAACTTTAAAGACAATTGTGTAATGATATATTATCAACATAAAACATTATAAAATGCATAAAACTTGTTACTAAAGTAATCGAAAATCCAAAAATCTATCCCAATTGGCATCCTTAACGAAGATATAATAAATAACATATCATGTGGTATAGAATTTAATTAAAAATAAGTACCAGAATTAAAAACAAAAAATATTGGAAAATTTACTAAAATTTAAGACCAAAGACGAAAACATGTTTTTGCTAAGCTCCGAATTTTATAAGAAAATATTGCTTAATTTTTGGAAAATTTTACTTAAATATTTTTTTTGTCATATATATATTTATTTATTGTATCTTCAAAACTGAACTAACAATAAGTAAATCTTAAATATAAATATAATTATTAGGCCCGACCAGTATCGGACATAAACTTAGTGATAGTTATAAATAATACATAAGTAGTGATAATTAAAAAGGAAAAAAAACATTTTCAAGCAGTCCCATCTGGAGTGTTGGGTATAAGAGCCCTTGTGTCCCACTTTTTTAAGCTGATGTATCCAGTAAAGTTCAAGATATTACGAGCAAGCGGATTAGGATGTGACTCGAGTTTAGTTAAATATTTGCCCGCGTATTTTGCAATTTCTTCAGTCACTAGTGGCATATTTAAATCACGATGTATATTTGAATTTTTGATGTACCATGCAGCCGATTTTATCAAACGTAAAATTTTGTTTTGCTTTTGCTGGATTTTCTCAACATTTAAAGCTGAAGCAGTGCCCCATAGCTGAATTCCATAGCACCATATTGGCTTCAAAAGCGACTTGTATATCAAAAGTTTGCAGTCTAGGCTGAGTGTTGAATTTCTGCCAATTAACCAATATATTTGAGTCAATTTAAGTTTCATTTGGGTTAACTTAGAGTCAATATGATATTTCCATGTAAGCCTTCGATCAAGGTGTATGCCAAGGTATTTGACTTGAGAATGTTGAGGAATATTTTGATTGTTGATTCGAATGGGGGAACAGGTATCTTTTCTTAGGGTGAACGTTATATGAACACACTTTTGTTCATTGACTTTAATTCTCCATAAGTTCAACCATATTTCAAGCTGGGTAATGTGTGCTTGGAGATTGCGGGATGCCTCATCAAGATTTTTGTGCATACTCAAACAGGCTGTATCATCGGCAAATGTAGAAGTGTGGATGTTATTGCTCACAGGCATATCACAAGTATAAATTAGATACAAGACTGGCCCCAGAATACTACCCTGTGGCACAACAGAAGATATAGACTCGGGTGCACTCATGAAGTCTCCTTCCACAACGGTAAATTTCTTATCAACAATATAACTTTCCAAAAGCTTTTGTATGTTTATTGGTAGGTATGTCTTCAATTTTAAAACTAGGCCTTCGTGCCATACTTTATCAAATGCCTGAGAAACATCAATAAAAAGGGCAGAACAATACTTTTTATCTTCAAATGTCCTCCTTACAACTTGAACCAATCTATGCGTTTGCTCAATAGTGCTATGCTGACTTCTAAGGCCAAATTGATGGTCCGGGATGCACACACTATCAGCGAAAATTATGGACAGTTTAGTCATGAGCAGCTTTTCGAAAAGCTTTGAAATTGTTGAAAGTAAGCTTATAGGCCTATATGACTCAGCCTTGGTAAGATCTTTGCCTGGCTTTGGAATCATTTTAATCTTGGCAAGTTTCCAGTTATGTGGAAAATACTGCATTCGTAAAATTGCATTAAAAATAAATAGCAAAGTTCTTATTGCAATATGAGGCAAGTTCATCAGCATCTTGTTACTAATGCCATCAATACCTGGAGCTTTCTTCGGGTAGAGCTCAGCAACTCTTTTTTGTAGTTCACGCATCTTAAACCTTAAGGGACGAGGGGGTAGAGATACTACACTCGGTAATCCGGCAGCACCCGTACATGAATTGGGAGTGAATACAGATTTTAAATGCTCAGAAAATAAGTTACCTTTCTTACTATCGCTTCTTGCCCAGCCTCCGGTCGAAGTACGCAGTGGTGATTTGAGATCAACGGGTCTTTTAAGATTTCTAGTAGCGCGCCATAAAGAGTAATTAGAAGTTGACGTTACATCAAGACCTTCTAAGTACTTTTCCAGCAATGCAGTCTTTTCCGACGATAGCAGCTCTTTGAGTCGTTTAGTACATTCTTTAAGTCTGATTTTATTTAGGGGGATCTGTGTTGTTGCCATTCTCTTCTAGCTCTCCTTTTTTCACATACAAGACGTTCAATTTCCATAGAATAAATTCTATTAAAGCCAGTCTGCGGATAGGAGGTAGTGGCATGTTCAGCAGCCTGTTTAATATATTCGTTAAGATTGGCAATATTAAATTCAATATCATCAGGTGATCTAAGCTGAATGTTTTCTACGCAGTGACTACTAATATATTTTTTGAATCCTAGCCAGTTGACCCTATTAATCGTTTTCGCATATTTGTTAGTTAAATCACTCCTTAGTGGGTTGAAAATTGTAACTATTGTGGGAGAGTGATCGGAGGACAGATCTACAGAGCCCTCTACGTGAATTAAGTCCCTATGGATATTTTTCGTGACGCCAAAATCTATAACATCTGGAATTTTTCTTACGTTAGTAGGCCAGTAAGTAGGCTCCCCACTCGAAATGACATCTAAGCCCATTTTTGAAATTGTATTAAACAACGCTCTACCTCTAGGTGTAACAAGACGCGAGCCCCAGTACGTATGTTTTGCATTGTAGTCACCAGCTGCCACGAAACAAGATCCAAGCGATTTGTAGAACTTCTCATACTGATCTTCGGTAACTGAAAATCTGGGAGGTGAGTAAATTGAAGATATCACGAAATTCGCACAAAAATTTTCTACGAAAATATTCGTAGCTTGCATATATTCTTCACTAACGTTCTCAAGAATATAATGCTTGAGTCTTGACTTAATTAGAATTGCTGATCCACCGCATGCTCTCCCTCTCGGGTCCTTTGAATCATATAGAGTGTAACCATTTATTTTAAAGCAGCTTCTCGAAGTCAAGTGAGTCTCAGAGACCAACATTATATCAATATTTTTTTCCGTGAGGAAGTGCTCAAGTTCATTTTTATGTTGGCAAATGCCGTTTGCGTTCCAGAAACATAGTTTTAACGTGTTCATGGTTTGTTGACTAATGCTTGAAGCAGAGTATTCTGCATTCTCAGCATTTCTTGCATCATGCTAGTCATCTTTGTTGTAAAGTTGTTTATAGTTAGCACCAGATTCTCAATAGTAGCTTCAAGACGACTAAAGTTAAAAGTAGAGTTTGCATTCGTTGAATTACTTGGTGGAACATTTTGTGTGGGAATAGAACTAGTCTTAGCAGCATCGGCATACGATACACGTGAAGTAACTAGTTGGCTAGTTTGAGGAAGAGTGGCGGAGTAAGCATTTGCTGATTGAACTGGAGCTAATTTAGATTTTTGACCCATAGCCTGTTTAACGAAAGAATATACAGGGCATCCTCTGTAGTTAGCAGTGTGATTACATCCACAATTATTGCATTTCTTTTCTGCTTGTACTCTTGGCTTCGTACAGTTAACAGTACCGTGCAATTCACCGCAGATAACAAAAACTGTAGGTAATTTGCAGTAAGTTTTTGTGTGGCCATATTCTTGGCAATTATGGCACTGTACGGGAACTGAACGCTTACGTGGCTCTTCAACTGTGATTTTTCGTTGTAAAAGGCATTTTAGACTATAAATTGGGTGCGTCTCGTTTTTTTTAACTGTATATCATTCGGCTCTAGTTCAACACGAAATAGAGGCTGGGGAATCTTCTTATATTGGTAACATTTTTTACCTTAAATCCTTGTTCGATAAGTGCACATTTTACTTCTTCGGGCTCAACATATGTATCTATGCCCTTTAATACTATTTGTAGGCCTTTAGCACTCTTAAATTCATATGTGTAAAAATTTGTTTTATTTTTTTCAAACTCTAACGATTTTTCGGAAATCTTTTTCATCATATATTTGGATTTTAGTTTCATCAATATTACCTCGTTTAATTGGAATGATGTGAAAAGTATTTTCACCAATGGTCGACAGTAGATTTTTTAGAAGCGCGTTAGAATTTTTTCTCTCAGATAAATAGGTGGTAGCTTAAAAGACTTTTGGGATGATGCAGCTGGCTTGTCGTTTTTGTCTTGCAATAATGAAAAACGATTTTGACGATTGATAGAAGATGTGCTGTTATCCCTAGACATCTTTGGGGCGGATCCAATTTTAGTAGAATTTGGGCTTCGCCCGTGCTTTAAAATAGTTATATATCTGTCCATTCCTACTTGTACCTTTGGTTTTGAACTACTGTTATCTTCAGTGACAACTTGTTTAAGTGATGACCACGAGCCCGAAGCGGATGATATCGCTGAGTTAAATGTAGAAGTACTAGGCAATAATGTCAACGATTCACTAGTTGGCATTGGACAAAGCGAAGTTGATCGCTGACGAAACTGTGGTTTTGACGTTAGAAAAAGTCTATCAGATTTTTTATTTTTATGAAGAGCTTCAGAAACTCACAGCAAGTCTATTATCAGATTTTTTATTTTTATTGTTATCATTATGAGCATCAAAACTCACAGTAAAATAGGCATTTCTGCCGTTAGAACTCACTTCACTATTTTTTTTCCTTTGGGGTACTCATAAAGAGTATTCCTCAAGGGTACTTTGTATGTTTTTTTGTTTACGGTTCTTTTTTGATTTTGTTATTTCTATATGTAAAAAAATATTAGCAAAGCAAAAAAAAGCTTATTTATCAAAGTTAATATGTACTACGAATATTTTTTGTATGATTTTTTTTTTGTTTAGTTTGTATGTAAGAAAAATTCCGCTATTACGTCTGTTCACTATGAAGGTATATAACAATTAAGCATATACATATAAAATGAATCTTGAATAAAGATTTTCTTAAAGCATGAAATACTCGTATGTTTAACTGAAAAAAAATTGTTTCTAATAGTGGACGACGTCGACATTAACTCC
Source organism: Tachina lurida (assembly GCA_944452675.1). Classification (NCBI taxonomy): domain Eukaryota; kingdom Metazoa; phylum Arthropoda; class Insecta; order Diptera; family Tachinidae; genus Tachina; species Tachina lurida. The sequence continues at coordinate 79,585,215 of OX101754.1, forward strand.
AGAGTAATTATTATTTACCCAAAAAATTTTTTTTTTCAATTTTTAACCCTGGAAACATAATTTTGATTTTTCAGGTTTTAATACTTATTTATTTCTTTCTAAAATAAAGAATATATTTAGTAACCAAAGAAATAACTAGTTTTATTTAATTGGTTCTATATATCACAAGAAGTATACGTTTTCCAACCCTGGAAGGACCTTTTATAAGCATACCAATGTTGTTCTTTAAAAAAATATATAAAATATGTTTGTTCACTTAACATAAATAAGGATTTAAGGTAAAAATTAGTTTTATTATTATTTTATTTTTCTAATTGTCTATACCAAACGTTTCTTTTCAAAACATAAAATAACTATATTGAATTTATAAAGAAGAAAAAAAAATTAATTATACTCAGTTTGTTTTATATATCACATAAAGTGTAAAATTCCCAACCTTGAATCATCCCTTTAGATTTTTATTTTTTCTTACACCAATATTTTTCTTTTAAAAATGTAAGATATCATTAATTTATAGAGAAAACGGTAAATTTAGTTTTAGTAGGTTATTTTTAACAACATAAACAGGTAATGTTTTCCAACCCTGGAAACGCCTTTTTGATTTTTTTTTATTTATTTTAAAGATTTTTAATACCAATTTTATTGGTAAGATAAGTCTATTTAACATAAAACATAAAAATTTGTCTTAGTTAGTTACTTTTATATGGCAAAATCAAGTTTAAGTTTTCCGGCTCTGAAACCATAAGCTCAATTTTGCTGATTTTCTATAGCAATCTATTTTGGACCATTCCTGACACACCAGTAAAAGACCGAAGTCTGTAGCTTTTCTGGAAGCTTCGGAAAACCAATTTCACGTACAATAGACGGACTTACGGACGGACGGACAGGCGGACATCGCTTATTCGTCTTCCCTATGCATAAGGATACAGAATTTATATATTTTATGTGTCGCATATTAATATTATGGAAATTACACACGGAATGAGAAACCTATATATACCCTTTTATAATTTTTGGTAAAGGGTATGCAAATAAAGGAAATCGAAAAATATTTTTCTCCAAACTGTCCGATTGTGATTATGTGTCATTTACCCAGAAACAAAGTTAAAAACCACGTACAAACCAAAAAAATTTAAAAGCTTCCTCTAAAGTTATATTTAATACAATTTTCAATTACAAAAATGCATTGTATCAAGTATCAAAAACATATACATATGTACTGGATAGTAAAAACAGCACGATAGTTTTCAACACTACGCTTTATTGTGATCAGCTGTTTTTATTAACCTGGAAGTTCTTGCAAGAGCCATTATTGACAGCAAAATTTCCAAATAACCCAGAAATTACTTAACTACTGGATTTTAAAGGAAAAGCAAACGAACGGACCTATTTTTGGAAGTTTTATATCTTCTAACGCATTTTTTTACAATTATTATGATGTGCTAACTTCAACAAAGGATTAGAAAAATTGCATTCAGGCCACTGTGAATAATATAACAGTGTATTTCCGTTTTCCGGTGTTTAATTATTTTTAAGAATATCTATGGTGATACATTGACTACTCTGAACTTGTTTTTGTATTATTTTTCACGTAGAAAACGTTATAAAAATCGCTAAAAAACGTTATCATCCTCAAAATAAAATACCAGAAATTAGTTAAGAGTATCTACTAAATAATTTTCAGCTATATTATTTCAATGCTAGTAATGCTTTCAGCTTATTTATAACGTTATTTCTTTAACTGAAAAGTTATAAGACCAACTTAGAAATAGGTGAGCAAAAATTAGTTTGATTTTTATATAATATATATTATATAACCAATAGGGATGCCAATCCCGAAATTGTTTACTAAGTTTTGTTTGTTTTATAAAAATAAATTCATCATGACTTTCCCCCATGCGAATATAGTAACAGTGGCAACACAATATGCATCTTTTATATTTGTTTGTTTCATCCTGTTAATATTGTCAACGAAAATGTGTTTCCAAACCATGCATTTTCTGCTTTTCTTTATTAATTTCAATCTATTTGATGATAATAAGCAGGGAAACCAAAAATATGCTCTAAAAAAGTGTTTTATGCGCATTCAATATGCACTAAAAACTTGAAAATATGCACTAAAAACTCAAAAAATATGTTCTTAAAATAAAATAAATTGGTTTATTTGAAATTAAAATATATTTTTGATTCAAAAATTCAACAAAATTTGCATATAAAATAAGACAAATATAAAATATGCAAAAAAGGAAACAATAAAAAAATTAACAAAGAATAACTGCCGTTTTAAAAACAATAATCTGGGTTTGAAGTGGACGTTGAAACAAACCTGCCATACTAAAGCAAATAATACAAACTAATTTTTTTTGGATAATCTCGTAAAACTTTAACTTCAAGTTCAAAAGAGATCACGATATCGGAATTAAAACTTTGTATTTGCGATAAATAAGACAACAATCTAGGTCAATATAGATTTTCAAATAAAATCGTTGATGTCACATCTAAACACCTTTTATATATTGACAATGTTCCTTCAACGTCTACTCGGAGTAGAGTCCGTCACAAATAGAAAAACCGAATTTTTAGTGAAACTAACGTTCGTAATAACTACGAAAATGTATACACCACATGGAGCATTGGAAATGACATTCAGATGGCGAAATATAAAAATAAAAATTTTGTGCAACACTTAAGCTTGTAAGCAAATTAAAATAAAAAATTCTATAAAGTATCAAAATATGCCGTAAAAGCGTAAATTATGCTATATATATAGAAACTATGCTAAAAATATGCGTGTAAGAGTGATAAATGCAAAAACATGCTTTAATGGGTAAAATATGCAAAAATATGCTTTAAAGGGCAAAATATGCAAAAATATGCACTAACAAATCGATGCCAAAATTCATAAAAAGTTCTGAAACGGATAAATATCTTGTCCCCGCATGCATACGTCGCACAAGGAAAAACATGCAAATGCATGTTTGCGGTTTCCCTGATAATAAGCAATATTTTTAACAGATCTAATAATAATATATTAAATAATATATTAGCCGATGGCCTTAGTAGCTAGTGCTTCTACCCCTCATATATTGTTATTGTATTTATATAAATGTATATAAATAATAAATATTAAATAATAAAGGTATTCACGTCAACTCTTGCAATTGTGTAAAATGCATAATTGTACTTTCTGACGCGAGTAAACCATTTTGTTTAGTTGTCGAGAAAGTCAAATACAATATGTACATCAATATGTATATATGTATGTATGTATACTATACTCGTATGTTTTTTGATTAGTAAAAGATTTTGTTCAAATGCTGAAACAAAGTATCAGAACTTCGCTAAATAATTCTGTAATCAATTCATTCTTTAAAAAAATTCTAAATAAAAGTATTTGTTTGATATCCTAAAATCTCATTTGAAAATTATTTTATAATATCTATATATTCACTAGTTAAGAATTTTTACAATATTATGAATTTTATAATTCTTTAAACAGGTTTCTGCGTTATAATTTTGTGTAAAGCTTTTTTAACCCAACACCGAAAAACGGGGTTTTATAAGTTTTTAGTGTGTGGCTGAACCGATTTTGATTTATTTTTTTTGTGTTTGAAAGGTGGCTTGATCGAGGAGATTCTTAGCTATGTTTTAAGAAAAGCGGTCCGGTCCAGCCGCTTAGAAGATATCACATCTTTTCTAGAAATATTCGGAGGTTTTTAAAATTTTTAATTTTTGTTATTTATAAGTACTTTTTGTCTATTTTTTTTTGGCCAGGCAGTGTCATTAAAAGTTTACAACCTTGCAAAATTTACGCTGATAATCTTGGACCTACTTAGTCAAACCCTGATAATTTTGCATTTTATTAATTGTGCAAAATAATTTTCTATCTGGTTGTTGTGATATTTTTTTTAATCCTTACAATTTTGCTTTTCCTCAAAAGCCCAAATTTTTGGCGTAAATACTTTTAATATTTAAATAATTTTATTTTTTAGTTTTACTTTTGTATGCATAACAAATATTTTTGAACCCCCGACCAAAAAAGGGGTTTTATAACCCTGTAGTAAATAAAATAATTAGTTGAGAAAAAACACTAACTTATAAATTAATTATTTTGCAAGTGACTACAAATTGGTTTAAATATCATGCAGATATCAACCAAACATATTGAATAGAAGCACACGTAAGAAAGAAATAAAAGCAAAATAAGTAAATGAAAAGAAAATAAAAAACTTAAAAGAAGCATGCCATGAAATCAAATGCAAAATGTTTGTGTTGAAAAAAAAAACTAAATAATTTCAATACTTATGCATTAAACACATTCGACACAGCAGGCTACGGGCTACAATCTGTATCTAAGAATAAATTGATTCATTATTGTACTTTTATGTGAAATAAGTACATTTTAAAAGAAAAATTAATTTTTATAAATGCAAAATATATGAAAGTGGCAATACTGAACTATGTATTTGTACTTGAATATCAGCTGCAGATGGTGCTGCTGCCGTCTCCAAAATAATTAAGTAGCTGGCTACGAGGCGACAAATGCAGCTAGCGGCATTTGAAGTCGTGTGTTCGTGTAGCCTGCTGTGGTGAATGTGTTTAATGGATTAATATGTATAATATTTTCTATGAGCGGTTCGTATGTATGGATATATTTATGTATGCACGAATTTTTTTATTTTTAGTGATTTATATAGACATATATGTATTTATATATTTATATAGATATATATGGATATATACATACATATATGTATGTATATATATAATATATGTATATAATATAAATATATATATATCTTTTCTTTACTATAAAATTAATTAACTACAAATTGGTTTAAAAATAAGTAGTTAGTAGTCAATTTAAAATTCATGCAGAGATGGCCAATTGACTACCGCCTATGACATGCCTATGATAAATTAGTGAGTCGGCGACAAGGAAAAAAGTCACTTAATCAACCAGTTGTGGTTATTAAAAAAACAGTTTGAAGTTACTTACAAATGGCTTTGAGTTCCTATAGGGAAGTATGTAGTGTGTGTCTGTGTATGTAAGAATTAAACTGTGTATCTGTGTGTCTGTCCGTGTCCACGTACAGACCAAACGGCTGGACGGATTTTGATTTAGTTTTTTCTGTTAGAAAGGTGCCTTGATCGAAAAGGTTCTTAACTATGCCTGAAACAATTTGGTCCAGCCGTTTAAAAGACATCACATCTTTTCTAGATATATCGGGGGTTTTAAAATTTTTAATTTTTGTTATGTTATATTCAAGGTAATTACATATACTTGACTATGTAATATAAAATGAAATATAAAACTTTTGGTTGTGAACCTCTTTCAAAGACGTTTTTTTTAAGTACCTATAAATCTTCAAAAAAACCAGAGTTCCGAAAAATCCCTGAGTCTCAAAAAATTTCGGGATCCCGAAAATCTCGAAATCCCGAGATTTGATTTTTTTAAATCAAGAAACCTACTATTTATTAAAAAATAATTTATTTAACCAAAAAAATTTAGATCTGGAAATCCCGAAAAATGCCTAAATGCCGGAAAATCGTGGGACTTACGGAATCCCAAATCCTGTGACATCCGAAAATAAAATAATGAAAACGGATTATATAATTATCGCTATCATCGAATTTCCAAAAAACTTAGTTTCATCACATTAAAGGACCATGATAGGCCTTTATCTGAATACATTTGAAAACTATTTTTTGATATTTGCTTAGTTAAGAAGAAATCATTTCACTTGTTTGTTATTTGTCTCTTCTAATTATAACTGTGCTTTATACGGTGTTTATCCTTATTTTAAGACTTATGTTATTTATATTCCATTATATTAGCATTTTTTTCTGACGAAAACAATCTATTTCGTCTAGGTGGTTTCATGGGCATTATTTTTATTATTTTGTTTTTTTTTAATATATTTATCTAATCCTTAAGAAATTATTTCCTTTTGGCTCCCTTGAAAAATAAAATGTTTGGAGATACGTTGTTATTAATGAAAAGCACAGGAATTATTTGCGAATTTTCGAAATTGTTTGCAAATGAATATATATATATATGAATGAATGAATATAATTCAATTTACTATTGAAAAGGAAATGGACAATTCACTGTAGTGCTGGGATACTATCGATATTTTCTACTATCGATATCTATCGATAGTTCAGATTTCACTATCGATACTATCGATATTACTATCGACTGAATGTTTGTACTTGAGAAAGTAAAATATAACAATTTTTTATCGGGTTAAAGTTAGTTTTTTATCACTTTATTGAAAGTATATAGTCTTATATATATTTTAATATGTATGTATATATTTGCGAACGCTTTTTCAGGTGACAGTTTTTGAAAATTTTGCTGATGTCAGTTGAAAATTTTTTACGTTTTCAAAACTGCATTTGAAATAATATCGATGTCGATATTTTTTTCTATCGATATTTTCGATATTTTAAAACTATCGATAGTATCGATAGTCTATCGATAGTATCCCAGCACTAATTCACTGCCCTATCTCGACATAAGAATAATGAGACAGAAAAACAGAATCATAACAGATTGGTACATGAAACAAATTGCTTCAGGTAGAATAATAAATTATAATTCAACACAGCCCTTTAACACAAGACAAATACAATTTCCTACTTTATTAATAAAGTATTACAAATAAGTCACAACAAATTCAGAGATAAAAATATTAAATTAATCAGAGAAATACTTAAAAACAATAATTATCCGACATACTTGATAAATAGCCTAATAGAAAAATCAATACATAACGCAACAATAAACAATAACACAAAAGCAACATCTGGCAACACTAAATATGTAAGCTTATCTTATATTCCAAAGTTGACTGAGAATAATAAAATAAAAGAGATAATTAATGAAGAAGGAATTATATTTGCACACAAACCAAACAAAACAATAAATACACTATTCACAAATCTAAAAACAAAAATAAATAAAAGAGAGCAAAGCAATGTAGTACAGTGATGGGAAAGTTGGTACGATCGTACTTTTTTCGATACTATTTGACATGAAAAAGTACCGTAGTACTCCCCTAAGAAATTTGATACTCTCACGGGCAACTTAGGAATGCAGTCAGAAGACTCGCGCATGCATATATTTTGCCAAGAATTAAATTGTTTTTTCGACAAATAGAACGAAGCTTTATTAGTAAAGATCTTTTAGAAAAGTGTAACCACAATTAAATATCAACGAAAACCATATTTCATTCAATGATATTTTATGTGGCACAGAAGTTGATCTATTGAAACAACTGTTTTAAATCAGTTTAAAGAAAATTTTAAAAAGTTTATATTAAGTTCTAAGGGCAAAAGTGGACTTTGGCAATAAAATGTTAGTTTGGTTTAGTAAGTTTCCCCCTGAAAGTATTTTATCTGTTAAACCAATATCATTATACCACTTTTAATTAAAATGTTCCCAGGGAAAAGAAAAAAGAAAAATAATTTGAAATATTAACAACCAATATAGAGCATTGGCTTATATATAAAACGCATTAGATGAATACATGTTTCCTGATATATCGAGAGTAGCTTACAGAATTTTATCCATGCCTCACTCCTCTGTAAATGTCGAAAGGATTTTCTCTTACCAAAATTTCATGAAAACAAAATATAAATCAACAGCCATCGTATTCTGTAACTTGCTAAAGCTAAATCTCTATCGCTAAGAATCCATAAAATCAATTTATCGATTTTCGGCTACGAATGCAATTTTCAAACATGTATTGATAAATCAGGTAATGGCTTAAAAATGTAATTCGCCGAAATTTTATTGCTTTATGTCATCGCCAAAAATTTAAAATTTTCTATTTGTTCAGCATTTTAGCGGTCGAATTTAGCTTTAGCTTTAGCGAGCTCTGGAATACGGAGGCAAGCTTTATGTTCCAACAGTATTAAGTCTAATCCAAGATACACCTATTTGTATATTTGTACCTATGTGTTCCTTTTTTTTTGTAAATGAATTTCTTATAATTTTTTGTTAATAAAATTTAAATAAGAAATATTATAATTTTTGGTACTCTCGGGATCAAAAAAGTACTAAAAAATTTGTTTTTGATACCGAAATGCAAATATCATTTCCCATCACTGATGTAGTATATGAAATAACATGTAATGGAAACGCTCACGAAAGCTGTGAACAAGTTTACATCGGGACAACGAAAAGAAATCTAGGAGTAAGAGTAGCTGAACATGAGAGTGATATCAAAAAAGGACGAAAATCTACTGCACTAGCTCAACATTGTTTAGATTATTCTCACACAGCTGATCTGGAAAATGTGAAAATATTACACAAAGAAAGAAAATACAACAAAAGATACACTTTGGAAAGCTTAAGTATTCAACAAAAAATGGACATAGCAATGAACAACAAGACTGATAAAGACAAAACTAATGCTACTTATAGCATTTTATTAATTTAAGTTTTAGTGTAACTCCAGCTGTGATATTAGAACGTTAAGAAAAAGCTTTATACTGTGATATTTACAATTTTTGATTATTTTTGCAATTATTTTTTTTTAAATTATGTGTTTTATGTTGTATGTTGTCATGTCGCGTAAAATAACATTATTGAAACTTAAATGCACATTTTATTAGAAAATTCTATATGTAAGTTAAAGCAGAGTATTAATTGTTTTATTATTATTGTTGTTATTGCATTAAAATTGTTCTTTTATTTATTAATGTTACCAGATTTCAATAAAAATAGTATCCCTGAAGATGTTCGAAAATCCCAACGAAACGTCGGATATGAATAAATGAAATAAAAAAAATTTTTCTTTTATTTGCATTTAAATTAATGAATGACCTTGGAAGCCTGAATAGAGTAATTCTATAAAATACACATTATGAGATGTTGTTTGATTTTAAAAATCTACTGAGTTTGTTCGTTTACAATGTTTACTGTTTTGTAAATTTTTTTAAAGATATTTTTCCAAGTTTTTCGATTTATGCATATGCTGTAAGCCTATTCTCGGCTTATTGCCTTTTTGCAGACCATATATTCAGCTTTAGGAGATTGTTTCTATTATTTTAATCTCTTGCAAATTTTTATCTTTTTTGCAATATATAACGTTTTTAGTAGAAAATTGCTAAAGAAAACCACTACGTATTCAAGCATTATTGAACATTTTGTCGCAAAAGAAACATGAAAAGCAAAATAAGTAGTTATGACAGTAAAAAATACATAGAGTGAAGAATTGTATTAATATAGTACACATTTTATATGAAAGAAAATAAAAATAATATTAAACTACAGGCAAATCTGGATATAACGAATCTCGCTTTAACGAAATTCCAAAATAATGAACCTCGAAATATAGCGACTAGTACTTAATAAATTAATTATATGAGGTATATATTGAATGATAAGAAACATCGCAAAATAAAACCTTGCCAACAACATATTTATATAGAAATGTTATAACATTTTATACCTTATATAGCGAATGTTTTAATAAACATGTGCTGTGTTGAAGCAAGGACCAAAAACTATTGAACAAAATCTACAGCAGCAATAAAATTGCTAGCAAAATCGTGGTACCTTTAGTTCTTATTTGTTGGCTTTTTGAAAACTAAGCACCAGCTGTATACATCTGCAAGTATTTGTATTCGAAAGCCATTTAAACAAAATTATATCTCCAGGAAACGACAAATAAAGTGATACAATTTTCTTGCTATCTTTGGGTTCTTTAAGGTGAAAAAAGTAAAATCGACTCTTAAATATTTTTCCTGCTAACCTTAAAAAATCTACCCTCAAACTCCTTTATATCCACAAACTCCACTATTTTAAAGATATTCAACTTCATCTTCTGTGTGATTGTTTTTTTTTTCCTTTGTATGAGTATGTTGCGAAAACTATGTGAAAGAGTATGTGATTAAGTGTTCCACGGAATTTGCCTCAAGGGGGTTTTTCATTTACAGGTTGAGGATGAACATGAAGAAATTTTACAAGTTTTTTAACTCAGAAAAAAGTTAAATAATTTTATGATAAATTAGACATATTTATATGTAAATTTAATCATGAAATTCAGTACTGGCAAATTTTGAATCCGTTTTTGCAGTCATTGAACTATTTAGATGTTTCCAACACAATTTTCTTGTGGAACACATATGTACATAAAAAAAATTTAAAATGACACCAATCACCAAAATACTTGATTAAAAAAAAAAACTTTGTGTATATTACTAAAAACAATATTATATTGGAAAATATTAAAAGACTTAAGTTATACACAGAAAAAAGTAATATTAAAAATATTGTAATATCAATTCATATTATGTATACAATATCAATTAAAAAATTAATTAAATTTTCACCTATAAACAGTGTTGCCATATATGTAAGATGAAAAAACTATATCGAACAAAAAGCTGTTTTCGAGAAGAAAAACCTGCACAAAAATATCCAACAGTTCTCTTACGAACTCTTCAATAGTTTTTTTTTTTGAGATACGTTTTAATATTGCTTGCTCATTCCAAGATTTATTGTAAAATGTTGGCTTAAGCTTACAACAGTTACTTGGCAACGGGTAGTCTCAATAACGTCTTTGCTTTCTTAGCAAAAATGTCATAAGTTAAACATTTAATCATAGTACCGAAATATTCATGTGTGCTCTAAAAAAATCAAACATTTATGAGTTTCTTCATAAATGAAAACTCGCAAATTTTTTCGTTGTGTTTATTTTCATAAATGCAGCAACAAAAAAAAATCTGCTAATCAACGCACATGAGTGCTTAAATCTTTTTCTGTTTTTCTACGCATGTTCATGCTGTAATTGGAAACAAAACAAAATTGATTTCTCGTTGCGGGAGAGAAAAATAAACACAATACAACGAAAGACGGCTACGGCGATACTTGTCATTGTTTGTTTAAATTTTTAATAATTTTTTTTGTGCATACATTTTTATTAAAAAAATTACTCTTTGTGTTAAATATTTTGTAATGGCAGTAACTAAAAACAAAAAATTATTAACATTTTATAGATTTCCAGATATATTTGATATATTTTTTCAACTTTTACATTTTATGACAAAAAAAAAACATGTTTTTTGTTACAACATTGTTGTGAACACCGCCAATTATTCAAAAACTATGGCAGCATCAGAAAGAGAAAGAGAGTCCAAAATTGAGAGAATAAGGATGTTCGCAGAGAAAATAAAATAGATTTTAATTTTATACCGTTCCGCACTGCGGGTTTTTCCTTCAAAATCGTATGAAAAACCGCACCGCAATAAATTATCGTTGCATTGTGTTCAGACTCTTATACATGGAATTAACATGTATTAAGATGTAATTGTTAAAAAAAAACACATAAGTATTTATGAATTAAAAAAAATTACCTTTTTCACCAGCCATTTCTTTTTTGTTTATTTATTTATTGGAGTTCAGTCTGTTCAGTTTGTTTTGTTTGTATGTATGTATGTAGGTATATTTTTTGACATTTGGCTCGCCATTATAGGAAATTTGTCTGCTCAGTGAACACAGTTCTTAATAAAAATACTAATGACCAGGGTTGCATTTCGAGTTTTACGCAATTATTGATACAATTAACTAGTAATTGCTCACTTTATTAATTGACTTATTGTATGGTAAATTGTGGTCAATTAAGGCCTTAATTGCAAAAAAAAAATGCCCTAATCGCGCAATTAAGAGGTATGTCTGAACACGGTATAATTTGGCAGAAACAGCAAATGCTGTTGTGGTCGTGCTGCTGTGCTGCCGTCAAAATAATCGTATTAATTTAAGCCTAAATTAAAAAAAACATAGTCTTTGTTGCTGACTAGTGTTTTTCATGCGGGATTTCCCGGAAAAATTTTCCCGGGATCCCGCACATTTTCCGCGAAAGAAATCCCAAGAAATTTGTGCGGGAATTCCCGAGATTTGATTTTGTTATGGCAACTTAATTTGTATTTACACATTCCTTGAGTGTCATTATTCACTTTTTGAATGCGATGGTGCAATAATAAGGTGATGCCAATATCACAATAGCTAAAGCTTTACAACAACTAAGGCCGAGTTTATATCTGGCACGCATGCGTTCTGAGATTAAGATGCCTTTATTTGGAAAAAGCAGAACGCGACGTTCAAAATTTAATTCTGCAACAATTCATAAAAGTAAAAAACAGAAATGAGCAAGGAAATAAAAAAAATTACAAATAATTACAGATTCTATTTGGTAAATAGTACGGTTAACATCATTAACAGCTTATTCTGTACTAAAGTCCTATTTCAAAAGAAATATGCCCTTATGCAAAAACGATTGTTAAAGTTAAAGCATGCGTTAAAACTGGTTTTGCCATACGAAATTCGTTTGTTAAACCAACTTTAAGTTTAACAATGATTTTTTCATAAGGGGAATATTTTGTAATATTTCCTTTAATAATACTCGTATAATTTCTTTTTTATAATATTGGTATCTATGTATTACTATTATATAAAGAACGGAAACGGTATTATTTTTTGACTAATGTGTGTATAAAACGTTATTATGTAATCGATCTCATGAATTATAATATGTTTTTGTTGAAATAAATTAAATTTAAAAATATTTTGTATTGTTTTGTACTGGGCGGGAATTCCCGGGATTTCCCGGGAAACCGAAAAATCTTTCCCGCTTTCCCGGGAAATGAAAAAGTACGGGAAAAGAAAAACTCTATTGCTGACGGATAGTACTTGACGGATAGTAGGTACTATCGAAATTAATTTATTTCTATTCGAATGCGATTTCGATCACGAGTATAGGAATTAGGCGTATGATGTACAGGGTATTTTTTTTAGAGGTATAGAACTTCGAATTGAAATAAAACACAAGAAAATCGTTTTAATGTCCATCAATTTGGCTTTATTGGAAGGATAATTTTATTACATTAATGTTTAAATATGATTTCAGTAGTAGTGGAATCCCACTCCTGCGACAATTAAACTTTTGAAATTTTAAAATTTTAATTACCCAAATTTTAAAATTCTTGGAAATTTGTGAAATTTGATACCCTTGAGTTTTCGGCGGCACGCTTTGATGTTTTTTTGTTTACATAAGGAATTTTTTGTTTACATTAGGAGTTTTTTTTTTGTTTACATTAACCCTTGTGGGAACGGGTGATTTTTTTTTTGGGGTTACATTAATTGTGTGAACGGGTGATTTTGTTTTTTGTGGGAATACGTTAAGTGGGTTCATAGGTTGGAGGTTTTTCTTTTTGTAATGTATGTATGTATATGACGACGGGAAAATCATGAATATGATTTTTCCTAGTACCAACGGGAAAATCATGAATATGATTTTTCCTATTACTAATGGGGGTGAAATAGTGAAAATTATTTTTTCCTAATGCCGACGGCAATGCATGAATATTTTTCCTAATGCCGACGGCAAAACATGATTATTATTTTTTTCAAATGCCGACGGGAAAATGATTTTTCATAATTCCGACGGGAATTATTATTGCTAATGCTAATATAGGAGTTGAAGACAGGCCGTGATTTGCGTGGGTGGAGTTGTTGTTGTAATATATAACCGAGGGAGTTTATGGATGTGTCTGTCTGTCTGTCTGTTGTGCGAGGCTGTGATTAGCCGGGGGAGCGTGGTGTAGTTGAGGTAGATAGATTCGGTGTATGTGTGTATACCTGTCTGTTGGAATTTGTGTGAGGGTATGATTGACAGGGGCGGGGTGTAGTTGAGGTAGATCGACTGCGTGTATGCAGGTGTTGCAAGTCTGTAGGAATTTAAGGCTTATAGTGATTTGGGGTAGGTGAGGATGTTGTTGTACGAGTAGTATGTATCCATGGGAATTTGTGGATGTGTCTGTCCGGAGGAATTTAAGCGAGGCTGTTATTGGGAGTGGGTGTGGTGTAGTTGAGGTTGATCAACTGCGTGTATGTATGTCTATATGTTTGTAGGAGCTTAAGGCTGATCGTGATTTGGGAGAGGTGAGGGTGTTGTTGTAATATGTATACGTAGGAATCTGTATGTATGTATGTCTGTAAAAAATTAAGGCTGATCATGATTTAGGGTAGGTGAGGTTGGTGTAGTAATATGTCTGTGTGTATGTACATATGTTTGTAGAAGTTTAATGCTATTAGTGATTTGAGGATAGGCGAGGGTATTGTCGTACGAGTGATATGTACCCGTGGGAATCTGTATGCATGTTCGTAGGAGTTTAAGGCTGATCGTGATTTGTGTTGTTGTCAGTGTTGTTTGTAGGAATGACCGTGAGAATTTTTGTATGCATATCTGTAGGAATTTAAGGTTGGCCGTGTTTTGTGAGGGGTGGTGTGTTGTTGAAATAATTTGAATTTTTCTTAGATGAAATCTGGTATATATGTGTGTGTGTGTGTGTGCGTATGATTTTCTCACGCTAGTAGTTTTATGTACGTAGAAATAAATTGTATTCAATATCGAGATTTGGTTCTATAAAATATTTTCATATATCTGATACATATACATAAGTATATTTTCATACTCAAGGTTGCTGGGTATTTTGTCATGCTTAAAATTGTGTATATTTTCATACTCAAGGTTGCTGGGTATTTTGTCATGCTTAAAATTGTCCAGCTTTAAAGTCTGCCTACGAGAAATTTGTTTATATTACAGATTTTGTTTATTTAACTACGTCCGGCTTCTTTCCCTGAACTTCTTTTCATACGATCATGGGAATTTATAGTTTCTCTGTCCATAATAAGGTCGTTTAGCTTGGGCATGTGCTCTGACTGAATGGTTTGCGTTATTCATATATTTTTATGATGTAGATATGTAAGTGTGATTGTCAAGATCTAATAAATATTTGAGTATTGATAAGAAATTTGATATTATGTGTACATACATATCTACAAATTGATTTTATGTATGTATGTACATACAAATAAGTGTTTGCCTCCGTGTTTGAATACATTTTTTTTTGTTTTTGTTGTTGTTCTAAATATTCGCCTGGTCTTTTATATATAGATGTCAAATATCTTCATAGTTTTTTTTTTTTATTTGAAATTAAAAAACGTTGATTTAATTTTTATCTGTATTTACTTCAAAGTTTGTGAGGATTTGCTGTTTTAAGTAAAACTAAATTCCTTAAGATACATACTTTAGAATAATAGTAACTATAATAGAAATATTTCCTATATTTAATTTACATTTGTTTAAAGTTGATGCAGCTTATCTTCATTCTAAGAAATATTTTGATACAAAATTTTTTCCAGCCGTAGGCTTTTTTCATCACCTTTTACATTTATTTTAGAATATCTTGCATTGCCTTTTATACATTTATAAACATTTTTAAATGAAACTGATCCAGCAGTCCAGCTTATGTAATGATAGTTTTTTGTTAGCCAGCTTGCTTCTTTTTTTTATTTTTTATTGATTATTGAGTTTTATAATGAAATTATTATATTCGTAATTGTTGAAAACAATCGCTACTTCTTTTGCGATGAAATCATTTGAATTACTTTTGAAACCTTGTACGTATATAAAAATTATGTTGTTTTCCATATTACTCAATTTATAAGACTTTTCGAATTTGACCTTTGATAGGTATATATATTCTAGTATATGATCATGAATAAGAATACAGTAAGCTGATTTCTTTGCTTACTATTTCAAATTAAAATTTTATTCAATTAGCCCGATATTGAATAAAAGGAGCTTTTTTATCTTAAACTCTGGTACAGGTAGAAACGCATGAGATTCTTTCATATACTACCTTTGCTGGAATCTTAGATACATGTAATAACTATATAGAATTGCATTACGTTTATTTTTAAATTTTATGTTAGGATTATCATCATATGGATATGAGACTGAACTTAAATGTACTTTTAAATTAGTTAATTCATAATGAATAATCTTATTTTCTTCTTGAATAGCGAACAACAGAAAACGAAGTCGTTTTCTTACAATTTAGGTCTAACCTCTCAACTGGTCCTCTAGTATACAATATGACTTTATATGTCAACATTTCTGACTCCTCTTTGTCAGCGTTAGGGATAATTAATTTTAAACTTTTTATTCTTCAAATTGTGTTACTTCATACTGATAATATGTTTAAGTACATTAATAATGTACGAGTATATGTTTATTTTATGACGGGTCCCTATAGCTTTTATTTGATGTTCTAGATGAAGTGTTTTTTTTTCTAATTTTATTAAAGTTTAGCGTATTGCGTATATATTTCTAATATATTTAAGTGAGCTTTTTGTACCTGTCAGACAGAGTGTACGTATCAGTTGATCAGTCAGTCTCTCTTTTTATTTTATTAATTTTTTCTTCTAATGTGTCACTACTATTTTTTCAGATTTTACTACTTGAAATAGAAAATATTTATATAATTTTAAAAGTATTAATATATACATACATATAGGTAAATATATGTATGTATGTAAAAATTAGTTCATATATAAAGAAATACATCTTTAATAATCAACTATTCTAGAAAATCGATCTAAAATAACACATTTACCTCCATCATCATTTCACCGTCAGTGTTTTCATAAAGTGTTAGAAACATTGGAATATCTATGTTTAGGAGAATTTTTACTTCAAGTGTTTCTATATAAGATTTGGTGTTTGACCCCTTGACGTTATTGTGGTTAACGTAGGCTGCGTTGTATCGCATTCAGATGTAATAATTTCTCACTTAGAAAAGGTCCTCATTACCATCAATCATACCTGTATATAATACATTCATGAGTTGAGTTGATTTAGATACAATTGCTGTCTACAAATTAATGATTAGAAAAAAGCTTTCTCATCACATTCTAACAGGTTTTAATATTTTGCTAGCATGCATGCTTTAGCATGCTATTCTATCAATAGTGAGGCGAGAGTCCGACATATAGTGGTGTTTCAATTAAAAATCTATACAATTAGAATTACGAATTCACTCTTTTGAATTTTTGACAAAGTAGATACATATGTATGTATGTATTTCACTTGCCACAAACTCTTAAAATTTCTGTACTTATAAAAATATGATGTCAGGAATTTTTTTAAATCATACATGCTTCGGCATGCTTCCAATATTTTTCTCGGTAAATTTATTTCATACTCATACAGATACAGATATAAAGTAAGATCTGTTTACATTCCATTTTACAATTTATGCATGCTTCAGCATGATTCTAGTTGAAGTCTGTATTTATTTAGTAAGTTTGTTTGATACCCATTCATACACATGTACATTGTTAAAGATTGGATATCAAAATCCAATTTTCTTAGTTTATCTAGAAATGAACAAAGTGAATATCTTTTATAATAACAATATTCACACTTTAAAATTTTGTGTGCTAGAGCTTTCGAAATGGAAAATGTACACCTTTTACTACAAAAATTGATAATATGATGTGTTGCTGAATATTTTGAACTCTTAAGTTTTCACAATATTTCATACAGACCATCAAGTTTAGAGAATTGTAGTATATTAAGCTATTTATCTTCCCTGAGACCTAACATTCCTAATCAATCCTTCAAAAAACCAATACAAACTAGATTTTTCCTTTTTAATTTTATTTATATTTTCATTGAATTTCAACATTTTGTACCTCTTCAAATTACTGTATACTGTATTTTGCACCTTTTTCTCATTCGTTGAGTTAACTTTAATCGCAAATATTTCAATGATGAGATGAACTTTTCTATTGTAGGCATTAAGTAAATCTTTGTGTATATCAATCCACTTATATGAACCATTATACCTAAATTCTTAACACATAATTCCTTTTAATGATCTATTAATTTATTCTACTATTGATGCTTTCATATTATGAAATTTTTAATCCTCTGTTTATGCATGAATTTTGCAGTGTTTATTAAAAATTCTTTACCAACATCTATATGTATTTTTTTGTTTTGATACTCATATCATTTCAAAAATATTTTCCATTGCCTTGGTTTTTTTTCGAGTGCAGCTTTTATTTTCAACGATACTCACAATATAAATTTTGAGAATGTGTCAGTTACAGTCAGCAAAAAATCAATAATTTCTATTTTCTCTAGAATAGCTACCCAGTTCACCTAAATCAGCTCCATAAAAGATCATCTATTCCATTCATTACATCACTACAATACACAAACAATTTTATAAATTTATTATGGATTACGTTTACTAAATTTCTTTTTAAGGACATTGAGTTGTTTTACAGTTTTTTGGCGAGTGTTGTGATCTACTTGATACATTTTCAGCTATTTATACTAAAATGTAGTTAATTTTCCAATCTATAAATTTTATCGCTCAGCTGTTCAATTTGTTTGTCAAAAGATGATTTAATTTTTAGAATGTCTTTTTCAATTTTATACCTATCTTCTATCGTTAATTTTATTTCGCACTCCACTCCATTAATTTGCATTTGAATATATCCTTGAATTATATTAATGCCTTAAGCTTTATTATTAATTCATCCTTTAGTTTCTAGATTTGAGTTTCCAGAAACAATTTACTGATAACATTATTCTCCGTCAGTGAATGATGATGATTCTCTATGTATGCATTGGTAGAAATTATATATTTTATTTAGTTTTCAAAATCAAACTTGTCATAGTATTTTCACGTTTTATCAATCACTAAAGAAAATAAACCCACTTTTAAACTCCATATTTGACCATCAACTTGTATTTTATCTTTATTCAGTTTTAGATTTCTATCACCAAATTCCCATTCATTATTGAAATCTTTAGGTGAGTCATAGTTTGTATCTAATTCATTTCTTCCTTTCAAGACTAATAAGTTAATATAAGTATCTTCGGTGTTGGAAAGCTGTGGGTAAAAATCATCTTCTTCATCATCATAATCATTCACAGTATTAGCATCATTAAATAAGATGGTATTATCAAATATTGTTCCTTTTGAAAGTTTCTTTAACTTCTTTCTATCTTGACTGATGGTTTCTGAGGCTTTAATACTTATACTATTTTCAGATTCTATATTGTTTTTACTTTGTTCTTTCTTGTGTATTCTTTCAATATTTTTAGAACTATTCATGAATTCTTTGAGAGGTTCTGTTTTAGGATCAAATATACATATCTCTTAGTTGTTCACGTGTATCTATTTCACCAGTTTTTATACTACGAAGCTTTTTCTTCAAGACGCTTCTTATCAACACCAACTGTTTAAAATTTTCTCATACATGTTTAATAATAGCAAATAAGAGGTATCAGCTATTAGATCAGGTACCACCTATTAGATCAGCTATCAGCTATCAGATCAGCTTATCAGGAGCTGGTCTGGTTTTCAGATCAGCTTATCAGGAGCTGGTCTGGTTTTCAGATCAGCTTATCAGGAGCTGGTCTGGTTTTCAGATCAGCTTATCAGGACCTGATCTGGTTTTCAGATCAGCTTATCAGGACCTGATCTGGTTTTCAGATCAGCTTATCAGGAGCTGGTCTGGTTTTCAGATCAGCTTATCAGGACCTGATCTGGTTTTCAGATCAGCTTATCAGGAGCTGGTCTGGTTTTCAGATCAGCTTATCAGGACCTGATCTGGTTTTCAGATCAGCTTATCAGGAGCTGGTCTGGTTTTCAGATCAGCTTATCAGGACCTGATCTGGTTTTCAGATCAGCTTATCAGGACCTGATCTGGGTTTAAGATCAGCTTATCAGGAGCTGGTCTGGTTTTACGATCAGCTTATCAGGAGCTGGTCTAGTTTTCAGATCAGGTTATCAGGTATCAAATCAGATTATCTGTTTCAGATTGGGTTATCAGTTTACAAGTAGCTGAACACTTATAACATCTAGATGAAGGAAGTTTAAGGTCAGATAAAATGTGAAAAACTATACTGTTATGTAGTCAAGTTATTTTCTAAGACGATCGTCACTTAATTCAGTATCTTTGCTTATAATCAAAATTCCATATTTTTAATACCAACAAGATTTATATTTTTCTCACATTACTTAAACATTCTAACTACATTATGATTATTTCCTATCAAATGTATGGTGATTCTGGTATAAATTTGACATTAGTAGAATGCATCAACATTCTTATCTTACCCCATACAAAAATATGCTTCTCACAACATGGTTAAATATCATATTGGTATTACTTCTAGCTTTCTTAAAAGAAATAACAGATTCATTATCTCTAAATGTGTAATACCTATGACTTTCATTAATGAAATTAATTTCTACAGCAATTCATATTTAGGTTGTCTTTGAGTATAAATATGAAGATGATTTCAAGTTTTACTCCATCAAAACTTTCTAGCCAGCCAATCATAACATTATTATTATTTTTTTATTTATTTTTTTTTTCGCAATTTGACAGACCAACTATTCTTGCACGAATAGAAATTGATAGAAGGGAACTATGATTTATTTTTGAGCTATCGTTTGATGACTCATCAAAATTTCGTATCATCCTATATTTAGGTTGTTTTACTAACCGCTTTTGTGTAACTAAATACATTTTATAAATATTATCTCTTATTATACAAAAAGTAAAATAATACAGCTTTTCGATTTCAGAAAATATTTTCTAAAATCGTGTAGCTGCATTATTTTATTTTTTTATAATAACAGATAATGCTGCATACTCACAATCAAAACAACATAAAAATATTATTTGTTTTGAGTATGAGTATGCGTCAATATTTATGAAATGCATTTAGTTACAAAAAATGTGGTTAGTAAAACAAAGTATATTTTAACAGTTTAAAATCAGTATTTTGTACGACAATACTGGTTTTAAACTCTTAAAATATACTTTGTTTTTACTATGAGTAGGAACCATTATCTCTTATTATAGGAAAAATAAAATAATATAGCCATATGATATCAGAAAATATTTTCCGATATCGTATACCTACATTATTTTATTTTTTCTATAATAAGAGATAATATTTATGAAATACATTTCATAAATATTGGTACATACTCATAGTCAAAACAACCTAAAAATAGGATGGTACGAAATATTGATGAATCATCAAAATTTCATACCAAGGTATATTAATGTTATTTTACTAACCGCATTTTGTAACTAAATGCATTTTATAAATATTATATATTACTATAGAAAAAATAGTATGGTCATATGATAACAGAAAACATAATTTCTGATATCATATAATCATACTATTTTTTCTATAATAAGAGATAATGAGCCATACTCATACTCAAAACAAAGGATATTTTGAGTATGAGTATGCTTCAATATTTATGAAATGCATTTAGTTACAAAATGAGGTTAGTAAAACAAAGTATATTTTAAGAGTTTAAAACCACCATTTTTATGGTAATACTGGTTTTAAACACTTAAAGCATACTTTGTTTTGACTATGTGCATGCACTAATATTTAGGAAAGGGATTTCATAAATATTGACCCATACTCATAGTCAAAACAACATAAAAATACCTTGGTATGAAATTTTGATGAGTCATCAAACGATAGCTAAAAAATAAATCATAGTTCCCTTCTATCAATTTCTATTCGTGCAAGAATAGTTGGTCTGTCAAATTGCGAAAAAAAAATAAATAAAAAAATAATAATAATGTTATGATTGGCTGGCTAGAAAGTTTTGATGGAGTAAAACTTGAAATCATCTTCATATTTATACTCAAAGACAATCTAAATATGAATTGCTGTAGAAATTAATTTCATTAATGAAAGTCATAGGTATTACACATTTAGAGATAATGAATCTGTTATTTCTTTTAAGAAAGCTAGAAGTAATACCAATATGATATTTAACCATGTTGTGAGAAGCATATTTTTGTATGGGGTAAGATAAGAATGTTGATGCATTCTACTAATGTCAAATTTATACCAGAATCACCATACATTTGATAGGAAATAATCATAATGTAGTTAGAATGTTTAAGTAATGTGAGAAAAATATAAATCTTGTTGGTATTAAAAATATGGAATTTTGATTATAAGCAAAGATACTGAATTAAGTGACGATCGTCTTAGAAAATAACTTGACTACATAACAGTATAGTTTTTCACATTTTATCTGACCTTAAACTTCCTTCATCTAGATGTTATAAGTGTTCAGCTACTTGTAAACTGATAACCCAATCTGAAACAGATAATCTGATTTGATACCTGATAACCTGATCTGAAAACTAGACCAGCTCCTGATAAGCTGATCGTAAAACCAGACCAGCTCCTGATAAGCTGATCTGAAACCCAGATCAGGTCCTGATAAGCTGATCTGAAAACCAGATCAGGTCCTGATAAGCTGATCTGAAAACCAGACCAGCTCCTGATAAGCTGATCTGAAAACCAGATCAGGTCCTGATAAGCTGATCTGAAAACCAGACCAGCTCCTGATAAGCTGATCTGAAAACCAGATCAGGTCCTGATAAGCTGATCTGAAAACCAGACCAGCTCCTGATAAGCTGATCTGAAAACCAGATCAGGTCCTGATAAGCTGATCTGAAAACCAGATCAGGTCCTGATAAGCTGATCTGAAAACCAGACCAGCTCCTGATAAGCTGATCTGAAAACCAGACCAGCTCCTGATAAGCTGATCTGAAAACCAGACCAGCTCCTGATAAGCTGATCTGATAGCTGATAGCTGATCTAATAGGTGGTACCTGATCTAATAGCTGATACCTCTTATTTGCTATTATTAAACATGTATGAGAAAATTTTAAACAGTTGGTGTTGATAAGAAGCGTCTTGAAGAAAAAGCTTCGTAGTATAAAAACTGGTGAAATAGATACACGTGAACAACTAAGAGATATGTATATTTGATCCTAAAACAGAACCTCTCAAAGAATTCATGAATAGTTCTAAAAATATTGAAAGAATACACAAGAAAGAACAAAGTAAAAACAATATAGAATCTGAAAATAGTATAAGTATTAAAGCCTCAGAAACCATCAGTCAAGATAGAAAGAAGTTAAAGAAACTTTCAAAAGGAACAATATTTGATAATACCATCTTATTTAATGATGCTAATACTGTGAATGATTATGATGATGAAGAAGATGATTTTTACCCACAGCTTTCCAACACCGAAGATACTTATATTAACTTATTAGTCTTGAAAGGAAGAAATGAATTAGATACAAACTATGACTCACCTAAAGATTTCAATAATGAATGGGAATTTGGTGATAGAAATCTAAAACTGAATAAAGATAAAATACAAGTTGATGGTCAAATATGGAGTTTAAAAGTGGGTTTATTTTCTTTAGTGATTGATAAAACGTGAAAATACTATGACAAGTTTGATTTTGAAAACTAAATAAAATATATAATTTCTACCAATGCGTACATAGAGAATCATCATCATTCACTGACGGAGAATAATGTTATCAGTAAATTGTTTCTGGAAACTCAAATCTAGAAACTAAAGGATGAATTAATAATAAAGCTTAAGGCATTAATATAATTCAAGGATATATTCAAATGCAAATTAATGGAGTGGAGTGCGAAATAAAATTAACGATAGAAGATAGGTATAAAATTGAAAAAGACATTCTAAAAATTAAATCATCTTTTGACAAACAAATTGAACAGCTGAGCGATAAAATTTATAGATTGGAAAATTAACTACATTTTAGTATAAATAGCTGAAAATGTATCAAGTAGATCACAACACTCGCCAAAAAACTGTAAAACAACTCAATGTCCTTAAAAAGAAATTTAGTAAACGTAATCCATAATAAATTTATAAAATTGTTTGTGTATTGTAGTGATGTAATGAATGGAATAGATGATCTTTTATGGAGCTGATTTAGGTGAACTGGGTAGCTATTCTAGAGAAAATAGAAATTATTGATTTTTTGCTGACTGTAACTGACACATTCTCAAAATTTATATTGTGAGTATCGTTGAAAATAAAAGCTGCACTCGAAAAAAAACCAAGGCAATGGAAAATATTTTTGAAATGATATGAGTATCAAAACAAAAAAATACATATAGATGTTGGTAAAGAATTTTTAATAAACACTGCAAAATTCATGCATAAACAGAGGATTAAAAATTTCATAATATGAAAGCATCAATAGTATAATAAATTAATAGATCATTAAAAGGAATTATGTGTTAAGAATTTAGGTATAATGGTTCATATAAGTGGATTGATATACACAAAGATTTACTTAATGCCTACAATAGAAAAGTTCATCTCATCATTGAAATATTTGCGATTAAAGTTAACTCAACGAATGAGAAAAAGGTGCAAAATACAGTATACAGTAATTTGAAGAGGTACAAAATGTTGAAATTCAATGAAAATATAAATAAAATTAAAAAGGAAAAATCTAGTTTGTATTGGTTTTTTGAAGGATTGATTAGGAATGTTAGGTCTCAGGGAAGATAAATAGCTTAATATACTACAATTCTCTAAACTTGATGGTCTGTATGAAATATTGTGAAAACTTAAGAGTTCAAAATATTCAGCAACACATCATATTATCAATTTTTGTAGTAAAAGGTGTACATTTTCCATTTCGAAAGCTCTAGCACACAAAATTTTAAAGTGTGAATATGGTTATTATAAAAGATATTCACTTTGTTCATTTCTAGATAAACTAAGAAAATTGGATTTTGATATCCAATCTTTAACAATGTACATGTGTATGAATGGGTATCAAACAAACTTACTAAATAAATACAGACTTCAACTAGAATCATGCTGAAGCATGCATAAATTGTAAAATGGAATGTAAACAGATCTTACTTTATATCTGTATCTGTATGAGTATGAAATAAATTTACCGAGAAAAATATTGGAAGCATGCCGAAGCATGTATGATTTAAAAAAATTCCTGACATCATATTTTTATAAGTACAGAAATTTTAAGAGTTTGTGGCAAGTGAAATACATACATACATATGTATCTACTTTGTCAAAAATTCAAAAGAGTGAATTCGTAATTCTAATTGTATAGATTTTTAATTGAAACACCACTATATGTCGGACTCTCGCCTCACTATTGATAGAATAGCATGCTAAAGCATGCATGCTAGCAAAATATTAAAACCTGTTAGAATGTGATGAGAAAGCTTTTTTCTAATCATTAATTTGTAGACAGCAATTGTATCTAAATCAACTCAACTCATGAATGTATTATATACAGGTATGATTGATGGTAATGAGGACCTTTTCTAAGTGAGAAATTATTACATCTGAATGCGATACAACGCAGCCTACGTTAACCACAATAACGTCAAGGGGTCAAACACCAAATCTTATATAGAAACACTTGAAGTAAAAATTCTCCTAAACATAGATATTCCAATGTTTCTAACACTTTATGAAAACACTGACGGTGAAATGATGATGGAGGTAAATGTGTTATTTTAGATCGATTTTCTAGAATAGTTGATTATTAAAGATGTATTTCTTTGTATATGAACTAATTTTTACATACATACATATATTTACCTATATGTATGTATATATTAATACTTTTAAAATTATATAAATATTTTCTATTTCAAGTAGTAAAATCTGAAAAAATAGTAGTGACACATTAGAAGAAAAAATTAATAAAATAAAAAGAGAGACTGACTGATCAACTGATACGTACACTCTGTCTGACAGGTACAAAAAGCTCACTTAAATATATTAGAAATATATACGCAATACGCTAAACTTTAATAAAATTAGAAAAAAAAAACACTTCATCTAGAACATCAAATAAAAGCTATAGGGACCCGTCATAAAATAAACATATACTCGTACATTATTAATGTACTTAAACATATTATCAGTATGAAGTAACACAATTTGAAGAATAAAAAGTTTAAAATTAATTATCCCTAACGCTGACAAAGAGGAGTCAGAAATGTTGACATATAAAGTCATATTGTATACTAGAGGACCAGTTGAGAGGTTAGACCTAAATTGTAAGAAAACGACTTCGTTTTCTGTTGTTCGCTATTCAAGAAGAAAATAAGATTATTCATTATGAATTAACTAATTTAAAAGTACATTTAAGTTCAGTCTCATATCCATATGATGATAATCCTAACATAAAATTTAAAAATAAACGTAATGCAATTCTATATAGTTATTACATGTATCTAAGATTCCAGCAAAGGTAGTATATGAAAGAATCTCATGCGTTTCTACCTGTACCAGAGTTTAAGATAAAAAAGCTCCTTTTATTCAATATCGGGCTAATTGAATAAAATTTTAATTTGAAATAGTAAGCAAAGAAATCAGCTTACTGTATTCTTATTCATGATCATATACTAGAATATATATACCTATCAAAGGTCAAATTCGAAAAGTCTTATAAATTGAGTAATATGGAAAACAACATAATTTTTATATACGTACAAGGTTTCAAAAGTAATTCAAATGATTTCATCGCAAAAGAAGTAGCGATTGTTTTCAACAATTACGAATATAATAATTTCATTATAAAACTCAATAATCAATAAAAAATAAAAAAAAGAAGCAAGCTGGCTAACAAAAAACTATCATTACATAAGCTGGACTGCTGGATCAGTTTCATTTAAAAATGTTTATAAATGTATAAAAGGCAATGTAAGATATTCTAAAATAAATGTAAAAGGTGATGAAAAAAGCCTACGGCTGGAAAAAATTTTGTATCAAAATATTTCTTAGAATGAAGATAAGCTGCATCAACTTTAAACAAATGTAAATTAAATATAGGAAATATTTCTATTATAGTTACTATTATTCTAAAGTATGTATCTTAAGGAATTTAGTTTTACTTAAAACAGCAAATCCTCACAAACTTTGAAGTAAATACAGATAAAAATTAAATCAACGTTTTTTAATTTCAAATAAAAAAAAAAAACTATGAAGATATTTGACATCTATATATAAAAGACCAGGCGAATATTTAGAACAACAACAAAAACAAAAAAAAATGTATTCAAACACGGAGGCAAACACTTATTTGTATGTACATACATACATAAAATCAATTTGTAGATATGTATGTACACATAATATCAAATTTCTTATCAATACTCAAATATTTATTAGATCTTGACAATCACACTTACATATCTACATCATAAAAATATATGAATAACACAAACCATTCAGTCAGAGCACATGCCCAAGCTAAACGACCTTATTATGGACAGAGAAACTATAAATTCCCATGATCGTATGAAAAGAAGTTCAGGGAAAGAAGCCGGACGTAGTTAAATAAACAAAATCTGTAATATAAACAAATTTCTCGTAGGCAGACTTTAAAGCTGGACAATTTTAAGCATGACAAAATACCCAGCAACCTTGAGTATGAAAATATACACAATTTTAAGCATGACAAAATACCCAGCAACCTTGAGTATGAAAATATACTTATGTATATGTATCAGATATATGAAAATATTTTATAGAACCAAATCTCGATATTGAATACAATTTATTTCTACGTACATAAAACTACTAGCGTGAGAAAATCATACGCACACACACACACACACATATATACCAGATTTCATCTAAGAAAAATTCAAATTATTTCAACAACACACCACCCCTCACAAAACACGGCCAACCTTAAATTCCTACAGATATGCATACAAAAATTCTCACGGTCATTCCTACAAACAACACTGACAACAACACAAATCACGATCAGCCTTAAACTCCTACGTACATGCATACAGATTCCCACGGGTACATATCACTCGTACGACAATACCCTCGCCTATCCTCAAATCACTAATAGCATTAAACTTCTACAAACATATGTACATACACACAGACATATTACTACACCAACCTCACCTACCCTAAATCATGATCAGCCTTAATTTTTTACAGACATACATACATACAGATTCCTACGTATACATATTACAACAACACCCTCACCTCTCCCAAATCACGATCAGCCTTAAGCTCCTACAAACATATAGACATACATACACGCAGTTGATCAACCTCAACTACACCACACCCACTCCCAATAACAGCCTCGCTTAAATTCCTCCGGACAGACACATCCACAAATTCCCATGGATACATACTACTCGTACAACAACATCCTCACCTACCCCAAATCACTATAAGCCTTAAATTCCTACAGACTTGCAACACCTGCATACACGCAGTCGATCTACCTCAACTACACCCCGCCCCCTGTCAATCATACCCTCACACAAATTCCAACAGACAGGTATACACACATACACCGAATCTATCTACCTCAACTACACCACGCTCCCCCGGCTAATCACAGCCTCGCACAACAGACAGACAGACAGACACATCCATAAACTCCCTCGGTTATATATTACAACAACAAGTCCACCCACCCAAATCACGGCCTGTCTTCAACTCCTATATTAGCATTAGCAATAATAATTCCCGTCGGAATTATGAAAAATCATTTTCCCGTCGGCATTTGAAAAAAATAATAATCATGTTTTGCCGTCGGCATTAGGAAAAATATTCATGCATTGCCGTCGGCATTAGGAAAAAATAATTTTCACTATTTCACCCCCATTAGTAATAGGAAAAATCATATTCATGATTTTCCCGTTGGTACTAGGAAAAATCATATTCATGATTTTCCCGTCGTCATATACATACATACATTACAAAAAGAAAAACCTCCAACCTATGAACCCACTTAACGTATTCCCACAAAAAACAAAATCACCCGTTCACACAATTAATGTAACCCCAAAAAAAAAATCACCCGTTCCCACAAGGGTTAATGTAAACAAAAAAAAAAAACTCCTAATGTAAACAAAAAATTCCTTATGTAAACAAAAAAACATCAAAGCGTGCCGCCGAAAACTCAAGGGTATCAAATTTCACAAATTTCCAAGAATTTTAAAATTTGGGTAATTAAAATTTTAAAATTTCAAAAGTTTAATTGTCGCAGGAGTGGGATTCCACTACTACTGATTTCGGGCATGTGGCCGCCGCGGCTGGCTCGAATAAAGCCAATTCTATAGGTCCAATTTTCAACCACTTTTTCGAGCATATGGGGCCGTATGTTGGCAATAACGCCACGAATGTTGGCTTCCAAGTCCCCTAACGTTTCTGGTTTGTTGGCGTAGACGAGCGACTTCACATATCCCCAAAGAAAATAATCCAATGGTGTCAAATCACACGATCTTTGTGGCCAATTGACAGGTCCATTCCGCGAAATTATGCGCTCATCGAATGTTTCCTTCAATAAATCGATTGTGACGTGCGCTGTGTGGCATGTAGCGCCGTCTTGTTGGAACCACAACTCATCCACATTCAAAATCTTCAAAATCTTCCATAAAGTTGATGGAGAAAGCTCCAATTGCTGTGCACGGTGGCGAATCGATTCATTCGGGTCCTCTTCAACACTTTGCTCTACAGCGGCAATTGTTTCTTCGGTGCGCACTGTTCGACGTCTCTGCGGATGCGTATTATCACATAGAGTAAACGTAGTGCGAAAACGATCCATGGTTAACCGAATTAATTGCTCTGATGGACGATTATGTCGACCATAAAATGGACGGAGCTTGCGGTAAACTTCGCGAACTGAACCATTATTTTCGAAATAAATTTGCACGATTTGCAAGCGTTGTTCTTTTGTCAACCTGTTCATGATGAAATGGCAAACCAAACTAAATATTAATCACTTGACAGCTGACAAAATGGCCGCCAGTTAAAAAAGTGATGCCAACTTAAAGTTCTATACCTCAATAAAAAACACCCATTACTTTGTGGAATGGGTTCTTTTGATATAAACGGTCAAAATTCAATTCGTTGAAAATTCCGATATTATTGAAATCATTTTATGTATTAAAGGAAACTAAAGATTGTGTAGCGCATGATATAAATATAGAAGGTACTTCCCAAGGCAGATTCATTTCCAGGTAATATCAGGATTACAAAAACAATGAAAAAATACAACAATGAAAAAAACATGGGTTGTAGTTCATCCAAAACTTCAAAAATATAATTTGTTTAACATAATAACATAGTACCGAAATATTCATGTGTGCTCTAAAAAAATCAAACATTTATGAGTTTCTTCCTACGCATGTTCATGCTGTAATTGGAAACAAAACAAAATTGAACACTCGTGTGTGTGCAAATATTTTTTTTTAATTTTGCGCACATGATGTGCACATTTATGAGTTGCTCATATATGAGTTTTATTCATTGATGCATTATTCATATATGAGTAAAATTTTTTGAACATAAATGTTGGATATTCTTGTGGTATACAAGCAAATGGTTTTTTATGTATTGTGCCTCTAAAGGTTTTTTATTGATCATGAGCGTTGCCGATTTGGATATTTTAAACATATGTATATTAATCTTCATATGCAAACAAATTAACATGTGCTTCAAGTCTACGTTAAAACCGGAAATTTTGTTTTAACGTACACTTCAAGCACACGTTAATTTTTTGCATATGGGGATAAGTCTTTATAAAAGTTTTCAGCGAATAAATTGAAAATGTTTAAATTAATAAATAAATATCTACATACATACATATGTATGTACATATGTGTATATACATATATGTAGGTATATGTACATATCGATGGCTTAATATAAAAAGGGCGTATACCAATTTTTTTCGAAATCGCGTTTTAAGATCTTAGTACGTTACAGTTCAAAATGAAGAAGTTATAATATCTTAAAAAATTATTTCTGTTTGTAAATGCTTTAGTTTCTCCTCAGTTTTTTGCTTCTCCTATAAAATATCGAAAATTCGACTTCCGCGTTTCTTATATTAAGCCATCTATGTACATAGAAATTTACCTTTAAATAAATATCAAGGTTTTATTATTGAAACACATTGATCACTTATTCACAAATGTGTGTTGAAAGTTTTTTCTTTTGATTTCAAACACATAAATTGCGGGAAAATCCATCGTGTCATATTCGCTAACCCTTTTGTATAGCAAGTGTGCATGTTTTATTTGATTTGTGTAAATGTATTTTTTTAATTGCTTATGCAAAAAAGGTAAAACAGTCATAATTGCACAACAACAAAAACACGGAATGCAGGCCCTACCTGCTTAAAGGGGTGATTTTTAGTAAAATATGCACAAGCAATTGTAAAAGTATTATAATTGCGCAGGTATTTTTTGGAGTTTCGCTATTAGAAGGATGCATGTTTTGTTGTTTGTTTTTTATGGTAACCATTTTTGGTAAAAATTAGGTCATTGGGAATTTTCTTTTTGAAATGAAGTCCAAATCGCATATGAAGTGCGAAATGCAAAATGTGCTCCTTTATGTATTTTGTTGCTAAGTTCTTTGTTTTTGCTTCTTTTCTTTTCTCTTCCCTCCGGCATCATTAAACGTTTGTAAAAAATATTTTAGTTATCCTTGAGATGCGCATTCTATTATGATTTATATTCTATGCTTCAGTATAAATGGCTGCAACTTGCTATTTAGGTAACAGTTGTTATTTAAGCCTGTGCGCGTGCGTTGCAGTTAAAAAAAAAAAATATAAAAAAAAAAACAGTTTAACAGTTACGATATCCACTGCACCATCACACAAAATATTAATATAAACATACATGTATGTATACCAAGGTTGGCAAACGGTATCG